>CM060367.1:102020348-104420348 GCA_030545235.1 Helianthus tuberosus
CCTGGTTGGTGGTAGGCTGCTGCTTTGATCAACCTTAAATTCAGAACTATTAAACATCCAAGATCGTACATTGTTTTTCTCGGGAAAAACTCCAGTGGAAGCTGAAAACCCAAAAATGACCCATTGAGGCAACACATCCCTAAGATCAATCACTACTAGAAAAGTGGTCATTTTGTTACGGAAATTTCCTACGCAAAAAAAATGCGTCACAAATTCTAACACATTTGTAACGCATTTTTTACTAAAAAATAACCCATAATTTTTTTAACAAATTTGCAACACAATAGTAACACAAACAAAAAAAATCCCAATTTTGTCACAGTTTTGTTACAAATGTGACGGAAATATTTTATTAAAACTATTAACTTAACTAAATTATTATTACCAAATACAATCTAACTATTTTACAACACATTTCTAGCGAGTAGACATTTGCTACGCAGTCGTAACGAAACTTTATAAAATTAAAAAACCCGCTTGGATTACGGGACCCATAACTCAAGTGCAAAATAACCCATATAATTACATTTCTGCCATCACTTTTAAAACCACTATGGAAAGTGGAAACCATACCTTCTGTCAAAAAGACATGTTTGCTAATTTAAAATTCAAAACCCTAAATCCCCAAATATTCATCATCGTCATCATCCGGTAAGTCCATTTTCAATCCATCACTTCCATAATCGCACAATCTTCACATTTTCAATCCATTCATCTTCCAATTTATTGATCAATAACCAGATCAGATCATGAATCGCAACTACGATGAATTACTGGACGAAATTTGGGAGCTAATACTGAACCAATTAGGGGATAATCATCATCAACAATTCGAATAACTTTCATTGGTAAGCAAACTATTATTGTCGTTAACCGATCGGTTACGCCGCCATTTCACCGTCGTAGATCAGACGTAAGTCGTTCACGGTATGATTTCTGGATTCATTTACCGATTTAAAAACCTAAAAACCCTAGATATTAGTTAATTGCAAAACTGTAACGTAGAAACTGCTATTCGTGAGATTGCTCGTACGTCTGTTGCTTTGAATTTAGAATCTATTGATGTTTCGATTTATGTTTTGGTTCTGATTGAAGGAGTTAGGGTTGAGTAATAGGAAAATTAAGGTGTTGAGATGTGCGAATGTTGATAAGTTACGTGATGTTGATTTGATAAAGCGAAGTTTCCTCCGGATTTGGAGGAACTATATGTAAATTATTCGCATAACAAGCTTGAAATTGATGAGTTACGTGATGTTGATTTGATATAGCGAAGTTTCATCCAGATTGAAGGAATTAGATGTAAGTTATCCACGTAATAAGCTTGAAATTGATGCTTTGCGTAGTTTTAACATTAGTGAAATTATGATCACTGGTGCTGGAATTGAATGTTTCTGTTGTGGTTTGCGGAATCTGATTAAAATTAATATCTCAATGAATCCTCTGCTTACAAATAGGTCACTCTTTACAAAAATCTGATTTAGTTCTTGATGAGAACTTTCATATTTTTATTTCTTCAAGGTTTGTCTTTGAAGGGAGTGATGAAGGTTCAATTAGTTGGGCATTTGATGGCACATTTTCATATTACCTAGCATTTTCATCTATGTTGTCAAAGACGCAAGGCGTAGGCGAGGCGCATCGGCCTCGCCCGGAGCCTAGGCGCAAGGCGCAAAAAAAGCGTGGGCTTTTTTAAGAAAGGCGCACATAGAGAAAAAAATATAAAAAATATGTTATGCTTTGAAAATAAATAAGATTCCACATATAAAATTAAAAAAAAACTATTATATATGTCATTTAAGATCATGGAGCTAATAGTTAGTAGCAAAAGTTTAGGACTTATATGTTGTAAGTTTTGGGTGTCTGAATAAAAGTCTCAAAAGGTGGTAAATACTTTCTCCCACATTGGTGTGGGAACAATGTGAGTGGTTGTTGATAAGGTAAAAGACTTTACTACTCTATTGTAGCTTTATGACATGTTTTACCACAAGCCCTACCCGCGCGCAGGGAGGGTGCAACAATGAGTTTCTGAGCTGGAATTTGGTTGAACTCGTGCGTGCCCGCACCTGCGGACACGAATGCAGCTCCGAAAAACCCGGGAGGTAGTTTTTTATACGCGCCTAGGTTGCCACCAGGCGCTATATTTATATTTTTGCGCTTTTGATAACATAGATTTTCATAACACATAATTACTTCATCTTAACATTTAGTATTCTTAGTTTCTTACCATTTAGTATTCAAAAAGTATTATATGTTATAACTATATCCGGTGACATAAACTATTGAAGCTTAATGAAGCATAAGGAACTAGAGATTATGTAGATGTTCTTCATATGTTTCAGTGAATATGTTCTAACTCTCTATGTGATCAAATGTGTAATCTCTCTTTTGAGCCAAGTCAAATAATGACTCAATGGTAAAGATGTTTGATCTTGACAGTCGACACTCTATTAATAGCCCCAAACCTGTGACCCATTGGTGCCAGAGATTGCTCACATGTAAAAAAACTTACGAGTCTGAGTACGAGACCACTGCTCATAGCTAGACGCATAAGTATGCCATGGGCTGATCTCTTGAGTCTTGTTTGTATTCTTGGAATGTCTCAGTGAAGAAATGGTTATTAAGATATTGGAAGAGTTCACCTCAGCACAAAGATGACAACACAATAATAGACTGTTGTTTGACCCGCTTGAATTATTGCTAAAACTTGTATTCTTGGAATGTCTCAGTGAAGAAATGGTTATTAAGATCTTTGAGTGAAAAAAAAAAAGCCGGGCCCGAGCCTTATTTGAGTCTACAGTTTCACAACCTGCACTTGACATGTCAGACTTGTGCAAACTCAATATAACAAAGTGCTCAGCGACTCATCTCTTTAGATACCTTTAACTCGCAAGATGGGGTGGGTTGGGTAACCTGTCAAAATGGGTCCATTTTTATTAAGGGTCGAGTGACTTGCATACCCTTTTTGTCCATTTAGTGTACAAAAACCATTCCTTACCCATGTCGCTGGTAAATTTTCACAGGGTTCGGATAGGAACTGGATTCGACAACTTTCCTTCAAGAGGCTTGTTCGTCAACTCTTGCTATTCACACTACCAAACTGGAATTCAATAAAACTTGGCTAAGAAATGATTCTCCACTGTTGGGCGGCGCGGTATGTACTATTTATATAATTATTTTTATTATGTAATATGTATTTTTTGTATTAAATAAAAATTTTATGTATATTGATAAAAGGCTCGTGACCCTAGCCTAGTTCGGTATATGAAGCTGGAGCTAAGAATACACCTGCTGCCTGATTTTTCTATTAGGATGGTGTGCTGCTAATAGTACTGCTAATAAAATATTCACAAAAGAATGAGAGCAGGTGACTCTAGGCATGGCGAGTGCATGGGGCCTTAATGGTAAATTTTGTTTTACTGCAGTTTTGGTATACACATTTATTTTTCTGCTTATATCGGTGGAAATACAATTCATAGTGTGCAGCCGGTTTATGCATTTACAATCAACTTAAGATGATTCATAATTTATCATCTCCACCTCTACATAACACTTGGAAGAGAAATGGGAAATTCGGGATAAAATCCGAAGTATGGCTTCTTTCGTGACCTCGCTCTTAATTGTGATATGAAATTATGATTATGAAGTTATTGATCATTTTTTTGTAATTACAATGTTTATCAAAGACAAACGGAAGGCGACAAGCATGAACATGATGGATCAGCCACTTAAAAAAGTAGCAACACCTGACGGGTCGCATTTCGTTAAGGTAGAGGTACCATGATTATTTGTAGGCAGGATCTTTGACATTTTGTGCAGGCAGGAGGTCACAGGAACATGGTATATGGGGTAGGATCTTTGGATCTGCATTACATGGTGACTGGGATGTCATCCTCTTCTAGCGGATATGCATCATCATCTGTTGAGTACCAACGGTCCCTAGAAGAGGTATCATGATTATTAGCATCATTTATTTTCCTCTAATAGAATTGTTATCTTGTTCCTTTATTATGCATTGGTCATTGTAGTATACTTGCTCTGATGTTTTTAATTATCTGATATGGACAAATCAATATTTGTGGCTATCATGATCAATGGGTCCTCAATACCATTGTATCATGGAAAGTTGAAATACCTAAAAAAAAATTTTCTGTTTTGAACACTTAATCTGAACTCTAGATTGCTTGTCAAGTATGTGAAATATTATAATGGCATGGAGTTCTATTGATTATGAATACCAGAACGAATTGAAGGGGCAACTATATCTTTAGACTTCACTATGACAACTCCTCCTAGTAATCCAATAGTGACATGAACAATCAGTTTAGGGTTTAAATTAATTGTCCCTTTTTTCATATATTGCCACAAATCTTGAAGAAATTGTTCTAGTTAGTTAACATTCTCTATTTGTAGTGATAGATTTGTGCTATTAGCTTCCAGTAGGTAGTTCTGTAGAGATTCTGTAACATTCGAAAGTTTGATCTGAATCTGCTGAACTATTGTTTTGCTATTTGAGTTATTGTTAAAAATTTGAGGGATATAATGACTATTGTAAGTGAAGATAAGAATAAAAATATAATAAATGTTGTGAAACTCTTCTGTGTTGACGGGCGGACAAACTCTTCCATTAAATAAAATAGAAATCTTTTGACAAAAAATGGGTTCTAGTCAACAGGTATTTAGGTACATGTAGAAATGGGTCGGTTTGATTAGCTACAACTCATTTAATAGAATACTTATGAACGTGACTTTCATTATATTTTTTAAGTTTCTAATCTTTTTTGTCCTAACATTTTTAGGTTCAAGCCATGCGAGAACAATTGGCAGACATTCGAGCTTGTCTTGAAAATGAGACAAAGGCAAGGAAAGTCTTAGAACTCATCTTGAAATTGAGAGAAAAACGAGAGAAGATCTTCAACAACACATAAACGAAGCAGTGTAAAAAGAGTTGCACGACTTCATGAAGAATTGACGTCCTAGTATTTAGTTATCAGCTGGTATCGTTTTAAACATATGCACGTTAAGAGTTTATTTGTTTTGTGGTTTAGATGTACTAGATCTTGCGTTATGGATGTTACAAGTTAGTTGTATTGTGATTTTAAAACATGTTTTATAATTTTCTAGTGATTCATTTTTGCATTTTTTTAGTAAAATAAGATCTGAATACTTTTGGCCTTTTTTATTTCTTTATTTTAAATGTTCCGTTACAAATGCGTCACAAAAAGTAAAACTGTTTTGTTGCAAATGCGTTGCAACTTTCAAGCATTAAAACAAAACAATTCAGAAATGCGTAGGAAATGCGTAGAAATTGCGTCACAAAATTTGCGACACAATATTTTCGTAAGAACTGTGTTAAAATTTGCGTAGCAAATTCGTAGTAATTAGTTTCCGACGAGGCTTTTTCCAACATCAAGTTTTTGTTACAAATGCGTAGCAAATCTGAGTTTTCTACGCATTTGTGACGGAAAAGATTGTTAGAAAATGCCAAATTTCTAGTAGTGAATGGTGTAATTGAGCCCAGATTCCCAAACAAGTGAATTATTTATATAATTGGTGAAAGAAACACTAAGATTCTTTGAATCAGAATAATAACTAATCAAAGCTCTACACTCCTTCCCGTGTATTATATCGCTATACCATTTTCTATGCACAACAGAACTCATAGAGTTAATATTGATACCTACATGGTCACCTATGACGTTATTAGTATCTGGATCAATCGGATCATACACATTACTACCAAAACTATCGAACTCCACAGCCACAAATGGATGAATACTGCTGTTGATACGTGAATCGAATGGAAGCCCAATGGCTCCTGCAGTATTTATCACAGAATTATTCTGCGCAAGGAAAAATGTTATACCATCAGAGTAACTAGTGCTTGGGTATGAATCGATAACAAATGTGAAGCTAGTAGAGAAACTTGCTAAATTAAAGTCGTCGTCCCAAAGATGAAGAGCTTTGACGTACGTCGCTCGACCTGCTAACCAGCTCGAACTATGATCACTGTTCCTTTCATGGGTCACTTGGATTCCATCAACAGAGGAATAAGCTGCATCACCCTCGAATCGTATGTCCTACTGGGAATTTATTGGAGTAATATTTGTGAAATTAAAAGTGATTGAAGCTGCATAAGGGATTAATGCAAGAAAGAAACATGTTAAGATAGACATGATTTTGGAAACTAGCTAAAAGAGTTGCGAGTTTCTTGGTAGATAGTTGTGCTTGACAAATAACATGAATATATACCCACACTCAGATTAGAGGACATATTAGAAGTGAATTATCTTAACCTTTTGAGTCAACCTCTAAATAATAGTAATCCAAAGACTTTAGCCTCTTTAGCACTAATTAATATTTTTGTATATTTATAAGTGTTTTCCCAATACTTAAAACAATACATGCCGGCCTGGGTAGGATGATACCATTATATATAATTGTATATAGTAATTTAGGATGTTTATGCTCTTACAATTTTCATTGTTCACAATCTCACGTCATTGTGTACAAGTTGTTTAAATACAAATTTACAAATTACAACTCTCTTAGACCGGAGGGTGTGGATGGCGCCACCTCTGCCACCTCACCAACGATAGCGTCGGTGGGGCGCCACCGTCCATACCCACCGATTTAAGAGGGGGTGCCATGGTGGTTTCGCCAACATGGTAACGAAGAAGATTTGGCAGGATCGAGGGGTGATTGGTTGCAGGTGGGGGCGCAATAGTTTGAAGGGGGTCTTTATCCCTCACCCTGCAAGTTAAGGAAAGACGTGATAAAGCCCCCTGACTGACGTGGATCTGACGTGGCGTGATAGCCTTAGTGTGGAGGAGTGCTTGCCACCCATGCCAACATGCTACAACTCCACATACGTCGCATTGTCAACACCACAACAGCTTTTATCACTTGTTGCCCCTTGCTATGACTTGCTAAATTACAGAAATCATATGTCTTTCATGCTTCACATGCCACGGCCGATTTTTAAATTATATTTATAAAAAATACCCAACTAATGTATATGATTGGTTAGCTTTCTGGGAGGGACCCACTCAACACCCTCCTTTCTCTCGGCATGCCAGGCAAACCTTTGCACCTCTTTGCCGCAGGCCCGCAAGCCACGGACTAGCTGGTGCTTGCCGGCTTGTTGTATCATACCGCATGTTGCCGGGACATTTTTCCGAGCCCACCACCCCTCTTAAAGCATGAATTTATCATTATTAAAGTTAGAATATGCCACATCATGTAGTTACAGTATGGCTTAATTCCACAACTTTTTGTAAACTTTTCATTTCATGTAAACCTTAACATTTTTCCTTTTTTCTGACCGACCAGATTTTGACATGTGGCTCATTATTGATTTTTTTTTTCTCTAGCAACGTGTTAAATTTTATTCAAAAGTGACTTGTAAATGGTAATGTACACGTTATCAAAGCACAGACATACAATTTGTCAAAGTTGCACGAAAGCTTCGTTTTTTTACAATTTTTCTATTTGTACTCAAATCAAATAGATTGTTTTTATATCGTAACCTATGTCAAATATTGGTGTTATGACGAACCGAATCCCGAGCGAACAACATCGGTATCGGTATCGGTATTATCGGAACCGGTATCGTTACCGACATTATATGTCACACCCCGACCCCTAGCGGAATAGGGGATCGGGGCATGATTGGGTTGAATCGAAAGCTTATGACTTGCTATTACGTGTTTTAAATAATCATTAATCCAAACTATATGTTTCACATAACAATCAATCCTAGGGTTGTAAACGAACCAAACGAACACGAACAAGGCCATGTTTGTGTTCGCTCGTTAAGGTAACATGTTCATGAACTGTTCACAAACGCATACCGAAAATAAGTTTATGTTCGGGTTCGTTCGTTAAGGAAATTCAGTTGTTCACGAACAGTTCATGAACACTGGTCTAGAACACAAACGAACGCATGCAAATAACAACGAATGTAAACGAACATTTAACTTGAAAATAAAAAACATTGTTATCCTTAAAAATTGGATATAAGTAGTTAAATACAACCATCAAATATAAATCAAAACACAAAAAGTCTACTACACCACTAAATGATAAATCAAGGTTAACTAACCTAGACATAATTATCTCAAAAAAATGTCTTCGAGTGTCCAAACTTTAGCTAACTTAGAAAAAGACAGGGTTTCAAGTTTTCAATATGTTTAGATAAAAGATTTATTATTTATTATTTTTAATATAATCAAACGAACACGAACGAACGAACATGAACAAACGTAAACGAACATATCACTGAACGTACACGAACGCAGTCAAACGAACGAAACCTGTGTTTGTTCGCGAAGCTAACCGAACGGAATTTTTTGTTCGTGTTCGTTCTTTAAGCTAATCGAACGAACATAAATGAACTTCCCGCCGAACGGTTCACGAACTGTTCGCTGAACGTTCGGTTCATTTACGACCCTAATCAATCCAAATAAACAATTACATAAGAGACATTAAATTCCACTAATCCGTTTCTTGTTAACTAAGGCCCATCCTATGTCCAATCTTCTCTTCATACAAGGTTATCGTTATCATCTGTAAAAATAGTTTTTGGGTCAACAAAGGTTTGTGAATGACCTTATTGTTATTAGAAAAATAATAAGTTTAAATTTGGTGTATTGAGAAAACGTGCGTTAACCAATGTAAGTAAATATGTTGTATGTCATATATCTAAACGCATAACACAACCTCAAACAGTAAATAAACCAACTGTAATGATTCAATGAATGTATGCATGTTGCACGGTATTATGGTGTGCCAATGAATGTATGTATGTTGCACGGTATTATGGTGTGCTGCAAGGTCTAAGCTCAATCAAACGGAGCTGACCTCATATGGTTGGCAACGCCAAGTTCCGCTCATATGTCATGGGGAACCGACGAGCCTATGATGATGTTATGTCCAAAATGAATGAAATGCACCAAGTGATAAATAACCAAATAACACATAACACATATACTGCACAAGTAGGTAATTGCACGTAATTGATAAAAAAAAAAGAATAATAATACAAAACGACACATGCTACACCCCAAAAACGAGTAAATAATATAAAAAGGGGAGTTGTAAGATTCACTCACAGTGGTTGCGTATAAGGATTCCTTGAAAAATAACACACGAGGAACGATGAGGAAAAGGATTCCGGATGGACGGAAACGGTTAACCGATAATGGGTCGAGTTCCGCCGTGTTCGTATCCTCCGGCGAGTTTCCGGCGTGTTGCGATGATGTTTAATCAATTTTCTTTCGTTCAGAATAAACAAGGTCGAGAATTGTGTGTGTATTATTAACAATTTGGGCAAGAAAGAAAAATCTTAAAATTTGAATCAAGATCTTTCATGTTTTGGAAACCTTCCAAATGGAAGATTTTGGAACACGTTTTTGGCTGTCATCGGGTCTAGATTCAGTGGGTGTGTATTTGAAACAAAAATCACAGATAATCCCGAATGAAATATCATCAATTAATCGAGAAAAAAAAGGCAGCCATGGATGCGCTGTTAATCATTGGCGGCAAAAAAAAGAATCAAACACCAAACTTTCTGGTTAAAAGATTTAATGTGAGGGGTTCTTAGACAGAAAAAAAGACAGTTTGTTGGTTGGCAGTTTGTTTATAAGTTCTTAGGGAGCCGGGTGAACCCGGGTTCAAATCCCGTGGATCACGGTTTCTTTTCTTTTTTTCTGTTTTTTATTAATAAATTCTTACACGAATGGTCCCTGTAGTTAAGTTTCTAAAAAGTGACAGTTTGTGCCCTTAAAGTCTTAACTTTGCTAAATTACGTTAGGAAAAATTACAAGTTTTGTCATTTATCTTTATGGTACTTTACAGGCGGTGTCCTTTTTTCCAAATGTTGACAGACGGTGTCCTTTAGTAGGTATTTTGTTACAAGTTTTGTCCTTTCCACCCAACTTGGTTAAAAAACTCAGTTAATTTGTGGCACATGATAAGCACATGAGGGTAATTATGTCTTTTCACCCATCCCTTCATTTTCCCCTTTTATGAATATAATACCTATTCCCACCACATTCCATCTCCATCCCCAATCAATTCACCAACCCCAACACTCTCTCTCTCTCTCTCTCTCTTTCTCTCTCTCTCTCTCTCTCTCTCTCTCTATACCTCCACCGGAGCTATGATTCTAAGATGAAGGAACGTCAACGCTGGCAGCCTGAAGAAGACGGTCTCCTCTGCGACTACGTTAACCAGTACGGCCCCAGAGAATGGAACCACATCTCTCAACACATGTCCAAAACCCTAGATCGCGATCCCAAATCCTGCCTTGGAATTAAGAAAGGGTTTACAAGAATCAATGATGAAGAATGACAATGAAAAAGGTGTGGTGAGGTCACTGTTACTGTTCCTGAACAAGAAGAACAGAGCAGTGGTAATCAAGGGGATGTTGACGCCACTGTTACTGTTCTTGTTTCCCGTTCGGATGTGCTCACAGTAGACAACCTAAATCCCAAATTAGCATAGCCATTCAAGTCCCACTTCCTCTAATCGACACTAACAGGTATGATGTTATTGTTTTTGCAAAATAACTTGGGGCTTTTGACCCTTGAACAAAACGAAAAGATTAGGAGAAAAAAAAATGCTTACGGTTGCAAACAAAGCCTAGCTTCAATGGTGGCCGGTGAAAACGAGAATACTCCGGCGAGTTACAAAAAAACCGACGAACAGTAGCAGCACCTCCGTGCTTTTTGGAGTGAATTTTATGAGGGTGTAAGCGTACAAGGGTTTGATTAGTATCGATATTTATAACCAATTTGGTAGAAAATATGACGAATTCGCAGAATCGATTCGGTTTATACGGTTTCCAAATAAACAACAATTTGGTCCGATAATACAGGGGATGGTGGATTGCAGTCGAATGGGTAGAGAAAATGATAAGAGGGTGTTGGGGTTTTTGTAGGTGGCTGGTGGTGGCGGCGGCGGTGGCGGTGGCGGTGGCTGGTGATAAGAGGGTGTTGGGGTTTTTGTAGGTGTTGGGGTGTTTGTTACAAAAATTGTCCTTTATATGTATAAAGACTAAACTACCCTTAAGTGACTTGCATGTGACCATATTTAACAAGAAAATCTAACCAGGTTGGGTGGAAAGGACAAAACTTGTAACAAAATATATACTAAAGGACACCGCCTGTCAACATTTGAAAAAAAGGACACCGCCTGTAAAGTACCATAAAGATAAAGGACAAAACTTGTAATTTTTCCATTACGTTATAAACCCTCAACTTGTTTTTAGTTAACGATTTTTCAATACTCTCGTATATATATACATATTTGATATTTCTCTTTTTTATTAGATTATGGGGTATGGGGCTTGGGTTGGGGGAAAACGCCCAAGCCACCACCCCGGGTGGGCTTGGGTTGGGGCATGGCCCTTGGGACTTGGGTTTGAAGTCGGGCGTGGGGCGGTCTTGACATCCGAGCTGGCGGCCTCCTATTCGTTGTCCCCCGCCATGTCATAGCAGGTGTTTGAATGTTTGAATTTTAAATTCAAACCGTTTGGCCAAGCCAAGCGGTCACCCCGGGTCCCAACATCCCCTATAAATGTAACCCCAAACCCCACCGGCTACCCCATCCCAAACCGTCGCTATCCACCGCTACCCCACCGGCTACCCACTTGATCCCACGAACCCGCTACCCCAACCCGAAGAAGATGGCATCTTGAACCCACGAGGAAGAATTGGCTCTTGTCACAAGCGTCGTTGACGCTATGAAGGGGGCGGCAACCCGGCCAAACACTCTATGTTTTTAACCTAACCAAAGGCGTTCGACAATATCGCCCTTTTTGAAATTTACCTAACGCTCTAGGTTTTTTATTTTGTAATTTTAGGAATTATGTAATTTTTAGAATTATGTAATTTTTAAAATTTTAATGAAATTTTAGGTTTCTTTTTATAAATATTGTGTGAATTTTATAATTTTTTTGTAATTTTTTTAATAATCTGCCAACCCAAGCGGTGTACCCATGCCCCTCCATAGCCCACGGACATGTCACTAGGCGGTGGGGGGCTCCAATTCCACGTGTCAACTCATGCCCCAACCCAAGACCCACCATACCCTACGGTCTTACAAAAGCGATTGCGATAAGTATCTTTTTATATGAAAAAGATTATATATTTTATAAATAGAGAAAAATGTTTGGATAGTCCTCGTGGTTTGCCATGTTTTCACCTTTAGTCCCTAACTTTCTAAAATTACAGATATAGTCCTCAACTTTTTGCAATTTCGTTCCCGGATAGTCCTTTGGCCTAACATCAGTTACTTTTCTCAGTTAAGATGGTGTGAAATGACAAAAATACCCTTACAAAAAGAAACAAAATAACTTAACATATTTAATAGATTTATTTATATGTAGGACCCACTCTTTTATTAAAAAAAAAAAAAAACAACCTCACCCCTACCCTACCCCACACCTTCATCTCTCTTTCTTGTTTCTTCCCCATTTCCGTGCATCTCCATCCACCCCACCCTCTTCTACCACATTCACCTTCACCACCACCGACACACCCCGTCAGAAAAATGACAGCACCACATCCTCCCACCATCATCTTCAACCTCATCCACCACTGCAACCATCACCCTTCAACCTCAACAATCGAGCATCACCTGGTAGATGTTTTTTACACATAACCCGCTTGCAGAAAATTGTGTTTTATATCATCAAGCATCACCTGTTTTATTGTATTTTGCTTTCATCTGTTTCTGTTTCTGTTATGTTGAAGTTTGGATGAATTATGAAGGATGTAATTGAAAATACTTTTTGTTTATGTTAGAAAAATAATATGTGGTTATGTGTGTTGAATAATCTTTTACTTGTTCTTTGTTGCATCTGTGAAATATAAATATCTGATGACTGATTGCATTTGAGAGTCAAGTTTTTATTTTCGAGCATTATAAAATGAATACATAAGAGAGAATTTGACACAGTCATCAAAGCTACAAACTTGCTTAATTTATTTAAAAAAGATATAAAACATTATAGGTCTTGCTGTCATATCATATCCTGAAACAAAATGAAAATTAAAAAATGGTGATGAAAAGGAAAAAAGTTGCAGTTGTATATACTTACTGAACGTATTCGACATTAATTTTTCCCCTTTGAGATTTGGAGATTGCGGACAAAGCATCGTTGGACAAGACAATAGTTGAGGGACATGGACTTTTAGAACAATAATCAACCACCCGAACATCAATCGTCGATTGTCGAGGTTGAAGGGTGATGGTTGCAGCGGTGGATGAGGTTGAAGATGATGGTGGGAGGATGTGGTGCTGGCGTTTTTTTTTTCCAACAGAGTGAGTTGGTGGTGGTTGTCATTTCACACCATCTTAACTGAGAAAAAACAACTGATGTTAGGCCTAGGGACTATCGGGGAACGAAATTGCAAAAATTGAGGACTATAGCTGTAATTTTAGAAAGTTATGGACTAAAGGTGAAAAAAAAGCAAATCACATGGACTATTCAAGCATTTTTCTCTTATAGATATATATACATGATAAGTTTATTTCATAGATTTTATTTATATAAATTTTTTTAGCTATATATATATACATGCAATATACGACAATTCTGATCGACATGGTTATAAAAAATAAAACTCGAAAAATTTTAAAACGGGGTCAGATTTTAGGAGCCCATTTTATCGGATGTTACATTTTTTGTTTATAGTCGATGCAAAACACATTGTGATATGTAGATCTTGCTTAAATACAAATTGATCACTCCCTAGTACGTAGATAATTTCCCTAGACAACAATGATGACGAGATAAGAAAAGGTCTTTTGGTAATTTTTCTACGTTTTTTGTTTTTCCAACAACGGGATAAAATGATTTTTTTTAAGAAAACTAACTCCCAAAATGGACCGTGGGCAACCGTAGAGTCAATTAATAGTATCTATTATTAATAGATGGGAGGAAATGATTAGTTTTTATCATTGTGGAGCATTATTATTGGTAGGGTTGGACGATTGTTTACACCATTTTCTTTCCCCAACCTCATATTTTAGATCAGAATACGAGCTGATTCACAGAATTTTCTCCTTCACCGCCTGCTTTACACCTCCCACCAGATCAACAGGTTTTTCTCTTTCTCATGAAAACCCTCTCGTTAGATCCAGCAACGACACAACGTGAACAGACCAGATCAACAAAGCCTTGAGAGGTTAGGGTTTGGTATAGGATTACGACAGCTAGAACTCTGTTGATTCCGACAAATTCCGGTTAGCTCCGGTGAGAATCGGGTGACCTGAACCAGGTATCAAGAATTATCATCTTTGTATCATTTAGGATTTTTATATTAATAGTAATAATTTAAATCTTAATTTAAAGTATGATAAGTAAAATAATAGTTAATTAGGAGGGGCAATATTCATCCAACCCTTTGATTTAAAATTATATGGGTTTAATTTATGAAATGTATTTTAACGAAATGGGTCATAGTGAGTCAGTTGAAATTTCAACTTCTTATTTTCGGATTATAGCAGGTCAACAACTTAAAAGAAATAGATTGATGTGGTTAGTGTCTAAAATAAACGGGACAGGTTTCGGATCAGAATGGGTTTCCGGCCGACACGAGTATCCGCACGAGACGAGTTACAACACGAAATGAGTTTTGGATCCGAACAGGTTCAGTAAGAATTATGTTTCGGGTTGGGTTAGGTTTCGGCACAGGACGAGTTTTGGATCGGAACGGGGTCGGTTCGGATCGGGTTTCAGTTTCGAGACGGGTTTCGTTCCGCTTCGGTTTGGTCGGGTTTTTTGGTTTCGGTTCGGTTTTGATTTTTTGTTTTGGTACGATCGGTTTTTTCGGCTTGGTTCGGTTTTGATTTTTTGTTTCTTTTTGATCGATTTTTTTTCGGTTTCTGATCGGTTTCAATCTTTTCAAAAAAATTTCGTTTCGTGGTTGCTTTTTTTCAGTTTTTTTTGTTTTGTTTTAGTCAGTTCCGTTTCGGTTTCGTTTTTTTTTTTTGTTTCGTTTTGGTTGGGTTTTTTGGGTTTTGATTTTTTCAGTTTTTTTTTTTGTATCGTTTTGGTTTCGGTTTTTTTGTATCAATTTGGTCAGTTACTGTCCCGACTCTAACAAAAGGTATACTTACGATGAAATCATGTTTTTAGAAATGGAAAAAAATACTCCAACCAGTTTCGACCCAAAACTCATTTCGAACTAGACTTGATCTGACCCCAACCCGTTTGGACCTGAATCCGTTCCAATCCAGACCCGTTCTGACTGGACCCAAAACAACCTTTTTTTTAATTTGACCCATTTCCCCCTAACCCATTCCAACCCTAGTCCTAGTAATAATATATAACCGTAATTTCTTGAAAGTAATGAAATTTAAAAAACACGAATAATCATGTAATTTAGTTAATTTTGACCATATTTTAAACTCAATGGACCAGTTAAATTTATGGGTATTACTTGCTTTTTTATAATCACTATTGGCCGGTCAGACGGAGACGTTTTTGGTGCCTCTTGTGGTAATTTGACACATAAAATATGGAAAATCAAGTGACTAAACAACAAACAAAATTTCCTATCTAAGACCGATTCAATTCAACCTAGAATAGTGAATTCGACTAGCCTTACAGAAATGATAAACTTGTTAGGAAATAATTAATAATAAAAAAATCACATCATGTCTAATTGAATTAACTTACAAAAAATAAAACATATACCAAAAAGAAGAAAAAGGACACTACAACAAATGGATTTTCTTTTCACGTATGTTTTGTATGGCTCTCAACGGAAATGTGAACTCTTATCTAAAACACATACTTTAATCTATAAATGAATAGAAAGTCTTTAGATTTGATAGGCAAGAAAATTTTTGAAAATTGACAAACTAAATTTATGATTCACATGTTTTTTATGGTTAAAACTTAAAACTAGATAAAGTGAAATTAGGAAACAGTTTTCAAGGTAAAAAAAATCGTGCTCCAGATGAAAGAAATTTAGGCTTAAAAGTCAAACAAACTGCATATCGTGTTTGTCCAAGCATTTAAAATGTTAAGACGTCTTCGCTCATACACAAGGATTTGTGTAACCCCAAACTTTCCGGTAGTAATTTCCAAAAGTTGGATCATTTCTAGCGTTTTTTTCTTCTTTTTTTTCAATTGATCATATACAAGTATGTAATTCTTGACTCAAATTTGTACCCATTTACATATTCACATACTTCAAAGTGTGATGAGTTTTTTAGCTTACGCCAAGACATACTTAGTGACATTCATTACTTCTTACTTTTCAGATTATTTGACCATGTGATTGTCCCAAAAAAAATTCTACTTGTATGCTCAAAATGTATGTATTTGGGAACTGGTTGTAAAGCATGTATTTGCCCTTGAGTTTGGCTGTAAAATTGGTGATATTTGTTTGTAACTAGTGGTGAAACCTCCGTGTTGTAACGGCGTGGGGTGAAAAGTTATAACAAGTGACTCAAAGTCGACTCTATCAAAATGACACCCTTTAAAGTTTCTAGAAAGCTGGAGTCAAAAGTGACATCTGTGAATTTTGTGTGAAAAGGAAATAAAAGCTTATAGTAAAAAAGTAACGCCACAAAACTCGAATTTTTAAATTCTCTAGTATGTTTCCATGTGTTATAACATGAAATAAAATAACTAAGCTATTTAATGAAGTTAAATACAGGAATGAAAGTTGTGACAACTGTGATCAAGTAACAAATATGAGGGACTAAACTTGGTAGATGGAGATGAAGTTTTATAAAACCAGCTTAAGTGTATATAGTGTGTGTGTGTGTGTGCCGTACATGGAGAGAAAAAGAGGAGAAAATCCTCTCTTGAACAAGGATGAAATTAAGCCCCAAATCAAGGTCCAAATCGAATGAAAACATTGCATGAATGAAGATTTCTCACCATCTAGCCCTAATAATCATGTGGTAAGTTGTAAATCTTAATTTGATGATCTTGCAAGTAATGAGTATGTGACAAATCTTTGAATTCATATGAACTTAAGCATGAAGGTGTGTTACAATCACCAAATAGAACTTGGATTATGAATGATTTCAAGTAAATGGATGTTTTGACATGAAACCCATTTGTGATGGTGAAGGTGGTGACATGGGTATATAACCCATGTCCAATTCTTGTTCAAATTTGATGTATTGTGTTGTATGAGATGGATTCTTGTTTAATAGATTGAGTAGCGTATGGAAGTGATTAGGTCGTAGTTGAATTTGATGAATGAAAGCAAGAAATATGAAGATAAGCATGAAATACTTGTACAATATGCTTAGAAAATAGTATGCACACCAAGTGTTTGATGAGATGTCCAAGTGAAGTTAGAAGGTGAAATTGTATGCAAGAACTTGGTAAAAAGGTATAGAATGTAACAAAAATGTAATTATTAGTAAACTTACATGAGACAAGTGTGTTTGATTGAATCCATATGGATATTTTGTTTGATTTCATGATTGGAAACAAGTGTGCATATGGGGCTTACACTATTTGCTTGAATGTTGTGATGCACACTATATGTTTGTTTGTTTGATTGCTTAAATTTGTGATTAAAAAGTAAAGGTGCACTAAATGTGAAGCATATGAGATTACCATAAAAGACTAACGTAGAAATGAGGTTGGGTTAGCTAAGAATGGACTGTGGTGTTAATTGTAGAAATATGAGAATGCTAGTATGAATGGAATTGATCATGTATATGTGTGTATGTGAGAGTATTAAGTAATCATATGGTTGTATGTGTCCTATAACATGAGTATGAAATGCATATGGTGTCATTAGTACGGTCAACTATATCAATATGGATGTATGTTTCTAAGGATGAAAGCTTGTATGATTAAAAGTTGAGTTTCTAAAAAGTCAACGAATAAGAGTAGGCTTTCTAACACAAATGTAAAATTAGATAGATCAAGTCGTGTGTGTTGGATCAACATGTATTATGCATGATGATATGTGGAATTGTGTGTGTGAAATGATGTGATCGTTAATATATGCCTTTTGCATGTTAGAATTTGACTAATAAAAGTCAAGTGTAAGTTATGAGTTGGATGTGATTAGTAATATGTATGATCACGCATGCTAACAAGGATGTGAATGTGATGACATATAACTATAAGAATCTTGTCAACATAGACTCAAGCATGGGAGGCTAACAGGTCAAGAGGAGGCAAGGATGCAAGCACGAACACGGACGCTCAAGGTAAGTGATTCCCAACTCACTTCTTCGTATTTAAAGGGAGTCTATGTATGAATATTGGGAATCATGTAAGAATGTATAAATAATGATAGTATTAAGGTAAGTATTGTTGTAGTGGGCCAAATGTAGTTAACTATGTCGGAAACTGCATGATAGAAGCAAACGGGTCAAAATCTAGAATGTCACACCCCCAAAATCCACAGGCGGAGTATCAACGCAGGAGGCGTGACTGATCAGGATCCAGCCACCTATCATATTGAACATTAAGTAAATAAAAATCCAAACCAAACAATATAATTAGTGATAAAACAATTCAGCAAGTTCAAGTTATCAGCAGAAGCATAAAGTTCAAAACCCAAAACATAAGTTTAAAAGTTCATAAGTATAACATGGAACTCAACAGTCCATGTCCCACAACGACCTTGTCCTCCTGTGCAAGCTCCATCTAAGTACCTAACAACCTGCAAGGCATATAGTAACGAATCAACAACAAAGTTGAACGAGTTCACAGTTGGGTGTTCGTTTTAAGTTGTTTCAAAAACTTAAGTTTCTCTTAGCTGGCTTACTTGTCGTGGGGGTTACCCCATAGTTTAAAAACATAGTCATTCCTTTCCTTTTACTCTGGCTCCCAGCCGTGGGGGCTACCCCATGAATATCCCACTAGACCCGTTACCATATCGACTACTGACTGGAGAAAGTTGGGTGCCCTAAGTCAATGTCTATCATCATTGACGTGCCCAGATCCATTAGTCCACTCCCGTCCTCTGCGGCACGGTGTGAGGCTTGTCAAACCTAATAGCGCTATTTAACTAATGACCCGTTCGCCATTCGCCCGGCGATTAAGTCGATATAAAAACGAGGGACTTATGATAGAGTCTTTGTCTAGTGTTAATGTTGTCACCCTTCAGTTAAGAGGGTGGAGGTATGTGTCCCATACAAAGAGATCACGCAGGTTCCAATGTTGTCACCCTTCAATTAAGAGGGTGGAGGTACGTATTCGAACCAAGGAGAATACGCAGGTTTCCTTTCAATCAATTACCCATTCCCAACCACCGGGAATCCCATGCCTTGTAGAAAGTGTGAACTCACCTTAGGTTAGATCGGCAGATAAGCAAAAAGGTCAATCGAGATGTTTGGGGTCAACCACGTCCTAACATGGTTACCATACAAGTCAGGTCTAGGTTCAAGTAGTGCACGTAACACATAATGATCATGGCATACACATAGAACACGTTAACAGTAGCAGTCAAGTACACATAAGGCCCAAACTTGTGCGATTCAGATGATTGGGCCGTTGAGCTTGTGCGAGCCCAATCATCTTGTGTGATTCAATAATTAAAGCCCAATGAACAACCGGCCCAACTTGTTGTGCGATCAGCACAATCTTGTGCGATTCACAACGGGTTGTGCGATTCAGAAACATACCCGGCCCAATAACATGCAACCCAACATCTTGTGCGACCTAACAAACATTAACAGTTTATTATCTTGTGCGGCCCAACATCTTGTGCGATCAGCACAACCTTGTGCGATCCACAACATGTTGTGCGATTGAGTTTGGAGAGGTTATACGATGTGCTTTAGCAGTTGTACCCTATGACTTGTGCGACTGGCCTTGTGCGACTGGCCTTGTGCGACTGGCCTTGTGCGATCAGTTACAAAATTCCATAATTTTGGCAAATCGGTTATATCATTTATTTTACCAAATCAATACTAACAATTTCCAATCATGCCTTTATTCGATCAAAATAAACATTCATCATTGAATTCATATGAACCCTAAACAATCATCTATTCATAACAACGCATCACCATCTACATCGAATCAAATAGTTTGGTTAACGTTAAGATGCAATACTCATCATGCAAACAATCCGAATATAGAAACATAATAGCCGATTACATCTATTCGGTTCTAGATCCATATCGTGCAATCCGATTCATATGCACATCATCACATAAACCCTAATTCTAGACCAACACAAATCTCATAATCATCATGTAGGTTCGGTTCAATCATTTAGAAACACCAATCAAGCATACATCATTTAATCATGTATTCATAGTTTATCACAACCTCAAGGATCAATCATCTAGCATAACATCAAATGTTTATTATCGAACAATCAAACATCAAACTAACAAAAGACTAACCGAATCAATCTACGAACCAAGGATTGCGTGTGTGATGATAAGGCTTCGAGAGAGAGATGAGACACCCGTCGGCCTTCACTTCGAGAGAGGGGGATGGCTGCCGTCGAACAAGAAGGAGGAGATGAGAGAGAGCTTAGGGTTTTGTGTGTGTTCTTGTGTTTGCAAATTATGAGAAACAAACCCCAATAATGGGTGCTTGTATGCGTATAAAAGGGAGTGGGCCGAACCCTTCCTCAGGCTGGCCTTGGTTTCGAGTACAAGGAGTGTGGGCCGAGAGTGGTGTGCCAAAAAGGGCTTGTGCGATTGGACTAGTGTTGTGTGACTAGACATTCATGTACACATTACACTTCATAACGCATAACATATTAAAACATTCCACAAAATCAACGTGTCATATAATCACATAATGTTCATACTGGTTACATCAAATACAAAGAGGGGTTCTACAATACGATTTGTCACATCGTCCCCAAGTTGAAAGAAATTTCGTCCCGAAATTTAGCACATAGTCACTAAGGAAGCTAGTTAGGTTGTGTGGTTTCCTTGGCTTTCCTGGGGTGTCACATCATTCCCCCGTTGGTTTGTAATTTCGTCCCGAAATTCCGCAGTAGTTTCAGCCTCAGTAGTGGTTTCACTTTTCTCGAACAACTGGGGATACTTGTGTTTCATTTGGTCTTCTCGTTCCCTGGTAAACTCTGGGCCACGACAGGAGTTCCAACGAACTCGAACAATGGGTATCCTGGTACGTTTGAGAACCTTAACTTCTCGGTCCGTAATTTCTACCGGTTCCTCGACGAATCGCAACTGATCGTCGATAGTGAGTTCCTTGAGAGGAACTATGAGGGTCTCATCTGACAGACACTTCTTCAGATTTGACACATGGAATACGTTGTGAACTCCACTGAGTTCTTCGGGCAGATTCAATCTATACGCCACTTTGCCAATTTTCTCAATGATTTCAAAAGGCCCGACATAATGCGGATTTAGCTTGCCTCGCTTTCGAAAGCGAACCACACCTTTCCAAGGTGAGACTTTAAGTAGCACTCGATCCCCAACCTGGAACTCGAGCGGTTTCCTACGCTTATCAGCGTAGCTTTTCTGACGGTCACGAGCTGCCACCATTCGTTGTCGTATCTGGGCAATCTTCTCCGTCGTGTCGACGACGAGTTCTGGGCCAGTGATTTGGCTGTCACCAACTTCTGCCCAGCATAAGGGTGATCGGCATTTTCGTCCATACAACGCCTTGAACGGAGCAGCCTGGATGCTAGCGTGGTAACTATTATTGTACGAAAACTCTACCAAAGGTAGGTGTCTTTCCCAGCCGTTACCAAAGTCGATAACACATGCTCGAAGCATGTCTTCAAGAGTTTGGATGGTGCGTTCAGTCTGCCCATCCGTCTGTGGATGATATGTTGTGCTCATGTCTAGACGCGAGCCATAGGATTTGTGCATCGCCTGCCACAAATCAGAGGTAAAACATGGATCACGATCCGAAATGATGGAAGTTGCACCCCGTGCCTCGAGACTACTTCCTTCAAGTAGATGTCTGCTAGAGTAAAGAACTTATATGTTTCTTTGATAGCCAAGAAGTTTGCAGACTTTGTCAGTCGATCCACTATCACCCAAATGGTATCGTTTCCTCGTTGAGATCTAGGCAAGCCAGTAACAAAGTCCATGGAAATTTGCTCCCATTTCCATGTCGGGATCTCTGGTTGCTGAAGTAAGCCTGATGGCTTCTAGTATTCAACCTTGACCCTAGCACAGGTCAAACATTTACCAACATAGGTTGCTATGTTAGCCTTCATGTGGGGCCACCAGTACGTAGTTTTGAGATTGTGGTACATCTTATCTGAGCTAGGATATCGCGTGTAACGAGACTTGTGTGCTTCAACCATCACAAGCTCACGTAGATTACCATGAAATGGAACCCAGATGCGCCCTGCTAAGTAGTAAGCACCGTCTTCCTTTAGTTCTAACCGTTTCTCCAATCCCCGTGTCACACCCCAACCGATGGTGGAAACATCGGAGTGAGACGAAGAAAGATTGCTCATCACACATAACGCTAAATTGTGACAATAGAATTAAAGATAAATTGATTTCCTTCATAAATAAATATTACAATACAAGAAATTAGAAATACAACATGTTAAATACAAAAAGAGAAATACGACAACAATTATGACATTTATACAACGTATTTAATCTAAACGTCTATATGTGTATCTAGGTATCAATGCTACTTCATTTCATGGCATCATCATCCTCAACCTGTAACATGTTTAAAATAAAGTTCAATGCAAAAGCAAAGGCGAGTATACAAGTTTGGTACGTACATAACAAAAGATAAGTTTCGAACAATTCCTCATAGCAAGCATGTGATTCAAGATAAACATAAAAACATGGCATGTGTCTAACATATCAAACCAAGGAAACGCAACAGGCTCATGACATAACCACAAGTTACGGGTGGCGGGTCGTTAATCCTATAGCGCTACATATGTCATGGTTTGGCTCGTACGAAGTTAATGATAAGTTCAACACATAAGATTCACCCAAGTTTAAATATCAAGCCATCACATATACAAGCATGTTAATAGGAATGTTCATGTGTTTAAGCAAAATGTTCATGTGTAAGTTGTTGATAAGTAAACATGTTACACCCCAAAAGTGGTAAAAGTAAAAAGGGGGAAATACGAGTATACTCACAAAGTTGGCATATGCTTTCCAATTATCCAATTATTGACGAGTTGATGAGGTTAAAAGATTGAATGTGTAAGGGTTAAAGTTCAAGTATGCATAGAGACAAGATTCGGTATTTAAAACAACATAAAAATAAGATATGAGAATAACATGTGAAAATAATCATCTTCAACACCTAACACTTGTATGACACTTGGTAACCACAAGGGTTATGATAATGTTTTCATGAGTTGAACACCCATAAGAATCACAACAAGGTTTAGGTCTTAGATGATGTTCTACTACTTTAACATATAAACACAAGTTCAACATCAAAGGTTCGAATGCGTGTATATATATATATCTAGGTTAAGTATTACATATTATTTAGTCCAATAATTCAAGTAGGAGGTAGAAGATTAAGATCTTCATTTAGGCACCTCGAGTTATCATAGATGTCAAGTATGGGGTAGGAAGAACTAGCTTCCGTTTAGGAACCCCTTGTATGTTCACCACTTCACTTGATGTAAAAACAACCAAGGAGGGTCACGAACTAGGATTAGTACAATAATATAAATAATCTAATCTATGAGAAATCATCAAATCATGTGAGGATTGTATGTAGGACAACCCAAGTTGTTCCATAATCACTCATTCATCAAGACCTAAGCTTGACATGATTTGTGGGTTAAATACCCTAGCAAAACAGAAAGTATTTGAGGTTTAATCCTCTGATTTCAAGTGTCTCAACCTTGTTTTTAAGCCTAATCAGCCATAGGAGAGGTTGTAAGCATTGGGACATAGGTATGAGATGTGTTAGACACAAGTTGAATAAGTTTAAACAAGTTTGAAGGAACATAAGTCAAAACAGAAAGTTTTTGGATCATTTCAGGGGATTTCCAGGTCTGATTTCTCTAAGGAGAAGTCAAGGAATCATACCCTATGATTATCCAAGCAAGTAGGAAGAAGAATCGGGTGATTTCGTTAAGAAATGAGCAAGTTATGCTCACTTTTGTAAAGGTGTATGAATCTGTCCGAATTTCTGAAATATGCAAGAACTTGAGAGTGTTTGAGAGAGATTCGAGGGTTGTGAAAGTGTAGAAATGCTTGGAGGAGGGTTGTATTTATAGTGGAAGAGGTTGGTGGTGATTGGAGGTGTTTAGAGGTGGATTAGAGGTGATTGGGTGAGGTTAGATGTTGGGATTTCGTGCATTTTTGCGAAGAAACACAATCTGTCCCGCCCAGATACCCTTGCGCACCGTAAGGGTTTTTTTGTTGCGGTGCGCAAGCCATGGTCAGAAGCAAGAAATCTTTTATTTTTATGATTTAAAACTTGCAACTTGTCCCAATGATATAGTTTACGTGTTTTATGACCTTTTTTAGGGTATTTTAGCATATAAGACATGTATCAAGTGTACCTCAATCATCAAAAGAATAACATTAAGTATAGGACTCGTATGTAATCGTGGTATCAAGTATGAATGTTGCGTATTTAAGAATTCAACGTATGTTTGTAAGTATCACGAGTAAGTATCAAGTTGTTTCACCATTAAATGTGTACAATGTATGAAGCATGTATAACACGTATTAAAGAAATGCAAGTTCTCATTCATGATTCAAGTCTCGAGTTTACAACGATTATCAAGAAGGAACGATTACAAGAGCACAAGGTTTTCAAAAATAGAAACACGTACAAGACTTGCTAAAAATGGAAAGTACAAATAAACGGGGCGTTACACCCCGCAGGGACTCCGCCTTGATGTTCTCTTCTTTCAATACTTCGACCTAAGCATCACGAGTTTGGGCAGGAAGACTAGAGTGAATAGTAAGCTGTAACGCACGTACACGCTTAGGTTTGGTTTCCTTTCGACTGAGGGCATCAGACACCACATTGGCTTTGCCTGGATGGTACTTGATTGCGCATTCGTAGTCGTTAAGGAGTTCGACCCACCGACGCTGTCGCATGTTCAACTCCTTCTGATCGAAGATATGCTGGAGACTCTTGTGATCGGTGTAAATGGTGCACTTGGTACCGTACAAGTAATGTCTCCATATCTTAAGAGCAAACACCACTGATCCCAACTCCAAGTCGTGAGTAGTGTAGTTCTTTTCGTGAACTTTAAGTTGGCGCGATACGTAAGCAATGACTTTCTCACATTGCATCAACACACAACCAAGTCCTTGGATTGACACGTCACAATAAACCACAAAGTCGTCTGTGCCTTCAGGCAACGAGAGAATAGGTGCGCTACAAAGCTTCAACTTCAGCTGCTGAAATGCGGATTCCTGAGCATCACCCCAGTGGTAGGTGATACCCTTCTGAGTAAGAATAGTAAGAGGCTGCGCAATCTTCGAGAAATCCTTAATAAACATTCTGTAGTAACCCGCCAAACCCAAGAATTGACGGATTTCAGTTGGAGTTCGAGGTGCAGGCCAATTATTGATCGAGTCAACCTTGGATGGATCAACGTGAATCCCATCCTCATTAACCACGTGGCCTAGGAAGTGGACTTCACGAAGCAAGAAGTCGCATTTCGAAAGTTTGGCATAGAGTTGTTCTGCTCGAAGAAGTTCCAAAATGAGTCGCAGATGACGCTCGTGTTCCTCCTGACTTTTGGAATAGATCAGGATGTCGTCGATGAATACAATAACAAACTTTGCACGCTAGGTTCATAAGATCCATGAAGACCGCAGGTGCGTTTGTCAACCCGAAAGGCATGACCAGGAACTCGTAGTGTCCGTAGCGAGTCCTGAATGCTTTCTTAGAGATGTCCTCGTCTCGGACTCTCAGCTGATGATAGCCCGATCTCAGATCAATCTTAGAGTAGAAGCTCGACCCTTGCAACTGGTCGAACAGGTCATGGATACGCGGGAGAGGGTAACGATCTTCACGGTCACCTTGTTGAGTTCGCGATAGTCTATGCACATTCGAAAGGTACCATCTTTCTTCTTCACAAACAAGACTGGAGCTCCTCAGGGCGAAGAACTAGGACGAATGAAACCCTTGTCCAAGAGTTCTTGCAGTTGTGCAGACAGTTCTTCCAATTCTGATGGGGCTAAACGATAAGGTGCACGAGCTATAGGCGCTACTCCAGGAGCTAGCTCGATTTGAAACTCGACTTGACAATGAGGCGGAAGACCAGGTAATTCCTCAGGAAATACCTCAGGAAAGTCGCGTACGATCGGAATGTCTTCTATCTTCTTTTCTTTTGTTGAGTGTTAGTAACGAGGGCTAGAATAGCAGTGTGGCCCTTTCACAAACACTTCTGGGCCTTAAGGAAAGAGATGATACCCATGACAGCACCACTCTTGTCGCCACGAATGACGAAAGGTTCACTGCTTGCATGAGGGATGCGGACAATTTTCTCCTTGCAGAGTATTTTCGCTTGATGATGGGATAACCAATCTATCCCAATAATAACGTCGAAGCTACCAAGAACGATGGGGATAAGATCGATAGAGAAGGTCTGACCAGCTAAAACGAGATTACAACCCTTGACTACGTGTGGCCTCAAGACTTTTACCGTTCGCTAGTTCTAGAACATACTTGGTGTTCAAGGGAATTGGTGTACGCTTAAGCATCTGACTAACTTTTAAAGACACGTAACTAATATCGGCACCTGAATCGAATAAAACAGAAACAAAGAAATCATCCAGTAGGAACTTACCCGTCACGACTTTCACAACGCCCGATCCCTTATCTGTCCTGGGAACGGGCGGTCGCGAGCTCAGTGGCGGTGGTATCAATATTTATTAATTTAGCAGCGGAAATTTCATCAGGACCGTAGTTAGGAAATGTTTATCAGAGTAAAACCACCATATTTTATATTAATAATCACATGGGCAAAACCCAAGTTTCTTATTACAATACATTTATAGGGGCAAACCCCATTTTAGTGAATTTAAAACATCGTTTATTAGGTAACTTTTATAACCACATTTTTTCCAAGCCTTCAGTGCTCTCCAGCTGGCTTTTCACTAATTGGTTGTTCACATTGTGTTACCTGTAACGTGTTTTAAAACATTTTTCAGCGGGAAATACTGGTGAGTGAATCCCAGTTTAATCAAGAAACATTTTATCAATTAAAACAGTATTGAGAGCGATCACATTGTTTATTTCTACACAATTACTCATTCAGTATTTGTCACTCGACCGGATCTATGGCTATGGTCAAATTACCCATTGGCTAACTCGTTGTCCAATGATAATGTACTGTCGTTCCCGACTTACTACTCGCAAGTTGTAATAAATTTTGTATACAAAACCCCATAATACCGGCAGTAATTGAAGAACTACAAAGACTCAATCACTGCTTAATTACATTATTAAGCATTTAAGGTTTTGTAAAACATTATAAAAAGGTTATCAAAAAGAGGATAACTCACATTGCTATCTTAGACTTCGCATAAGGGTTTCCTGGGAATAATCTATAATTTACACAGATGTACATAGGTTAGTATCATAACCCTTTGCAAATATTAATGATACCCTCCCCGAGACGGTATTCCAATAACTACGTCGGGCAGAACCACGACAGTTATTACGGAACCCTAAATCAATCGGGCAGCGTAACTATTATGAAACTGGGGTTATAATACTTACAATGGAGCAGAACCTCGCTAATTAGGGGTATAATACCCGAGTATAATAACTCTAATTCAGAATTTTGAGAATGGGAATGAATTGTGAACGAATTGAAATGACAGTCGATGCCTCCTTTATATAGTGCGGATACTGGACTCTCTCGCGGCCCGTGTAACATGAGAGCAAGGCTTACGCGGCCCGCGTTGACCTCCAGTCAACGTATAGCTATGCTGAGTCGATGTGTAGGCTTGACGGGTGTTGGGACACATGGCCGCACCGGGCTGCGCCACCTTTTTAGTCCCTCGCGGCCCGCGTAAACTAATAGGGATCTTTACGCGGCCCGCCTGAACTTACAGAATCAGCGAATTCAGATCTACACCTTCATACCGCCCGCGTAAGGTTGGGGTGGGTCCTACGCGGCCCGCCTCAATTATTATTTCTAGATTTTTAATTTATTTTTAATGCTATATTGTATTTCGGGCTCGGTTTTCACATAGAGGTGTATTTTTAGAAAGTGTAGAGTGTCAAGGGTGTTTTGTTTTAGGAGGGTGGTTATATTTTGGGTATCACCCCTGGGTTATTTGATAAAATATATAGTGCACTCACACTTAAATATAGTAACCCAATTCCACTTTATCCCTACGTCATAAAACAGAACCCCAACGAATCTAGGCAGAGCCTTGACATACGTTACGGGGCTCTACGTCACTTTGGACAGGGTATCGGTGATCAGGGGTTACCCTACTTAAAACAGGGCAGGGCTTTATTATTTATTATAAATATTAAAGGTAGAATTCTAGAGAGAGGGAAAATCGTTGAGAGACATATCAGAAGGAAAGAAAGAACGGTTTAGAATGATACTACTTATGCCTATATATACCACTTATTGGACTTGAAGTTTACGCTATCAAAAGTCCACCTATTCAAAAAAAACGGCAGTCAAGTGGCTGTCGGCTGGAAATTTTCTCGTGGAGCGCCTATGGTGAACCTCGGATGCCTCGCCCGAGGAGGACTAGGGACCCATGCAATGTGGGTGTGATCCTCTCGACTGTTGGAGTCAATCGCCGTTCAAAAAAAAAAGTCCACCTATTCCTTTTCATTTAATGTTGGTATTCTTTTCTTAATGTACACGTAAAATTTTCCTAAGAATCCTATTGTTTAGTTTTTATTTATTTATTATTATATTACTATTATAATTAATTTATTTCACATGCACCTAACGTGCATTGTGTTATTATTTTCAAACCTTTTGATTTTTATTATTAACAATTTTATATATTATAATAAATTTAACTGCTTCACTTATTTGGCGCGTATAACTTCTAAAATATAATGTTGTATAAAATAATAAATATATCATTAGAATGAGAATATTTTTGTCTACATTTGGGTCTAAGTTTCATTAAAAACGGAGTAGGTTCAAATATAAAGTATTTTTATAATTTAATTATTAAACGGTTCCTATGCTTACCCGAAATAATTCATATTTCCATTGGTCAACTTACCCATTATGCATTCTTTTAATAACATAAGTTTTTATATATTTTATAAAAATTTTGGGATTGTTACAACGACGTTGGGATCGTTCCTCGCATCACCCTGACCAATCACAAATGCACGTCCCCTGGCACCATTGCCATCATTGCTATCCCTGTTGTTGTTCCCATTCCCCTGATTGTTGTTGTTGTTCTGATTCTGGTTTAGCTGGGAGCAGTCTCTTTTGAAGTGTCCCTCAGTACCACACTGGAAACACCCTTTATTGTTACCCCATTGTTGCTGCTGTTGGGGCTGGTTCTGCGAAGTCTGCTGTTGTTGCTGCCGCCTCTGATTCGCAGTATAAAGACTCCTGCAGTCTTTGGCTGCATGACCTGATTTGTTACATCTCTGACAATTGCCCTTGCTACACAGCCCGCTGTGGTGCAAGTTACAGGGATTGCATTTGGGGTGATTTCCCTTGTACCCGCTCTGACCTTGGTTACCTGAAGACTGCTGGCTGGGGCTCTTAATCATAATAAAATTCATTTGGGGTGATTTCTATTTTAAAAATGTTTGTATTCGTATTCTAATTTTAGAAACCTTTCCTTCGTATTTTAATAGCAATCTCACAATTCGATGCGTTAATCATAATAAAATTCATATTTTATACATATTTTTTTTTATTAACACAACCGATCATTTAAATACGTATTTCTACGCAAACCAACATAATTATACGTATAAATACTTATACGCACATCCTCAATACTTGAGTTATACTTTTATACTTTGTATATAATCAATTACATAATATATATACTCAACAAATACCAAGAAATATACCAATCATCTTTCCACCTCATCAATCCTCTCCCACCTTCTTTAGCCAATCATATTTCACCATTTTCCACCTCCTTTCTCCACCAATCATCTTTTCAATCCTCTTCCACATTTTTTAACCAATCATATTTCACTCTTTTCCACCTTCTCTACCTATAAATACCAACCTCCTACCATTTTCTTCACACCATTCTTCTCTCTATCTCTCTGATTCTCTCAATCTCTCTAAATCAAGAATTTTAAAAGGACACTAAGTTTTCCAACGATTCTTCTCTCAACCTCTCTACTTCTCTCAAATCTTCAAAGCAAGGGAGAGAACTCTAAGAGTTCTAAAAGAAAACACTAAGTGTTTTAAAGGAAGCTTTGAAGCTCCAACCTCTAACTCTTCACGGAATCACCAAAGGAAACTTTGCAAAGCTGTGAGTATACTTGAACCCCTTTTTCGTTTACCACCTTTTGGGGTGTAACATGTTAAACTATAAACTTAAACTTTATTCTTAAATGCACAAACATTCCTTATACATGCATGCATACACTACTAGAAAACATGGTTTTTGTCATGTAATTTTTGGTTACAAAATGGTAGCAATTTCCTTGTTGTCACCGGTTTGCCACCGAAAATACGGTGACAAAAACACCCGTGTCAATTGCCCTATTGCCACCAAATAGCCACCATTTTTATATTTTGCTACGTTATTTTTATCACCACAAAATTGGTCAAAATTATTTGCCACCGCTTCATGTTTCTACGTTCCGCCTTGTTTCCCACCGAGTTGTGACGCGTTTTCTTACCATTTAGCCACTGATATTGACACCATTTAGCCATCTGTTTTTGCATGTTTTGATACCATTTAGCCACCGATATTGCCACCATTTAGCCACCGATATTGCCACCATTTTTTACACAATTTGCTAGTTTTGATATCATTTAGCCACTGATATTGCCACCATTTATCCACCATTTATTGATTACTAGAATATTGGTTTTTAATTCAGATTTTTTTTCTCCCTGCTATTTTCATCAAAATTACATATCAATAAAACTACAAATAATATAAAAAAGTCTAATAAAATCCCAAATTATATAAAACATCTCGTTTTCAAAAGAATATAAAAAATACCAAGTAAAACATAAAATAAGTAAAATTATCCTAATAAGATAAACATCTAAACATTCAAAACCAAGTGTTTATAGCCTATCTTCGAACTGTAGCTGTTAACATAGCTTCAATTTGTGACATCCTATCAAGCATGGCATCTTTATCCACCTTATTTTTTTCTTTTTCAGCCAACAACCCTGCAATAATTCCATTGAACCTTTCTTTTTCTTCATCTTTCTCCCACAAATTGCCACCGAAAATAAAAAGGTGGCAAAAATTGCAACCACTTTGCTACCATATCATGATAAATACGCTTATTTTCATTTCCGTGGCAAATCGGTGGCTAAATTTGCTACCATTTTTTTTCGGTAGCAAATTTTTGTCACAATTGCCCAATTTTCTAGTAGTGATACTTGTTACTTGATACTTTAAACTTGGGGTTATACGTTTCGTGTTAGACTTATAGTTTACTTCGTACGAGCCTATCCTTGACATATATAGTGCTATAGGATTAACGCACCGCCTGTAAACTTTGGGTTATGTTAAGAGCTTATAGCGTTTCATCATTGGTTTGATTAGTTAAACGCATGCCAATTTTATTGTTTATCTTGTTTCAATAGCTTGCCATGTGGAGTTGTTTACAACTTATCTTTATGCTATGTATGAAAACCTTTATACTCGCCAATACATCATTGTATTGAACTATGTTTTTTAAACATGTTGCAGGTTTTGAGATGATGTTGATGATGCATGGAACATAGTAGGATGCTTAGAGGCACATTTAAAATTTTGTATTCTTATTGTATTGTCATTCTTGTATTTCAAGTTGTTGTATTTGATTCCAACCTTTGTAATTGACTTTTAGAAATGAAATGAAATCCATTATTTAATTATTGTCACTAATAGTGTTATAAAGTCTCTTGCAATCTCATTTTCGTCTCACTCCGATGTTTCCGCCATCAGTTGGAGTGTGACAATTATAACCACATAAAATGTCTATGGGTCGTTTTGACCCATTTAAGTTATATTTTGATTACGAAGGGGTAAGGTCCCAAAAACCTCATAAAAAAGGATTTGAGACCATACCACAAACCAATCTTTTTAGCCTTCCGACCTCGCGCGGCCGCGCATTGGTCTTACAAAGAAGGAGAAGTCAGCAATCAGTAATTTAGAGTCGCGCGCCCAAAGGAAAACATAAATCCTTGCGCCTTCTCCTATTTTACAAAGGATCAAAATCCTTCGTTCAATACTTCCGTCTAAATGTCCAGACTTGGATAATATTCTACCCAGACTTGGGATTTACTTGTCTATGTCCACACAGCAAGGTGTCACACCAGATTGCAGTAATAATCTTCTAGAAAGAATTACAATCGTGCACCACCCAGACGGTTATAACCGACTGGACACGTGTCACCACCACAAGCAACCCTGAAATCACAACAAAGGCATGCAATTGGAGAGTAATCTCCACTTAATCACTTTCCACGTGGCAATCCCCCAGCCATTGATCAAACCACGATCCGTGTGCATTCACATCGGATCGAGGTAACTTAACGAAGGATCAAAGAAATTAACGGAAGAAAAGATAACCGCTACGGCGTTAGTATATTCCGTCATCTTTTCAATAACAGATTTTCCCTCCCAAACTCCCGGCTATAAATAAGAGAACTGTTCAGGTATAAACTCAGATCACACTCACTTCTCAAATACTTATCTTCTCCATTACCAATACTTATTCTCACGCCGGAGTCGGGTCAAGGAGAGAACCCTCTTCTCCCCTTGGCGAGGCTAACGGTGTTCTTTTTTGCAGAATCACCGGAGAAGAAATCCCGTCTCAACTGAATCAGCCGAGAGAGAGCTAACCCTTTTATGCGGATTCAAACCCCCTAACTATCTCGGTTCCGACCATTTAGTTAGTGTTTCTTCATTGGCGCCCATCGTTTTCTCAGTTTTTCTAGTTTCTATCTCGTTTCGATTCAGTTCATTCCGTTTTCTGTTTTTTGCACATGGCAGAAAATTCGTCATCTCACCGACAACCCGGTCCTCGACCAAACGTCGGAAACAATTTACCAGTGGAAGGGATCGTAGAAGAGGCCTCGGACGATAATGAGGTTCAATCCAATCGAGCAAATGATCCTGTTACTCCAGGGATGTTACCAGCAAACCCTGCACAATCAATCTTACCACCAGGAGAAACTCCGATATCATGGTATGTCCGGTCACAAGGGGCATTAAACGCAGTATACACACAATTGTGTGCTCAAACTGCTCCTGTGACTCAATCCCGAAGGCCGGGATCAAGAGCTCATGCCTCTCAGCGAGAAGAATCAACTTATGATAATACAGGCAGTTATCAGAGACAACACCATGGTGAACCACACCCTCGTCAAAGACAATCGGTTCATGATAGGTTGGGTTCCCAACGGGACGCTCACACCGATGAATCCGATCGAACATATCGTTTGAGTGAAAACACCAGCGTATTCAACCGACTGCAGCCAAACTATAACAAATGCAGGCCTCGGGCGATCTATAATCCTGAAGCAGAGCATAACTATGACTTAGTCTATCGCCCTGATGAAGCGGCAGAAAACTCGAAATTCATACTAGAGATAGCTCTGGCTCCATTGGAGAGGGCCAAATTACCATCTAACGTTGGAAAATTCAACGGGTTAACTGACCCCGATGATCATCTAAGAGTATTCACCAGCGCAGGGTTGGTTGGCGGTTGGACTCTTCCGCTATGGTGTCATTTGTTTGTGCAAACACTAACCGGCCCAGCGCGAATCTGGTTTGATAACCTACCAACAGGACAGATCGAGTCGTGGAAGGATCTGCGGAGAAATTTTTTAACACACTTCAGCCAACAAAGGCGGTCAAAACGTGATACATCCGACGTCATGAACATCTGGCGCCGCGATGATGAGAATCTGGAAGATTTTATTACCAGATACAATAAAGAAGTGTTAGAGATTGGAGGTGTTAACGAACAGCTAATCCGTGCTCAGTTTAAGTACGCAGTTAGATGTGACGACATGGTCAAAGTATTATCGGGAACAGAGGGCCTCCCCACGAGTTGGGAAAAGATAATGGCGGCGGCCAAGGTTTATGCGCAGACCGAGAAAAACCTTACTACAAACAAGCCACCACCACCACACAACAGGCCCGCAGATTTAAGCGCAACTGGTGAAAGAAGGTACAAGAAATCATGGCGCGAGGCATCAGGAAGTCGTTCCTCTGAAGATGCTCGCACGACAATCAACAAGCTCTCTGCGCAAAAAGAGAATAAGCACGAAAATAGGGAGAGGCAGTGGACTCCCCTAACAAAAACCCCAGCAGAGGTTTTAAGTACCGAGGACCACCAATTCAAACCTCCGATTCCGATGAAGAGTAAACATGGTCAAGACCTGACGCAATACTGCGAGTATCATAAGGACAACGGTCACACCACGAATAACTGCATATCTCTGCGTACGGAAATAGAGAAGGCTCTCAAAAATGGAGAGCTTACGCATCTACTCCAGAATATGCGCAAGGAGATTAAACAAATTACCCGGGGAGAAGAAAGCTCAAGCAAACGGGCTAAAACTTAAAGAACTCTATAAGTTTTCCGCAGAAGAAACATGACTTATCAAAAGCGGCGGAACTATCAGGGAGTAAGTTAAGTTCCATTTAATTATCCAAAAAGCTTTGTAATGCCTCTGAGCACTATCCATGAATAAAACTACAAAGTTTCTATCATTTTTTGTGTTTACAAAGTGCATGCAATTTCTTTTTAGTAAGTGCAAAAACATTATGGTAGTATAACAAAGCTACATGCGCGGTCAGTGATCACGTCACAAACGGCCATAAACTCACACATGAGCTTCATACCAACTTTATTCGCCTTACTCAAAACAAAAGTAATTGTACTCATGCAAGATATTGTAAAGACATTTAACAAGACAAATAGAAACATACTATTCTGGCGTACAAATACGTCCTAAAGAGTTTAAACACAGCAGTGTTTAAAAATCCTTGCGCAACAGCGCATCATCAGAACAAGGATCAACATCCTACATAAAAAAAAATTTGTTCAATACAATTTCATCCTACTCTAAATCTTCTCCCCCATCCGGAAAGATTTCTTTAAGTTGCGCAATATGATCGTCCGATTGCAGCGCCACATTTATCAACTCCATTACTGGAAGTTGCAAGTTATTAAATTCTGTCTTCATAGCAGCAAGCGCGCGGGAAGTATTAAAGCCAAAGGTAGCAGACTTGCTATCATCCCAGTTAACTTTCAAAGCGCTATTCACATGTTGGGAACATTCCGCATAACCTTGCGCGTAACCATCTCGTCGAGCAGCAACCATCAAATTTGCAACAGTTTTATCCAGTTCTTCAGAATTTAATACAGATTCAGCAACCTATGAAATCAAGTAAAGATAAGCGTCACAAATACGAAAAGCACATACATGGACAAAAAAGAAGAAAAGAGCTTACACAGGCAATCCCGCGATCTTTCAACCAGGCCATATCATTCTTCAAAGGGTCGAGCTCGCTTTCCGCTGAAACCCGCGCCATTTCTGAATTCTCCAGTTTCTCTTCAACTTCAGCCAAACGGCGGGAGGTTTCAGTATTCTCAGAACGCGCAAGTTCCAGATCCTTCTTCAATTGTTCCTGGTCAGAAACCAAAGCGGTAAGTTCCTCTAATTCTTTATCTCTAACGGCAAGAGTAGCTAAAGCCTGTACCTCCCGTTGCTCACTTCGTTCCCTATGAGAGCGCGCCTCCTTCAACATAGCTTCCATGTCAGCCTTTTCTTTCTTCAATCTTTCTACCTCCGCATCTTGATTCTTCAGATTTTCAACCTCAGCCTTGAGGTTATTTATGATATTACGAAGGTTCGCCTTCTCGACATTATCTTTCTCACAAATTCTCCTCCAATTTTTGCGCTCCTCAGATAAAAGCGCAGCTTCAGCTTCAGCCTTTCTTTTCCAACCAGACACTGACCATTCCTCAGTCTTGCGCTCAGCTTCAAACTTAGCTTGTTCAGCCTCTAATTTAGCCTTCAGCTGAGCCACATGTTTTTTTATCTTTAGCAAACTTCCTTTGTGATGCTACAAAAGATGTTCGCTCTTTATGCATGCTATACCACTCACGCACTATACGGTGAGTAGTAGAAACATGAGAAGCAGTTTCTGCAAGATAAGACTGATAGGTCTGTTCATAAGGCTGATTTTCCTGAAATTTAATCTCGCCAGGCGGAAGTATCCCCTGCAACCAATCTTGACATACACGCCAATCCAAGAAGGTATCTCCCTTCTTTACATTCCAAACAGGAACATGAGGATCAGCAGCATCTTTCTCCGCATACATCCGGTAATAATACTCTCCCAGGGTTTCTTCTGGACGAATCGGAGATTGCTTCCCAACACCAGCAGATGAACCTGCCTCCTCAGTGGCGGCTTTCTCAGTATGCTCAGGTATAGTTTCAGAAGGTTTGGGGGGAGAAGATTGAATTTTCTCAGCAGTTTCCTTTTCCGGTATCGGTGGATTGTCATCATTTACCACACCCGGCTCAGCAATCTGTTCAGTCTCTGTATTAGCACTAACAGGCTCCTCAGCCCCAATAGTTTTCTCAACACCTTCCCCAGCTATCTCTGAAGACTCTAGCGGGTTTGTAACGGTAGCGCGCGGCGGGGAAGGGGGAAGTTCTTTATCAACCACAGTTGGTATGTCTACAGGAACAGGAGAAACAGGAATTTCTGGACAAACAAAAGTCTATAAAAATCCTATCCACTCAAAGAAAACAAAGAAAAGCAATACTTACCAGGAATAGATTCTGAAACAAAAGCATCTAGGTTTCCTTTTCTGGTAATTTTCTTCCTCTGCACTTTCTTGGGAGGTTGACCCTCCGCATCAGCATCAGCTTGCTTTCTCTTACCAGCTTTCCTATGAACCAAATGTTCGGGACTGGAATCCAGATCAATAGGCTCATTCGGGTTAGAAGGAGGAATATCAGCAGAGTCCTTTGGTTCAGGCTTTGGTTCCCGCATAGTCACTACAGGGATAAGACCCTCCAAAGAGTCAGTAACCACCACATAATCACACCTGGAGTCAGAAGTACGGCGCGTACCTTTCTTCTCTCCAACATTTTTCGCTTTCAAAGGATGAGTCTTAACAGTTTCACTTCTCTTCGGCACGGAAGTGGACGTAGTTGCGCGTTTTTTCTTCTCAGGGCCCACGCCCAAATTTAACAATTCACCTACAAAAGCGCAAGACAAAAGATTACTCAAAGCAAAAACAGAAAGGGAAAACAGATGTAAACTCACCAACACCAGCTGCCGATTGAACAGATAGGTCCGCATCCCGCGGAAGAACAAATTTTTTCACAATACGATGATACCAGAGTTCCTCTTCAGGCTTCTTCTTGATAGTTCCCATTCTTCCGCCTTCCCTCTTGAAGGCAACAACGTATAAAGAAACAACTACAGTCGAAGAGAGAGCAGGTCAAAAAAAAAAAAAAAAAAAAAAAAAAAGAGAGAAGAACAGTGAAAAAAGGCCCCAAACTTACTATGACCATCCTCGGTGTATACGGGCTTATCATCACGTTCCATCTTCCAGTTCAAACTCATGCCGGCTCCAACAAGGGCTTTTTCCGGCAAAGCAATATTGGGCACATCCTTCAAATCCTGGTACCAATTTTCATCAACCGGAGTCTGAAGGGTTTCGATCGGAATATTTTCTTTCCCTCTAAGAACCATCTTCACAGGAATTACTCCAGCTTTGATAAAAAAGAATTTTTGCTTCCAATCATGAAAAGATTTTGGGGGTTGATGTAAAATCTTCTTTGCAGAAGCCCTCTGAACAAATGAATAAAACCCCTGGATACAGTGCATTTGATAAAAAAACCCTAAATCGGGGAACGGTTGGCTCCACATGCATAGTCCGACATACGAATTCGAAATGTCGAACCCTAACCATACCAATAGGGTGGAGTTGGGAAATATGTAGATTGTAGAACCCAAGAATTTCAAGAAAAAATCTGGTGACAGGCAAGCGAAAGTTACCGTCACAGAAGAAATCCCAAAAGAGGGTAATATACCCAGCCGGAGCATTTGCTGCCGTTTGTCCTTCTCCAGGATATAAGGCACCCCAGTTCTCCGGAAACTTAAGATTCTGAATCAAACCTTCAAAAGACGCCCTGGGCCACTTCAATGGTGGAAGTTCAGTCGACATATCTTCAACAAGTTCCTCTTGACGTTCTCCGGTTGACATAAGCGAGAGAATGATGAAAAGATTTCACAAGAACAAGGAATAAGGAAAAGTCTTCAAACAAAACAATGATTACACAGAAGAGGTTATCCAAACGATTATATACCCATCGCAATAAATAGCATCGGTAACCGTCACAGCACTGTTCCGGGTATCACGTTTCCCCAAGCAACAGAAAAAGCAGATGTCAGAACATATACGCGTTTACACGCGCGCGTGTAAGACACGGACAGTAAAAAACAACTGACAATGACAGGGTGTCAAAATCAATTTACTGTGATAGCTTCAAGTCAAAGATTTTCCATAAAAAAAATCTTTACAAATTCAAATCTTCTCATAGAAGCTTTCTTACCTTTTCGCGCCCAAAAAACCCTTTCCCTCTCATAAGTCCAGTGCTCCACTTACTTGCATAAGTACAACACTAGACTGGGGGGACTTGAAGGGGTAAGGTCCCAAAAACCTCATAAAAAAGGATTTGAGACCATACCACAAACCAATCTTTTTAGCCTTCCGACCTCGCGCGGCCGCGCATTGGTCTTACAAAAAAGGAGAAGTCAGCAATCAGTAATTTAGAGTCGCGCGCCCAAAGGAAAACATAAATCCTTGCGCCTTCTCCTATTTTACAAAGGATCAAAATCCTTCGTTCAATACTTCCGTCTAAATGTCCAGACTTGGATAATATTCTACCCAGACTTGGGATTTACTTGTCTATGTCCACACAGCAAGGTGTCACACCAGATTGCAGCAATAATCTTCTAGAAAGAATTACAATCGTGCACCACCCAGACGGTTATAACCGACTGGACACGTGTCACCACCACAAGCAACCCTGAAATCACAACAAAGGCATGCAATTGGAGAGTAATCTCCACTTAATCACTTTCCACGTGGCAATCCCCCAGCCATTGATCAAACCACGATCCGTGTGCATTCACATCGGATCGAGGTAACTTAACGAAGGATCAAAGAAATTAACGGAAGAAAAGATAACCGCTACGGCGTTAGTATATTCCGTCATCTTTTCAATAACAGATTTTCCCTCCCAAACTCCCGGCTATAAATAAGAGAACTGTTCAGGTATAAACTCAGATCACACTCACTTCTCAAATACTTATCTTCTCCATTACCAATACTTATTCTCACGCCGGAGTCGGGTCAAGGAGAGAACCCTCTTCTCCCCTTGGCGAGGCTAACGGTGTTCTTTTTTGCAGAATCACCGGAGAAGAAATCCCGTCTCAACTGAATCAGCCGAGAGAGAGCTAACCCTTTTATGCGGATTCAAACCCCCTAACTATCTCGGTTCCGACCATTTAGTTAGTGTTTCTTCAGATTATTATTATTATTATTATTATTATTATTATTATTATTATTATTATTATTATTATTATTATTATTATAACCACATTAAAAGGTCTATGGGTTGTCTTGACCCATTTAATTTGTATTTTAATATTGTAACCTCATAAAATGACTACGGGTTATTTTGACCCATTTAAATTGTATTACGATTATTATAACCACATAAAGTATATACGGTTTGTTTTGACCCATTTAAGTTGTATCTCAATTATTGTAACCTCATAGAGTTTGTAAGGGTCGTTTTGAACCATTTAAAACATATTTCGATTATTATAACCTAATAAAGTGTGTACGGGTTCATTTTTACCCGGTTCTATTGTATTTTACTTATTATAACCTCAGAAAAATGTACTTGTTGTTTTGACCCATTTAAATTGTATATTAGTTATTAGAGTTAATTACTGTTTTCGTCCATGTGGTTTGTCAAAAATCACTATTTCAGTCCATTAGTTTAACAATTGCGATTTCAGTCCCTGTGGTTTCACTTTCGTAACCATTTCAGTCCACCTCGTAACCATTTCAGTCCCTGTACTTACAGAATAAATGGATTGAAATGGTTACGAAAGTGAAACCACAGGGATTGAAATAGTTACGAAAGTGAAACCACAGAGACTGAAATCGCAATTTTTAAACTAATGGACTGAAATAGTGATTTTTAACAAACTACAGGGACGAAAACAGTAATTAACTCTAGTTATTATAATCTCATAAAGTGTACAAAGAGTCATTTTTACCCATCTAAGATGTAATTTGGTTGTTCTATAGAGGGGAAGAATGGATAAAGTAGCATGTGACTTGTATAGTTGTATCTTTATTTCACATTATTCACAGAATATGTATTAACTTGCAAATCAAAGGAGAATGAAGTTGCAAAAAGACGTCTATATTTAATCTGTGATAAGTAAGAATTGCATAAATTAACGATTTGCAAACCGGATTGGGCCGCTTCTGAATGAGTCTGTGTCAAGGTCGGTTCCATCCCTTCCTTTCATGAATGGGCTTCCGCTCATGGTCATCCTTCCAACAATATCTTGTTTAAATGAACATGGCCAATAAGCCTAGCATCAAAGTTAGCATTTTCCATCGGTATTTGTCCTTATTATATTCTTTCCAATTTATTCTGTTTAGTGTCTTAAACACCCACAATTCTTTCATTTTGTTAATTATTTCACCGACCCTTTACAGTTGACTTTTCAAGGTCAAACGGGCGTTTCTTAATTATCATGGAAGCAATTAAGTACATGATTGTACTTCTTTTCATTCATGCTTACATACAAGGACTTTAATACATCCTTTCAGTACTTCTTGCAAAACCTACCCTTACCGTCCATACTTAAGTTATTGTTCGGATCGTAGCCCGTCATTCATTTTGACCCGCAAGAGTCATTTAGTAATATATATCTATCACGTAAATTGCTCAAAGCTTATTTCTTTCAACTAAGGTTTCTTACTACTACAATAGCTTTCATCGGTTTTACCTACATAGTAAATCAAATACTTCATGCTAATTTCACTATTACTTACTTATAACTATCACTTACTTTGACCCATTTAAATTGTATATTAGTTATTATAATCTCATAAAGTGTACGAGTCATTTTTACCCATCTAAGATGTAATTTGATTGTTCTATAGAGGGGAAGAATGGATAAAGTAGCATGTGACTTGTATAGTTGTATCTTTATTTCACATTATTCACAGAATATGTATTAACTTGCAAATAAGGAGAATGAAGTTGCAAAAAGACGTCTATATTTAATCTGATTTGATGTTTAAACTTAACAACAATGTTGTGTTTTCTGGTTCAGCATTAGACGGAGTCAAATTACTAATATTAGATAAAGACGGAAAGCCTACAAATAAAATAACAAATGTGGTGCATAAAGAAATCTTTAAGAGTTAATTACGTTTTTCATCCCTGTGGTTTGTCAAAAATCACTAATTCAGTTCATTAGTTTAAAAATTGCCAAAACAGTCCCTATGGTTTCATTTTCATAACTATTACAGTCCACCCACACTAATGCCATCCAGTTATTCTGTTAGTTTATTCGAAATGGACATAATGCCCCTGTTATTAAAATTAAATTTAAAATAAATAAAGAGTTAGTTACGTTTTTCATCCCAGTGGTTTGTTAAAAATAACCATTACAGTCCATTAGTTCTAAAAATTGGCAAAACAGTACTAGTATCCTTCACATTACATTTCACCCTCCTCGTTTCTTCAGATCCGACGACCTAATTTTCCCCACCATAATCGCCATCAGTAGGAAAATCTGAGGCCTACCTAAAAAACTTGAGGGGTGGAGATGAAGTATGGGTGGTACCCTGTGTAGTGGTCGGAATTACTAGAATTCATGGGTGTTAGCCAATGATTTGTTTGAAGAGAATGGCCATGGGGTGTGGGGCTAGGGGTGGGTGGTAGTTTGATGACGGTGGTGGGCATAATGGGTGGGGAGGTAGTCATCGTTCAGGTATGTGTGTGCGCTGGTGGGAGATGTTGAAGATGGATGAAGTGGAGAGGGTGTGGAGTCGGAGCAGGTGATCTTCCGGCTGGATTTAAGGAAATAGGGTGAGCGAAGAGTAGAGTAAAGGATATTAGATAGATGAAGTTGTTAACCGCCATTGTTGGCCAGTTGAAGGTGGAAGTTGTGAACGTATTGGTACTTTTATGGCGATTTTTAGAACTAATGGACTATAATGGTTATTTTAACAAACCACATGGACGAAAAACGTAACTAACTCTATTTATTTTAATTTTAATAAAAGGGACATTATGGACATTTCAAATAAACTAACAAAATATATGGATGACGTTAGTGAGTGTGAACTGTAATAGCTACGAATTAAACCACATGGACTGTTTTGACAATTTTTAAATTAATGGACTGAATTAGTGATTTTTGACAAAATACAGGGACGAAAAACGTAATTAACTCAATCTTTAACGAATTGTGATTTTTTCAATTTTCTTTTCAGTTTATTAAGTTTATTGTTATCTAATCTTTACATAAGTAATATAACGTTTCTTTAATTTCAAAGTTCTATATTAACACTGATAAATAATATAATTATTTTGAGTAACCCGTGTAATACACGAGTACTTAAACTATTTATAGTTATAGCAATTTAAAAATCAAGATAAAGTGATGAGAATAGATGTAATAATTTCATTCAATTAATAAAATAAAAATAAAATTAATTTAGGTTTATTATGTCGTACTTTCCTTTTAACTATACAGAAGTTGTGAGGTATAACCTTTTTTACTAATTTAGTATGTCGTACTTTCCTTTTAACTATATAGATTGTTATATTTTAGTAAATTAAACAACTACTGGAATAATTTAATCATAACTAGTGATTTTTTCACTAGTATGTGGTGGAAATTTGATTGGTATCTGTTCGATTCATTACGGTATCAAACTAAACAACATCGGTTCCAGTATGGTTTCTTGTTAGATAACATATGTGGTGTTGCTATTGTAGTAAACTGAACGAACGTCGGTTTGGTATCGATATATATTTTTATTATTTTTTCTTCCGATAAACTAACATTGTATCGCTAGCGTACCATACCATACAACATCGGTACTGATATCTGTATTTATCTTATGGTTTCTAGTTTCAAAAAGTTTTCATTTATGCTACTCTGTGTGTGACGATAATTGAATATCGGTACCAGCAGCTTGACAATTTGAACCAATTGGTACCGTTCTAACAACACTAATGTTAGTATCGGTGTCCGTTTTTGATCGATGTAAAACACATGTTGATTTCGATACCGAGTGCATAAATTATACCGGTACAATCCACGAACCAACGATACCGATCCAATGTCCACCGTAACATACCATCACAATGTAAAGGGCAAATAACTTGTAATGTTAAAAAAACATAGATGCAAATTTAGAATTTTTTTTTTAAAGTTAAGGAACGTAAGTTGTTATAAAAAATCAAATTGAATGCTAAATAAAATACTACTAATAAAAAATAAAAACAAATACATGAGAATTATTAATTATTATTTATTACTAAAAGATCAAATGAATAATAAATAAAATATTCCAAAAATTAAAAACAGTTATTTAAAAAGTGCCATCACTAGTGAGTTTTCCCCCTCGCTTCGCTGCGGGAATTATAGGGCGTTTTTCTATAATGGGTGTAGTGGGGTGATGTCTGTCGTTAGTGACATGCAAAAACCGAAATAAACTATGTAGATAGGATAAGTCGGATATCGAACCAGAGGAGGATTGTGGAAAGTGTTATAATATTAAGTATTGATTAACTAAATCGAAAAAATAAAACTTTGTTGTGGATTTGATAGATTATCTAAAAATTACAAACTAAAAGTGAGATTTAAATCAATAGAAAGAACAATGGTTCCTCCAGATTTCAGGTTTTACAGCTAGATTCAATTATGTGTTTAATCGAAACACTCACATAGACATAAGTGTTTAACCTAATTCATCAATTGTGATAACCAACGACTAAGTACTCCGGTCAATACATAACGGGAGGTTATCGAATGATTATCAATTACAATTACAAACCCTAACCCCATGTCAAATATATCCCAATTACTAGAACTCTCGGGAACTGAATGCTTAGAAATTAAGGTTTAAATAAATGCAATTGTTTACAACCAATAAATCAAATCAAGGTGAAAAGCATCGAATGCTTAGATCACCGAGTTATACGATTATCACAAACACATAAAATTATCCAACTTACAAAACCCTCCATCCGGAGGAAACCATACAAAAACTAGCCGCTCATGGTGGGTGGTCGATCTTCAATAGCTTGATAAACCGTTGGAACCATCCTCCTGATCTGCCGTTGAAGATCTTTTGATGATATTGGTTTTGTGATGTTATCGATGTTGAGTTATGGACCCAAAATAATCCCTCTTACCTCTCTCTGTTCGGCCCAAAAGGTGATGATGATTATTGTTAATAGGCCCAATCCAAAAAGATCCAAAAGTCCCTCCAATGTCACTACGGCTGCTATTCCAAGTCCCTTCTCTTGTTCACGTGACTTGTGCCAAAAAGTCTTCCACCCCAAGAAGTCCACGCCGTCCAACATATGTATGCGTGTGTGAATATGGCCAATGTGATGATTATATTCCTCAAGCCCACATGTGCCTTGCATGGGCCGTCCCCCAAGATCTCCCATGAATTAATATTGAAAGTAATTAAAAGTCCCTCACATGTATTGTCGGCCCATGTGCGGCCCATCTCTAATGATGATGATGTTATTGACACAAAAAGTCTAGTGCACGTGAGGCCAATGTGAGAATGATGTCACAATTAATGCCCACCAAAAAATGTATGCGTGTCCCTTGGCAGTCGCCAATATGAGTTAGGGTATTTCACCCATTAAATGCCTTTTTCCCAAATAAAACATGCACCTTGTCTTTTGTACCGTAGCCTACGCATAAAGACGTAGGTTACGTTCTTTTCATTCTGTCCACTTGATGCTTTTCCAGCCGTAACTTACGTTGACCATACCATAAGCTACGTTTAAATCCAACACACTTTTTGTCAAGATATCGACTTTCAAGAAATGACCCGTTCTTGTTCCATTCCATCACTAAGCTCTCTAACTTCGCCGTATTACGCGGTTAACCTGTAAAATCACAAACTTGCGTAGTCAACATATTCAAAGCGCATAATCAACTAAACGGCCATAAACATATAATATAACACACTTTAACATCCGGGTTTCACACACTCCATCATGGGGATGTGGACATTATGTTAAAAGGGGTGTAATAGAATTTAGAGTTAAATGTCATTTTAGTCCCTGTGGTTTGGCCATTTTGCCAGTTTAGTCCAAAGGTTTCATTTTTAACCTGTGGGTCCAAAAAGGTTTCACAGTTGCCATTTTAGTCCACTGGGTTACCTTCATCCATTTTTTCTGTTAACGAGAAGGCCAATTTGGTCATTTTGTATGTAATTCTGTTAACTAAAAGGGCAATTCAACCATATAAAATGACCGAAATGGCCTTCTGGTTAACAGAAAAAATGGATGAAGTTAACCCAGTGGACTAAAATGACAACTGTGAAACCTTTTTGGACTCACAGGTTAAAAATGAAACCTTTGGACTAAACTGGCAAAATGCCCCAAACCACAGGGACTAAAATGGCATTTAACTCCAGAATTTAAATAAAAAAACTCATCAAAATTTTTATTGGCCAAACACAAAAGGGATGCACAGTGATTTCCCAACACAAAATGAACATGGCGTGGAAAAAATAAAGCCAAAACAAAATTTCTTGACAAAAACGACCATGGGGTGGTTTAGGGGCGTGGTGGGGCGTTTTTGAAGTCAAAAAACGCCAGAAACTGCCCCACTATGGGTGGTCTTATTATTTAAACAAATTGGTACTACTTGAGAATTTATATAATTTAAAGAATTGTGCATACAACTATAATCGGCGTAGGCTACGGCAGCCCTTTGCGTAAGCGAACTCAGGTCCTGCACAACCCAGTTTTGTCACCTTTTCAGCTTCAAACTTTGACCCCAATAGTTCGTTTGCCTTGTTTAACCAGTATGGACTTATTTTATCATAATAATCATACACGGGTTGGTTCATTTATAGCATGAAGATGATGTTTAATTCAAACTAGCGTAGTTGACGTCGCGTGTTGCGGCAAAACGAAGCAAATGACAATGTAAAACAAACGTTATTTGAAATTGAAGCATGTTGTTTAGAAAGGCAAACCGTCATAATCGATTTTGTTTATCATCATACCGCTTTACGACACCAAATAAATACTCTATTTTGAATACAATTTCATTTTAACAAAACTTATACCGGAATGTAGAGGGAAATAATTAAACACAACTCGTACCTAAGGTGATGATGATTATTGTTAATAGGCCCAATCCAAAAAGATCCAAAAGTCCCTCCAATGTCACTACGGCTGCTATTCCAAGTCCCTTCTTTTGTTCACGTGACTTGTGCCAAAAAGTCTTCCACCCCAAGAAGTCCACGCCGTCCAACATATGTATGCGTGTGTGAATATGGCCAATGTGATGATTATATTCCTCAAGCCCACATGTGCCTTGCATGGGCCGTCCCCCAAGATCTCCCATGAATTAATATTGAAAGTAATTAAAAGTCCCTCACATGTATTGTCGGCCCATGTGCGGCCCATCTCTAATGATGATGATGTTGTTGACACAAAAAGTCTAGTGCACGTGATGTTCTGCCAATGTGAGAATGATGTCACAATTAATGCCCACCAAAAAATGTATGCGTGTCCCTTGGCAGTCGCCAATATGAGTTAGGGTATTTCACCCATTAAATGCCTTTTTCCCAAATAAAACATGCACCTTGTCTTTTGTACCGTAGCCTACGCATAAAGACGTAGGTTACGTTCTTTTCATTCTGTCCACTTGATGCTTTTCCAGCCGTAACTTACGTTGACCATACCATAAGCTACGTTTAAATCCAACACACTTTTTGTCAAGATATCGACTTTCAAGAAATGACCCGTTCTTGTTCCATTCCATCACTAAGCTCTCTAACTTCGCCGTATTACGCGGTTAACCTGTAAAATCACAAACTTGCGTAGTCAACATATTCAAAGCGTATAATCAACTAAACGGCCATAAACATGTAATATAACACACTTTAACATCCGGGTTTCACACACTCCATCATGGGGATGTGGACATTATGTTAAAAGGGGTGTAATAGAATTTAGAGTTAAATGTCATTTTAGTCCCTGTGGTTTGGCCATTTTGCCAGTTTAGTCCAAAGGTTTCATTTTTAACCTGTGGGTCCAAAAAGGTTTCACAGTTGCCATTTTAGTCCACTGGGTTACCTTCATCCATTTTTTATGTTAACGAGAAGGCCAATTTGGTCATTTTGTATGTAATTCTGTTAACTAAAAGGGCAATTCAACCATATAAAATGACCGAAATGGCCTTCTGGTTAACAGAAAAAATGGATGAAGTTAACCCAGTGGACTAAAATGACAACTGTGAAACCTTTTTGGACTCACAGGTTAAAAATGAAACCTTTGGACTAAACTGGCAAAATGCCCCAAACCACAGGGACTAAAATGGCATTTAACTCCAGAATTTAAATAAAAAAACTCATCAAAATTTTTATTGGCAAAACACAAAAGGGATGCACACTGATTGCCCAACACAAAATGAACATGGCGTGGAAAAAATAAAGCCAAAACAAAATTTCTTGACAAAAACGACCATGGGGTGGTTTAGGGGCGTGGTGGGGCGTTTTTGAAGGCAAAAAACGCCAGAAACTGCCCCACTATGTGTGGTCTTATTATTTAAACAAATTGGTACTACTTGAGAATTTATATAATTTAAAGAATTGTGCATACAACTATAATCGGCGTAGGCTACGGCAGCCCTTTGCGTAAGCGAACTCAGGTCCTGCACAACCCAGTTTTGTCACCTTTTCAGCTTCAAACTTTGACCCCAATAGTTCGTTTGCCTTGTTTAACCAGTATGGACTTATTTTATCATAATAATCATACACGGGTTGGTTCATTTATAGCATGAAGATGATGTTTAATTCAAACTAGCGTAGTTGACGTCGCGCGTTGCGGCAAAACGAAGCAAATGACAATGTAAAACAAACGTTATTTGAAATTGAAGCATGTTGTTTAGAAAGGCAAACCGTCATAATCGATTTTGTTTATCATCATACCGCTTTACGACACCAAATAAATACTCTATTTTGAATACAATTTCATTTTAACAAAACTTATACCGGAATGTAGAGGGAAATAATTAAACACAACTCGTACCTAAGTTTTTAGAAAAAAAAAATTACAAACGTAAATTATTAGAGAAATTTGAAATTAATTGATAATGGAAATATGATTAAAAAAAGAAAATGAATTACAAAAGCAAAAAATAAATGATAAAAGAAGTATGGCAAACCGTCATAATCGATTTTGTTTATCATCATACCGCTTTACGACACCAAATAAATACTCTATTTTAAATACAATTTCATTTTAACAAAACTTATACCGGACTGTAGAGGAAAATAATTAAACACAACTCGTACGTAAACTTTTAGGCAAAAAACTAACAAACGTAAATTAATAGAGAAATTTAAAATTAATTGATAATGGAAATATGATTAAAAAAAGAAAATGAATTACTAAAGAAAAAAATAAATGATAAAAGAAATATGGTTTTAAAAAGTAAAATAAAACAAAAGCTCAAATGGTCGATCTACATTCTTTTGATATAAGGTCATCCGTAGTCATAAAGTCCATTTGGGGGCGTTATGCGACACATGTCGTGCCACGTCACACATAGGCTTTATGGGGCATTATGTCACTAGAGCCCGTAGTCATAAATCCCCTACCTTATCATTACTCAATTAATTAATTTTCAGTTCTTTTAATTAATTTCTAACTTTTTAAATTAAAAACCATTACATTAAATAAAATAAGTTTTCATAAACGCAGGGACCAATTATGTTAAAAATGATTTTTAAAAACCAAGTTTTAAAAACAAATTTTAGATATTTGAGAAAATGCAGGGACCAAATGTGTTAAACCAAAAAAAAAATTCAAAATCAAATCGCCTCTGTCTTCTTCTCCGATTCTCCGGCAGGTTTCCGGCCGATTTTCCGGCGGACTTGTAGGGACCAATTTGTCTTCTTCTTCGATTTGCAGGGATCAATTGTGTATAAACCAAAAAAATTACAAACCATCACGCCACGATATGGATGGCGCTGCCATCTGATTTTGGCCCGATACCGCCCCCCATCCCGGTGTAACCAGGGGCGGACCTACCCTTTGGCTAGGGTGGGCGACCGCACCCCTTGAACAAAAAATTTTAGTGCATATTTTAAGCAAAAAACCCGACCGCACCCCTTGAAAATATGGTTGAACACCTCATCCGCACCCCCAACAAATAATTTCTGGGTCCGCCACTAGGTGTAACCGGCGTCATGCGGCGCTATCGTTGGTTTTTTGGTGCATATAGCGCCCCACTACAGGAGTTCTAAAGATAGGCCATCATACCTCTTGTATTCAAGAGAAAACACCAATTCATGGTGTGTTTTTCTAAGATTTATAGATAGGATGGATGAATGGGAATGTAGACCTGTTTACAATAAAAATGTACAATAACAAAACAATCATTTTAAAAAGTAAAACAATGAGCACAGCTGATTAATTCCAAAGTTTAGCAGTGTTGTTAATTAAAAAAAAAGTCAATTTTTTTATTTAACTTAAAATATTAATCCTCTTTATCCATCTGTTTCTAAAAACGAAATTGAATCAACATTGTGTTTATATTATATGTTCTTTTATGACAAAAACTTTTACTTAAAAAAACAAACACATAATATATTTATGTAACTAACAATAGACAATTGTAATACCGTCTAAGATATTAATATATACGTGAGCTATGAAAAAGCATACCACCCAGCCCCCGAATACACCACTCTTAAAAGAAACTTCCATTTTGATACGAATTAAGGAGCATTCCATTCCATCTCCAAATAAAGAATGTTCAGCTAGTTTTGCCGAATATAAATGTCTCAATGATAAAAAGGTAAGATATTTTTAAAAATAATAAAGATCACACCCGGTGGGACTCGAACCCACAATCGCCTGATTAGAAGTCAGACGCCTTATCCATTAGGCCACGGGTGCTTGTTTGTCTCCTTTGTTTTCACAATGGATTGTAAAGTATTGTTTTATACATGAGATTAAAGCAATATTTACCAAGTCTAAGAATATACAAAGCTTCGTATTATTATCATTTTTGAAAAAGAAAATCAAGTTGGTTAAAAATAAATAGAGCTACCTTATTGAGTTTATATCATCTACTAAGGTTAACGTAGTTATACCGTATAAAGTATATTAACTATATAAACATCATATCTAGTTTTTCAACTTGCCCCGCTTGCGGTCTGCTCATATAATGTAATATATGTGTGGGCGCTCGGGGGGGCAAAAGCAAAAGTGCACTAATTTTTAACGTTATTTTACTAATTTCGTGAAAATAACGTTAAAAAGAGGGGATCGTTAATCAGGCATCATGTGGTGGCGTTGATAGCCGAAAGACAAGGGGGTACATGCACCAATTGGCGTTTGTCTCAATTGCTGAGTGTTATGTGCCTTATGTCCAAGGCTTGATGCAAAACCACAATCGAGCCGGGGGTCTCATTGGAAGCAGCCTCTCTATTTCTACGGAGTAGAGGTAAGGCTGTCTACATCCCACCCTCCTCAGACCCTACCTTAGCTTTGCTATAGGTGGGATATACTGAGTACGATGATGATGATCTAGTTTTTCAACATCGATAAACCACAATAAATTTGATTTGTTAGATTAAATATTATTTATTTAGTATTTAATCTTGTAGCCTATATAATCATTTATATTATATTAGATCAAAATATATTATTAACCTATTATAATTAGTTGGTAATTGTTGATGGACCATATTACCCTTATTAACTAATTAGGTTTCCTCTTGGGTGTATAAATAAGGGGCTTATTAGAGAGTTAAAGGGTTAGACAGTTAGACACTTTACACAATCACAACCCTCATTAACATCATAATTCGTGACTCTCTCCCTCAACCGAATTCATCCCTATTTCGGTTTTCATCACCATCATCACTTTATACCCTAAGGAGGAACCGGATCAACCTGACAAAGATGTCGAACACTATGACTGGATTCTCTACTGCTTTGAACACAATAACAGGTATGTGTTTTATGTTTTCCATTTAGTTTAAACAGAACTGATCAACATGTGGTATCAGAGCATATGTTGATAAATCAGTTCTGTTTTTCGTATCCATTATTCTCGGATCAAAATCTGGAAAACGGAAGTTTTAAAGCATTAAAATCAAAGACTGTTTTCGGGTTTCATTGTGGCCGAAATCCCTGTTTTCGGAAACTGTTACTTGATAAACCGACTCGAAACTATAAAGGATTAAACTTATTGTCACGAAATCCATTACAAAACCATTAAAAACAGGTTTCGGATTTCCAGATTATATTTTTTATTTTTTAGGGTTCATCATTATGTTCTAAGGAAATTCGAAAATTCCATAAGTTTTGGAATCTAATTTGGATTGATGGGTGTTTTTTAATGTTTTGATCTTAATTTTATCTATTAGAAATTTCGAAAACTGTTAAAGATATTCAGTTATTATTTTCGAAATATTGTGATAAGTTTAGATCAGAAATAAAACAGGAAACATTATCTCCACAATCCCTTAAATTTCGAGTTTCAGTTTTTATCACAATCAGCAGCTGTTAACAGAGGACTAGAGACCATCAGATCTCGACTAGAGACCACAAGGTCTCGACTAGAGACCACAAGGTCTCGACTCGAGATCATAAAGGTCATCAGAAGTCTACAACTCGAGACCATCAGGTCTCGACTCGAGACTACAAGGTCTCGACTAGAGACCATAAGGGCTTAAAACTTCGCAACTCGAGACCACAGTCTCGACTCGAGATCACTGCGTTTTCGACTAAAGGCACTCGAGACTATGGTTGCGACTAGAGATCTCATTATGGAGTCGAGATCTCATAAAACATACTGACTCGAGACCTGACTCGAGACCCAACTCGAGACCTCATTATTAGTTCGATCCGCGCTAACGGGTGGTTTGCTATTAAATACTTGGTTTTGTTAACACTTACTTAATTAATTTATCAGAATCAGATAATTTTACAAAACCAAAATAGCTTAACTTGAATGAGCTTCTGATGTATTAATTCTGGCCAAAGTTGATTTAATACATCTATTTATTGTTCAAGTATTATAAAAGGCTATGTTAAGTATGCATTACAAACCTGAAATGTCTTAATTCTGGCCAAAGCTGATTTAATTCATTTATGTTTAGCATGACTTGACAAGTGCATAACTAAAGTGATTGTCTCATTTCTGGCCAAAGCTGATTTGTCACAATTACTTTGCACACATATTTAAATGATTACACTTCTGGCCAAAGCTGATTTGTCTTCATTTAAATAGAATTTTACTAAGTCTATTATTTTGATGTTAGTAATAGACATTATCACAGCTTCATAATTATAATGGTCATTACTTATGCCTGCCTTAGTATAACATGCCCTTAGATCACATTAAGACTTCTTTCTTTGTATCATAACTTGCTCATCTTATTTCCACTATCAGCACCCAATCAAGGGATTCCACCTTTAACTGGTGATAACTTTGCTGCATGGAAGGATGCCCTCATGCTTACACTTGGAGTGCTGGACTTTGATTATGCTCTAAGAGAGGATAAACCAGCGGACCTTACTCCACAGAGTACTGCTCCTCAGCAGTTACTTCATGATAAGTGGACTAGAAGTAACCGCATGTCTCTCATGTTCATGAAGCAGTCCATTCATCACTCAATTAGAGGAGCTATTCCTGATTCTGACGATGCTAAAACCTACTTGGCTTCTGTGGAGGATCAATTCAAAGGAACATCAAAAGCACACGCTAGCACTCTTATCCTCAAGCTGGTGACGACTAAGTATGATGGGAGGAGCGGCATTCGCGAACACATCATGATGATGCATGACATGGCCAATAAGTTGAAGGGCCTAGAGATGGAGATCAGTGATGGTTTTCTTGTTCACTTCATCATCACTTCGCTTCCTTCGTCCTATGAAGCATTCAAGATCAATTACAACACTCAGAAGGACAAATGGACGATGAGTGAGCTGATCGCTATGTGCGTGCAGGAGGAAGAGCGTATGAAGATGGATCGCCATACTGATGTTGCTAACTTCACCACTTCCAGCTCAAAGAAGAGGAAGCACTATTATCAAAGAAAGGATGCTTCTAAGGTTCAAAAGCCAAATCCAACTCCTAATACAAGTGCACCTTCCAGCTCTAAGAACTCCTTAGGCAAACCCTACTGCAAGTTCTGTAAGAAAACAGGACATAAGCAAAAGGAATGCCCTGACTTCAAGGAGTGGCTGGCTAAGAAAGGTAACGATTTTTACATGATACTTGAGTCCTTTAATTTAAATGTTCCTGCTAATTCTTGGTGGTTTGATTCTGGTTCTATGGTTCATGTTACCAATTCACTACAGGGATTCCTTACAATCCGGAAGCTGGGAAGAAACCAAAGAACACTTAAAGTTGGAGATGATCGGGAATTAGAAGTGAAGGCCATAGGAACATTACAATTATTTTTGAAAACTGGTTTATGTATTAAACTTTATGATACCTTATATGTTCCTGAGGTAACTCGGAACCTTGTATCAGGACCAAAGTTAGACATGGACGGTTTTGTTGTTTCCCATGGTCATCGCAAACTCTCTATTCTCTATGATTCCATTGTTTATGGTACTGGCATTCTGGATGGTGGTCTCTATAGATTAGAACTAGATGATAATTTTTTCAAATCTTTGTTGTCATATAATATTAATGAATCACTCACAAAGATGGAAAAGAAACAAATTCGAGACTTAGAGACTTCATCTATGTTGTGGCATCAACGTTTAGGCCACATCTCAAGAGAACGATTAAATCGTCTCGTAAAGGATGAAGTCTTACCTCCTCTCGATTTCACCGATTTTGGAACATGTGTCAAATGTCTCAAAGGCAAAATGACATTAGCAAATAAGAAAGGAGCCACTAGGAGCTCTAATTTATTAGAACTCATTCACACTGACATTAGTGGTCCTTATCAAATTGCTGGTATAACAGGACATACTTCATTTATCACTTTCATTGATGATTATTCTCGTTACATGTACTTGTATCTTATAAAGGAGAAATCTGAATCTCTAACAACTTTTAAAGATTATAAAGCTGAAGTTGAAAAGCAATTAGATCGTCAAATTAAAGTTGTGAGATCAGATAGAGGCGGTGAATATTATGGAAGACATACTGATGTGGATCAAGCTCCTGGTCCATTTTATGAGTTTTGTAAGGGCCAGGGGATTGTGAACCAATACACCATGCCTGGTACACCTCAGCAGAATGGTGTCGCTGAAAGAAGAAATCGTACCCTTATGAACATGGTGCGCAGTATGTTAGCCAACACTAATTTACCATTATTCCTCTGGACTGAAGCGTTAAAAGCAGCTGTTCATATACTCAATAGAGTTCCTTCTAAGTCTGTCCCTAAAACTCCTTATGAACTTTGGACAGGAAGGAAACCGAGTCTTAAATATATGAAAGTATGGGGCTGCATTGCTGAAGCAAAACTCTATAATCCTTTCCTAAGGAAACTTGACCCTAAAACAGTTACCTGCTTCTTTATTGGGTATCCTGATCACTCGAAGGGTTATCGTTTCTATTGTCCTTCCCATGTCACCCGTATTGTTGAAACCAAGCGTGCTGCGTTCCTGGAGGATTTCAAGGTCAGTGGGAGCAGTACCAACCCTTACGAAGAATTGCAAGAAGTACAAGACGCGGGGGGGAGAGACTCGTCGCTTACCATTACTCCGTTTACTCCTCTTGTACCCCATGCAACAACTGTACCTGAAGCCACTACACAAAATCCATCTCCACAATCAGAACCCATTATACCTCATAACGAAGGCACATCAAACGCTCAAAACCAAGACAACGCTGAACCCGATAATCAACTCAGGAGGTCATCTAGGCAAAGAAGGCCTACTAATTGGGATGATTATGTTACCTACCTGACTGAAATGGATGCTGGAAAGCTCAATGATCCTATCTCTTATAATGAAGCCATTAGCAGTGATCAGTCTTCTGAATGGAATAAAGCAATGATTGATGAGCTCGAATCCATGAAGAAAAATGACATTTGGGATTTAGTCGAATTACCCAATGGTGCCAAACCTGTAGGTTGTAAATGGGTGTTCAAAACAAAACTGGATCCGAATGGGAACGTTGAACGCTACAAAGCGAGATTGGTTGCAAAGGGCTACACTCAGAAAGAGGGAATTGATTATCAAGAGACGTTTTCACCTGTCTCTCGTAAAGATTCATTAAGGATCGTCATGGCCCTAGTAGCTCATTTTGATTTAGAGCTGCATCAGATGGACGTCAAAACTGCTTTCCTTAACGGAGACTTAGACGAAGATGTTTACATGAAACAACCTGAAGGTCAGGAGCATCTAGTCTGTAAGTTGAAGAAATCCATTTATGGGTTAAAACAAGCATCACGTCAATGGTACCTAAAGTTTGATGAAGTCATGAAGAGGCAAGGTTTTATGAAGAATCAAGTGGATCAATGCACCTACCTCAAGATGAGTGGGAGTAACTTTACTATACTTGTCCTTTACGTAGATGATATTCTATTGGCAAGTAATAGTTTAGACATGTTGCATGAGTCGAAGCGTTTACTCTCGCATAACTTCGACATGAAGGATCTCGGAGATGCTTCTTACGTCATTGGCATCGAAATTCACCGAGATAGACACAAAGGGATCTTAGGATTGTCTCAAAAGACTTACATAGATCGTGTCCTTACACGTTACAACATGCAACAGTGCAAACCCTCAGTCGCTCCAGTAGTTAAGGGAGATATTTTCGGTTCATTCCAGTGTCCGACAACAGAGGTTGAAAAGGAGCAAATGAGCCAGATACCTTACGCGTCAGTAGTCGGGAGCCTGATGTATGCTCAAGTCTGTACTCGCCCAGATATCGCTTACATTGCTGGAATGCTAGGTCGTTATCAGACTAATCCTGGCCTAGATCACTGGAAAGCAGCTAAGAAGGTCCTCAGATATCTGCAAGGGACGAAAGACTATAAACTGACTTATAGAAGAAGTGATCACTTAGAAGTGGTAGGTTATTCTGATTCTGACTTTGCTAAATGCAAAGATGACAAGAAATCCACTTCGGGCTACATCTTTATGTTAGCAGGCGGACCTATCTCATGGAAGAGTCATAAACAACAGTTAACTACAACTTCCACAATGATGGCAGAGTACATTGCTGTTTACAACGCAACCTGTCATGGAATGTTGCTTAGAAATCTGATCACTGGACTCAAAATCGTTAATTCCATTTCTAGACCATTGAAGCTTTACTGTGATAATTCAGCTGCCGTTAGTTTCTCGAACAGTAACAGTTCGACTGGAGCTGGTTTATATCTTGATACGAAGTACTTGTTCGTACGTGAACGAGTTGAGGAAAATAATCTTTGTATTGAGTATATTAGTACTAAAGATATGCTAGCGGATCCGATGACTAAAGGTCTCCCACCTAAAGTTTTCGAAGAACATGTATCGAATATGGGACTTACTAAAGACCTTGTTTAATGGCATATTGTACTAGCTTATGTTTTAATTAATAAAATTTCCTCAGTTTGATTTTGTATGTCTCTAACATATGTTCTGCCGGTGTAATGACATATAGACAAATATAAATACAAGTCAGACGCTAAAGGGCTTATACATATTTTGATCGTAACTGTTAGGTTTTAAATTGAGGCTATAGTATGACTAATGGGGGGTCCTGAGTCGCATGATGATTCAACGGCTGTATTTCTCTGCTATAGTTCTTGGTTTAAGGCTAAAATGAGTGTTAACTCCTGGCCAGGCTTACCTAATACTCATGATAAATGATTACTTGGCTAAGTGGGAGAATGTTAGATTAAATATTATTTATTTAGTATTTAATCTTGTAGCCTATATAATCATTTATATTATATTAGATCAAAATATATTATTAACCTATTATAATTAGTTGGTAATTGTTGATGGACCATATTACCCTTATTAACTAATTAGGTTTCCTCTTGGGTGTATAAATAAGGGGCTTATTAGAGAGTTAAAGGGTTAGACAGTTAGACACTTTACACAATCACAACCCTCATTAACATCATAATTCGTGACTCTCTCCCTCAACCGAATTCATCCCTATTTCGGTTTTCATCACCATCATCACTTTACACCCTAAGGAGGAACCGGATCAACCTGACAAAGATGTCGAACACTATGACTGGATTCTCTACTGCTTTGAACACAATAACAGGTATGTGTTTTATGTTTTCCATTTAGTTTAAACAGAACTGATCAACATGATTGAAATTCTAAACTTTAGAATGTCAAAAATTTTTGTATCTAAGTTAGTGTCGGGTCTTGCTATCTTGAGTGGTAATATATTTATCTTTTAGGTCAAAATGAGTACTTGTGTCATATAACTCACACTATATAAGAATTATATTATATTATACATATGAATTTAAAGTTTGTGATGAATAGTGTTTAAAATACATAAGTAATTATTTTAATTTTTTATCTAATAATATTAAGTAGTCTTTTTAATTTATAATATCTTATTCATCATTTAATTCAATTTTTTTCAATAACCAGTGTACATTAACTTTTTTTTTTTAAATTTAACCATGCATCTATGTTTATTTTTTATACAACTATAGATATCGTGCCGCTATCGTATCAAATCGAACAGAAACGTTGAATAATAAATTATTATTTGGTATTCAAAACAAGGTATTTTTGTATATCGTAAACTATATGAGTGCCGGTAACAATACTAAAAACGTATCTTTTGTATCATAAACTATACGAGTATCGATACGTGACGAACTATACCGATTTTGACCAAACAACATTGGTACCCGATATTGGTAGTATCGGAACCGGTATTCGTTTTTATGGTTTTCGTTGATGTAAACACATGGTGATATCCTTTTAGACATATCACGACTTTATTTTTTAGTTTTCTTTTTGAGTTGCTATAGTGAGTTTCAGTACCAGAACGGACAGAGCCGATACCCACTAAATTTCCGCCGCATAGCGCGTGGGAAACCACTAGTTATATATGAAGTAAAACTCGTCCTCATGTCGAGAATAAGAGTTCAACTAGTCGCTTTTGATCAACTTATTTGGATTTATTTCATATATCTATCGTATAGGACTAAAAATCAAACAAAATCAAAATGAATGATTAAATTGAAAATAACTGAAAGTTTACACCATGAGTTAATATAAGAATTAGGTCGTTGAGTTGTCATTTTATAGAAGTTAATTTTATGGAGCCTTAAAGACCATATATTGAAGACTTGAATATTAGAAATATGCTTTTTTATTATTCTAGTTTTTTTTTTTTTTTAACGGCAAACAACAACTTTTATTCAATACCCTAAAGATTCAAAAGTACAAATTGTTAGTAAGATACTAAGCCAACCACCTATTACATAATCACCCTATGAAGTCGAAAATTCGAAACCATAAAAAACATAACAATAAACAAGTATCATACTCCATTATAAAACTCAAAATTCACCTACTTCCTCCAGTCCAAATCCGTTCTCTTTGCTCTGCATTTAATCCACAGGAAACGTATTTGCCTGCATTTCTCATAAAAATCCTATTTATATTTGCTCTCTTCCCGTTAAAAATTCTTTCATTCATTGCTTTTCATATGCTCCAACAAGTCACTAGTACGGTGATTTGGGAAGAAGTAGGGGTGAAACCTACATAGATATTTGTTTTAGTTAAACTATTTTCTATTTTTTGTTTTTATTAATAAGTAAAAGTACTTTGGTAATTTAATACAAAATTAACTGGATAACTTAACTTAGGTTAGTGATAAGGACCACAAGAGTGCAAAAATTACAAACACCTGAGACCAAATGTGTAATTATTAAACCACTGGGAACAAGTCTGTAATATTTGCAAACCACAAAGACCAACCACACATTTAACTCCTAAAATAAAGAGTAAACTTTCGTTTTGCTTCTTGTGGTTTAGTCACTTTAACGGTTTGCCCCAAACCTTTAAAAATAGCCATTTTCCTCCAATAGTTTGCTATGGTTTTTCCATTTTGCTCCCTGCGGGGAGTAAAATGGAAAACAGACAATTCGGATGGAGTTAGAGGGGAGCAAAATGGAAAAAACATAGCAAACTATTGGAGGAAAATGACTATTTTTAAAGGTTTGGGGCAAAACCGTTAAAGTGACCAAACCACATAGAGCAAAACGGAAGTTTACTCTAAAATAAATTACAAATGTTAAGACAATCATTTTCACATAGAGTAGTAATACCATACATTTTGATACGAATTAAAGGAGCATTCCAATGTTCAGCTAGTTTTGGAGAATTAAATTTATGGGGCATTCCAATGTTCAATATATTTATATATGGGGCATTCCAATGTTCAGCTAGCTTTAAAAAATAACAAAAAAACACACCCCGTGGGACTCGAACCCACAATCGCCTGATTAGAAGTCAGACGCCTTATCCATTAGGCCACGGGTGCTGTTTTTGTCTTTTTCTTTATTGTTTAATATTATAACTCGTCTAATAGCTATAGTTACCATGGTTTCTACTAACCAATTGAAAATATTATTTTATGCATTTATTTAATTATTGAATTGTTTTATTTTATTTGCTAAAGTCATTTATTATGATGTTAAATCAATGTTTACTATGTTTAAGAATATACTGTTGGATTTATATGTACGGGTTCAATAAGTTAACGCTGCTGACCGAGCTATGACCCGTAAGAGTTACACCTTGGGCAACGAACATTAAATCCACTTAATTCGATTAACTGGTGATCACGAACAATTAAAGGAACGATATATATTGGGCTTCGGGCCTAAGAGATAATTAGAGGGTGTTAACCTAAATATATATAGATATATTGCTATATATATTTTGGCTATATCATGTTGTCCTCCATCATGTCTTGCTTCCCAGTTTGTTTTTCTTTTTAGTTGGCAACCACAAGACAGAAGATGAATGCTACCTTTTTAGTTGTAATCCATCATAAATAAAGAAAAGTTCTTTACTTTTGTGATTATATAACAATCACAACACAGAAAAAAGAACGAAAAAACATTGGCTGCCACTCTTCACAAAATAGTGCCGTCCATTTTTTTCTTTTGATTGTGACGACCGGCTAAGCCAAAGCTGCTACCGCTCGGTTCGTGTTCGTGTCTAGCACTCGTTCGTTGTACGTCGGTGTCTCGACCGGTTAGTTATTAACCACTAAGGTATATCTATCTCATCGGTAGATTAATAAATATTGTATACCGTGTTTGCATGTTTGTAACCATGATCCTGTTCGGTTCGTTTTTGGTGTTGATTAATATATTTATTCCGCTGCGTTTATTAATTACCTATTTAATTAATAAAATATATCAAACCCGTTTTGATAAAAAAACTAAAAATTGATCACCGCTGAAACCCAACAGTGGTATCAGAGCCACGCTTACAACATGCAAATCGGTACCGGTCTTTTAACCGGAATTAGAACACAAACTTTAATTTTTTTTAAAAGTTTCTGATCTAAATAATTTTAAGGGCAACTTTAATTTTGGTCAATATTTTATTTGTTTTGCTTGACCAAAAGATTGCCCGGTATATTTTGTGATTGTTATGGAATATGTAAATCTGGCCCGACCTTATTTTTTTTATGGTTGTATATTTTATTCGGTTTTGTAATTATTATTTTTTTTTTTTGCCACTGAGATGGTTCAAAGTTGTAATAATTAGTTTATTGTTTTGGCCCGTCGTGTGGTTCAAAGTTGTAATAGATAGTTTTTTTGTCTTTGTTATATTTACTTGTTAAATATTGTTGATACGAAGACCTGAAGAAAACCGAATGCCAAGAGGAGTCTTGGAGTTAGTGGGAGTTGCTCAAGACAACAAGATGCACTCAAGTCCATCCTTGTGGTTGTTTGTGTGTTGTGACCCCGTGACCCGTTTGATCTTGCTATAAGGCTCTAGCAAGATCGGACAATTTTGGCCATATGGATTTACATATTTATCTTGCTATTGTGGTTGCTTTTATCTTATAATTTGTTATAACGTAACCAACCTAAATACCAACATGATTTTAAAAGGAGTTTTAAAATATTAAAAACAATCACATTAAAACAAGTTCTAAATTGTTTTTACAACTTGTTAAAGTTTTTGTTATAAAACAAAGGTTGTTTTTGAAACAAATAATAACCAATTAAGTTTTGCAAATTAAGCTAGTTTTTATTTTCAAAAACTATTAACTTAGTAGTTTTCTATTAACTTAAAATTGGTTATTCCAAGTCGCGACAAACTTAGTTTTAATAGGTTATTTAAAATTAAGTGTCCTGAGAGATGAAAGGGTTCATCAAGATGTCACGACTAAAATATATACTAAAATTGGCTCTTGCGACCCTATTTGGTAAATATTAAAATTAACCCATAATTAAAATCAATAGTCTATGCCATCCTATCACAAGGTACACTTGGAACGTAATGCGAACCATCAGTGTTTGGAGCCACAGCACCGCACTTGATGTCTAGCTTATCCTTCCAAGGTGCAAGGGTTTCGTTGACACACCCGGCCCTTCCACAAGTACCTTCTTTTAGGACGACTATTACTTTTTCTTTTCTCATCACATGTGTGACAACCCGTGATTTACGGCTCTTAATTACGCAATTAACAGGCGATTAACGCGACAATAAATAGTGTTTACAGCACTGACTAACTTAATTAGGCCTTTGGGGTGCCTAGGAACGCTTATCCGACTCTACAGTACGCGTATGAAGATTCGCGTGGAATCTGCGGAACAGCAAATGACAACGGACTGATACCGTACGAAATACTGACAACACCGACAAATATGGATGTTACACGGATATTTTATGCTCGTGGAATGTGGGTCACGATATCGGGTCTCGTAGGAATTACGGGCCACTTACGCAGGAGATGGACTAGTGGGCCCCGGGCCCAAGCCCAAAAACCCCCAAGCCTAAACCTACACCTAATATAATTAGATCTTAAAATCTTATCAGGATTTCAAAATCTTACCAAATCTTACGAAATCTCTTCGAGAGATTGTGCTTCAAATGTTGAAACATACAAATCCCCACAAGATCTATATGATCTCTAAAAATCTTTACAAAAGATCTTAACTCATTGGGCAAAACAACTGACCTGAATGTAAGTTGTATACATGAAAAATAATAGAAACCCTTTCACTCTATTAATACACATACAAATAACACAAGTCCTCATACAATCTGATGCTCCATCTTCACTCTCAACTCTCTCTCGATTTCAATACAAACAGAGCACACACCTTCCACTTTTGCCCTCCCTCTCCGGCGAACAAGTAGGGCCAGGCTCCGGCCGGTGCACGGCGGCGACACATACACCCCCCATTTTCTTGATCCGGAGAACAAACACCACCACTAACCGGTGGTGGCGTACGGCGGTGGCCGACAGAGAGAGAAAAGAAGGAGAGAGAGAAACGGCGGGGAAGCCGTTTCCGACGACGAACCACCACCACCACTAACCGGTGGTGGTGCAGCGGCGATAACCAGAGAGAGAAAGGGAAAACCGGCGGTCAAAGGCTCGGACCGCCGGTCGATGCGTTTATCCGGTGGTGGGGGTGAACGACAGTGGTAGCGGTGAAGCTCACGGCGGCGGAGGTGGTTCTGCAACGTCAGTGGCGGCGGTAGCGAGCGGGGTGTCATCGGACCAGTGGGTTGTGACTCGGACCACCGGTCAGTTTGTATAACCGGCGGTCCATGACATTATCCGTCGGGCCTCACGGGTTTCAGTCACGAGCTCGGGTTCTTCAAGTAAGATGCGGGTCTCGGTTAGCTCAGTCTCGGTTCGGTCAACACGGGTCAGACCCGGTCAACTCAGTCAACAGCTCGGTCTCGGGTTACGGGTCAGATTTGGAAGCGGTGAGATCAACTCGGTCAAACTCAGGTCGACAGTGAGTTGACTCGGTCGACAGTGAGTTGACTCGGTCAACTCAGCTCAATCGACGTATCGGCACACGAAGAAGTGGTAAAGATTTTAACGGCGTTACTATTTCGTGTATTATACTTTTAACTCATTACGTAAAAACGAACTCGAACCGAAATAAAATGGCGAATCGATAGTTAAAGCATACATTGATTTATTACTTCGTTTACATAAAATTGATTATACGTAAATGTTGTTAGAATCTTGATTGAAAATTGTTGAATTTTGATAAAATAACGACAACTTGTGTCGTCGGGGGCGTCCAAAAACAGAGGAAACTCTGCCCGTTTTTCGAGAAACACCCTTAAACACGACACGTATTATTTTTCAATAACGACGCTTAACGGAATTCGAGTTTTTAATATTTCAAACCTTGATATTTCCTAACGCTTTTACAAATAAATATAATGTTATATTTATTTCGAACGTCGTTAACTCGTAACCTTTTTACAAAATAAATATAGCTTATATATTTATTTCGAATTTCAAACAACACGATCTTGTTTTATAAAATAAATATAGATATATATTTATTTCAAACACACGAATTCTTTTACAAAATAGATACAGTTTATCTATTCAACGACTCGATGAAGTTCTTATAAAATAAATATAATATTTTATATTTATTACGAACGCCGAAACGGCCTATACGTATATTTTTGGCAAATATACACAAGACGTGATATATATAATACAAGTTATTATATATTATTTTCATACGAAACGCGATATATGATACGAGTTTGTTATATGATATTTTCATAGAAATATCCTTTTATACACATATGACTACTCGAGTCGGCTAACACACCTACAACGAGATATTTATATATTTTTATATAAATATTTATTCATTTTAAGTCTCTCGGAAACTAAGTCTTTTTCAAGACTTATTAAACTGCTACTGACATTAAACGAGACTTAACACATATAACTTAATCTTTTCCATTAAGTTAACAACTTACCGTTGAATCGTTCGATTAACGATTCGGTAGAGCTCGGTGACACGTAGACTAGTTACCGCTTTTATTTAGAAACTTATTAGATATTCCGTGTTAGGAATATTGTAGAATGCACGCTAGCGAGTCAAGTCTTGGAAACGACATCACGAAGTCGTATTTAGCTAGCTTAGCACAGGAATATTCAGGTGAGTTCATAACCCCACTTTTTACGGCTTTACATTTTTATAAATGTTTTCGGGGTGGAAAGACATGCACGTTTTGCAAAAACATACAAAGTTTAGAACAAACGCAAAACTCGTATTTCTAAATCATATTACGAAGGGATTTCGGGGAACACAAATGAATTACGAAAGGTTTATACTAAACATACCGGTTTTACAAAAACAAATGCTTATTTTCGAAATGTGAATGATATTCGGCCAGGGTGACCAGGAATCTGGTCAGGGTGACCAGGGATTTATTTTATACATGGTATGGTTAGCGTAAGGAGGTTTACTACTTAGATCATGTGAGTGGGTAGGAGCAACATGAGGCCATTAGTCCTCATGGTAGGACCGAGGGACATGAGCGGTAGATCTATCTGGGTGTAGCGAGCCCAGCCCCAGGCCAAACTAGAAACGGACCTCGGGGTGACTTTGTGCCCGACGCATAAATCTGCTAGGTTTGAGTCTCCCTACTTGCACTTCACACATATCAGTGGCCTTGCAAACCATTGGTGATCTCAATTCCCTTATTTGCTACGTACCAGGGACATATATATTTACGAAACTACTTGTTCATACAAATTAAAATACCATGTTTTATACAAAATTCAAAGCACATGATTATGCGGGTAAGGAGTCAAAGTCAGGGTGGGCATTGACGGTTATGCGAACATTACAAATACAAGGCTTTACAAATACATGGTTTTATGAACATAACATGTTACAAACACAACGTTTTCCATATAACTTGGCAAGAAAATGATTTTTAAATTCATTTTCTCAATACTATTTCAAAAACCAGTTATTCCAAAGATTTATTTCAAATCTTTCACAGCTCAAAAGATTTATTTCAAACCTTTCACAACTCAAAAGATTTATTTCAAATCTTTTACAAACAAACTATGAACTCGCTCAACTTTATGTTGACTTTTTCGCATGTTTCTTTCTCAGGTTGCATTTCTAAGACAAGGCACGGTTGGAATAGGAGAACCATTGGAGACTCGAGTACTTAGTAGGCGTTCAGTTTCTAGAAGTCTTTGCTTAATTGCTTCCGCTGTGCAATGACGATACCAGTCCAGTCACGCCAATGCTCTGATAATTTCGGGGTGTGACAACATGCTCCAGCTATCTTGAAAGTAAAAGTTAGCATAGATGAGGCTAAATATATCAATGCATAAGAAAAGAGTTGTCTTAACGGCCTCATACCCGAGAGTTGTGCAATTCTCACAATTGACACTTGTTGTCAGTCTGCCTAGTCACTTACTAAAGTGTAAGCCACAGCTGTCTTTAATACTGACCTAGCCAGATTCTCATTCCCTGTTCTAATTACTGTAATGGGTCATTAATTAAATAAGGAAATATACATCGAAAATACTAATTAAATAATTTTTTCTTAACAGATGTCATCTGAAAACAACTCCTCTTTTGCTCTCAAGTCCATACTTGAGAAAGATAAACCGAATAACACCAATTTTCTTGAGTGGCACCGCAACTTGAGAATTGTTCTCAAAATGGCAAAGAACCTTTATGTTTTGGAAACCCCAATCCCAGTTGCACCTGAAAATGGTACTCCTGCTGCGAAGAAGGCTTTCGATAAACATAAAGAAGATGCCATGGAAGTTGCTTGCCTCATGCAAGCCACCATGTCCCCAGATCTCCAAAAGAATATGGAAGACATGAATGCTTTTGACATGATTGAGCAACTCAAGGGCATGTTCCAGAAACAAGCCCGTCAGGAACGCTATGACACCATGAAACAGCTTATAAGCTGTAGAATGCAAGAGGGTTCCTCAGTTAGTGCTCATGTCCTCAAGATGAAAGGCTACATCGATCAATTAAACAAACTTGGTTATCCTCTCCTAGATGAGATGGTTGTTGACTTCATTCTCAACTCTCTTTCCAGTCACTATGATCAATTTGTTATGAACTTTAACATGAATGACTGGGTAAAGACAGTGCCAGAGCTGCATGGGATGCTCAAAATGGCAGAGATGAACATTTCCAACAAAACAAACCAAGTGTTAATGGTTCGATCTGGTGGTGTTAAGAAGCCCAAAACAAAGAAAAAGTATTCTAACAGCAAAGGCAAAGGAAAAACTCCCGTTGCTGCTAAACCTGCCACCAACAAGAGTAAGCAAGCTGTGAAAGCCCCTCTTCCAGAAGAGCGGCAATGTTGTGAGTGTAACAAGATGGGGCACTGGAAACGTAACTGCCCTGAGTATCTTGCCAAGCTCAAGGTGAAGAAGGCTAATGGAGAAGGCACTTCTTCAGGTATTCTAATATATGTTATTGAACTTTTCACTGTTTCTAGCAACACATGGGTATTTGATACCGGATGTGCTTATCACATTGTTAATGTCGTGCAGGAGCCTGAGAAGTGGAGGAAACTGAAACCAGGAAGCATGGAGCTCATTGTTGGCGATGGAAATAAAGTCCCAGTTCTAGCAACTGGCACATTTAATCTTACATGTCCTTCTGGTCTTATTGTTGTTTTGAACAATTGTCTTTTTGCACCTGGTTTGACGAGGAACATCATTTCAGTTTCGTTGTTGTTTGAACAAGGTTTTAAGTACGCTTTTAATGGTATTGCTATTTCTGCCTACTTGAATAATATCTTTTATTTTGAGGCTAAACCTCGAAATGGTATATATGAGATAAATGTTCAAACTGACAATAATATATATAATCTTTCTAAACGCAACAAAGCTGGTATTAATGAAGCATTTCTATGGCATTGTAGACTTGGCCACATAAGTAAGGCACGCATAAAATGGCTCCAATCCAATGGGATTCTTGAATCCACTGGACAGGACTCCTTTGATGATTGCGAATCTTGCTTAGCTGGCAAACTCACAAAACGTCCCTTCACTGGTGTTGGTGAACGGGCCAATGGTCTGCTAGGACTCATTCACACTGATGTATGTGGCCCTTTCAGAACCATGACAAGAAACCATGAAAAATATTTCGTTACTTTCATTGACGATTATAGTCGATATGCTTATGTCTATCTTATGAAGCATAAGCATGAACCTTTTGAAAAGTTCAAAGAGTTTCAAAATGAAGTAGAGAACCAACTTACTACAAAGATAAAAGTACTTCGATCAGATCGAGGTGGCGAATACCTCAGCTTAGAGTTCCTCAATCATCTGAAATAGTGTGGAATAATTTCAAAACCCACTCCACCTGGCACACCCCAACTTAATGGCGTGAGCGAAAGGAAAAATCAAACCCTACTTAATATGGTTCGATCGATGATGTGTAGAACTAACTTGCCTCACTCCTTTTGGGGTTATGCTCTTATGACTGCCGCCCGCATTGTCAATCTGGCTCCGACTAAAAAGGTAAAGAAAACCCCATATGAGATATGGCATGGGCGTAAACCCGATTTGGAATACATAAAAGTATGGGGGTGTGATGCATACATCACCGGTGATGCTGATGATAAGCTCGATCCTCGAGGCGAAAAGGTTGTTTTCGTCGGATACTATAAAAGAAGCGGATATTATTTCTACCATCCTGATGCAAATGTTATTTCCATCAAAAGGAAGGGGCACTTTCTCGAGGAAGAACTTCTTAATCGAGGAACTGGAAATAATGTGGTTGATCTTGAAGAAATTCGAGAACCAACAACAACCGTTGATGAAGTCGGAACGTCTGAACAACAAGAAATTGTTGCTGATGAATCAGACATGAACACAGGCGTTCGCAGAAGTAGCAGGACTCATAAAGAACCTGACAGATACCTTTGGCATCTTGAAGGTGCTGAAGTCTTGGTAGTAGATGAGTCTAATGACGAACCTGCTAACTACAAATCTGCTATCTCAGATCCTGAATCTGCGAAATGGCTGGAAGCCATGAACGCTGAGATGCAATCTATGCGTGATAATCAAGTCTGGGACTTGGTTGAGCTACCCCCTAATCTCGGGCAGTAGGGAGCAAATGGATTTTCAAAAGAAAAACCGATATGCATGGAATTGTACACACCTATAAAGCACGGCTAGTTGCGAAAGGTTTCACTCAAACTCAGGGTATTGACTATGATGAAACCTTCTCGCCCGTTGCTATGATCAAATCAATCAGGATATTGCTTGCCATAGCCGCGTACTATGACTACGAGATATGGCAAATGGATGTCAAAACCACTTTTCTTAATGGGCATCTCTCTGAAGATGTCTATATGGTCCAGCCAGACGGTTTTGTTGATCCAAAATATCCTAATAGGGTGTGCAAACTGAATAAGTCCATTTATGGACTCAAACAGGCATCTCGTAGCTGGAATCTTCGTTTTGACCAGAAGATCAAAGAGTTTGGTTTTGTCAAGAATGAAGATGAGCCTTGTGTTTACGGAAAGGCTAGTGGGAGCACCATATCATTCCTCATCCTGTATGTGGATGATATACTAATCATTGGAAATAACATCCCTATGCTTAACGAAGTTAAACACTATTTGGGATCTTGTTTCGCAATGAAAGATCTTGGAGAAGCAGCTTATATTCTGGGAATCAAGATCTACAGAGATAGATCTAAGCGGCTTCTAGGGCTAAGTCAAAGTACATACATAGACAAAATAATGACACGCTTTAAAATGGAAAACTCCAAGAAATGGGGTGTTCCTATGACTAAAGGGACTGTGTTGGACAAATCGCAATCTCCTTCAACGGACATTGAAATTAAGCGAATGGAAGCAGTTCCATATGCTTCAGCGATTGGTTCTATCATGTATGCTATGTTATGTACTAGACCTGACGTCTCGTATGCTTTAAGCATGACTAGTCGTTATCAGCAAACTCCTGGCATCACCCATTGGACTGCTGTCAAGAACATTCTGAAGTATCTGAGAAGAACTAAAGATATGTTCTTAGTATTTGGAGGAGTAGAAGAAGAGCTCACTGTAAGATGTTACACTGATGCCAGTTTTTAAACTGACCGAGATGATTCTCGCTCACAATCAGGTTTCGTATTCACTCTAAATGGAGGAGCTATCTCATGGAAGAGCTCCAAGCAGAGTGTGGTGGCGGATTCAACCACCGAATCTGAATATATAGCCGCATCAGATGCTGCAAAGGAGGCTGCTTGGATGAAGAAATTCATAACCGATCTCGATGAGGTTCCTAGCATTAAGAAACCCATCGAGATATTCTGTGATAACACAGGTGCTATTGCTCAAGCCAAAGAGCCCAGGTCTCATCACAAGGCCAAGCACATTCTAAGAAAGTTCCACTACATACGGGAAATTGTGGAACGTGGAGACATCGTAATAAGCAAAGTAGACACAGATCAAAACCTAGCAGACCCGTTCACTAAGCCCATGACTCAGGACAAGCATGATCAGCACATGAATGCTATCGGGCTTAGATTAGCTAGCAGTATGTTTTGATTTAGTATTTGGATGTACGAACATTCAAACAGTTGTACCTTTTGTATTCATGTTTGATTTACTAGTTAAATGCAAAGTTTGAATCTTACAAATGTGTTCGATTTTAATACGTTAATCCATGAATCTTATATTCTAAATTATCCGTAGTCGGTCAGACTCGTGGGAACGACTCTGAATTAAGACTATTCTGACTTTGGACTCAAGGAGTTGACTTCCAAACTCACACACCTCATTATGAATGACGTTGGATGTAACTCGCATCAAATCATCTTCATGGATCTTAGTCATAAGATGTTTTGATATTGGTACACTCATTTAGTATCCTTTGACCTGAGATACATATTAGAACTTCCGTTTACCAAGGGTTATTCTTTGATTACTGTCAACCGCTGTCGCGTAACTGCCAGTCATAAAGACTTTAATTGGGAATAGTTCTGAAGTTCAGTGGGAGTTGTATGTAGTCGATAAGGGATTCTGTACTCTTACATGATATGTAACAGTTAGACATTGTGGCGCCCTCGTTGATTCAAACTGGTGAAGTGTAAGGCCTTACCCAAACTTACTGTGTGTTTGTTCGGACCACTTTGACTCTTGATCGAGAACAATAATAATTGAACGCCATATGAGAAAGAACTTAATCCATGTCTCATTGGTTCAATTCATGTCTTTTACGGAAAGGATGAATGACAACAATTACCAAAAGTCTATAGTCATGCAATAGTAAGTTGTTACTAATGGCAAGGTGTTTTTGGTTAATGACTTTAAAATGTCATAACTTGTTGGGGGTAGCCATGTGCAGCTAGAGCACCGCTGACTGTCTGCGTTGAGGATTTTATCGAAGGCCGTCCAAGTGGGAGATTGTTGGATTTATATGTACGGGTTCGATAAGTTAACGCTGCTGACCGAGCTATGACCCGTAAGAGTTACACATTGGGCAACAAACATTAAATCCACTTAATTCGATTAACTGGTGATCACGAACAATTAAAGGAACGATATATATTGGGCTTCGGGCCTAAGAGATAATTAGAGGGTGTTAACCTAAATATATATAGATATATTACTATATATATTTTGGCTCTATCATGTTGTCCTCCATCATGTCTTGCTTCCCACTTTGTTTTTCTTTTTAGTTGGCAACCACAAGACAGAAGAGGAATGCTACCTTTTAGTTGTAATCCATCATAAATAAAGAAAAGTTCTTTACTTTTGTGATTATATAACAATCACAATCACAACACATAAAAAAGAACGAAAAAACATTGGCTGCCACTCTTCACAAAATAGTGCCGTCCATTTTTTTCTTTTGATTGTGACGACCGGCCAAGCCAAAGCTGCTACCGCTCGGTTCGTGTTCGTGTCTAGCACTCGTTCGTTGTACCTCGGTGTCTCGACCGGTTAGTTATTAACCACTAAGGTATATCTATCTCATCGGTAGATTAATAAATATTGTATACCGTGTTTGCATGTTTGTAACCATGATCCTGTTCGGTTCGTTTTTGGTGTTGATTAATATATTTATTTCGCTGCGTTTATTAATTACCTATTTAATTAATAAAATATATCAAACCCGTTTTGATAAAAACTAAAAATTGATCACCACTGAAACCCAACATATACAAAGCTTCGTTTTTTTTTTTGAAACATAATCAAGGTTGGTTAAAAATAAATAGAGCTAGCTTAATCAGTTTATATCATCTACTAACGTTAGTTATATCTTATAAAAGTATATTAACTAAATAAACAGTATATCTGTTTTTTCAACATCAATAAACTACAATGATATTTTAAGTCTTAGAATGTCAATCAAAATTGTTGTATCTAAGCCAGTATTGTGTCTTGCTAACTTGAGTAGTAATTTTTTTATGTTGTACCCAAGGGTGAGGGATAACGGAAGGCTGGGGGTGCCCAACCCCCGTCGATTTTTGCGCATAGTGTTAATTTTATCGAAAACTTGTTTTTAATAGTGTAAAATATTGGATTTTTAAGAGTCCGACTACCACTGATTTGGATTTTTTAGAGTCCGGCTCTTACCGAGTTTCTGTTCAAGCTCCACCACTCGGTTGTACCTATGGCCTAGGATCATAACTCTTGTATCTAAGCCGAGTTAGTGCTGTCTTACTAACTTGAGTAGTAATATATTTATCTTTTACGTCAAAATGAATACTTGTGTCATATAACTCACACAATACAAGAATTATATATGAAGTAAAACTAAGGTGGTGTTTGTTTTTGGCCAGAAGCACTTCTGGCCACTTATGTCTGCGCCGCGCAGACGCGTGCAGACGTTTGGATGTTTCAGCTTGTTTGTTTTCTCGCAGACCTTTCATTAAAAAAGGTCTGCGAGACCTCTTCACCACGCAGACATGTTCCATCCCCTTCCAACCTCTTCTCCTCTTCTCCCTCCAGCCGACACCACCTCATCTGCCACCACCACCCCCGCCACCACCTCCTCCGCCGCCACCACCTCCTCTGCCACCACCACCCATATCTCCCTCTCTCTCTTCAGCAGAATCATCTCTCTCTCTTCAGCAGAATCAACCTCCGACACCCATCATCATCTCTCTCTCTCTTCAACACAAATCAACTCCCAACATGTCAAAACCCACCACAGAATCAAGAGAGAGAGAGGGAGCGGCAGGAGAGAGGGAAAGAAGAGAGAGATCTGTGATGGCGGTGGTGCTATGGCGGTGGTGGAACCCCCAAATCGAACGACGGCAGATGGTGGGTTTTGATGTTCTTCATCTTCAAACAAACCCCCAAATCGAACGACGGCAGATGGTTGTGACGGGGATGGGTGGTTGGGACGGGGGTGGGTGGTTGTGGTGGTGGTGGTGGTGGTGAGGTGGTGGTGGTGGTGAGGCAGATGGTTGTGGCGGTGGTGATGCAGAGAGAGAGAACAAGAGCTTTGTGTGTGAAGTGTGTGTTTGTGTGTGTTATAAAGATCTTTTTGTAGAATAAAAAAAACAAACCATCTTCTCCTTGCAGACTGCAGACCTTTGGTCCACCTCTTCTCCTGCAGATGCCTGCAGATGTGGTCCGCAGACTGCAGACCTTTTACCTCTTAAAAACAAACACCACCTTAAGAGTTAAACTAGTTTTTCTCTTTTGATCAACTTCTTTGGATTCAATTTATATATTTGTCGGACAGGACCGAAAATCAAATAAAGTCAACATGACTGATTATTAAATTTATAATAACTCAAGGCTTACACAAGTGGTTAAATATAAGAATTATGTCGTTAATTTGTCATTTTATTGAAGTTAATTTTATGGAGAGTTGGAGACTTAAAAGGAAGGTGTTTGCCACCATACAATAAAGACTTGTATATTAGAAATATAGTTTATAGAACCACATATTATACGGGTTGAAAATATACAATATTATACGTAAACCCATGTAACACACGATACTATAACCTAATGACTTAGATAATAATAATAAATTAATAATTCATAATCATAATAATATGATGATTACAAATAAATAATAATTACAATACCAATAACAATTTTTCTCATATGCCCTTGAGGTTTGCATTTTCTTTTTGTCATTATCATCTAGCCCATTGACTTCATCAAAAAGTCAGTTAAATGAGGGATATTTTAGTCTTTTACTTATTTAATTTATTGTTTTAATACAAATAAAACACACCCTATTAATTTATATTACTGATCAAATGTGAACTTAACATGAGATTTCATTTAATCATCGTTGATATTAAATTACAAATATAAATTAAAATATAATCTAAATTATATAAAATATAATTTAAATTTTAAACTATAAACCATATTCGTTTTTATAGGTTTATCGACGTGGTGGTATAAAATTCGTTGAATACAGAGTTATATTCACAACAAAGTATTTTTTTATGTATCGGGCATCACATGTGTTATATATTAATAATAAAAATTGGATATTAATCTAATATATTATTAATAAAATAATAATATTTCTAAATTAAGAGATAGTTATGTGTAGTCATTCCCAAACAAATTATTAGGTTAGATTAAACAGTCTAGGTCTACAAGTATATAACCTAATTTGGTTTGATCCGTGGTGATTAAAAAATTAAAAAAATTTATATTACATATGAAAATAAAAATAAATAAATAAAATACTACAATAATATAGGATAAATATTTTTATATGTTATGTATTTATTTGTAGTTATGTATATATTAATAAATTGGATCTAGAGTAAACTGCCAAAATTGGTCCCTGATGTTTGGTCAGTTTTGTCACTTTAGTCCAAAATTCAAACATTTTGAATCTGGGTCCCTGTGGTTTCAATTTTATTGTCATTTTCATCCAAAATCAAAATCTAGTCAGATTTTTAAGTTAACATCCAGTTTTTTTTGTCTTTTTCCACCCTTTTAATGAAGGACAAAATGGTTTTTTAACGTTTTATTATAACAAATTAAAAAAAATCTGACCATTTTGCCCTTCATTAAAAGGGAGGAAAAAGACAAAAAATTGGATGTTAACAAAAATTGAAACCACAAAATTGAAAAATTTTGGACTAAAGTGGCAAAAGTACCAAACCACAGGGACCATTTTAGCAGTTTATTCTTGGATATATTAATATGATATAATAACAATATGTATTTATTTGTTGTTGTGTATAGATTAAAAAATTGCATAATGATAATGATAATGATAATGCCGCATTTTTTTTAAATAGGGCGGATTTATTAGATATAATTAATTAAGCAAGGTGCTTAAGATGGTACAAATCTGGAAAAAAAACAGAAAAAGATATAAAACAGGAAACCTAGAGAATTTAAAGGTACTCCATAATTCCCAATCCAGGTTTGATAGTCCAGCACGCGTTTTGTATAACAACCCTCCTAAAACCCCTTAACATAACCCTAAATGTTCCTAATATGCCCCGTATATGAGAAACGGACCCTAATAACCTTAATATTTATAAAACTCAAACAAAAATAAATATCCGAAGCTCTCGCGGGGCGCGACCCATTTCTTTAGGTCTGTCGCGGGCCGCCACCCATTGACACCAGGCGGCACCGTGTAGCGCCACGTGTCCCTTGCGTGTTGAACCTACACCGTTGATTCACCTTAGCTAGATCCTACCCTACGCTCTCGCGGGCCGCGAGAAAGATAGAGGGGGGCTTCGTGGGCCGCGAGCCGCCTCTCGTCAGGCCTCATTTGTAAATCGTTCAAAAATCTGAATTCTCTCTCAAACTTCTGTTAGTCAAAACTCTCGGGTATAATACCCCTATAAAGCGAAGCTCTGCCTCGTTGTAAGTATTATAACCCCTATTTGTTACCACACACGATCGATCTAGAGCTCCGTAACGCATGTCAAGGCTCTGCCTGACTCAGTCATTGGGGTTTTGTCTCTTGTTACACCCGATTGATCTAGGACTCCGTAATGCATGTCAAGGCTCTGCCTGACTCAGTCATTGGAGTTCTGTCTCGAGTTGAACGGTTAACGTGATTTGGGTTATCTTACTAACACGTGTGCATTGTTTAATTTTTAATAGATAATAACCAGGAGATTCACCAGGAAGCCTTAGTTTTACCTAAGTAAATAATGTGAGTACATTCTCTTTTTATAAACCTTTTTACTAAAACCTCAAATGTTTTCAATTATACTTAACAGTGATTGAGTCTATGTATTCTACAATTACTACCGCTATGTTAGGGTTTTGTATACATTATTGTAATCCGTTACTATTGGACAAAGAGTTAGCCAATGAGTAACATGACCTACAAGTCAGGTGTTGACAGTACTGAATGAGTAACTGTGTAGATATAAACATTGTAATCGCTCTCAATACTGTAAAGTTATAAAACTGTTTTGATTAAACTGGGATGCACTCACCGGTATTTATTGCTGATAAAACCTTTTTAAAACGCGTTTCAGGTAACTTAGTATGAAGCTAATACCAGCTGGAGAGCACTGAAGGCTTGGAAAAGTGGCTATAAAAGTTACCTAAAAAAAGAAGTTTTGTTTTCAATAAACTAGGGTTTATCCCTATAAATGTATTGTAATGGAAACTTGGATTTTATCCTCTTTGTTTATTATAAAAAGTTTGGTGTTTTAACTCTGATAAAATATTTCCTAACTACGGTCCTGATGTCTCATTTCCGGTGCCAAATTAATAAACACTGATACTACCCGCTCTGCGCAATGTGTTCCGCGACCGCCCACCTCCCGGGGCAGGGGTCGGGGGCTGCGACAGAAGGTGGTATCAGAGCTACAGCCACTGGTTTAAGCCAATAAAGTGTTTTGCTGACACTTAAATTTTAAACAAATTGTTTTAGGAAATAATCTATGTGCTTATGTGTAAATATGTATATTATTATTGTGTGTTATTTGACAAATTCTTAGTTTACAGTATGAGTGAGCAATGTACATCCGACGCTTATCTTCAATTAGCTATTTCCCCAAAAGATGAAGGAACCTCATCTCAGCCAAATCCCTTAGGATACTCAGCTGATACTGAGGAAGAAATATTTATTTTTAAGGCATAGTTTGAGGAACAATTCCCTTCTAAAAAGAGCGGATGGTTTAATAGAGGAGCGCATGAGAGAAGAAAGAGGATGAAGAAATTACAACAACAAAGAGTAATAGTAAAAGCCAATAGGGAAGTGAATGCCCAAACTCAGGAAGCAGTCAATAGACCACTGTGGGAAGAGGAACTTGATAAGAAATTGGCAGATTTCCATATGCTAGCCACTACCGCAGTAGACTCTAACCTAAACCGAATAGCTGAACCACTACTGTTACCCTTATTCCCAGACCAACAAATGCTAGAACCAAACCAGGAAGACCAATTCCCGATACCTGCATTTGACCCCAATGAGTTACCTAGAATCCCAACCCCAATCTCTTCAGAATATTATCCATGGTTAGATAACAATATATCGTATTCGGCACTATATACTCCCGAAGAACCCGTGCCAGATCTACCAATAGACCCACCCATGAGCCGAAAATGTGTGCAGGAACTCCGTCAGTACGGCGAAAATTTAGTGGATGAAGGGAATAGAATTCGACAGATAGGGGAAAAGTTGGTTTGGAAGTATGATGAGAATGAGATGCAGTATTGGATGAATGACACCTAGAATAATACCTAGATATGTGTGTAATTTTTTACTTTGGAATATATATATATATATATATATATATAATAAAATATACTAAAATAGATATAGAAGCATAACTACTAATGTGTTTAATTTTCAGTTGTAATATGTAATAGATGTGTATATATAGATACATAAAAAGAGTAAAGTCGCAATGTTCGACGATTTTGATCAATCTATTTGTGTGATTGTTTGTATTAATATTTATTCTGTGATAACTAATACCTGATAAATGTTTCCAATTCAGATGGACAATGAAGTAAATCAGGAAAACCCGAATAATGAAAATAATGGAAACCAAATAGATAATAGTGTCATCCAACATATAGTAGCACAAGGAATTATAGATGCTATGCCCTATATTATCAAGACTGTTAAAGAAGCAGATAAATCTGCAATTGGAAGTAAACGCCAACCCACTGAACCAAGTCACAATGTGAACGATAACAACGGACCCATAATCCAAGCTCTAATTCCTAAAAGAAGAAGAACAGTCTCTTACGGTTGTTCTTATAAAGAATTATTGGCCTGCAAACCAATAGAATTCTCAGTCAATGAAGGAGCCATTTTAGCCTTGCGCTGGATAGAAAAGATAGAAGCAGTCATAAAAATAAGTAAATGTGCAAATGAAGATAAGATTATATTTGCTTCAAATCTTTTAAAAAATGCAGCCTTAGAATGGTGGAATACTATTCTCTGTCTAGAAGAAGTGACAGAGTTTATAACATGGAATTGACTAACTTTATAAAAATAGTCGAAAGAAAATTTTGTCCTCCTCATGAAAAGGAACAAATCGCCAATAAGTTCCTATATCTCAAAATGACTGGAATAGACTACAAAGGTTACACTACCATATTCTTTGAATATGCTAGAATAGTACCAACCTTAGCCTCACATGAAACAGTATTAATCTCCCGTTACCTTTGGGGATTAATTAGTGAGATCAGACACGTAGTCAAGGCAGCTAGGCCACAAACCATAGAAGAAGCAGTTATAACAACTCTTCAAAAATCTTAAAAAAACATCCCTATATGTCCTAAAATACACCCCGTATACGAAAAGTGGGCCCGAGATATCTTTATTTTACAAAAATTAAACAAAAACAAGATTTATGGGGCGCTCGCGGGGCGCGACCCCTTTGGCTACATCAGTCACGGACCGCGACCCCATGGCCACCAGGCGCAACCCGGTGATGCCACGTGTCCCCTCCGTGTCAAAGCTAGCCATTGATTCGACAAGGCTAGGCCCTAGCCAGCCTAGCTCGCGGGCTGCGAAGGCCTTGCCTTCTGTTCTCGCGGGGCGCGAGAAAGTCGAGATCATGCCCTATAAATAGAAGCCATCGGCTTCAGTTGAGAATCGTTCAAATTTCGATCTCTCTCTCAAATCTCTAAATAGTAAAAGTAATTCTCGGGCATAATACCCACTAAAAAGCGAAGCTCTACCTCGATGTTAGTATCATAACCCCCGGTTACGTATTAGTTACTCTGCCCGATTGATCTAGTGCTCCGTAACGCATGTCAAGGCTCTGCCTGACTCAGTCGTTGGAGTTCTGTTTCAGGGGGAGGGCATAGGCTAATGTAAATTGGGTTATTATACTAACACATGTGCATTGTTTAATTTAATAGATTATAAGCAGGAAGTCACAAGGAAATACCTAAATTAGCAATGTGAGTAATTCCTCTTTTTGTTAACTCTTTTTACAAAACCTCAATTATTTAAATTACAATTCACAGTGATTGAGTATTTGTAAATCTACAATTATCGTCGGTATGTTGGGGTTTTGTATACATAACTTGTTACTACACTGTGAGTAGTAGCATGACCATAAGTCAGGATTGACAGTACCGTGGGAGGTAATTAAAGTAGATGTAAACAAATGTAATTGCGGGTTGCCCTCAATGCTAATGCTGTAAAATGATAAAACTTGTTTTGATTAAACTGGGATTCACTCACCAGTATTTTCCACTGATAAAAATGTTTTAAACGCGTTTCAGGTAACAAAATGTGAAAGCCAAAATAAAAGCCAGCTGGAGAGCACTGAAGGCTTGGAAAAGTGGCTATAAAAGTTACCTAAATAAAGAAGAAGTTTTGTTTCAATAAAATAGGGTTTATCCCTATAAACAGGTTGTAATAGAAACTTGGGATTTTCCCATGTGTTTATGATTATAAAAGTATGGTGTTTTACTCTGATAAAGTATTTCCTAACTACGGTCTTGATGTAATTTCAGCTGCCAAATTAAATAAACACCGATACCACCAGCTCTGAGTGCTCGTGGTCTCCCGCCTCCCGGGGCAAGGGTCGGGGGTTGTGACAGAAGGTAGTATCAGAGCTACAGCCACTGATTTCAGCCACAAAAGTGTTCTGCTGACATAAAAATTTGTCAATTTTGTTAGGAAATAATCTATGTGATTACGTGCGTATCTGTATATTATTGTTTTGTGTTATTTGATAATCTATTAATTTACAGTATGAGTGATCAAGGACCATCTGACGCCTATCGTCACCTTTCTAATTCTCCTAGAGATGAAGGAACTTCCTCCCAGCCTACTCCTTTGGGGTATTCAGCTGACATCAAAGAGGGAATATTCATTTTTAAGGCACAATCCGAAGAACCATTTCCTACGAAAAAGAGAGGACGGTTCAGTCGGGGAGCACATGAGCGTAGGAAGCGAATGAGGAAATTACAGCAACAAAGGGTTTTAGCAGCAGCAAATAGGGAGATGATGTAACAGCCCGAAAATGGGTTTGGTAATCAAACCACATTAATACTAAATGAGGGGTAAAGTACCGTTAGAGGTTACAAATAAACCGGTGAATATTAGGATTTTAAATAAATAAACCTAATATTAAATAAACATGGTATAAAGGCTTTTGAGGAAATAAAGTTTATAAAAGGTCCGAGTTAATGGGACTTAAAATAAACTGAGTTATAAATTCCCCAAACCCACTAAGTTAACTAGGAATGTTTAATCTAGTTAATAAGTGGGAATATTGTTAGAAATAAGTAGGTTGTGCCTTACTTAATAACTAACCAAACAAGAGGGGCCAGATTCAGATAAATAGAAATTTAAGTTATAAAATAAACTTAAAACAAAACACACACACTTAGTGTGTGTTCTGGGATCGACATCAGGAAGCTCCCAGGAGCTTCAAACCCTAATTCTCACATAATCATCAAATTAAAGGGCCAAATGACTTGTAAATTCACAATTGAACGTGAATTAACGATCACCCAAGCTAGGGGATCATAAGGTATGTCAAATTTTGATGATTTGTGAAGTTGTGAAATTTGAATAATCATCATAATCATGAATTATGAATGAATTATTGAAGATATGGCTTAATTATGATGTATAACTGCTTAGAAACAAAACCCTGAGTGAAAATTATACATATAATGCCATGAATTGAATGATTAGATGATTTACCACACTAGGATAAGTGGGTTTTAATCATGTGATGAACTTGATGATATAATTATGTTTATAATCATCATATATGATAGTAATAATGAAATACTTGAGCAAATTGTGTGTTTGAGTTTATGATCATACTTACTATGAAACGGGTTTTGTATGATAAAACGAAAATAATGATAGATTAATGTTAGGATGATGTTTGATATCATCATGTGTTAAAAGGATTAAACTTGTGTTAATTCGATGAATTATAATTACAAAAACTTGGTTAGTAAATGATTAAAACGGTAGCATGAGAATGATGCTTATCGGATAATTGACCAAGTAATTAAACGAGTAGTTGAGCTACTTCGTGTAATTATTTACGTTAATAGGCGTTGACTTTTAAAAAGTAAAACTGACCTTTTATAAGATCGAATGGTAAATTCGACTTAAGAATTGTAGGATGGAATAGTCGTAAATGATTATGACTAATCTAACTATCTTACAAATTTCAATGATAGTTTGACGCTTGACAAGCTAGGTGAAAACTTGAGAAGGAAGCGGGTCAAACGAATCAGGAATAAAGGAAAAGTATAATCAAGATGCAAGGTAAGTAAAACTTACACCTTTTATTTAATACCTATTGGTTTTATAGGTTATGAATAATAGAAAGTCATGTTTGAATTATGATGTTCCGACATGATATATGCGGTTTGGAACAAAGACAATGCTAATAAACCATGTTTAATGGTTAAAAAGGACTATTACAATTATTTAGTCATGAAATGACTAATAGATAATGAGTTTTGAATGGTTAACTTATAGGGTAAACCAATATAAATAAAAAGGGCAAATCGGTAAATTTGTCACACGTTGACAATAACCGTTAGTTTCAAAAGACACTTTATGGCGTAAGCCATAATGGGTCAAAAGTATTAAGAAATAGTTTATAAGTACAATGACCGTACGGTGTAAACCGGAGCGAGTCATGTAGATGAGATGGTAATAAATACCATCTTGCAAAGATATACGGTCATTTAGACCAAACGGGTCAAAAGGTGAAAATATCACCCTTTGACAATATCGACTAATGATTTTGTCGAGTTGTATGATTACAGGAGTAAATATCGAATGGATATTTGCATCACTATTACTTAGTAATTATTAAAGCAAGGTACTAAAACGGGTCAATATATTGATCCGAGTCAGGTATGTGTAATAGGTTAAGTACTCAATTAGAACGAAAGGTCTGTTGAGAGTTAAATGAAGTCAAAATAGATATTTGGTTACTTTAATAAGTAAACCGAATGATTCATATAATGGTCCTTATGTTTTGAAAACATAATGACTTTTCAAATCAAAATCATAGTTTAAAAGAGAGATTTTGGGTCGAAAATGCTTTTAAAAGTCCTTCATTTTAATGAAAGGTAAAAATGGACCAAAATGCCCTTGTAAGCTAAATCCAGCAAACAACCCTTAAAGGTTGTTTGGAAATGAGTTTTATGATGAAATAAATACTTCGAATAAGTATAAAAAGCGAAAGATGTAAAATTTTGGCCAAATGACTCTATAGGAGTCTTTGCCGAAAAATAATGATCCGAGGGGTAAAAACTAGGAATATATATATCACTACATTAAATCCGCCACAAATATAGTTGTGGTGGAAGATCGATTGATAAATAATGTGGAAATAAGATGCTAGAAGTAAATGAGCATGAATTATGCGGAAAAATTCTTAAATACCCTTAACGGGTCAAAATAAGCATTTGAGTAAAAACGGGTTTAAGAATGTGTATAAACCCGAGATTTGAATCTAGTGCGATAGACAACATTGACTTTATAAAGTTTATGAAAAATTTAGATCAAATAAACATGTTTGTTTGATAAATACACGAACGGGTCAAAAATTAGCAACTACCTTTTTAGCCGAAGGCTTAAAAGTTTAAAATTTTATTAATCTGGATGTCGGATGTTAACTCCATGTGATGGAGAATAAATTTACGATCACGTAGGAAGAAACGTGACGTAAATCGGATAAAAATGAGTAAGTTATGCTCGTTTCTGTAAAATTTGGTTATGCTGCGAATATGCATCAACACCAGGGAAACATTCTGTCGAAACAAGGGCCTTGCGGCACGCGACGGCCATAGGCCTTTGTGGTCGAGGCATGCAATAGCCTTCGCGGCACACGACATGTCATTTCCCAGCCCGTAGCGGCACGCGACGGGTTGCATTTCCTGCAAATTGTTGCTGTTTCATTGTTTGACATTATGAACTCGTTTAAACTAGTTTTAAACGTCAATATAACTAACTAATTTCATGTTTTATGAAATGTAGGTATTATTTGATTTACCGGAGGACGATCAAGCTCAACGAGGAACCAAACACATAAAGAATAAAGCTTTCGCTAAATGTTTCGCTGTCATGTTTGAAACGGCGAAAATTCATACAAGTTGTTAAAATCTTTTAACAAACTCGAAATTTTACTGTATTTGTAATCGATAATACTTAGTTATATTCGATATTTATATGTAAATCGTATAAATGGACTAAGGGTCTTACAGATGAACGCCCAGACCCAAGACATAATCAATAGGCGATTGACCAACTTTCACATATTAGCCACCACCGCAACAAACCCAAACCTAGATCAGATACTAGCACCACAACCACTACCACTATTCCCAACTCAACCCATGGAAATAGAACCCAACCGAGGAGAACAGGTTCCCATACCCGCCTTCGACCAAAACGAAATCCCTAGAATCCCAGCACCCAATCCTCTAGCTTATGACCCATGGGAGGATGAACATAGGGATTATCGAGAACTCTACCCACAGGAGGAACCCGTACCAAACCGTATAGCCCAATACACCAACCTCAACCCTCTAGATCCATACTGGGATAACGACCAATATGTTCGGGAAATACTAGAAAACCTGTACCCATATGGAGAACCCGTACCACAGTACCCTGACCCAGTACCCGCACCACCGCCACCCATGAGTACCGAAAACGGAACTCCGCACATTTGGTGAGGAGTTAGTAGATGAAGGAGAGAGAATAAGGCAAATAGGGGAAAAGCTCGTTTGGAAGTACGACGAGTGAAATATGCAGTACAGGATGAACCCCTAGAAATAATAATAATATATAGATATATATATACATATGTATATATATATATATATATATATATATGCGTGTAGTTTGAAAAAAAATATATATGTAATATTAATAATATATCAACTAAAATAGATAACCTAATACTTACTGATGCATAACTCGTAGTGTGTTTTAAATTCCAGTTGCAGCTTGTAATAAATGCATATAAATAAAATAGAGTAAATGTTGCAATGCTCGACGGTTTTGACCAAGGTGTTTGTGTAACTGTTGTCATTAAATTGTATTCTGTGATATTAATATCTGATAATTGTTTGTAAATCCAGATGGATAACGAACAAAATCAGGAAAACTAGAATAATGATAACCAAATAAATAACAGTGCCATCCAACATATAGTAACACAAGGAATTAGAGATGCTATGCCATATATTATCCAGACTGTTAAAGATGCGAAAAATAATAAAAGTAACAGTGGAAGTAAACGACCACCTACTGAACCTAGTCACAGCATAAACAATGGACCGTTACTTCAATTGCCTATTCCAAAAAGAAGAAGAACCATGTCATATGGTTGTTCTTACAAAGAATTCTGGTCCTGCAAACCTATAGAATTCTCTGGCAATGAAGGAGCCATTGCAGCTCTACGTTGGATAGAAAAGACAGAGGCTGTCTTAAAAATAAACAAGTGCGCAGAGGAAGATAAAATCATGTTTGCTTCCAATCTTTTTAAGAATGCAGCCTTAGAATGGTGGAATGCAGCCTATAATATGGAATGGACTGAGTTTAAGGACATGATCGAAAGAAAATTCCGTCCTCTCAATGAAAAAGAACAAATTGCTAATAAGTTCTTAAACCTTAGAATGCCTGGAGTAGACAGTAAGGGTTACACTACCCTATTCTTCGAATATGCTAGAATAGTACCAACCTTAGCCTCACCAGAACCAGTATTAATCTCCTGTTACATCTGGGGATTAATTAATGAGATTAGACATGTAGTCAAGGCAGCTAGACCACAAACCATAGAAGAAGCTGTAGAACTAGCAAATATCTTGACTGATGAATTAGTACCTACGTAAGAAGAGAACCAGAGGAAGAACCTAGTCCAGAAACTTACCCAGAAATTTCGCTACGGTAATTCCAACCGTGGGAAAAACATAGGTTCTACTTCCGCACCTTACTGTAATTCCTGCAAAAAGAAGCATTCCGGAAAATATTCCACATACTGCAACTTCTGCAAAATACCTGGACACAAGGAAGAGGACTGCAGGAAGAAACCCAGTAATGGAATATGTTTCAATTGTAGAGAAAAGGGGCATATCAAACCAAGCTGTCCGAAACTAGCTTCAGCCATGAACAACAAGACTAATAAGAATGCTAGAGCTTTTGTTCTAACAGCATAAGAAGCCAAGATGATTCCGGATGTGATTGCCGGTACGTTTTTAGTTAATGATGTTTTTGCTAAAGTAATATTTGACTCTGGTGCGAACCAAAGTTTTATTAATACTTCATTTTGAAAAATTCTTAATCAACCATTAACTAAGCTTCAACAAGAATGTCTAGTGGAGACGGCAAATGGAGAATCCATTAAGATCACTGAACTCTTGCAGGGAGCAAGAATAGAAATTCTAAACCATAATTTTATTGCTAACCTTTCCGCAATGAATCTGGCTGGATTTGATATTGTATTAGGAATGGATTGGTTAATAACCAATAAAGCCAGTATTTATGTGATCAAAAGTCAATACAAGTAAATTCACCAAAAGGTGAAAAGATCACAATTAAAGGAGATAAGCCAACTAGATCTACAAAATTCATCTCTGTGATGAAAACAGCAAGTTATGCAAGAAAAGGATCACTAGTGTATATGATTTCCATCATCATTAACACTAAAGGAATATGTCTTGGGAGTGGCATATGTCGCCCAGGGTAGCCCAGTTGGCCACCGACACCCACCTCTTCCCAGAGGTACCGGGTTCGAGTCTTGGGAGTGGCATATGTCGCCCAGGGTAAGAACTCGGCATGGGGAAGTCACCACGGAGCTAGCTTGGTCGGGTAGCGGCTCCCGGAGTGAGATCACTCCGGCGGTTGGGAGGACCGTGCACTATCCCCCCCCACACTAAAGGAAAAGAATTAAAAGATATTCCCATAGTATCTCAATTCTCAGATGTTTTTCCTGAAGAGCTACCCAGACTACCGCCAGATAGAGAGGTTGAATTCAGAATTCACCTACTACCAGGGACAGCACTGATTGCCAAGGCACCTTACCGTTTGGCACCAGCAGAGATGCAAGAACTGAGGAAACAGTTGGATGAACTTCTGGAGAAAGGTTTCATACAACCAAGTTTATCACCATGGGGAGCACCAATCTTGTTTATCAAGAAGAAAGACAGATCAATGCGTATGTGCATTGATTACCGAGAATTGAATAAGGTTATGATTAAAAATCGATACCCATTACCGAGAATCGATGATCTGTTTGATCAACTGCAAAGAGCTTGATTCTTTTCTAAGATTGATTTACGCTCAGGTATCATCAACTGAGAGTACAGGAAGAGGACATTCCTAAAATTGCCTTCAGAACAAGGTATGACCATTATGAATTTACAGTCATGCAATTTGGTTTAACCAATGCCCCAACCGCATTTATGGACATGATGAATAGAATATGTAAACCATATCTGGATAAATTCTTAATTGTCTTTATAGATGATATTCTCATTTACTCTAAGAGTAAAGAGGAACATGCAGCGCATTTGCATGCACTTCTTACATTATTGAGAAAGGAAAAGCTTTATGCTAAATTCTCAAAATGTGAATTTTGGTTACAAGAAGTACAATTCCTTGGACATTTAATTAATCTGAAGGAATTCATGTGGATCCCACAAAGATCGCGGCGATTACTAAATGGAAAGTCCTTGAATCACCAACGGTGGTGAGAAGTTTTCTTGGACTCTCAGGTTATTATAGACGGTTTATCTGAGATTTCTCTAGAATAGCCATTCCTTTAACAAAACTGACGTGTAAGTCAGTTAAGTTTGAATGGGGACCAAAACAGGAAGAAACCTTTAAAGTCCTTAAGCAAAGATTAACCAACGCGCCCATACTAGCGTTACCAGAAGGAACTGAAGACTTTGTAGTCTATTGTGACGCTTCTAAGTTAGAATATGGATGTGTGTTGATGCAACGTCAAAAGGTTATAGCCTATGCCTCTAGACAACTTAAGAATCATGAAGAGAATTATACAACCCATGATCTAGAGTTAGGAGCTACAATTTTTGCCCTTAAAATTTGGAGACATTACCTTTACCGTTGTAAGTCACCGATCATAAGAGTTTAAGGTATATATTTGGGTAAAAAGAGTTAAATTTGAGACAAAGACGCTGGATGGAAATACTTAGTGACTATGATTGTAATATCCAGTATCATGCCGGAAAAGCTAATGTAGTAGCTGATGCTTTAAGTCGAAAATATCACGACAAGCCAAGAAAAATACGTTCTCTCAAATTAAATCTGCAGATAGATTTAAATGAGCAAATTAGAGAAGTACAAAAATCAGTAATCTAGGACGATCCTGAGAAATTAAAAGGAATGATTAAGGAATTAGAACTAGGAACATATGGGATTTGGAGATTCCAGAAGAAAAGAATTTGGATACCTAAACAAGGAAACCTACGCCACCGAATATTAGAGGAAGCCCATAAGTCTAAATATACGATACATCCTGGTAGTGATAAAATGTATCAAGACTTAAGAAAGAAGTTCTGGTGGATAGGAATGAAAAAGTATATAGCAACCTATGTTGCAAAGTGTCTAACTTGTTCACAGGTTAAAGCTGAACATCAGAAACCCTTAGGTTTATTGTAGCAATTAGAAATGCCAATATGGAAATGGAAATTGATAGCAATGGTCTTTGTTACCAAATTACCCAAGGCACGAAAAGGTAATGATACAATCTGGGTAATTGTAGACAGATTAACCAAGTCAGCTCATTTCTTACCAATGAAGGAAACTTTCAGTATGGAACAATTAGCCAAGTTATATGTAAATGAAATAGTTTCATTACATGGAATTCCTTTATCTATTGTATCTGATAGAGATAGCCATTTTACTTCTCATTTTTAGATCAGTTTCCAAAAAGCAATGGGAACCAAGTTGAATCTGAGCACTGCTTATCATCCTCAAACTGACGGACAAAGCGAAAGAACTATTCAGACAATGGAAGATATGCTTAGAGCTTGTCTAATTGATTTCGGAGGAAATTGGGACGATCATTTACCATTAATAGAATTTTCCTATAATAACAGCTATCATACCAGTATCAATGCTGCACCATTCGAAGCACTTTATGGACGAAAGTGCCGAACTCCAGTCTGTTGGGCAGAAATTAGAGAAAAGCAACTACCTGGACCATAGATAGTACAAGAAACAACGGACAAGATTATTCAAGTCAAGGAAAGACTAAAAGCAGCACGCGATCGACAAAAGAGTTATGCTGACAACAGGCGGAAATCGTTGGAATTTCAAGTAGGAGACAAGGTATTATTAAAAGTTTTTCCTTGGAAAGGATTGGTTAGATTCATCAAGAGGGGAAAGCTAAGCCCCAGGTATGTTGGACCCTTTGAGATTATTAGAAGGATAGGACCCGTAGCTTATCAGCTACAACTGCCAGAGGAAATGGCAGGAATACATGATGTATTCCATGTATGTAATCTCAAGAAATGCTTAGCAGATGAATCATTAGTAGTACCTCTTAAAGACATAGAGGTATATGAGAAGCTTAAGTTTGTAGAGAAACCCCTACAGATTGAAGACAGAAAGATCAAGAATCTCAAACACAAGAGATTAGTTCTAGTCAAAGTAAAATGGGATTCCAAGAGAGGACCAGAGTACACTTGGGAGCTTGAATCCGAGATGCAGAGGAAATATCCACACCTGTTCCAGTACACCACGGAGACTAGTTCCAAAACAAGGTGGGGAGGATACAACAACTCTCCAAAAATCTTAAAAAAACATCCCTATATGTCCTAAAATACACCCCGTATACGAAAAGTGGGCCCGAAATATCTTTATTTTACAAAAATTAAATAAAAACAAGATTTATGGGGCACTCGCGGGGCGCGACCCCCTTGGCTACATCAGTCGCGGGCCGCGACCCCATGGCTACCAGGCGCAACCCGGTGATGCCACGTGTCCCCTCCGTGTCAAAGCTAGTCGTTGATTCGACAAGACTAGGCCCTAGCCAGCCTAGCTCGCGGGCCGCGAAGGCCTTGCCTTCTGTTCTCGCGGGGCGCGAGAAAGTCGAGATCAAGCCCTATAAATAGAATCCATCGGCTTCAGTTGAGAATCGTTCAAATTTCGATCTCTCTCTCAAATCTCTAAATAGTAAAAGTAATTCTCGGGCATAATACCCACTAAAAAGCGAAGCTCTGCCTCAATGTAAGTATCATAACCCCCCGTTACGTATTAGTTACTCTGCCCGATTGATCTAGTGCTCCGTAACGCATGTCAAGGCTCTGCCTGACTCAGTCGTTGGAGTTCTGTCTCGGGGGGAAGGTATAGCTAATGTAAATTGGGTTATTATACTAACACATGTGCATTGTTTAATTTAATAGATTATAACCAGGAAGTCACAAGGAAATACCTAAATTAGCAATGCGAGTAATTCCTCTTTTTGTTAACTGTTTTTACAAAACCTCAATTATTTAAATTACAATTCAGAGTGATTGAGTATTTGTAAATCTACAATTATTCGTCGGTATGTTGGGATTTTGTATACATAACTTGTTACTACACTGTGAGTAGTAGCATGACCACAAGTCAGGGTTGACAGTACCGTGGGTGGTAATTAAAGTAGATGTAAACAAATGTAATTGCGGGTTGCCCTTAATGCTGTAAAATGATAAAACTTGTTTTGATTAAACTGGGATTCACTCACCAGTATTTTCCATTGACAAAAATGTTTTAAACACGTTTCAGGTAACAAAATGTGAAAGCCAAAATAGAAGCCAGCTAGAGAGCACTGAAAGCTTGGAAAATTGGCTATAAAAGTTACCTAACTAAAGAAGAAGTTTTATTTCAATAAAATAGATCCCTATAAACAGATTGTAATAGAAACTTGGGATTTTCCCGTGTGTTTATGATTATAAAAATATGGTGTTTTACTCTGATAAAGTATTTCCTAACTACGGCCTTGATGTAATTTCCGCTGCCAAATTAAATAAAAACCGATACCACCAGCTCTCAGTGCTCGCGGCCGCCCGCCTCCTGGGGCAGGGGTCGGGGGTTGTGACAGCAGTAGAACTAGCCAACACCCTGACAGATGAATTGGTACGTACACAAGTGGAAAATTAGAGAAAGAACCTAGCTCAAAGGCTTACCCAATAATTTCGCTACGGTAATTCCAACCATGGGAAAGGTACAGGTTCTTCCTCTGCACCTTACTGAAAGTATTGCAAAAGGAAGCACTCTGGAAGGTGCTCAATATATTGCAACTTTTGCAAAATGTCTGGACACAGGGAAGAAGATTGTAGGAGGAAACCTAGCAATAGGCTATGCTTCAATTGTGGAGAAACTGGTCATATCAAACCGAACTGTTCGAAACTAGCTCTAGCAACAACCAACAAAGCTAAGACAACTGAAGGACCCAAGAAGAATGCCAGAGCATTCGTTCTGACCGCTGAAGAAGCTAAGATGATTCTGGATGTGATTGCCGGTACGTTTCTAGTTAATGACATTTTTGCCAAAGTATTATTTGACTCTGGTGCAAACCAAAGTTTTATCAATACTTCTTTCTACAAACTTCTCAATCAACCATTAACCCAACTTCAACAAGGCAGTCTAGTGGAAACAGCAAATGGAGAATCTATTAAGATTAGTGAAATCTTGCACGGAGCAAGAATAGAAATTTTGAACCATCATTTCTCTGCTAACCTTTACCTAATGAATCTAGCTGGATTCGGTATTGTATTAGGAATAATTGGTTGGTAGCCAATCGTGCCAGTATTTTATGTGATCAAAAGTCAGTACAAGTAAGTACACCAAGTGGTAAAAAGATCACAATTAAAGGAGACAAGCCAACCAGGTCAACAAAATTCATCTCTGTGATGAAAGCTGCAAGTTATGCAAGGAAATGAGCAATAGTGTATATGATTTCCATAATCATTAACATTAAAGGAAAAGAATTAAAAGATATTCCTGTAATATCTAAATTCTCAGATGTTTTTCCAGAAGAGTTACCTGGATTACCGCCTGATAGAGAGGTTGAATTTAGAATTCACCTAATACCAGGGACGACACCGATTGCCAAAGCACCATATCGACTAGCACCAACGGAGATGCAAGAATTGAAGAAACAATTGGACGAACTTCTTGACAAAGGTTTTATACAACCTAATTCATCGCCATGGGGAGCACCGGTTTTATTTGTTAAAAAGAAAGACAGATCAATGCGTATGTGCATTGATTACCAAGAATTGAACAAGATTACGATTAAGAATCGGTACCCACTACCGAGAATCGATGATCTGTTTGATCAACTTCAAGGAGCCCGATTCTTTTCTAAGATCGATTTATGCTCAGGATATCATCAATTAAAAGTACATGAAGAGGACATTCCTAAAACTGCTTTCAGAACAAGGTACGGTCATTATGAATTTACTGTCATGCCATTTGGTTTAACCAATGCCCCAGCCGCATTTATGGACATGATGAACAAGATATATAAACCATACCTGGATAAGTTCATAATTGTCTTTATAGATGATTATAGATGATATTCTAATTTACTCTAAGAGTAAAGAGGAACATGCAGAGCATCTGCATAAACTTTTGACATTATTGAGAAAAGAGAAGCTTTATGCTAAATTCTCAAAATGTGAATTTTGGTTACAAGAAGTGCAATTCCTTGGACATCTGGTTAATCATGAAGGAATTCATGTGGATCCCACAAAGATCGAGGCGATTACCAAATGGAAAGTCCCTGAGTCACCAACAGAAGTAAGAAGTTTACTTGGACTGGCAGGATATTATAGACGTTTTATCCAAGATTTCTCTAGAATAGCCATTCCATTAACCAAGCTGACATGCAAATCAGTTAAGTTTGAATGGGGACCAAAACAGGAAGAAGCCTTTAGGATTCTTAAGCACAGATAACCAACGCACCCATACTCGCACTACCAGAAGGAACTGAAGACTTTATAGTCTATTGTGATGCCTTTAAGTTAGGATATTGATGTGTGTTGATGCAACGCCAAAAGGTTATAACTTATGCTTCTAGATAACTTAAGAAACATGAAGAGAATTACTCAACCCATGATCTAGAGTTAGGAGCCATAGTTTTTGCCCTTAAGATTTGGAGACACTATTTATATGGAAATAAGTTTGTTGTCCTCACGGATCATAAAAGTTTAATGTATATTTTTGGGCAAAAGGAATTAAATAGAGACAGAGACGCTGGATGGAAATTCTTAGTGATTATGATTGTGATATTCAGTATCATGCAGGAAAAGCTAATGTAGTAGCTGATGCTTTAAGCCGAAAATATCATGAAAAGTCAAAACGAGTACGCTCTCTTAGGTTAAATCTACAGATAGCTTTAAATGAGCAAATTAGAGAGGTATAGGAAACAACAATCAAGGACGATGCTGGAGGTTTAAAAGGAATGATTAAGGAATTAGAACAAGGATCAGATGGAATTTGGAAGTTCCATAAGAAAAGGATTTGGATACCTAAACAAGGAAACCTACGCTACAGAATTCTAGTAGAAGCCCATAAGTCTAAGTATACGATACATCTTGGTAATGATAAGATGTATCAAGATCTAAGAAAGAATTTCTGGTGGATAGGAATGAAAAAGGATATAATAAACTATGTTGCTAAATGTCTAACATGTTCACAGGTTAAAGCTGAATATCAGAAACCCTCAGGATTATTGCAGCAATTAGAAATGCCAATATGAAAATGGGAATCGATAACAATGGACTTTGTTACCAAATTACTCAAGACTCGAAAAGGTAATGATACAATCCGGATGATTGTAGACAGATTAACTAAATCTGCTCATTTCTTACCAATGAAGGAAACTTTCAGTATGGAACAGTTAGCCAAATTATATGTAAATGAAATAGTTTCATTACATGGAATTTCTTTATCTATCGTATCTGATAGAGATAGCCGTTTTACTTCTCACTTTTGGACAAGTTTCCAAAAAGCAATCGAAACCATGTTAAATCTAAGTACAGCTTATCATCCTCAAACGGACGGATAAAGCGAAAGGACAATACAAACGATGGAAGATATGCTTAGAGTCTGTGTAATTGATTTCGGTTGGGATGATCATTTACCATTAATAGAATTTTCCTACAATAACAGCTATCATACGAGCATTAATGATGCACCTTTTGAAGCACTTTATGGACGAAAGTGCGGAACTCCAGTCTGTTGGGCAGAAATTGGATAAAAGCAACTATCTGGACCAGAGATAGTGCAAGAAACAACGGACAAGATAGTTCAAGTCAAGGAAAGACTAAAAGCAGCACGAGATCGTCAAAAGAGTTATGCAGATAACATACGAAAACCTTTGGAATTTCAAGTTGGAGATAAGGTATTGTTAAATGTTTCTCCATGGAAAGAAGTAGTCAGATTCGTTAAAAGAGGAAAGCTAAGCCCCATGTATGTTGGACCCTTTGAGATTATTAGAAGAATAGGCCCAGTAGCTTACCAGCTACAAATGCCAGAGGAAATGGCAGGACTACATGATGTGTTTCATGTATGTAATCTCAAAAAGTGCTTAGCAGACGAATCATTAGTGATACCTCTTAAGGACATGGAGATAAATGAGAAACTTATGTTTTTAGAGAAACCCATTCAGATTGAAGATAGAAAGATCAAGAATCTCAAACACAAGAGACTAGTTCTAGTCAAAGTGAAATGGGATTCCAAGAGAGGACCAGAACATACTTGGGAGCTCGAGTCAGAAATGCAAAGAAAATATCCACACATGTTCCAGTAGACCTCGAGGACGAGATCTAAAATAAGGTGGGGAGGATATAACAACCCTCCTAAAACCCCTTAACATAACCCTAAACGTTCCTATACCCCGTATACGAGAAACGGACCCTAATAACCTTAATATTTATAAAAATCAAACAAAAATAAATATCTGAAGCTCTCGCGGGGCGCGACCCATTTCTTTGGGTCTGTCGCGGGCCGCGACCCATTGACACCAGGCGGCACCGTGTAGCGCCACGTGTCCCTTGCGTGTTGAACCTACACCGTTGATTCACCTTAGCTAGATCCTACCCTAGGCTCTCGCGGGCCGCAAGAAAGATAGATGGGGGCTTCGCGGGCGTGGGCCGCGAGCCACCTCTCGTCAGGCTATAAATAGGGGCTTCAGGCCTCATTTGCAAATCGTTCAAAAATCTGAATTCTCTCTCAAACTTCTGTTAGTCAAAACTCTCAGGTATAATACCCCTATAACCCGAAGCTCTGCCTCGTTGTAAGTATTATAACTCCTATTTGTTACCCTACACGATTGATCTAGAGCTCCGTAACGCATGTCAAAGCTCTGCCTGACTCAGTCGTTGGGGTTCTATCTCTTGTTACACCCGATTGATCTAGGACTCCGTAATGCATGTCAAGGCTCTGCCTGACTCAGTCAATGGAGTTCTTTCTCGAGTTGTACGGTTAAGGTGATTTGGGTTATCTTACTAACATGTGTGTATTGTTTAATTTTTAGTAGATAATAACCAGGAGATTCACTAGGAAGCCTTAGTTTTACCTATGTAAACAATGTGAGTACATTCTCTTTTTATAAACCTTTTTACTAAAACCTCAAATGTTTTCAATTATACTTAACAGTGATTGAGTCTATGTATTCTACAATTATTGCCGGTATGTTGGGTTTTGTATACATTATTGTAATCCGTTACTATTGGACAAAGAGTTAGACAATGAGTAACATGACCCACAAATCAGGTGTTGACAGTACTGAATGAGTAACTGTGTAGATATAAACATTGTAATTGCTCTCAATACTGTAAAGTTATAAAACTGTTTTGATTAAACTGGGATGCACTCGCCAGTATTTCTTACTGATAAAACCTTTTTAAAATGCGTTTCAGGTAACTTAATGTGAAGCTAATAGAAACTAGCTGGAGAGCACTGAAGGCTTGGAAAAGTGGCTATAAAAGTCACCTAAAAAAAGAAGTTTTGTTTTCAATAAACTAGGGTTTATCCCTATAAATGTATTATAATGGAAACTTGGATTTTATCCCCTTTGTTTATTATAAAAAGTTTGGTGTTTTAACTTTGATAAAATATTTCCTAACTACGGTCCTGATGTCTCATTTCAGCTGCCAAATTAATAAACACCGATACCACCCGCTCTGCCCAATGTGTTCCGTGGCCGCCCGCCTCTTGGGGCAGGGATCGGGGGCTGCGACATTTTGACCCAGAAAAATGACCCAGCTTTTATGTCACCACTAATATTTTAAAGAGGAGTTGATTTCTCGTTAAAGATTAGTTCATTTCTAGTTCTCCAAAGCGTCTAGCACGTTGTTGCTATAATCACGAGTACCGCCCTACGAACCGCTTTTGAAGTGCTAAAAGTGTTGTTGTATTCCAAAAATTCAACAACACTTAGGAGGAATATTGGAAGCGGAATTTTTAACCATTGGAAAACGATGATCCATACCATTTGTGCATAATCACACGAGACCAAAAGGTGGTTGGCAGTTGTCCCATAAAGCACACATAAGGTGGAAGGCACTGAATGTGTCAAGTAATAAGGGTGTCTCTAGTCGGAATACGGTTGAGAACCACGCGCCACAAAAAGCAGTAAATTTTATTGGGGATCCAGTGCAACCAAGGTAGTACCTTTGTTTCCAAGATTGGCGTTATGTGATCCAACTCCTTGCGTTGACTTCCAACAGTAAACGACTCGCAATTTGTATTAGATTTCCAAAGCCAATTGTCCGTGCCCAGCCCAATCGCAATCCCATTCAAGAGAGATACGCAGGTCGCCCAGTCTGCCCTGTGTGCTGGTCGACTCAGGCCATTGGAGCTGCCCCAAAACCATTCCACCCTCCCATCTACGACCCTATATCTTTGCTAAATTTTGCATTAGTTATCGGACTCTAGTGCATACAGATGAGGAAAAGTGACACGTAAGGGGCTGTTTCCAGCCCATGTATCCTGCCAAAACAGTGTTTTATCTCCTTGACCCAGCTTTGGTACCAGTCTATTTGTGACATCGACGCCCATGGTACAAGATACTCTACCCATGTTGACAATACTTTTCCAAACTCTTCTAAGTAAACATTTGAGTGGGATGGATTTGTTGCACCTAGCTCCTCCGTGTATGGTTGTGATAACCCGTGCCCAAAGCTATAATTTTTCATTTTTAAACCTCACCCTCCATTTAACCATCAATGCTTTGTTTGTCAAAGCAAGGTTACGAATTCCTAAACCCCCATCTTCTTTCGGAGCCACAACCTTGTACCACGGGACCCAACTCACCTTATTATTTTCCAAGCAACCGCCCCATAGAAACTTTCTTCTAATATTCTCTAGGTGCTTCGTCACTTGTACCGGTGCATTGAAGAGAGAGAAGTAATATGTCGGTAGGTTACTGAGTACCACCTTTATGAGTGTTTTTCTCCCCCAAAGGATAGTGTTCTCGCCTTCCACAATGAGAGTTTCTTCTCAAATCTTTCAACAACCGGCTTCCAATTTTTTTATCAAGCCCATGTTTGCACCAACGGGTAGGCCAAGATAATTGAACGGTAGTACCCCCTCCTTACATTGAAGGATGGAAGCCATATGTATAATATTCCCATTATCCACCCCAACACCGAATAATTGACTTTTTTTGAAGTTAACTTTCAATTCAGATGATAGATGAAAACATCTAAGCAATCTCGCAAACAGTAAGATAAATTTAAGAAGAGAATGTCATGTGACATTGACTTGATTCCTTTACAAAGGTTGAATAGACGAGCATTAAATTGACCTCTAGAATTTGTCGAAGTGTGCATATGTATAAAAGGAGCCTAAGTTGGCTTCTCATCATTAAATAATTTATTCTTCTCAAACCTTCACCACAAATTTTGTTATTCTAAAACATACTATATTTTTTTTTGGTTTCTCATATTACAATTGTTAATGGGTCAAAATTGTTATATTTATGCTTTCATTGCAAAATAACTGTTAAAATAATTAAACAACCCCCGATAGTAATATGCAACATGGATATTCCTTATTAGTTTACTAGGTTATAGACCCGCACATTACATTTTGTACAATATGAAAAATATAATTATATAATCTTTAAAAAACTTTATATAACTAACGGCCTATGTTAATTAGTAACGAAACTTTATATAAACGAGTTTTTATTACCATCTGATAGGTCACACAACTAACTTTAATTTATCACAAAACCGGCCCATCTTAATTAGTAACACTGAAAATACCATAATAGCCATGTATTACAAAGGTTGAATATTGAAAAACATGTAATACACAAATTCATATATTATTAATATGAATGAAATTACGTATTATGTTACATATAACAAGGTATAAAACTAATAATATTTTGAGTAAATTTCCAAAATCGTCCCTGAGATTTGGGCATGTTTGCCATTTTCATCAAAAACAACTTTTTTGTACAATACAGTCCTTCACTTTTAGGATTTTTTGCCATTTTCATCCAAACATTTAATTTGCTTTATTTTTTCTATCAAACATTTGGATGAAAATGGCAAAAATCCCAAATCTCATGGACGATTTTGGCAAAAAAAAGTTAGATGTTTGGATTAAAATGGGAAAAATCCCAAAAGTGAAGGATTATGGTACAAAAAAAATTGTTTTTTGATGAAAATGGCAAACATACCCAAACCTCAGGGACGATTTTGGCAATTTACTCTAATATTTTTTATCATTGTGTATCTTTTAAATATAACTTTTATTTAAAATAAATCTCTAAGACCTCAATTATGTTTACAAAATTCATTATTTAAGTTGTTTTTTTTTTCTCTTTATTGGTAAAAAGCCAATTTTATTGGTATGACATAAATTAGATTTGTTATTTTTACTAATAATTGTTATACGGATTTAATTAATAAATAGTTATGGTAAAGTTAAGATATCAGTTAAAGGTTTATATATGATGAATAAAATCTTTTCATTACAAATAAGTATAAATGAAATTAATATATTTCTTAGCTCTATCAAATTGAAAACACATTTATTGATCATATATCGATGTAGCTACAAACCTTAATATTATCTCATCTATAAAACTTCAAAACATTAACTTCTCTATATCTTAATTTTAAAACAGAGTTCATTAAAATTTAGCCTTTTTTCCAAGATAGTCCTCTAGTTAGTTACTCTTTTTAGCTTTTATTAATATGTTTGAAAAACTCATATATCGATTTTATATATAATCTCAAATATTGACGAGGAGCGTCACTTTTACCATCATGCATGAAACCATGGCTCGTGGTATGACGTTGGATCTATCGAATATGTATGAGAAGTCATCTAGAACCAACAAGGTGTTCTTAAACATGGAGCTTTGTTAAGACTGATGAAGTCTTTAGTCTTGAATTAATTTGGAAGACTTGAAGTAAAGAAAAAAGGGGCTTCATTTTACTTAATTCTATGTAGGCCTATGTTTTCGTTTTCTTAGCCAACCAAGTTAAAAACCTTAATCCTATGAGCTAATAAAAAAGAAATACCTAGTTGCATTCGTGGACGTAGGATTCACACCGAATCCGAACCACGTTAAATTATCGTGCTCTTCTTGATTTTTTGTGCGTGTTAATCCGTTTGTATGTTTGTGTGTTGGTACTGTTGCGCCACTTGAGATCTAACACGTTTAAGCTCATGGCTTTAGCCAAGCTCGATATGTGAAACTCGAGCGCGGTTACTAAAAGGGGTTTAATATAAGCTCAAGCTTAGCTTCAGGCTTGTTTAAGATTAGATCGATTCAAACTCTTAATGAGTTGTTCTCAAGTAGCTCATGAGCAACTCAACTCATTTTCACCCTTGAAAATACTAGACTTGTGCGTGACTAAATCCGGTATCCATGTGTTAGTTCTAATGGTAACAAGTTATTCAAGTGTGTAATAACCTCCCTTTGTAACTAATGTTCTACACTTAAGCTTATGATGCTTGAGTTTTCCAATTGGTCCGTGTTCAAATCAATCCACCTTTGAATTTAAAAAGATAAAAGAAAAATTAAAAGCTCAGCTTAACTAAACACCCGTATTTCCCCATCTTCTTTGTTAAACCTTAAGAACTGCCCAAACACTCGTATTTCCCCATTTTTGTCGTTAAACCTTGACATGTGAAATGTTCCATTGGTGCACCATTGTCGAATTACAATAATCTTCGGATTGGCCAAAATCTTAACACAAGTTCATGAGTGGTATAGGGTGACAAAGAGGCCGTCAAAAAATAAAATCATGGAACAATGGGGCTGAAGGAGAATGTAGAAAAGATGGGAGATTTGCGAGGATCAAGAGGATTTATACAGGGTCATAAGGAGAGATGTGATAAGCCAAAGTTTAGAAATGTCTGATAATGAGTGTTGGATTGGTTGAAGGACATGTCGGGTAAGAGGGCAATGTCAACCAATCAAATTGTCTACGGTAGCAAACACGGAATGGATGTTACGCGCCGCTAAAAAGTAGGAGGGGTTATTGAGGCATTGTTCCACCAACGTCAAAGGGTTTTCATTTTCTAAGAATTTTAGGGGGGTCAGTGACTTATACTTGGAATTGGAAGGATAGAATTATCGATGGTGATGTAATGTAGCAGCTGGTCAATCTTGAATAGATTGTGAAGAACATGGATTTTGTAGTTAGAGATAAATGGACAAGGACGAAGGACAAATTATGTTTATTTACAGTTGCATTGATGAAAAAAGCCTTTTCCACCATGAATCCAAACTCGATCGGAAGTAAATTTGTAACACCCCAACTGCGTGGAACGCGACAGAAATGTCAAGGAGTCACACTACAAGACTGTTTACAACACATGGCACTAATTTAAAGTTTCATTAACTAAATTACATTGTTTTTCAAACACAAAACATCACAAGTAATTGTTTTTAAATTAAAGCAAACTAAGACCCAAGTCCGTTTCCTATGTGATGCAGACTTGAATAACATCATGGATTAGTACATGAAACATATGTGAAAAGAATTTGGGTCAACTACAAATTAAAGAGTTGGTGAGTAACATAGGTTTTGTAGCCAAGTACATGGCAGAAATAGTTTTGTATAAACCATTTGGCAATAAATTGTTTAAACACAAATTGTGTGGCTTAATATGGAAAACTTTTGTGCTTTTGTATAAACAAGCTTGATCATTTTTGGGGTATACATTCAAACCTGAGTTGACTAGTAATAAACCCAAAAGGAGTTTACCTAGAACATATATTTCGGTTTCTGTCATTCCCAAAGGATACTTCCTTGATCTTAACAAAAACCAATCCGGAAGTGGGAATGGGGCGTCACACCTATAACGTTATAACGCACTACCAGCTTGGCCAAAATTAATGAATGTATTTGGTTTTGGTTATTTACTAACCATCAAGCTTCACACAAAAAGGAACATAGATTTTATATAAGCCATATGTAGTAAATTTGTTTGAAAAATAGTTTAGCTCATATGAATCACCCCAAAGGTTAAAGAAAAAGGGGAAGTATGTACTCACCTTGATGCTTTGGTGATGAGTTTGTGCATTCTCGAGCTTTACAAGTAATTCCTAATAATAAGGATCATTCGTTATGGTTTTATGTGATGATGTTTGTAGATGGTATGGGTTAAAAGAACCCTCGGCAACTTGTAATTTATTTAGTTTTTAGAATATATAATTTTTGATAGCTTTCTGTATTGTTTTCGTTTTCGTTTTATGTTTTAAAAATAGTAAACGATATCAAAACATTATAAAAATTTCCAGAAAACTAAATTAGAATGTTATCTACAACTTTTATTTAGAAAATATTTCTGTTTGGAACCCGGAAAATGGTCAAAACCATAGATCCTTACAGATCGTTTAGTTTTACACTTTAGTTTGGTTTTAAACTGTTGAGGGTCCAAACATAAGTCCTTTTAGGTATATTATACATCGTTGAAACTGTATTTCGGAGTACTTAATCATGAAATAAGGGTTTACTTCATCTGGTTAAGTTTTGACCAAGTTTGATTTTTCAAAGTGACAACACATAATCTGTCCAAAACAGGAAAAATACTTATGTGTTCCCGTTGGTAGTTTTATTATGTGTAAAAATACAGGTTCAAAATATGCTACGAAACTATTTGTTTATTGAAAGAGCTAAAGGAAGGGAACGTACTATGACGTGGTGCGAGGTGGGTATAATTTTTGATATATTTTTAAGCACTTTTACTCGTTTATGAAACTTTAAATTTATAAACACGATATAACATTATCACTCTCTACAACATGCTAGGGCAAGTGCACCCATTGTTGGCGTAGTATAGTGATGGTAAGATACAGAGGTCACCCAAGGACACACGAGCTTTTAGTACCAGTATATCGTCAACGTCTAATCTAACCAAATTTTAAGAGGAGATGTTTAGTAACTAAAAATAAAGAAAGAAACTAAAATAATAAAAGAAACAAATAGACAAGATAGAATCACTTGGTTCCGACTCATCTTTACGTATCTTTTGATGATTTCTGTTGGGGTTTTTAAGAGATTATCTTAGTTTTAGTGGCATGTCATTCTTTTGGAGGCAACGCTACCATCAGCCATATTGGTCTGAGTCAGCAGGGATACAGTTCCGCAAGGCCGGAATATTAAAAGATAATTAAGTAATTTATTAATGCAAAATGTGGCATGACCCTCTTTTGGAGGCAATGCAACTCTCAGCCATATTGGTCTGAGTCAGCAGGGATACAGTCCTGCAAGGCCGGTTTAAAGTTTTAATAGTAGTTTATTTATAAGGGAAGGGGTTCAAGCCGTTCTTACTTCTTCTGATTTGATGCTATCTACCTCAATAGAAGACCTAATATGCTTGAACCAAGTCCTCGCATGATCTATACACTGAATGAGACAATAACTTTACCGAAACCACCCTTCTAACCCCCTTCCAAGCAGTTAACGCACTTTATATAGACCGTAAAGACATGAATGAGTGAATCAACAAAACATGAAGAGACGATAAAATAAAGTTCACTTTCAATATAAAAACTAGCTATCAAAGTCATTAATACATACCCAATTAAAAAGTTAACCAAAGCTTGGAAATCCAAAGTAATACATAATAGACTTGTCTTCACCAAGTGATGTAAGATATTAGCCAAACATGGCCTTTGTTTGACAAAAACTCTTACGATGAATCTTTGTAGGATCGGGGATTCGATCAAATGAGTCGATCAGAAGAGTTCTAGATCAAATCAGAGGCGGAATTCAGTGATTTGATCTTCATTGCAGCTTGATATGCACTTAGAAGTATATTAAATGTCGTTTGTATTGATTTCACAACGTTACACGAGCTGGCGACACTTCGGCAGAGCTTCACTACCGGAATCAGAAAGTTCTCCAAAGTTACAAATGAAATCCAAGACTCACCCATATATAGGAAACCCAGGTCGCACGAACCAGACATGTCCAGGTCGCACGAACTGGTCAGTTCGCACGAACTAGCCAGGTCGCATGAACCTGCTGGTTCAGACCTGTTTCCCGTTTCTCTCAAACAACGTGTCTTGATCTATCTATTCTATTACATGACTCGATACAAGACGAAGTCAACAGACATATGCACTAACAAACTCCCCCTTGGATGTTGACGAGTCTTCAGTGTATTGAGTCTTCCGTCTTGATCGGTCTTCTCGCTCTTTCCAAAGTATCTGTCTCTGTAAGCATCCTCATCAATCTCTCTCTTACTCTCTTAGAATCTCAATCTAACTCTATTCTCTCTCTAATTCTCTTTATCAGGTCATTTGATTCCTTAAGCTTATCAGCATCAGCAGCTTCTATCTCAAACGCTGTTCCAATAACTGAATCTGGCTCTTATGTCTTCAGACTCCCCCTTTCAATAAGCTGGGATCGCAGTCTGGAATCTTCTATCTACAGGCTTTCACATGTTCAGGAACGTCTCCTCAGCAACAAGATCAGAAACCTGGCTCTAATCTACATATGCTTATGCGGAAAATCCTCAGGAGTCGAAACCTAGCTCTTTTAAAGCTTTTTATCTGCACATACTCTACCCAAAACATAAGGTTTTTTATTTATAACAATTTTAGAAACCACTTGTATTCGTATCACTCAACTTTGGTTTCAAATTAATGAACCATTTAATCATTTCAAAAACATTTCTCATTTCAAACAAACTCTCCCAACCCTGTTGTTCATCATGTTCAGCACTTGGAATTTTGAAAATCAGCTTTCCAAACATCAATTGTCGAAAATAAAATAAAATAAAATCTTTTTGAATTGTCAAAATTTTATGCTAAAACACATTCTTTTTGGGTTTTTTTTCAAAGATTTTCAGCATGTTAAAATGCAATAAAGAAATATTTACAGACAATATTTTTGTGAGTTTGTGTAAGAGGATCATATCAGTTTTGACAAATCACTAGCACCGTTGACCTTTTTAGACTTTAAGTTCTAAACGATTCACTTAGATTGTCAGTATACTGGTCCACTTAAATTTTCACACAAAGTTCAATTGATTCGAGATACGAGATTAGTGTTTTAATGACTTAAACTTATTCGCGTGCCCCACCTCAGAATATACTCTCGTATCCAGACTCCTATATTCAGTCTTACAGGTGAATGTACACTAATGATATCTGTAAATGGGTAATGCGAGACCATGAGAGCTCAGGTTAGAACTTCCTTTCAGACAAAGAGATGATGGCTCGACTTTTAGGTGTGTCACGTTTGGGGATCTTTTCTTTAACAACACATGATTCGCATTTTTCAATGTTTCATCATTTTTTATGCTGAGGGTGAGCTTTATCATTAAAGTAGTGCAGAGTATTATACGAGGACTAGGGTATTGCTCCCGCAAAATCAGAAGTCCTAGTATAATACCCCAGATATCATCACGCACAAAGACCTAGTATGTCAGAAATAGAAAGCCCTTCAAACAAGATTTCAGGGGTTACCTATATATCCGAGAGATGTTCCCCACGAGATAAGTAAGTATTTGATATTTAGGTTTATATCTCGAAAAACAATCTACTAAGCGTGTAAAAACCTACTGGCATATCATCAGTGAGACCGTTTATCATATTTTAACTTTCAATTTTTTTAGCGTACTGTGATTGTCTACTATGTACTACCATTTCCTCTTTTTCACGACAAAACTCCTTTTGATTTTTTGATGTTTTTTTTTATTTTTCAAATTTTATCATGTTTTTGGTTTTTTTCAAATTTTCAAAATTTCTTAATTTTTTTACTCCCCCTAAAATCAAAAATATGTTTCAATTTTTGATTTTCCGGGAAAATTTGAGAGTAAAAGCAATAAACTGTACAAATAAAATGACAAACTGATGTGAATTGCTTCAATTCTCCATCCACTTAGCGTAAACAATCAGAACCCCCCCTGACAACAAACTATTTTCCCATTATGATTTCAAGACACTTAAGTTTGTTTTAATCAAAATGGTTTTTTCCGGAAAATTAGTTTTGTTGATTTCACAAACATGGGGTTTAATTCATCATTTTGTTCTTTTAACAGCTTATGAATGAATCCCTTTTTTCTTTTAACCACTTTGTAAAAAATATATCACTTGTAGATTTTTCACAAAAACATTTTTCAAGAATGATGCTGATTCATGCTCCGCGATTATGGTTGCAGAAATCGGCCTAGGAGGCCGATTAATCGGCGCCTAGGCGCTAGGCGGCCACTTACTGCCTAATTTTGAGCTAGTCGGTCAATTAATCGGCCATGGTCAAAGTCGGTCAAAGGCGGTACCTAGGCGGTCCTAGACGGTCAAAAATTGGATTAATCGGACTATATTAATCGGTCAAAATCGGTCCTAGGCGGTCAAAATTGCTCAAAATCGGTCAAAATCGAACCATACTATCTGAAACTTGAAGTATTTATGTGAATTTTGAAGTATTATTTTTATATTATTGGGTATATATATATAATTTTGACAAAATACATATAAAAATCCCATTCCGATTAATCCCGATTAATCCCTAGGCGGTACCTCACCGCCCGACTAGCGCCTAGCGCCTTCTACAACATGTCCACGATTACCAACATGGGAGCTCCGACAAGTCAGGATTTTCAGTTAAAGAGATTCACCCAAGCCTGACGGTCCTTGGGTGATTCCGAGTCATCATTACTCGGTTTCTTTCCTTTCTTGTTCTTTTCATAGAATTCCTTTACCCCTTTGACCTTCCCGTCAACCATTTTTCCAAAAATATTTAGAACTTTAGGGTTAAAGGCTTTTTCAACATCAAATTCTTTCTTTTCAGAAAAAAATTGTTTTGAAATCTCAATTTTGCCAATTTTTTGCTTTAAGTTTCCATTTGACAATGGTGGAAAATTTGCATCATCCATTGTCGGAACGGAATTATCACTTTTTAGCTCAACTGGTGGCTCCTCTGACTTTGACGAGTCAGATTCATTCCCAGAAAGTGGCTCCTTTGCTTCTGAAGAAACAAACTCATCGCCAGATTTAATATCTGATTTCTTAACAACCCACTTTTGATTGTTAAGATTCACTCTTCTTTTGTAAAACCTTTTAGAACACTCACCAACTTCATATGTTGAATTTTTAAACATTTTAAATTTTTCAGTTGGTGGTTCATTATCAATCAATTTTTCTTTCAAGTTTTCAGAGACTCCCCGTTTTGTTTGGGTTGCCTTTGGACAGTTCCAGGCGATGTGACCAACTTCATTGCATCGGTAACAGGTTCTTGTCTCCTTTTTCTAAGTAACATCATTCTTCATTCCCTCTTGCTTCTTAGCAAGGAATTCTTTGTTCGTCTGTTTTCTGAACGAAGTCTCTTTTTCTTCTTCAGAAGATGATCCTGATACAAAAACAACTTTCGATTTAAAATCTTTAACATATTTTTCATTTTCTTTTGGAATAAAACCTAATCCTTTCTTTTTGAAATTATTTTTGTGATTTGGTTTCTTATGGTGATTTGGACCAAAACCTTTTTTCTTGTTTAACCTTTGTTGAACTCTTGAAGTGTATTGTTTAGGTTTTTCAGAAAGATTTTTATCTTTTATTTCAGAAATATTAATTTCTGTTAATTTGAAAACCTTTTTAATCTGTTCAGTTTGTACACTTCTTATTGGAAATTCTTCATCATAATATAATTTGTCGGAGTCATTCAAAGTATATGCTACTTTGAATGTTTCTTCATTCAAATTATTTTTTGATATCAGAAAATCATTATTGTAAACCCTTTTGCCTTTTTCAACTGTTGGACTTGAAGTCTCAGACTTTGACTTTGACTCCTCGGTTTCATCTTTATCTAACACATGATCCACCACTTTCTTAATCAACTCAGATTGTTAATCAGTGTCAGATGCAGTGAATGTGATGTCAATATTATCTGGCAATCCATCTGAAGGTTCAGATTCCCACTTTAAATTGGTTGCCTTTTTTACTCTTTCTGAATTAGGATTTAGTGGAGAATATCCTTCTTCAAGCGGCGGTGGACACTTTGTATAATTGGTACTATGTTTCTTACCAATATTATTTACTTCAGATTTCTTTTCTTCAAACACTTCCATGCCTTCTACTGTAGGGTAAATCCTGTCAATCACGTAAGAAGCACATGAATAACTTTTCAATAACCTGTTTACCCTCTCAGTTTCTATCCTCTGAGTTTCCAATTTTTGTTCAAGTTCAGCACATTTCTCAATGTACTGATTAATGATTTTATGCTTCGTCATGAACGCTCCATTGAGTGTCTTCTTAGCTATCTCTTGTTCATTGCTTAACTTTCCATATTGATTCATAGCTTTGTTTAAAACATCATAAGATTCTTTCAGTCTGTTCATGTTATGAATCAATTTGTTGTTGTGCCTTTTCATAGTATCACAATTTTCACACTTCTCAGGTATCTTTTTAGTATCTTCTTCCTTCTAAACCTTGATAGCTGGAATTTCTTTAACCTGCTTCTTTATTACTCGGACATTTTCCTCAGGTTGATCTTTTCTTTAACAGTTGCTGCCTTATGATTCTTCTTTTTCGCAACTTGTCTTTCTTTGATCTCTTCCATTTTACCTGCAAAATACAAATTATACCTATCAGATGAAAATTCTCTTTTATAATATTCAAGTTTTCGAATTTCTTCACTGTCATCATCACTCTCTTCATCTGATGAGTGATCAAAGATTGGTGCCTTTACTGAAGCCTCTTCTGTTGAAACTGGTTCTTCTTCTTTCTTTTTAGGACTGAATTGCTGAGATTCGTAATAAGCATACACCATTTCATCTTCAGCAGTTGAATCTTCAAAAATTTGAGCAACAAATGCTTTAGAATCTGAAGTTCTGTTAGGATCATAACGATCCAAATTAAAACCTTCTGGAATTCTTTCATCTTCTTGATGAACTAGATAAGCTTTCTTTGATGGCTCTTCGATCAGATCCTTCCTAGCATGTGAAGTTTGTGATGATTGTTGTTGATGCGGCTGTTGAGCAACTTGATGATAAATCGCTTTTCGATGATAATCATTGTTGCCGAATGGATTTTGAGCTCCACTTGCTTCGCAATTTGTGCATTCTCGCTTAAAATGCCCATTCTCCCTGAAACGAAAACAAGTAACTTTAGATTTATCAAAACCTAAAGGTGAAGTTCCAGCATCACGGAAATCATCTCTTCCAGTGATCTGTTTAAACTTCTCAGCTCTTCTCAACACACTAGCCATACACCACTTTATATCCATTAGTTCCATCTCTTCAGCATCAATTTGATCATAATCCTCTTTGGTCAACATGGATTACCAATCCTTCCGGCTACCAAACTTTCATAAGACTCTAATACAATCACCAATAAAGACATATGACCTTTGGCAACCTCTTCCGAGAAATTCTGACCATTCTGAAGATGTAATGCAATGTTGCATTGTATAACTTGGCCATTATTGTTGTATGAGCTTTGCAGTTTAGAATTGGTTGCTGAAAAATTTGGATCAAATGATGGATATGAAAAGAATCCATTATTGTTGTTTGATCCTTGAGATGACCCTCCAGAAGAACTGTTTGTGTTAAATGCAGTTTCGATCTTTGGTGCAATGTTGGTCTTATCAATCGTACTTCCTTTGTAGTACAAACCAATGTCCTGTTCACCATTAGAATTTTTCATTTTCGCCATCTTCCGTTGTTCCATCTCTTGAACTTCAAGTTTTTCAATAAACTTGCTCAGCGATAGATTCGCAAATTCACCATTATTCTTCAAGATCATAAGATACGTGCCCAAAACATATTGTGGCAATGCATCGGCCAACTTTTCAAACCATTCTTCTCTATCTTTCTTGATATCCAATCACTTCATGTTAACCACCAAATTGCAATATCTTTCTATAATCATTTTGGTGTTTTTAGTTTTCAATCCATGAAATAGATCAAATTCTTTCTTCAAAAGCGATTTTTTGTTCTTGATCTTATCTAAGCTTCCAACAAACTTCGTTTTTAGTGCTTTCCACATTGAGTGTGCACTTTCGTTGTGTTGCAATAAGATCAAGATGTCTTCCTTAATTGCTTGTTGCAATATACTGATCATCATCTTTTCACTTTTGTATTTCTGTTTCTCTTTATCATCTAAATCTTTAATAGCAACAATCTCTCCGTATTCATCAATTGGCCTAACATATCGTTCTGAGCCATAGTGATAGGGGTAGCAAATGCGTTGTAAAATTCAGAATCCATGTTTCGGTATCGAAGGTTCACAAAAACAGATTGTTCAAACGAGCTGACTAGTTTTCAAACGATCTGGTAATTCAACTCGTACGACCTGGTAAGATTTCAAACGACCTGGAATTCAATCTTCTAGCAACCTGAACTGACTTCGTGCGGTCTGGAACACCTCGTGCGGTCTGGACGTTAATTCAAACGATCTGGAATAACAAACTCTCCTCGTGCGGTCTGAACAACTTTTCAAACGACCTGAAATGCAATTCCAAACGACCTGAAATGCAATTCCAAACGACCTGGAAACCTTTTTAACTACACCGTGCGATCTGGAAGATTTCCAAGCGATCTGGAGTTCTTTCACACAAACCGTGCGACCTGATAAACTAAAACCTTGCGAGCTGGGTTCAATCCATGCGAGCTGGACTTAATCCGTGCGACCTGGAGCCCAATTCGTACGACCTGGAGTCACTTTCACATGATCTGAATGCTTTTCGAACGATCTGACATGATTTTCACGCGGTTTGGTCAATTTTATCAAGTTTTAGGTTGAATTAGGTTCTGATTTGTTCACGGATTGTTCAAAACAGAGTTTTACGTGTTATATCACAAAATCAGATCATTTTAACCGTAAAAACTCAGTAAATATGATGACAAAGTATAGAAAAGTGAGTAGAAATGAGTAGAAATCAGATTTATCCGTGAAAACAAGCTGAAATGGTAAGAACTCTTCCTCCTGAGCTCTGATACCACTTGTAGGATTAGGGATTCGATCAAATGAGTCGATCAGAAGAGTTCTAGAACAAATCATAGGCGGAATTCAGTGATTTGATCTTCATTGCAGCTTGATATGCACTTAGAAGTATATTAAATGTCGTTTGTATTGATTTCACAACGTTACACGAGCTGGCGACACTTCGGCAGAGCTTCGCTACCGGAATCAGAAAGTTCTCCAAAGTTACAAATGAAATCCAAGACTCACCTATATATAGGAAACCCAGGTCGCACGAACCAGACATGTCCAGGTCGCACGAACTGGCCAGGTTGCATGAACCTGTTGGTTCAGACCTGTTTCCCGTTTCTCTCAAGCAACGTGTCTTGATCTATCTATTCTATTACATGACTCGATACAAGATGAAGTCAACAGACATATGCACTAACAATCTTGGATCCCGAGACTACTACACACACTATAAAGATGGATGATGGAGGAATGTGGTGGATGATTGTGGAATGTGGCAGGTGTGAGAGAAATGGTTTGCCAAGGGATGGATTGTAATTGAACCAAGCACCCCTATTTATAGATGGAAATAGGCCCTTCACACGGCCATGTGCCCGAAGGGCATGGCCCGGTGTCTCCTTCTTCTCTGTCTTCATTTAATGAGCTGTGTTAGAGGCACGGCCCCGTGGCCTTGTACTTGTTGTACTATTGAAGATTTTGCATATCTGGGAGTTGACCACGACCCATGTCCATGGGACACGGCCCCGTGTCTCTTGTCTGCTTTTGTTTGTCTTTTCTTCATGGAATCTGGAGTGGGGCATGTCCCCGTGCTTGTCTTTTGATTCATTGTTTTTGGTCTTGGGGTGAAGCTTGGAGGGTCGATATGATGTATCAACTTCTCTTCTTTTGTATTTATGTTGGTTTTTGCCGTTAATTTGTCCCTTTTGTACATTTAAGCTCTTTTAATCTGAAAATCAAAAGTATACAAAGAAACACACTTTTTCCAACATTAGTACATAAAAGGGTTGATTTTATACCTTATTTGATATAATTTATATGTTGCATTTGGTGCATATCATACTACTACTTAGGATAACTTCAAATGACTCATTCAAAAGACCAAGAGAAGCTTGCAAATTAGGAACTAGAGAACTCACCTAAGACTTTGTTTGTTTTTTGAGTTGGTGTGAAGAAAATGGTGATCAAAGAATGCTATTTATAGTGAAGGGAGGAGGATATTAAGACAAGTGTCCATGGATGCTTAAGAATGTGATTAGTGTCCATTAAGGTGTCAACACTAGAAGAAGTGTGGTAAATGAGAAAATAGGTGTCAAAACTTAGGCAAAACAAGTATTCATGGATGTCTTAGAAGATGATTAGTGTCCTATGATGTGTTTAGAGCTTGAAGATGGTTTGGATAAGTGTCCATGAGTGTTTTAGGAATTAGTGTCTTGCTAGGTGGCACAACATGAGAAATTAAGGTTTTTGGTATTTTTAGGCCCTAGCCTTTGAGTTTCGGTGTTTTGACGATTATAATTCCTCAACTAAAGTTTGGAAGGTTTAAAGGTATGTGATCTTAGATTTTTTTCTAGTATTGACGCTAAGTTAAAATTATAATGTTCTTATTAAGGAATATTTAGTACAAAAGTTAAAGGCTCAAAATTTTCACAGAGGTTACAAAATGGGAGGGTAATTCGTGGGTACGTTGAAAGTGAATGTCTTCGGGTGGCATGTTGCAACCTATATATGACTTCCCTTTTCAAGATCTGATTAATACTCATAAATATGCACGGTTCGGACCAGAAGGGGAGAATAAGTATGGGAATCATAATGGTGGGCTGCTGGGTGTTATGGAAAATGTAGAACAAAATCCTTTTAATAATGAAAAGATGAAGATGAACGACATTTATGTTGAGATAAAGGCTTATAGTTTCAGTTGGATTAAAAATAGTTTGAAAAATCTAGAGCTCAATTGAAATAGATGGATAGCTTTTGGCATATAATTGTTTCTTTGTTGTTGTTTTGCGCTTGTCTAGCTCCTTGTTAGCGGGGCACGTTTTCTAATAAAAGTTGTAGTTAAAAAAGTTTAAAGGAATTAAATTACTAGAATTTTTACGTTACTATGGGGAGAACTATAGATATAAATATTAAGAGTTAATTACCCGGATAGTCCCTGTGGTTTCACGTTTAGTCCCCAACTTTTCAAAATAGCATGTATGCTCCCTATGGTTTAATCATTTGTTACTCGGATAATCCCTGGTGCGGATGAGGGTTAGTTTTCTCAGTTAAATGGGTGTAAAATTACTAAATTACCCTTTTCAATTTTTCTCAGTTTTTTCTGTCACCCACCCAATTCTTTCTTCTTTAAATTATTATCTTCTTCTTTGAATCATCCTCCACCACACAATCGCTGCCATCTCCGATCAACAAATCCTCCTCCACCGTCTCTCCCCCTCTCGCTCTCTCTTCGCCGTCGGCATCTACGATAAGCACCACTTCTCCGACCTACTTCTCCTGCAACTCTCACTCTAATACCATTGTTTAGCCCAGATCTGGACAAATCTTGAACCATTTGCTACATTGGCCGAGGATTTGGATGGAAAATTGGTTTGTTTTAGTTTAGGTTTGTTTGGATTTTGGTGGTAGCCAGAGAAAACGAGTTTGTTTGTTTTGAGTGGCGAGAAAGAGATACAATGGTGGTGCCCGAAATTGTGTGTAGTGGTGACAGGTCGTGGTTTTCTCAATGATGCATTTTTCGGTCGTGTTCAATGATACGTGTAGAGTTCACAATTATCTGTTTGTGATTTTATTCAATGATGCGTTTTTGCGGTCGTGGTTTTCTTAACTGTGCATTCCCCTACTCGTCTGAATCACTCCTTCCACATTTCTGACAGAGTAAACTGCGCTAACGACGCAACATCGAAATAAGGTATGAGTTTTAGGTTTAGCCAGACATATTGGTATTGGAATTGTAAGTATGGTTTGCTTATCTACTTGTGCCAGTATCTCTAAGTAGGATGTATTTATACAAATGATTTTGTTAATTAATAAATTTTCATTTGGTTATCGTGGAGAAATAAATTAATTACATGTTGCAGGTTAATCTTTTGCATTTGGCCGGAGATGATGGAATGAGATATAATGTTTTGGGTAGGGCCGTATTATTGGCACACCTTGGGGGATTAAATCGACACCCTCAATACGCATGATGCGTATTGAGGTGGGTTCAAACTTCTATGTCTATCAAAGGCTGACAATGTCCCCTTACCAAAAAACTAATATGCATCGTATAGGCCTATACGATGCGTATTGAAGGTGTCAATTTAATTTTTTTATTTTGCAAGGTAGCTTCCTATCACGCGGTAGCTTTCCGTCACGCGAACAAAAAAACAGCACTTTGGACATTTGTCGGTCTTCAAACATCTGGGAAACATTATTTGAGAATACTACTGAATTTATCGAAGCTGTAGAATGAGATCCTCCACTGTTGGGTTATCATCTTTCAACCCCATTTTGCCTAAATTTATCGATTCTGTTTTTCAACAGGGATGTAATGCAATGATTCCTCTCAATTGAATAGACCGACACTTGCTTCATAGGACCCACTTGAATCATCTTGGATGTAATAACAGTACGTTTAGCATACGTGCCTGCTTGAATTGTAGAAAGTAAAGGATAACGAAGATGAACATTGTATTTATCACGAAAGTACTGAACAACCGAGATAACAGCTCCGGTTTCATCAGCTGCATCTGGAACAGGAGAGTTGAATAAACTTCAATTGGAATTGATCTTGGAACAACATACTCTTGTTACCATATGACACATGATAAAAGCGCTTCTCTAGACAATCTGGGAATATGTTTCGCAAATTGGGAACCACGTATTTGATTCAAGATTTACGTCCGATGTCCAAGTTTGATCACATTTGACTTCATCTGCGGTAGTCCAATGACTTTCTTCCCATGTGTCTGCTTCGTGATCTTCATATTCTTGGTTCAATACCAACTCATCTTTAGTAGTGTTTGTTTGAGAACCTGATTCACATACACAACGGTTCTCCAATTCCAGATCAGCAAGCAAATACACAACGGTTCTCCAATTCCAGATCAGTAATGTAAGGACAAGCGTTGAGATAACGGACATCCATCAAGCTCAAAAAGAAAACTTGTGTTTCCCATAGTCACAAACGATTGCGGTTTGTATTACGCATAGCCACCATTTCCGTTGTAAAAAAACGGTTGCGGTTTGCAGATTCCATGTTCATTGCTTCATTAAAATTAACAAGGCGGTCTCTTTTTGCACCGTGAACTTCATATTCTTGGTTCAATACAGAAACCACTAGCAGAAGAACCCGACACGTCTTCATGTTACAGAGAATGTTCTCGAAATTGAAGGAAAAGGAAAAATGGTTGTTGAAGTTTCGTCTTCTATGATGATCCGAAACATTCTGAATAACTACACAAAGATTTGTTGCGGATTGATTATTGAAAAGATTTGTTGAAATCGAAGAAAAGAGTAAAAAAGATGAATTGAGGTGTGCATTGTTTAAATCTGAATCAGTTGGTATGTGTATGATGTCACACCCCGACCGCGTTAAATAACGAAACCGCGGTGGAAACGTCAGGGAGTGGAGTGGCAGAATTATTGTTTCACAACCATGGATACAAAAGTTTCATTTTATTGATTCAATTAATAATTTACATTGTCTTAAAACCAAACAAACAAGTTACATATCGTCTATCATCGTTATTAAGTCACTAAGGCCTCGTCCAGAACCTATGTAAATCATGCATCCTAGTAATCAACATCATGCAACACCACCTGAAACATATGTGAAAACAAAGTCAGCAAAGAAATGTTGGCGAGCACATAGGTTTTATGAGAGTATCGGATTCATGGCTCGTTTACATATTGTAATACCTTGAAAACCTTGTTTTGAAAAGTATATAGTATTGCAACCTGATTAACCAACTCAAATCACGTTAGTTATAGTTTATAAAATCTCGCAGCCATGCTTCTTAACCCAAAATGTGACAACTCGAGTTTCCAAGGTTCCTTCTCTATACGTTACTTGCCTTATGTTGTGTTTTGTGGTTTGATACATTGAAACTGTGCACCATGATTCATGTTAAGCTGTTTGTGTTGTTATGTGTTTGGTTTTATGTTGTTTATTACTTGTTTGGATACACTCCCTACACGATGAACACACTACCTCACGAAAACACTAAAGTGTTTTCGTATCCCTGATCCAACGAAAACACCGTCCAATGAAAACACAAAAGGTGTTTTCGTCAAGAATAGGTCTTGGCCCAACAGTGGGATCGGCCCAACTCTGTGTATATGATAACCCTTTTGATATCACGATAACCGCACAACACGTATAGAAACCCTAGAGTCTCCCTGTGTACGACGGCAGCTCTTCTTTCATTCGAAGCCAGACTTCTCTTGTTTAATCGTTCTTAACCGGTTAGTGGTTTACTTGTTTAAAGTTTGATTTCATTTCTGAATGTATGGCTATATTATGAACATGATCTTGACTAAGATACAAACGATGAGTGATGATTATAATCCAAATCATGATGCTAAGGTAGAGTGTCATTGTTATGAATATTTGGATTGAGTAACCTTATCTCTGTTGGAGTTGATTGGAATGAATCGTGAAATACATTTTTACATCCAGATCGTATGTGGTAGTTTGCGACCTAGGTGCATGCTAGGCAGTATGGATTGTGAAGATTGAATGAATGAGTGAACAAATGATTACTGTGGCCGACTAAATGTTGATCGATCATTGCTGTTTTGAAATACATAACTGTTGTTGATGATGAAATGAACTGGATGATTGTTCTTAACTGTTACGTATCTCCGACGAAAACACTTACCTGACGAAAACACTAAGCCCGACGAAATCACTTGGGATTTCGTCGCCTGAGTGATTTCGCCTAATGGTGTTTTTGCCCCAAGGGGATTTCGTCCAAAGCATTTTCGCCATAAAGTGTTTTCGCCACACAAAGTGATTTCATCGAATGTTATGAATACCGTACTAATCCTGTTAGTTATTGACCTTGTTAGTTATTAGCTATATATGAATATCATATTAACTCTGTTAGGTTGTAACTCTGTTAGTATGTAACTCTGTTATGTACGTTAACTATGTTAAATGTATTAATTCTGTTAAGTATGGTGACTAGGGTACATAACCATGTTATGTATGTTAAGCTCATTATGTATGATAACTCTGTTTAGTCTCTTAACTGAGTTAAGTTAGTAACTCAGTTAACTTTATTAACCCCGTTAAGTAGGTAACTCTACTAGTTTGTTAACCCTGTTAATTAATTAACACTGTTAGTTTATTATTCCTGTTATGCGTGTTAATTCTGTGAAGCTTGTTATCTTTGCTAAAAATATTAACTTTGTTAAGTCTGTTAACCCCATCAAGCATGTTAATTGATTAACCATGTTAGAATTTACTAAGAACTCAATTATATGGAGTATGATTGTATGAACATGAACTAACTGTTATGTGTTACTTGATGATGATTGCATAAACACACTATGTGACATAAATGGCATGTGAATCATTACGAACTGGAACTGATTAAATATATGTACATACTTTAGGACTTGACTGATTACTTGTGAGCACATAGTTAAGCATACCGAGCAAACCAAGGTGAGTTCACACTCTTTCCAAGGCATGGGATTCCCAAGGGTTGGGAATGGGTTAATGATTTAAACGGTAACTACAACCATCCTCCGTGGGTAGGATGGCAAGATTACACACTGGACCAAACCTCTATCATTGAAGTCCCTCATTTATATCGACTTAATCGCCGAGGCCTATGGCGAGCGGGTCATTAGTAAATAGCGCTATTAGGTTTAACAAACCTCACACCGTGTCGTCCGAACGGGCGTGTACTAATGGACTATAGGTAAAGGGTCAATGCTGATAGACATTGACTTAGGGCACCACTTACATTTTCGTAGTAGTCGATACGCACGGTCTAGTAACACATGGGAAGCCCCCACTAATCTTCGCAAACATGTCTGGGAGACCGCGATACATATAAATACGATACATGGTTTACAAAACGAACATATGATTTACGAAACATATGCTATAACTAAACAACCAACTGTGAACTCGCTTAACTTTGTTGTTGACTCGTTGTTACATGCCTTGCAGGTCGTTAGGTACTCATGGAGCTTGCACAGGGAGGCGCGGTCGTTGTGGGACATGGCAGTGTGTGCCATGCTAAAAACATTATTTTATTTCGTACTTAATACTTACATTGGGTTTTACAATTATGCTTCCGCTAAACACTTAACTACGTTTTTTATTTGAAACACCTTTCATATTGTGTGGTTGAATTTTACTTGATACTTGTTATGTTCAATATGATTGGTGGCTTGATCCTGGTCAGTCACGCCTCCAAGCGGTGATGCTCCGCGTGTGGATTTTGGGGGTGTGACAGATTGGTATCAGAGCCATTGGTTATAGTGAACTTGGTTTTAATAAGGGAAAAGTTTTTGTTAAAACCAGACTATAACCTGTACAGTGCTCAACGATCCACAACGACGCTTCGCTCCACGTGCAAAACTCAACACTATAGGTGATATCATTTATGTTTGTATTGCCTACTTGCTAGTTACATAGAACTTTGCTCCTGGTATGCTTAGATAAACGTAACAACTATTGTTTGAAAACACATGTGTGCTTACTCTCTTCTGTCATCGCACTTTCGCGAACCTTTCTCACTCATGTTTCCTTTGATATGAAGATCATGAGTGGACGCGGTAACCTAACTCAAGCCCAGTTGGCGGCTTTAATAACTGAACAAGTTACTGCAGCACTCGCAGCTGCCCAAGCAGGAGGTCAGCATGCTCAGCCACCTGTGTGCACATTCAAGACGTTCATAGACTGTCGTCCTAGTACTTTCAGTGGCACTGAAGGAGCCGTTGGACTCCTCCACTGGTTTGAAAAGCTCGAATCTATCTTTGAGATGTGTTAATGCCCTGAGGCTCGTAGGGTGAAATATGCCACTAGTACTCTCGAAGGCACTGCGCTAACTTGGTGGAACGCTCAAGTTCAGATGCTGGGGCTGGCGGCTGCTAATGCCACCCCATGGAATGATTTTAAGGAACTGATCAAACATGAATACTGTAGTCGTGATGACATCCACAAGCTGGAAGTGGAGTTCTTTAACCTGAAGATGACGGGGTCAGAGATAGAAGCGTACACGAAACGATCCAACGAACTGGCAGTGTTGTGTCCAACTATGGTGGATCCTCCCATCAAGCGCATTGAGTTGTACCTCAAAGGATTAGTACCAGAGATTCAAAGCCATGTGACTGCTGCTAACCTTGCTACCATCCAGGATGTTACTAGTCTTGCTCATCGTCTCACAGACCAGGCAGTGGAACAGAACAAGCTGCCTAAGTGTATTGGTGCTACTACTACTACTACTACTTCTGCTACTCCCAGTGACAACAAACGAAAGTGGGATGGAACCTCTAGCAAGGGTTCGACTACGGTTCAGTCCCAGGCACATCAGCGAAAGATCGATGACTGCCAGAGTCCTGGTCAGCAATCTTCTGGTAGTCAAGGGCAGGGTGGATATCGAGGAAATCACCCAAAGTGCAATAAATGCAACAGACACCACAGTGGTCAGTGCAACAAGGGTCGTTGTCAGAGGTGTCTCAAGATGGGGCATGAAGCCAAGGATTGCAGGAGCTCACGACCTGCGAATCAGAACTAACAACAACAACCAACAGCTCCACAGAACCAGCAGCGACAGCGAGGTAACAGGGGATGCTTTCAGTGTGGTGCTGAAGGCCACTTCTAGAGGGACTGTCCCCAGTTAAATCAAAATCCGAACAACAACAACAACAATAATCAGGGCAATGGGAACAACAATGGGGGAAACAACGATGGCAACGGCGCCAGGGGTCGAGTGTTCGTGCTGGGTCAGGGTGACGCAAGGAATGATCCTAACGTAGTGATGGGTAAGTTCCTTCTCGATGACTTTTATGTTACTGTCTTATTTGATTCGGGTGCCGATACCAGTTATGTGTCTCTAAAAGTTAGTCAAATGCTTAAACGCACACCAATTCCCTTAAACATCAAACACGTCGTAGAGTTAGCAAATGGTAAAAGTTTAGAGGCCACTCACATAGTCAAGGGTTGTAACCTCGTCTTAGCTGGTCAGACATTCTCCATCAACCTTATTCCTATAGTCTTGGGTAGCTTCGACATTGTCATAGGGATGGATTGGTTATCCCAACAGCAAGCAGAGATTTTATGCAAGGAGAAGATTGTTCGTATTTCCCGTTCTGGTAAGGAACCTCTCGAGATTCAAGGCGACAAGAGTGGTGCTGTGGTAGGCATCATCTCCTTCCTGAAGGCCCAGAAGTGTTTGCGAAAGGCCACACTGCTATCTTAGCACTTGTTACTGATGCATCAACGAGAAAGAAGAGAATAGAGGATATTCCAGTAGTACGCGACTTTCCTCAAGTGTTTCCTGAAGATTTACCTGGGCTACCGCCTCATTGCCAGGTCGAATTTCAGATCGAGCTAGCTCCTGGAGCAGCACCCATAGCTCGAGCACCTTATCGCTTAGCTCCAACCGAACTGGAAGAACTGTCTAAGCAATTGCAAGAACTCTTGGAAAAGGGTTTTATTCGTCCTAGCTCTTCGCCCTGGGGAGCTCCCGTGCTGTTTGTGAAGAAGAAAGACGGTACCTTCCGTATGTGCATAGATTACCGCGAACTAAACAAGGTGACCGTAAAGAATCGCTATCCTCTTCCACGCATTGACGACTTATTCGACCAGCTGCAAGGGTCGAGCTACTATTCAAAAATTGATCCGAGGTCAGGCTACCATCAACTGAGAGTCCGGGACGAGGACGTCTCCAAAACAGCCTTCAGAACACGCTACGGCCATTACGAGTTTCTGGTCATGCCATTCGAGTTAACAAACGCGCCTGCAGTCTTCATGGATCTTATGAACAGAGTGTGCAAGCCTTACTTGGATAAGTTTGTGATTATATTCATCGACGACATTCTGATCTACTCTAAGAGTCGGGAGGAACACGAGCAGCATTTACGACTCATTTTGGAACTCCTTCGAGCAGAACAGCTGTACGCCAAGTTTTCAAAATGCGACTTCTGGCTTCGTGAAGTCCACTTCCTAGGCCACGTGGTAAACAAGGATGGGATTCATGTTGATCCATCTAAGGTAGACTCGATTAAGAACTGGCTTGCACCTCCCTCGCACACCAATGGAAATTCGTCAATTCTTGGGGTTTGGCAGGTTACTACAGGAGGTTCATCAAGGATTTTTCCAAGATTGCGCAACCTCTCACTTTACTAACTCGGAAAGGAGTCACCTACCGTTGGGGTGAGCCACAAGAATCTGCATTTCAGCACCTAAAGGGTAGACTTTGTAGCGCACCTATTCTCTCATTGCCTGAAGGTACAGACGATTTTGTAGTTTATTGCGACGCATCCATTCAGGGTCTTGGGTGTGTGTTGATGCAACGTGACAAGGTTATTGCTTATGCGTCACGCCAACTTAAGGTTCACGAAAGGAACTACACCACACATGATTTGGAGCTGGGAGCTGTTGTTTTCGCGCTCAAGATATGGAGACATTACCTGTACGGTACCAAGTGCACCATTTACACTGATCACAGGAGTCTCGAGCATATCTTCAAGCAGAAAGAGTTGAACATGCGACAACGTCGATGGGTCGAGCTATTGAATGATTACGAATGTGCCATCAAGTACCATCCAGGCAAAGCCAATGTCGTGGCTGACGCCCTCAGTCGGAAAGATACCCCACCTAGGCGTGTGCGAGCACTACAACTCACCATCCAATCTATTCTTCCTTCACAGATACGAGATGCTCAGGTAGAAGCATTGAAACCAGAAAACATCAGGGCTGAAGCCCTACGCGGTTCGAGGCAACGGTTAGAACAAAAGGAAGACGGTGCCTACTACATAACAGGACGTATCTGGGTTCCACTATATGGCAACTTACGAGAACTTGTAATGGATGAAGCACATAAGTCTCGCTACTCAGTACATCCTGGTTCAGATAAGATGTACCACGATCTCAGAACTACGTATTGGTGGCCTAGCATGAAAGCTCATATAGCAACTTACGTTACCAAATGTTTGACTTGTGCGAGAGTCAAGACTGAATATCAGAAACCATCGGGCCTACTCCAACAACCAGAGATACCACAATGGAAATGGGAGCAAATTTCCATGGATTTTGTTACTGGCCTGCCTAGATCTCAACGTGGAAATGATACTATTTGGGTGATCGTGGATCGACTCACAAAGTCTGCACACTTCTTGGCTATCAAGAAAACGGATAAGTTCTCCACTCTAGCAGACGTTTATCTTAAGGAAGTTGTCTCGAGGCACGGGGTGCCAACCTCTATTATTTCCGATCGTGATGCACGTTTCACTTCAGAACTTTGGCAAGCGATGCACAAATCATTTGGCTCTCGGTTAGACATGAGCACAGCTTACCATCCGCAAACAGATGGGCAGTCTGAACGCATCATCCAAACTCTTGAAGACATGCTTCGTTCATGTGTAATCGATTTTGGCAATGGCTGGGAAAAACATCTCCCTCTAGTGGAGTTTTTGTACAATAACAGTTACCACACCAGCATCCAAGCAGCTCCATTTGAGGCATTGTACGGGCGTAAATGCCGTTCACCTCTTTGTTGGGCAGAGGTGGGGGATAGTCAGATCACGGGTCCAGAACTTGTAGTGGACACAACGGAAAGAATTGCTCAGATACGGCAACGAATGGCGGCAGCTCGTGACCGTCAGAAAAGCTACGCTGATAAGCGCAGGAAACCACTCGAGTTCCAAGTTGGGGATCGAGTGCTACTCAAAGTTTCACCCTGGAAGGGTGTGGTTCGCTTTGGAAAAAGGGGCAAACTTAATCCGCGTTATGTCGGACCATTCGAAATCATAGAGAAAATAGGCAAAGTGGCCTACAAACTAAACCTGCCCGCAGAACTCAGTGCAGTTCACAACGTATTTCACGTGTCAAATCTGAAGAAATGTCTGTCAGATGAGACCTCATAGTTCCTTTGAAGGAGCTCACTATCGATGTGACAACCCGAGTTTTCAAGGTTTCTATTCGATTTAGTAACTCACTAAGTGTTGTTGTTTTTTTATATATATATATTATATTTGGTATGCGTCATAGTGTGTTTATATAAATAGATTGTTGATATCATGCCTTGTAGTAATATTGTGTTGTGTGATTTAGAACTATAAAAATGAACACCTCAAATGAAAACAAGTATTTTCGTCCAATTTGGGGCCAATGAAAACAGGAATGGGCTTTGGCCCAGTATCGATTAAACTTAGAATTTTTTTTTACTTGTACGCACAAAAGGGGGATAACTGGCAAACCCTAGACGCCTACCACACTCTCTCTCGTTTGTTTTGAAACCTGACGGCAGCCCTCTCCTCATTCGAAGCCAGATTCCTTGTTGATTATTCTGAGTCGGTTAGTGACTTTCACAATTAGTTGTTTCAGATCTGATTTGATTGTTATGTAAATACTTGTTATTATAAACTGATTTCTTTGGCTGAATTATGATGAATGCCGAGATGTTTGTGGGAATAGAGATTTGACTTCTCATGATTCTGAACCTGAATAAATGATAGATTTCCATGCGATGTAGTTAGTGTAATGGTGATGATCTAATATCTTGTGTGATAAAGATGATGACTTAATCATATAACAGTTGCTGATGGTTAGAATTCATGATAATTACAATAACTTGCTGATGGTTGTGTGATGATTAAACCGATGCCATGTATTGTTTAGTGTAACTGATGTTGATGATGATGTTCAACGAAAACACCCCACAATTATAAGCTGGACGAAATCACATAAGTGATTTCGGCCCAAAAACAGTTTTGGCCCAAGTGGCCCAAGGGGTGATTTCGGCTTGTGTATTGGCCCATAAGGGTTTTCGGCCCACCTAGTGTTTTCGGCAGTAAGGGATTTCGGCCAAGGAGGGAATTCGAATACCTAGTGATTTCGTCCCATGTGTTATATGTATTACTAAACTGTTAATAATTAACTCAGTTAATTAACTCCGTTAGAGGTTAATTAAGTTAACTAGGTTAACTTTATTGAAAAATGTAACTTAATTAAGAGGGTAATCCTAATGGTTGTTAACTCAGTTAGTTAAGTTAACTCCTGTTAGTTTTCTGGGTTCTGTCAAACATGAAAACATTGTTAAGCTGGTTAACTTTGCTGGGTTATTTAGTTTGTTAGTTTATTAACTTGATTAAGTTATTAACTTTGTTAAACTTGTTAAGCAATAACTCTGATAGTTCAGCAACTCAGTTAGTATATTAGTTCTATTACTGTATGATAAGCTTATTGTATTTGATATCTCTGTTAGTTGATAAACTATGTAATATTGTAAATCCAGTTAAATATGTTTCAGTTACGACTGTAAAGTGGTTAACTCTGTTAGTTGCAAATCCATTAATTGTTAACTTTATTAGTTCTGATTCATGTCAACTCTGTTAACTGTGTAACTCTGATAGATGCATTAATTCAGCTAAACTGTTAACCCTGTTAAGTGTATTATTGGGTATCTATCCTGGAAGAAACTGTAAAAGATATTGATGTGGTACATGAACTGTATGGATGCAATTAACTGTTTGTATGTTACATAATAATAACTGTCAAACACACTCTGTGATATTACAATGATGCTAGTTACATGTGAAATATTACGAACGTGAACTGATTGAGTATACGTGCACTATAGGACTTGACTGATTAATTGTGAGCACTTAACTTAGCATACCGAGCAAACAAGGTGAGTTCACACTTCTACCAAGGCATGGGATTCCCGGGGTTGGGAATGGGTTGATTGATTATTTATGCTTAAGAGTTATCGGAATTACATACCATAGGCCTCGGGAGAGGAAGGCCAATGGTAGATACTACTAGACTAGTGATACATATACTTCTCTTCGCACACATGCTGGGATCGGCCGCGATACTAGAACAATCTTCGCAAACATGCCTGGAATGGCCGCGAACTATACTAGAACAATCTTCGCAAACATGCCTGGAATGGCCGCGAACTATACTTTAATCTTCGCAAACATGCCTGGAGGGCCGCGATACAAATATAACTAGTCTAGAGAACATATGGGAAACCCCCACTAAACTTCGCAAACATGTCTAGAGGGCCGCGATGCTATTACATACGATACATGATTACTAAACGACATACGATATACGATACGAACATTATAACTAAATAACCAACTGTGAACTCGCTCAACTAGTTGTTGACTCTCTGTTACATGCCTTGCAGGACCTTAGGTACTTTTGGAGCTTGCACGGGAGGCACGGTCGTTGTGGACATGGATCGTGAATGCGTTATTAAACATTTTGACATTTTGTACTTAAACTTATGTTGGGTCTTACATTATTGCTTCCGCTATACACTTGTTTATTTTTGGTTTTGGAAACACCTATCGTATTGATGAATGACTTTTACTATATACTTATGTTCAATATGATTGGTGGCTTGATCCTGGTCATGTCACGCCTCCAAGCGGTGGTACTCCGCGTGTGGATTTTGGGGGTGTGACAGATTGGTATCAGAGCCATTGGTTATAGAGAACTCGGTTTTAATAAGGGGAAAACGTTTTTATTAAAACCAGACTATAACCGAAACAGTGCTGAACGATCCACAACGACGCCTCGCTTCACGTGCAAGACTCAACATCCTAGGTAATAAGGTACATGTTTTGTTGCCTACTTGATAGAATTGCATAGAACTTTGCTCAGGGTATGCCTAGGTTAACTTAACGCTATTGCATGAGAACACTTATGTGCTTACTCTCTTCTGTCATCGCACCTTCGCGAACCTCTCTCACTCATGTTCTCCTTGATATCAAGATCATGAGCGGACGCGTTAACCTAACTCAAGCCCAGTTGGCGGCTTCGATCACTGAACAAGTTACTGCAGCACTCGCAGCTGCCCAGGCAGGAGGTGTAACCTGCCATCACCACTTACTCTAGGATCATTAGATCCTACTCTCGTAGACCAACACTCTTGCTCAAGTATGTTTACTCTTACGCACACGACAGGTCAGAACGCTCAGTCACCTGTGTACACCTTCAAAACTTTCATGGACTGTTGTCCTACTACGTTCGGTGGCACGGAGGGAGCAGTTGGACTCCTCCATTGGTTTGAAAAGCTTGAGTCAGAAATTTTGAGATGTGTGAATGCCCTGAGGCTCGCAGGGTGAAGTACGCCACTGGTATTCTAGAAGGCATTGCGCTGACTTGGTGGAAGGCGCAAGTTCAGATGTTAGGGTTGGCAGTTGCTAACGCCACACCCTGGGACGATTTCAAAGAAACGATCAAAGAGAAATACTATAGCCGTGATGACATTCACAAGCTGGAGGTAGAGTTCTACAATTTACAGATGACGGGATCGGAAATTGAAGCATATACGAAACGGCCAAACGAGCTGGCCATCTTGTGTCCAACTATGGCGGACCCTCCAATCAAGCATATTGAACTGTATTTCAAGGGACTAGTGCCAGAGATTCAAAGACATGTAACCTCAGCAAATCTTGACACCATTCAACAGATCGTCAAGCTAGCTCATCGCCTCGCCGATCAGACAGTAGAACAGGGCGGGCTGCCTAAACGTATCAGCGCTACTACTACTTCAACTACTTCTGCTACCCCTAGTGACAACAAATGAAAGTGGGATGGAATCCCTAGCAAGGGTTCGACTACGGTTCCGTCCCAGGCACAGCAGCGAAAGATTGATGACAACCAAAGTCCTGGTTAGCAACCTTTTAGTAGTCAAGGGCATGGCGGATACAGGGGAAACCACCCTAAGTGCAAACGATGTAACTTGCACCACAGCGGGCAGTGTAACCGAAATCATTGTCAATGATGCAACAAGCTTGGTCATGGAGCCAAATATGGTAGAAATTCACGTTCTGCGAACCGGAACCAACAACAAAAGCCACAAGATCTATAGAATCAGCAGCAACAGCAGGGTAACAAGGGAGGTTATCAGGTGGTGCCGAAGGTCACTTCAAAAGACACTGCCCACAGTTGAACCAGAATCAGAACCACAACCAAGGAAACAGGAACAATAATGGAGGCAACAATGGGGGTAATAACGATGGCAATGGTGCCAGGGGGTCGAGTGTTCGTGATTGGTCAGGATGATGCTAGGAATGACCCCAACGTTGTAATGGTTTCGACATCGTTATTGGTATGGACTGGCTACCTCAACATCGAGCAGAGATTCTTTGCAAAGAAAAGATCGTCCACATTACTCGTGCTGGTTAAGAACCTTTGGTAATTCATGGCGACAAGCTCCTGGAGCAGCACCCATAGCTCGAGCACCTTACCGCTTAGCTCCAACTGAACTGGAAGAACCGTCTAAGCAATTGCAAGAACTCTTGGAAAAGGGTTTCATACGTCCTAGCTCTTCGCCCTGGGGAGCTCCAGTATTATTTGTGAAGAAGAAAGACGGTACCTTTCGTATGTGCATAGATTACCGCGAACTAAACAAGGTGACCGTGAAGAATCGCTATCCTCTTCCACGCATCGACGACTTATTCGACCAGTTGCAAGGGTCGAGCAACTACTCGAAGATTGACCTGAGGTCAGGCTATCATCAATTGAGAGTCCGGGATGAGGACGTCTCCAAAACAGCATTCAGAACTCGCTACGGCCATTACGAGTTTTTGGTCATGCGATTCGGGCTAACGAACGCGCCTGCGGTCTTCATGGATCTTATGAACAGCGTGTGCAAACCTTATCTTGACAAGTTTGTTATTGTTTTCATCGACGACATCCTAATTTATTCGAAGAATCGGGAGGAACATGAGCAGCATTTACGACTTATTCTGGAACTCCTTCGAACGGAACAGCTGTACGCTAAGTTTTCAAAATGCGACTTCTGGCTTCGTGAAGTCCACTTTCTAGGCCACGTGGTAAACAAGGATGGGATTCATGTCGATCCATCCGAGGTAGATTCGATCAAGAACTGGCCTGCACCTCGCACACCAACCGAAATACGCCAATTCTTGGGTTTGGCGGGTTATTACAGACGGTTCATCAAAGACTTCTCAAAGATTGCACAGCCGCTTACATTACTGACACAGAAAGGTGTTGCTTACCGTTGGAGTGATACACAGGAAACAGCGTTTCAGCACTTAAAGGATAGACTCTGTAGCGCACCTATCCTCTCATTGCCTGAAGGCACGGACGATTTTGTAGTCTACTGCGATGCATCTATCCAAGGTCTTGGATGTGTGTTGATGCAACGGGATAAAGTTATTGCTTATGCTTCACGCCAACTTAAGATTCACGAACGGAATTACACTACACACGATTTAGAGCGGGGAGCTGTTGTTTTTGCGCTCAAGATATGGCGACATTATCTGTATGGCACCAAGTGCACCATCTACACCGATCACAGGAGTCTTGAGCATATCTTCAAGCAGAAATAATTGAACATGAGACAACGTCGATGGGTCGAGTTACTGAACGATTACGAATGTGCTATAAAGTACCATCCGGGCAAAGCCAATGTGGTGGCCGACGCCCTCAGTCGAAAGGATACTACACCTAGGCGTGTACGAGCGTTGCAACTCACTATTCAGTCCAGTCTTCCTTCACAGATACGAGATGCTCAGGTAGAAGCATTGAAACCGGAAAACGTCAGGGCTGAAGCCCTACGCGGCTCAAGACAACGGTTAGAACAAAAGACAGACGGCGCCTACTATGTAACAGGACGCATCTGGGTCCCACTCTATGGCAACTTACGCGAGCTTGTAATGGAAGAAGCTCATAAGTCTCGTTACTCAGTACATCCTGGTTCGGATAAGATGTACCACGACCTCAGAACTACATATTGGTGGCCTAGCATGAAGGCCCACATAGCAACTTATGTTAGCAAGTGTTTGACTTGTGCGAGAGTCAAAGCGGAATATCATAAACCATCAGGCCCACTCCAACAACATGAGATACCACAATGGAAATGGGAGCAAATTTCCATGGATTTTGTTACTGGCCTACCTAGATCTCAGCGTGGAAATGATACTATTTGGGTGATCGTGGATCGACTCGCGAAGTCTGCTCACTTCCTGGCTATCAAGGAAACGGATAAGTTCTCCACTCTAGCAGACGTATACCTTAAGGAAGTTGTCTCGAGGCACGGGGTGCCCACCTCTATTATCTCTGATCGTGATGCACGTTTTACTTCAGAACTGTGGCAAGCAATGCACAAATCTTTTGGCTCTCGTTTAGACATGAGCACAGCTTATCATCCTCAGACAGATGGGCAGTCTGAGCGCACTATTCAAACTTTAGAAGACATGCTTCGGGCATGCGTAATTGACTTTGGCAATGGTTGGGGAAAAAAAAACATCTGCCACTTGTAGAATTTTCGTACAATAACAGCTACCACACCAGCATTAAAACTGCTCCGTTTGAAGCATTGTACGGGCGTAAATGCCGGTCACCTCTTTGTTGGGCAGAGGTGGGAGATAGTCAGATTACTGGTCCAGAACTTGTGGTAGACACAACAGAACGAATTGCACAAATACGACAACGCTTGGCGGCAGCTCGTGACCGTCAGAAAGCATCCGCCGATAAAAACAGGAAACTACTCGAGTTCCAGGTTGGGGATCGAGCGCTACTCAAGGTTTCACCCTGGAAGGGTGTTGTTCGTTTTGGCAAAAGGGGCAAACTCAATCCACGATACGTTGGACCATTTGAAGTCATTGAGAAAATAGGCAAAGTGGCCTACAGATTGAACTTACCAGCTGAACTCAGTGCAGTTCACAACGTCTTTCACGTGTCGAATCTGAAGTAGTGTCTGTCAGATGAGACCCTCATAGTTCCTTTGAAGGAGCTCACTATCGACGAACGATTGCATTACGTCGAAGAACCAGTTGAAATCACGGACCGGGATGTTAAGGTCCTCAAGCACACCAGAATACCTCTTGTTCGAGTTCGTTAGAACTCCCGTCGTGGCCTAGAGTATACCGGGAACGAGAAGACCAAATGGAACTCAAATATCCCCAGTTGTTCGCAAACAGTGCAACCACTACTGAGGCTGAAGCTACAACAGAATTTCGGGACGAAGTCCCAAATCAACGGGGGGATGATGTGACACCCCAGGAAAACCAGGAAACAACACAACACAACTAGCTTCCTCAGTAACACGTGCTAAATTTCGGGACGAAATTTCTTTCAAGTTGGGGATAATGTGACAACCCGAGTTTTCAAGGTTTCTATTCGATTTAGTAACTCACTAAGTGTTGTTGTTTTTTTTTATATATATATTATATTTGGTATGCGTCATAGTGTGTTTATATAAATAGATTGTTGATATCATGCCTTGTAGTAATATTGTGTTGTGTGATTTAGAACTATAAAAATGAACACCTCAAATGAAAACAAGTATTTTCGTCCAATTTGGGGCCAATGAAAACAGGAATGGGCTTTGGCCCAGTATCGATTAAACTTAGAATTTTTTTTTACTTGTACGCACAAAAGGGGGATAACTGGCAAACCCTAGACGCCTACCACACTCTCTCTCGTTTGTTTTGAAACCTGACGGCAGCCCTCTCCTCATTCGAAGCCAGATTCCTTGTTGATTATTCTGAGTCGGTTAGTGACTTTCACAATTAGTTGTTTCAGATCTGATTTGATTGTTATGTAAATACTTGTTATTATAAACTGATTTCTTTGGCTGAATTATGATGAATGCCGAGATGTTTGTGGGAATAGAGATTTGACTTCTCATGATTCTGAACCTGAATAAATGATAGATTTCCATGCGATGTAGTTAGTGTAATGGTGATGATCTAATATCTTGTGTGATAAAGATGATGACTTAATCATATAACAGTTGCTGATGGTTAGAATTCATGATAATTACAATAACTTGCTGATGGTTGTGTGATGATTAAACCGATGCCATGTATTGTTTAGTGTAACTGATGTTGATGATGATGTTCAACGAAAACACCCCACAATTATAAGCTGGACGAAATCACATAAGTGATTTCGGCCCAAAAACAGTTTTGGCCCAAGTGGCCCAAGGGGTGATTTCGGCTTGTGTATTGGCCCATAAGGGTTTTCGGCCCACCTAGTGTTTTCGGCAGTAAGGGATTTCGGCCAAGGAGGGAATTCGAATACCTAGTGATTTCGTCCCATGTGTTATATGTATTACTAAACTGTTAATAATTAACTCAGTTAATTAACTCCGTTAGAGGTTAATTAAGTTAACTAGGTTAACTTTATTGAAAAATGTAACTTAATTAAGAGGGTAATCCTAATGGTTGTTAACTCAGTTAGTTAAGTTAACTCCTGTTAGTTTTCTGGGTTCTGTCAAACATGAAAACATTGTTAAGCTGGTTAACTTTGCTGGGTTATTTAGTTTGTTAGTTTATTAACTTGATTAAGTTATTAACTTTGTTAAACTTGTTAAGCAATAACTCTGATAGTTCAGCAACTCAGTTAGTATATTAGTTCTATTACTGTATGATAAGCTTATTGTATTTGATATCTCTGTTAGTTGATAAACTATGTAATATTGTAAATCCAGTTAAATATGTTTCAGTTACGACTGTAAAGTGGTTAACTCTGTTAGTTGCAAATCCATTAATTGTTAACTTTATTAGTTCTGATTCATGTCAACTCTGTTAACTGTGTAACTCTGATAGATGCATTAATTCAGCTAAACTGTTAACCCTGTTAAGTGTATTATTGGGTATCTATCCTGGAAGAAACTGTAAAAGATATTGATGTGGTACATGAACTGTATGGATGCAATTAACTGTTTGTATGTTACATAATAATAACTGTCAAACACACTCTGTGATATTACAATGATGCTAGTTACATGTGAAATATTACGAACGTGAACTGATTGAGTATACGTGCACTATAGGACTTGACTGATTAATTGTGAGCACTTAACTTAGCATACCGAGCAAACAAGGTGAGTTCACACTTCTACCAAGGCATGGGATTCCCGGGGTTGGGAATGGGTTGATTGATTATTTATGCTTAAGAGTTATCGGAATTACATACCATAGGCCTCGGGAGAGGAAGGCCAATGGTAGATACTACTAGACTAGTGATACATATACTTCTCTTCGCACACATGCTGGGATCGGCCGCGATACTAGAACAATCTTCGCAAACATGCCTGGAATGGCCGCGAACTATACTAGAACAATCTTCGCAAACATTCCTGGAATGGCCGTGAACTATACTTTAATCTTCGCAAACATGCCTGGAGGGCCGCGATACAAATATAACTAGTCTAGAGAACATATGGGAAACCCCCACTAAACTTCGCAAACATGCCTAGAGGGCCGCGATGCTATTACATACGATACATGATTACTAAACGACATACGATATACGATACGAACATTATAACTAAATAACCAACTGTGAACTCGCTCAACTAGTTGTTGACTCTCTGTTACATGCCTTGCAGGACCTTAGGTACTTTTGGAGCTTGCACGGGAGGCACGGTCGTTGTGGACATGGATCGTGAATGCGTTATTAAACATTTTGACATTTTGTACTTAAACTTATGTTGGGTCTTACATTATTGCTTCCGCTATACACTTGTTTATTTTTGGTTTTGGAAACACCTATCGTATTGATGAATGACTTTTACTATATACTTATGTTCAATATGATTGGTGGCTTGATCCTGGTCATGTCACGCCTCCAAGCGGTGGTACTCCGCGTGTGGATTTTGGGGGTGTGATAATCGACGATCAGTTGCGATTCGTCAAGAAACTAGTTGAAATCACGGACCGAGACGTTAAGGTCCTCAAGCACACCAGAATACCACTTGTTCGAGTTCGTTGGAACTCCCGTCGTGGCCCAGAGTTTACCTGGGAACGAGAAGATCAAATGAAACTCAAGTATCCCCAGTTATTCGGAAACAGTGCAACCACTACTGAGGCTGAAGCTACTACAGAATTTCGGGACAAAATTCCAAATCAACAGGGGGATGATGTGACACCCCAGGAAAACCAGTAAACGACACAACACAACTAGCTTCCTCAGTAACCACGTGCTAAATTTCGGGACGAAATTTCTTTCAAGTTGGGGATAATGTGACAACTCGAGTTTCCAAGGTTCCTTCTCTATACGTTACTTGCCTTATGTTGTGATTTGTGGTTAAATACATTGAAATTGTGCACCATGATTCGTGTTAAGCTGTTTGTGTTGTTATGTGTTTGGTTTTATGTTGTTTATTACTTGTTTGGATACACTCCCTACACGATGAACACACTACCTCACGAAAACACTAAAGTGTTTTCGTATCCCTGATCCAACGAAAACACCATCCAATGAAAACACAAAAGGTGTTTTCGTCCAGAAAAGGTCTTGGCCCAACAGTGGGATCGGCCCAACTCTGTGTATATGATAACCCTTTTGATATCACGATAACCGCACAACACGTATAGAAACCCTAGAGTCTCCCTGTGTATGACGACAGCTCTTCTTTCATTCGAAGCCAGACTTCTCTTGTTTAATCGTTCTTAACCGGTTAGTGGTTTACTTATTTAAAGTTTGGTTTGATTTCATTTCTGAATGTATGGCTATATTATGAACATGATCTTGACTAAGATACAAACGATGAGTGATGATTATAATGCAAATCGTGATGCTAAGGTAGAGTGTCATTGTTATGAATATTTGGATTGAGTAACCTTATCTCTGTTGGAGTTAATTGGAATGAATCGTCAAATACATTTTTACATCCAGATCGTATGTGGTAATTTGCGACCTAGGTGCATGCTAGGCAGTATGGATTGTGAAGATTGAATGAATGAGTGAACAAATGATTACTGTGGCCGACTAAATGTTGATCGATCATTGCTGTTTTGAAATACGTAACTGTTGTTGATGATGATATGAACTGGATGATTGTTCTTAACTGTTACGTATCTCCGACGAAAACACTTACCTGACGAAAACACTAAGCCCGACGAAATCACTTGGGATTTCGTCGCCTGAGTGATTTCGCCTAATGGTGTTTTCGCCCCAAGGAGATTTCGTCCAAAGCGTTTTCGCCATAAAGTGTTTTCGCCACACAAAGTGATTTCATCGAATGTTATGAATACCGTACTAATCCTGTTAGTTATTGACCTTGTTAGTTATTAGCAATATATGAATATCATATTAACTCTGTTAGGTTGTAACTCTGTTAGTATGTAACTATGTTATGTACGTTAACTATGTTAAATGTATTAATTCTGTTAAGTATGCTGACTAGGGTACATAACCATGTTATGTATGTTAAGCTCATTATGTATGACAACTCTGTTTAGTCTCTTAACTGAGTTAAGTTAGTAACTCAGTTAACTTTATTAACCCCGTTAAGTAGGTAACTCTACTAGTTTGTTAACCCTGTTAATTGATTAACACTGTTAGTTTATTATTCCTGTTATGTGTGTTAATTCTGTGAAGCTTGTTATCTTTGCTAAAAATATTAACTTTGTTAAGTCTGTTAACCCCATCAAGCATGTTAATTGATTAACCATGTTAGAATTTACTAAGAACTCAGTTATATGGAGTATGATTGTATGAACATGAACTAACTGTTATGTGCTACTTGATGATGATTGCATAAACACACTATGTGACATAAATGGCATGTGAATCATTACGAACTGGAACTGATTAAATATATGTACATACTTTAGGACTTGACTGATTACTTGTGAGCACATAGTTAAGCATACCGAGCAAACCAAGGTGAGTTCACACTCTTTCCAAGGCATGGGATTCCCAAGGGTTGGGAATGGGTTAATGATTTAAACGGTAACTACAACCATCCTCCGTGGGTAGGATGGCAAGATTACACACTGGACCAAACCTCTATCATTGAAGTCCCTCATTTATATCGACTTAATCGCCGAGGCCTATGGCGAGCGGGTCATTAGTAAATAGCGCTATTAGGTTTAACAAACCTCACACCGTGTCGTCCGAACGGGCGTGTACTAATGGACTATGGGCAAAGGGTCAATGCTGATAGACATTGACTTAGGGCACCACTTACATTTTCGTAGTAGTCGATACGCACAGTCTAGTAACACATGGGAAGCCCCCACTAATCTTCGCAAACATGTCTGGGAGACCGCGATACATATAAATACGATACATGGTTTACAAAACGAACATATGATTTACGAAACATATGCTATAACTAAACAACCAACTGTGAACTCGCTTAACTTTGTTGTTGACTCGTTGTTACATGCCTTGCAGGTCGTTAGGTACTCATGGAGCTTGCACAGGGAGGCGCGGTCGTTGTGGGACATGGCAGTGTGTGCCATGCTAAAAACATTATTTTATTTCGTACTTAATACTTACATTGGGTTTTACAATTATGCTTCCGCTAAACACTTAACTACGTTTTTTATTTGAAACACCTTTCATATTGTGTGGTTGAATTTTACTTGATACTTGTTATGTTCAATATGATTGGTGGCTTGATCCTGGTCAGTCACGCCTCCAAGCGGTGATGCTCCGCGTGTGGATTTTGGGGGTGTGACACAAAACATTTGTTTAAATAACCACATCGTAAATTGTTCTCGTTACAAAACTCGTATGGTTTATATCATTTAGAAAACCTCGTTGTGTGACATCGTTTCAAAAATCGTTTCCCAAGTGAACTAAATAAGGACACGGAATATAATATGATAAAAGCACTTATATATAAGATGTACTAGTGGCGTATCTACCATGCTTTTATCATGTTACACCTGTCCCATTACCTAATCACAACCCAAAACCAATCGTTTGTACAAATCGTTTAACTTGTTCAAATCGTTTCAAATCGTTTAACTCGTCCCAAAATCGTTTTTGTTTTAATTGTGAAACTACTTTTGGTCATCTCGCTAATAACATTCAAACCTTCGCAACTCGACTATCTCGAAACTCGTATTAACAAACCACCAAAGGGTAAGTTAACAATCACAGATTCGGTCGTTACCCACATAACCCCCACACATAACCATGGGTGTAGTCTGATAACGGGATTTGTCAGATCCTATGGTACCATAACCTAATACTGGTCGGCTTGATCAATGCTAATGAATGTTATTCGTTATGTAAATACATCCAACAAGTTTGTTCACATTATCAAAATCGTTATTGGTTTAATATAAACCATAGTATTCGTTTTTGAAATCATCGTTAAAATCTCGAAATCGTTTGACACATATGAATCACCCCAAAACAATTGAAAACAGTAAAATAGGGGAACTGTGTACTCACATTGAAATGCAAAGTATCCTCAGTCTGAAGAACTCAACAAGCTCAGGCAAACCAAGGAAATTCAAGTAGCACCTAGTAATCGAATCACTAGTCAAATAATCGACACCTAAATCGGAAGATCGGATTGAATGAGGTCTTGTAAACCAAATGAGTATTGGAAATCATGTGATATGGTTTAACAAAGCCTACATTCTAGACGTCTAACTAGTCCTATGACAAGTATTATATGCCCTACTTTAACGCGTCGTTCACGCAAACACGCGTTCGAGACGTCTAACTAGTCCTATGACAAGTATTATATGCCCTAACATGTTTAAATATGTTGCATAATCAATTATGTGACAAAAGTTTAAGTTACATATGCTTAAATACCAATTATGCATGAAAAGGGCATTTTGGTCATTTACCTAAGGCATATAAACTACCTATCATACAACTACTTAAACTAAGTGACCATAAGGTATAACCTCGGAAGGTTATTCCCTATGCAACTATGGTCACTAAACATGCTTGGTCGGATCCTAATGATCGACCAAATGGGTCGAGTTCGAAAGTCTAAGCGGTGGTTTAGACCGCTTGACTTACGACTCTACACAAGCACTAAACTAAAAGTGACGAGCTAAACATGTTAAAACATGTTTAACTAAGTTAGAAAACAGGTTTTGATATCAAAACAAAGTGTTTTGATACCCAAGAGTAGTTTGGTTGCAAAATACGCATAAATACGCATTTTGACCGAAACTACGACTCCTCACTACGCCTAGTCAACGTGGTAATCAGTAGGTATAGTCACAAGGGACTATAACCATCGTGATTACGCTCACGTTGCAAAGTTCAAACGAACTTTGTTTTGACCAAAGACTGGTCAAAGCAGAAAGTCAAACACTGTTTGACTTTCACGCACGAAAAGCAATAAAAGAATGAAAAAAGTTTACAAAGGGTCCAAAGCTAGGGAGAACTTGATCTATAACACTCTGGTATGAAGCAAAGGCTTCAACTTAGAGCATTAATCAGATCAAGGGTACAGAAAATGGAATGAGGGCATGGGTATTTACAGTTTTTGGTAAACCGTTAAGATCATTACTTGCTAAAGAGGGATTAATCTTGGCCATCCATGTGGGAAAATGGTTTTAGAATACCATGGACATGAAATACTATCAAAACCCAGCAGATGGTATCCCAAATCAGTGGTTAAAAATCATCAAAACCAACCCCAAGACCAGATTCAATGTTTCTGCCCAGTTAGGGTTTTGGCTACCCGAGACAGAAATAGCCTAAGCTGTCGCGCCACGCCATACCCTCAGATCAGAACTTTCAAATTTGGCAAAACAGGCCCCTGCATGCTTAAAACTTGATTTTTGATGCATCCCCCGTTAACCCCATTTCAAGGCTCTATAATGAAGTTAAAGTATAGGGAACTTAAAATATGCTAAAAAACATCTCGGATGTCGGTTCTTTTGGTCGTACGATTGCGTTGTTCGGTTAATTACGACGGAAGTCGTAACGAACGCAAAAACGATCCAAATTAAGCAACGAATGGAAATTTAGCATGCCAATCACCAAAATAAAATATTTTAATGATTACATAAATTTTTGGGTGTCCGGATATATTCAAAATGTAAGATATGCGCGAAAATGCAAACTTATGCACTTTTTAACGCTTTTAGTCCCTATTGATCAAATAAGTTTATTTTAGCATACCGAACCCCTCAAAGCCTATTTCTAAGCTATCTAAAGGATATTTAGGGTATGTTTAACTTATGATCAAGTTCCGAAACGTTCCTTACTGAACAAATCGGCATACTTTCGCAGTTTGACACAAATAGTCCCTACGATCGAATAGACTTGTTTTCAACACACCAAACCATCCAAAACTTACTTATAAGTTATGTGAAGGTTATTTAAGGTATGTTAAGCCTATGTCACTTTTCCGGAGTGTTTGTCGCTTTAATCTGACTGCGTTTACGCATCAGTTTGCGTATAACTTTCCAGAAAACGATTTAAAGCTTGAAATCGGAATCGAATCAAATCGAAAAATCATCAAACACAAATACACACATAATAACACCAAAACACATTGTTTTATTAATAATTGATATTGTTTTACATTGTACATCGATTACAGACCACAGTTGTCATAGTCTCCCCTACTTTAGGAAATTTCTTCCCAAAATTTTAACTAGAGGAAACTTGTGAGAACAATTGCGGATATTTCGCCTTCATTTGGTCCTCACGTTCCCAAGTAAACTGTGGGTCACGTTTGGATTCCCAGCAAACCTTGACCAATCGAATCCATTTGTTCTTCAACTGTTTGACCACACGGTCCATTATCTCCACAGGTTTCTCGACAAAGTGCATCGTTTCATCAACTTGAATTTCGTCGAGTGGAATGTGAAGATTAGTATCAGCTAAACACTTTCTCAAATTGGACACGTGGAAAGTCGGATGAATATTTCCAAGCTCTGGAGGTAGCTCTAGTCGATAGGCAACCTTTCCAATTCTTTCAACAATCTTAAATGGTCCAACATATCGAGGTGCAAGTTTTCCTTTCTTTCCAAATCTCACCACTCCCTTCTGTGACAACTCGAAATTTTGAACCTTTCGTGTATCTTAGTGTAACCTACTTGAAACGTTATGTGATTAATTGACGTGCTGGTGTAATGATATGTGTGAACATCCTATGTGATTATATGTTATGTTTATATGTATGCTTGTATGTATGAGTGTGATTATGTGAACCGAGACACAAGGACACGACTCGAGACCATACGGTCTCGAGTGAACAGTAACGGTTAGGCCGGATTGGGCCATGCACCTCTTGAGCCCACTAGTATATATCCTTTGTGATTAGCCACACTTGTCATCTTGGGCAAACCATACACACTCTCCTACACACACACACTCTCACCCTCTCTCACTAAAACCCTAGCAACACCACCCTCTTCTCTTGTGCCGGATCAAGGATCAAGCCAAGCTCTTGGATTCGCTTGTGTTCTTCACTCGGAAACTTTCGGACAACAAACCAACTCTCCTTCACACACACACACCTCATCAACCGGTTAGTGTTTTATGATGTTTATTGTTAGATGATAGTATGAATGACATGATTTAACTAAGTATAGTTGTAAGTATGTTGATGTTCTTGTAAACCGGATGTGTATGATGATGTTATTCGGCTAACATGTTTTGATTTCGGATATATTACATAATGAGCTAGTAATATCTTGTATCTAAATGTGATTTAAACCACTTATTGTTGATGTTCATGAAACCGGCTTGCATATGTATTAGATAATGTCATGTAATCGAATTAGTGTAGAGTCGAGTTTGAGGTGTTATGTGATGATTTGAAACCATTAGATGAGTATGTTCAAGTGTTTTGATGGTTGTTCATGTGATGACTATGATTAATGCTAAAAACCCTAAAAGATGATGAACAAGTTTGATGATCAACATGAACATGACTTGAATATATGAAGAACTTGTTGAATATGATATGAATGTGTTATGAATATTTGAAATCTGATTGTTTGATCCATTTTGGTTAATAACTAGACAAGAAAACATGTTTAGTGGATAGTACACAATTTTTGCATGAAATCAAAACCTCATTGGTTTAGTACAATGTCGGAAGTCAGCAGGTGTTCCTGTCGAGACCTCCTGTCTCGACTCGAGACCATGAACATGACAACTCGAGATCACGGTTTCGACACAAGGCTGCGAGTCGAGAACCTCTAGTCTCGACCCGAGACCACCCATTATCAGCACACAAACACTACAACTCGAGACCATGGTTGCGGGTCCGATTGCGACTCGAGACCAGTGCGTGCATGACCCGAGACCTCTTCAGTTGCGACTCGAGAACTTGTAGACTACAACTCGAGACCGCACAGTCTCGACTCGAGACCACTTGATCATGTATGAACTTGCACAGCTACGGGCCTGAGTATTTGGGCCTAATGCATGGACCTTATACGTTACTGATTGAACATGAATGTTGTTGGACTGCCATGAATGATACTTGCATGCAATGTGCTAGCATACGTGTAGAAACATACGTGCACAACCCGAATACGAACCTGACTTGTATGGTACAACTATGTTAGGGCGTGATTGACCACTAGCATCTAGACTTGACTTTCTGTGTATCTTCCGAGCAAACTAAGGTGAGTTCACACCCTCTACAAAGCATGGGATTCCCTGGGTTGGGAATGGGGTTAAGGAACATGGGTTCCTCGTCCTCTCTTGGGTAGGACAGCATTGGTTCAGGAATGTAATTCCTCGTCCGCATGGACAGATAACTCGTACTAGACCAAAACTCTATCACGAAGTCCCTCCTTTTTATATCGACTTAATCGCCGGGCCAATGGCGAGCGGGTCATTAGTTAGATAGCGCTATTTAGGTCTGACAAACCTCACACCGTGCCGCAGAGGACGGGAATGAACTAATGGATCTGGGGCACGTCAATGATGATAGACATTGACAGTTTCAGGGCACATAAACATGACTACAGTCAGCAGTCGATATGGTAACGAGTCTAGTGGATACATGGGGTAGCCCCCACGGCCGAAATGCCAGATAACTAACATGGGGTAGCCCCCACGGCTGGATTGCCAGAGTAACCGGGAATAAACAAGTCACGTTTTTAACTATGGGGTAACCCCCACGGCAGGAAGCCAGATAAAGGAAACTGTTTTCGAAACAACTTAAAACGAACACCCAACCATGAACTCACTCAACTTGTTGTTGACTCGTTACTACATGCTTTGCAGGTCTTTAGGTACTTAGCTGGAGCTTGCATGGAAGAGAGTCGTTGTGGGACATGGACGGCTGTGGGCCATGTGAAACTGTGAAACATTTAAACTTATGTTTTGGTTTTAAGACTTATGCTTCCGCTTGCAACTTGAATTATGTTTTGTTTGGACACCAATTGTATTGGTTGGATTTTTATAACTACTTTTATGCTTGTTCAATATGATTGGTGGCTGGATCCTGGTCAGTCACGCCTCCAAGCGGTGGTACTCCGCAGGTGGATTTTGGGGGTGTGACACCTTCCAAGGTGACACCTTGAGTAGGACATGGTCTCTGACTTGAAATTCTAAGGGCTTGCGTCGCATATCCGCATAACTCTTTTGACAACTTCTAGCTGTCACGGGATTATCGCGAATTTTCTTGATTTTGTATGTCGTTTCCAGAATGAGCTCAGGTCCAGTAAGCTGAGCTTCACCGATCTCATTCCAACAGACAGGTGAACGACATTTTCGACCGTAGAGAGCTTAAAATGGTGCCATATTAATGCTAGCATGATAACTAATGTTGTAAGAGAACTCTATCAACGGCAGATGAGAGTCCCAATTACCACCAAAGTCTATCACGCATGCTCTAATCATATCCTCCAAAGTTTGAATCGTCCTCTCAGATTGTCCATCTATTTGGGGATGATAAGCAGTGCTTAGATTTAGTTGGGTTCCCATAGCAGATTGCATGGTCTTCCAAAAATGAGATGAAAATCGAGCATCACGATCTGATATGATAGCCAAAGGGACACCATGTCGAGATATAATCTCATCAACATAAATCTTTCCAAGTTTATCAGCAGATAGATCCTCGCGAATCGGAATAAAATGAGCTGACTTCGTTAATCGATCGATGACAACCCAAATAGCATCATGACCTTTAGATGTATGTGGTAATTTAGTGATGAGATCCATAGCAGTGTTCTCCCACTTCCAAACTGGTATCTCTGGTTGTACAAGCAAACCAGATGGTCGTTGAGGTTCAGCCTTGACTTTGAGACAAGTTAGGCATTTTGAAAAATACAAGGCAATATCCTTCTTCATACCAGGCCACCAATACTGAGTACGAAGATCCTTGTACATTTTGTTAGCACCAAGATGGATAGACTATCGAGATTTATGAGATTCGTCCATCACTAAAGTACGGAGATCATCTTGTTTCGGAATCCACAAACGACCCTTGAAGTAGAGTAACCTATCGTCCTTCGCTTCGAGTTTAAGCTCAAGTTGAAGTGGTAATTCCTTACCCATCAAGTTTTGTGAAACATAAAATTGTTGAGCTTGAAGAACACGAGTTTGAATATCAGATAGAGTTTGAACAGAATGAAGCTTGACTCTCTCTTTTCGACTAAGCGCATCGGCTACGACATTCGCCTTACCAGGATGGTAGCGAATCTTGCAATCTTAATCGCTCAGGAGTTCAACCCATCGTCGTTGCCTCATGTTTAGCTCCTTCTGATTAAGAATGTGCTGGAGACTTTTGTGGTCTGTGAAAACCACACACTTCGTGCCATAAAGATAGTGTCTCCAGATTTTGAGTGCGAAAACTACAGCTCCTAACTCAAGATCATGAGTTGTGTAGTTCTTCTCGTGAAATTTCAGCTGTCTTGACGCATAGGCTATGACTTTACCTCGTTGCATAAGAACGCAACCAAGTCCTAGATTCGACGCGTCACAATAGACAACGAAATCATTGTTTCCATCGGGAAAATATAGAACAGGAGCATCACACAGCTTCTGTTTCAGTGTTTGGAACGCTTCTTTTTGTTTGGGTCCCCACTCAAAAGGCTTATTCTTTTGAGTCAAAGCAGTGAGTGGAACCGCGATCTTCGAGAAATTCGAAATGAAACGACGATAATAACCAGCGAGACCAAGAAAAGAACGAATTTCTGTAGGTGTCGTTGGTGTATTCCAATCCTTAATTGCAGCAATTTTGGATGGATCCACATGAATACCCTTCTCGTTGACTATACGACCCAAAAACTGAACTTTTTTAAGCCAGAATTCACACTTGGAGAATTTAGCAAAAAGTTGTTCCTTCTTTAGGAGTTCCAGTGTCAAACGAAGGTGTTGCTCGTGATCGGCTCGATACTTCGAATAAATAAGAATATCATCGATGAACACAATGATGAACTTGTCTAAATAAGGTTTATAGACCCTATTCATTAAGTCCATGAAGATAGCTGGGGCATTCGTCAAACCAAAAGGCATGACAGTGAACTCGTAATGCCCATATCTCGTACGAAAAGCAGTTTTGGGAATGTCTTCTTTGAATACACGAAGTTGATGATACCCATAATGCATATCGATCTTAGAAAAATATGATGCACCTTGCAGCTGATCAAAGAGATCATCGATTCGAGGTAGGGGATATCGATTCTTAATGGTAAGCTTATTAAGCTCACGATAATCGATACACATTCGAAAAGACCCATCTTTCTTTTTCACAAACAGGACAGGAGCGCCCCATGGTGAATAACTTGGTCGGATGAATCCTTTATCAGATAACTCTTGAAGCTGTTTCGATAACTCTTGCATCTCCGACGGTGCAATATGATAAGGTTCTTTCGCAATCGGGTTGGCATTGGGTACAAGATCAATATGGAACTCGACTTGATGAAATGGAGGCAGACCGGGCAGTTCATCCGGAAACACCTCTGGATAATCTCGAACAATCGGAATATCTTGAATACACTTGCTTTTACCCTTCTCCTCAGTGACATGCGCCAGGAAAGCAACATATCCTTTTTGTAAATAACTTTGGGCTTTCGTACACGACATGAGTTTCAATCCACCAGATGGTTTCTCGCCATGAACTTCTAGAATTTCACCAGACGGAAGAGGAATACGAACAATCTTATCGAAACAAACCACCTCAGCATGAAACTTAGTTAACCAATCCATCCCCACGATAATATCGAAACTCCCAAGTTTAATCGGCATGAGGTCAATAGGAAAAAGATGGTTAACGAGGTTTAATTGACAATCGCGAATAACAGAATCGAGTACGAGAGGTTTACCAGTAGCAACTTCGACAGATAAGGGTTTCCTCAGTTTAGTTCTAGGTATCGCAAGTAAAGGCTCAAAAGATAATGAAACAAAACTCCTATTGGCACCAAAATCGAAAAGAACAGATGCAGGTTGATGGTTAACAAGGAACGTACCATTAACCACCTCGTTGTCAGCTCGAGCCTCGTTTGCATTCAGATTGAACGCTCGTCCACGAGCGGGATTCACATTTGCATTCGGATTTGCAAGCCTCGGACAATTGTTGCGGAATTGCCCATTTCTCTGCAATTGTAACATGAACCAGGTGGGAATCTACAAGCATTTCCCTGAACTTGTGCTGGAATCTGAGCAGCTTGATTCTGACCTAAACGACAGATGTTGGCCAGGTGCCCAAGTTTACCACACGTAGTGCACTGTTTGCAAGCCTGTTGGACAACATGATGACCATTGCATCGAGTACAATGAGGTGCGGTACCAGCATACGCTTTCTTGGCAGGAGGTTGAGCTGGTGGGTTCTAAGCATTCAGCGCAGTAACAGCAAAATTCTGGGAAGCCTTGCGCTTCCTCGACTTCTTAGAAGACTCACCCTTCTTCTTTCCCTTACCTTTACTCTTGTCTTGAACGGAATCGGCCGACTGCTTCTTGTCACCCTTACGAGTAAGCTTACAATTCCTGACTTGAGACTCAGTCATGGTTGCATCCAGTTCGATTGCCTGACGAACATTGGTAGGATTACTGCCAGTCACAATGTCTTGCACAGAATCGGGCAGACCATCGATATACCTCTCAATAGCTTTCTCCAACGGGGTAACCATGGTGGGACACAACAAACTCAGCTCTTCATAACGATCCATGTAAGCACGGTGTTCCCCCCCATCTTGTTTCAGATCATCGAATTCTTGCTCCAACGCCCTAATCTCATGACGGGGACAGAACTCTTTCATCATGAGAGCTCGAAGCTCTTCCCACGTTTGTGCCATTGCCATATCGGCGCCCCTATCACGCATCACACCGTTCCACCATGTAAGGGCACGCTTCTCGAACACACTGGATGCAAACTCAACCTTACGCTCATTCGGACATTGCACATGTCTGAATGTGCTCTCCATACTTTCGAACCATTGCAGGAGCGCGGTTGCTCCTTGAGACCCAGAAAACTTCAACAATTTAGCCGAATTGAAATTCTTGAAACTACACTGAGCATTATTGTTATTATTATTGTTGTATAATTGATGGATCTGGGTTACTATGTTCGAAAGCACAACAGCCATTTGCTGATCGACAAGGGCTGCAACTTCTTCGTTGGTTAAAGGTTGTGCATCACGTCGAGGAGGCATTGTCTAAAAGGAACAAGGAACATGAGAAACGAGTGAGGTCGACAATTGGAGAAATAAAAGAGGTATCGAAAACATCAACAAAACACAAGGAAGGCGATCATTCGTTCGTTACCTCGAACAAACAAACGACACGCAGTGACTAATCAAAGTAAATGGGTCAATATAATGTATCACTGAAGACATGCTCGCCTATAAGTGAACACTCACCCCAAGAGTTCCCAGGTAAGAGTGACTGGTCTGATACTGCGGATTTGTACGAACACTCTAGCCTTAGACAGAAAACTCAGGGTACAGGCATTCACCCTTCCAGTTTGCATGTGTTCACATTATTTAGACCCAAACTTTGATGAGATTTTGAAAACTGAGAGGGTTCAAAACCTTATAACAAATCATCTACGAAGAGATGATTGGTTTTCAAAGCGGATTTGATATTGTGTTCTCGTTGTGGTTATCACCTAAGGATAGGTGACAGTATTGTTTTAAAATCTAAACGCAAGGAGACTCGCGTTAGGGTCCTAGAAATTTATAGTCTAGGTCAAAGCATTACTAATAACCTAATTCCCTATAACCATTGGCTCTGATACCAACTCTTCTGTCACACCTCGACCGCGTTAAAACAACGAAACCGCGGCGGAAACGTCGGGGAGTGGAGTGGCAGAATTATTGTTTCACAACCATGGATACAAAGTTTCGTTTTATTGATTCATTTAATAATTTACATTGTCTTAAAACCAAACAAACAAGTTACATATCGTCTATCATCGTTATTAAGTCACTAAGGCCTCATCCAGAACCTATGTGAATCATGCATCCTAGCAATCAACATCATGCAACACCACCTGAAACATATGTGAAAACAAAGTCAGCAAAGAAATGCTGGCGAGCACATAGGTTTTATGAGAGTATCGGATTCATGACTTGTTTACATATTGCAATACCTCGAAAACCTTGTTTTGAAAAGTATATAGTATTGCAACATGATTAACCAACTCAAATCAAGTTAGTTATAGTTTATAAAATCTCGCAGCCATGCTTCTTAACCCAAAACATTTGTTTAAATAACCACATCATAAATTGTTCTCGTTACAAAATTCGTATGGTTTATATCATTTAGAAAACCTCGTTGTGTGACATCGTTTCAAAAATCGTTTCCCAAGTGAACTAAATAATGACACGGAATATAATATGATAAAAGCACTTATATATAAGATGTACCAGTGGCGTATCTACCATGCTTTTATCATGTTACACCCATCCCATTACCTAATCACAACCCAAAACCAATCGTTTGTTCAAATCGTTTAAGTTGTTCAAATAGTTTCAAATCGTTTAACTCGTCCCAAAATCGTTTTTGTTTTAATTGTGAAGCTACTTTTGGTCGTCTCGCTAATAACATTCAAACCTTCGCAACTCGACTATCTCGAAACTCGTATTAACAAACCACCAAAGGGTAAGTTAACAATCATAGATTCGGTCGTTATCCACATAACCCCCACACATAACCATGGGTGTAGTTTGATAACGGGATTTGTCAGATCCTATGGTACCATAACTTAATACTGGTCGGCTTGATCAATGCTAATGAATGTTATTCATTATGTAAATATGTGCAACAAGTTTGTTCACATTATCGAAATCGTTATTAGTTTAATATAAACCATAGTATTCGTTTTTTAAATCATCGTTAAAATCTCGAAATCGTTTTACACATATGAATCACCCCAAAACAATTGAAAACAGTAAAATAGGGGAACTATGTACTCACATTGAAGTGCAAAGTATCCTCAGTCTAAAGAACTCAACAAGCTCAGGCAAACCAAGGAAATTCAAGTAGCACCTAGTAATCGAATCACTAGTTAAATAATCGACACCTAAATCGGAAGATCGGATAGAATGAGGTCTTGTAAACCAAATGAGTATTGGAACTTATGTGATATGGTTTAACAAAGCCTACATTCTAGATCGGAACCTCACCTAAGTGCTTTCGACCCGTTACGACCCATTAAGGTAGCTTAAGCTACTTTAACGCGTCGTTCGCGCAAACGCGCGTTCGAGACGTCTAACTAGTCCTATGACAAGTATTATATACCCTAACATGTTTAAATATGTTGCATAATCAATTATGTGACAAAAGTTTAAGTTACATATGCTTAAATACCAATTATGCATGAAAAGGGCATTTTGGTCATTTACCTAAGGCATATAAACTACCTATTATACAATTACTTAAACTAAGTGACCATAAGGTATAACCTCGGAAGGTTATTCCCTATGCAACTATGGTCACTAAACATGCTTGGTCAGATCCTAATGATCGACCAAACGGGTCGAGTTCGAAAGTCTAAGCGATGGTTTAGACCGCTTGACTTACGACTCTCCACAAGCACTAAACTAAAAGTGACGAGCTAAACTTGTTAAAACATGTTTAACTAAGTTAGAAAACAGGTTTTGATATCAAAACAAACTGTTTTGATACCCAAGAGTAGTTTGGTTGCAAAATACGCATTTTGACCGAAACTACGACTCGTCACTACGCCTAGTCAACGTGGTAATCAGTAGGTATAGTCACAAGGGACTATAACCATCATGATTACGCTCATGTTGTAAAGTTCAAACGAACTTTGTGTTGACCAAAGACTGGTCAAAGCAGAAAGTGAAACACTGTTTGACTTTCACGCTCGAAAAGCAATAAAAGAACGAAAGAAGCTTACAAAAGGTCCAAGCTAGGGAGAACTTGATCTATAACACTCAGGTATATAACACTCAGGTATGAAGCAAAGGCTTCAACTTAGAGCATTAATCAGATCAAGGGTGCAGAAAATGGAATGAGGGCATGGGTATTTATAGTTTTCAGAAAACCGTTAAGATCATTACTTGCTAAAGAAGGATTAATCTTGGCCATCCATGTGGGCAAATGGTTTTAGAATACCATGGACATGAAATACTATCAAAACCTAGCAGATGGTATCCCAAATCAATGGTTAAAAACCATCAAAACCAGACCCAAGACCAGATTCAATGTTTCTGCCCAGTTAGGGTTTTGGCTACCCGCGACAGAAATAGCCTATGCTGTCGCGACCCGCCATACCCTCAGATCAGAACTTTCAAATTTGGCCAAACAGGCCCCTACATGCTTAAAACTTGATTTTTGATGCATTTAACCCCCGTTAACCCCATTTCAAGGCTCTATAATGAAGTTAAAGTATAGGGAACTTAAAATATGCTCAAAAACATCTCGTATGTCGGTTCGTTTGGTCGTACGATTGCGTTGTTCGGTTAATTACGACGGAAGTCGTAATAGACGCAAAAACGATCCAAATTAAGCGACGAATGGAAATTTAGCATGCCAATCACCAAAATAAAATATTTTAACGATTACATAAATTTTTGGGTGTCCGGATATATTCAGAACGTAAGATATGCGCGAAAATGCAAACTTATGCACTTTTTGACGCTTTTAGTCCCTATTGATCAAATAAGTTTATTTTAGCATACCGAACCCCTCAAAGCCTATTTCTAAGCTATGTTAAGGATATTTAGGGTATGTTTAACTTATGATCAAGTTCCGGAACGTTCCTTATGTCACGGCCCCCGACCCGGTTTGACCCGTTTTAGGAGCCGCGGGACAGAAAATCCCGTGGTATTTATTTATCAGCGGAAGATTTCTTCAGTATCTTTTTAAAACTGCAATTTTCCTGATTATTTTATTTCACAACTCGGGATAAAACCCCGGTAATTTACAATCATATAATTTCACTGAGAAATCTTTATTTTACAAAACATGTTTCTTTATTTTATTCTGAGCCACTTCCTTAAGCTTTGTAGTGCTTCGCGGCACTTTTCTTGGATCACACTAGATCACCTGAAACATGTTTGAAAAAGGTTTTGTCAGCGGGAAATACTGGTGAATCATTCTTTTTACGAAAACGACTCGTTTGTTATAATTTACAGTATTAAGAGCGATTACAATGTTTCCTGATATCAACCAACTACCCACAGTATTTGTCACTCGACTCGTTTCTATGACTATGGTCAGATCACCCATTGGCTAACTCGTTGTCCAATGGTGACGGGAACAAGTAATGTATACAAAACCCCACATACTGGCTGTAATTTGGTGATTACAAAGACTTAATCCCTGTAATTATAACCTTGAAAATAAATATGCTTTTGTAAATAAATTTAATAAAAAGAGAATGACTCACATTGCAGATTTAATATGAACAGAGCTTAGCCTACTGATTAGCCTTGATAACCTAGTTTAAATAACAATGCACACAAACTAGGTTAGTAACTAATACAGCATTTACGATAACTCACGAGATTAAAACCCTCACAACGAATGACAAAGTGCGATACTTAAACATCCATCGAATTAACGATGAATGACAAAGCATAAACCCTAAGGTGGGCAGCACTTAAACATCCATTGGATAGTTTAATCGATCAGACATTGAATCGTAGCAGGGATCGAGTTATTACCCTGTATTGCGGCAGCACTTCGTGATTTGTGTATGTTTTTAGACTGTTTCTACTATATCTCAGTGTACGTTTTGAGTTTTATCGTCGAACTAACGCACAATTGCATGTACCAGACTCTACTATTTATACATGAAAAATGGTCCCTCCCGCGTGTCGCGACAGGGACACCTGCACCTGTCGCGTGGCGCGGGGCACACACTTTTAGCCTAGAGTAGCCTTGTGTGCATGTAGCCTTGCTGAGTTGGTCGTTCGTCAATTTTCATTATACACGTAAAACTGTCAAGATAATAACAACTAGGGTTTACCCCCCTGAGTTTTAGGGGCCCTGATCCTGATTCCTATTGTTCTGAAAATTTCAGGTTTATACAGAATCACTTGGGTGTCTCAATTAAGGTTTCCTATTGGAAAAATTAATTTAATAAATAGGATTTTTGTTGAGAGTTGTTACATCCTCCCCACCTTAATAAAAATATCGTCCTCGAGATTTACTGGAACAAGTAGGGGTACTTTCGCTTCATTTCAGATTCCAGCTCCCAAGTGTATTCTGGTCCTCTCTTTGAATCCCACTTGAATTTGACAAGTACCAATCGTTTGTGTTTGAGAAATTTCACCTTTTTGTCTTCTATTTGAAGAGGTTTCTCTACGAATTTCAATTTTTCATTTACCTCTATGTCCTGAAGAGGTACTACCAGTGATTCATCTGATAGGCATTTCTTGAGATTGGATACATGAAATACGTCATGTACTCCAGCTAATTCTTCTGGTAGTTGTAAACGATAAGCAACTGGTCCTATACGTTGGATCACTGGAAATGGTCCTACGTATCTTGGACTTAGCTTTCCCTTCTTACCGAATCGAACTACTCCTTTCCAAGGTGAAACTTTCAAAAGTACTTTGTCTCCAACTTGGAACTCTAGTGGTTTACGTCGATTGTCTGCATAACTCTTCTGGCGATCTCGAGCCGTCTTTAGTCTTTCCTTGATCTGAGTGATTTTCTCAGTGGTTTCTTGCACTATCTCAGGACCTGATAATTGACTCTCCCCTATTTCTGCCCAACAAATGGGAGTTCTGCATTTTCTTCCATACAATGCTTCGAATGGGGCAGTTTCGATGCTTGAATGATAACTATTGTTATAGGAGAATTCGATCAAAGGTAGGTGATCGTCCCAGTTTCCACCAAAATCTATCACACATGACCTAAGCATGTCTTTCAAAGTTTGGATTGTTCTTTCACTTTGTCTGTCTGTTTGAGGATGATATGCAGTGCTTAAATTTAATCGAGTTCTCATTGCTTCTTGGAAACTAGTCCAGAAATGGGAAGTAAAACGACTATCCCTATCCGAAACAATGGAGAGTGGAACTCCATGTAAGGATACTACTTCATCTACATATAACTTTGCCAACCTTTCCATGCTAAAGGTTTCCTTTATTGGTAGAAAATGAGCTGATTTGGTTAATCGATCCACAATTACCCAAATTGCATCATTACCTTTTCTGGTTTTGGGTAACTTAGTAACAAAATCCATTGTTATTAGTTCCCATTTCCATACAGGCATCTCTAGTTGTTGTAGTAGACCTGAAGGTTTCTGGTGTTCTGCTTTAACTTGGGAACAAGTAAGACACTTAGAAACATATCGAGCTATATCCTTTTTCATTCCTATCCACCAAAAGTTATTTCTTAAATCTTGGTACATTTTATTGTTTCCTGGGTGCATAGTATATCTAGATTTATGGGCTTCTTCTAAAATCTTATTTCTTAATTCTCCCTGTTTAGGTACCCAAATTCTGCTTTTGTGGAATCTCCAAATTCCATCAGCTCCTTGTTCTAATTCTTTTATTCGTCCCTTCAATCCTTCAGCATCATCTTTGATTGATGTTTCTTGAAAATGTTTTAATTGTTCCATTAAATCTAACTATAGATTTAACCTAAGAGCACGGACTCGTTGTTGTTTCTCATGATACTTACGACTTAAGGCATCTGCAACTACATTTGCCTTTCCTTTGTGATACTGAATATCACAGTCATAGTCACTTAAGATTTCCATCCATCTCCTTTGCCTCATGTTTAACTCTTTTTACCCAAATATATATCTTATACTTTTATGATCCGTATAGACAGTAAATTTACTTCCGTAAAGATAATGTCTCCAAATCTTAAGGGCAAAAATTATGGCTCCTAATTCTAAATCATGAGTCGTATAGTTTTCCTCGTGCTTTTTCAATTGTCTTGAAGCATACGCAATTACCTTCTTGCGTTGCATTAGCACACATCCTAATCCTAGTTTTGAAGCATCACAGTAAACTTCAAAATCTTCAGTTCCTTCTGGAAAAGCTAGGATTGGGGCATTTGTTAACTTTTGCTTTAATATCCTAAAAGCTTCTTCTTGCTTAGGTCCCCATTCAAACTTAACCGCTTTACAGGTTAGCTTAGTTAATGGTACAGCTATCTTGGAAAAATCCTTAATAAACCGTCTATAATATCCGGCTAAACCTATACAACTTCTAATTTCCATTGCGGATTGCGGAACCTTCCATTTGGTAATTGCCTCTATCATAGCAGGATCTACATGAATACCTTCGTGATTTACCATGTGTCCTAAGAATTGCACTTCTTGCATCCAAAATTCACATTTCGAGAATTTGGCGTAAAGTTTTTCTTTTCTTAACAAAGTTAAGAGTGCATGCAAGTGCTGACAATGTTCGTCCTGACTTTTTGAATAAATAAGTATATCGTCAATAAAAACAATTAAAAATTTATCCAAATACGGTTTACAGATTCTATTCATCATGTCCATGAATGTGGCAGGTGCGTTCGTTAATCCGAAGGGCATGACTGTAAACTCGTAATGACCATACCTAGTTCTGAAAGCAGTTTTAGGTATGTCTTCTTCTTGTACCTTCAATTGATGATATCCAGAGCGTAAATCGATCTTAGAAAAATATCTAGCTCCTTGAAGTTGATCAAAAAGATCATCAATCCTAGGTAATGGGTATCGATTCTTAATTGTAAGCTTATTCAATTCTCTATAATCAATACACATTCTCATCGAACCATCCTTTTTCTTTACAAACAACACTGGTGCTCCCCAAGGGGATGAACTAGGTTGTATGAAACCTTTACTTAGTAATTCATCTAATTGCTTTTTCAGTTCTAACATTTCTGTGGGTGCTAACCGATAAGGTTCCTTGGCTATCGGTGTAGTTCCTGGAATTAGATGAATTCTAAATTCTACTTCCCTATCTGGTGGTAATCCTGGTAACTCTTCTGGGAATACATCTGGGCATTCTGAGACTACAGGAATCTCCTTAAGTTCTTTACCCTTAGTACTAATGATTACTGAAATCATATACACTATTCCTTGTTTTCTTTCATAACTAGCAACTTTCATTACTGAAATGAACTTCATGGGTTTTCGCGGTCTGTCCCCTGTAACCATGATTACTTCTCCGGTAGGTGCCTGAATTTCTACGGAGTTCTTATCACAAAGGATTCGAGCATGGTTGGCTACTAACCAATCCATTCCTAACACAACATCGAATCCAATTAAATTCATTGGCAATAGGTTTGCATGAAATTTATGACCTGAAAGTTCTATATTTTCTCTTTTGCAAAACCTTATCTATGGTAATAGAATTTCCGTCTGCCGTTTCGACTATAAAAATCTTCCTAAGGTTAGTTAAGGGTAATTTAAGTGCTTGGCAGAATGAAGTATTTATAAAACTTTGGTTTGCACCAGAGTCAAATAATACTTTTGCATATACATTGTGAACTAAGAACGTACCGGATATCACATCTGGAATGAGTTCTGCTTCTTGAGTGGTCAGCTGGAATGCTCTGACATTCTTTTTAGTAGCTCCTTCGGCCGTTTTGGCTTTGTTGTCTGCCGGTATAACCAATTTAGGACATTCTGTTTTGAAATGTCATGTTTCTCCACAATTATAGCAGATTCTTGTTTTCTTTCTGCAATCTTCTTCGCTATGTCCTATGGCTTTGCAAAAGTTGCAGATTACATTACATCTTCCATAATGTTTCTTTCTGCAGTTCTTGCAGAATGGCGAAGTTGAAGATTGCCCTGTTCCTCTTCTCCTGAAACTGCTGTTATTACCCGTACGAATTCCTTGGGTAATTTTCTGAGCCAGTTCCTTCTTCCTGTTTTCATCTCTCGTGCGTACTAGTTCGTCAGTTAGGGTATTAGCTAATTCCACCGCATCGTCAAGAGTACGAGGTCTCGCAGCTTTAACGATGTTACGGATTTCACTAATCAGTCCCCAAATATAGCGAGAAATGAGTACCGGTTCCGGCGAAGCCAGTGTTGGTACCACTCTAGCATATTCAAAGAATGTCGAAGTATATCCTCGACAATCTACACCCATCATTCGATGGTTTAGGAACTTATTTGCCACTTGATCTTTTTCATATTCGGGACAAAATTTTCTTTCTACAAGACTTTTAAATTCTTCCCAATTCATGGCGTAGGCCCTATTTCTTCCTTTTGCTTGTAACACCGTGTTCCACCATTCTAGCGCCCCTTCTTTGCGTTATAATACGAAAAAATACATGAAAATACGTTAAAATACGCAAAAATACCCTAAAATAGGTTAAAATAAGCTAAAACACATTAGAATACGCTCAAATACGTCAAAAAAACTATAAAATACGCAACAATATGTTAGAATACGTCAAAATACGCAAAAATACGTCAAAATATGCGACTAACGATATTTCCACACACGTATACATATAATACGGCACTATGGAGTACAAGTGGATTTCAAACATAACTGTACTTAATCATAGAATACGATATTCGCACGCAGCCGAACGGCACCGAAACGACGTATGTTGAAGGTATACTTCATAAAACGAAAAGATATGCGAAAGTTCGGCAAAAAACGACACGTATACGCGTCGAACCGAGGGAAACACGATAAAACTAAATTTGAAATAATTCCATATACGATCGTATAGGCCTATGTCGTATCGTATATCGGCTTAATACGCATCGTATAGGCCTATACGATGCGTATTAAACTTTGAATTTTCTCAAAAATACCCCTGAATTTATCAGAAAAACAGGGGTATTTCAGTAAATTTGTGAAACACATTTTTGAGAAATTTATAGTTTAATACGCATCGTATAGTCCTATACGATGCGTATTAAACTATAAATTTCTCAAAAATGTGTTTCACATCAAGGGTTCCATCGTTACAACCACTTGTTTTCAACGGGGATGTAATGCAATGATTCCTCTCAATTGAATAAACAGACACTTGAATCGTCTCGGAAGTACTGAACAACAGAAATAACAGCTTCGGTTTCATCAGCTGCATCGTTTACCGTGGAATGCATCCTTATTTATGTAAATAGAACAAACAAGCATGCCTTGAACGAGTCTAGAACACTCGTAATCCTCAACCGGCTTTGAAACCGGACGGAATCTATTAAGAAACTATTGTCGGATCTGTGACTCCATTGAAGATGCGATTAAGGTAAGCGTGCCGTATCATGTGTCATAAAATGGAACATAATCCAAGATTGTCTAAAGAAGCGCTTTTATCATGTGTCATATTACAGAAACATAATTTTACAGACAATTTAGAGAACAGAGAATACGTTACGAGATTCTTCGAGAATTTGAAAAGGAGAAAATTCAGAACGACAAGGGTGCTGGTCTTTTCTCCCACGTATTTTATCAAATGAACTGTCACGTGTGATTATCAAATGACAACTTTAGGGGTCTAGTCCTAGCTAGTTTCTCCCACGTGTGATCCAGAGAATACGTTTCTCGGGTTCGCATTTGACACAACACAACAAAAAATAAACTTCAAAAAATCAGTGCCTTGATACGCATCTAATATGACACATGATAAAAGCATTTCTTTAGACAATCTATTATTATGTTCCGCAAATTGGGAACCACATATTCGTGTGTAAAAGCTCGGAAAGATGACCGAATAGAGATCTGAATATACCCTTGGTATTTGTTTACCACATGACATATGATAAAAGCGCTTCTTTAGACAATCTGGGATTATGTTCCATTTTAACACGCCGCTTAAATCTCAGTTATGTCTCATTGCATTATGACAATATTGACAGGGGTGCTAGTCTTTTCTCCCACTGTACAAACTTGAAAAATCTCACCATAACACATTGTAGACTGGTGGGCTTGAATGGTTTTAATATATTTCATCTTGGACTATCTAGTCTAATACTTGAAAATGGATATGATCGTGTCAAGATCTTTATCTATTGTGTCATCGACCAATTGCTCGAAATCCCTTTCGTTTCTCGGGTTCGCATTCGATACAACACAACAAAAAATAAACTTCAAAAAATCAGTGCCTTGATACGCATCATATAGGCCTATACGATGCGTATCAAGCCCGCCGCCAGACATAACCTGCACCTGTCAGCCTGCCATGTCTTTTACTTTATTTCAATACGCATCGTATAGGCCTATGCGATGTGTACTGAATTGAAAAAGTATGAGGATAAACAGGGGGTGTGCCATTAGAAAACCCCTTTGGGTAAAACTGAGAAAACCTAAAAAAGGGTAATTTAGTAATTTCACACCCACTTAACTGAGAAAACTAACCCCCATCCGCACCAGGGACTATCCAAGTAACAAACGGTTAAACCACAGAGAGCATACATGCTATTTTGAAAAGCTGAGAACTAACATGAAAAAACGTAAAACCACAGGGACTATCCGGACAATTAACTCTAAATATTAATATATGAAAAGATATAAATAGTTTATTCTCTATTTACATATTAATAAATAGGAGGTCAAAATAATTGAAATGAAGCTGATAAACTTCCATTGCAGTGCAGTAGCCGTAGCTTATCATGTCTCTTCCACTGTCAAATTTTCCGGTGACGACAGCCGTCACCGCTCTCCGTCCGGCACGATACCTTCCCACCACCATTATCCACCGCTTGCCACCACTCACCATCTTCAATTCCCATCGAAACCCCCCCAAAACCTTATTTTCTCCATCTCATATTAGAACCGCAACCGCCGCCGCTTCTACAATCGAAATTGAACCGTTGGATACCGTGGTCTCCGACTCATTACCGCTCAAGAAGGTTTCTGTTCTTATTCTTGTTTATTTTTTGTTTATTTATGTAATTGTTGACCAATTTTGTTGAAAGTTGTGGTAATGAAGAGAAAGTGTTGTTATTTTGACCTAATTTTTTGCAAGTCAAATTTGAAGTTATGTTATGTTTTCTCTATTTTAGGATACTGAAGTTTTATGCTTTTTGAAGTAATTAGGAGTTATGTAATTACATAATTACTTTTATGTTATGTTCTCTCATTTCAACTTTTGAAGTAGAAGAAGAATGCTCAATTTAGAATGACAGAAAAGTTAACATCTTTTGAAGACAAATAGTTAGATGCTCTAGTTGTTGAGGTTAAGATAACTTAATGAACTTTAAAAGGTGTCCGAGGCACCGAGGAAAACACATCAAGGGATTGAAGGCGCAATCGTGTAATATTGGGCATAGTTGTCAATAGCGCTGGTAGCTCCCGCTATTGCGAATAGCGTAGCATATAGGCGAAGGGTTGCTACAGATCCTGTAGCAGTGAATATCGGATTTTTTTTTATTATTACGTTTTGTTTTATCTTTCTTTCTTTATTTATTTAGATGATTAGTGATAGCGTATTTTTAGCATTTTTGTACATGATTGGTGTGTTACATTTAGTTTTTATTTTTTATATTTCTCTACCCCTTTATCGCTAAACATGAAATAGCTAGTGCTATCGCTACATAGCATCTAGGAGTTCTATGATATTTAGATGTCATAACATTACTAGTTTAAGTTGTTTGAACTATTTTATGATGTTTGTTTTATGTTTAAACCTTGTTTGTTGAAATATTTTCTATTTATGATGTTTGTTTTATGCTAATTTGTGATTTTTATGAGACATCTATATATTTTTTTAATTTTTTTTAATAATGTTTTGAGGCTTACGCCTCGACCTGCCTCGAGGCTTACGCCTCGTGAGGCTAAGGGAAAACGCCTCGATACCCGTTTTAGCCTTTTTAAACCTTGATCTAGGTAGCCTGTTGCTATGGTCCGCTATTTGCTAATGACAACTATGGTCCTGGGTAGAAATTGGTCAATATTAGGGTCCGTAGGAGGTTTATATGTAAAACAACCTCAAGGGTGCAAAAACTGTGAGATGTTAACTTGATAAAAAGGTTTATATGTAAAGCAGACGAGGGATACGCAGTTTCTTGTTGTAAATAAAACTTATTTGGTTGTACATAGGCTTGCCTCGTCTTTTGTGACCAAAATGCCTAAGGGGGCCTCGGGCTACCAAGGGACTGTGGTTGTTAAAAATAGATAGTGTGTTAATGAGAAGATAGGTTAAGAGGAACACCTTGGAATCTAAAATGTTAGGTTAGATTTTCCTAAAACTGCACCAGTTGTGTTCAGGGGAACTGATGATTTGGTAATCATGTTTGCATAGGAAGTTAATAGGAAAATAAACCTATTTAGTTATATGAAATAGATATTACACAAAACTCGAGAGAAGACGTGTGTTAATTGTTAACCATCAGAGAAGAATGGGATTAAATATTGAAAATTCATCAGTGGTTTTATCTAGTGAACCCCACATAAGATTATTGTAAACCTTATACCATTTATATAACTTAATTTGAGGTCTAACATATATGCATTTTAAACAAGGTTATATCGTGTTTGGTATTTGTAGGTATTGATTCCAATTGGGTTGGGTACAGAAGATATGGAAGCTGTTATAATGGTAAATGTGCTGCGCCAAGCTGGCGCTGATGTGGCTGTTGCGTCAGTGGAGCCTGATCTAGAAGTTAAACTTTCTGGTGGTACAATACTCGTTGCTGATAGATCCATTTCTGAATGTTCAGATCAAATATTTGATCTGGTTGCTCTTCCTGTAAGCTCTCCAAACTTCAAACCTCATTCTTTGACTTTTACATCTGTACACTTTATTAGTTCTTATCGGTATATATTTTGTGTGTTAGTTTTTAACTGTATTTCTTTGGTTGTTCGTTTTCGTCTGTAGTTCTTTACTTCTTTGTTAATTATATTTTTAGAGTAAAGTACATGGATGGTCCCTGTGGTTTGCACTTTGTAACGCATTTGAGTCCCCAGCCAACAAAGCTAAAGGTTTTAGCATGTCCAAGTTAGGGACTAAATGCGTTACAAAGTTCAAACCACAAGGACCATCCATGTAGTTTTGGAAAAATATTAAATGCGTTACAAAGTGCAAACCACGAGGACAATCCATGTACTTTTGGAAAAAAAGTTGGGGACTAAATGCGTTACAAAGTGCAAACCACAGGGACCATCTGTGTACTTTTAGAAAGCTAGAGACCAAATCCATTAATCCAAAATTTGGGTAAACCATAGGGACCATTCGTGTACTTTACTTTAATATTTATCTCACGTATATTTATCTAGGGAGGCATGCCGGGTTCGGTGCGTTTGAGAGATTGTAAAACACTAGAAGCAATTACAAAGAAGCAAGCCGAGGAGAAACGGTTATACGGTGCTATTTGTGCTGCTCCAGCTGTCACACTTTTGCCTTGGGGTCTTCTCAAGAGAAAAAAGGTTATTATATATTCATATATGTGTTTTCCGTAAGGCTGCAAATGAACCGAAAACAAGACCTAGTTAGTGTTCGTTTGTTAAGGAAATATATGTGTACACGAATTGTTCATGAACACTTACCGAACGAGATTTCTATGTTTGTGTTCGCTCATTAAGGAAATGAACAGGTCTATGTTCATTCGTTGAGGAAATGAACGTGTTTGTGTTCGGTTGTTAATGTTAGGTAACGAACGGACACTAATGGAAACAAACGAATACAAACAAGGGTCCATGAACATAATATATAATACACTGATACTAATTAAATATTTATTTGTCGGAACTTTGAAGTATTTAATTAAAATATAAACACGAAAAAACATTAATGAACTATCTAGCACAAATGAACATAAATGAACACGTTACCAAACGTAATGAACGCATGCGGCCTCTGTTCGTGTTCGTTCATTTAACTAAACAAACGAAGTTTCTTGTTCATGTTCGTTCATTTATTAAACGAACGGTCACAAACAAACTTCCCGCCGAACGGTTCATGAACTGTTTGTGGAACGTTCGGTTTGTTTGCAACCCTAGTTTTTTGGAATCAGTACTATGTTTTTTTAGGGATACTGCATGGTTGGTTTTATTAATTATGACTGTGCATTCCCTCTTGCAGACAACTTGTCATCCAGCATTTTTCGACAAGCTTCCGACTTTTCGGGCCGTTAAAACAAATCTTCAAGTTTCCGAAGAATTGACAACAAGTCGTGGCCCTGGTACATGCTTTCAGTTTTCTGTATCACTAGTCGAACAACTTTTTGGGGAGTCTGCTTCCACGGAGATGAGCAAATTTCTGGTATAAGTTTTTTAAATTTCTTAAAAGTTATAATTCTTTGATATCCAATGATGGATGATCAATTTGTGCTAACTCTTTGTGCTTTCAATTATGTACTAGCTAATGGATACCACTGATGAGGTTTCTCAGATAGAAGAGTTCAATAAAGTTGAGTGGGTTGTTGATCATACGCCTCGTGTAAGAGTTTCATCTTTTCTAGTTATTCGGGATTTATTTACAGTTTATGTTCTCATATATATAACTATCTCCGCTGCGGGTTCGAAACGTAGATAAAAATAAGCAAATTGCAAGAGTTAAAGTTGCTTGATGTTTTAGTTAAGGGGCTAAACATGCCATTATTGAAGTTGAGGGGCTAAACATGTCATTATTAGAGTTGAGGGGCTAAAGTTGTTTTAGTTAAGGGCTACAATGTCATTATTAAAGTTGAGGGGCTAAACATGTCATTATTAAAGTGGAGGGGCTTAACATGTCATTATTAAAGTTGAGGGGCTAAATATGTCATTATTAAAGTGGAGGGGCTAAAGTTATTTGTTATTAAAGTGGAGGGGCTAAAGTTGTTTTAGTTAAGGGGCTAAACATGTCATTATTAAAGTTGAGGGGCTCAAGTTGGTTAATGCCAGAGGTGCCAAGGTTGGTTGATGTGACAAAATAGCATATTTATAGTATTATTATATAATATAATATAATTGCTTAAACACTTATATGTGAAATTTGTTCACCATGGATGGAGAAAGTAAATTAATTCTTCTGTACGGAACAAACTTTATATGAACCGAACATATTTTGACCCGTTAGCCCACCCAACCCGGACCTGCGCATTTGGAACAGTTTAAATAACTGTATTAAATGCTTTATTACTACAGGTTCTCATTCCAGTTGCAAATGGATACGAAGATATTGAAGTGGTTACGGTTGTGGACATTCTACGACGGGCTAAGCTAGATGTTACGGTTGCTTCAGTTGAAAAAACTTTGTCGGTTGTCGGGTCCCAAGGAATTAAAATGGTTGCAGACGAGTTACTTAAGAAAGCTGCTGAATCAATATTTGACTTAATTATCCTACCCGTGAGTTTAAACATATTCTAATGAATAAGTTACATAGATGGTCCTTGTGGTAAGGTCATAATTCAGTTTTGGCTTTTATTCAAAAATCACGGGTTTGGTTCAAGAACTTTTTGACGTAACACGAATGGTCCTTTTTTTTACCAACGTGCTTTACAATAATTATTAAATTTAAGTCAATCGGGGTATAACAGTTATTTTACCAAAACTTAACACTTTTTAAGGTCAGTTAGTGCCAAGGATCAACCGTGCGACTTATGAGTGAGGAGTGGAGCCCATAGCCTTACCACATGATCATCCGTGTAATTTACTCTAATTTTTGTTAAATCACAGGGAGGAGTTTCTTGTGTCGAGCGATTACAAAAATCCAGGATTTTGAAGAAGTTGCTTAAAGAACAAGTTTCTAGTGGACGAAAGTACGGGGCGATTTGCTCTTCACCTTCAATTCTTCATAAACAAGGCCTGCTCAAAGTAAGTTAAAACTTGCAGCACAATGTTTTTGCATAATTATACAACAAAAATTGTTTCATCTTTGTCGAAATCTATACTTTTCTTGCAGAACAAGAAAGCAACAGCTCATCCCTCTGTGGTGAGCATGCTTGATAGCAACACCATAGTCGGTTCACAAGTTGTGGTTGACGGTAGACTAATCACATGTCGCGGTCTCTCAAGTGCCCCGGAATTTGCATTGGCTATTATCGCAAAGTTTTGTGGGCACGGTCGAGCAAAAAGTGTAGCAACGGGGCTCGTTTTTGAATACCGAGCAAGCTAAATAGGAAAGCAAAAGTTGATTGAATCTATTACCATTTGGTGGGTGGTTTTATAATCTATACAGCCACAAACCCATGCTGATTGCAAGGGTTATCGGTTAGTTTCAAGAATCAATTCCACAAGAAAGGTTCATTGTGGCTGATCATGATTCAACTTATTATATGTATTTGGCATGTTACCACTTGTATAGATTTGGAAGTCTAGAATGAATGTGAAAAATCAAGCCTTTGAGGTTTTAACATTAAGAAAATACCCTTTTTTGAAAGAAAAAAAAAGTTCTTATAATTAATTTATTGGTATGTAATTTCTTTTGTTGTTGTAATTACAATGTATTAAAGAACTTTTACGACAATAATTAGTTTTTATTATGGTTTAATATGTTATAATTCTAATGTATTAGTTATTTTGTAACAATGGTAGTTCATATCAATCTTATTAGTTTGATTTACTAAGAGTAAATTACACAAAAGGTTTTTGTGATATGCTCAAATTATGAGTGGGGAGAAATTACATGTTTGGTCTCAATAGTATGCACAAACATATTTTTTCAGTTGAGTGTATGCAACATATCAACCCCTCCTACCCCATAGACACAAACGTACATATACACACACTTATACATATATACAAATAAATATACAAAGAAGAACCGCCCAAAATTTGAGAATCGCTTCCTTAGAAACTAGTCATATTTAGTCGTCGGATATGAAAAAAAAAAAAAAAATAGAAAAAAGAAAACATCACCAAGTAACATTTTTGTAATTAAGTGAAATTATGAGGTGCTAAAAGGAGACAAGAAAATCATACTATCAAAACAACTTAAACAAAACTCGGGGTGTTCAAAAAACTCGTGGCTCGCAGCTCGCTCGAAACTCGCTCGAAAAAAGCTCGAAGAAAGCTCGGCTCGAAATTGGCTCGGTTGTTAACGAGCCAACTCGGCTCGGCTCGGTTTGTAAACGAGCCGAGCTCGAGCTTGGTCTGACTCGGCTCGTGAGCTGGCTCTATAAGGTTTACATCCTTCATTTTTTTTGTCCCACATCGCTAAGAAAACAAAAACCAAGTGAGTATTTCCCCTATAAAAAAAGTAAAGACCATGTATAAAGTGAATTAACTATTTATACTTGCATATTTAGTCATATGGTTAAATTAAATGGCAATTATGGTCCTTAGTCTACGAAGAAATTCATTTTTAAGGGCTTTTTAAGTAGTAAATTTTGCAGTTTTTTGTTAGTTCGAGCTTGATCCAGCCGAGCCGAGCTAGCTCGAATTCTAATCGAGTCGAGCTCGAGCCTCAAATCTCAGCTCGATTTGAAATTCGAGCTCGAGCCGAGCCAGCTTGAATCGAGTTCGAGCCGAGCTCGAGCTGGGTCTAGCTCGGCTCGTTTACAGCCCTAAACAAAACATTAATGGTATAGTGTATGCATTGCTGGTTAAAATAGAGAGTTTGATCTTGATAGGAAGGTTAAGGTGACACTTGGGCCCTACACCTCACAAAATTGAAAAACAGAGGGAAATGTATTTTAGTCAATCTTATTTCATCTATTCTATTTCTTTTTCCTTGTATCTTCAAACCCCACTTTATTTAAAACCCTTCATCTTCAATCTTTCCTTCATCTTCTCTCTCTAGAATTACTACACCATAGTGCGATTTTCTTTATCAATGAATGGTTTCAACGTGTTTTTCAATTTTTTTAAGAAACTCAGATAAATTTCATACAATTTCTCACTTATTTCAATTTAACATAATGCGATGGAACATGAGCAATCGGTTGTGATGGGGTATGGTATTGGACTCAACCCGAATGGTCGGACATTCCCGTTACTTATCGCTTATTATATTAATATTTATTATTATTGCTTACTAACCCAACCGCGAGACCCAACGCGAAGTAGTTTACACTACTTTGGGCAGGGGACTTGTAGAGATAACCCCTAATTGGGTCTGGCCCATTGAGGTTAGGGGAGACTCATGTCTCCTATATAAAGAGGTGTTCACCTCATTATTAGGGCACAAGAGATGGAGGCGCCACACTTTTTGTAGCTAGAAATAGGGGATTCTTCCCCTACCGTCCATCTCTACATCACCACTTTTCTATCTTTTCCATTGCAAATCTAAATTCAAGAGTAAGAAAAAGGTGTGATTCTCCATCATCTTAGATAAAGCGGTCCAACTCACTCCAGCGGTGAATCCGTGTTTCTTCATTGGAGCGAGTAGACCCCACCACGCGAGCACACTCCGGACAGACTCCGCTGCGCAAGCCCACTCCGTCTTGTCGGATATACTCCGCCACACGGGGTGAGTAGTCCCCGCGGGCCGGAGACCACACTCACCGGAGACCCGTGCGCAGGCAGGCAATACCCCGCACATGTCTTTGGCATGCCGGACACGCACGCGCGGGCATGTCTGCAAGGTGCTAGAGATGAATCCTTTCCGCGGTGTGATACATTTAACAGAAAAAACAAAAGAACTGTACTCTATACCATGCCACTATATACCATGGCACTACATAAAAGTGTTAATTTTTTTGCTTCTAAAAAAGCTAAAGATGTTTTTGTGGTGGTTATATTTGTGGAGAATCAGCATAAAGGTACTTAATATTATGTGTGTATTCACATATGTTTGTTTTTCAAACTCTCATCATAACTCACAACTTTTCACACAAATCACCCCTTCAAATATTATATAGGGACAATTTTAATCCCTTGGTAATTGACACATTTGGTCTTGGACCAAGCTAAGACCATCCGTAGCTGTGTCAAAATTGGGCGTTTTTTTTTTTTTTTTAAATTAACGCCCCAAAACGCCAAACATACGCCCCCCCTGGGCGTTGTTTTTGACAAAGTGGTATATGGCGTTCTTAATTCAACGCCCAAGATGAAAAGCATTTGGCCAATAGAATATTATTTGTTTTAATAATTAAAAAATAATAATAATTTGGTAATTATGGGAGTGCCACGTGTCGCTCAACGCCCAAGGGTGGGGACATTATCCCACTACGCCCATTTCTTCAAAACGCCCTTTTGCTGACTAGGACAACACGTGGCAGACAACGCCCAAGGGTAGGATATTATTCACCATAACCACTACGCATGATCTAAGATGCCCACTGTCTTATTATAAAAGAAATATATAATTAAGAACTATTGGCAAAACAAGGTCTTTAGGATTTTATTTATTCTTATATAATAAGTAAATTTCTAGACATGATGCAAAATCAAGATCATAGCTATCTTTGCCAATACAACACACAATATTTTCTAGTGAATGGCCCCACAAATGTTATAAAGTGACACTTATATTAATATCAACTGTCATGCCTTTTAAACATATATGCATGGCTTCAACGCCTTCTAGCATATTATAACAATACGTGCATGACTTTTAACTAATATGGACACATTTCATATTTACTTGGCCGGGAGAACTCAAATTATTTAGAAAGGCAGTGTTACATACTTATTTCAATAAAAATAAGTTGGCTAAAGTTAAGCACGTGAAATCAATTCATGGACACGGTTATCATTTTAAAAAATAATAACCAGGTGGTATTAACGCATACTCGTATCGTTGCTTATTACCATTCAAGTTAAATGCTACTAATATTTGTTCAACAACATGTGAGTCGCCATTCACGCATGCCACTTTACATATGAGCACGCCAGCCTCCATGCGAGCCTGTTCCTCTACTTACGAGCATGCCAGTCTCCTTACGAGTCAGCTATCGCCATATCTCCTTGCGAGCCTGCTGCTCTACGTACGAGCACATAAGTCGCCATACGTGCATGCTCCTCTAATTACGAGCATCTCAGTCTCCATGTGAGCCTGCTTCTCCACATACGAGCACGTAAGTTGCCACACGCGCATGCTCCTTTACTTATGAGCACGTAAGCTGCCATATCTGCATGCTTCGTTATATATGAGCACGCCAGTCTCCATACGAGCCTGCTGCTCTACATACGTGCATCTCAGTCTCCATGCGAGCCTGCTGCTCCACATACGAGCATCTCAGTCTCCATGCGAGCCTGCTGCTCCACATACGAGCACGTAAGTCGCCATACGCGCATGCTCCTTTACTTATGAGCACGTAAGCCGCCATACGCGCATGCTCCGTTACACATGAGCACGCCAGTCTCCATGCAAGCCTGCTGCTCTACATACGAGCATCTCAGTCTCGATGCGAGCCTTCTGGTCCACATACGAGCATCTCAGCCTCCATGCGAGCCTGCTGCTCCACATACGAGCACGTAAGTAGCAATACACGCATGCTCTTTTACTTATGAGTACGTAAGCCGCCATACGTGCATGCTTCGTTACATATGAGCACGCTAGTCTCCATGCGAGCCTACTGCTCTATATACGAGCATCTCAGTCTCCATGCGAGCCTGCTGCCACAAACACGCACGTAAGTCGCCATACGCGCAGGCTCCGTCACTCATGAGCACGTAAGTCGTCATACATACATGCTCCGTTACATATGAGGTATGGTATTGGACCCGACCTGAACGGTCGGACATTACTGTTACTTATCTCTTATTATATTAGTATTTATTATTATTGCTTACTAACCCAACCGCGAGGCCCAACGCGATGTAGTTTACACTACTTTGGGCTGGGGACTTGTAGAGATAACCCCTAACTGGGCCTGGCCCATTGAGGTTAGAGGAGAACCATGTGTCCTATATAAAGAGGTGTTCACCTCATTATTAGGGCACAAGAGATGGAGCTGCCACACTTCTTGTAGCTGGAAATAAGGGATTCTTCCCCTACCGGCCATCTCTACATCCCCACTTTTCTATCTTTTACATTACAAATCTAGATTCAAGAGGAAGAAAAAGGTGTGATTCTCCATCCTCTCAGAGAAAGCAGTCCAACTTACTCCAGCGGTGAATATGTGTTTCTTCAGGTTGAAACGAGTATTTCTCCTCTCAAATTTCTCACAACTTTTCTAGTCAAAGTGAAGATATTTGTGGTTCTTACTTTCTCTTAATGTATTAATGCGTTTAGTCAAAACAGTTATATAATTATGATATAAAAGCCTAATATATATTCAAATAAAATATGTCCTTGATCCTCCATTTCAGTTTCAGTAGTTTGTTTTCACCAAAAAAGAGCACATCCAGCCAAAAACCTTGTCCTCCGGTTGCATCTCATTTCTTTAAACATTTTTCCTACAAGTAAATAATAATAGCAAACTTATATCAGCAAAAATTAAATAATAAGCTTCGACTCACATTTTTCCTACAATATATTTACATCGTTTGATCATAAACTTCAACTGTTTGACATGAATAAATATGACAAAATTTGGAACATAAAATGTATATTTACCTCGTCTCATCACCATCACCATCATCATAATCATACCCAATTGTTTGACAAGAAGCTCCGCTTTATTTTAAACAAGTTGCTATGTGTATCAAAAATATGAAACACAATTAATGTATAAAAAATAAATTAACTGTAGATGAAATCAAATGATGTTACCTCTTATTTCATTTAATAACCAACTTTGAGAACACATTAATGCTTTCAAGGTACTTGGATGAAGACGGCTACGATGAGGATGTGAGTGCATATGTCTATCGCTTCCGTCAATTATATATCGTAGCTGAACGAATGATCAAGACAAGGTGCTATCAAGTTAAACATAATGTTCTATGTATGGAAAGTTGATCCGTACGGATCAACTATGGTAGATCCGCACGAGTTGATGCGAGAGATTAGGGTTTGGTGATTATACATGTTCATGCGCACATAAGAGTCCATTCGCAGATGTTTGTGAATCTGCCCCAAAGTCTACATCCTCGCAAAGCTTGGTCTGTGAATACAAGTCCATTCGCAAGTGTGTATATGTGCGGATCTAGGAGTCTTATATATAGTGGTTATGTTTAGTTCATTTGTATCTTTGGTTTGAGAGACAAAACTCTGCCAAATTATTTTCGTGGTGCTGTACTTACAAATCAGTAATAGAAAACAACAATTAATTAGCTTGTTCTTGTCTGGTCCACTCTCGTACTTAGATTCCGCACAAGATACGAGGTCTACGCAGTCAACGGTGTATTGGAATCGATCCTAACATGAACTCACAAGTGGTATCAGAGCAGGAGATTGATTGCGAGGCTAAAGATTCAAGAAACAAGCTGAATTCATCCAATTCAGAGCTGATTTCATCTCAATTTCATCATCTTCTACATATTCTTCTTTTACTCACTCTTTTCTATCTTTAAAACACAGATTCAAGACGTTTTCACGGTTAAAATTGGCTGATTTTGCAACATGTTGTGCAAAATCATGTTTTAAACAATCCTTCAAAGTATTAGACTCAAATTCAAACAAAATCATCATCAAATCTTTGAAAAACCTTGAAAAAATGGTTGGGTATTACGTGTTTGTTTAATCACGGATCTGGAATTGTTCTTGTTGATTCGCACGGTTCAACATAAGGATGGATCTAGGTTGCATTTTGATCAGTTGTGATTAAACAATATATTCACAGACCTACATTAGTTGGTCCACACGGATCTAGTGATATTAGTGCCCATCCGTGCGAACCAAGGCCTCCACATCCGCACGGATTGAATAGGGTTACATTCGCATGGATCTACTAAGATTGGTCCACATCCGCGCGAATCAAGGGTTTTGTGTGTTTGATTTTTCAAAGTTGTTTGATAAGGTTTGTTTGATTGTCGTAGGTTATTTTTAAGTATAAAAAATCATGGAAGAGGAATTTTACAACGAGTTTTATAATGCGTTCACAGCCGAAACGACATCCATAACGAGGAGCATATAGAATGTTATTTTGGAAAGTTTGAATTATGATAACTTGTATGGAAATCACCAGAAACCACCTAGACTAATGAATATTGAAGATTATAACTGGTGGAAAGACAAATTTGAGGGTTAGGTAAAAGCGTATGCTTATGATAGTTGGGTTTTCTTAAAACTGGGATATGTAAAACCAACAAAAGAAAGTGGAGAATTAATACCACTCAATGAATATGTTGATAGAGATAGAAAATAAGCCTCTGATGAACAGAAAATGATTGCACTATTACAACAATATGTTCGAGATGATATTCTGTTTTTGCTGCAACATGATTAAATTTCAAAGTCGATGTGGAAAGCACTAGAAGTTAAAGCAGCCGGTGGGAAAGAAATTAATAAGAACAAGATATCTTTGCTGAAGAAAGAGTTTGATCTGTTTAGTTGTGTAAAGGGAGAAAATGTCCGACAAATGATAGAAAGATTCTGTCATCTGAAAATTGAATTAGAAAGATTCAGAATCAAAAAGGACAGAGAAGAGATCATTGACAAACTCATCGAAGCATTACCACATGTAGATGATTGGCAAATGTTTGTCATGATACTGAAAAATGATGCAAAATTTGACGAGATGTCTTTGGATACATTAATTGAAAAGCTTGAAGGCCATGAGCTGGAATTGCAAAAGCACAACAAATTGGCCAGTTCAAATTATCAGCAAAATGTAGATTTGTCTATCGTATAAGCATGCTGATGAACAATCAAGCACCGAAAATAGGTACTGCTTTTAGTGCTGACAATTCAAATGAATCACCACAAAGGAGTTCGTCAAAGTATGATTTTGGTGGTTTAAGTTCAAACATCAAGAATCAATCATCTTCAAGTTCAAACCAGTCTAATCCGAACATGGTTCAATGCAACATTGCCATAGATCTAAAAAACTCTCAAAGCTTAAATGCTGATGCTGCCAAGCAACAAATGATCTTCCTAGCATCTATTCTAGAATCGTACGAAAGTCTGGTAACGGGTAAAATTGGAAACCCAAATATGACAAAGGAAGATTACGACCGGATCGATCCAGAAGAGATGGAGCTTATTGATATAAGATGGTGCATGGCGAGCGTTATCAAAAGGGCTCAAAGGTTTATGTAGATTACCAGGAGATCTTGTCTTGGAGGTACTGAAACAAAGTTGAGATTTGACAAATATAAGGTCACCTGTTTCAAGTGCAAGCAAAAAGGGCACTTCAAGAGAGAGTGCTCAAACTGACAAGCAGATGAAAGTGTGAATCTGTTTCATAAAGATTACTATCAGAAAGCAATCTACCATCGCACAAATGAGCAGCCACCGAAGATGAATAAAAAACTAATCAGTGAAGGTTCACCAAAAGAAAGAAAACAAGCTTTGGAGGTAATCCAAGATGACGAAGGATTCAATTGGAACAAATACATTCCAAAAGAGAAAAGTGCGTTGGTTGCTAATTTAAGATGATCCAGACAGGAACAGATTGCACGTGAGAGATTAAATGAGCTATATGATCCCTTTGATGAAGAAAATAATGTAAATAGATGGGATGAAGAGAGAGAATGCTTCTTAGATCCTTAAGGAAATCCTGTGGTAGATCCGAAGAAAGTGGATTTTGATGCTTTGGAAGCTGTTATACCTACTGCAGGAGATTTTTATATGAGGAGGAAAACAGAGAAAGATTATGAAGAAAACTTGGAAAAGCGTATAAAAGAGGTGATGTACGCTAGTCTAAAGAAGGTGACAGGGATGAAGAAGAAGAAGAAAGAAGAAACCATTGATGAGAACGTTGAGAAGCTGGTTGAAAAACTGAAGAAGATAACTAATGAAACAAAAATGGCAGATCAAAAAGAGGTAATTACTCAACTTGAATCTACTGAGTCGTCAAGTCAAGGCAAATCAACGGGTAATAATGAAATTGGTAAACAATATGAAGTTAAAAATGATGTGCAGTGTAGGAAACGCATGGAAACATGCAGAGTCTGTGCTGAGAAAGAGGAAAACTTAAAATCAAGAGATATTGAGTTTACTAAAATTGAAACTGTTTTCAAAGCAAAATGTAAAGAAATGTTTGAAAATGAAGAAGTTTTGAAACAAAAAGTAGAAAAGCTGACACTAAAATGTCAAGATTTTGAAAAAGAAAATGAGATATTAAAACAGAAGTGTTCAGCAAGCTGTAACGAATGTTCACAAAAAGATGATATCATTCAAGAGTTGCAAAAATAATATGATGGGATGAAATTTTCACATCATAATGTAAAAGAATCTTATGAAACTTTGAAGAGTAAAGTTAAAAGTATGGATGGAAGATTTTCAAAATGTTTAGAAACAACAAAACTTGTTGAAGCCAAGTATGAAGGAAAACAACTGGTTTTAAATCAATATATTGATAAAGTTGCTGAACTTAAACGAGAATTGGCTGAAAAAGAAATGATTGTTAATAAACTTCAAAGTTATCATCCTTCTTCGTACATTCTCGGATGTATTTTCAACATCACACCAGATGATAAAGATTCTGAAAAGAACAAAAAGGGTATTGGTTCAGAATATCATCAGGTGCCACCACAGTTGGAGGATAATTATACATTCTATGATGACGAAAAGGTGGCAAAAGCAATGGACATGGTTGACGAATTACCTGACAACATTGATGTGACTTACTCCAAATCTGATGACATTGGTGATTCAGATGTGGTAAGTAAGGTTGTTGAAAGCGTTCTGAAAGATGATTCTACCAAAACTAATAAGTCTGAATTACATGATGAAGATGAGGAAAGTTTTCACAAGAATTATTAAAAAAATTCAAAATCTGAGAAACATGCGAATGATGATTCAATAGGATTGGCATATTACATGATTGGATCGAACAAATTATTCTCATATATTGAAGTTCCGATTCAAAATGTGATTACGGAAAAGATTGACAAAGTTTTCAAACTGGCAGAAATAAAAAAATCTGAAATTGCAAAATTTGTCGGTAAAGCGAGTAAGAAAACTTTTTATAACAAACCTGGTTACAAAAAGAAAAACACAAAGGCTGGGTTGGGTTATAAAAAGAATCAAAATCAAAAGAAACAGGCTGAAAAGACCAAATTTCAGAAAAGACAAACTTTATTCATGGAACAAGTTCTGAAGAAGAGAAAGAAATCTGATTTAGTCGACAGACTAATGGGGAATTCTATGCTCTGAAAAAAGAAATAACAACAGGCTAAAGATGTTTCGAAAAAATATGTTTTAAATGCGAACAAATTGGACATGTTGGTCGAAAATGTCCAAATTTGAAGCATGTTCATGTTGAAAAGAAGAAACAGCAATCTGAGGCTGTGAAACAGAAGTCAACCAAGTTTGAGTCAAAACAAACTTGGAGACCAAAGACACCCAAAGTTGAGCCAAAACAAATTTGGAAATCAAAGGTTAATATTTCAAAGCCAAATCAAACTTGGAAACCAAAAACATCCAAGTTTGAATCAAAACCCACTTGGAAACCAAAGAATGATTTGTCAAATAGAAGCATTCAAAATGATTAACGATTTTATAAACGAAATGTTTCAACAGGACAAATTTGGGTGGTTAAGAAACAGACTTCTGTGAATGACAAAAGGAAAATCGATTCGACCAAAAGGGTTGAAAATAAGAATGAAAGAGTGGTTGTGAAAAATCACAAAGATTTTCCGAAATTGAATGATTTGTATTGTGTTACAATACCCAAGGTCAAATAGGCCTGGGTTGGATTATTTGAATTATTGAGTTAGTTGAATATGAAGGTGCTCTGGAAGTCAACTGAAAGTCAAAAGGAGCAGAGGAGTAGCCTGGCACATAAGGATGATCCCTGTGTGACAACTGGCACTTTTCCGTACATTCCGTACAATAATTAGACAGTAAATTGTGCTTTAATGACTGTGCATGATCCAGTTTACAAGACGAATGAATTTCTGATTACTGTTATATACATACAGTGGCATTTCATGTTGCAAGACTTTTATCATTACTACATGCAACACGATATAGTTCTATTAATGTACAGAACAAAATTGGCACCATTATCAGACAAACTAAAAGCACTGACGGGAGTTCAGTACTTAGACAGACATGATGTTAAGACACAGAATGAGCCCTAGAACCAAGTGATACACTAGGATAGTGTGTAGGAAAGTAGGGATTACAAAACTGCCTTCCTAGTGATGACATAGGTGCCGGAAAGTGCCAGAAACACACTAAAACTGCAAAATTCTACAGAAAATAAATAAATTCAGCAATTTTTCAGCAATTTAACATCTTATTATAATGCAGAAAAGTGGTTTAATGGTCCAGAATACTTTTCTAAGTGTCGGGAACTGAAACTGTCATAAAATACAACATAAAGCACACTAAACTGCGCAATTTAGCACTTTAACGAACAGTAACGAAACGAACAACCGGACACTACCCGAAACATCAAATTTTTGCTAGAAGCGCTGTTTTTATGTTACGAAGCTAGTTATGGTCACCAAACATCATATTACATCTCATGAACACAAAACCCCTAAATCCCTACACTTAATACTTGGGGATCTAACTAGATTTAATCACCTAATGTTAGGAATATTACACTTTACCCCCCCCCCCCATAGTTAGGCCGATTACAAGGAGGGCCCCACTTGAGATTTTCTTACATTATTTTATTTGATCTTGTTGGAGAATATACCAACAAATATACCTTGGAAGATTATGAAGATTCTATAAAATCTTAAAAGATTAGCACATTGATTTTAGTAGATTTTGTTTGATTTCCTTGGATTTCTTTCTTAGATTTTATAAGATTCTTGTCTAGAATATGCCATACAAAGATGCCATATACCATCTAAAAGATTGGTGTAAGATTATAAGAACCAAGGGACTTAACACTTAACCATTTCACAACACCCCAACTCCTCCTCTTCTTCCCTTAGCTCACGGCCCCAACCCCACCTCCATACACCTTCATTTTCACTTCATTCTAACACATTCTAAGGTGGTTCTAAGGTGTCTCGAGCCTATCTAGGAAGGTTGCAAGCAACGGAACTTGAAGGACCTCTCTCTAGTGCTTTTATCCACTTGTTTTCTACACTTGATCATCCCTAGCCTTGTGCTAGTGGTAAGAATCTTGAACTTGCTAGTTTACTTCTATTTTAAGTGGTTAAAAATAGAAACATAATCATAAACATGAAGAACACTAAGAATCATAAGAAGTAAACATGAACATAAGCTTAAAGTGTGAAGAAACCTTGATGGATATAAGTTGTTATGCTTGTTGATCTTTGATTATTTGTAGAGGTGATGTTAATCATCATAAGGTCTTGCTAAATCATGATTAAAAATGGATCATCCACACTTAAAGCATGAACTTGAAAGAAGTAATGTTTTCTTGAAAAACCATGATTAAAGTGAGTTGTTGATCATATGAATCCAAATATTTATGAAGGATTTCAAAGAAACCAAGTTAAAAACATGAGTTTCATATAAACTTGGTTCTCACATAAACAAACACTATTTTTGGTGGTTAAACAAATGTAGAAACACTTGTGTAACAAGAGGATTTCTTAAGGACACATTTTTGTAAAATATGAATACAAGTTGCAAACATCTAAGTCTTTCAAGAATGATGTTTTTAAATGAACAAACCCACTTTAAAGGGTAACTAAACTCACTAAACACACTACTAGGTTACTACAACCTTTTACAAAAATTTCAAGTTCATATCAAAGTGTAAATTTGCATATTTAAAGCATATGGTAAGTCTTGTTCATGTTGTTGATGATTGATGATGATTTAAAAAGAAAATGATATGCTTTGAAAGCATGGAAACCTCCATTTTTAAGGGGAAACTATGGCAAAATTTTTGTAGAAATTAAACACTTAGAAAAGTATTTTTAAAACAAGTGTTTATAAGTAAATGTTGAGAATGGTTTTCACATAAAAGTTGCCATAATATATATATATATATATATATATATATATATATATATATATAGGGGACCGCTAAAATGAGAACCACCTCCAGTTGTAAGAACCGTGAGAACTTTTTGATCCGGGGCGAGTTGGACCAAATTTTTTTTTCATAAACGTAGATGCTTGTATTATAAACACATTTGTAAAAAAAATTCAAAAAAAAAAAATGTCGTGTGTGTAGTTTTGAACACCACAAGTTTGTGTTTACGGGTACTGTAAATTTTAAATAAAATTTACGGGTCCCGTAAACGTAAACTTTGGGTGCTCAAAACTACACACCCGACATTTTTTTTGAATTTTTTTTACAAATGTGTTTATAACACATGCATCTACGTTTATGAAAAAAAAATTTGGTCCATCTCGCCCCGTACGGTGTAGTTCTCACGGTTCTTACAACTGGAGGTGGTTCTCAATTTAGCATGTCAGTTCTCACACAAAACGCATGAACTCACTCAACTTTTGTTGATGTTTTCCAAAATTACATGTGTTTCCGGTAACAAATTGGATCTTGGGCGCGGGTGTTGGTTCTAGAATTAAATTCCAAGTTTAGATGTCATCCACTTTTGATGAATTGTATCTTAGTCGAAGGTTGTGTTGTTTGAGACTTAAATAACTGGTATTTGTAATACTTTTACTTAATGAATGGATGAACATCGTTTTGATCATATAGTTGTTTATTATGATTGAATGCAATGGTATTAAACAAGTCACACATCATACACTTTCGCAAAAGTCAGAGTGTGACAGTTTGGTATCAGAGCTTCGATTGTAGTGAACTAGGATTCCTTCTCGAGTCTAGACTACAATCACTAGAACTCTCTCACGAAAAACATTTTACCAAAAAGGTTTTCATTGCATTCACTTAAGCGTCAAGATCCATGAGTCAAACATTTTTCAAAGAAAAGACAAGGCAAGGACATTAGTAGGGAGGAGAATACCCCAAACTAAGGTGCCAATTAAGGCATAGTCTATGTGGGATAGACTTGCCAAAGACAAAATGACCCCCCCTCAAAGGATAAACGAGAGTTATATGTGATATGATGCATTTATTTTCCTGTTTATGCTAAGTAACATACTTGTTTGTTGATCTATACATACGAAGAAGTGTACGGAATAATTATTGACGTGAATAAGATACCTCCGACTCCGAATCCTATTAGTGTTCTTAACTCGCACGATGAAGCTATCGGCCTCGCGTTCATTGCAAAGCTCATGGCTGGAGTAATTACCAAACAAGATTCTGAGCTTGTTTCCGTAGGAGATGGCTGCTCTTCCCTCTTGATTGTGAAGGTGCCTGACTACGGTTGTGACGACGAGGCAGAGGCGGCAACCTTGGACAACAAACTTATCAGCGGGACGAGGTCCCTGTGGTTTTTGGAACAAGATTGACGACACACAAGGAAGATGAAGTATTCAACTTAAAGGTGCCCCTCCAACTACGAGTAATTCTCCTTATTCCTATTTCGTTTAATCATCGTGCCTGTTTGCGCGTAACAATAACGAATGTTAGCACGTGGACCACTGCAATGGTCCTTTCCATGTCAGAGGTATAAGGAAAGTAGTGTCCCCTCCTTGGTTGATCATCTGCTTGGACGAGGGAAAATTGGGGTAACTGTGCAAGACAATTTATTATTACGGGGGCCCACGTAATAACGACTTGTAGTGCATGGAAATCTTGGTGGACTCTGCGGGTCAGGCTAATGATCACCATCCCTCCAAAAATAATCTATAGGTGTTCACACCTTCATCTGGTAGAACAACACCTAGACCATTGCTTTAGCACTTAATAAAGTAGGAAACCTGTCTTTGCCTACTTCGCGTCTGACACTTCTACCCGTATACGAGTCGTTTGGGAACCGATATCTAAGCAAGTGAAGATGGCTAACACGCGGGAAAGATTCGGTGACGTTAAACTCTCTATCACCTCTATATGAACAACCCCCATCTCTGGGAAAGTGTACCCGTCTTGTGAAGCTAAAGAACAAAGAAAACTAACGTAGAAGGAAAATCACTACTACTTTCACATCATGAAACTTGTATGACCGAGGTGATGTAATATCGAGTTCATTTTGTTTCCCCATTACAAACAATAAGTCAAGTTGCCAAGCCTATATGAAAGCTCAGTAATTGTTTCCTCACTCATACATTGTTGATTATATATGCATGTGATATTTGGTGATTACATGTTTGATTAGGGTACTATGTACCACATAGACAATTATGGAATATTGTCTAACCTACCCCACATCTTTGACAGAAGAGAATGCCGCCCAGACGTGACACAGACACCAGTGCGTTACCAAGGACAGAAGCCGAGCTTCAAGAATGCATCTCACAGGAAATTGCACGACATGAAGCCCTCCGCTCTGAACGCAGCGATGGCACTTCTGGAAGTAACCCTCCAACGGGCTGCACTTATACACAGTTCCTGGACTGCATGCCATTAAACTTTGACAGCACAGGAGGTGCCGTTGCATTTGTTCGTTGGGCAGAAAAGACTGACTCCGTTCTAAGAATGAGTAACTGTTCGCCCCAGCGGAGTGTTACCTTTATCTCAGGGTTGTTTTTGGATGGCACACTCTCTTGGTGGAACCTTCAGGTTCAGACCCTTGGTGAAGATGCTGCTTATGCACTGAGCTAGGACGAGCTCAAGGAAATGATGGAGAAGAAATATTGTTCTAGGGCTGAAATCCAGAATCTTGAGGTGGAGTTTTGGAATTTGAAAATGGACGGGCCGAAGATTTCTGAGTACGTCCAGCAATTTCATGACTTGTCTAGGGTCGTTCCCTACTTAGTCAAGCGGGAATTCAAGAGGATTGAGCGGTTCATTTGGGGACTTGCACCTCAAATTAGGAGCCTGGTTACTACCTCAAAGCCTCCAACCATCACAGAGGCTATCGATTTAAGTGTCACACTTACTGAACAAGCTCTACGTACGGGAAAATTTTCGGAAACTGAGACAAATAAGAAAGAGACTCATGTGGAGTCTTCGGGCAATAAGAAAAGGAAGTCTTCGAACCTAAAGATAGGCACCTAAGTCAGCTATGGAAGCTCTAAAATAAACAAAAGAAGGGAAGTGAACCCGCCCATGGAAGGAAAGCTTATGGAGCCGCTAAAGAGGCCGGTGGTAAGGTTTATTTGGGAAATAAGCCGAGATGCGAGGAATGCAATTCTTACCATGAAGGTCGATGTCTAAGGCCTAAGTGTGGAAAGTGTGGAAAGGAAGGGCACAACAATGACGCCTGTTGGGCGAAGGATCTAGACGGAAAGGATAATGGTAGAGTACCAGGTTGCTACAGATGTGGTGAAGTAGGGCACTTTAGGAAAGATTGCCCTAGGAAGAATCAAGCGAGGAAGGGTCTTCACGATCGGAGCTCGTGAAGCACACCGGGATCCAGATGCGGTTATGGGTACATTCCCTATTAACCAACCTTATGCATCTATTTTTGATTAATAACTGGCACCAACTTTATCCTTGTATGCATAGAACTTAAGAAACTGCTTGGCCTAGTTTCGAGTAGAATAGACGTCCCGTATTCTTTAGAATTGGCATATAGAAGGTTAGTTTAAGCAGACGAGGCGATTAAGGATTATATTTTGGAAACTCAGAAGGCCGGAACCTTCTATTACCATTGACTTGGGAAGTCATGATATGGTAGTCAGCATGGATTGGATATCCAAGTATAGAGATGAAGTCGTTCGTTATAAGGAAAATCAGTCGCATCCCTCTTGCGAATGATGAAACACTTATAGTACACAACCCTCTTGCAATAGGTGCAAGGGTATTAGGCTTAGGCCCCATAAGACCGTGGGTCTGCGACATCTCACAATGGTCGAAGAAACACAGAAGCGCCTCCGAGTAGACCGCATAGCCTTCCCTGCTCATGTTGTCAATAAGGAGACCAAGGAGCCAGAGCCTGAAAACATCCCCGTGATGGAAGAAGTTCCAGAAGCCTTTTCTGAAGACTTACCATGAATACCTCCACAACGACAAGAGGAGTTTAGGATAAACCTCGTGCCAGGAGCGGCACCAGTGACAAGATGACGCCTTACCGACTAGTTTCGTACGAGATTCAAGAGCCTCCGATGCAACTGCAGGATCTGCTAGACAGAGGAATCTACCAGGCCGAGTTTCTCACCCTGGGAAGCCTCAGTGTTATTCGTTAGGAAACAAGACAACAGTTTTACACGCGTACATAGCCTTATCTGAGAGGAACTCAGAGGGAATAATGAGGGAGGAAAGTATTACGCATGGGTTACAGGGAGATAGACAACTAACCAACAAGAATCGGTACCCCTTACCGAGAACCGATGACTTGTCAACCAACTACAAGGTCCTAGCTACTACTCCAAGATGGAAGTAAGGACATGGTGTCCTTAGTTAAGGACAAAAGAAAGTAGGCAGTTTCCACTTTACATCAACTTCAGAGAATTGGATATCAAGGATCGGTATCCTTTGCCAAGGATTGATGACACGAACGAACCAATCGTAAGGTTCTAGTTACTACCGGAAGATCAACTTGAGGCCAGGATGTCCTCAACTGCAAATACAGGAAGAAAATATCCCTAAAACGACCTTTAGGACTCGCTTCGAGCATTACGAGTTCCTTGTTGTGCCGTTTGGCCTAACGCATGCATTGACAGTATACATGGACCTCATGAATCGAATGGGTAAGCCATACCTGGATAGGTCATGATTATATTTATTGACTACATTCTTATATGTTCAACGACCAAGGAAGGTCATGAGCAACATCCGCAATTTATCTTGGGACTCTTAGAGAAAGAACAGTCATGTGCTAGGATACCGAAGTGTGAACTTTGGATTCGCAAGGCAAGATTCTTAGGATACGTGGGAGATAAGAATGAGATTCATGTCGACCCTGCAATCAAGAACTAAGAGGTCCCACAAGATGCAACTAAGAAATTTTTGGGGATTGTAGGCTGTATCAGACGACCCCTAGAAAACCTGACAAGGACTGCTCAACCGCTAACAACCCTAACCTAGTCGACACCTATCTAGACTTCATCTAGCAACACCAATAGGGTTGCAGCTCTTGTGACGCTTCTCGACAAAATATCGATTGCGCGTTGATGCAACGAGACCATGTTATCGCATACACGTCACGTTGATTAAAGGAATCATGGGATGAGACCCTGAACTAGGTACAATAATTGCGCGCTAAAGTTTTGACACCAGTACTTGTATGGGAAAAAAGCTGTACGATCTTTACTGATCACTAGGGTTGCAGCACATCGTCGATCAAAAGGACTTAAACATGAGATAACGAGATAGAGTGAGCTACTGAACGAATGCGACTGTGAGATTTAGTATCCCCTGAACAAGGCAAGCATGGTAGCAGACGCCTTGAGCCACAAGGAACGCGCAAAGCCTCTAAGGGTACGTGCCTTGGAAATGACCATACAGACAAATCTCGTCACTTGGATTCATGAAGCTGAGCATGAGATGCTCAAACCAAAGAACTTTCAAGATGTAGCATTATATGGAATGTAAGTGTAGTATTTCCTAAGGAAGACAGGACCATACACTCCCTGAAACGACTTTAGGTTCTGTTTCGCGGCAATTTACGAACGTTTATTTTGGGGCAAGACTCATGGGTTCAGGTACTCGATCCATCCTGGATTAAGTAAGAGGTACCAAGACCTGAAGGATTAGTATGAGTGGCCCAAAATGGAAGCTGATATAGCTACCGATGTGGGTAAATGTCTTACTTATACCAAAGTTAAGACAGAATACCAAAACTCATCAGGGCCATGGCAACGGCCTGAGATCCTCATGTGGAAAAGGGAACGAATCTTAAAGAATTTTGATTACAAACTACCGAGAACCCAAAGAGGTCACGATATGGTTTGGGTGAGTATAGACCGACACACCAAGACTGTACATTTCCTGCCAATCAGTGAGGAAGGCAGCACAAGGGAATTAGCAGAGATTTAGCCTAGAAAGGTTGTGGCACGACATGGAGTGCCTGATTCTATCATACCCGACCGAGATGGTCGTTCTGTGCCAAGGATATGGCAGACGATTCAAAAGGTGTTTAGGTCACGATTGGACCTTAGTACTACATTTCACCCTCAGACGGACGGCCAGAGCAAACGAACGATACAGACTGTATGGACATGTTACATGCTTGAGTGATGAACTTTGATGAAAAGTTGGAACACTCACTTGCCCTTAGGGGAGTTTTCCTACAACAGTATTTATCACACCGCTGTTTAAACCATTTCGTGTGAAGCTTTATAGGAACGTAAGTATCGGTCCCCCGTTGTGTTGGACAGGAGACCAGAGATAAACGAATTACTGGCCCCAAATTGGTTCAGGAAAACCATAGGCAAGATCTCATTCAGATATGTGGTCATATCAAGACAGCACGCGATATACAGAAAGGCTACGCCAACGAGCAGCAGAAATCATTGGAATTTGAGATAAGAAGTAGGGTGTTTTAGTCTGAGAGACTGGGTGTTTCAGTCTGAGAGACTGGGTGTTTTAGTCTGAGAGACAAGATTCACGTCAACGAAAAACTCCAATTTATTATAGAACCTGTTAAGGTTGCGGACTGGGAGTCCACAAAACACGAAGAAGACGTAATTGATTTATTTGAGTTCGTTGGAATTCATACCATGGCCCAGAGTTTACTTGGGAACATGAAGACCAATTTTAAACCTAAGTGACAACATTTGATTCACAACTCCCCTGTGACCGATGGCATCGTTTGAATTTCGGGACGAAATTCTTTTAACAGGGGGAGAATGTGACAACTGGCACTTTTCCGTACATTTCGTACAATAATTAGACAGTAAATTGTGCTTTAATGACAGTGCATGATCCAGTTTACAAGACGAATGAATTTCTGATTACTGTTATATACATACAATGACATTTCATGTTGCAAGACTTTTATCATTACTACATGCAACACGATATAGTTCTATTAATGCACAGAACAAAATTGGCACCATTATCAGACAAACTAAAAGCACTGACGGGAGTTCAGTACTTAGACAGACATGATGTTAAGACACAGAATGAGCCCTAGAACCAAGTGATACACTAGGATAGTGTGTAGGAAAGTATGGATTACAAAACTGCCTTCCTAGTGATGACATAGGTGCCGGAAAGTGCAAGAAACACACTAAAACTGCAAAATTCTGCAGAAAATAAATAAATTCAACAATTTTCAGCAATTTAACATCTCATTATAATGCAGAAAAGTGGTTTAATGGTCCAGAATACTTTCATAAGTGTCGGGAACTGAAACTGTCATAAAATACAACATAAAGCACACTAAACTGCGCAATTTAGCACATTAACGAACAGTAATGAAACGAACAACCGGACACTACCCGAAACATCAAATTTTTACTAGAAGTGCTATTTTTATGTTACGAAGGTAGTTATGGTCTCCAAACATCATATTACATCTCATGAACACAAAACCCCTAAATCCCTAAACTTAATACTTGGGATCTAACTAGATATAATCAACTAATGTTTGGAATATTACATTTTACCCCCCCCCCCCATAGTTAGGCCGATTACAAGGAGGGCCCCACTTGAGATTTTCTTACATTATTTTATTTGATCTTGTTGGAGAATATACCAACAAATATACCTTGGAAGATTATGAAGATTCTATAAAATCTTAAAAGATTAGCACATTGATTTTAGAAGATTTTATTTGATTTCCTTTGATTTCTTTCTTAGATTTTATAAGATTCTTGTCTAGAATATGCCATACAAAGATGCCATATACCATCTAAAAGATTGATGTAAGATTATTAGAACCAAGGGACTTAACACTTAACCCTTTCACAACACCCCAACTCCTCTTCTTCTTCCCTTAGCTCACGGCCCCAACCCCACCTCCATACACCTTCATTTTCACTTCATTCTAATACATTCTAAGGTGGTTCTAAGGTGTCTCGAGCCTATCTAGGAAGGTTGCAAGCAACGAAACTTGAAGGACCTCTCTCTAGTGCTTTTATCCACTTGTTTTCTACACTTGATCATCCCTAGCCTTGTGCTAGTGGTAAGAATCTTGAACTTGCTAGTTTACTTCTATTTTAAGTGGTTAAAAGTAGAAACATAATCATAAACATGAAGAACACTAAGAATCATAAGAAGTAAACATGAACATAAGCTTAAAGTGTGAAGAAACCTTGATGGATATAAGTTGTTATGCTTGTTGATCTTTGATTATTTGTAGAGGTGATGTTAATCGTCATAAGGTCTTGCTAAATCATGATTAAAAACATAGTTTAGCAAGATGTTAATATATAAATTATTGTAGGATGATGGATCATCCACACTTAAAGCATGAACTTGAAAGAAGTAATGTTTTCTTGAAAAACCATGATTAAAGTGAGTTGTTGATCATATGAATCCAAATATTTATGAAGGATTTCAAAGAAACCAAGTTAAAAACATGAGTTTCATATAAACTTGGTTCTCACATAAACAAACACTATTTTTGGTGGTTAAACAAATGTAGAAACACTTGTGTAACAAGAGGATTTCTTAAGGACACATTTTTGTAAAATATGAATACAAGTTGCAAACATCTAAGTCTTTCAAGAATGATGTTTTTAAATGAACAAACCCACTTTAAAGGGTAACTAAACTCACTAAACACACTACTAGGTTACTACAACCTTTTACAAAAATTTCAAGTTCATATCAAAGTGTAAATTTGCATATTTAAAGCATATGGTAAGTCTTGTTCATGTTGTTGATGATTGATGATGATTTAAAAAGAAAATGATATGCTTTGAAAGCATGGAAACCTCCAGTTTTAAGGGGAAACTATGGCAAATTTTTTGTAGAAATTAAACACTTAGAAAAGTATTTTTAAAACAAGTGTTTATAAGTAAATCTTGAGAATGGTTTTCACATAAAAGTTGCCATAATTTTTATTACAAAAATTACAAATATTGGAGGTTGGTTTTTGATAAATAAAAGTGACTAAGTATATATTGAGGAGAATATATATATATATATATAGGGGACCGCTAAAATGAGAACCACCTCCAGTTGTAAGAACCGTGAGAACTTTTTGATCCGGGGCGAGTTAGACCAAAATTTTTTTCATAAACGTAGATGCTTGTATTATAAACACATTTGTAAAAAAAATTCAAAAAAAAAAATGTCGTGTGTGTAGTTTTGAACACCACAAGTTTGTGTTTACGGGTACCGTAAATTTTAAATAAAATTCAAAACTACACACCCGACATTTTTTTTTGAATTTTTTTTTTATAAATGTGTTTATAACACATGCATCTACGTTTATGAAAAAAAAATTTGGTCCATCTCGCCCCGTACGGTGTAGTTCTCACGGTTCTTAAAACTGGAGGTGGTTTTCATTTTAGCGGTCCCCTATATATATATATATATATATATATAGGGGATGGATCATGAGAAAACTAGTTTAAATGAAAAAAACCAAAAAAACTAACCAAAAAAGCCTAAAAAAAACCTAAAAACATACCAATTTTTTTTTTTTTTTTTACAAATTTTTTTAAAAAATCGCTACTTTTTATATATGGAAAAAAAATTTCAAAAATTTTTTTTTTTTTTTTTTTGTACTGCACATGTGCACTAATACATAAAGCTTAAACCACTTAACCCACCCCCCACCCGACACCCCCCAAAAACCTAAACCCCCCACCCCCACCCCCCAAAAACCTAAACCCCCCACCCCCACCCCCCAAAAACCTAAATTCACCCTCCCACCAAAAGCCTAACCCCCCCACCCCCCAAAAACCTAAACCCCCCCACCCCCACCCTCCCGAAAACCTAAAACTAAACCCTAAACATAAACCCGAAAAAACCTAAACCCCCCCCCCACCCCCACCCCCCAAAAACCTAAACCCCCCCCCCCCCCCCCCCACACCCAAAAACCTAATCCTAATCCTAAACCTCCAAAAAAACTAACCCTAAAAGCTAAACTAGACTCAAAAAGCTAATTTTAAGCATGTAATGCAATAAAAAAACCTAAACCCCCCCACCCCCCAAAAACCTAAACCCCCCTCCCCCCCACACCCAAAAACCTAATCCTAATCCTAAACCTCCAAAAAAACTAACCCTAAAAGCTAAACTAGACTCAAAAAGCTAATTTTAAGCATGTAATGCAATTGTAGTACATGTTATATTGCACATGTGCACTGCTATAATAATAGTATTGAAAACAAGACGACACCATAAATCTTTTTTTATGCCATAAAAAATATGCTCGAATATACTTGAATGAAAGATACAAAAATTTGTGATCTTATGGTGCCATTTTTGTTTTAAAATGATAACGTATGGAGAAATGGGAAATGTTTGAAAAGTTATATAATTCTTTTTCCAATTTTACCCCTCCTTCATTAAAAGTCCCCCCTCCTTCATTAAAAGTCTCCCCCCTCCTTTTTAGTGCTTTTTTGGTTAGTTTTTTGGTTTTCTCATTTATATCTAGTTTTCTTATGATCCTCTCCCTATATATATATATATATATATATATATATATATATATATATATATTGATGTCACAACTTGTGTGATTATTTGTACAGTATGTGTACTAGTTATATTATTTTAGGACTTGAAATAATATAACTCATCTATGTACCAAGAACTTACAATCCAAAATATTACCAAAAATTCCAAGAAATAAATATACAAGTTACACACAAAATATTGGTGAAACCGAACAAAAGAATGTAACTTACAAAATATTCCGGAAAACTTACCCATAAGTATATTTTGGTAAATAATATTTTGGTAACAAGGAAACAAAAATATGATTTTTACAATTACTACGAAGTTATATCATATTTTGACAAGAAGGAAATATATGATTTTTGGTGAATAAAATATATATATATATATATATATATATATTTCCTTGGAATTATTGGAAAGATATAATATTTTTGGGAAAAATATATATTTTCTGGAGTAAACTTGAAATACACTATTTTTGGATAAAAATAAGTTTATATATATATTTTCTAAAGTTAGACTTGAAAATATATTATTTTTGGAACTTATACGAAAATACAAATATTTTTGCCAAATGAAAAATTATAAATAATTTTTCTAAGTAATATTTCTTGGATATATATTTTGGAAATATATATATATATATATATATATATTGGTGGACTTTTATTAGAAATAATATTCCGGAAAGTTTAATATAAATTTTAGTGTACGAATACTTAATGAATACAATAGAATACGAATTCTCACACATATAAATACACGCCGGAATACGACACCAATACATGGCAAAATATTCAAGTATACGAATACGAATACAAATACGCCCATCATTGGGAAGGAAATACAAGTACAAATACTTGGGAAGTATCAAGTTAGTGTATATTGTTTTAACAATTATTTCAAAATTTGATAAATATAATTTAAGTTAAAATATTTATTATTTTAACAAATAATTATGTGACTTGGAATAATACTGAAGGCACAATAAAACGTAACTCAAAGACACTAACTTATACAAAGTCAAGGCACGACCCGCTCGCCTAATAGACAGTAGTACATTGTAGATTGTCGTGCACACAAATAGTGGCTTAAGTTTCGTCGGATTGAAGAACGCAAAACCGTGAGTTCATGTCCCCCTTTTCTCTTAACTGTTTTCGGTTTTATAACTCTCGGGGGTAGAATACATGTTACGAATGTTTAAACAGTATGAATTGACTATGAACTGAACTATTAGATCATGTGAGCATAGACTAAATTTGAAATGCCATTAACTCATAATTAGGGACGAAGGTTAGATCTAACGGGTACGGCCGAACCCCACTCAAGGTACTTGTGACCACTTGAGTGCTTCAGTGTCCCAGTCAAGGTGAATCGACATCAGTCGAGGTGAATCGACATCAGTCGAGGTGAATCGACATCAGTCGAGGTGAATTCGACATAGTCGAGGGAAATCAACAAGGGTATAAGTCTACTTATTTCGAGTGCTCCCTATGTCCTCATATGCTTTAATGTCCTTGTAAAACATTTATTTGATATGTTCATAAATGCTTTTCATACCTGTTTTCAAAGGAGTCTCTCAAAGGTTTACAAGTATGTCAGTTCTCACACAAAACGCATGAACTCGCTCAACTTTTGTTGATGTTTTCCAAAATTACATGTATTTCAGGTAACAAGTTGGATCTTGGGCGCGGGTGTTGTTTCTAGAAGTAAATTCCAAGTTTAGATGTCATCCACCTTTTGTTGAATTGTATCTTAGTCGAAGGTTGTATTGTTTAAGACTTAAATAACTGGTATTTGTAATACTTTTACTTAATGAATAGATGAACATCGTTTTGATCATATAGTTGTTTATTATGATTGAATGCAATGGTATTAAACAAGTCACACATCATACGCTTCCGCAAAGTCAGGGTGTGACACCCTGTGGATGAGTTCAGGGTGTGTTTGTTTGTTAATAATAATAAACAAAACATAAACCAAAAAAAATTAGATAAACAGAAAAAAATAAAAAACTGTTTTGTTTTAAATTGTTAAAAATAAAAAAAATTTATAAACGTTGAAGGAATACGCCGAAACCCTCATGGCTAAACAAACATGATAAAACAAAATTGAAAAACGGTTTCAAATTGTTAAATATCAATGTGTTGTAAATCATGGGGGTACATTATGTGATACAGAGTATGTAAAGCAGATATGGATGGCGAGATGAAGCTATCTGCATCAGGTTGTCAAATTTTCGTTAAATGTTTTGGATTTTAGGGGGAGTAAAAATTTTGAAAATACAAAAACATTTGAAAATTTGAAAAAGTACAAAAACATGATATAATGAAAAAGAGTTTTGTGTAAAAAGAGGAAATGATAGTACATCAGTAAGACAATCACAACATGCTAAAGAATTGGAAAGTCTAATTTGATAAACGATCTCACTGATGATATGTCAGTAGGTTTTTACACACTTAGTAGATTGATTTCGAGATTTAAACCTAAAATCAATAACTTTCTTATCTCGTGGGGAACATCTCTCGGATATATGGACTTAGTACTCTAAAATTTCGTTTGAGAGATTTCCTGATTCTGAGATATTAGGTCTTTATACTTATTGATATCTAGGGTATTATACTTGGTCTTCTGATTTTGCGTCAGCAATGGCCTAGACCTCGTATAATGCTTTTGCGCTTAAAGCTTTCACTCTGCATAAAAATTGAGAAAACATCGAAAGATATATATCAAGTGCAGTTGTAAAGAAGATTCCTAAACACACCTTTAAGTTGAGCCTTCATCTCTTTGACTGAACGGAAGTTCTAACCTGAGCTCTCAAGGCCTCGCACTAACCAAGAGACAGATATCAATTGGATATATTCACCTGTAAGACTGAATCCAGAGAATCTTGATACGTAGTATATTCTGAGGTGGGACATGCGAATAAGATAAGTTCTTAAAACATTAATCTTTTATCTTGAATCAATTGAAATTTGTGTGGAAATTTAAGAGGATCAGTATACTAACAATCTAAGTGAATCGTTTAGAGCTTAAAGTTCATATAGATCAACGGTGTAGTGATTTGTCATAAACTGATATGATCCTCTAACACGAACTCAAACAAAAAAATATGTTTGTGAATACTTCTTTATTGCATTTCATTACAGAAAAATTAAAAAAAAAAAAGATTTTCGGAGTGTTTTAGCTTAAGATTTGTAACATACAAAAAGATTTTGTTTCACTTTCTGTTTCGACAACTGATGTTGGAAAGCTGAGTTTCAAAATCTAAGTATGTTGAACATGTCTCAGAAAATAAACAAGTTCATTAATTTAAAACTTGTGGTTGTTAATGAAAAATATAAAAACAGCTTGTGAAGTTTCCAAGGTCGTTAATTTGAACTTGGTAGATAATCAGATGAATCAAGGTCATTAAATTGAACTTGATTATCTGTGAGGGTTTACGATTCTTTAAATGTCAAATTTGTATAGTTATTTGATAGGGGGAGAGAGGCAGATAATTTATTCCTGGGTTTACAGATGTCTAATCCTGCACTAGAGCTAGGTTACAAATTCTGAGTGACCTAAAAAGCTTTAACTGTCAAAATATTTGTGTTTAGAGCTAGGTTTCTGATTTTGGACATCTCAAATTTTTTGAATTGTCATATAATCAGTCTTTCATAGAGCCAAGTCCTTGATCCTAGAGTGGCTAGATATTCTTACAAGTGTTTTGAATTAATAATGAGCCAGGTTTAGATCAGGAAGCTTGAAGCAAGGGGGAGCCTAGAGAGAGAGTCTATTGAAAGGGAGAGCTGATAAATCAGAACTTAAATCCAAGGGGAGTCTATTAAAGAAAAGAAGAGTTTGTGGTGTTGAAACTGTTAAAGCTTGCTAAAGACTCAGAGGAGATAAATATGCTACGAGATTGACTGCACCAATATCCAAGGGGGAGTCTGTGAGTGCATATGTCTATCGCTTCCGTCAATTATATATCGTAGCTGAATGAATGATCAAGACAAGGTGCTATCAAGTTAAACATAATGTTCTATGTATGGAAAGTTGATCCGCACGGATCAACTATGGTAGATCCGCACGAGTGGATGCGAGAGATTAGGGTTTGGTGAATGGTGATTATACATGTTCATGCGCATAAGAGTCCATCCGCAGATGTTTGTGAATCCGCACCAAAGTCTACATCCGTGCAAAGCTTGGTCCATGAATACAAGTCCATTCGCAAGTGTGTATATATGCGGATCTAGGAGTCTTATATATAGTGGTCATGTCTAGTTCATTTGTATCTTTGGTTTGAGAGACGAAACTCTGCCAAATTGTTTTTGTGGTGCTGTACTTACAAATCAGTAATAGAAAACAACAATTAATTAGCTTGTTCTTTTCTGATCCACTCTCGTACTTGGATTTCGCACAAGATACGAGATCTACGCAGCCAACGGTGTATTGGAATCTATCCTAACACGAACTCACAAATGACTTACCAATCTACCACTTGAGCTAAAAGAAGACTCTAAGGCAATGTTTACGGTTGTTATGGGGATTGCCAATACATATCGGGCTATCTTTTGGAGTATCGGGTACTTTAAGCCATTTGTTTTCCACCAAGCTAGTATATCAAGTTCCATGTCTGGCGGACAAACTCAAGGTCTAATATGATACCTCCTATAACAGTCAATTCTAGTTTTTATTTGTAACAATACTAAAATATATATAATCACCAAATGTGGTAAAAAAATCATACCTGAAGTATTCTCCTCGGCGACAAATAATGAATAGTCATCAAACAATCCACTTTCACTTTTATCCTTATTTGAAGCTAACCCATCATAGACATGGTTCCTTGCATTCTCATAACCTTTTCTTTTATAGTCTTCAAACAATTCATACATAAATGTTATATGCTTCTTGATGTGTGCAAAATGTAACATATAAATTACATCAAATGAGGCATAAAACTAACCCTTTTTAGTACTAATGTTGGAAAAAGTGTGTTTTTGTCTTCCTTTTGAATTTACAGGACCAAATGAGCTTAAACGAGCAAAAGGAACAAATATACAGCCAAAACCAACATAAATACAAAAAAAAAGGAATAAACGTGACATGCCCGACCCCTTGGCAGCATCCCCAAAGCAAAAACAAGACAACAGAGGACTGACCAAGGGGCCGTGGTCAGGCGCCTGCAGAAAAGACAAACCTGTAGAAGCTTCTACGCCCACCACGGGGGCGTGCCCAGCTCAACAAGGGGCATGGTCAACGCTAAGATACGTAGAATCTTGCAAAATCTTGATAGTACAGATTGTGACAACCCTCAAAATTTCAGGTATTGTACAAATTAATTAATCTTAATTACGTGCTTAATGACTGTGCTTGATTACAACTGACAATTTAAACTGCTCTATGATTCTATATCATATATACATGCATCACATTTTATACAGTCACTCCATTCATTACACACCAACATTAGTGACATACTTGATGCACTCAGCACAGTTAACACACTGAACGGTTGATTCAGAAATAATGCTGACAATGCCAGCACATAGACAGACAATGTTATTATGGCCAGTATGAGCCAGGGATAGGGTACTACACTGGTTTGGAGTGTAGGGAAGCGAAGACCATAAGACTGCGTCATTAGGTGATAGATATAGTGCCGGGAAGTGCCTAAAACACACTTTAAATACAGAATTCTGCATTCTTTTATAAAATTCAGCATTTTATTATACCAGTAGAATACACAAATATGGCAGAGTGGTCCTGTATACTTTCCTAAGTACCAGGAATGATTTCGTTACAAAAAGAGATGCATAAAAGACACTTTACGGGACAATTTAACACTTTAACGGAACGATACGTAACCGAACAACCTGACATTACCCGGGACACTAAATTTTTGTCAATGAAATTGTTTTACTATTTTTGGTTAGCCATGATCCCCATTTGCCATAACAACCACTAGAAACCTTATAACTAAACTATCACCACACTACTTACAATGTAACTACCTCTTTACCATTTAGTGAAAATTTTACATCAAGACCCCCCCACCCCCCTAACCGATTTTCGGCCCTCATGGACCCCACCCAAGATCTTAATCATACTTCCTTGATCATGCTCTATTTTCATTGGGTAGGTTACTTGTTGAGATAACCAAGATGTGTAAGAACATCTCTATATGTATGGCCACTCAAGATCCCTCATGATTACAAATCTTACACCCTTTCTCTCTCTCATTTTCGGCTCACCAAAACCGAACCCAACCCCTCTTCACCTCCTACTTGTTGATTGGTGGATTATTATATTAGATATGATGCTTAACAATCTAAACAAAATATACATGAATGGCCTATGAGAAGTAGGATGCATAGATATCCCATCATTACATCAAAAACCACACTCCAACCTCACTCCCTTCCCCTATTTCGGCTCCTCATAACCGAAACCACCACCATCACCTCAACATCTCCATCTTCTTCACTACAAGTTCCCATTCCAAGCTTTGAAGTTCCTCCATAGAAGTGCAAGTTGAAGAGCTCTCAAGAAAGCTTTGTTCAAGTCTTTATCACCATCTTTCTCTCTACATATTTGCACTAGATTTCTTCCCTAGCTTGAAGCTAGTGGTAAGTCTCTACACCTTGTTTCATCTTGTTCTTTGTTATGATATGTGGTAGGATGATGATGTTCAAATCACTAAACTAAAACACTAAAAGATGAACATGGAACCGTACATAAAATCATACATAAAAAGGTTTGCATGAAGATGTTATCGGGTTGGTTTGAGTTTGGTTAATACATGCATAATGGTTGATCATTAAGTTATTAATAAATCATTGTTAGGACACTTGGTAATGTGTTTTTAGAAACATTAAACTAGAAATAAACATGCTGATTGGAATTTCAGTCAACTTCAACAGGCTGTAAATGAGTCATTTTAAAATCGAAAAACTGAATTTCTGGAGTCTAAATTATGTATTTTTGAACAACCGAACAAATGGCACTAGAATCGTAATTTTTTGAGCTCGTTTACTATTTTTAAAGAACTGTTTTTGACAGCAGCTCAGGCTGCAATTTTTCTGCTGAAAAAGTGTGTTGTATTCAGAGTCATAACTCGAAACCTGAGTAGAATCAGCTCATGGAATTTTTACTATAGATGGTCACTGTTGTTTCCGTGATCCTCCAACTAGAATTTCGTCAATCGGACTTACAATTAATTTTTAGTGAATTTTTTCCTTAAACTGCAATCAGAAAGTAACAAATCTGATTGCAGTCGGGTAAATGAGTTTTTATATAAAATTGGTAATGAACTAGGCCCCAGAATTTTTACACAATAAAATTTGAAACGTTTATGACATTCTGTAAAAATTTGGGAATTTTTGGAGAAGGGTAACTATTTTATTAAAATGCTCTAAAACAGTCCAGTTCTGTTTAATAAAGCTGAAATGACATAAGTAGTGTATTGCATGTATGATTGTCGGGTTGGCTATGTGGGAACAATCTACGGGATATATGTAAAAGAAAATGATATGCTATTAAGCATGGACACCTCTATTTACAAAGGAGACTATGGCGAAATTTTTCGAAAACTCTAACACTTGGTAAATATTTTCTTTCTAAGACAAGAGTTTACTAGAACATTGAACGAACAAATACCCCCAACATGACACATGATTAAGTTAAAATATTAACTATTTTGACAAATATATATCACGCGAATCAATATAAGTAACGCAACTCTAAACATTAAACTCTAAGCCAAGGCACGACCCGTTCGTATAATAGACATTAGTACATGTAGGTTGTCGTGTAGCTGACGGAGTTTGAGATACGGTACAAGACGCACTACAGTGAGTTCATGGCCCCCTTTTCTCTTAACTATTTTCAGTTTTACATTTCGGGGGTAAAATACATGTTACAGACCTTTACAGACATTTATTATATGGTATGGTTAGCTTAAGGAGGGTTTCTATTACGCGATCATGTGAGTGGTGGGCACAACACTTAAGGCCATTAATCCTCATTGAAGGACCAAGGGACATGAGTGATAGATCTATTTGGGTGTAGCGAGCCCACACCCATGAGGCCGGGGCGGCCCATAGTGGTGACTATGTCTTCATACCGGAGACAAATTTGCTAGGTTTGAGTCTTCCTGCATCATTTCACACATACTATTGGCTTTGCAACCCAATGGTGATCAGGTTTTTCCTTAATTGCTACATACCAGGGACTTTTACTTATACAGACATTTTAAAGGCGTTTACATACTCACTTACGCATGAACTCGCTCAACTTTTTGTTGACTTTTCAAATTACATGCATTACCCAATTGTGACGTCGATCTACTCATCGAGGGTCCCCCGAAGGGTGACCAGGATGGTGGGGCCCCGATGGAGGACGATGTTCCGCTTGCTGATATCCCAGTTGTTGACCCCGTTGTTCCTATGGTTGAGCTTCCTGACATGGAGGTTCATTCCGATTCGTCAGCCTCAGATTCCTTTGAGTCAGTAGCTTCCTCTTACCCACTGTTGGGGTTCGGTAACTTCCCTCGTATTATCTATGATGAGGAGATGGAGATGGAGGATGAGTTGGTCCCCGAGGAGCAGCCTGCTGAGGCTCCTGTTCTCCCGGATGATCAGGATCCTGTTATGCCTGCTGATCGTCAGCCTGTTCCCGTCATCCCAGAGCCCGTTCTTGCTCTTGACCCTATTCCTGAGGATGCACCGGTCATTGCACCACCTGTCACTGATACACCTGTCATTGCACCACCAGCTACTGAGATCCCAGATGTAGCACCCATACCTGACCCTATTTTTGATGATCTGGCACCATTTGCTACCCATGTTGACCCGACATACGCTGACACCCAGAATGGGTGGATCGAGGAGGATGACTACCCTCCGTATGTGACCCTAGTTACTCCCCCTACTGCACCCGTTACTGCACCACTTGATATCCCATCTTCCCACCCACATACATCTGGTACCCTACTATTTCCCCCATACGCCACAGACGCTCATCACACAGGCCCTCATGTTTCGTTCCTACAGTTTATTCTGCCCTCACGTCCGGGGGAGGGTTCCTCGACACATCCCGTTGGTCATGTACTGACATCTGTTCCAGTCATACCCCAGTTTTCTTATGTTGCACCCACTGTCGCACCATTTGCTGTGCCACCTTCTGCTCCATCTGGTGAGCCTTTTCTCTGGACCACGCCCCCCATTATGCCACCGACAGATCCGTATCACCCATATTATGTCGGGCCTTCTACCGAGGATGTTCTTGTGTCATTCATGATACAGCAGGAGGCGCTGACCCGGCGCGTAAAGGAGCTAGAGAGAGCTCAGCGACTCCCGTGCCAGTGACAGACTCCACCTGCAGTATCTCACCCTCCTCGACCGCTCTCACCTGATTCTGCTGCTCGTTTTTGGACTCCGGAGCAACAGATAGCTTACCTATTACGCTCTCATCGCGCTATGGAGGAGGATTGGCTTCATATGCGACGTTTACTCTTTTCTCATTTTCCTCCACCTCCTCCGCCACCATCAGCCTAGCTACCCTTGGTCTATTACAGGTAGTGAGTACTTTTGAAGAGAAGACATCGATTGGGCCAGACTGTGCGACCTTTTGAAGACCACATTTCGACATGACGACTTTTGATATTTGATATTTGGTTATTGTATATGGTTAGACAGGTTAGACAAGGGCGTTGTGACCCTTAGTCTCTTTTGGATGTATGTACATTTGGAAAACTTGTAAACAGTGTATGGTGGTCTTGATTTTATAAAAGCCCAATTGCAGTATTCTCATTACATGCTTTGTTAAAGTTGTTTGTTGATGTTCTATAACATGAGATGTTATGTGGTTGATTTATTTATAACATGAGATGTTATGTGGTTGATTTATTTATAACATGAGACGTTATGTGTGGATATTGTTGAATACATACGTACCTTTTACCTATTATGACCTTACCAACGTGAACCATCTTTTGGAAGATGCCTCCACGACGCCAGACGAACATGCCTGCCAACGAAGCAGAGCTCCAAGCAATCATCGCTGCCGCCATTGCGTAGTATGCAGCATCTCAACCAGGATCGAGCGGAAGTATCAACAACAACCAGGGAAACAATCCACCACATGGTAATGCTAAGTCGTTTGGGACGTATTACAATACATTGGATATTTATAGCACGTCCGCTGATACCAGCTGTATATTCTAACGTATGTGTAGGGTGCACTTACAAGCAGTTCCTAGACTGCAAGCCTGTGAGCTTTGACGGCACCGAGGTGCTGTTGCTTTTGTAAGATGGGCCGAGAAGACGGAGTCTGTACTCCGAATGAGCAAGTGCGCTCCAGACCAGCAGGTGACCTACATTTCTGGGCTATTTTTGGACGGAGCCCTGTCCTGGTGGAACTTACAAGTGCAAACCCTTGGTGAGGCCGCTGCTTACGCGTTGACATGGGCTGAGTTAAAAGAATTGATGCGAAAGAAGTATTGTTCTCGTGCTGAGATACAGAGGTTAGAGACTGAGTTTTGGCATTTGAAGATGGATGGTCCCAATATCGCGGAATATGTTCAGAGATTCCACGACTTGTCACATGTGGTACCTTATATGGTTACACCGGAATTCAAACGAATCGAGCGCTTTATCTGGGGATTGGCACCCCAAATCCTGAGTATGGTTACCACATCTAAGCCGGAAACAATTACGGAAGCGATCGACGTTAGTGTGGCACTTACGGAGGAGGCCCTAAGGTTGGGCAAGTTCTCAATTTCCGAAACAAAGAAGAAGGAGACTCATGCGGAGTCGGCTGGTGATAACAAACGGAAGTTTTCCAACTTTAAACAAGGTACTAGCAATGCGAGCAAGAAGGGTGAGTCGAGCACACCGGCCAGAGCCAAAACCGGTGATGAAAACAGAGGAAAGGGTTACATGGGCACTCTGCCCAAGTGTGGTATTTGCTAGTTCCATCACCCCGACCTATGCCGATTCAGAAAATGTGAATCTTGTGGGAAGACGGGCCATTCAAAGGAGACATGTTGGGTTGGATCAGGCCAGGGTGGCCAAAGGGGTTACAATAACAACAACCGTGGTAATGGGAACCGACCGCAAGGGAATAATGGGGGAAATGGTAATCGTGGGAATGTCGCGAATCAAACTGGAAATCGAGGAACCAACGGAAATCGAGGTGGGAATGGTAATGGAAATGGCCGAGGGCCAGGATGCTTCAACTGTGGTGACGCTGGGCACTTCAAAAGAGAATGCCCAAAGCTAAATCAGGCGCAACGCCGAATCTTTAACATTGGTGCGAGGGAGGCGCGCCAGGATCCAAACGTCGTCACTGGTACGTTCCCTATAAACCAACGCTTTGCATCTGTTCTTTTTGATACTGGTGTCGATTATAGTTTCATATCGTTAGAGTTTAAGAATATACTTGGGTTGGCCACTAGTAAGTTAGACGTCCCATACTCGATCGAATTAGCGAACGGGAAACTAATTGAAACGGGAGAAGTCATCAGAGGATGTATGATAGAACTGGGAGAACACAAATTTACGCTAGACCTACTACCAGTCGAGTTGGGAAGCTTCGACGTGGTAGTGGGAATGGATTGGTTATCGAGCAACAAGGCCGAGATCGTTTGTCACGAGAAGACCATCCACATCCCAATGACGGATGAAGAAACGATCGTAGTACACTGAGAGAAGCATGATACGCCACTGAGAATTATTAGCTGTCTGAAGGCTAGAAAGTGTTTACGGAAGGGGTGTGTTGCCTTTTTGGCACACGTCATGGATAAAGAAGCTGCCGAGCTAAGGATTGAAGACATCCCGGTCGTAAGAGAGTATCCTGAAGTCTTCCCAGAAGACTTGACAGGATTGCCGCCACAGCGACAAGTCGAATTCCACATTGACTTGGTTCCAGGCGCCGCGCCTTTAGCCAAGGCGCCCTATAGACTTGCACCGTCGGAGATGCAGGAGTTGTCGACACAGCTCCAGGAGCTATTGGATAAAGGATTCATCAGACCAAGCTTCTCACCTTGGGGAGCTCCGGTTCTGTTCGTTAAAAAGAAGGATGGTAGCTTTCGTATGTGTATAGACTACCGCGAGCTTAACAAGTTGACTATCAAGAACCGATATCCCTTGCCGAGAATTGATGACCTATTTGATCAGCTGCAAGGTTCAAGCTTCTATTCAAAGATCGATCTTCGCTCGGGATACCATCAACTAAGGATACAAGAGGAAAGTATCCCGAAGACGGCCTTTAGGACTCGTTATGGACATTATGAGTTCCTGGTTATGCCATTTGGATTGACAAACGCACCGGCAGTTTTCATGGACCTGATGAACCGAGTCTGTAAGCCGTACTTGGATAAGTTTGTGATCGTATTTATCGATGACATTCTAATCTACTCGAAGACGAAGGACGAGCACGAACAGCACTTAAGAGCTATTTTAGAGCTACTTAAGAAGGAGAAGTTATATGCTAAGTTCTCAAAGTGTGAGTTCTGGCTACGCGAAGTCCAGTTTCTTGGTCATGTGGTAAATGGAAATGGAATTCATGTTGATCCCACAAAGATCGAGGCAATCAAGGATTGGGAGACTCCAAAGACGCCAACTGAGATTCGACAGTTCTTAGGTTTGGCTGGTTATTATCGAAGGTTTATTGAGGATTTCTCAAAAATAGCTCAACCCCTGACCGCACTCACACAAAAAGACAAGAAGTTTGATTGGGGAGACAAGTAAGACGAAGTGTTTCAGTTATTGAAGAACAAGCTTTGTGAGGCACCGATTCTATCTCTACCTGAAGGCACGGAAGACTTCGTGGTATACTGTGACGCCTCGCGTCAAGGTTTGGGTTGCGTGTTGATGCAACGCCAGAAGGTTATAGCCTATGCTTCATGCCAACTGAAGATACACGAGAAAAATTACACCACCCATGATTTGGAATTGGGCGCGGTGGTGTTTGCATTAAAGATCTGGCGACATTATTTATATGGTACGCGATGTACAATCTTCACTGATCATAAGAGCCTGCAGCACATATTCAATCAGAAAGAGCTTAACATGAGGCAAAGACGCTGGGTAGAACTGTTGAATGATTATGATTGTGAGATCAAGTATCATCCAGGGAAGGCGAATGTGGTCGCCGATGCCCTAAGTTGGAAGGAAAGGATCAAGCCCATAAGGGTTAGGGCTTTGGAAATGATCGTCCAGACGTACCTCTCTTTGCGCATTCGTGCCGCACAGAGAGAAGCTCTCAAAGAAAGGAATATTGAGAATGAATATCTCCGTGGGATGGAGATGCAGTTGGTACCAAACGAGGAAGGAACTTTGTGCTTCATGAGACGAATTTGGGTTCCCTTGTTTGGTGGTTTAAGGAAGGTTATTTTCGATGAAGCTCACAAGTCACGGTACTCAATTCATCCAGGAGCGGATAAAATGTACCAAGATCTTAAGGATTTCTATTGGTGGCCAAGGATGAAAGGCGACGTTGCAGTATATGTTAGCAAATGCTTAACGTGCGCCAAGGTAAAGGTCGAATACCAAAAACCTTCAGGTCTTCTACAACAACCTGAAATACCTAAGTGGAAATGGGAACAAATTTCCATGGACTTCATAACGAAACTGCCAAAGACGCCCAGAGGCCACGATACGATTTGGGTAATAGTAGACCGTTTGACAAAGTCTGCGCACTTCTTGCCGATCAAAGAGAAAGACAACACAAGCAAACTGGCTGAAATATACATGCAAGAGATAGTTGCACGTCATGGTGTGCCTCTCTCAATTATCTCTGATAGAGATGGACGCTTCGTGTCAAGGATTTGGCAATCCTTTCAAGAAGCTTTCGGTTCGCAGTTGAACCTGAGCACCGCATTTCACCCACAAACTGATGGCCAAAGTGAAAGAACTATTCAGACATTGGAGGACATGCTGAGAGCATGTGTAATGGATCTAGGTGGTAGCTGGGATAATCATTTACCCATGGTCGAATTTTCGTACAACAACAGCTACCACACAAGTATTGGAGCCGCGCCATTTGAAGCTCTTTACGGACGCAAGTGCCGCTCACCACTATGCTGGGATGATGCAGGTGATAGGCAGCTTGTTGGTCCCGAAATCGTCCAAGAGACGACAGACAAAATTGCGCAAATTCGAAAACGCATCGAGGCGGCTCGCGACAGACAAAAAGCCTATGCAGATCCAAACAGGATGTCCCTGGAGTATCAAGTTGGGGATATGGTTTTGTTAAAGGTTTCACCCTGGAAGGGTGTGGCACGCTTTGGGAAGCGTGGGAAGTTGAATCCGCGTTACATTGGCCCTTTCAAAATCCTACAAAGGATTGGGCTTGTAGCATACAAATTGGACCTACCTGCTGAACTCAATGGTGTTCATGATACATTCCATGTATCGAACCTGAAAAAGAGTCCAACTCAACACACCGTTGTCATCCCTGCTGACGAAGTTCACATCGACGACACACTCCACTTTGTTGAAGAACCTGTTGAGGTTACGGATTGGAAGATTAACAAAACACGCAGGAGTAGTGTCAAGCTCGTCAGAGTTCGATGGAATGCTAGACATGGGCCAGAATTCACGTGGGAACGTGAGGATCGTATGAAGGCCAAGTACCCACATTTATTCCCTAAGACCCCTGCAACTAGGCGTAGAACCTAAAATTTCGGGACGAAATTTTCTTAACGGGGGGAGAATGTGACAACCCTCAAAATTTCAGGTACTGTACAAATTAATTAATCTTAATTACGTGCTTAATGACTGTGCTTGATTACAACTGACAATTTAAACTGCTCTATGATTCTATATCATATATACATGCATCACATTTTATACAGTCACTCCATTCATTACACACCAACATTAGTGACATACTTGATGCACTCAGCACAGTTAACACACTGAACGGTTGATTCAGAAATAATGCTGACAATGCCAGCACATAGATAGACAAAGTTATTATGGCCAGTATGAGCCAGGGATAGGGTACTACACTAGTTTGGAGTGTAGGGAAGCAAAGACCATAAGACTGCGTCATTAGGTGATAGATATAGTGCCGGGAAGTGCCTAAAACACACTTTAAATACAGAATTCTGCATTCTTTTATAAAATTCAGCATTTTATTATACCAGTAGAATACACAAATATGGCAGAGTGGTCCTGTATACTTTCCTAAGTACACAATTTAACACTTTAACGGAACGATACGTAACCGAACAACTGATTCAGAAATAATGCTGACAATGCCAGCACATAGATAGACAATGTTATTATGGCCAGTATGAGCCAGGGATAGGGTACTACACTAGTTTGGAGTGTAGGGAAGCAAAGACCATAAGACTGCGTCATTAGGTGATAGATATAGTGCCGGGAAGTGCCTAAAACACACTTTAAATACAGAATTCTGCATTCTTTTATAAAATTCAGCATTTTATTATACCAGTAGAATACACAAATATGGCAGAGTGGTCCTGTATACTTTCCTAAGTACCAGGAATGATTTCGTTAAAAAAGAGATGCATAAAAGACACTTTACGGTACAATTTAACACTTTAACGGAACGATACGTAACCGAACAACCGGACATTACCCGGGACACTAAATTTTTGTCAATGACATTGTTTTACTATTTTTGGTTAGCCATGATCCCCATTTGCCATAACAACCACAAGAAACCTTATAACTAAACTATCACCACACTACTTACAATGTAACTACCTCTTTACCATTTAGTGAAAATTTTACATCAAGACCCCCCCCCCCCCTAACCAATTTTCGGCCCTCATGGACCCCACCCAAGATCTTAATCATACTTCCTTGATCATGCTCTAATTTCATTGGGTAGGTTACTTGTTGAGATAACCAAGATGTGTAAGAACATCTCTATATGTATGGCCACTCAAGATCCCTCATGATTACAAATCTTACACCCTTTCTCTCTCTCATTTTCGGCTCACCAAAACCGAACCCAACCCCTCTTCACCTCCTACTTGTTGATTGGTGGATTATTATATTAGATATGATGCTTAACAATCTAAACAAAATATACATGAATGGCCTATGAGAAGTAGGATGCATAGATATCCCATCATTACATCAAAAACCACACTCCAACCTCACTCCCTTCCCCTATTTCGGCTCCTCATAACTGAAACCACCACCATCACCTCAACATCTCCATCTTCTTCACTACAAGTTCCCATTCCAAGCTTTGAAGTTCCTCCATAGAAGTGCAAGTTGAAGAGCTCTCAAGAAAGCTTTGTTCAAGTCTTTATCACCTTCTTTCTCTCTACATATTTGCACTAGATTTCTTCCCTAGCTTGAAGCTAGTGGTAAGTCTCTACACTTGTTTCATCTTGTTCTTTGTTATGATATGTGGTAGGATGATGATGTTCAAATCACTAAACTAAAACACTAAAAGATGAACATGGAACCGTACATAAAATCATACATAAAAAGGTTTGCATGAAGATGTTATCGGGTTGGTTTGAGTTTGGTTAATACATGCATAAAGGTTGATCATTAAGTTATTAATAAATCATTGTTAGGACACTTGGTAATGTGTTTTTAGAAACATTAAACTAGAAATAAACATGCTGATTGGAATTTCCAGCCAACTTCAACAGGCTGTAAATGGGTCATTTTAAATCGAAAAACTGAATTTCTGGAGTCTAAATTATGTATTTTTGAACAACCGAACAAATGGCACTAGAATCGTAATTTTTCGAGGTCGTTTACTATTTTTAAAGAACTGTTTTTGACAGCAGCTCAAGCTGCAATTTTTCTGCTGAAAAAGTGTGTTGTATTCAGAGTCATAACTCGAAACCTGAATAGAATCAGCTCATGGAATTTTTACTGTAGATGGTCACTGTTGTTTCCGTGATCCTCCAACTGGAATTTCGTCAATTGGACTTACGATTATTTTTTAGTGAATTTTTTCCGTAAACTGCAATCAGAAAGTAACAAATCTGATTGCAGTCGGGTTAATGAATTTTTATATAAAATTGGTAATGAACTGGGCCCCAGAATTTTTGCACAATAAAATTTGGAACGTTTATGACATTCTATAAAAATTTGGGAATTTTTGGAGAAGGGTAACTATTTTATTAAAATGCTCTAAAACAGTCCAGTTCTGTTTAATAAAGCTTAAATGACATAAGTAGTGTATTGCATGTATGATTGTCGGGTTGGCTATGTGGGAACAATCTACGGGATATATATAAAAGAAAATGATATGCTATTAAGCATGGACACCTCTATTTACAAAGGAGACTATGGCGAAATTTTTCGAAAACTCTAACACTTGGTAAATATTTTCTTTCTAAGACAAGAGTTTACTAGAACATTGAACGAACAAATACCCTCAACATGACACATGATTAAGTTAAAATATTAACTATTTTGACAAATATTTATCACGCGAATCAATATAAGTAACGCAACTCAAAACATTAAGCTCTAAGCCAAGGCACGACCCGTTCGTCTAATAGACATTAGTACGTGTAGGTTGTCGTGTAGCAGACGGAGTTTGAGATACGGTACAAGACGCACTACAGTGAGTTCATGTCCCCCTTTTCTCTTAACTATTTTTAGTTTTACATTTCGGGGGTGAAATACATGTTACAGACATTTACAGACATTTATTATATGGTATGGTTAGCTTAAGGAGGGTTTTTATTACGTGATCATGTGAGTGGTGGGCACAACACTTAAGGCCATTAATCCTCATTGAAGGACCAAGGGACATGAGTGATAGATCTATTTGGGTGTAGCGAGCCCACACCCATGAGGCCAGGGCGGCCCATAGTGGTGACTATGTCTTCATACCGGAGACAAATTTGCTAGGTTTGAGTCTTCCTGCATCATTTCACACATACTATTGGCTTTGCAACCCAATGGTGATCAGGTTTTTCCTTAATTGCTACATACCAGGGACTTTTACTTATACAGACATTTTAAAGGCATTTACATACTCACTTACGCATGAACTCGCTCAACTTTTTGTTGACTTTTCAAATTACATGTATTTCAGGAAATGAATAGGATCTGGCAAGTGGTGCATGTTAGCTGCGTACTAGATAAGGATGTCATCCAGGGTCATAGGGTTTGGGAAGTGCGACTCATTCCTGGACGGGTTGCATGTCTTAAATCCTCGTTTTGTTGGTAGTTCTTCGTTGAGTCTTATGAACTCATTTTGAACAAGTCATGTTTTGTAATATGTTTTGGGATTGATATTTTAAAACAATATGTCGCGCATTTTCTAAACTATTTTAATGGATGAACATCCCGTATTTTATCATATAGCATTGTTGTGATTGTAGCTATGGTATTAAGAAGTCACACCAATTAAACCCATGCTTCCGCAAAAGCCAGGGTGTGGCACAGATACGATTCTGACCACGGGGTCGTGCCCATTGGACACGGGGCCGTGTTGGACCCTCTGCTGACAAACGCATTTAATGAAGGAAGAGAAAAGGCTGGCAACGGGGGCGTGCCCACTGGACATGGGGTCGTGGCAAGGGCTTTGTGAAGGCTATACAAAGGGGTGCTTGGCTCACTTCAAAGGCATCCCTTGGCAAACCACTACTCTCCCACTTTGCCACCACTCCACCACCACTACACCACCAACACCCACCACCATAATCCATAATCCATCTTTAGAGTGTGTAGTAGTCTTGGGATCCAAGATTGATAGTAAGAGTTCTTGCCAATCAAAGGCCATGTTTGGTTAAGCCTCTTACATCACTTGGTGAAGACAAGTAGTTTATGTATTACATTTGTTTTTTAATCTGTCGGCACTTTTTTTTGGTTTTGTATTAATGACTTTAATAACTAGTTTCTTATGTTGAAGATGAATTTTCTTTATCATTTGTCCGTGGTGTCTTGGCGTTACTTTACTGTCTATATAAAGTAAAAGATTGCATCATTCATGTCTCTACGGTCTATATAGAGGCATGTTGGCTACCTGGTTGGGGTTAAGGGAATGGTTTAGTAAGGTTCTTGCCTTATTCAGTGTATAGATCCTGCAAGAACCTGGTTCAAGCTTACTAGGACCTCCTTCAATACCCAGTAGTATTGGATGGTAGGGGTGCGAATGGCTTGAACCCCTCATATGTAAACTACTATTAATACATTAAACCGGCTACTTGGGATTGTATCCCTGCTGACTCAAACCACTTTGCCGAGGGTAACGTCACCTTCAAAAGAGGGGCCTACCACTTTTCGCATTAATAACTTAATTAATTACCTTTCAATATTCCGACCCTTTGGGATTGTATCCTTGATGACTCAAACCACTGGGTTGAGGATAACGTCACCTTCAAAAGAGGGAAATACTACTATAACTAAGATAATCTCTTAAAAAGTCCGAAAGTGCAAAAATCATCAAAGGATACATTAAAGGCAAGTCGGATCCAAGTGATTTATCTTGTGTATCTTTTTTTATTTTATTTTTATTTCTGCATTTTTAGTTTTTATTTTCATGTTTAAAACCTTTTCTCAAAAATTTTAGATTGATTAGACGTTGAGGATAAACCGATACTAAAAGCTCTTGTATCCTTGGACGACCTCGGTATCTTACCAACGCTATACTACGCTCACGATGGGTGCACTTGCCCAAGTGTATGTTTAGTGTTAGTACATTATCGTGTTTTATAAATGGGAAATTTAAAACGTGACTAATGCGTAAAATAGGCTTAAAATATCAATAAAATCATATCACGCTTCGCACACACCAAGTTTTTGGTGCCATTGCCGGGGACACATGGATTTTAAGAAAGTTTGGAAAGAACTAATTATTTTTTCTTATTTTTCTATTTTTTGTAGGATTTTTTCTTAATTTTCCAGTTTCTGCAGACTTCAGCACGGGCCGTGCCTGGTCGGACACGGGGCCGTGTCCAGCAAACTTATTGGCAGTTTTGTTTTCTGTGTCACAGAAGAGTTACCACGGGGCAGTGGCGGTGCACCACGGGGTCGTGCTAAACTCCCCAGTAATTGGGATCCAGAAAACAATTATTGTAACCACGACCACGGGCCATGGTCAGTGACCACGGGGCCGTGGTGAGACTTCTGACCAACGTTCTTTTTGTTTTTATCGCAGGACTTGGAACCCAGTCGCAGCACCTGAACTTTATACGCTGTGCATGAGCTCCAGTTCCAATAAAGACATAAAAGAGCCTCTAGACGAACCCTAACGCTTTCTAAGGAAGAGACTAAAAGCTAAAAATCAAGAGAAAGCTTTAGGGAACCAACTTCCAATGGCGGATCAGTGTACCCTGATGGATTACCTACGACCCACCCTAGGTAATCTCGGAGCCGCCATCAATACACCAAATGTCGATGCCAACAACTTCGAGCCGCATTTGATTCAAATGCTCCAAATTTCCGCAACCTTCCATGGCCTAGCTGATGAAGATCCCCATTTACATATTACCAACTTTTTGGAAATATGTGATACTTTCCGGATCAACGGAGCATCAAACGACGCCATCCGCCTTCGAATGTTCCCGTTTGCACTAAAAGACCGAGCTAAGGCTTTGCTTAACACCCTCCCAAGTGGTTCGGTAAACACTTGGGATGAACTTGCCCAAAAGTTTCTATATAAGTATTTCCCACCCTATAAAACCGCTAAATTAATGACTGAAATCAATACTTATTCACAAGAGGACGGGGAATCCTTATATGAAACTTGGGAAAGATTCAAGGAGCTATTGAGGAAATGTCCTCATCATGGTCTCGCAGTGTGGCAACAAGTATCCACTTTCTATAATGGGTTGTTGCCACACACAAGATTAACACTCGACTCTAGCTCCGGGGGACTCCTAGGTAATCGTCGCCCAAATGAAATTTATAATCAAAGTGAGGAAATTTCTCAAAACAATTTTCAATGGCACACTCCCCGAGGCACAAAATCTATTGCCCCGGGCGCCCATAAATTGGATGAAAACACCTCTTTACAAGCCCAAATCGAGGCCCTGTCTTTAAAAATAAAAAAAGTTAGAAATGACAAAAACGGCCTCGGTTATGTCTTGCGAAGGGTGTGGTAGGCCACATGAAAATTGGAGTTGTATGAAAGAAATGGATAATCAAACGGAAATGGTAAGCTACATTGATAATAGACCTCCCCCAATGGGCACCTACAACCAAGGATGGCATAACCACCCTAACCTTGGTTGGAGGGAGCCTGACAATAGTAGTAACCAACAAAACCAAAACCAACGAACAAACTTTCAACAACAACCAAGAAACGAGTCACAAAATTTCTCTCAACAACAACAAGGGGGACAAGAGAGGCTCGAAGACATTGTTTCACGCCTCATCTCCGAAACCGAAAAAGGAACTCAAATCGATTCCTACATGTGGAATCGAACTTTAGAAATCAACAAGCTAGTATTCAAAACATTGAAAAACAACTAAATCAACTAGCCCAAAATTTCTTCGAGAGGCCACAAGGCGCACTACCTAGCAATACCGAAACCAACCCAAGGGAGCAAGTACATCTCATAACACTAAGAAACTAGACCGTAGGTCCCGAGGAGGCCCCACTACCCCCATCCGACATAAATCCACCCATTCAAGCCACGACCTCACCACCATCCCATAAAGAAATAACTCCTCTGTCAAATCCCGAAACCACCAAGAACCCCTCGGTGCCCTACCCCGGTCGTTTACTTATCCAAAAGACCGACGAGCAATTCACAAAATTCATAAACTTACTAACACAATTGCATATCAATCTTCCATTTGTGGAAGTCCTCACTCAAATGCCAAAATATTCAAAATTTATGAGAGACTTCCTCACTCACAAAAGGATGATTGAAACATTGCAATTGGTTAATTTAAGTGAAGAACGCTCTGCCGTGCTACTCAACAAACTCCCACAAAAGAAAATCGACCCCGGAAGCTTCGCCATCCCTTGTTCCATTGGGGGATCACTTGTACGTAATGCACTAGCCGACCTTGGGGCTAGCATAAATCTCATGCCCGCATCAATGTTTGACCGACTGGGACTAGGTAAGACGAGCCCCACAAAGATGAGCATACAACTCGCCGATAGGTCTATCAAATACCTGCAAGGTTTCGCCGAGAATTTATTGGTCAAAGTCGAAGACTTTGTCTTCCCGGCCGACTTTGTTATACTCGACATAGAGGAAGACACCAAAGTACCACTCATTCTAGGAATTCCATTCCTTGCCACCGCTCACGCATTGGTGGATATGAGTGATGGGAAGTTAACATTGAGGGTCAGAGATAACGAGATGAAGTTCGGGGTTGGGAAAAAAGTAGAGGACGACCCGGTCAACTACATGGATGTCATAGACTCAAGCTTGGATGACGCTCTCCGACAGTGCAACATGGGATGCGAGACATCCCACTCGGGTAACATATGACTGACTTCGGGTCTAGCCAAGGACCCTTATAAACGTGGCGCATCACGGATGCATTCCACGGATCTATCCGTAGTTTTTAGTTTAGTGTAACTTTTATATTTTCTAGTTTAGCTTTACTTTTCAAGAATAAAACACACTCGAAAAGGTGGAGGCTATCAAGGAAAAGTTAAAACCACACCCCATGCACAAAAACAGAGCCTCCCGACAACTTTCCAACATTACAGCAAGTTCAGCACGGGGCCGTGCTCCGCCCAACGCGCCCCCCGTTCCCAGGCTCTGCAAAAATTTGCCCAGTTCAGGTAACTGGACACGGGGCCGTGCTCACTAAACACGCCTCGTGTCCAGCCTTCTGTTAAATGTTGTTACTGGCGATCTGAACATGGGGCCGTGCCCGGACCAACACGAGGCCGTGGCCAGACTCCCAATAACATAAAATTTTGTTTTTCAACACCTTTTTACACATTCAATCAACCTAAAAACTTATTTTTGGGACACATTGAGGACAATGTGTAATTTAAGTGTGGGGGGATGCTAAAACCTTGAATCTAGCAAGTCTTAATAACAAGCCTTACAAAAAACTTTATTGGAACCGCTAATCACCCCAAATTTTTTCAAAAAAATTTCATTTTTTTACTTGTCTTGGTTTAATTTGGGAACAAAAAGTTCAAAAAAGATTATATTATTACAAATTTACAACCGATAGCGTCGTGACAAAAAGAACCAAATAAGAAAATTATGAAAAGGCATGACAAATCTAATTAAAATTTGATTATATATACTTGATCACATTATAAACCCATTCCCACAACAAGTGAGTTTTGAGCCTTTATTGAGCATACAAGCATATATCTTTACACTAAAAGCTCATTTTTCGTTTCTTGTGTGAATAGCCGCTTGGTTCTTACGACTCTAGAACTTGCCACGACGATACATTCCCGGTCCTTACCAACTTAAACCCAAGTAAGTAAATGATGGAGGCATTAGGACTAACCCATTTTCCTTTCTACACCATTATCTTTCATTTTTTTATCACCTACCTAAAATCCCCCTAGTTAACCCCTTTGAGCCTAAACCTTTTCATTTCAAAACCCGCAAACAAACACCCTTTACCCACCAATTTTCTTTTCAACCCATTTGTTTTAGTAAAAAGCTTGGTTATCTTGTGACGTTCCCTATAAAAAAAACGAAAGTCTTGCAATAAACAAACAAGTTCCTCAAAGAAACTTTGTTTGAATATACTAGGTTTGAATAAAAGTCACAAAAAACAAAAAGTTTTACGATGACCGACGCTTTTTACGCTTTTAGCCATTTTTACTAACCATTAACCAAAACCACCTACCCTTAGCCCAAGCTTAACCCTTTCCCAAAGTCCTCTTGATATTTACAAAGGTTTATAGTTAAAAAGGAGGAGGATTGATTGCTTAGCAAGCATATGGTAGAAGTAAGTTCCATGGCGGTCTCGAGTGTTTCACAAAAATACATCTTCGACCAAGTGTTGAGTGATCTCCCGTGAGATATGTGAACTTGTATATAAATGGAATTTTAAAGAGGCATGTTATGCCCAAATAAGTAAATTTTCTTATAAAATGTTCTAAATAAATCATGATGAATAGGATTGTAAATAAAATAAAAATAAAACGCAATAAAGATCTTGGATTCCCGACACTCAAGACAAGCCAAAAACTTCTCTTCTACCTATTCCATTTGGGTGTGTAAGCCACATATTAAAGAGTTTTGCTTGAGGACAAGCAAAGATTCAAGTGTGGGGGTATTTGATGTGTGCAAAATGTAACATATAAATTACATCAAATGAGGCATAAAACTAACACTTTGTTTAGTACTAATGTTGGAAAATATGTGTTTTTGTCTTCCTTTTGAATTTTACAGGACCAAATGAGCTTAAATGAGTAAAAGGAACAAATATACAGCCAAAACCAACATAAATACAAAGAAAAGGAATAAATGTGACATGCCCGACCCATCGGCAGCATCCCCAAAGCAAAGACAAGACAACAGAGGACTGACCACGGGGCCATGCCCACTGGACACGAGGGCGTGGTCAGGCGCCTGCAGAAAAGACAAACTTGTAGAAGCTTCTACGCCCACCACGGGGGCGTGCCCAGCTCAACATGGGGCGTGGTCAACGCTAAGATACGCAGAATCTTCCAAAATCTCGATAGTACAGATACGATTCTGACCACGGGGTCGTGCCCACTGGACATGGGGCAGTGTGGGACCCTCTGCTGATAAATGCATTTAATGAAGGAAGAGAAAAGGCTGGCCACGGGGGCGTGCCCACTGGACATGGGGCCGTGGCCAGGGATCTGTGCAGGCTATAAATAAGGGTGCTTGGCTCACTTCAAAGGAATCCCTTGGCAAACCACTACTCTCCCACTTTGCCACCACTCCACCAACACCCACCACCATCATCCAACATCCATCTTTATAGTGTGTAGTAGTCTCGGGATCCAAGATTGATAGTAAGAGTTCTTGCCAATCAATGGTCATGTTTGGTTAAGCCTCTTACATCACTTGGTGAACACAAGTCTTTTATGTATTACTTTTGATTTTTAATCTTTTGGCACTTTTTATTTGGTTTTGTATTAATGACTTTAATAACTAGTTTCTTATGTTGAAGGTGAATTTTCTTTATCATTTGTCCGTGGTGTCTTGGCGTTACTTTACTGTCTATATAAAGTAAAAGATTACATCATTCATGTCTCTGCGGTCTATATAGAGGCATGTTGGCTACCTGGTTAGGGGTTAAGGGAATGGTTTAGCAAGGTTCTTGCCTTGTTCAGTGTATAGATCCTGCAAGGACCTAGTTCAAGCTTACTAGGACCTCCTTCAATACCCACTAGTATGGGATGGAGGGGGTACTAATGGCTTGAACCCCTCATATGTAAACTAGTATTAATACATTAATCCGGCTACTTGGGATTGTATCCCCGCTGACTCAAACCACTTAGCCGAGGGTAACGTCACCTTCAAAAGAAGGGCCCACCACTTTTCGCATTAATAACTTAATTAATTATCTTTCCATATTCCGACCATTTGGGATTGTATCCTTGCTGACTCAAACCACTGGGTTGAGGGTAACGTCACATTCAAAAGAGGGGGCTACTACTATAACTAAGATGATCTCTTAAAAAGTCCGAAAGTGCAAAAATCATCAAAGGATACATTAAAGGCAAGTCAGATCCAAGTGATTCATCTTGTCTATCTGTTTTTATTTTATTTTATTTTATTTTTGCATTTTTAGTTTTTATTTTTATGTTTAAAACCTTTTCTCAAAAATTTTTGATTGATTAGACGTTGAGGATAAACAAGTACTAAAAGCTCTTGTGTCCTTGGACGACCTCTGTATCTTACCAACGCTATACTACGCTCACGATGGGTGCACTTGCCCAAGTGTGTGTTTAGTGTTAGTAGAATATCGTGTTTTATAAATTTAAAACTTGAATAATGCGTAAAATGGGCTTAAAATATCAATAAGAGTAAACTGCCATTTTGGTCCCTGTGGTTTGGGCACTTTTGCCATTTTAGTCCAAATCTCAAACTTTTTAAATCTGGGTCCCTGTGGTTTCACTTTTATTGCCATTTTGGTCCAAAATCCAAAAACCTCCTAGTTTGACTGTTGAAAGCTGATTGTTTTGTCATTTTGTTCAGGGGCATTATGGTCATTTGAATAAAAGTTTCAATTTTTTCTCATTTACTTATAGGAATAGTAATGAAGGGAGAAAAAGAGAATTTGAAAGGGAAAAAAACAATTTTCTTCCATTTTCTCATTTCCCCAAAAACCAACTAAAACAATCTGTTCATCTTCATCCCCACGCCCCTTCTCTCTCCTGCAACACATCGCCATACTCATTTTCTACACAAAACCCTTCATCTTTCCTCCATAAAGATTCGTATTTTATTTCTTACAACAAAGGGTTTGCATGATTGCAGCTGTCTTTCGGTTAGCTAGCACCCAATGATTGTCACAAAATCCCTAATGTTTGATCACTAGTAAACCCTTTTTCTCAATATCTGTACTTCTATCTACATATATGTAATCTGGTTATGATGGTATGTGGAAGTATATGTAACTCTGTTTTCTGGGTAGTTGAAGGTTTGATCATAAAGATTGGTTAAATGAAAGATTACCCCTTTTTTTATGATGATCATCATGGTGAATGGATCAAAGAACTGATCTTTATGTTTGGGGTAGTAAATTTATTGGATTTTACTGACTGAATGTTTCTAGGGTTTTGTAATTTTGTGAAGATCTTGATTTGGGGATTGGGGATATTGTATTGGGTATGCGGAAGTATGTTAGTATTATTATTTTTTTCTTCTTTTTTCTTTTGAAGGTTGGATTAAGATTTTGGTTATTATGGTAGTAAATTTAGAATGATATATGTTAAGTTGGTTCCTAAATTCTCTATATTGACCTAATTTGGAATTAAACAAGAAGATTTTGAGTGGCGATATGGAGCTATGTAGCCATAAGAACAGGGGTGTGTAAATTTTGGTCCAAATCTAAATTTACATTTACAGATGATTTGGGGGGGGGGGGGGGTTATGATTTGGTGGAGGATGACAGATGATGTAAATGTATTTTAATATTAGGGTATAAAAGGAATTAAATATATTTAATTTATTTTATTAATTATTGATATGTTATAATAAAACCTGAGATGGACAAAAATGCCCCTGCACAAAAAGACAAAACAATCAGTTTTCAACCGTAAAAAATGAGGTTTTTGAATTTTGGACTAAAATGACAATAAAAGTGAAACCACAGGGACCCAGATTTAAAAAGTTTGATATTTGGACTAAAATGGCAAAAGTGCCCAAACCACAGGGACCAAAATGGCAGTTTACTCTATCAATAAAATCATATCACGCTTCGCACACACCACTTCTCAATTTCAGCACTTGCAACTTTTTCATAACCGTAAAGTTTTGGAAATGAATGCTTCATAATGCTCAACTTGTAACGGGGATCTAAAATGGCTGCCACTCCCATAAACCCATGAATAATTGACGAATATTTATCATATTTCGTAATCATCTTCTTGGCATGTCCTGTATCACTTTCTTATTATCTTGACTCCACTTGTTCAATACAAATTTTATTTCATACACTGATTTGAAAAATATATTTTCTGTGGGATTTTTGTTCCTGAAAACAACTCAGTTACATGATGAAATACCTTCAACTTTTGACAAATATTAGAGGCCAACTCCCAATCTTTCTCTGATGGCAAGCTGTTATATTGAGAATCTCGTTGTTTAAGACATTTGAAAACATCCTTGTAGATAATAGCAACATTCAACATAAGGTATGTTGAATTCCAATGGGTTTTGCAATCAAGGGATAACTTTTTTTGAAGATGGAATTGCCAAATGATGAGCTGCAGCTTCAAACTTTTCATAACACTTTGGTGTTGCTGTCCAATAACTAACACTATCCCTAATTCCCTCTATCCCATCAGCAATAATTGACAACCCATCTTCGACAATTAGATTTAGAATGTGAGCACAACAACGCATCTGAAATAACCGCTCCCCAAAATAAGATCACTTAAAGATAGCTTGTCTAGTAATAGGTGAATCAACACATCATTTGTTGTGCAGTTATCCACCGTTATTGTCGATACCTTCTTATCGATATTCCAATCACATAAGGACTCATACAAAACATTAGCAAGAACTTCACCAGTACGAGGACAAGGAACATAAATGAACCTAGTGTAAATTTTAAGCATTAGTTAGACAATTAGTTGATCTGGTTATATACAAACAAATACAACATTTACCTCATTATTCGACTTTGCATTTCCCAGTTATCATCGTTGAAATGAGAAGTAATGGCCATAAAACCTTTCTTTTGATTGCTTGATGTCCACATGTCTGTAGTAATTGCAATTCTACTAGCATTTTTCTCCAAGATCCTTAAACATATAATTGTTAGCATAAACGAAACATAAAAGTATTCATGTTAAAAATAAGTAACATAAAAAATATACCTCATTGTCTTCTTTTTTTCATGATAAAAAATCTTCAATATGTCAATTTTGAGGGTATTTCGAGATGGAATCTTAAAAAAAGGTTGGAGGCCACGCATAAACTTTCTAAATCTATGGTGCTCAACCATACAAGTGGATACTCATGAATAATTACCATCTCAGCGAGATCTGTTCTTGATTGATCAGCATCAAAATTATAGCAAGACAATCCGAATGTCCTGATGACTTTACTTGATTCATTGATAAAACTTGTTGGCGTATATCTTTATTCTTTCGTTTCGGACATTTCTCCATATGAAAAAGTAAATGTTTTGTCCCATTTTTGCTCTTTGCTCCTAGATTGGTGTTACAATAATTGCACTCCTCCTTTTCCTCACCATTCACCTTTATCTTTTTTAAATGCTCCCATGCCGGTGAAGTTAATTTCCTGTTCTTGAGACTGATTTGTGTTTATTTGCTGATCTTCTGGCCTATGTTGATTACTATCAGCATGTGTTTGTGTATTAGAACCATCACACCCTATAATTCCCTCTCCGTCCATATCCATACCTATAACAAGACAATTGAGTAACCGGGCAGGCATCCAAATAAAGCAAAAGCATATATGATGCATATGAAATAAACAAAAGTAGTATTTATTTCCATTTAAAAATTGTACAAAAAGAGAGGTTAAACTGTATGTTTAAATAAGGTCATGTGGTTTTCATGTTAGCTGGGCGCCTGGGCATAAAGGGGGGACGGGGTGGTCCGTTATACCACCCCAAAACGCGTTGAAAGTTCACGGAACACCGCCGCCGGTGGTTTAAAAACGCGTTATAAACAAAACGCGTTGTACACATTACGCGTTGAACTTCTGAACATTTGGATGGCTCTGCAATTAATGCTCTGCACTGTCATCTGCAATTTGGATAAAGGGGAATCTCCACACACACTAAATACTTTGTATTTATATTTATATACAACACACGAAATATGTAGGGTTTTTTTTTTTTTTTTAATGAAAATTAAAAAAATTTGGGAGTGATATAATTCCATCACTAGTGATACCACCCCGCCTACATTTCTATCACTAGTGATGAAATATTGGTTGCTGACATGGCACGATTTTATTGGACAATGTAAGTGATAGTTTCTATCACTAGTGAACCACCCCTCCCCCCCTTAGTCATGAAAATTCTAACATGAATCATTTAAATTCCAAAGAATGTTATTTCATCCGCCGATTTTAACGTTATTTTCACGAAATTAGTTAAATAACGTTAAAGTAAGTACCATTTCACTTTTGCCCCCCGAGCACCCACACATATATACATTATATGTGCACGCGGGGCAAAATAGCTCTTATACATCTAGACATAAAAAAAACATTAATACATGGAGTATAATGAATCTACAATTGTGCACGACTAAATCAGATCAAATTTCTATGATGCACCAGCACCACATATTCAGCCTCCGTTTAAAACGTTAGTATATTAACCGCATCCAAAACACAAGTAGAAGTGCACAATATTCAGAAGCGAGCCATGGTTGACAAAGCAATGTTTTGATAAACCAGCTACGCATTGTTAAATTGGAATCTAAACTGTAATCTAGAAACCAAACACACTCCCGACATAAATTCGGTGATCTAATCAAGTTCTGCATCTGATTAGCTAAAAAAACTAATAGTACTCCAACCAAAAAAGGACAACTTCACAAATCTAAAAAAAAAGAATTAAAAGTCTGTCTAAAGCATTAAACTAGTCTGGACACACGAAAACCATGATTTAGCTTCAAAAAATGAGTACGTCTACCTGAATTTGTAACAAAAGAGATAAACCGCCAAGAAAACTGAATTTGATCACTGTAAGATACTTCAATGTCTCTAGAATCAGTAAAACTCTACTTAAAACCCTAGTTTTCAGTAAAACACACATATATATGCTATTTAATTAAATTCTTATTTTGGTTATTGTCTTTTAACTAACATAATTGATGTTGCCACTTCTTTGCTAACGTATATATTTATATTCTATATGAATGCACTGATGTAAATAACATCAATTTTGTTTCATAGTATAAACATGAAAATCACGTCTTGTACATAGATCCACCTTAAGCATATGATCTAGGAGCATATTAACAACAAAACAAATGTATAGAAAAACTATACAAGTAGAAAGCGACTGCAATCAAGGGTTTAAATGTCGGATGATTGATTCAGTGAAGAAGACAGTAATGTACAGATTATCAAATGAAGAGAAGAAGATGGATTACCGATCTTCGTTGCTCGGAGAAGAAATTGGAGTCTGGTCATCATCGCTTGGTGGCTGGTGCCTTCGTCACTTCGTCACTTGGTGGCTTGCAAGAGCATTCTGGGAATCAAAATTTGTGTGTGGAGTTTTTTAAATATAAAAAGTATAAAAAATGGTTGTGAGTGGAGAAGAGAGAAAATGTTACGGTTCATCTGTGTATTGGGGGGGGGGGACACTGTTCACCCACTATAATTTTTTAATATATATTGAAAATGGTTGCGAGTGAAGGAGAGAAAAAAATGTAATGATAAAGGTATAAAAATATTATTTAATTGAAAATAAGAGAGAAAAAAATATTTGTTTTTAGTGGAAATATATTGATATAGGGGTTGTTTTTAGTGGAATGTATGTATATTTTTAGGGAGCTGGATGTGAATGCTCTAAGGTAAGTAAATATATCTCTATAATTGGGCGGGAATTACTTTTTTGGGATTTGGGACTAAATATATAATACATTATTATTTATAAAAAAATTACATACACTACTAGAAAATACACTTTTCTTGACACGCGAACAATGACACACGCTCATTTTATGACATTCGAAAGCGTGTGTCAAGAAAAAAATGTCATGGTTTACAAAATTCAATATATTTATGACATTTTTTTTGTGTGTCATCTTTTTAGTGTCATAAAAAAACACAAGATCTATCTTGACACGCGAACAATGACACACGCTCATTTTATGACATTTAAAATCGCGTGTCAAGAAAAAAATGTCATGGTTTTACAAAATTCAATAAATTTATGACACTCGTTTTTGTATGTCATCTTTTTATCGTCATAAAAAAACATTATGACACTCTTTTTGTGTCATCTTTTTAGCAATGTCCTATTATATCTTCTAACTTAAATTCTTAAATTATCTAATCGATAAACCTGGTCTCTCATAGTCTCCCGCTCAGCTCCCACATTCTCAAAAAAGCCTAACTCCCACCCGATCAACCCCCCCCCCCCACACACACACACACACTCACAACAGCAATGGGATTCAGACTATTCAAAAAACGACGTTGTGATTCCGACGATTCCGACAAATAATGAAACAATGCAACTCCCAGCCGATCAAATAATGAAATCGTAAAAAAAAAAGTGTGTGAACATACAAGCTTTACACTTCTCTATAGATCTCGTGTAGGTGTATGAAAATATAGTTGAATTCAGTGGCGGAACCAGAACATTGACTCAGGGGTATCCCAAAATAAAATTTCACCGTGCAATCATACAATACTAAAAAAAAAAAAAAAAAACGAACCATTGGGTGTCAGCCCAGTGGCCACCTGCCCACATTCTAACACGGAGGTGGCGGGTTCGAGTCCGACTCCGGCGTGCTCGTTCCCAAATGCCCCTACGGTAGTGGATTTACCCCAGACTCAGGCTTGCAGGGTGGCGGTCTGCGAGGTGTGATCACCTCGGCGGTTGGGAGGACCGTGGATTACCCCCCCCCCCCAATACTAAAAAAAACGACAATAAATAAATAAAGTAAAACAAATACCTAATAAATTTGTCCTCTTCTTTTTTTCATAGTTTGAAATCGTTACATCACATCTTTGTATTTTACTTTATGTAAAAAATCATTCTCGACCGCACAAACCATAGAAAACAAACTCGAGTTTTACGATCAACATACAAAATTAGAAAAGTATAAACATACAAAATTACCAAGAATAACTAATAAAACAATCAAACAATTCAAGAACTCAAAAATAAAAGAAATAAACTCAAGAAGAAAAGAAATAAACTCACAAGTCACAATTCAGCGATCAAGATTCAAGACTTCAGCCTGTTCTTGTTTGGATGATCTGATCAATGATCATCAACGACTTTAGCAGTTCAGCCCACTTCTGCGTCCGTGATTGTTGTTCACTTCAGCTACTTCAGGCAGCCCACTCGGTTCAGCACAACAACAGCACTTCAGCACAACAACAGAAGTTCACTCCCCCTTCTGCGTCGGTGATATATAATTACTAGGTTACAAACCCGTATATTAGACGGGTTTAATAAAAAAATATTAAACAATTATGTAATAAGATTTTGAAATTATAATATGAAAATTTTGAGATAAGATTTGTGAAACTATTTTGAAAGGAAAATTGTTAATCAACATTTCTTAATACATACCTTTTAATATAGTGTTACTCTCAAATAAAGTAGGAAAATAAAAATAATTTAATTAAAAGATCCAAATATAATTTTATTTACTACATTTAAAAACATATGTTACTTATATTTTTTGATTTAATGGATGTACAACACATAAAAATGTTATCAAACAGTTATCTATAAACTTATTTAATAAAATTTCCTTTGCTGTTAAAAAAAACAAAGTAAAACAAAAAAAAAGCTTTACAGTTAATTAAATAAATTAAAACATTAAATATTAAATAAGTTTGACTAAAAGTTACTTTTTGCTTTTGCGGACACTTTTTCTTTACAATCTTCGATAGGGCTGTTCACGAGCCGAGCCGAACCGAGCGGACCTTTGCTCATGCTTGGCTCGTTTACAAACCGAACCGAGCGGAGCGGCTCATTTAAAACCGAGCCTTAAATCAAGCGAGCATTTTTCGAGCAGTAAATATTCCGAGCGAGCGTCGAGCGAAGTTCGAGCGATTTGGACAACGTGTCACCCGATTGAAATTCGCTAAGAGAGCTAGTGACAATATTCGATCTCAAGTTTTTATGTCTTTAAAAACATGCACGTTTCATGAGATAATATTTTCCTTATGAATAACAATGTTGTGGCCGATGAGGCGATGATCATATTGCACGAACAATTACATTGAGAGCAGGAGACGATCGACTTAGGGTAACGACATAAAATATTGAGACGATGAGCAGCTTGTCATTTATCGGTTTAGGATTACTTTTAGGTTTTGATATTAATTTTGTATTGGCGTGGTTTGGCTAGTACATATAGATATAGTTGTAAATTTGTATATAGTGGACCAAAATCTAATAGAGTGGTATATATAAAACTATAAATTTAATTTATACTTAAGTATATATGCATGTGTAATGTGTGTGTATATATAGGTATGTGTGTGTGTATATGTATAATTTGTATTTGTGTATATATATGTGTATATACATGTTTATATGTGTATGTGTATGTATATATATATATACTAATTATTAATTAAAAATAATAATTCGAGCCGAACCGAGCCGAGCGAACCTTTGCTCATGCTTGGCTCGTTTACAAACCGAACCGAGCAGAGCGGCTCGTTTACAACCGAGCGTCAAATTGAACGAGCATTTTCCGAGCAATTTCCGAACGAGCGACGAGCGGCGAGCGATTTGAATGGCCCTAATCTTCGATGATTATATTATATTATAATTAATTAATACATACCTTCATCTTCTTTAGTTCTTTATGTAAGCCGCTGCAACTTCTGGTTAACCGGAAAATTTTTGTTTTTGTCGAGCTGAAATTTCATTTCATCTTATCTTCATGGTGTGGTGATAACACAGTCTTAGGGGTATCCTTTTATTATTTTAGGGGTATCCTTCGTATAAGAACGAAAAAAAATATATAAAAAATACACTACCAATACCGACTTGAGCCGTAGCCCGTGCTATGGCTAACAAAGCACTGGTTCCGCCCCTGGTTGAATTGGTCGAGTTGAAATTTAATCCCAGCTTTGATACAATAGTTGTAATGTTTTCTTCATTTAATTTGATGTTAGTTTATTTCAACTAAGACTGAAGGGAGTGGGGCGTTCTTTAGAGGGGGCGTCTTGCGACACGTGGCACCACGTCAGATCAGAGGATTTTGAGCAAAAAAGGGGGCGTGGTGTTTGGGGCGGCTTGGGGCGTCTTGGAGGGGGGGAGTTCTTGGAATTTTGTGCCAAAAGTTGATTTGTGTGAGAGGAGTGGCGACGAGAAGAGGACGGGCAAAGGGGGGACGCCATGGTGGTTGCCATAGGGGGCGGTGTTCCAGGCGACTTGGGGCGGCTTGGGGGTGGGAGACGCCCCACTCCCCTTAGTCTAAGTTTATACAATCAACCTTTCAAAAAGAATATGTTTGACTAACTCATACATTTAACATTTAACAAGGTCAAATGAGATGAACTATTGTGAATGAATGAAAAACACATGTTTGATTGTTTAAGGTAATGTAATCACCCCTTACACGAGACATTCGATTCCCTCTAAAAATCTTAAATTCATTCCATCAATTCTCCTTGTTTTTTTTATTCCATTCCCTCTCTCACCCTTCATCACCACCCCCACCTGTCGCCACTGCGCCCGTTGTCGACTACCGACACCACCCTCCACCTTGAACCACCGACCACCGGCGCCACCGCCGACCATGATCACCACGTGCCACCACCACCCACCGTCGCCGCTACCACCCGCCGTCACCGCCATCGCCACCATTTTCCACTGATCACCGCCCCCGCACCATCAGCCCTTGCCACCACTCGCTGCCACCCTCTGCCGCAGACACCACCATCCTCGTCATCACCGCCGCCTGCTATCGCCGACCACAACCGCCGCCACCCTCCACCACTGCCACCATGGAATAGTAATGATCTATATCATTCCTTTGTACATTCAATTACCCCATACTAAACAGACCCTTAGCGTTTGGTATGCATGAATGAGATGTGGAATGGACCATTCTGAGAGAATGAAGAAAATAGTGTTCGGTTGGTCGAGGGAATGAAATCGCCCATTACATAAGGCATTGCGTGCCCTCAAAATCATTCCATCCATCCCCTTGTTTTTTTGCATTTCGTTATCTCTTTCACCCTTCATTAACAAAACAACAACCCACCATCGTCGTCACTACACACCACCGCCAACCATCACCATTGCCACCACTGCTCACCAATGTCGTCGTCACCCGCCATCGTCACCACCACCACCACCGTTGCAACTACCATCGCCACCACTACCTATTCCCTTGCCGTCACCCACTGCCACCACTCGCCACTACCTCTATTGCTACCTACTGATACCGCCACCATGACTATCGTCGTCGTCACCCACCGCTGCCACCACTACCATCTATCACCACCCACAACCACCGAAGACCGCCACTCAATACCGATTTTATTCTTTCTTGCCTACCAAACAACACAAAACGATAATTCATTTCATTTTCACATGGTATCCAAACAAGATATGTCGTTTATTTCATTTCATCGTCTATTTCATTACATCATGTTAAATATACTGTTAATATTTAAATCTATTTAAACCAAAACTAGTTGTAATATTCAAATTTAGAAAAAAAATGTAGATATTCAAAATATTTAAACCAAAACTAGTTGTAATATTCAAATTTAGAAACAAAAAACGTAGATATTCAAATTTAGGAAAAAAAAAAAAAAAACTTTCTCATTAATTTAAAAGTGTTGACAAATCATAAATAATTAAATTTATTGATCTAAATGAGTATTTGATTCCCTTTTACTTGATTTTCTAAATAACATTTTCTATAAACTAATACCTAAAGTTCGAAACTTCCCTCCTCATCCTCTACTGAAATTTCATCTTCCCTCTACTTGAAAATTTCATATTCCCGCTTCTTTATAATTACATTACATCCCCAAAACTCCCCCTCCCCAAATACATCTCCTTCCCAACCGCATATTTCCCCTCAAGCTTAATCGAAGTCGTGGTCTGCCTTCACAACACCACCACTACTTGGTGGTTATGGTGTTGGTCAAAATTTGTATTAGAAATAAATAGATCAGCAAGCTTACATATTTGTTACCGGTGGTCATCGGAACCCTAGCCGCCAATTCCGTAGGTGGCTGGTAGGTCTTCAAACACCACAACCACCAGAACACCCGAGGGTATGTTATCTTACGAATCTTATGTTAGCGTTTGTTCATTTCTGTTTTGAATCTTCTACTTCGAATTCGTTGAATATATGAACACATTATAATAATTGAGTTTGACTTTCTTTTACAGTCTTACAACATGCCTTTGTTTCCCAGCCTTTGGTTCTTACTTCTTCAACGATTTTAATAGTTCAAAACTCAAAATCAGAATCCAGTCACAGGTATATATATACTTGTATATTTTTTTACTTTGTTTGTAACATGTCAGATTTACATAATTTTTATTATCAGATTGCTACAAAATGTTAGGTTGTTAATACACATTTGCTTATTAGGTTTTGAATGCAAATTAGGTTTGATATGTAGATGTTTTTCATTGATTGATGTCGTGATTGTAAACTCGTGTGCTTCACAGAACCATGAATTTTCTATTAGTTTTAATTCATCTCAGTTTTGTAACAGTTGTTTTCGTCTTTTGATCTAACTTTAGCTAATAAGGTATGCGGTTAATTTCTAATGTGTTGATTTTTTTTTCTGTTGAATTGGTAAAGCGTTTTCTTTTGTGAATTCATATTTTCATTCTATGTATGTTGAAAACTTGAAATTGTCATGTGGCTTGATGATGAGTTTATACATACTTCAATGCTCTATGCGCTGTTGTTTGCTTCTGTTATGATTATAGGGGTGTAAACGAGGCGAGCCAAGCACCTCTAGGCTTGAGCTTGAGTAACAGTTAGCGAGTCGATCTCGAGTAGCTCGGCTCGTATACACCCTTAGTTATGAATTTTGTGTTAAGTATTTGGTATAGTTAGTTCAGCAAATTTGTTATGATTTTGCAATATATATAGAGGTGTCAAAATGGGGTGGGTAGTAAGTCAAAATATGTGCTTTTATAACAAGTTAAAACGAATTTGGCTGGGATGATTTGCTCCCGATGACACTTGTTTGTCCATTTTTTACAAGTAACTCAAGGATTAAATGCTATTACAAACTTTGTGTTCCTAAATTAGTAAGTTAAAAACACTTTTAGAAGACTTTAAGAGAAGGATTATTCATTGTAAGGTATAGAGATCGGTCCAAACTTATGTTTGACATGCAATATGATGTTTTTCATGCTACCATCACATCTGATAGCCCCTATGCAACACAGGTTTGGTATGCATGTCGTTTGCTAACTTCTTGTTTAGTCATTGTTTCAAAAGATTTACTCAAATCAATGATGGATTTATTATAACAAGACTAAACCTAGGATTTGGAGCTATATCATGATATGTTTATGAGCTTTAAAGGTCTGTGAGTTAGGACATATTTGACTAATCTTACATAATAAACTATATCATGATAGTTTATTTCCATCAGGTCATACCTTTAATGGTGAACAAAACTATGAGCTCTTAGCAGATTGGAATGAAGAGTTTCCAGGTTTTATTTGTTGTCTTTTTACTTATTGTAACACTTTAGATAATCTTTTCATGTGTTCTTTTATCCGTGTAGTATAAAAATGGTAAAATAGCTTAATAATGCCGATATTTTATTTCACTGCAATCTTGGTTAGATGGTTGCATATCAATGTCCTAAACTTCTAACTCTACTTGATAGTTTTTTAATTCATCTGTTTTTATTTATTAATTAGTTGTTTTGAACGTGCAGCTTATTAGAGGGCTGGCATGAAATATGGGAACAAACATTTTGTTATAGACAAGAGCAGGCGTGATACCTACAAGGCTAAAAGCAGTTTCATCCATTGAATTATGATAACACAAATTCCCTTCTAACGAACTTTGGTGTGGAAAGCAAGCAGCTATTAGCGGTATAGATTTTTTTTTAAACTGAAAGTGTTTTACTTTACTTTTTATATTTTTTCACCCACCTGCAACTCATGTATAAAGTCCCATAAATGATGAAATCTTTACAAGCTAAATGCATAAAATCAGTTGAAAACTTTCCAAAGATAGAATTCTATGTTTATTTTGTTCAAAGATTTGACTTTTTTTTATTCTGTAAAAGTTTTTTTTATCAGCCAACATAATCAATCCCGAGCACTCTCGGGGCACTCACTTGACCAAACGGAGTACTCCTAGATTAACCTGAGTCCACTACCCACCCTCTCGTAGGCACGACGGTGAAATTACCGGTAAACCCGTTTTGCTCAAGGATCGAACCCAGGTCTGGGTCTGCTATCATTGCCCACCAGTGCCTCACTCTGCACCAAGTGAGAGTTGAACCTTATCTCATAAGAGAAATGCAAGCCTTCATCGGCTATTCTGTAAAAGTATTGTTTTTTTTTTAATTATAATCAATTCAGTTAACTATTTATATAAATGTTTTTTAAAATACACAATAATTGATTTTTGGGACAACTCAATTTGGCCTGACAAGTTTTGGTCATAATAAAAATGTAAAAACACTTGTTACACAACTCTTCTGATGTGGCTCAACAAGATTTGATTTTTCCTCATATTAATGCAGGTAGGTTCATGCTGTACATGGCTACTTGAGAAGCCTGGTTTGGTTTGTTGCTAACATGGGCCTTGCTGAGGGAAATTGCTTCAAAGAAAATAAAAAAAAGTTTTGCCACAAGGTGTCACATTTGGTTTTGGTTGGGGGAAGAGTAGAGGAATACTCGGCTGCAGATATGGATGGCATTCGCGAAGATTGGTTGAGTTATGCGGCTACCTTTGTTGTTAAGTGGAACCATATTTTAGGTGTTGAAGAATGTATTGACAAACAATTTTTTTTTGTTAACGTTAACATATTTGTAATATACTTGACATATGATTATGTAATGGGTTGTTTTGGTATATATATGTGTATTTGTTTTATGAAATAGATTTATTATTTTTGAAATTATATATGTATCCTGGGTAAATTAGTAATTTTATAAAAAGAAAAATATTTTTTTAAATAATTAAAAGCATGACACGCGTAAACGAATGTCATTAAAAATTGTCATAAAATGAGTGTCATGAACGCATGTCATTAAAAGGTGTCATAAAATGAGTGTCATGAATGCATGTCATTAAATGTGTGTCATAAAAACATGACACACAAATGCATGTCATGTTAATTTTATGACTCCTCAATCAACGACTCGCATTTGCGTGTCATAATTACCGTTTCATGAAGCACAATGTGCGTCAAGAAATGAGTATTTTCTAGTAGTGATATTTATATGGAGTATGTTAACGGGTATATAGAATCGGGTAAACGGGTATATATAATCGGGTAATCGGGTCGGGTAAACGGGTATAACACCAAATCCCATACCCGTCCCGAATTTTTAAAACAGATCCCATACCCAGTCTCATACATGATTACCCGACCCCATACCCGTCCCGTATGTTTCGAGTATCGGGGTTTCCAACGGGGTACGGGTTTTGTTGCCATCCCTAGATATGAATGATGAGTTGGAGGAGAGAGAGGGAGTAGTGAAAGGATATAAATGTTTTTGGCTAAGTACATGCATTTGTAGAGAGAGAATAAAGTTTGTGAGTAGTGAGTTATTAAATGAAGAAAGAAAAAAAGGGAAAAAAAAGTGAATAGAGAGATGATGTGGAAAAAGTTTTTGCAAGAATCTTGATTTTGCATTGGAGATGGTCTAATAGCAATGAAGGGAGGGAGTTAGTGAGTGATTATTTTTTTAGATTTTGTGATGTATATTTAAAGAGCTTCATATTGGATCCACATCTCGAAATGGCTCCACAACTAGAGGTGCACAAAAACTCGTACCTGAAATCGAACCCGATAAAAAAACTCGAAACTTGTTATTTTTGTACCCAGGTATTGTATACCCGTAACCGAACCCGACCCTACCCGTAGGGTATGGATATGGTATACATTTTGAGCTCAATACCCGTATCCGAAACCGTACCCGATTTATATCCGAAAATACCTGGAACCGGTCATACCCTATACACGAACCCAATTATACACTATACCGATACCGTTTTTTAATACCCGATAAAATACCCGAATTTTTAAGGTATAACTTACTTGTTACTTTGCAACTTTTATATTTAAGTTTTTTTTAAATGCATATTATAAAATAAATAAGGGTTATTAGATTTTATTACCCTCAACTATTGGGTATTGGCTGCTGTCACCAAGTCGTTAACCAATCACTACTTTTGATCCTGTTACTATAATTTTGGGGGTGTTATAGGGATCTTAGGAAACCCCAAAAATATAGTAACATGATCAAAAAGTTAGTGATCAATTAACGACTTGGTGACAGAATATACTAAGTGTTAAGTTGGGAGTGGCGGATGTCAAAGTGATAGTTCGGGGTGGCAACGACCAATAGCCAATAGTTAGGGGTGATAAAATCCAATAACCCAATAAACAATTTGTATTTGAGTGAATTTATATTATTGTAAATTGTTTTTAATTACTTTTACAAATTACAAACCAAATTTAATTTCTAAACGCATTTATTTTTATGTAAATAAAAAACATATTTTTTAAAATCGGGTATTAATATCCGGATCCATACCCGGGTATATCCGAACCCGATTATACCCTACCCGAATACATGGGATATGACTTTTCTCTTCAATACCCGTAATACCCGATCATACACGAAACCGATTTCATACCCAGAACTGGATATTAAAAAAACCCCGATTTGTACACCTTTATCCACAAGTGGACTAGTGCACATGAGGAAGGAATTTGAACCCCCAATATTTATATCATGGTCCAAAATCTAAATACTTCTATTTAAATATTTGCACTCTTATTTGTCTAATGACGGAGGCAAAACCTATAAGAGCACTTAAAGTTTTGAAGGTTACGAGTTTAAGTCCGATAAATGACATGATTAAAGAAATTCACCACTAAACCAAATCGTTCTCAGTTTGAAATTTTACTTGCACTAATAAAGTTGATACAAAAGGATGTTGATATGTTTTACATTTAAAAGAAGCACATAGGTTTTCATATAGTATTTCGCTTATACATAGATCACAAAAGTTGTTTTCTTCATTTCCATTTCTTGCATCCAAATACCTAGTCTTTTTCGTATCGCTATTGCCTTCACATGTATACCTTCCATCGCCTGCCTACATCGGCATTTCGAGTCAATCATCTACAAATGTTTGCTATAAAGATTTATGCTAGATAAAACATAAATGACTTAAAACCTTTTTTCTGCCCCCTTAGGTTCATTTATAAGCCTGCTAGAACCTCCTTGTTTCATCACGTATAACACACTTATAACTCTCAAGAATGAATAAAAACGTTGGCGGGTTGAGCCGACACATTTTTATCAAAACCGATTACGACCCGCTACCTAAGTCACCCACCCTTCATACTGATTTTCCACCTTAATACCAAACAATTGAAGAGGTTAATTTAGAAATTAGCATAAGGATTTCTAACCTTATTCCGACACCCTCCACCGATAATACTATCGATGATATTAGCATCAAGAATCCTGGAAGGAAGCAAGTATAAGCATTGGCTTTTTGTAATTCCTAATTTTGCATTATAAAAGGCCTGAATTGTACCAATATCTTCCTAGTATCCACCATAAAGATAAGCTTGTACCTACAAAAACGAAAACAGTAATCATCACTGGGCTCATGTGATCTAAATGTAATTGTCACTGACCTGGCCTTTTAGCAAAGAATGATGCGACTTCAGAAAGCAGCTTCAAGACCCACTTGAGCAAACAATGTTGCATATATAAAATATATAAAACAAGATTTTCATATCAAATAATATGACCTTTTACATATCATACAAGAAAAGAATATCTGATAGTACCTGTTCCAAGTTGGCATTTAATAAAAAAAGAGATATAAGGCTGTGTACGTAACGAAAAGCGCTATAGTAGAGCATCGTACTTACATAAATGAGTAACCAACTGGGGTGTCCCAGTTGGCCAGTCCCACCTCTACTCTTCACAGAGACCCGGGTTCGAGTCCAGGCAGGGGGTATTCTGCCACCTTCTTCTCAGAGGGAAACGGACTCAGCTCGGGATGGGGTATTCACCGCCAGGCAGCATTGGGACGTTGCTAGCTTGTGGAGTGGGATCACTCCAGCGGCCGGGAGGTCCGTGCAATAACCCCCCTACTTACATAAATGAGTCCATGGACCCGAACCATTTAGACTAACCCGTTGAGGTAAAATTCACACCCTTAATTGAAAGTGGAGCATCGTACTTACATAAATGTTGCTAGGTGGTTCATCAAATGTCAGCATTCTTATATGGCCCCTTTCGTGCTCAGGTCCTAAAAGATTAAAAACCAGTAAATCCCAACATTAAGTTTGACTTTTAGGCCAACATATGACTTTTTCAACTCCAAATTTGTTTAGCCTTTTTATACAAAATCAGCACAAACACTTTCTGTTTAAAGCTACTAAAAAAATCCACTAAACTATCAGAATTTTCTTTAAAAAAGGTAGCTAAACTTAAATATTTCAGATTTTAAATAGGTCAAGTTTGACCTCAACAGTCAAAATAAATTTCTGACAATGCATGTATGAATATAAATTGAGTAAAGCTTTAAGAGCATAAAGTGCAATAACCTGGTAGACTTTTGCTCCTTTGGCTCTCATCTTGCAGTAGCAAGTGCCGTGCGTTGCGTGAGGGCAAAGTTGGTTTCAGCCCGCGCCGTGTTGCGGCGCCTGTCAAACAACTAAAAAAAATTAACCGAATATATATACAAACGCACACACGATTCAGTGATAAAGGCGTATATCAAAACGTCAAAGAAATATATACACCTTCAATGCAGAGTTACTGAATGATGCCATGAAGAGTCCATATGATGTAGATAAGTTCAATAAAATGTACTTTTGGGGTTTGATCTTGCTCAACAAAGAATCCACTCACCCGGGGAAGAGTTATTACTAAAGCTACTCAACTCTTGACGAAGCTTTAAAGTTTAAACGACGACGAAGAACTACCGTTACCAAACACCACCATAGTCTCGAATCCACGATGCGATACCTTAAATCACAACTTTCAAGTTTGGGTCAGAATGAGTTCAAGTCAAAGCGGGTCCGGGTCGCAACGGCTTTCGCCTTGAGTTGGCTTAAAAAGGTTTTTTTTTATTTGAAAAAGAAAATTAATATTCATCAACTTTCCACTATCAAGATTACTCGGCAAGACTTGCAATTGAAAAAACACCAAAATGCTCTCGATTGACCATTTTTTATATTACATATCAAAATACCTTCTCATTTGGCCATTTGAGGAAAATCAACGAAACTACATAATGAAATTGCTTTAATAACCTTCCAATGGTTTTTGGGATATGAGTTGTAATGGGTAGGGCAAGATTTCCCATGCCAGTTATGACCCGTTCGACCCACGCCTCTAAATTCTCACTTTTTGTTCAATCCATTTCCACCTGTTATAAAAATAGCACTTAACCCAAATACCCCATAAGCTTTTAATTAAAGTTCAAAATGACCCAAACTTACTATTGGGTTTTTGAATAAAAAATGCAAAGCAACATATGAAATCTTAAGGTGATTTTGTAAAACGTCTCCTTTCAAAAACAACCAAAATACGCATACATACACGGTGAAAATGCTCCTGTTGCAGCCAAAGGACCATTTTAACTTTTTATGTTTTAAACAGATAATTACATTCCAAATAGCCAAGTAACAAATAAATAATAAATGTAAGCAAACAGGTGATTGATTTAACTCGATTCACAGCATAAATCACCAACCCCATAATCCCAATTATATTACCAATGAAATTCACAATTTAAAAGAAACAGACACCATGAGATTAAATCAAAATTCAATAAAAAAGTGCATTCATCGAACTCGCAATAATTTCCAAGTATCAGTTCTAAATCAAGTTGTATCAAGAATATTCCAATTTCGAAGCAAAGATTTCAAAGAATACGTTTCGGATGCTTAACAAAAGAAAAATTAAACCAAGAATCGACCATCTTCATTATCATAACATTTTGCAGGTAAAGAGTGCTTACCTAAACTTCGCCGGTTCTTCGTCGAAGGGGTGACCGTCACCTAAAGTCGAAACCCAGGCTCACTAACTGGAAAAGTGACATTCAAGCCGGATCTCAGGTTGTCTCCGTTCTAACTGAAAAAGTGACATTCAAGGCTGGAGCTTTTCGTCGGAGTATCAAGGGGTTGTCGGAATCCTAAATCTCACTGTCATCGTTACCGTGTTGAACCAAATCCCCTCTGCCGGAACACCTCCGCCTCCTGTCGACGTTCCGGTAACCGGAACACCTCCTAGCCGCCGCCATCGTTCAGCGTGGACTGATGTGTGAAGCCGTCACAACCGGTCGGTCTCTGTGATGGCGAAACTAAATGAATAAGTAAGTGGAATCAGAAGTGCACCACCTGAACCAACCAAAGTGGCAGTGGAGGTAGGATGTGGAGATCTGGTGGACGAAGCAGAGGACATGCGTGGCAAGCAGAGAACATGAAATTTTTCAAAGGCACCAACATACTCAAAATTAAAACCCTGTCCGTAACCAAAATTAAAAAAAGAAATTGTATGAAAACTGCAGAAATACAAACAAAAGCATTTTAATTTACGACGGATCGACTTACCGGGGCTTGACCGGAACTTCGCCGGATCCCTAGATGAACTCATTGGCTGCAAACACCATCATCTTCCCCATCGTTCTTCCGGCAACGTGACAACCACCTCGATCTCTTCTCCCCCTTTCATTTAGGATTTTTGGTGTTTGCTGCATTGAACGTTTCAGTATTTTTATAAGATGTGTTCCATTTAACTGTAAAAAAAACCCCATATAAGATGTCACCTCTATATCAAGACACTATGATTATAAGTAGTAGGTCTAAAATAACAACGATGCACTTAAATTGTTTAACATATCAATGAACTTTTCAGTTACAATGGTACTTCTAAATCACCACCACTACTTTCAACAATCACATGTAACTCAGAAGAAATAAATACTTTACCAAAAAGTTATCTCAAGAACTCGCATATTTGTTGAACAATCTTTATTAGTCATACAAACCACATATCAATTTACATACCTTTTGACTGTTCATTCCTGTATCCTTCGATCTTGACATAAAACATCATTCCAAATAGAAAAACTCAGGACTCAACTGCAAAAACGAAATCAAAGGATTAAAGCGAACAGGCAAAACATAATCGAAGGATTAAATCTTACCAAACATATCGCCTTCCTAATCAATGTGTTCCCTTGTTTTGACCGTAGCCGACCGTCCATTTGTTCTGAAGGAATGAAGGTTCACTGGCCGGATACCATGGTTGCAATGATGGTAACAAAGCACATGCTTCTCATTAAAAAAAAACTCACAAATAACACTATGTTTACAAAGAAATGGTACGTCATGCTCTCAACATCAATCTTTTGTAACCCTAAGCCGGCATCTTGAGCTCCTTCAACATACATTTCTCATATATTTAAATACTTGCAAGATTGTCCAGTCACCTGATGCATGTACCAATTACCATTAGAAAGGTATTATAATCAAAAAAATTTACAAGATGTTCATCAACATAAAAAAAAAACCTGATGATTGTATGCTATTAATCTTTTTCATCAACATTACATTTAAATATGTTTCACAATTGTCAAAAAAAATTACAAGATTGTTCATCAACATAAAAATACAACAAAAATCGATCTAACTGTGAAAGACACATGCAATTAAAGCGAGGATTACCGGAATTCTTACCAGAGTTAAACAGATACCAGTCACAACCGGAGCTTCTTGAAGCCATCTTCATCACTGTGGTGATACCCTAGCCGCCGTCACCATCGGTTTCTGCCTGAAAGGGCAACCGAAACCCTAGCCAGTGCGACTGTTGACCACCGCTGCGGTGGCCGCAAACCCCGGTACCACCGTCGTTTTCCCCAAGTGGCTCCGGTTCACTCTGATTTTCTGCTTTTTCTCCCTTCAATGGTAAGATTAGGTTTGGTGAAGATGAATGGATAATGTACGGTGAGGTGACGCGTGTTTGATGATACTGTGGAATGTGAAATTCCTTCTATGCCCTTTTATCACTGTTCATTCAACTTTCTTATTATCATATATTAATTTCACTCGTATTTATTGTTCTTTGATTTTGGAATCCAAACATCATTAAACAACCTTTACCAAACTAAATTATATTGCATTAAGTTGCTATAAATTATTGATGTTCTTTTCCTGGTAATTTCAAATGTATTCTGTCGACATTTGCAGGTTATAAATTGTTAATCTGATTTTCTCGATGGCCAACCATTTAAGGGAGTTGACTAAATTATGTTTGTATATAAAGATTCACTTATGACTGAATCCATAAGATTGGTAGTATTTAATATTTATTATTGTAGTTTTTTAAATAACCAATGATTTTATATTGAGGCCATTTATATAACATATATAGGCCAATTTGATTAATAGTTACTTGTTAAAAAATTGAATTTTCACTTTGCATTTGAATAATCATATGGTCGTCGTATGTAACTGTGTAATTATTTGTCTGTTTTCATAAAAAAAATATACAAAAATATAATAATATCATGAAAAGCATGTTGAAGAAAATAATCCATTTATGTTTATTAATTAAATGCGTGATATTTACTTTATCATGATAAAGAATTAAATTTAGGCAAATTGTATAAAAAGATAATAAATTATATATATTAGAGGCATTTAACTTATTTTTATTAATTAAAGGTAACACTTTTTATGCATAAAAAATGACTTTACAAGCCAACGGATTTGTTCAATTGTCCGTCAATGAGTCGTTCGTTTTTCTTTGAGGTATTACTATTTGAGCTGGCAACCAAGATGACACAACATATCATGTGTACCGTCACATGAACATCTCAAGCCACATCAGTAAAATGGTGACATGCAAGTAACCTGCTTAAAGAGGTTAAAATGTCATTTTATGCTTAAAAAGTTTGATAAATTAATTTTAGAAAAGTTGTAATACCTTGAATAAAAAACTACATCATGTTTGATGTACTTTTTGCAAATTTGCCCTTAAATTTAGTTAACATCTTAAGTATGCTTGTCGTATTAGTTGTAGTTTTACTTGCAATCGTAAGTTAGTTTCTAGTGTGTTGCTCAGTGGCGGATCTAGAAACGAAACTAAGCCGTAACGTTTTATAAATAAGCCGTAACGAAATCGAAAAAACGTCAAATTTTTCCAAAATTTACACTAATTTTTCCAAATTTTTCCGCGCCAAGCCGTAGCGGAGGTTGCCCCCCGGTAAGCCTTATGTTCGCCACTGGTGTTGCTATTAGTGATTTAGTCACCGTAAAACCCTACCAGTAAAAGTATACATATACCATATTTCATACGGTAACCAAATATATTTTTATGAATTTGATTAATGTCAGTATAACATGTATAGTTTTTATTTCTAATAGATCCATGGGGATTTTTTTAATTGTAATTTGTATTTTACATATAAAATTAGTAACTATGTTCATTGATATATCACATTAATGAAGACCTTGTTTCTGGTAAAGACACTTATTGCCACCACCAAATATTTCTTATTTCAAAATTGAACTCTTTATGGAAAAATTAGGGATGGATCAGTGACTTAACCTATACCGGTATCAAAAACATCCAAACCAAAATGGGTACAAACATAAATTGAATAGCGTACCGATTATGTCGCTACAATATTGGTAATGCAGAAATACCATAAAATAACAAAACCGACCAGTATTGAAACCAAAAATCACAAAAATAACCGATATGATGCGGATTTTATTCGATCGTTATCAATTTGATACAACATTACCAGCAGTCGGTAGAAAAATGCTCGTCCTTAGATAACATCACATAAGTCACATATCTTTATACAATTATTGAAAACAAAAAAGATTCTCTCTCTCTCTTTCTATATATATATATATATATATATAGGATGGTTCAAATAAAAACCACTTTTATTGTGAAAACTCGAAAACTAACTAAAAAAAGCCTAAAAAAAACACACTAAAAGTTTTTTTTTTATTTTTTTATTTTTTTTTCAATTTTTTTTTATAAAAATCGCAGGTTTTTATATATAAAAAAATTTTCAAAAAAAAAATTTGTAGTCGACTTTTATGGTGTGTTAATGCGGTTGAACCTACATCTTACCGTAATTTTGTACTTAAAGATAGCTTGTCTAGTAATAGGTGAATCAACACATCATTTGTTGTGCAGTTATCCACCGTTATTGTCGATACCTTCTTATCGATATTCCAATCACATAAGGACTCATACAAAACATTAGCAAGAACTTCACCAGTACGAGGACAAGGAACATAAATGAACCTAGTGTAAATTTTAAGCATTAGTTAGACAATTAGTTGATCTGGTTATATACAAACAAATACAACATTTACCTCATTATTCGACTTTGCATTTCCCAGTTATCATCGTTGAAATGAGAAGTAATGGCCATAAAACCTTTCTTTTGATTGCTTGATGTCCACATGTCTGTAGTAATTGCAATTCTACTAGCATTTTTCTCCAAGATCCTTAAACATATAATTGTTAGCATAAACGAAACATAAAAGTATTCATGTTAAAAATAAGTAACATAAAAAATATACCTCATTGTCTTCTTTTTTTCATGATAAAAAATCTTCAATATGTCAATTTTGAGGGTATTTCGAGATGGAATCTTAAAAAAAGGTTGGAGGCCACGCATAAACTTTCTAAATCTATGGTGCTCAACCATACAAGTGGATACTCATGAATAATTACCATCTCAGCGAGATCTGTTCTTGATTGATCAGCATCAAAATTATAGCAAGACAATCCGAATGTCCTGATGACTTTACTTGATTCATTGATAAAACTTGTTGGCGTATATCTTTATTCTTTCGTTTCGGACATTTCTCCATATGAAAAAGTAAATGTTTTGTCCCATTTTTGCTCTTTGCTCCTAGATTGGTGTTACAATAATTGCACTCCTCCTTTTCCTCACCATTCACCTTTATCTTTTTTAAATGCTCCCATGCCGGTGAAGTTAATTTCCTGTTCTTGAGACTGATTTGTGTTTATTTGCTGATCTTCTGGCCTATGTTGATTACTATCAGCATGTGTTTGTGTATTAGAACCATCACACCCTATAATTCCCTCTCCGTCCATATCCATACCTATAACAAGACAATTGAGTAACCGGGCAGGCATCCAAATAAAGCAAAAGCATATATGATGCATATGAAATAAACAAAAGTAGTATTTATTTCCATTTAAAAATTGTACAAAAAGAGAGGTTAAACTGTATGTTTAAATAAGGTCATGTGGTTTTCATGTTAGCTGGGCGCCTGGGCATAAAGGGGGGACGGGGTGGTCCGTTATACCACCCCAAAACGCGTTGAAAGTTCACGGAACACCGCCGCCGGTGGTTTAAAAACGCGTTATAAACAAAACGCGTTGTACACATTACGCGTTGAACTTCTGAACATTTGGATGGCTCTGCAATTAATGCTCTGCACTGTCATCTGCAATTTGGATAAAGGGGAATCTCCACACACACTAAATACTTTGTATTTATATTTATATACAACACACGAAATATGTAGGGTTTTTTTTTTTTTTTAATGAAAATTAAAAAAATTTGGGAGTGATATAATTCCATCACTAGTGATACCACCCCGCCTACATTTCTATCACTAGTGATGAAATATTGGTTGCTGACATGGCACGATTTTATTGGACAATGTAAGTGATAGTTTCTATCACTAGTGAACCACCCCTCCCCCCCTTAGTCATGAAAATTCTAACATGAATCATTTAAATTCCAAAGAATGTTATTTCATCCGCCGATTTTAACGTTATTTTCACGAAATTAGTTAAATAACGTTAAAGTAAGTACCATTTCACTTTTGCCCCCCGAGCACCCACACATATATACATTATATGTGCACGCGGGGCAAAATAGCTCTTATACATCTAGACATAAAAAAAACATTAATACATGGAGTATAATGAATCTACAATTGTGCACGACTAAATCAGATCAAATTTCTATGATGCACCAGCACCACATATTCAGCCTCCGTTTAAAACGTTAGTATATTAACCGCATCCAAAACACAAGTAGAAGTGCACAATATTCAGAAGCGAGCCATGGTTGACAAAGCAATGTTTTGATAAACCAGCTACGCATTGTTAAATTGGAATCTAAACTGTAATCTAGAAACCAAACACACTCCCGACATAAATTCGGTGATCTAATCAAGTTCTGCATCTGATTAGCTAAAAAAACTAATAGTACTCCAACCAAAAAAGGACAACTTCACAAATCTAAAAAAAAAGAATTAAAAGTCTGTCTAAAGCATTAAACTAGTCTGGACACACGAAAACCATGATTTAGCTTCAAAAAATGAGTACGTCTACCTGAATTTGTAACAAAAGAGATAAACCGCCAAGAAAACTGAATTTGATCACTGTAAGATACTTCAATGTCTCTAGAATCAGTAAAACTCTACTTAAAACCCTAGTTTTCAGTAAAACACACATATATATGCTATTTAATTAAATTCTTATTTTGGTTATTGTCTTTTAACTAACATAATTGATGTTGCCACTTCTTTGCTAACGTATATATTTATATTCTATATGAATGCACTGATGTAAATAACATCAATTTTGTTTCATAGTATAAACATGAAAATCACGTCTTGTACATAGATCCACCTTAAGCATATGATCTAGGAGCATATTAACAACAAAACAAATGTATAGAAAAACTATACAAGTAGAAAGCGACTGCAATCAAGGGTTTAAATGTCGGATGATTGATTCAGTGAAGAAGACAGTAATGTACAGATTATCAAATGAAGAGAAGAAGATGGATTACCGATCTTCGTTGCTCGGAGAAGAAATTGGAGTCTGGTCATCATCGCTTGGTGGCTGGTGCCTTCGTCACTTCGTCACTTGGTGGCTTGCAAGAGCATTCTGGGAATCAAAATTTGTGTGTGGAGTTTTTTAAATATAAAAAGTATAAAAAATGGTTGTGAGTGGAGAAGAGAGAAAATGTTACGGTTCATCTGTGTATTGGGGGGGGGGACACTGTTCACCCACTATAATTTTTTAATATATATTGAAAATGGTTGCGAGTGAAGGAGAGAAAAAAATGTAATGATAAAGGTATAAAAATATTATTTAATTGAAAATAAGAGAGAAAAAAATATTTGTTTTTAGTGGAAATATATTGATATAGGGGTTGTTTTTAGTGGAATGTATGTATATTTTTAGGGAGCTGGATGTGAATGCTCTAAGGTAAGTAAATATATCTCTATAATTGGGCGGGAATTACTTTTTTGGGATTTGGGACTAAATATATAATACATTATTATTTATAAAAAAATTACATACACTACTAGAAAATACACTTTTCTTGACACGCGAACAATGACACACGCTCATTTTATGACATTCGAAAGCGTGTGTCAAGAAAAAAATGTCATGGTTTACAAAATTCAATATATTTATGACATTTTTTTTGTGTGTCATCTTTTTAGTGTCATAAAAAAACACAAGATCTATCTTGACACGCGAACAATGACACACGCTCATTTTATGACATTTAAAATCGCGTGTCAAGAAAAAAAATGTCATGGTTTTACAAAATTCAATAAATTTATGACACTCGTTTTTGTATGTCATCTTTTTATCGTCATAAAAAAACATTATGACACTCTTTTTGTGTCATCTTTTTAGCAATGTCCTATTATATCTTCTAACTTAAATTCTTAAATTATCTAATCGATAAACCTGGTCTCTCATAGTCTCCCGCTCAGCTCCCACATTCTCAAAAAAGCCTAACTCCCACCCGATCAACCCCCCCCCCCCACACACACACACACACTCACAACAGCAATGGGATTCAGACTATTCAAAAAACGACGTTGTGATTCCGACGATTCCGACAAATAATGAAACAATGCAACTCCCAGCCGATCAAATAATGAAATCGTAAAAAAAAAAGTGTGTGAACATACAAGCTTTACACTTCTCTATAGATCTCGTGTAGGTGTATGAAAATATAGTTGAATTCAGTGGCGGAACCAGAACATTGACTCAGGGGTATCCCAAAATAAAATTTCACCGTGCAATCATACAATACTAAAAAAAAAAAAAAAAAACGAACCATTGGGTGTCAGCCCAGTGGCCACCTGCCCACATTCTAACACGGAGGTGGCGGGTTCGAGTCCGACTCCGGCGTGCTCGTTCCCAAATGCCCCTACGGTAGTGGATTTACCCCAGACTCAGGCTTGCAGGGTGGCGGTCTGCGAGGTGTGATCACCTCGGCGGTTGGGAGGACCGTGGATTACCCCCCCCCCCCCCCCCCCAATACTAAAAAAAACGACAATAAATAAATAAAGTAAAACAAATACCTAATAAATTTGTCCTCTTCTTTTTTTCATAGTTTGAAATCGTTACATCACATCTTTGTATTTTACTTTATGTAAAAAATCATTCTCGACCGCACAAACCATAGAAAACAAACTCGAGTTTTACGATCAACATACAAAATTAGAAAAGTATAAACATACAAAATTACCAAGAATAACTAATAAAACAATCAAACAATTCAAGAACTCAAAAATAAAAGAAATAAACTCAAGAAGAAAAGAAATAAACTCACAAGTCACAATTCAGCGATCAAGATTCAAGACTTCAGCCTGTTCTTGTTTGGATGATCTGATCAATGATCATCAACGACTTTAGCAGTTCAGCCCACTTCTGCGTCCGTGATTGTTGTTCACTTCAGCTACTTCAGGCAGCCCACTCGGTTCAGCACAACAACAGCACTTCAGCACAACAACAGAAGTTCACTCCCCCTTCTGCGTCGGTGATATATAATTACTAGGTTACAAACCCGTATATTAGACGGGTTTAATAAAAAAATATTAAACAATTATGTAATAAGATTTTGAAATTATAATATGAAAATTTTGAGATAAGATTTGTGAAACTATTTTGAAAGGAAAATTGTTAATCAACATTTCTTAATACATACCTTTTAATATAGTGTTACTCTCAAATAAAGTAGGAAAATAAAAATAATTTAATTAAAAGATCCAAATATAATTTTATTTACTACATTTAAAAACATATGTTACTTATATTTTTTGATTTAATGGATGTACAACACATAAAAATGTTATCAAACAGTTATCTATAAACTTATTTAATAAAATTTCCTTTGCTGTTAAAAAAAACAAAGTAAAACAAAAAAAAAGCTTTACAGTCAATTAAATAAATTAAAACATTAAATATTAAATAAGTTTGACTAAAAGTTACTTTTTGCTTTTGCGGACACTTTTTCTTTACAATCTTCGATAGGGCTGTTCACGAGCCGAGCCGAACCGAGCGGACCTTTGCTCATGCTTGGCTCGTTTACAAACCGAACCGAGCGGAGCGGCTCATTTAAAACCGAGCCTTAAATCAAGCGAGCATTTTTCGAGCAGTAAATATTCCGAGCGAGCGTCGAGCGAAGTTCGAGCGATTTGGACAACGTGTCACCCGATTGAAATTCGCTAAGAGAGCTAGTGACAATATTCGATCTCAAGTTTTTATGTCTTTAAAAACATGCACGTTTCATGAGATAATATTTTCCTTATGAATAACAATGTTGTGGCCGATGAGGCGATGATCATATTGCACGAACAATTACATTGAGAGCAGGAGACGATCGACTTAGGGTAACGACATAAAATATTGAGACGATGAGCAGCTTGTCATTTATCGGTTTAGGATTACTTTTAGGTTTTGATATTAATTTTGTATTGGCGTGGTTTGGCTAGTACATATAGATATAGTTGTAAATTTGTATATAGTGGACCAAAATCTAATAGAGTGGTATATATAAAACTATAAATTTAATTTATACTTAAGTATATATGCATGTGTAATGTGTGTGTATATATAGGTATGTGTGTGTGTATATGTATAATTTGTATTTGTGTATATATATGTGTATATACATGTTTATATGTGTATGTGTATGTATATATATATATACTAATTATTAATTAAAAATAATAATTCGAGCCGAACCGAGCCGAGCGAACCTTTGCTCATGCTTGGCTCGTTTACAAACCGAACCGAGCAGAGCGGCTCGTTTACAACCGAGCGTCAAATTGAACGAGCATTTTCCGAGCAATTTCCGAACGAGCGACGAGCGGCGAGCGATTTGAATGGCCCTAATCTTCGATGATTATATTATATTATAATTAATTAATACATACCTTCATCTTCTTTAGTTCTTTATGTAAGCCGCTGCAACTTCTGGTTAACCGGAAAATTTTTGTTTTTGTCGAGCTGAAATTTCATTTCATCTTATCTTCATGGTGTGGTGATAACACAGTCTTAGGGGTATCCTTTTATTATTTTAGGGGTATCCTTCGTATAAGAACGAAAAAAAATATATAAAAAATACACTACCAATACCGACTTGAGCCGTAGCCCGTGCTATGGCTAACAAAGCACTGGTTCCGCCCCTGGTTGAATTGGTCGAGTTGAAATTTAATCCCAGCTTTGATACAATAGTTGTAATGTTTTCTTCATTTAATTTGATGTTAGTTTATTTCAACTAAGACTGAAGGGAGTGGGGCGTTCTTTAGAGGGGGCGTCTTGCGACACGTGGCACCACGTCAGATCAGAGGATTTTGAGCAAAAAAGGGGGCGTGGTGTTTGGGGCGGCTTGGGGCGTCTTGGAGGGGGGGAGTTCTTGGAATTTTGTGCCAAAAGTTGATTTGTGTGAGAGGAGTGGCGACGAGAAGAGGACGGGCAAAGGGGGGACGCCATGGTGGTTGCCATAGGGGGCGGTGTTCCAGGCGACTTGGGGCGGCTTGGGGGTGGGAGACGCCCCACTCCCCTTAGTCTAAGTTTATACAATCAACCTTTCAAAAAGAATATGTTTGACTAACTCATACATTTAACATTTAACAAGGTCAAATGAGATGAACTATTGTGAATGAATGAAAAACACATGTTTGATTGTTTAAGGTAATGTAATCACCCCTTACACGAGACATTCGATTCCCTCTAAAAATCTTAAATTCATTCCATCAATTCTCCTTGTTTTTTTTATTCCATTCCCTCTCTCACCCTTCATCACCACCCCCACCTGTCGCCACTGCGCCCGTTGTCGACTACCGACACCACCCTCCACCTTGAACCACCGACCACCGGCGCCACCGCCGACCATGATCACCACGTGCCACCACCACCCACCGTCGCCGCTACCACCCGCCGTCACCGCCATCGCCACCATTTTCCACTGATCACCGCCCCCGCACCATCAGCCCTTGCCACCACTCGCTGCCACCCTCTGCCGCAGACACCACCATCCTCGTCATCACCGCCGCCTGCTATCGCCGACCACAACCGCCGCCACCCTCCACCACTGCCACCATGGAATAGTAATGATCTATATCATTCCTTTGTACATTCAATTACCCCATACTAAACAGACCCTTAGCGTTTGGTATGCATGAATGAGATGTGGAATGGACCATTCTGAGAGAATGAAGAAAATAGTGTTCGGTTGGTCGAGGGAATGAAATCGCCCATTACATAAGGCATTGCGTGCCCTCAAAATCATTCCATCCATCCCCTTGTTTTTTTGCATTTCGTTATCTCTTTCACCCTTCATTAACAAAACAACAACCCACCATCGTCGTCACTACACACCACCGCCAACCATCACCATTGCCACCACTGCTCACCAATGTCGTCGTCACCCGCCATCGTCACCACCACCACCACCGTTGCAACTACCATCGCCACCACTACCTATTCCCTTGCCGTCACCCACTGCCACCACTCGCCACTACCTCTATTGCTACCTACTGATACCGCCACCATGACTATCGTCGTCGTCACCCACCGCTGCCACCACTACCATCTATCACCACCCACAACCACCGAAGACCGCCACTCAATACCGATTTTATTCTTTCTTGCCTACCAAACAACACAAAACGATAATTCATTTCATTTTCACATGGTATCCAAACAAGATATGTCGTTTATTTCATTTCATCGTCTATTTCATTACATCATGTTAAATATACTGTTAATATTTAAATCTATTTAAACCAAAACTAGTTGTAATATTCAAATTTAGAAAAAAAATGTAGATATTCAAAATATTTAAACCAAAACTAGTTGTAATATTCAAATTTAGAAACAAAAAACGTAGATATTCAAATTTAGGAAAAAAAAAAAAAAAACTTTCTCATTAATTTAAAAGTGTTGACAAATCATAAATAATTAAATTTATTGATCTAAATGAGTATTTGATTCCCTTTTACTTGATTTTCTAAATAACATTTTCTATAAACTAATACCTAAAGTTCGAAACTTCCCTCCTCATCCTCTACTGAAATTTCATCTTCCCTCTACTTGAAAATTTCATATTCCCGCTTCTTTATAATTACATTACATCCCCAAAACTCCCCCTCCCCAAATACATCTCCTTCCCAACCGCATATTTCCCCTCAAGCTTAATCGAAGTCGTGGTCTGCCTTCACAACACCACCACTACTTGGTGGTTATGGTGTTGGTCAAAATTTGTATTAGAAATAAATAGATCAGCAAGCTTACATATTTGTTACCGGTGGTCATCGGAACCCTAGCCGCCAATTCCGTAGGTGGCTGGTAGGTCTTCAAACACCACAACCACCAGAACACCCGAGGGTATGTTATCTTACGAATCTTATGTTAGCGTTTGTTCATTTCTGTTTTGAATCTTCTACTTCGAATTCGTTGAATATATGAACACATTATAATAATTGAGTTTGACTTTCTTTTACAGTCTTACAACATGCCTTTGTTTCCCAGCCTTTGGTTCTTACTTCTTCAACGATTTTAATAGTTCAAAACTCAAAATCAGAATCCAGTCACAGGTATATATATACTTGTATATTTTTTTACTTTGTTTGTAACATGTCAGATTTACATAATTTTTATTATCAGATTGCTACAAAATGTTAGGTTGTTAATACACATTTGCTTATTAGGTTTTGAATGCAAATTAGGTTTGATATGTAGATGTTTTTCATTGATTGATGTCGTGATTGTAAACTCGTGTGCTTCACAGAACCATGAATTTTCTATTAGTTTTAATTCATCTCAGTTTTGTAACAGTTGTTTTCGTCTTTTGATCTAACTTTAGCTAATAAGGTATGCGGTTAATTTCTAATGTGTTGATTTTTTTTTCTGTTGAATTGGTAAAGCGTTTTCTTTTGTGAATTCATATTTTCATTCTATGTATGTTGAAAACTTGAAATTGTCATGTGGCTTGATGATGAGTTTATACATACTTCAATGCTCTATGCGCTGTTGTTTGCTTCTGTTATGATTATAGGGGTGTAAACGAGGCGAGCCAAGCACCTCTAGGCTTGAGCTTGAGTAACAGTTAGCGAGTCGATCTCGAGTAGCTCGGCTCGTATACACCCTTAGTTATGAATTTTGTGTTAAGTATTTGGTATAGTTAGTTCAGCAAATTTGTTATGATTTTGCAATATATATAGAGGTGTCAAAATGGGGTGGGTAGTAAGTCAAAATATGTGCTTTTATAACAAGTTAAAACGAATTTGGCTGGGATGATTTGCTCCCGATGACACTTGTTTGTCCATTTTTTACAAGTAACTCAAGGATTAAATGCTATTACAAACTTTGTGTTCCTAAATTAGTAAGTTAAAAACACTTTTAGAAGACTTTAAGAGAAGGATTATTCATTGTAAGGTATAGAGATCGGTCCAAACTTATGTTTGACATGCAATATGATGTTTTTCATGCTACCATCACATCTGATAGCCCCTATGCAACACAGGTTTGGTATGCATGTCGTTTGCTAACTTCTTGTTTAGTCATTGTTTCAAAAGATTTACTCAAATCAATGATGGATTTATTATAACAAGACTAAACCTAGGATTTGGAGCTATATCATGATATGTTTATGAGCTTTAAAGGTCTGTGAGTTAGGACATATTTGACTAATCTTACATAATAAACTATATCATGATAGTTTATTTCCATCAGGTCATACCTTTAATGGTGAACAAAACTATGAGCTCTTAGCAGATTGGAATGAAGAGTTTCCAGGTTTTATTTGTTGTCTTTTTACTTATTGTAACACTTTAGATAATCTTTTCATGTGTTCTTTTATCCGTGTAGTATAAAAATGGTAAAATAGCTTAATAATGCCGATATTTTATTTCACTGCAATCTTGGTTAGATGGTTGCATATCAATGTCCTAAACTTCTAACTCTACTTGATAGTTTTTTAATTCATCTGTTTTTATTTATTAATTAGTTGTTTTGAACGTGCAGCTTATTAGAGGGCTGGCATGAAATATGGGAACAAACATTTTGTTATAGACAAGAGCAGGCGTGATACCTACAAGGCTAAAAGCAGTTTCATCCATTGAATTATGATAACACAAATTCCCTTCTAACGAACTTTGGTGTGGAAAGCAAGCAGCTATTAGCGGTATAGATTTTTTTTTAAACTGAAAGTGTTTTACTTTACTTTTTATATTTTTTTCACCCACCTGCAACTCATGTATAAAGTCCCATAAATGATGAAATCTTTACAAGCTAAATGCATAAAATCAGTTGAAAACTTTCCAAAGATAGAATTCTATGTTTATTTTGTTCAAAGATTTGACTTTTTTTTATTCTGTAAAAGTTTTTTTTATCAGCCAACATAATCAATCCCGAGCACTCTCGGGGCACTCACTTGACCAAACGGAGTACTCCTAGATTAACCTGAGTCCACTACCCACCCTCTCGTAGGGCACGACGGTGAAATTACCGGTACCCGTTTTGCTCAAGGATCGAACCCAGGTCTGGGTCTGCTATCATTGCCCACCAGTGCCTCACTCTGCACCAAGTGAGAGTTGAACCTTATCTCATAAGAGAAATGCAAGCCTTCATCGGCTATTCTGTAAAAGTATTGTTTTTTTTTTAATTATAATCAATTCAGTTAACTATTTATATAAATGTTTTTTAAAATACACAATAATTGATTTTTGGGACAACTCAATTTGGCCTGACAAGTTTTGGTCATAATAAAAATGTAAAAACACTTGTTACACAACTCTTCTGATGTGGCTCAACAAGATTTGATTTTTCCTCATATTAATGCAGGTAGGTTCATGCTGTACATGGCTACTTGAGAAGCCTGGTTTGGTTTGTTGCTAACATGGGCCTTGCTGAGGGAAATTGCTTCAAAGAAAATAAAAAAAAGTTTTGCCACAAGGTGTCACATTTGGTTTTGGTTGGGGGAAGAGTAGAGGAATACTCGGCTGCAGATATGGATGGCATTCGCGAAGATTGGTTGAGTTATGCGGCTACCTTTGTTGTTAAGTGGAACCATATTTTAGGTGTTGAAGAATGTATTGACAAACAATTTTTTTTTGTTAACGTTAACATATTTGTAATATACTTGACATATGATTATGTAATGGGTTGTTTTGGTATATATATGTGTATTTGTTTTATGAAATAGATTTATTATTTTTGAAATTATATATGTATCCTGGGTAAATTAGTAATTTTATAAAAAGAAAAATATTTTTTTAAATAATTAAAAGCATGACACGCGTAAACGAATGTCATTAAAAATTGTCATAAAATGAGTGTCATGAACGCATGTCATTAAAAGGTGTCATAAAATGAGTGTCATGAATGCATGTCATTAAATGTGTGTCATAAAAACATGACACACAAATGCATGTCATGTTAATTTTATGACTCCTCAATCAACGACTCGCATTTGCGTGTCATAATTACCGTTTCATGAAGCACAATGTGCGTCAAGAAATGAGTATTTTCTAGTAGTGATATTTATATGGAGTATGTTAACGGGTATATAGAATCGGGTAAACGGGTATATATAATCGGGTAATCGGGTCGGGTAAACGGGTATAACACCAAATCCCATACCCGTCCCGAATTTTTAAAACAGATCCCATACCCAGTCTCATACATGATTACCCGACCCCATACCCGTCCCGTATGTTTCGAGTATCGGGGTTTCCAACGGGGTACGGGTTTTGTTGCCATCCCTAGATATGAATGATGAGTTGGAGGAGAGAGAGGGAGTAGTGAAAGGATATAAATGTTTTTGGCTAAGTACATGCATTTGTAGAGAGAGAATAAAGTTTGTGAGTAGTGAGTTATTAAATGAAGAAAGAAAAAAAGGGAAAAAAAAGTGAATAGAGAGATGATGTGGAAAAAGTTTTTGCAAGAATCTTGATTTTGCATTGGAGATGGTCTAATAGCAATGAAGGGAGGGAGTTAGTGAGTGATTATTTTTTTAGATTTTGTGATGTATATTTAAAGAGCTTCATATTGGATCCACATCTCGAAATGGCTCCACAACTAGAGGTGCACAAAAACTCGTACCTGAAATCGAACCCGATAAAAAAACTCGAAACTTGTTATTTTTGTACCCAGGTATTGTATACCCGTAACCGAACCCGACCCTACCCGTAGGGTATGGATATGGTATACATTTTGAGCTCAATACCCGTATCCGAAACCGTACCCGATTTATATCCGAAAATACCTGGAACCGGTCATACCCTATACACGAACCCAATTATACACTATACCGATACCGTTTTTTAATACCCGATAAAATACCCGAATTTTTAAGGTATAACTTACTTGTTACTTTGCAACTTTTATATTTAAGTTTTTTTTAAATGCATATTATAAAATAAATAAGGGTTATTAGATTTTATTACCCTCAACTATTGGGTATTGGCTGCTGTCACCAAGTCGTTAACCAATCACTACTTTTGATCCTGTTACTATAATTTTGGGGGTGTTATAGGGATCTTAGGAAACCCCAAAAATATAGTAACATGATCAAAAAGTTAGTGATCAATTAACGACTTGGTGACAGAATATACTAAGTGTTAAGTTGGGAGTGGCGGATGTCAAAGTGATAGTTCGGGGTGGCAACGACCAATAGCCAATAGTTAGGGGTGATAAAATCCAATAACCCAATAAACAATTTGTATTTGAGTGAATTTATATTATTGTAAATTGTTTTTAATTACTTTTACAAATTACAAACCAAATTTAATTTCTAAACGCATTTATTTTTATGTAAATAAAAAACATATTTTTTAAAATCGGGTATTAATATCCGGATCCATACCCGGGTATATCCGAACCCGATTATACCCTACCCGAATACATGGGATATGACTTTTCTCTTCAATACCCGTAATACCCGATCATACACGAAACCGATTTCATACCCAGAACTGGATATTAAAAAAACCCCGATTTGTACACCTTTATCCACAAGTGGACTAGTGCACATGAGGAAGGAATTTGAACCCCCAATATTTATATCATGGTCCAAAATCTAAATACTTCTATTTAAATATTTGCACTCTTATTTGTCTAATGACGGAGGCAAAACCTATAAGAGCACTTAAAGTTTTGAAGGTTACGAGTTTAAGTCCGATAAATGACATGATTAAAGAAATTCACCACTAAACCAAATCGTTCTCAGTTTGAAATTTTACTTGCACTAATAAAGTTGATACAAAAGGATGTTGATATGTTTTACATTTAAAAGAAGCACATAGGTTTTCATATAGTATTTCGCTTATACATAGATCACAAAAGTTGTTTTCTTCATTTCCATTTCTTGCATCCAAATACCTAGTCTTTTTCGTATCGCTATTGCCTTCACATGTATACCTTCCATCGCCTGCCTACATCGGCATTTCGAGTCAATCATCTACAAATGTTTGCTATAAAGATTTATGCTAGATAAAACATAAATGACTTAAAACCTTTTTTCTGCCCCCTTAGGTTCATTTATAAGCCTGCTAGAACCTCCTTGTTTCATCACGTATAACACACTTATAACTCTCAAGAATGAATAAAAACGTTGGCGGGTTGAGCCGACACATTTTTATCAAAACCGATTACGACCCGCTACCTAAGTCACCCACCCTTCATACTGATTTTCCACCTTAATACCAAACAATTGAAGAGGTTAATTTAGAAATTAGCATAAGGATTTCTAACCTTATTCCGACACCCTCCACCGATAATACTATCGATGATATTAGCATCAAGAATCCTGGAAGGAAGCAAGTATAAGCATTGGCTTTTTGTAATTCCTAATTTTGCATTATAAAAGGCCTGAATTGTACCAATATCTTCCTAGTATCCACCATAAAGATAAGCTTGTACCTACAAAAACGAAAACAGTAATCATCACTGGGCTCATGTGATCTAAATGTAATTGTCACTGACCTGGCCTTTTAGCAAAGAATGATGCGACTTCAGAAAGCAGCTTCAAGACCCACTTGAGCAAACAATGTTGCATATATAAAATATATAAAACAAGATTTTCATATCAAATAATATGACCTTTTACATATCATACAAGAAAAGAATATCTGATAGTACCTGTTCCAAGTTGGCATTTAATAAAAAAAGAGATATAAGGCTGTGTACGTAACGAAAAGCGCTATAGTAGAGCATCGTACTTACATAAATGAGTAACCAACTGGGGTGTCCCAGTTGGCCAGTCCCACCTCTACTCTTCACAGAGACCCGGGTTCGAGTCCAGGCAGGGGGTATTCTGCCACCTTCTTCTCAGAGGGAAACGGACTCAGCTCGGGATGGGGTATTCACCGCCAGGCAGCATTGGGACGTTGCTAGCTTGTGGAGTGGGATCACTCCAGCGGCCGGGAGGTCCGTGCAATAACCCCCCTACTTACATAAATGAGTCCATGGACCCGAACCATTTAGACTAACCCGTTGAGGTAAAATTCACACCCTTAATTGAAAGTGGAGCATCGTACTTACATAAATGTTGCTAGGTGGTTCATCAAATGTCAGCATTCTTATATGGCCCCTTTCGTGCTCAGGTCCTAAAAGATTAAAAACCAGTAAATCCCAACATTAAGTTTGACTTTTAGGCCAACATATGACTTTTTCAACTCCAAATTTGTTTAGCCTTTTTATACAAAATCAGCACAAACACTTTCTGTTTAAAGCTACTAAAAAAATCCACTAAACTATCAGAATTTTCTTTAAAAAAGGTAGCTAAACTTAAATATTTCAGATTTTAAATAGGTCAAGTTTGACCTCAACAGTCAAAATAAATTTCTGACAATGCATGTATGAATATAAATTGAGTAAAGCTTTAAGAGCATAAAGTGCAATAACCTGGTAGACTTTTGCTCCTTTGGCTCTCATCTTGCAGTAGCAAGTGCCGTGCGTTGCGTGAGGGCAAAGTTGGTTTCAGCCCGCGCCGTGTTGCGGCGCCTGTCAAACAACTAAAAAAAATTAACCGAATATATATACAAACGCACACACGATTCAGTGATAAAGGCGTATATCAAAACGTCAAAGAAATATATACACCTTCAATGCAGAGTTACTGAATGATGCCATGAAGAGTCCATATGATGTAGATAAGTTCAATAAAATGTACTTTTGGGGTTTGATCTTGCTCAACAAAGAATCCACTCACCCGGGGAAGAGTTATTACTAAAGCTACTCAACTCTTGACGAAGCTTTAAAGTTTAAACGACGACGAAGAACTACCGTTACCAAACACCACCATAGTCTCGAATCCACGATGCGATACCTTAAATCACAACTTTCAAGTTTGGGTCAGAATGAGTTCAAGTCAAAGCGGGTCCGGGTCGCAACGGCTTTCGCCTTGAGTTGGCTTAAAAAGGTTTTTTTTTATTTGAAAAAGAAAATTAATATTCATCAACTTTCCACTATCAAGATTACTCGGCAAGACTTGCAATTGAAAAAACACCAAAATGCTCTCGATTGACCATTTTTTATATTACATATCAAAATACCTTCTCATTTGGCCATTTGAGGAAAATCAACGAAACTACATAATGAAATTGCTTTAATAACCTTCCAATGGTTTTTGGGATATGAGTTGTAATGGGTAGGGCAAGATTTCCCATGCCAGTTATGACCCGTTCGACCCACGCCTCTAAATTCTCACTTTTTGTTCAATCCATTTCCACCTGTTATAAAAATAGCACTTAACCCAAATACCCCATAAGCTTTTAATTAAAGTTCAAAATGACCCAAACTTACTATTGGGTTTTTGAATAAAAAATGCAAAGCAACATATGAAATCTTAAGGTGATTTTGTAAAACGTCTCCTTTCAAAAACAACCAAAATACGCATACATACACGGTGAAAATGCTCCTGTTGCAGCCAAAGGACCATTTTAACTTTTTATGTTTTAAACAGATAATTACATTCCAAATAGCCAAGTAACAAATAAATAATAAATGTAAGCAAACAGGTGATTGATTTAACTCGATTCACAGCATAAATCACCAACCCCATAATCCCAATTATATTACCAATGAAATTCACAATTTAAAAGAAACAGACACCATGAGATTAAATCAAAATTCAATAAAAAAGTGCATTCATCGAACTCGCAATAATTTCCAAGTATCAGTTCTAAATCAAGTTGTATCAAGAATATTCCAATTTCGAAGCAAAGATTTCAAAGAATACGTTTCGGATGCTTAACAAAAGAAAAATTAAACCAAGAATCGACCATCTTCATTATCATAACATTTTGCAGGTAAAGAGTGCTTACCTAAACTTCGCCGGTTCTTCGTCGAAGGGGTGACCGTCACCTAAAGTCGAAACCCAGGCTCACTAACTGGAAAAGTGACATTCAAGCCGGATCTCAGGTTGTCTCCGTTCTAACTGAAAAAGTGACATTCAAGGCTGGAGCTTTTCGTCGGAGTATCAAGGGGTTGTCGGAATCCTAAATCTCACTGTCATCGTTACCGTGTTGAACCAAATCCCCTCTGCCGGAACACCTCCGCCTCCTGTCGACGTTCCGGTAACCGGAACACCTCCTAGCCGCCGCCATCGTTCAGCGTGGACTGATGTGTGAAGCCGTCACAACCGGTCGGTCTCTGTGATGGCGAAACTAAATGAATAAGTAAGTGGAATCAGAAGTGCACCACCTGAACCAACCAAAGTGGCAGTGGAGGTAGGATGTGGAGATCTGGTGGACGAAGCAGAGGACATGCGTGGCAAGCAGAGAACATGAAATTTTTCAAAGGCACCAACATACTCAAAATTAAAACCCTGTCCGTAACCAAAATTAAAAAAAGAAATTGTATGAAAACTGCAGAAATACAAACAAAAGCATTTTAATTTACGACGGATCGACTTACCGGGGCTTGACCGGAACTTCGCCGGATCCCTAGATGAACTCATTGGCTGCAAACACCATCATCTTCCCCATCGTTCTTCCGGCAACGTGACAACCACCTCGATCTCTTCTCCCCCTTTCATTTAGGATTTTTGGTGTTTGCTGCATTGAACGTTTCAGTATTTTTATAAGATGTGTTCCATTTAACTGTAAAAAAAACCCCATATAAGATGTCACCTCTATATCAAGACACTATGATTATAAGTAGTAGGTCTAAAATAACAACGATGCACTTAAATTGTTTAACATATCAATGAACTTTTCAGTTACAATGGTACTTCTAAATCACCACCACTACTTTCAACAATCACATGTAACTCAGAAGAAATAAATACTTTACCAAAAAGTTATCTCAAGAACTCGCATATTTGTTGAACAATCTTTATTAGTCATACAAACCACATATCAATTTACATACCTTTTGACTGTTCATTCCTGTATCCTTCGATCTTGACATAAAACATCATTCCAAATAGAAAAACTCAGGACTCAACTGCAAAAACGAAATCAAAGGATTAAAGCGAACAGGCAAAACATAATCGAAGGATTAAATCTTACCAAACATATCGCCTTCCTAATCAATGTGTTCCCTTGTTTTGACCGTAGCCGACCGTCCATTTGTTCTGAAGGAATGAAGGTTCACTGGCCGGATACCATGGTTGCAATGATGGTAACAAAGCACATGCTTCTCATTAAAAAAAAACTCACAAATAACACTATGTTTACAAAGAAATGGTACGTCATGCTCTCAACATCAATCTTTTGTAACCCTAAGCCGGCATCTTGAGCTCCTTCAACATACATTTCTCATATATTTAAATACTTGCAAGATTGTCCAGTCACCTGATGCATGTACCAATTACCATTAGAAAGGTATTATAATCAAAAAAATTTACAAGATGTTCATCAACATAAAAAAAAAACCTGATGATTGTATGCTATTAATCTTTTTCATCAACATTACATTTAAATATGTTTCACAATTGTCAAAAAAAATTACAAGATTGTTCATCAACATAAAAATACAACAAAAATCGATCTAACTGTGAAAGACACATGCAATTAAAGCGAGGATTACCGGAATTCTTACCAGAGTTAAACAGATACCAGTCACAACCGGAGCTTCTTGAAGCCATCTTCATCACTGTGGTGATACCCTAGCCGCCGTCACCATCGGTTTCTGCCTGAAAGGGCAACCGAAACCCTAGCCAGTGCGACTGTTGACCACCGCTGCGGTGGCCGCAAACCCCGGTACCACCGTCGTTTTCCCCAAGTGGCTCCGGTTCACTCTGATTTTCTGCTTTTTCTCCCTTCAATGGTAAGATTAGGTTTGGTGAAGATGAATGGATAATGTACGGTGAGGTGACGCGTGTTTGATGATACTGTGGAATGTGAAATTCCTTCTATGCCCTTTTATCACTGTTCATTCAACTTTCTTATTATCATATATTAATTTCACTCGTATTTATTGTTCTTTGATTTTGGAATCCAAACATCATTAAACAACCTTTACCAAACTAAATTATATTGCATTAAGTTGCTATAAATTATTGATGTTCTTTTCCTGGTAATTTCAAATGTATTCTGTCGACATTTGCAGGTTATAAATTGTTAATCTGATTTTCTCGATGGCCAACCATTTAAGGGAGTTGACTAAATTATGTTTGTATATAAAGATTCACTTATGACTGAATCCATAAGATTGGTAGTATTTAATATTTATTATTGTAGTTTTTTAAATAACCAATGATTTTATATTGAGGCCATTTATATAACATATATAGGCCAATTTGATTAATAGTTACTTGTTAAAAAATTGAATTTTCACTTTGCATTTGAATAATCATATGGTCGTCGTATGTAACTGTGTAATTATTTGTCTGTTTTCATAAAAAAAATATACAAAAATATAATAATATCATGAAAAGCATGTTGAAGAAAATAATCCATTTATGTTTATTAATTAAATGCGTGATATTTACTTTATCATGATAAAGAATTAAATTTAGGCAAATTGTATAAAAAGATAATAAATTATATATATTAGAGGCATTTAACTTATTTTTATTAATTAAAGGTAACACTTTTTATGCATAAAAAATGACTTTACAAGCCAACGGATTTGTTCAATTGTCCGTCAATGAGTCGTTCGTTTTTCTTTGAGGTATTACTATTTGAGCTGGCAACCAAGATGACACAACATATCATGTGTACCGTCACATGAACATCTCAAGCCACATCAGTAAAATGGTGACATGCAAGTAACCTGCTTAAAGAGGTTAAAATGTCATTTTATGCTTAAAAAGTTTGATAAATTAATTTTAGAAAAGTTGTAATACCTTGAATAAAAAACTACATCATGTTTGATGTACTTTTTGCAAATTTGCCCTTAAATTTAGTTAACATCTTAAGTATGCTTGTCGTATTAGTTGTAGTTTTACTTGCAATCGTAAGTTAGTTTCTAGTGTGTTGCTCAGTGGCGGATCTAGAAACGAAACTAAGCCGTAACGTTTTATAAATAAGCCGTAACGAAATCGAAAAAACGTCAAATTTTTCCAAAATTTACACTAATTTTTCCAAATTTTTCCGCGCCAAGCCGTAGCGGAGGTTGCCCCCCGGTAAGCCTTATGTTCGCCACTGGTGTTGCTATTAGTGATTTAGTCACCGTAAAACCCTACCAGTAAAAGTATACATATACCATATTTCATACGGTAACCAAATATATTTTTATGAATTTGATTAATGTCAGTATAACATGTATAGTTTTTATTTCTAATAGATCCATGGGGATTTTTTTAATTGTAATTTGTATTTTACATATAAAATTAGTAACTATGTTCATTGATATATCACATTAATGAAGACCTTGTTTCTGGTAAAGACACTTATTGCCACCACCAAATATTTCTTATTTCAAAATTGAACTCTTTATGGAAAAATTAGGGATGGATCAGTGACTTAACCTATACCGGTATCAAAAACATCCAAACCAAAATGGGTACAAACATAAATTGAATAGCGTACCGATTATGTCGCTACAATATTGGTAATGCAGAAATACCATAAAATAACAAAACCGACCAGTATTGAAACCAAAAATCACAAAAATAACCGATATGATGCGGATTTTATTCGATCGTTATCAATTTGATACAACATTACCAGCAGTCGGTAGAAAAATGCTCGTCCTTAGATAACATCACATAAGTCACATATCTTTATACAATTATTGAAAACAAAAAAGATTCTCTCTCTCTCTTTCTATATATATATATATATATATATAGGATGGTTCAAATAAAAACCACTTTTATTGTGAAAACTCGAAAACTAACTAAAAAAAGCCTAAAAAAAACACACTAAAAGTTTTTTTTTTATTTTTTTATTTTTTTTTCAATTTTTTTTTATAAAAATCGCAGGTTTTTATATATAAAAAAATTTTCAAAAAAAAAATTTGTAGTCGACTTTTATGGTGTGTTAATGCGGTTGAACCTACATCTTACCGTAATTTTGTATTTATTAATCGTAGTAGGATCTTATGGACTGTTTAAAGTCGAACTTTTCAATTAATTGTAGACTTTTAGTAAATAACACACGATACAAATAATAAACCCGTATGATTTTATAAAAGTTAATTCTATTTATTATTCATTTTAATTTAATATTAATTATAAAATAAAAATGTTACCTAAAAAAAATGAACTTAATTAAATAAATATATAAATATTAATTTAAAATTTTCATATAAAATATGTATGAATTTATGAGATGACATCACATTCCACACCGTTGGATATACATGTGTTTGTGAGTCACTTACATAACAATATAATTTTTCACTTAAGCTAACAACTTCTTCAATTATTTTTCTTGTAAAATATGTATGAATTTAGATATAAATGTGTTTGTGAGTCACCTACATGTTATTATAATTTTCACTATAGCTAACAACTTCTTCAATTATATATATAATAATTTTCTAAACATAATAAACTAAGCACATATACACTTATATAATCATTATTTTACAATAATTCAGTCTATTAATTTTTTGTAATCAGAATTAATTAAAACTATTTTTTTTTGTAATCAGAACTAGTTAAAACTAAGTGTGATTATTGAGATTTCGAGCAAGAAACATGCATTACATTCAACAAGAAAAAAAAAAAAATACTTTTAACTGCCTTGTGCTTTTGATTTTGCTATTTTATGTTCTTCATCTGCATTTATGTAATTACGAAACAAAATAAAAAACCAAAAGTTAAAAATAAATACCATATATTCAATAGATTTGGAATCATAACAATATAATTACATTCAAATACAGAATCTAAGGATGATTCTTCCTTTCTCACACCATAGAAAACACACACACAAACACACTCTTCATAAAATAAAGAAAAGGATGATTCTTCCTTTCTCACAACCATACACAAACACACCCTTCACACATACAAACACACTCTTCACACACATTCATTCTACAAATTCAATTGTTGGTTGTGTGAAAGCTTCATGAACCGAACAAGCAACCACCTGCGCCCATCTCTTTAATCTCATCTTCACCATTTTCGGATTATCACCTACATAATAATTTGAAACAAAAATCAAACAAATTATTCTACCAAAAGTTGTCACAAAAAGTTTCCTAGGACAATTTTTCCGAAAAAAAAAATCACTTATGTTAAAAGCAATTGTCGTTAAAGGTCGTTTCCTATGTCTTTTTGTGAAATTCGCCCTAGGAAACGACACAGTTTTCTAGTAGTGCTACAAAACATAAAATTTTATAAAGGCTTTATAATTCAAAACAAAAATTATTCAACCAATTGAAAAACTTTCCTAATACAGTTTTTCTGACAAAATCAGTTAAAAAAAAAAAATCGTTAAGGACTAAGGGTCGTTTCCTATTGGTGAATTTTGCTTAGAAAACGACCCAGTTTCTAGTAGTGCTACAAAACACGAAATCTAACAAAATTAATGTCAGAACTCAAAATCTCATACTTGGATCAACAATGAGGCGCGAAGACATGCTAGAGCTCGATGAACAATCAGAATCAATCGATGACGACCTCGAAAGATCTCTACCGTTAAACTGGCGATTAACAGCAACGTACAATTCAAGTGCAGGAAAAACCCGTTTAAGCTTCGGATCCAATTCATTTCCCGGATCCAACCCAAACCCGAGCTCAAAGCAAGCTCGAAGCTCGTTGATATCATCATCGGTGACATCAAACTCCGACACAGCATCCGCACTCATGCTGCGGCGGTGCAAGTTCCTTCGTCTTTGTTTGAGCTTCATTTTCTCCCATTCTATGTCGCGGTGGATGTCTGCGGTCCACGAGCGGTTCTTGAAGAGGATCGGAGGCGGGTTTTTGGAGTTCGCCATGGAAACTGAACCACCGTATGCGGCGGAGGGATCACCGGAGGGAATGAGGGATAGGATGGTATATACTATGGTATATATAGAGATAGAGATACTAGGTTAGTACTGTGGGCCTGTTTTTATGTTGTGCTTTTATACTATTTTTAGCAAATTATATTTGTTTATTTTTTAACTTTATATTAAAAAAAATGTGATGTCTGACTTTTAGACAGCGATACGATGATAGTTAAAATTTCCCGTTTGTAACCAACTTTTTCAGTTCATTATATTTTGAAATTGTATTATATAAAAGTTTTTATGGATAAATTATGTCTTTGAGAGCATTACGAATAAATTCTTTATCCCTTATCTATATAATTACATTAAAAATTACTATATTTTTTCTTTTATTTTCAATTAAATAATATTTTTCTACCTTTTCTCTTATATTTTCTGTCATCCACTCACAACCAATTTTAAAAATATTAAAAAAATTATAAGTGGTGAGCAGTGTTTTTGTATATTTACAGATAAAGAATAACATTTTCTTTCTCTTTCACTCAAAACCACTCTCACAATCATTCCTTGTAACATAAGGCTGGAGGGTGTGGGGGCGCCACCCCCTCCATGTCACCCTCTATAGCGCCCCCCGGCGCTATCACACCACACCCACCAATTCAATTCGGGGCGCCATTGATGGGGCTCCATCATGGTAACGAGCTCGAAGGGCTTTATCAGGTGGGGCCCATGTCATTTCACCCAATGAAAACATTTTTTTAAATTTTTTTTAATAGGGGGCTCCATCCACACGATGCAAGTTAAAGAGGGGCGTGATAAAGCCCCATGGCTGAGGTGGATCCTAGGTGACGCTGACGTGGAGCTTAGGTGGCATGATAAAGCCCAAGGGGGCTCCATCCACACCTCATAACCTAACTAACTAACTCACATAAATTTAAGAAATCCATTGTAAATGCCCTGACAACTTATGAAAAATAAGAGGTTATTATTGTGATATATATATATAGGGGATGGTTCAAATAAAAACCACTTTTATTGTGAAAACTCAAAAACTAACTAAAAAAAACCTAAAAAACACACTATAGGTTTTTTTTTATTTTTTTTTATAAAAATCGCAGGTTTTTATATATAAAAAAAAATTCAAAAAAAAATTTGCAGTACACATACACATGTGTAGTATTACACAAGTGCACTACAATTTTTTTTTTGAATTTTTTTATATAAAAAAACCTACGAAAATTGGTATGCAAAAAAAAAAAAAATTTGGTATGTTTTTTTGGCTTTTTTAATTAGTTTTCGAGTTTTCACAATAAATAGTGGTTTTCATTTGAATCTTCCCCTATATATATAGGGGTCAAATCAAATCTTGAATTATACACACATACATATATGGTCAATTTTAAACTATACCTATGTCTGTATTACGGGAAGCTTAGGGAAAATGTGTGGTCGAGAATGGTTCTCAAGTTTCTTAATTAGCCTAGTGATTCTCACACAATTCTAACCCTATATATATGTATATATATATATATATATGTATGTATGTATGTATGTATGTATGTATGTATGTATGTATGTATGTATATATGTATGTATGTATGTATATATGGTCAGGATTTAGGGAAAATGGTGAAAAGTGTGAGAACACTTATGGGTCGTCAGATCAAAACAGTCTATGGACTAGATTGGCGCGGTGGCGTTTTCGTAAATAACATTAATTTAATTACTTGGACGTGCTACATTAAGGATAAAAAGGTCTTTTTACTACTCTAATTCAAAACGCCAAACTAATGAGCAATCCCTCATTCAAAACGACTAAAACACCATTAATACAAAACCCCAAACCTTAATGATAAAACGCGTTGCAGACTTAGCAGGTAGATGGAACAAACAGTAACTGAAAGTCAATTATTAACATTTATTACAAAAAAATCCCTCCTAAACTACGCGTGAAAAACATCATTATATAAATGACTTTACCATCGCTTCAATCATCACTTCCATTGATCATACTAAAAACGCCATCTTTAACCAAAACGCCAAAATGGCAACCATCGTTTCATGGAGATACACCCTAGGAATCAGAAGATTCGTGATCCGTTTTGAATTAATACTATCTATATTTACATAAAGCATATTCTCAATATATTATATTACACCCCCACAGTCGAAGCAAGAGGTGGGAAATTGTTGAGACTGGAGCGGAAATCGTCAAATAAAACTCGAGGTAGACCTTTTGTGAAGATGTCAGCAATCTGAAGCCGATTGGGGGTATGAAGAATTCGTATCGTACCACGTTGGACATGTTCACGCACAAAATGAATGTCAAGCTCTATGTGTTTGGTGCGTTGATGTTGAACAGGATTACTGGATAGGTAGATTGCACTGATGTTGTCACAATACACTAGAGTAGCTGTTGATAGTGGTCGGCGCAACTCCAAAAGTAGGGGGGTTATCAAACGGAACACTAGATGTTGTACTGAGCTTCGGTTTTGTGTGAATTAGAGTTATGAATGGGTTGCATGTTTCCATACCCGCGCGACTTACAATGTCAAGAGCATAAGATTGTTGTGAGAGAAACATTTTATTTCCAGTGCGAGAAACCATAATACCCAAGAAATAACTGAGAGGTCCAAGATCTTTCATAGCAAATTCAGCTGCGAGGCTGCCCATGAGTTTCAACCTGAGTGAATCAGAGGAAGTAGTGAGAAAAATATCATCCACGTAAATTAATAAGTATGCGATGTTACCCCCGTGGTGATATGTGAAAAGAGAGTTATCACATCGACTCTCCAAGAAACCCATAGAAGTAACAAAATCTGTGAATCGTTGGTACCATGCCCGTGGTGCCTGTTTAAGACCATAAAGGGACTTTCTAAGAAGACAAATATGTTCGGGATAGTCTCTGTGTCGAAATCCCATGGGTTCGTACATATACATGGTCTAAGTTAGGTTTCCATGTAGGAAAGCGTTGGTGACATCCAACTGGTGAATAGACTAAGACTGAGATAGGGCCAATGTCAACACCGTCTGAATAGTAGTCAGTTTAACAACCAGGCTAAAAGTCTCCCAACAATCAATACCGACCTCCTAATTTCTACCATCACACACTAGACATGCATGGTATCTTTCAAATGTCCCATCGGACCTGTATTTGTGTCGAAAAATCCACATACTACGAATAATATGCATGTCAGGATATATCGGGACAAGTTCCCAAGTCTTGTTTTCAATTATGGCATTGAATTCGTTTTGAATGGCATTATACCAATCCGGGTTAGACAAGGCATCTTTGGGGTTTTTAGGGACAGGTGCGATGGAGGTTATGGAAAGGTTGAAAATGTGTTTCAGTTTGGAAATGCCAGACATGGCACGTGTTTGCATTGTACGAGTTTGTGGTGGCGGAGGTGGGTTCGGGGTTGGGCTGGAAGTTTGGTGCGATGGGCTTGGGGTCGAGTCGGTGGGTGACGGGATGTTGGGTTGGGTATGTGGGATTGAGACCGTAGGGTGGGAGGTAGCGGATTTGGTGGGCGGTGGGCTGGAGTGGGTCGAAGGAGGTGTGGGGGGCTGGGGTACGGTGTGGGCCGAATGGGAGATGGGTTGTGGATGAAGAGGAGATGGGGTAGGGGGTCTTGTGGATTATTGGGTTGGATGGTAGGGGGAAAGTGAAAGTATGGGTGCACAGAATCATCTAGGAAATTGTATGTTTGAGGGTTTTGCTTGTGTGATTTGGAAAATGGGAAAATGGCTTCATTAAAGAAAACATGGCGACTAATGGTAATTGTTCTGGATTTGAGGTCAAGGCATTTGTATCCTCTGTGGTTCGACGGATAACCGAAAAACACGCATAGATATGAACGGTAGGCTAGTTTGTTGTAACACCTCGCAAAATTATGTCCAATATAATAATGACACGTGTCATGAACTCTACACGTGTAATGAATTGATTTCGAGGGACTAAATTTGGTAAACAAAGAAAGTATGTGTGTAGAAGGATCCAAAGTGTTAACAATTGAAAAATATGCCTTTCAACAACCCTACACGATGTTTATACTTTTAAACGGATAAATTGGGAAATGTATGAAGCCGTTTGTGAAAGAAAGTGACAGTTTACAAGACGCGAGGGTTAAACGTGTCAACATGTTAAATTAATACCTTTGAGTGATCTTTTGATGAACCCGGGGATTTGTAACGATTAATTACACTCTCAAGAACAAGCGACGAAAAATTCACGAGGTTTCGATATCGTTTGATATAAATACGTTAACTTTCGTAAATAAAGGGTTAAAAGCGTCAACTGGATGAAACTAGTGTTTTCGGTTATCGTTTAACGAAACCGGACTTAACGATGTTTAGGTATATCCTAAAGATCTTCCAAATATAAAATTTATGGGTTAAAAGTGCTTGAAATAGAAGTTATTATGTTTTAAAAGGTCCAGGGGTTGATTCTGCCATGTTTGAAACTTGTTATGCCGGTTCCCATAGGGGTGGCGCTGTGCCACACCAAAACCCCACTACCGTCGCGCGACGGGACGGCATGAAAGTGGCAGAAATCATGCACAGGTGCAGGTTCTGCGTTTTCTTCACCATTGCATGCTTGTATTCGAAACTAGGGATTGTTTGCTGGTTTCTAAAACCACTTGGGACACATGTTAACATCAGAGAACAGCACTAAACACCTGGAAGGATCAGGAGGTGCTCTCAATTGCTATAAATAGAGGCTTTGGGGCAGACTCATTCACTTGCACTTCATATTTTCCTACTCTCACAAGTTGTAAGCTTTCAAACATTTCTCTGGAGCATCATGGTTATCTAGGAAGCTTTCTTAAGTCAATCTTCGTGCTAAGGACCGTTATAAGTGTTCTTAGCTTCTATAGTTAAGGTTTTATTAGCTTAATGACCGAAAGTCAAAGATATCGTAATTAAACTTTGAATTTTCATACAATAATATTTATCATTCGAGTATCTAAGCCGCGCCTTTTGAGGCCTTGTACGGAAGGAAGTGCAGAACGCCAGTTTGTTGGGCGGAGGTTGGAGAAACCCAACTGTCAGGACCTGATATAGTCCTCGAGACGACGGGTAAGATTGTCCAAATCCGTGAACGTCTCAAAGCTGCCAGGGATAGCCAGAAAAGCTACGCGGATAAAAGGCGTAAACCTCTGAAATTTGAGGTAGGTGATAAAGTACTACTCAAGGTGTCACCCTGGAAAGGGGTGATGCGTTTTAGCAAAAAGGGCAAGCTGAGCCCAAGGTACATAGGACCATTCGAGATCATCGAATGCGTCGGAAGTGTGGCCTATAAACTGAATCTACCCGAAGAGCTCAGTGGGATACATATTGTATTCCACATCTGCAATTTAAAGAAATGTCTAGCCAATGAATCGCTAGTAATGTCTCATAAGGACGTGCAGATTGACGAGAGCTTGAAGTTTGTTGAAAAACCTTTATCGATCGAGAATCGACAAGTTAAAAAGCTTCGAAGAAAGAATGTGCCAACTGTGAAGGTAAAATGGGATGCCCGTAGAGGCCCAGAATACACGTGGGAGGTTGAATCCACGATGAAACAGAGATACCCTCATTTATTTCAGTAAATCTCGAGGTCGAGGTTTCTTTTAAGGGGGTGAGGATGTAACACCTCGCAAAATCATGTCCAATATAATAAAGACACGTGACATGAACTCTATACGTGTAATGAATTGATTTTGAGGGACTAAATATGGCAAACAAAGAAAGTATGTGTGTAGAAGGATCCTAAGTGTCAACAATTGAAAACTATGCCTTTCAACAACCCTACACAATGTTTATACTCTTAAACGAATAAATTGTGAAACGTATGAAGCCGTTTGTGAAAGAAAGTGAAAGTTTACAAGAGGCGAGGGTTAAACGTGTCAACATGTTAAATTAATACCTCTGAGTGACATTTTGACAAACCCGGGGCTTTATAACGATTAATTACACTCTCAAGAATAAGCGACGAAAAATTCACGAGGTTTCGATATCGTTTGATATAAATACGTTAACTTTCGTAAATAAAGGGTTAAAAGCGTCAACTGGATGAAACTAGTGTTTTCGGTTATCGTTTAACCAAACCGGACTTAACGATGTTTAGTTATATCCTAAAGATCTTCCAAATATAAAATTTATGGGTTAAAAGTGCTTGAAATAGAAGTTATTACGTTTTAAAAGGTCCAGGGGTTGATTCTGCCATGTTTGAAACTGTTATGCTGGTTCCCATAGGGGTGGCGCTGCGCTACACCAAAACCCCACTGCCGTCGCGCGACGCGACGGCATGAAAGTGGCAGAAATCATGCACAGGTGCAGGTTCTGCGTTTTCTTCACCATTGCATGCTTGTATTCGAAACTAGGGACTGTTTGCTGGTTTCTAAAACCACTTGGGACACATGTTAACATCAGAGAACAACACTAAACACCTGGAAGGATCAGGAGGTGCTCTCAATTGCTATAAATAGAGGCTTTGGGGCAGACTCATTCACTTGCACTTCAAATTTTCCTACTCTCACAAGTTCTAAGCTTTCAAACACTTCTCTGGAGCATCCTGGTTATCTAGGAAGCTTTCTCAAGTCTAATCTTCGTGCTAAGGACCATTGTAAGTGTTCTTAGCTTCTATAGTTAAGGTTTTATTAGCTTAATGACCGAAAGTCAAAGATATCGTAATTAAACTTTGACTTGGTGATTAATCACTAACGGTCCAGCCATTATTCGTAATGAATGTGGCTATGTGTTGGTAATTAAGTAGGTGATAAACCATTAAAAGGGCACCTTCTAATTATCACGTTATCTCAGTCAATTCTCAGGTCAAACTACTTAACATAAAAGTCAAACGAGTCAGTTTTTACAAAATAACCCATAACTGATAATGTAGAGGCTATAAAATACATTTTAACACTTAAACAACTTGGTAAATAATATAAGAACATGTTTAGGCATGTTCAACCCGACAATTCTGAGTATTAGGCTCGGGTCGCAACCAAAAGTCGCAAAAGTAGACTTTTGCTTTGACTTTCAGTTCTAACCTGATTTAGTTTAGTTTCTTTGTGCCTTAGGGTTCCTTTGTGACCATATTATATGTAAGCATAACCCTCTGACGTTATATTACATGGTCCCATAAAAATCATAGTTCATTGCATGTTTCCGTTAAATGCTTAAAATTGACCATTTTGCCCTTATGTTATAAAAACCAGATTTTTGAAAATGTGAGAGGACAAAAAGTTTTGTTACTGATATAGAAGTATGTCCAAAAAATTTGACATCAGTTTCTGGTCTAAAATAAAAGTTATGCAAGATATCGTAAAAACAAAAAAACTTTTTGTTAATTAAATTGCATTTTTGGCATAAATCATATTTAAACCCAATTTTTGGCACCAAACTTGCTACCCACTGTTATGATATAATATTTAGGGATTTTTGGAAATTTTTTTCAAATTTTATACTGACCATAGCATAGAGTTCTAGCATAAATTCGGTAATTGACGATAATGCCCTTTTTGTTAAAAAATGAGTTTAACATATGATTTGCATACCAAACCTTTTCCTACTGATATCATATGTTAAATAAAATATTTTAAGCATTAGAGACTGATCAAAACTTCAGAATTTTATAAACACCTTGAATACCGTCAATTACCGACTTTTACGCTAATTAGGCGCATAGTATGGTTTAAAACCATATTTAACGCCTTAGACTTGTTACCTACTGATTTTATAAATAAATTTTTATACTCTAACAGTAAGTATAAGTCTTGAACTCAGATTTCTAAATTTAACCTTAAAAGCATATATGAAATGACCAAAATGCCCCTACGGTGCATAGTTTGGCCATAAATGATTAAACGTACATATGTATGATATCTTGCTGATATAAAAACATAAAATAAATATTTTTACAGATTTTTTTAGACCATAACCTCAGTTTATGTTTAAACCTTCTTTATAAACTTTAAAATGACCAAATTACCCTTTCGGGACTTAAATTGGTCTTAATTACAATTGGGGCATAATTGTTGATATCCTACTGATATCACAACATATTTTAAGCATAATAACTATTGGAACTTGTACATGACTCATCCGGTTACCCGTTATGCATATACGCGTTTGGTACGGTTTATGTAACTAGTTTGCATAAATTAGCCGAAACGAGTCAAACCTTATCATTTTTACTTCAAAATCCAGAATGTGTTTAGAGTACCCATTATATACAAGTCTTCATACTTGTCGGGTCTAAATCACATTCCAATCCGGTCACCGCTTAATCTTGCGTTTCGTACCGTAAACTTTCCTTTAAAACTAACCGGTCAAAGTTACAACATAAATAAGACCCGTTAGGAATCTAATAGGTTATTAAAACCTTCGTTCCATATTAAGAGCCCAGTAAAAGCTCCCTGCACTTGCTGATTAGAATATACGACTGAGAATAAATTACATTTAGCTCAGGTAAATACTTTTAACTTATTTTTCCTTATACGGGCTTGGGATACGGTAAATTATTACCGCTTGGTCGGGTATTGAATATTTAATCGATTAGTGGTTGATGACTTGTTTTAATCTATCTTGTTTGATACAAAGCATTTGTGGGTTAATATGATCGTGTCCTGGATATCCTCGGCACATTCATTTGAAATGGCCACGACTTAAGCACGGGGTGTAGGCATACACCTGGCAGTTGCGTATGTAAAACGGTATCTCACTCGTGAGGAAACTTCTTGTGGGCTTATACTAGTGGTGTGTCTATTAATCTTGACTCGGCTCTTCTATTCCGGGCCCTAAACGTACGACAAACATATAAATCTGTATACAAGATTATTTTAAATAATTGTCCCAAGTTATAAAAGAATATTTATGCCTTGTGCATTTAAATCAATTTTCTTAAATGTTTTCAAAAGAGTCAGTTAATTGTATTTACCAGTGTAAACTGACGTTTTCTTTTCAAAAAGATTAAGTGCAGGTACTACACGAAATGGGCTGGAAACTCCTGTGTATTAATTAAAGAGTCTTGCAAGCTTTTAATACTTAAAGTCTGTTGAACACTTTTTGTTTTAGATCCGCCTGTGGATCCACTTACAACCGTTGTGTAATATTTTATTATACTTTTCAATTCGGTTTATATTATTACTTTTAGACTTCCGCTGTGCATTAAACTGTGATTAATTGTCTATGATGATATCAACTACGTGACGATACTCCCCACCGGGCCCACCGGTAATACGTGGAAATATCGGATGGCCGTGTGCGGGATAAGAGGGTAGCAGATGCACCCGAACACGCGCAGGTGACCGTAAGATGGCAGGCAATGGTATAAACGTTGGGTGGGGGTCTGAAATATGTTTATTTTTCTGGGGATGATATTTAAGAGGTAGGTTACGGTTTCGAGGGCATGATGCCAGTAGATGTTTGGGGTTGAAGAATGGGCCAAAAGGGTACGCATAAGGTTATTTATGGTGTGAATTTTTCGTTCAGCTTTACCATTCTGTGAGGAGGGGTGTAACAACTCTCATCAAAAGTCATATTTATTAAATTAAATTGACCAATAGGAAACCCTAATTAAGACACCCAAGTGATTCTGCGCAAACCCTAAAATTTTCAGAACAATCAGAATCAGGATCAGGGCCCCTAAAACTTAGGGGGGGGTATTTCCTAGTTAACGATTATCTACATAATGTGCTATCAAAATCGAATTAATGAAATTCATCGACTCAGTTGAGCTAGTCCCACACGTGGCTACCCTATAAATTTTATTTATCCCTTACGGACCGTAAGGGAATATTGTTACGGTCCGTAAGCTAGTCCAAAATCGTGTATAAATAGCAGAGGTTGGCACTTGAAATTCTGCGTATGTTCGACGAAGAAATTCGTTCTATGCTCCGAGATATCTTCTGTTTATTACAATTAACACACACGATTCACTAATCGACGCCGCAATCAGGGTAATAACTCGATCGCTGATACGATTCAATGTCCGATCGATTATAACTATCCAACGATTGTTTAAGTGCCGCTCAAATTGAGTTTATACTTTGTTATTCATCGTGATTTCGACTTGAATGTTTGAGTGCTGTTCGAACTCGGACTATACTCTGTCATTCGTTGTGAATCCGCTGAATTGTTAAGTATTGAACTTGTAAACCGTTGTGAGGGTTTGATCTCGTGAGTTATCGTAAATGCTGTATTAAGTTACTAACCGAATTGTGTGCCTGTTATTAAATTAGGTTAAAAAGGCTAATCAGTAGGCTTATACTCTGCTCGTTAAATCTGCAATGTGAGTCATTCTCTTTTTATCAACTATTTTACAATACCTCAAATTATTTTCAAGGTTATAATTACAGGGACTAAGTCGTGGATATCTTGAATTACTGGTTAGTGGGGTATTGTGCACATTATTAATTTCTCCCAATTAGGTTCATTGACCTACTCGGAGGAATCAGTGTTAGGTTCATTAACCTACAGGGATAATCATCACTATTTAGGTTCATTGATCTAATAGTGGTATGACCATCGTCACCATTGTGACATGTCACCATTGTGACAGAAGGCCAGATAAAAATAAGATAGAAGCCATTGTAATCGCTCTTATGCTGTAATTAATAACTATGCATCATTATGCAAAATAGAATGATTCACTCAGTATTTCCCTGCTGACAAAACCTTTTTCAAACATGTTTCAGGTGATCTGTTGTGAGCACAGGAAAAGTGCCGTGGAGCACTACAAGCTTAGAAAAGTGGCTCAATGTAAATAAATAAAGAAACATGTTTTAAGAAATAAAGATTTCCCAGTGAAATCACTTTATTGTAAATTATGGGATTTATTCCTCTATTATATATAAACGAGCAGTTTTAATATTAATCGATCCTGTTTAAAAATACTTCCGTTGTCATTTAATTAGATACCATCGGATTTCCTGCCTCGCGGCTCTGGACCAGGTCAAACCGGGGCCAAGGGCCGTGACAGGAAAAGGTGGTATCAGAGCCACTGATTTAAGCTTACTATTGATTTTAGCCTATTAAAATAATTGAGAGATACTTAGGAAATTTAATTGTTATTCTGTGAAAACATGTTTTATTAACTGATTATATGTTTTATTATCTAGTTAACTGTATACAGTATGGACAGATCTTTATATGCTAACTAATGTAGCAATTAATACAAATTCTTAAATAATTTGACCCAAGTTTAGCACTTTTATTATCTACAGTCTAGAAACCTTATAAATAAATTTACAAATAAAACCTAGTGTGTTTTAATTTTCAGTTGTTTTGGTAGTTACCCAGTATGAAATACTATTTAAAAAGTTTTTCTATAAAAATTTTGTTATGAATTCTAATTTAGTAATTGTGTGTATCTTGCATAAACAGCATGAGTGACTTGTCTGACGCCCTTCAGAATTTAAATCTCTATCCAGTAAGAATAGAGGTTTCCAGAGATTTCAATAGGTATATACCAGACATAGAAGAACCTATAGAATTCAACGCTGTACCTCTCGAGAAACCCAAGCCTAAGAGAATGGAAATTGAGGAAAGCTCTAGGCAAATTGAGGGGTTACCATCTCAGGAAGAGTTGGATTTTATAATGGCAAACGATAATACTATTGAGCCTATTAATAAAAATGATTTTATTCATTCTCTTGAAACACAACTACCAATGAACTTAGAACCAGCTATTCCAAACCTTTCAATCCACTCGCAAATAGACGAATGGGTGACTAATGAAATACTGTTACAAAACCATCCCTATAGGCTTTTTCCTAAGTTCAATCCAGAACCTTTACCAAATTCACCAATGAGTAACGAGAATATGGCTAAACTCCATCATTTTGACAAAATGGATGTTGGGAATAGGATCCAAGAGATTTTGGGGCAGATCTCCTGGAAATACAATAAGAAGGAACGCCGTTACTAGAATATCATCTGACAAAGGATAGGAGATTATGAAACTGTGGTTGTGTAATAGTAATAGTAAAATCAGTATGTGTAAAATAAATAATAAAACGGTTGTATATAGAAGTATGCTATAATCTATAAAATTTTAGAAAAGTTATAAAAAAAAAATTTGTTTGTATATTCGTTTATGTGATTAAGTGCAATTAATTGTGACATTGGATTATTTCTTTTATACTAATTATTTATCTATAAATTAGTTATCAGATGGAAAACGCTAATAATGAACCAGTTAATGAGGTTAATCAATCTGAACAACAGGGGGATCAATTTATGACTAGGCAGGATATAGAAAATATCGTTGCTAAAGGGATAGCCAACGCTATTCCAGAAATAGTTGCTCAAGGGATAGCCAACGCTATTCCAGCAATCATTGCTGCTGTTAAAAATCCAATCGAACCGCAACAAATCGTTCCTAGCAAACGCATTTCTGAAGATAACTTCAGTAATAGCGTAAATGGAGGCGGTAATCATGTTAATCATGATAATGAACCACGGCAAGCTCCGCTCCCTAAGAAAAGAAAAACTGCAACGCCTGGTTGCACTTACAAAGAATTTCTTGCTTGTAAACCCACTGAGTTTGCAGGCAATGAAGGAGCGACTACGGCACTGCGTTGGTTAGAGAAAACCGAGGTAGTAATTGCCATAAGTAAATGTGCTCAGGATGATCAGGTCATGTATACATCAAATCTTTTCAAAGAAGTGGCGCTAGAATGGTGGAATACGGTGTTACAAGCAAAAGGAAGAAGGATGGCGTATGCTATGAACTGGGAAGAATTTAAGAGCTTTGTAGAAAGAAAATTCTGTCCTGAGTATGAAAAAGATCAAATGGCAAATAAGTTTCTAAACCACCGGATGGTGGATGTAGATTGTCACAGTTATACTTCGACATTCTTCTAATATGCTAGAGTGGTACCAACCCTGGCTTCGCCAGAGCCGGTACTTATTTCTCGTTATATTTGGGGATTGATTTCCGAAATCCGTAATATCGTCAAGGCTGCGAAACCTCGCACGATTGATGATGCGGTAGAATTAGCCAATACTCCGACTGACGAACTAGTACGGACAAGAGAAGAAAATAGAAGGAAGGAAGTAGCTCAAAAGATTACCCAAGAATTCCATCCGGGTAACCATAACAATTTCAAGAGAAAAGGAAATGGGCAATCTACCACTAGTCCATTTTGCAATTTTTGCAAAAGTAAACATTTTGGAAGATGCAAAGGATATTGCAATTTTTGCAAAATTCCGGGGCATCAAGAAGAAGACTGCAGGAGGAAGAAATTTTCAGTCTGTTACAACTGTGGAGAAGCTGGACATCTTAGGCCAGATTGTCCAAAACTGAACAAATCATCTGACAATAAAGCCAAACCTGCAGAAGGAGCAAAAAGGAATGTAAGAGCCTTCCAACTGACTGCTAAGGAAGCAGAACTCATTCCAGATATGATAGCCGGTACGTTCTTAGTTCACAACGTTTACACAAAAGTATTATTTGACTCTGGTGTAAACCAAAGTTTTATAAATACTTTATTCTTCCAAACTCTTAATTTACTTTTAACCAGCATTAGGCAAATTTCTACAGTAGAAACGGCAGATGGGAATTCAGTTAAAATAAATAAGGTTCTGCAAAGCATAGAAATAGAACTTTTAAGTCCTAAATTTTCTGCAACCCTATTATCTATGAAATTAGTTGAAATGGATGTTATGTTAGGAATAGATTGGTTAGTAAACAATTATGCTCAAATTATCTGTGATAAGAATTCTATAGAAGTTTGAGCAATCACTGGAGAAGTAATAATGATTACAGGAGATAAGCTATGTAAACCCATAAAGTTCATATCAGTAATGAAAGTTGCTAATTATGAACAAAAACAAGGAATAGTATATATGATTTCAGTAATCATTAAAGATAAAGAACTTAAGGAAATTTCTGTAGTTTCAGAATACCCAGATGTATTCCCAAAAAGAGTTATCAGGGTTACTACCTGATAGGGAGATAGAATTTAGAATTCCTTTAAATCCAGGAACTATACCGATAAGCCAAGGCACCTTATCGGTTAACACAGTGTTATTTAAAAAGGATGATTCGATGAAAATGTGTATTGATTATAGGGAATTGAATAAAGGTTACAATTAAGAATCAATACCCATTACCTAGGATTGATGATCTATTTGATCAACTTCAAAGAGCTAGATATTTTTACGCTTTGGTTATCATCAATTAAAAGTACAAGAGAAAGACATACCTAAAACCATTTTCAGAACTAGGTATGGTCATTACGAGTTTACAATCATGCCCTTCGGATTAACGAATGCACCTCCAAGCATTCATGGACATGATGAATAGGATCTGTAAACTATATTTGGATAAATTTGTAATTGTCTTCATAGACGATATACTTCTTTATTCCAAAAGTCAGGAAGGACATTGTCAGTACTTGCATGCATTCTTAGCATTTTTAAGAAAAGAGAAGCTTTACGCCAAAGTCTCGAAGTGTGAATTTTGGTTACCAAAAGTGCAATTTCTAGGTCATATGGTGAATCATGAAGGTATTCACGTAAATTCTGCTAAGATAGCAGCAATTATCAAATGGAAAGTTCCGCAATCAGCAATGGAAATTAGGAGTTTTGTAGGTTTAGCCGGATACTATAGACGGTTTATTTTTAGCTATACCGTTAACTAAGCTAACCTATAAAACAGTTAAGTTTGAATAGAGACCTAAACAAGAAGAAGCCTTTAGGATCTTAAAGCATAAATTAATAAAATTTTAGTTTTACCAGAAGGAACAGAAAATTTTAAAGTATATGGTGATGCTTCAAAACTAGGATTTGGATATGTGTTAATGCAACGCAAAAAGGTAATTGCGTATGCATCAAGGTAATTGAAAAAGCACGAAGAAAACTATACCACTCATGACTTAGAATTAGGAACCATAAATTTTGCCCTTAAGATTGAAGACATTATCTGTATAGAAGTAAGTTCACTGTCTATACGGATCATAAGAATTTAAGATATATATTTGGGTAAAAAGAATTAAACATGAGGCAAAGGAGATGGATGAAAATCCTAAGTGACTACGACTGTGATATTCAGTATCACGAAGGAAAGGCTGAAGACGGCTAGAGATCGTCAGAAAAGTTATACAGATAATAGACGAAAGCATTTGGAGTTCGAGTTGGAGACAAAATGCTAATTGAAAGTATTTCCTTGGAAAGGAGTTGTTAAATTTGATAAGAAAGGAAAGCTAAATCCAAGGTACGTAGGATCATTTCCAGTGATCCAACGTATAGGACCAGTTGCTTATCGTTTTCAAATACCAGGAGAGTTAGCTGGAGTACATGATGTATTTCATGTATCCAATCTCAAGAAATATCTATCAGACGAATCTTTGGTAGTACCTTTCCAAGATATAAAGGTAAACGAGTAGTGTTAGTTAAAGTAAAGTAGGATTCAAAGATATGATCCTAATACATTTAGGAGTTAGAATCAGAAATGAAGCGAAAATATCCTCAATTATTCCAGTAAATCTCGAGGACGAGATTTTTATTAAGGTGGGGAGAATGTAACAACTCTCATCAAAATTCATATTTATTAAATTAAATTGACCAATAGGAAACCCTAATTAAGACACCCAAGTGATTCTGCGCAAACCCTAAAATTTTCAGAACAATCAGAATCAGGATCAGGGCCCCTAAAACTCAGGGGGGGTATTTCCTAGTTAACGATTATCTACATAATGTGCTGTCAAAATCGAATTAATGAAATTCATCGACTCAGTTGAGCTAGTCCCACACGTGGCTACCCTATAAATTTTATTTATCCCTTACGGACCGTAAGGGAATATTGTTACGGTCCGTAAGCTAGTCCAAAATCGTGTATAAATAGCAGAGGTTGGAACTTGAAATTCTGCGTATGTTCGACGAAGAAATTCGTTCTATGCTCCGAGATATCTTCTGTTTATTACAATTAACACACACGATTCACTAATCGACGCCGCAATCAGGGTAATAACTCGATCGCTGATACGATTCAATGTCCGATCGATTATAACTATCCAACGATTGTTTAAGTGCCGCTCAAATTGAGTTTATACTTTGTTATTCATCGTGATTTCGACTTGAATGTTTGAATGCTGTTCGAACTCGGACTATACTCTGTCATTCGTTGTGAATCCGCTGAATTGTTAAGTATTGCACTTGTAAACCGTTGTGAGGGTTTGATCTCGTGAGTTATCGTAAATGTTGTATTAAGTTACTAACCGAATTGTGTGCCTGTTATTAAATTAGGTTAAAAAGGCTAATCAGTGGGCTTATACTCTGCTCGTTAAATCTGCAATGTGAGTCATTCTCTTTTTATCAACTATTTTACAATACCTCAAATTATTTTCAAGGTTATAATTACAGGGACTAAGTCGTGGATATCTTGAATTACTGGTTAGTGGGGTATTGTGCACATTATTAATTTCTCCCAGTTAGGTTCATTGACCTACTCGGAGTAATCACTGTTAGGTTCATTGACCTACAGGGATAATCATCACTATTTAGGTTCATTGATCTAATAGTGGTATGACCATCGTCACCATTGTGACATGTCACCATTGTGACAGAAGGCCAGATAAAAATAAGATAGAAGCCATTGTAATCGCTCTTATGCTGTAATTAATAACTATGCATCATTATGCAAAATAGAATGATTCACTCAGTATTTCCCTGCTAACAAAACATTTTTCAAACATGTTTCAGGTGATCTGTTGTGAGCACAGGAAAAGTGCCGTGGAGCACTACAAGCTTAGAAAAGTGGCTCAATGTAAATAAATAAAGAAACATGTTTTAAGAAATAAAGATTTCCCAGTGAAATCACTTTATTGTAAATTATGGGATTTATCCCTCTATTATATATAAACGAGCAGTTTTAATATTAATCGATCCTGTTTAAAAATACTTCCGCTGTCATTTAATTAGATACCATCGGATTTCCTGCCTCGCGGCTCTGGACCAGGTCAAACCGGGGCCAAGGGCCGTGACAAGGGGTGGGGACAAGAGAATCGAAAGTGCATGCCATTCATGTTGCAAAAATTATGAAATTGGTTGTTGGCATATTGACGCCCGTTGTCACATTGGAATTGTTTTATTTTGGTGCCTAATAGAGTTTGAATAAAGGTATTAAATTTAGTGAACATTGCACAAACATCAAATTTGTGGGCTATAGGGTAGGTCCATAAAATATGGTATAATCATCCAAGAATAATACATAATAACGATGACCCCATTAGGAAGGATGGGAGATGTCCAAACATCACTATGAACAAGATCAAATGGCATTAAAAGTACTTGTATTAGATGTAGTAAAAGGAAGTCTAGTATGTTTTCCAAAAATACAAGCAGTGCAAACTTTATTATTTAAAGAACCATAAGTAATTGAACAAGAAATTTTTAAATTTGTAAAATGGCTGGGCCTGGGTGACTGAGCCTTTGATGCTAGATGTCTTGAGAGATAGCTGCATAAGTGGAAGCAGTGGTGAGATTGGTGATGTTGGATAGGCTGAGAGTGTAGAGATCCCCCGAGCATTTGCACCGTAGGATAGGTTTCTTGGTCTGTAGGTCCTTCACAGTAAAACCATATGGGTCAAATTCAACAGACAATTGGTTATCAGTTGTAAAACAACGTACAGATATAAGGTTTTTAACTAGATTAGGAGCATATAAAACATTGTTAAGTTTAAAGGGTGGGAATGGTGGTGGTAGGGTTATGTTGCCTTGTCCGAGAACCGGAATAGTTTTGCCATTACCAACTATAATGTTGCGAATAATGCCAGAATTAAAAATAGATGGAAACTTATCAGATTGAGGAGACATTGTACCTGAAGCACCCGTGTCCATAGTCCATGTTGAATCGTTGTGGTGAAGAGCCAAGTTGTAACAACCCGACTATTTGAAGTCAAAGTCAAAGGAAGAAAAGATTGCTAATTGCGATCTGTCACTCCTTGCTTAATCATTGAATTGTACTTCACGACTAGTATCGATACTCTATTTTATTTTCGCTTTAGTTGTATTATGTGGAGTACTTATTAATAATTGTTATTTAATCGCAGTTAATCGCTAATCGACTTATTGCTAATCGCATCGCAACTCGAATTATCGGTTATGGATATTGTTTTACGTGTGTGTGCTATTATGTGTTACTTGTGCATGTTATGTTTATGTTGAGGTGATTAATCGCAAACTCTATCGCAACGTAATCTAATCGCAAACGCTAAACGCAAGTTATTTACGTTGATTGTATGTTAGATATAGTAGTTAGGTTATTTGTGTAACTAATGGGTAATACTATCGCATCGCTCACTCGAAACACATCGCAACGCTCAACACGCAAAACGAAACGCCGAAACCTAACTCGTCGGACCACTACGATGGAATGGCCATCCGATCGATGTGCCATCCGATATGTCACATATGCGCACTTTCCTCTTTTGGTAACCTATAAATACCCCTGTCACATTACAAACAAGTGATGTGACAGCTCCCACTTCCGACCAGCGTGCTCAAGCCCTCTTTTCTCTCGATTTCTCGCGATTCTTGTAAGTTTCTACCACAAATCTTGTACTTCTATGATCTAAACACACTTCTTCATCATTTTCACCTTTGAATCTTCATTTTTAACCGTGAAATCAGCGGATTTGGAGTGTTCTAGGATGATGTCATCATGGGGTTCTTATGAACTTCAAGCTTTGGGCTCATTCCACTAAGAACAACTCAGATCTACATGATTTCCACATGTTTAAACACTATTTTTGCATAAATCTAAACATTTTCATGGTTAAAAGGATTGGAAGATGGTATCACAACTTTCATTGAACTCTTTTACACTCAATGCCTTCAAAAGCGATAGAATCGGAGCTCGTTCAGGCCTTTTACTCGTTTACTGGTGAAGGGTCGGTCTGAGATCTGATTCCTATCAAAGAGACAACCAACTTTGGGTTGAACATGAACAAACCGTCCCGAATAGTTACCTGATCGGACTGGGGTGATTCCCATCCAATCGGATAGTCTGGACTTGACGAGGTTCGTTGTTCAATACGTTGTCATACCGTCTCGGTCAAATCGCAAAACCTTTCAAACTTAACGAATTTCAAAACGAACCAGTCACCCAAACGGACTGCCATTCGATCGGATTGCCATCCGATCGAATGACAATCCGATCGGATTGACTTATGGTTCCAACGCTTAAACATTTTAACAATTTTCAAAGGTCATTAGTTTCTAACGGATTGCCATCCGATCGGAAGACCATCCGATCGAATGAAAATCCTGCTGTGAACTTGTTCTCTGAGAAATGTCTAACCGACGGATCGCCATCCGATCGAACGACCGTTCGACCGGGCGACCTGAAAGGTAGAGATACTTCTCTGTTTTAAAAATGCTACAACGAAAACTTCAAAGTCACATCATACACAAACACATCCATCCCAAACGAATGTCAATCCGACCAAATGGCCATCCGAACGGATGACCATCCAAACGGATTGTCATTCGATCGAATGACCATCCGTTCGGATTGTCATCCGATCGGATGCCCGTTCGTCACTTGGTTCACTCTTCACCGTTTAACGCGCCGCCCATTCGCTTATGCTATCGTTAACTTTTCAGGCTAATCCCTCAGCGCTCCCTTCAATCTAAGAGAGTGTTTAGTTACTAAACGCTATCTGTGAGTATACTCGATCCCTTTTTGCTTTATGCACTTTTGGGTGTTACATACGTCACTTATAACAAATCACATCGATCACACAACGCAAACACTTTTATACACTAACCGTTACTGTATGGTATACGTGTTACTCGATGAATGCTTGTATGTTATGTTTACACAGTGATTGTTGCCTGACACCTTAGCAACGATAGTACTATAGTTTGGACTCAGCACCTGTCGTGGACAGGGGTTGTTAAGGGCTTTTCTCGCAATCACAGTGGTGATATGTGTTGCGCATTCTACAACTTGCAGTCTCGTCTGTGCATATTTCATTGTCAATAGCTTACTTGCTTTACATTATACATGTTACATGCTGGTTATGCGTAAACTCGCTTCCGCTACTACTATACTATTAAACTTGCATGCTCACCTTTACACTATGTGCATTGACCTCTATTTTAACGTATGTGACAGGTGCTTAAGATGCTAGGAATGTCATGCTTTGGTGAATCAAGCTAGGGGTCTAGTTATGTCACGCTAAATATGAGTTGTCGGAACAGTGTTTGTTTTTTAGACAATTATTTGTAATAATTGTTTTATTTGGATATGTTGTGGTATGGGACATGACGTTTAAATATCTGGTAATTAATAGTTGTTATGAATACTCATGGACAATCTGTTTCGCTCAGTGCCGCGCCCCGATGTTTCCGCCATCGGTTAGGGTGTGACAGATTGGTATCAGAGCCAAAACTATAGGGAATTAGGCAAGACTCGACCTAGTCCAGGTCGATGTCTTAGAGATGACCTAGTCTATAGTCTAAGTACCAACATACCGACTTCTGCATACCCGGTATGGGTTTTGCACAAGCTTACTCGCTATTTCTCGCTCGAACTCACTGAACACTACACTCTTGCGCGAACATCGCATACTACAGTTCCACGCAAGATCAGCCTTTCCTAAGGCTGGACACACATACAAACGGATGATTTGGTTAAGATTAGGTGTGAAAACCGCAAACTCTCGACCAAGTCACTCGTTTGACGCGCTATTTTTACTATAAACAAGAGGATTTGCGTTGAATTAGGAGTGAAATCCATACTTCGACGTGATTCTCCTTATCTATCTCGTGATTCTATCACACAAACAGGATGCAGTCGCTAAGTTAGGGGTGAAACCCAAACCTTGATGACTCGTTCTACTCTCTATTTTGGTTTTACAAAACTCCCACCAAAGTCTCGATGGGTTCCCACGACTGGGGTCACGTGATGGCCAAATGGATGCGTGCCGATCGCCCGGATTGAGGCAAGTGCACAGTCTACTAAGCCAAAATGCACACCCAAGGCCTTTGAGAACAGTCAAATCACTTTGGGTAGTCAACGTCTATCAAGCCGAGATAATCTCTCCTCGATTTTATGTGTTTCGATTCTGGAAATCGCCACCGCCGAGTCTGAGATTTATCGATTTTATGTGAATTTATGTGTTTTATATGATTATTTTTTAGCATTTGAGATAGACAGTACGATGGTACTGATGGTTTCGATTCCACGTTTCTCGCTCCGCCCGATCACGCACAACGCACACCACGCTAACAAATCGCTTGTGTTATTCGCAATCGCTACCCGCTAATCGCACTCGCCATACCCGATCGCTTACACTGCTGTGAAAGATAGGTGAATACGTGCAATATAAGTAGGTCAATACGTGCAAAATATAGCTGAATACTTGCTTTCGTGCCTATGTGGACTACGTGCTTATGTGTTTCTGTGCTTATGTGATTCTGTGGATTTTTTGCCTACGTGATTTGTGCCTTGATGTGTTCCTGTGCTTTATAAAGTAGCTCTTGTGAATTTTCTAGACTATACTAGGGTTAATTGAAACTGTGTTTGAGTCCTGTGGCGATGTCTGTTTGCAGACAATGTCATCATTTGAATCACACACTGCTCGCTCAGCTCGCCGCAATCATGAAGACAAACGCATCGTCCCACTAGTCGCCAAGCAAATGGCGAAAGTCATCCCGCAAATTGTTAGTGAGCTGAACGAAAACACTAGCAATTCTTCGGAGGAGTCCAGGACTGATACTCCCAAGGAAACTAGCTTCAAGCAGTTCAAAGCATGCGGACCCAAAGAATTTACAAGCGAAGATGGGCCTATGGCCATGTTTCAATAGTTTGATTCGATCGAAATCACCCTGCGCCAGAGTGGCTGTCTGGAAGACCTTCGCACTGTTAACGCCACCGGCATCTTCCAATCCCAGGCTCTGGATTGGTGGACTGCCGAGAGAAACAAACGAGGAAACGATGCAGCTTTTGGGCTGATGTGGGACGAGTTGAAGGACATCATGATGCAAGAGTTCTGCACTCAAGCAGGATGGTGGAGATAACGCTGGTTTAACTGCTCGCTTTAAGCAACTGAGTATCATCTGCCCTGGTCAAGTTACTACCCCTGAGATTACGATCAAGAAGTATATCCGCGCTCTGCCAGATTGTGTTGCAGACTTGGTTCAGGCTGTGAAGACGACAACTATTGAGGAAACCTATCTGCTCGCTGCTGAGATAAACAACAAGCGAGTCAGGGCTGGTTACTTTGATAAAGCCTCCAAGAATCTGCACCAAGTCACCGCTGCTCCCACCGCAGAGACCGCCGCATCGCAATCTTCAAAGTCCTCCCACCGCAAGAGAAAGAAAAACAGCTCCAGCAATAAGAACTGTGCAGTAACTGCTGCTCCACTTCAAGCCGTGCCTACTCAACCGAAACCTCAAAACCACCAAGTAGTGCCGCCTGTGGTCAATGCACCGCCTGCCAAGCGTGCATACACTGGACCACACCCGCTCTGCCCTACTTGCACTTATCATCACCCGTTTGGAATCGCATGCTGATGTGTGCGAGTGTGTATATGTTTTAATGTATATTTTAAGCCCTTTTTTACACGTTAGTCAAGTTTTAAATTTATAAAACACGATATTTTACTAACACCAAACACACATATAGGCAAGTGCACCCATCGTGAGCGTAGTATAGTGTTGGCAAGATACCGAGGTCGTCCAAGGACACAAGAGCTTTTAATACCGGTTTATCCTCAACGTCTAATCAAATCAAATAAGTTAGAAAAATGTTTTTAAACTAGAAAAATAAAAACTAACTAAAATGCTGAAAATAAAAATAAAATAAAAACAGATAGACAAGATAAACCACTTGGCTCCGACTCGTGTTTAGTGTAACCTTTGATTATTTCCGCACTTTTTCACTTTTTAAGAGATTATCTTAGTTATTGTAGTAGGTCCCTCTTTTATTTTATAAAGGGTCGGATTATTGAAAGATAATTAATTAAGTTATTAATGCATATTGTGGTAGGCCCCTCTTTTGAAGGTGACGTTACCCTCGGCTAAGTAGTCTGAGTCAGCAGGGATACAACCCTAAGTAGCCGGGTTAAAGTATTAATAGTAGCTTACATATGAGGGGATCAAAGAGTTTGGACCCCCGCCATCCAATACCGGTGGGTATTGAAGGAGGTCCTACTAAATTTGACCCAGGTCCTTGTAGGATCTATACACTGAACAAGGCAAGACTCTTACCAAACCGTTCCCTTAACCCCCGACCAGGTAGCCAACATATCTCCATATAGACCGTGAAGATATGAATGGTGAAAATCTTTTATTTTATATAGACAGTAAACTAATGCCAAGACACCACGGACAAACGATAAGGAAGAATCACCTTCAACATAAGAAACTAGTTATTAAAGTCATTAATACATAACCAAATAAAAAGTTCGAAAAGATTAAAAATAAAAAGTATTACACTAGACACTTGTCTTCACCAAGTGATGTAAGAGACTTAGGCAAACATGGCCTTTGATTCTCAAGAACTCTTACGATCAATCTTGGATCCCGAGACGACTCACACACTCTATGATGGACGATGGATGATGGTGGTGGATGATGGTGTTGTGATGGTGGTGGGTGAAGTGTGAGAGAGGTGGTGTGCCAAGGGATGCCTTTGAAGTGAACCAAGCACCCCTATTTATAGCCTGCACAGAAGCCTAGACACGGCCCCGTGTCTGCTGGACATGGCCCCGTGTCCACCCTTCTTCTCTTTCTTCATTAATTGCAGTTTGTTTGCATTAGTTGACCACTCCCCCGTGTCCGCTGGGCACGGCCCCATGTGCAGAAGCGTATCTGTACTATCAAGATTTGCTTGGATTATGCGAATCTTAGCGTTGACCACGACCCTGTGTTGAGCAGGGCACGCCCCCGTGTTGGGAATAGAAGCTTCTACAACTTTGTCTTTTCTGCAGACACCTGAACACGCCCCCGTGTCCGCTAGGCACGAGGCCGTGTCCGCTGGGCACGCCCCGTATCCGCTGGGCATGCCCCGTGTTGAGCTGGGCACAGCCCCATGCTCAGCTTTCTTCTTGTTTTTTGCTTTGAGATGCTGTCGAGGGGTCGGGCATGCCACGTTTCTTCCCTTTTCTTGTATTATTGTTAGATTTAGCTGCATTTTTGTTTCTTAAGTTCATTTAAGCTCTTTTAATCCTAAAAATACAAAAGGAAGACAAAAACACACTTTTCCAACATTAGTACTAAAAAAGGGTTAGTTTTATGCCATATTTGATGTAATTTATATGTTGCATTTTGCGCACATCAAATACCCCCACACTTGAATCTTTGCTTGTCCTCAAGCAAAACTCTTTATAATGTGGCTTACACTCCCAAATGGAATGGGTAGAAGAGAAGGTTTTAGGGCTTGTCATAAAGTGTCGGGATTTCAAAGATTCTTTATTAGGTTTTATTTTTATTTATTTACAATCCTGTTCGTCATGATTTATATAGAATATTACATAAAATAAATTACTTATTAGGGCATAACATGCCTTTTTAAAATTTCATTTATATACAAGTTCACATACCTCATGGGGGATCACTCAACACTCGGCCGAAAATGTATTTTTGTGAAACACTCGAGAGCGGCATGGAACTTACTTCTACCATAAGCTTGCCAAGCAATCAATCCTCCTCCTTTTTAACTATATACCTTTGTAAATATCAAGAGGACTTTTGGGGGAAGGGTTAGGCTTGGGTTAAAAGTAAGTGGTTGGGTTAGTGGTTAGTAGAAAAGGGCGAAAGGCGTAAAAAGCGTCGGTTTTCGTAAGACTTTTTGTTATTTTTTTTCTTCTAATGAAGCAATTCTTCAAACAAAGTTCTTTTTGATGAACTTGTTTGTTTATTTTTTTGGCTTTAACATTTTTTTAAGGAATGTCACATGAAAACCGAGCTTTGTACTAAAATAAAGGGTTAAAATGAAAAAGTGTTTTGGTGGGTAAAGGGTGTTTGTTTTAGGTTTAAAAATGAAAAGGTTTAGGCTTAAATGGGTTAACTAGGGGGATTTTGGGTAGGTGTTAAAAAAAAATAATGGTGTTGAAAGAAAAAGGGTTAGTCCTAATGCCTCCTTCATTTACTTACTCGAGGTTAAGTTGGTAAGGACCGGGAATGTATCGTCATGGCTGTAACAATCCTCAATAAAACCGACACACTCATAATTTTTTTTCCGACACTCTAGTATATTTTAAAATGTCCCAATATGTCTTTAAATACACCCCGTATGTGAAAAACCGAGCCCAAAATACAGTATAGTAGTAAAAAAAATAAATTAAAAAAAAATATGAAACTTAAGCTGAGGCGGGCCGCGTAGCCCCACCCCAACCCTTACGCGGGCGGTATCAAGGCCAAAACCTGATTTCTGTGAATTTTAAGTTTAGGCGGGCCGCGTAAGCCACCCCCTAAGCTTACGCGGGCCGCGTGAGATCAAGATAGTGGCGCAGCCCGGTGATGACACGTGTCATCATCGTGGCGAAGCTAGGCAGTGACCCGGACACCCTAAACCCTACCCGGACTAGTACGCGGGCCGCGTAAGCCCTTGCTTACACTTACGCGGGTCGCGTGAGAACCAGAAAACAGCCCTATATAAGAAGGCCATCGGAATTCATTCCAATTCGCTAACAAACATTTCTCAATCTCAAATTCTGAAATATAGGCTTTATTATACGGGTATTATACCCCCTAATTAGCGAAGTTCTGCTCCGTTGTAAGTATTATAACCCCAGTTTCGTATTAGATACGCTGCCCGATTGATTTAGGGTTCCGTAACAACTGTCGTGGTTCTGCCCGACGTAGTTGTTGGAATACCGTCTCGGGGAGGGTATCATTAATATTATCAAAGGGTTATTATACTAACCTATGTACATTTGTGTAAATTATAGATTAATCCCAGGAAACCCTTACTCGAAGTCTAAGATAGCAATGTGAGTTTATCCTCTTTTTGTAAACCTTTTTGTGAACTGTTTTACAAAACCTTAAATGTTTTACAATGTGATTAAGCGGTGATTGAGTCTTTGTAGTTCTTCAATTACTGCCGGTATGTTGGGGTTTTGTATAAAAAATTTACTACACTGTGAGTAGTAAGTCGGGACGACAATACGTTACCATTAGACAACGAGTTAGCCAATGTGTAATATAATCCACCAGTCAGGATTGACAGTACTGAATGAGTAATTGTGTAGAAATAAACAATGTGATCGCTCTCAATACTGTGTTAATTGATAAAATATTTCTTGACTAAACTGGGATTCACTCACCAGTATTTCCCACTGACAAATGTTTTTAAAACGCGTTTCAGGTAACACAATGTGATAGCCAATTAGTAAAAAGCCAGCTGGAAAGCACTGAAGGCTTGGGAAAAATGTGGCTATAAAAGTTACCTAAAAGACGATGTTTTAAATTCAATAAAATAGGGTTTATTCCTATAAACATATTGTAATAAGAAACTTGGGTTTTACCCATATGTTTATTAATATCAAATGTGGTGATTTTACTCTGATAAACATTTCCTAACTACGGTCCTGATGTAATTTCCACTGCCAAATTAACCAACTGATACCACCAAAATTCTGAGTTCGCGTCCGCCCGTTCCCGAGACAGATAAGGGATCGGGGGTTGCGACAGAAGGTGGTATCAGAGCCTAGCCATTGGTCTAAGCCAAAGAAGTGTTCTGCTGACACTTAAATTCTAAATTTTGTGTTAGGAAATAATTTATGTGTTTATGTGTTTTGTGTTATTTGACTATTTGTTAGTTTACAGTATGAGTGATCAAGGACCCTCAGACATGTGTCGTCAGTTGTCTGATTCACCTAGGAGTGAAGGTACCTCTTCACAGCCTGCCCTTTCTGGGTATTCTGCTGATCAGGAAGAAGGGATGTTTTCCTTTAAAGCTCAGTCAGAAGTTCCATTCCCTCATAAAAAGAGAGGATGGTTCAGTAAGGAAGCATTTGCACATAGGAAAAGAATGTGAAAGTTGCAACAGCTAAGAGTTCTAGCAGCCGCTAAGCGAAAGACAGATGCCCATACACAGGATTTGCTTAATAGAAGCCTAGCCAATTTCCATATCCTAGCTACAACTGCTGCTGACCCAAGTCTGGAACAACTAGTAGCCCCACAACCCTTACCTTTGATTCCCACTCAACCGATGGAGGTAGAAATGCATGATTTTAACCCTGAGGAGATACCTAGGATACCAGCCCCTAATCCTCTAGATCCAAATTATGATCCATGGTTTGATGATCTTAGGGATTATGTGCCACGTTATCACTTAAACGAAGAAACCTTGCCGAACTTAGCAGCATATCCAGGTTTGGACCCTCTAGATCCCTATTTTGACAATGATGAATATATTAGGGAGATTTTAGAAAATCCATACCCTCAGGAGAATCCAGTACCTCGGTACCCAGAGCCAATACCAGTACCTGCACCCCCAATGAGTGCAGAGAATTTGCAAGAACTCCGAAATTTTGGAGAAGAAATCATAGAAAGTAGTGAAAGGATGAGGTATGTAGGAGAGCAACTCGTATGGAAATACGATGAGCGCCAGATGGATTTCGGGGGAAATCCATATCCATGAAGGAGATGATAAAGTTGGTAATAATAATAAAATAAATAAAATATGTGTAATAATAATAAATCTATCGTAGTATAGACCACTCTCTGGTTAACGAGGCATAGGAGTATTGTAATTTTTAATTTCTGTTTTAGTGTGTATTTGATGCATACTATATCAAAAAAGAGTAAAGTCGCAATGCACGACGTTCTTGACCAATATGTGTATTATGTGGTTGTTACTTAAACTATTTAATTATTCTATTAATGATTGGTAAATGTTTAAAATTCAGATGGCCGACGAAGGAAATCAAGGAAATCTGATGAATGATAACCAGAGTAACATTAACGTGGTTAATGAGAATCCAAGCATCAATAACAATGGAAACCAAATGGATAATAGTGCTGTTCAACATATAGTGGCACAAGGAATCATAGATGCCATGCCATTTATTATTCAAACGATTCAAGAAGAGAATAATAAAAGTAAGCATAGCAGTAAGCGACCATTCGAACCAGAAAACAGCGTGAACAATGGACCTGTACTTCAAATGCCCATTCCCAAAAGGAGAAGAACTGTGTCTTATGGTTGTTCTTATAAAGAATTCTGGTCTTGTAAACCAATGGAATTCTCGGGCAACGAAGGGGCCATTGCAACCCTACGCTGGATAGAGAAGGCTGAGGCAGTCTTAAGAATAAGCAAGTGTGCTGAAGAAGATAAGATAATGTTTGCTTCTAATTTGTTTAAGAATTCAACACTGGAATGGTGGAACACTATCCTCCAATCAAGAGGAAATAATAAAACTTATAATATGGAATGGGAAGAATTTAAGGACAAGGTAGAAAGGAAATTCTGCCCACCCAATGAGAAGGAACATATAGCAAACAAATTCCTAAACCTTAGGATGACTGGTGTGGATAGTAAGGGATACACTAAATTATTCTTCGAATATGCTAGAATAGTGCCAACTCTTGCTTCACCTGAACCAGTGTTAATCTCCTGTTATATCTGGGGATTAATTGGGGAGATAAGACACGTAGTCAAGGCAGCTAGACCTCAAACCATAGAAGAAGCTGTAGAACTAGCAAATACCTTGATAGATGAATTAATCCGTACCCGAGAAGAGGATCAAAGGAGGAACCTAACCCAGAAGCTCACACAAGAATTTCGTTCTGAAAAGTTTAATCGCAGGAAAAAATATAGGTTCTACCACTACACCTTACTGTAAAAATTGCAAAAGAAAGCATTCAGGAAGATGCTCCATATACTGTAACTTTTGCAAAATATCGGGACACAAGGAAGAAGACCGCAGGAAGAAAGCTAACAACAGGATATGTTACAACTGCGGACAACAAGGTCATATCAAGCCTAATTGCCCGAAATTAGCTCCAGCTACAAACAACAAGAATACTAAAAATGCTAGAGCATTTGTTCTGACTGCAGATGAAGCCAAGATGATTCCAGATGTCATAGCTGGTACGTTTTTAGTTAATGATGTCTTTGCTAAAGTATTATTTGACTCTGGTGCAAACCAAAGTTTTATTAATACATCATTTTGCAAATTTCTAAATCAGTCATTAACTAAACTACCACAAGAATGCTTAGTAGAGACAGCTAATGGAGAAACTGTTAGGATTTCTGAAATCTTGCAGGGAGCAAGAATAGAAATTTTAAATCAAAAGTTTATGGCAAACCTTTATCCCATGAATCTGGCAGGATTTGATGTCGTTTTAGGAATGGATTGGTTAATAGCCAATAAAGCCAGTATTTTATGTGATCAAAGGTCAATCCAAGTAAATTCACCAAAAGGTAAAACGATCACAATTAAAGGAGATAAATCATCTAGATCCACAAAATTTATTTCTGTGATGAAAACTGCAAGTTATATAAGAAAAGATTCTATAGTGTATTTGATTTCCATAATCACTAAAACTAAAGGAAAGGATTTAAAAGATATTCCAGTAGTATCTCAGTTTTCAGATGTATTTCCAGAAGAATTGCCAGGGCAACCTCCAGATAGAGAAGTTGAATTCAGAATCCATTTAATACCAGGAACAACACCGATTGCCAAAGCACCTTACCGTTTGGAACCTGCAGAAATGCAAGAATTGAAGAAACAATTTGACGAATTGCTAGAAAAAGGATTTATACAACGAAGTTCGTCGCCATGGGGAGCGCCGATACTGTTTGTTAAAAAGAAAGACGGATCGATTCATATGTGCATTGACTACCGTGAATTAAACAAGGTCACGATTAAGAACCGGTACCCATTACCAAGAATTGATGATCTGTTCGATCAACTACAAGGAGCTCGATTTTTCTCTAAAATCGATTTAAGGTCATGATATCATCAATTAAAGGTACAGGAAGAGGATATCCCTAAAACCGCATTCAGAACAAGATATGGCCATTATGAATTTACTGTCATGCCATTTGGTTTAACCAATGCCCCAGCCTCATTTATGGACATGATGAACCGAATATGTAATCCATATTTGGATAAATTCATAATCGTCTTCATAGATGATATTCTCATTTATTCTAAAAATAAGGAAGATCATGCAAAGCATTTGCACGCACTATTAAGTTTATTAAGAAAGGAAAAGCTTTACGCTAAATTTTCAAAGTGCGAATTTTGGTTAGAACATGTACAGTTTCTCGGACACATAGTCAATCATGAAGGAATTCATGTGGATCCAACAAAAATCGAGACAATTATCAAATGGAAAACCCCTGAGTCACCAACCGAGGTTAGAAGTTTCTTAGGATTGGCCGGTTATTATAGAAGATTTATTCAAGATTTTTCTAGAATAGCCATTCCCTTAACTAAGCTAACCTATAAATCTGTTAAGTTTAAATGGGGATTAAAACAAGAAGAAGCCTTTAGAATTCTTAAGCATAAATTAACCCATACACCCATATTAGCATTACCAGAAGGAACTAAAGAATTTGTAGTCTATTGTGACGCTTCTAAATTAGGTTATGGATGTGTATTAATGCAACGTCAAAAGGTTATAGCTTACGCATCTAGACAACTTAAGAATCATGAAGAGAATTATTCAACCCATGATCTAGAATTAGGAGCTATAATTTTTGCTCTTAAGATGTGGAGACATTACCTTTACGGTAGCAAGTTTACCATATTCACTGATCATAAGAGTTTAAGGTATATTTTCAAGCAAAAGGAGTTGAATATGAGACAAAGACGCTGGATGGAAATGTTTAGTGACTATGATTGCGATATCCAGTATCATGAAGGAAAAGCAAATGTAGTGGCAGATGCTTTAAGCCGAAAGTATCATGAAAAGCAAAAAAGGGTATGTTCTCTTAAATTAAATCTACAAGTAGATTTAAATGAGCAAATTAGAATAGCAAAAGAATCAGTAATCAAGGATGATACTGAAAAATTAAAAAGTATGCTAAAAGAATTAGAACAAGGAACAGATGGAATTTGGAGATTCCATAAAAAGAGAATGTGGATACCTAAATTAGGAAACCTACGTCATCGTATATTAGAAGAAGCCCATAAGTCCAAATATACGATGCATCTAGGAAATGATAAGATGTATCAAGATTTAAGAAAAAAATTCTGGTGGATAGGAATGAAAAAGGACATAGCAGCCTATGTTTCTAAATGTTTAACTTGTTCACAAGTCAAAGCTGAACATCAGAAACCCTCAGGTTTGTTACAACAACTAGAAATGCCAGTGTGGAAATGAGAATTAATAAAAATGGATTTTGTTACTAAATTACCCAAAACAAAGAAAAGTAATGATACAATCTGGGTGATTGTAGATAGGCTAACCAAGTCAGCTCATTTTCTACCAATGAAGGAAACTTTTAGTATGGAACAACTAGCTAAATTATATGTAAATGAAATTGTTTCTTTACATGGAATTCCTTTATCAATTGTTTCTGATAGAGATAGCCGTTTTACCTCTCATTTTTGGTCAAGTTTCCAAAAAGCCATGGGAACCAAGTTAAAACTAAGCACATCTTATCATCCTCAAACAGACGGACAAAGTGAAAGGACGATTCAGACAATGGAGGACATGCTTAGAGCTTGTGTAATTGATTTTGGAGGTAATTGGGACGATCACTTACCTTTAATAGAATTTTCATATAATAATAGTTATCACATAAGTATCAATGCTGCACCATTTGAAGCACTTTATGGACGAAAGTGCCGAACCCCAGTCTGTTGGGCAGAAATTGGGGAAAAGCAACTATCTGGACCTGAGATAGTGCAAGAAACAACCGACAAGATTATTCAAGTCAAGGAACGATGGATAGCACCACGTGATCGACAGAAGAGTTATGCTGATAACCGATGTAAGCCATTGGAATTTCAAGCAGGAGATAAAGTATTCTTGAAAGTCTCTCCTTGGAAAGGAGTAGTAAGATTCATCAAAAGAGGAAAGCTAAGTCCCAGGTATATTGGACCTTTTGAGATTATTAGAAGAATAGGACCTGTAGCCTATCAGCTACAACTGCCAGAGGAAATGGCAGGAATACATGACGTATTTCATGTATCTAATCTCAAGAAATGCTTAGCCGATGAATCACTGGTAGTACCTCTTAAGGATATAGAGATAAATGAACAACTCAAGTTTGTAGAAAGACCTCTACAGATTGAAGACAGGAAAGTCAAGAATCTCAAGCACAAGAGATTAGTTCTGGTCAAAGTGAAATGGGACTCCAAAAGAGGACCTGAGTACACATGGGAACTTGAATCTGAAATGCAAAGGAAATATCCGCACTTGTTCCAGTAGATCTCGAGGACGAGCTCTAAAACAAGGTGGGGAGGATGTAACAATCCTCAATAAAACCGACACCCTTATAATTTTTTTTCCGACACTCTAGTATATTTTAAAATGTCCCAATATGTCTTTAAATACACCCCGTATGTGAAAAACCAAGCCCAAAATACAGTATAGTAGTAGAAAAAAATTAAAAACAATCTGAAACTTAAGCTGAGGCGGGCCGCGTAGCCCCACCCCAACCCTTACGCGGGCGGTATCAAGGCCAAAACCTGATTTCTGTGAATTTTAAGTTTAGGCGGGCCGCGTAAGCCACCCCCTAAGCTTACGCGGGCCGCGTGAGATCAAGATAGTGGCGCAGCCCGGTGATGACACGTGTAATCATCGTGGCGAAGCTAGGCAGTGACCCGGACACCCTAAACCCTACCCGGACTTGTACGCGGGCCGCGTAAGCCCTTGCTTACACTTACGCGGACCGCGTGAGAACCAGAAAACAGCCCTATATAAGAAGGCCATCGGAATTCATTCCAATTCGCTCACAAACGTTTCTCAATCTCAAATTCTGAAATATAGGCTTTATTATACGGGTATTATACCCCCTAATTAACGAAGTTCTGCTCTGTTGTAAGTATTATAACCCCAGTTTCATATTAGATACGCTGCCCGATTGATTTAGGGTTCCGTAACAACTGTCGTGGTTCTGCCCGACGTAGTTGTTGGAATACCGTCTCGGGGAGGGTATCATTAATATTATCAAAGGGTTATTATACTAACCTATGTACATTTGTGTAAATTATAGATTAATACCAAGAAACCCTTACTCGAAGTCTAAGATAGCAATGTGAGTTTATCCTCTTTTTGTAAACCTTTTTGTGAACTGTTTTACAAAACCTTAAATGTTTTACAATGTGATTAAGCGGTGATTGAGTCTTTGTAGTTCTTCAATTACTGCCGGTATGTTGGGGTTTTGTATACAAAATTTACTACACTGTGAGTAGTAAGTCGGGACGACAATACGTTACCATTGGACAACGAGTTAGCCAATGTGTAATATGACCCACCAGTCAGGATTGACAGTACTGAATGAGTAATTATGTAGAAATAAACAATGTGATCGCTCTCAATACTGTGTTAATTGATAAAATATTTCTTGATTAAACTGGGATTCACTCACTAGTATTTCCCACTGACAATTTTTTTTTAAAACGCGTTTCAGGTAACACAATGTGACAGCCAATTAGTAAAAAGCCAGCTGGAGAGCACTGAAGGCTTGGGAAAAATGTGGCTATAAAAGTTACCTTAAAGACGATGTTTTAAATTCAATAAAATAGGGTTTATCCCTATAAACATATTGTAATAAGAAACTTGGGTTTTACCCATATGTTTATTAATATCAAATGTGGTGGTTTTACTTTGATAAACATTTTCTAACTACGGTCCTGATGTAATTTCCGCTGCCAAATTAACAAACTGATACCACCAAAATTCTGAGTTCGCGTCAGCCCGTTCCCGGGACAGATGAGGGATCGGGGGTTGCGACAATGGCAAGTTCTAGAGTCGTAAGAAACCAAGTGGCTATTCACACAAGAAACGAAAGATGAGCATTTAATCTAAAGATGTGTATTTGTATGCTCAATAAAGGCTCAAAACTCACTTTTTGTGGGAATGGGTTTTTAATGTGATCAAGTATATATAATCAAATTTTAACTAGATTTGTCATGCCGTTTCATAATTTTCTTATGTTGGTTCTTTTTATCACGACTCGATCGGTTGTAAATTTGTAAAAATATAACCTTTTTAGAACTTGTTATTCCCAAATTAAACCAAGACAAGTAAAAAAAATGAAATTTTTTGGAAAAAATTTGGGGTGATTAGCGGTTCCAATAGAGTTTTGTGTAATGCTTGTTTTTAGGACTTGCAAGATTCAAGGTTTTAGCATCCCCCCCCCCCCCCACACTTAAATTACACATTGTCCTCAATGTGTCCCAAAAATAAGTTTTTCGGTTGATTAAAATGTGTAAAAGTGGGTTAAAAACAAGATTTTATGTTACTGGGTAGCTGAACACGAGGTGTGTTGGCTGAGCACGGCCTCGTGGTCAGACTGCCAGTATCAAATTTAAACAGAAGGCTGGGCACGGGGGCGTGTTCAGTGAGCACGGCCCCGTGTCCAGTAACCTGAACATGGCATTTTCTGCAGAACCTCGGGCACGGGGCGTGTTGGGGTGAGCACGGCCCCGTGCTGAACTTGCTGTAATGAAGAAAATTGTCGGGAGACTCTGTTTTTTGTGCATGGGGTGTGGGTTCAAGTTTCTCTTAGTAACCTCCACCATTTCGAGTGTGCTTTATTCCTGAAAATTAAAACTAAACTAGAAAACATAAAAGTTAAACTAATCTAAAGCTAAGGATAGTTCCGCGGAATGCCTCCGTGGTGCGCCACGTTTATAAGGCTCCTTGGCTAGACCCTCCTTATCGGGTGGTTCTGGCTCATCTTCAATTAGGGGGTCGTCATTGCCGATTGGATACTTCATTGATCGTTCAAGATCGACACACCTTTTGAAGAGCCCTAATTGAATGGGTAAGTTTTTTTTCTTCCGATTAATCAAAGCTTTGTGTGTTTTCACAAAAGGTCGTCCCAACACTAGAGGAGCGTCATCGAGGATGACAAAGTCGGTTGGGATTACCATTTGATTTGTTTGAACCAAGACATCCTCGACTACATCGAGTGACTTTATTACTTTCCGATTGGATAGAAAAATGGGTATTTGAAGTGGAGAAAAATCACCAATACTTAATTTTTCGAAAATGTAGTTGGGCATTATGTTAACACAAAGATCTTTATCGATTGTGACATTACTAATAAATGAATTTTGAAAAAAACATGGAACCGGTGTAATGTTGATTTCAAATGGGTCTTCTTTTATTAGCGAGGTTCGATCATTAGTTAACATAATGCTTACCGTTTCGTCAATTTTTGTGTTAGTGTTTAACTCTTTTAAAAACTTAGCATGAGTGGGAACTAAACAATGATTTTCAAAAGAAGGTGACAAGAGATTAATTTTTTCAAAAGTAGACTCTTCTTGAATTTTAACGTTAACGGACTCACCTTTTTCGTTGTTTAACTCATGTGTAGATTTTTCACTTATTTGTTCTTCCATTTTTACACTTTCAACTATCTTTTCTTTATTTAATTCTTCTCTTACGCGGGACTCCTCTTCCCTTGCGCAAGATTCTTTTATATAGCGCTCGATAGTTTTAAGGTGTTCTAATATCCTTTCGGTTACGTCGGTGATAGAGTAAGGATCGGGATTTTCAAAGCTTGAATCCGGTTATTCGATCCTTTGTTCCTCATAATACCTATATGAAGTAGATGGTTCACACCACTGTTCTTCATTGTAAGTATATGATGGATAAGGGTCGTAATTTTGTTCTTCATAATACTCATATGAGGTGGGTTGTTCACGCCATGGTTCCTCATAGTAAGCATATGAAGGTGGAGGCTCATATCTTGGTTCCTCAAAGTATGAGTATGAAGGCTCATACCTTGGTTCATCAAAATATGAGTATGAGGGAGAAGGTTCATACCTTTGGTCTTCATAGGATGTGTATGAAGTTGATGGCTCGTACCTGGGCTCCTCATAATAGGTGTATGAAGTGGATGGTTGATATAAGTCACAATATTGGACCGAGTGCGGGTCACAACAATTAGTGCAATAGTTTTCCCTATAATCATCCTCCTCATAGGTGTAGTTGTAACCTCCTGAGTATTGATCCATAAGAATCACTCAGCAGACCACAACAAAGTCTCGAGTCCAGAAAGCAAAAATAAAAACGGAAACAGAGGCTGGACACGGCCCCGTGTACAGAATCTGTATCTGGGCATTTTAATTAAAGTTACTGGTTTCGTTGAGAACGGGGCGTGTTCAGTGAGCACGGCCCCGTGTTCAGGCTACTGTAAATGCAAATCTATCTAAAATGCAAAAAAATTTGCGCGCGTTTTAAAAGGTTTTGAAAAACTAATTAGGCCGTAGATTTTAAGCTTTCTTAAAATCCTTGTGTCCCAAACAACGGCACCAAAAACTTGATGTGTGCGAGTATGTATATGTTTTAATGTATATTTTAAGGCCTTTTTTACACGTTAGTCAAGTTTTAAATTTATAAAACACGATATTTTACTAACACTAAACACACATATGGGCAAGTGCACCCATCGTGAGCGTAGTATAGTGTTGGAAAGATACCGAGGTCGTCCAAGGACACAAGAGCTTTTAATACCGGTTTATCCCCAATGTCTAATCAAATCAAAAAAGTTAGAAAAATGTTTTTAAACTAGATAAATAAAAACTAACTAAAATGCTGAAAAATAAAAACAGATAGACAAGATGAATCACTTGGCTCCGACTCGTGTTTAGTGTAACCTTTGATTATTTCCGAACTTTTGCACTTTTTAAGAGATTATCTTAGTTATTGTAGTAGGCCCCTCTTTTGAAGGTGACGTTACCCTTAACCCAGTAGTTTGAGTCAGCAAGGATACAATCCTAAAGGGTCAGATTATTGAAAGATAATTAATTAAGTTATTAATGCATATTGTGGTAGGCTCCTCTTTTGAAGGTGACGTTACCCTCGGCTAAGTAGTCTGAGTCAGTAGGGATACAGTCCTAAGTAGCCAGGTTAAAGTATTAATAGTAGCTTACATATAAGGGGATCAAAGAGTTTGGACCCCCGCCATCCAATACCGGTGGGTATTGAAGGAGGTCCTACTAAATTTGACCCAGGTCCTTACAGGATCTATACACTGAACAAGGCAAGACTCTTACCAAACCGTTCCCTTAACCCCCGACCAGGTAGTCAACATATTTCCATATAGACCGTTGAGATATGAATGGTGAAAATCTTTTATTTTATATAGACAGTAAAATAATGCCAAGACACCACGGACAAACGATAAGGAAGAATCACCTTCAACATAAGAAACTAGTTATTAAAGTCATTAATACATAACCAAATAAAAAGTGCGAAAAGATTAAAAATAAAAAGTATTACACTAGACACTTGTCTTCACCAAGTGATGTAAGAGACTTAGGCAAACATGGCCTTTGATTGTCAAGAACTCTTACGATCAATCTTGGATCCCGAGACGACTCACACACTCTATGATGGACGATGGATGATGGTGGTGGATGATGGTGTTGTGTTGTGTTGGTGGTGGGTGGTGGGTGAAGTGTGAGAGAGGTGGTGTGCCAAGGGATGCTTTTGAAGTGAACCAAGCACCCCTATTTATAGCCTGCACAGAAGCCTGGACACGGCCCCGTGTCCACCCTTCTTCTCTTTCTTCATTAATTGCAGTTTGTCTGCATTAGTTGACCACGCCCCCGTGTCCGCTGGGCACGGCCCCGTGTTGGGCTGGGCACGCCCCCGTGTCGGGAATAGAAGCTTCTACAACTTTGTCTTTTATGCAGACACCTGAACACGCCCCCGTGTCCGCTAGGCACGGGGCCGTGTCCGCTGGGCACGCCCCGTGTTGAGCTGGGCACAGCCCCATGCTCAGCTTTTTTCTTGTTTTTTGCTTTGAGATGCTGTCGAGGGGTCGGGCATGCCACGTTTCTTCCCTTTTCTTGTATTATTGATAGATTTAGCTGCATTTTTGCTTCTTTTGTTCATTTAAGCTCTTTTAATCCTGAAAATACAAAAGGAAGACAAAAACACACTTTTTCCAACATTAGTACTAAAAAAGGGTTAGTTTTATGCCATATTTAATGTAATTTATATGTTGCATTTTGCGCACATCACATGCCGGTTTTGTGTCCAGTGCAACATGTACGGCCACTTCATCGCTAACTGCCGAACCGGTCCACGCCAAGCTCCAGCCCCAGTTTAAGCTCAAGCTCCTGCTCTACCAGCTCCGCAAGGACAGCAAGCAGCTCCTGCACCCGCTACTCACGCAAGAGCCTGCTTTGCGTGTGGTGATCCCAACCACTTCGCAAGCGTCTGCCCCAACAGAGTGGTTAAGCAAGAGCCACAGCAGCAGCAGCAGCAGCCAGCCCCGCAACAGCAACACCAGCAGCAGCAGCAGCAGCAGCAGCCAGCTCAGCAAGCAGCCCGCGAGCGCGTCTTCAACATCAACGCGTGCCAGGCTCAGGCAGACAACAACGTGGTTAATGTTATGTTTTTCGTAAATGGTATATATGCTTCGTGTTTATTTGATACTGGAGCCGATAACTGTTTTATATCGTTCGAATTCGAAAGGCTCCTAAAATGTAAGCGCGTTAACCTCCCATCAATGTTCGACGTAGAAGTTGCCACCGGAAGAACCGTCACAGTGAGTTCTGTTCTGCGTGACTGTACTCTCAATCTCAACGGTCACGTCTTCCCAATCAATCACATCCCGATGCAGCTTGGTAGCTTTGATGTCATAGTAGGCATGAATTTCCTTCAGGAAAATCATGCTGAAATTGTTTGTTTCAATAAAATGATTCGTTTCTCTCTCGCGAACGGTGATCAATTGTGTGTTTATGGCGAAGTCGCTTCGAAGAAGTTGCAACACATTACAGAATTTTACCCTACACAGTCGAAATTTATCCTACACACCTCAAAATATATCCTACACAACTCGTAATTTATCCTACACAACTAGTAATTTATTCTACACTTTAAATTAAGTTGTTTTTTTTTATTTGGAAAAAAATATATATTTTGAAAAGGAGTTACAAATTTAATTTAGTTAGTTATTAAAGGGGAAGAATACAAATTAATGATTTATGTAAGTTTACCAATATACCCTTATATTAAAATTAAATGAAGTAAAATGAAGCATTCTTATTTGTTGAAACTTTTTCTTTTTTTCTTCTTACAAAAAATTCTTCTCATTTGAACCCTCCACTATATATATATATATATATATATATATATAGAGGACCGCTAAAATGAAAACCACCTCCAGTTGTAAGAACCGCGGAAACCACTTTCTGGCCATTAGATCTTCAAAATGAAAGGATGAGATTAAAAGTAGTTAAAAGCAATATTAAATTCTTTTTGTCTTATTATGTCTTTAATATTTTAATCTAAAAGGGTATTTAAGTAATTTTGTTTTTTTTGTCTTATTAATTTTATTGTTTTATATTACATTTTTGTCCTATTGCATTAATTGTTTTTTTCTAAAATCAGAATTTTTTTTTATTAAAAAAACATTTTGAAATCAGTTTTTTTCATAAAAAAAATTTACGCGCGTTTTTTTACCACCCGTTTTTTATGCGCGTTTTTTTACGACCCGTTTTACGCCCCATTTTTTTCACGCCATTTTTGCGACCAGGTTTTTAAGTGCCGTTTTTTATGGCCGGTTTTACGCGCCGTTTTTTGCCGCGCCGTTTTTTACGCCCCATTTTTTACGTCCCGTTTTTACGCGCCGTTTTAGCGTCCCGTTTTTATGTCCCGTTTTTACGAGCCGTTTTTTTAACGCCGTTTTTGCGACCGGGTTTTTACGTGCGGTTTTTTATTCCCGGTTTTACGCACCGTTTTTTAGCGCGCCGTGTTTTACGTTCCGTTTTTACGTTCCGTTTTTACGCGCCGTTTTTTTGCCCCGTTTTTACGTCCCGTTTTTACGCGCCATTTTTATGACCCGTTTTACACGCCGTTTTTTCAACCATGTTTTTACGCGCTGTTTTTTATGCCCGGTTTTACGCGCCGTTTTATACCGCACCGTTTTTTACGTCCCGTTTTTACGCACCGTTTTTACGCCCCGTATTCACGCCCCTTATTTACGCGCCGTTTTATCACCCGGTTTTTAAGAGCCATTTTTTGCGCCCCGTTGTCACGCGTCGTTTTTTTGCGCGTCGTTTTTTGCGCCCCCTTTCTCACACATGCGTTTTTAAACTTTTTTTACGGTTTTAAACTTTTTATTTTAAGAAAACTTTTTTTTACGGTTTAAAAATTTTTTTTACGAAAACTTTTTTGACGTTTTACGTTTTACAATTGACATAAAAAAGTTTTACGTTTTACATAGAAGTTTACGTTTTACGTTTAAAGGTTACGTTTTACGTTGTACGTTTTACAGGTTACATAATTTTTTTTTACGTTTTACGTTAAAAAGTTTTTACATAAAAAAGTTTTACGTTTTACGTTAAAAAGTTTACATTTTACGTTTTACGTTAAAGAGTTTACGCTTTACATTTTACGTTTTATGTTAAAAAGTTTACGTTTTACGTTAAAAAGTTTACGTTTTACGATTTATGTTTAACGTTAAAAAGTTTACGTTTTAAGTTTACATTTTACGTTAAAAAGTTTTTACATAAAAGTTTACGTTTTACGTAAAAATTTTAAAGTTTTACGTTTTACTTTAAAATTTTTACGTTTTACGTGTTAAATTTACGTTTTACGTTAAAAAGTTTACGTTTTACGTTAAAAAGTAAAACGTAAACTTTTACGTTTTACCTTAAAAAGTTTACGTTTTAACTTTACGTTTTACGTTAAAAAGTTTACGTTTTACGTAAAATTTTTATATTTTTTATCCTCACACACCCACCACCTCCGACACCGACACCGACACCGACGATAAGGATACTCGGACTCAAGACGATCGAAATCAATATAAATAATTTATATTTATCTCTCATATGTTTTCTTTTGAATACTAAATGTTTAAAATAAGAATTGCGAATCGTCGTTTGAAATAAATATAAAACGTTATATTTATTATTATTCTTTTTTTATAAAAGTATTCGGAACCGTCGATGTTTAAAATAAGTAGCGATATTCGAAATTAGTTGAACTATCCATGTTTCGAAATAAGAATAAATAATCATATTTATTTTTGTATAAGTCGAGTTTCGTTAATCTATACGTCGTCAATATATATATATATATATATTACACTTTATATTTGTTTTGAAAAAAACATACTTTTGACATTCGGTGGGCGTTGTTTAGGAATTATAACTATTTCGTGTAACGGATTTTTAAAGGAAAACGGACATAGTTTCCCCTGTTTTTGGAATAACCCCGACGACTCAAGTTGTCGTTATTTGTCAAAAATCAATCAACAATTCAATATTATAAGCAATCTATATAAAATTTTTGGCGAGTATTAAATGTAAACTAGTTTCAAATTGAATCGGTTCGAGCTCGGTCGCGTATAACTATAACTCTAAAAATAACACAATAACAACTCGCGTTTAAACTTTACCGGTCCTGAGTTGACCGTCTGTTGACCCGAGTTGACTCGGGTGTTGACCAAGTCAACCGGGTTAGACCCGAAACGCAGCTGAGTTGACTCGAACCCGACTGAGTCGCGAAACCCAAACCAAAGTTGAGCTAAATCTTGAACCAAAGCGAAACTCGAAATTTGAACATTGTGAATCCGAACTAAATTAGAACTGAATCTCAACATGAACATGACCCGAGCCTAGTTATGTACTTATGTCCACCACCTCAACCGTTATTGCCGATATAACCACCACCGTCATCGCACTGCCATTAACTCCGGTGGCTACCACCGTCGCCGGCCACTGTTGATAACCTCTCATGACACCATACACAGTACCAAGATCGAAAAATAAAAAAAAAGTTAGCACTATGTGTAATCAAGGAGGCTACCCGTAACAGAAAAGAAATAAATACACTTACCGGAGTTTGTCGGAAGTGAAACGGGTAGCCGGAGCTCGCCGGAGGTTCGACGGAGCAACTACATCCCCGCTTCCCCGTCGTCTACTGCCATAAGCACATAAACATCATCATTCTCAGAAAAACGGCCGGAGAATACATCCCCTGAGCCGTCGCCGTCGATTCTCATCATCATCGTCACTAATAACAGCAGATTATCATCATAATCATCTTCAACAGCAGAACGTCGTCATCATCATCATCTCTGACGAAAAAAACGAGTGAACGAAAGTGGTGGTGAGGGTGTGCGACGATGAAAAGAAAAAAGAGAAGAAGAGAGAGGAGAGAGGAGTCTGTAACTTTAAAGAGAGAGGAGAGAGGAGAGATTAGACATTTAAATGAAATGACCAAACTACCCCTTTCTTTGATTGGTTGAGAGTGGTTCTCGTGGTTCTTACAACTGGAGGTGGTTTCTATTTTAGCGGCTCCCTATATATATATATATATATATATATATATATATATATATATATATATGTATGTGTGTGTGTATGTATGTAGATGTAGATAGATTATTTAATTATTAAATCACAGTGATAAGTATACATACACACTAATTCATAGAAATTTGAATTAACCATTTTGATTTATAAGGAACTAGTTTAAGATCTTGTGTGTTACACGATTTGTATAAAGAAATATTTCAAATAAATCTATTGTTTTGATAAATTACATATAAATGTAGATGCTACTATACTCACAATTGGTTCTTGTGTTATGATTATTAACATATTTTAACATCACATACTCTAGAATAGGAACGGCAATTTTAACACGACACGAACCTACACGGAGTTATCATGTTTTGTGTTTGACGTTAATAGGTTTCGTGTCTAATACAGGTTGAGACGATAAGACCTTAACACGTTTCGTGTCTAAACAGGTTAAAACCCGTTAACCTGTTAAGACCCGTTAAGTACATGTTAATAATTAAAAAATAAAAAATATTATATGTGGGTGTGGAAATTATACACAAACACACACGGTTCTTTTCCGCAATCCAAACCCTAATTTTTAAATCTCTCTCACAAACACCACCATTCCCAATTCGGTTCACAGCTTCCCCAATTCGGCCATGTTCCTGTCTTAAACATGTCATGTTCGTGTCTTAACAGGTCGTGTTCGTGTCTTAAACAGGTCGTATGATACGTTGGTAATTTTTTTCGTGTCTTAACAGGTCGTTTCGTGTAACCTGTTTATTAATAGGTTCGTGTTCATGTTTCAAAAATCTAACACGATAAGATTTCATGTCGTGTTTGTGTTTAAGTATTTCGGGTTCGTGTCTTAACGGATCGGGTTAACCCGTTATGCCAGCCCTACTCTTTAACACGAAGTTGCTTCTCATTAACAGATAAATACGAAAAAATCACAGGTTGTTTTATATAATATATTTTACTTGATATAATATATAATATAATTTATTTTATAATAAAACAAATGATGCATTAGATATGGGAAAAAGTTAAATTACAATATAAAAGTTCTTTTTTTTATCTATTATTTATGTTTTATGTGGGACTTGAAGTCTTGAATCTAAGACCTTCAAATCTAAGTGTACCTAAAGGCTTTTGCCTTTCAATGGGTCACCAACCTCATTGGTAAGTAACAAACATATTAGCAATCTATAAATATCAAATATTTCTTTGTACACCACATTTGCCGTCTTATTTGTAACATTTTTCATCTTTATCTAATATTAGTAACTTGACTTTATGTTTTCTTTTTATTCTTGATAGTGTTACATGTCGCAACCCCCGACCCCTGCCTCGGGAGGCGGGCGGCCGTGGCCTACTCAGAGATGGTGGTATTGGTGTTTATCATTATTTGGCAGCGGAAATTTCATCAGGACCGTAGTTAGGAAATATTTTATCAGAGTAAAACATCACATTTTATAATAATTATATTGGAATAAAACCCAAGTTTTCGTTACAAACAAGTTTATAGGGATAAACCCTATTTTATTGAAATAAAACATCTTCTTTATTTAGGTAACTTTTATAGCCACTTTTTCAAGCCTTCAGTGCTGTCCAGTTGGCTTCTATTTGGCTTTCACATTTTGTTACCTGAAACGCATTTAAAAACATTTTGTCAGTAGGAAATACTGGTGAGTGAATCCCAATTTAATCAAGAAGAGTTTTATCATTTCACAGTATTGAGAGCGATTACAATGTTTATATCTACACAATTACTCATTCAGTACTGTCAATCCTGACTGGTGGGTCATATTACACATTGGCTATCTCGTTGTCCAATGGTAACGTTTTCCAAATTTTGTATACAAAACCCCAACATATCAGCAGTAATTGAAGAATTACAAAGACTCAATCACTGATAATTATAATTTGAAATAAATAAAGGTTTTGTAAAAACAGTTTAAAAAAGGTTTACAAAAAGGAGATTACTCACATTGCAACTTTAGGGTTTTCCTTTATGATTTTCTGGTTATTATCTATTAATTAAACAATGCACACGTGTTAGTATAATAACCCAAATTTTACATTAGTTATACCCTCCCCGAGACAAAACTTCCTGACTACATCGGGCAGAGCCTCAACAGCCCTTACGGAGCACTAGATTAATCGGGCAGCGTATTTAATACGTAACCGGGGGTTAAAATACTTACAACGAGTCAGAGCCTTGCTATTTTAGTGGGTATAATGCCCGGCTATAATTTTTGCTTTAGATAAATTAGAGATTCAGAGAGATTTCGAAGTTTTGAGCGATTTTGAGTTGAATGCCGATGCCCTCTAAATATAGGACTGTTCGTCGACCTTATCGCGCCCCGCGACAGAAACCAAAGAGGGCTTCGCGGCCCTCGACGCCAACTAGGGTAGGCCCTAGGGTTGCTGATTCGGACACTAGACTCGACACGAGTTCGACACGTGGCGGCACCGGGTCACATCGTTTGTCTCCTCGCTCGCGGCCCGCGTAGAACCAAGACTAGTCTGTCGCGCCCCGCGACAGACTTAAATAATTGTTTTTATTTGATTTTTATAATTTTGAAGGTATTTTGGGACCGGTTTTCGTATACGGGGTGTATTTTAGGACGTATTGGGGTGTTCTAAATATATTAGGAGGGTCAGAAATAATTTAGGAGGGTTGTTATATCCTCCCCACCTTGTTTTAGAACTCGTCCTCGAGGTCTACTAGAATAGGTGTGGATATTTCCTCTGCATCTCGGATTCAAGCTCCCATGTATACTCTGGTCCTCTCTTGGAATCCCATTTGACTTTGACTAGAACTAGTCTCTTGTGTTTGAGATTCTTGACTTTTCTATCTTTAATCTGTAGAGGCTTCTCTACAAACTTAAGCTTTTCATTTACCTCAATGTTCTTAAGAGGTACCACTAATGATTCATCGGCTAAGCACTTTTTAAGATTACATACATGAAATACATCATGTATTCCTGCCATTTCTTTTGGCAGTTGTAGCTGATAAGCTACTGTTCCTATCCTTCTGATAATTTCAAAAGGTCCAACATACCAGGGGCTTAGTTTTCCTCTTGTGATGAACCTCACCACTATTTTCCAAGGAGAAACCTTTAATAAGACCTTATCTCATGCCTGAAATTCCAACAGTTCGCCTGTTATCAACATAACTCTTTTGTCGATCGCGTGCTGCTTTTAGTCGTTCCTTGACTTGAATAATCTTGTATGTTGTTTCTTGTACTACTTCTGGTCCAGATAGTTTCTTTTCTCCAATTTCTGCCCAACAGACTGGAGTTCGGCACTTTCGTCCATAAAGTGCTTCGAAGGGTGCAGCATTGATACTGGTATGTTAGCTGTTATTATAAGAAAATTCTGTCAATGGTAGATGATCGTCCCAATTACCTCCGAAATCAATTACACAAGCTCTAAGAATATCTTCCATTGTCTGGATTATCCTTTCGCTTTGTCCGTCCATTTGAGGATGTTAAGCGGTGCTTAGATTTAACTTGGTTCCCATTGCTTTTTGGAAACTAGTCCAAAAATGAGAGGTAAAATGGCTATCTCTATCAGAAACAATTGATAAAGGAATTCCATGTAATGAAACTATTTCATTTACATATAACTTAGCTAACTGTTCCATACTGAAAGTTTCCTTCATTGGTAAGAAATGAGCTGACTTGGTTAGTCTGTCCACAATCACCCAGATTGTATCATTACCTTTTCTTGTCTTGGTAATTTGGTAACAAAATCCATTGTTATCAATTCCCATTTCCATACCGGCATTTCTAGTTGTTGCAATAAACCTGAGGGTTTCTGATGTTCAGCTTTAACTTGTGAACAAGTTAGACACTTAGAAACATAAGCTGTTATATCCTTTTTCATTCCTATCCACCAAAAATTCTTTCTTAAATCTTGATACATCTTATCACTTTCAGGATGTATCGTATACTTAGACTTATGGGCTTCTTCTAACATTCGGTGGCGTAGGTTTCCTCGTTTAGGTATCCAAATCCTTTCCTTATGGAATCTCCAAATTCCATCTGTTCCTTGTTCTAATTCCTTAATCATTTCCTTCAATTTTTCAGTATCATCCTTGATTACTGATTCCTGTGCTTCTCTAATCTGCTCATTTAAATCTATCTGCAGATTTAATTTAAGAGAATGTACTCTTTTTGGCTTTTCATGATACTTTCGACTTAAAGCAACAACAACTACATTAGTCTTTCCTGCATGATACTGGATATTACAATCATAATCACTAAGAATTTCCATCCAACGTCTTTGTCTCATATTTAATTCCTTTTGCCCAAAAACATTTCTTAAACTCTTATGATCGGTGAAAATGGTAAACTTACTACCGTAAAGGTAATGTCTCCAAATTTTAAGAGCAAAAATTATGGCTCCTAATTCTAGATCATGTGTTGTATAATTTTCTTCATGATTCTTAAGTTGTCTAGAGGCATAGGCTTTAACCTTTTGACGTTACATCAACACACATCCATAACCTAACTTAGAAGCGTCACAATAGACTACAAAGTCTTCGGTTCCTTCTGGTAGCACTAATATGGGTGCGTTGGTTAATCTTTGCTTAAGAACTCTAAAGGCTTCTTCCTGTTTTGGTCCCCATTCAAACTTAACGTATTTACAGGTTAGCTTAGTTAAGGAAATGACTATTCTAGAAAAATCTCGGATAAATCGTCTATAATAACCGGCCAGTCCTAGAAAACTTCTAACCTCTGTTGGTGATTCAGGGGTTTTCCATTTAGTAATTGCCTAGATCTTTGTGGGATCCACATGAATTCCTTCATGATTAACTAAATGTCCAAGAAACTGTACTTCTTCTAACCAAAACTCACACTTTGAAAACTTAGCATAAAGCTTTTCTTTTCTTAATAAACTAAGGAGTGCATGTAAGTGTGCTGCATGTTCCTCTTTACTCTTAGAGTAAACGAGAATGTCATCTATAAAGAAAATTATGAATTTATCCAAATATGGTTTACATATTCGGTTCATCATGTCCATAAATGCTGCTAGGGCATTGGTTAAACCAAATGGCATGACAGTAAATTCATAATGGCCATACCTTGTTCTGAAAGCGGTCTTAGTAATGTCCTCTTCCTGTACCTTTAATTGATGATATCCTGAGCGTAAATCGATTTTAGAAAGGAATTGAGCTCCTTGTAATTGATCAAACAAATCATCGATTCTCGGTAATGGGTACCGATTTTTAATTGTGACTTTTTTTAATTCACAGTAATCAATGCACATTCGCATTGACCCGTCTTTCTTCTTGACAAACAATATTGGTGCTCCCCATGGCGATGAACTTGGCTGTATGAATCCTTTCTCCAATAGTTCGTCTAACTGTTTCTTTAACTCTTGCATTTATGCGGGTGCCAAACGGTAAGGTGCTTTGGCAATTGGGGCTGTTCCTGGTAGCAGATGAATTCTGAATTCGACTTCCCTGTCTGGCGGTAATCCGGGTAGTTCTTCTGGAAACACGTCTGAAAATTGAGATACTACTAGGATATCTTTCAATTCTTTTCCTTTAGTGTTAATGATTATGGAAATCATATATACTAGGGATGCTTTTCTTGCACAACTTGCTGTTTTTATCACAGAGATGAATTTCGTGGATCTAGATGGCGTATCTCCTTTAATTGTGATCTTTTCACCTTTTGGTGAATTTACTTGTATTGACTTTTGATCACATAGAATACTGGATTTATTGGCTATTATCCAATCCATTCCTAATACAATATCAAATCATGCGATTCATTGGGTAAAGATTTGCAAGAAACTTTTGATTTAAAAATTCTATTCTTGCTCCCTGCAAGATTTCGGTAATCTTAATTGTTGTTTCTACCAGACATTCTTGTTGAAGTTTAGTTAATGGTTGATTGAGAAGTTTGCAAAATGAAGTATTAATAAAACTTTGGTTCGCACCAGAGTCAAATAATACTTTGGCAAAAACATCATTAACTAAAAACATACCGGCAATCACGTCTTGAATCATTTTGGCTTCTTCTGCAGTCAGAATAAATGCTCTAGCATTTTTAGTAGTCTTGTTGTTCATGGCTGGAGCTAGTTTCGGACAATTCAGCTTGATATGCCATTGTTCCTCACAATTGTAGCATATCCTATTGTTAGGTTTCTTCCTGCAATCTTCTTCCTTGTGTCCAGATATTTTGCAGAAATTACAGTATATAGAGCACCTCCCAGAATGCTTCCTTTTGCAATACTTGCAGTAAGGTGCAGAAGTAGAACCTACATTTTTCCCACGAATGGAATTTCCATAGCGAAATTCCTGGGTAAGCCTTTGAGCTAGGTTCTTCCTTTGGTTTTCTTCTTGTGTATGTACTAGTTCATCAGTCAAGGTATTTGCTAGTTCTACAGCTTCTTCTATGGTTTGTGGTCTAGCTGGATTGACTACATGTCTAATTTCACTGATTAATCCCCAGATGTAACGGGAGATTAATACTGGTTCTGGTGATGCTAGGGTTGGCACTATTCTAGCATATTCAAAGAATGTAGTAGTGTAACCCTTGCTGTCTACTCCAGTCATTCTAAGGTTTAAGAATTTATTGGCTATCTGTTCTTTTTTCATTAGGAGGACAGAATTTCCTTTCAACCATATTCTTAAACTCAGTCTATTCCATATTATAGGTTCTGTCACTTCTCCTAGACTGGAGGATAGTGTTCCACCACTCTAAAGCTGAGTTATTAAACATATTGGAAACAAACAATATCATATCCTCTTCTGCGCACTTGCTTATTTTTAAAACTGCCTCAGTCTTTTCTATCCAGCGTAGAGCTGCAATGGCTCCCTCGTTGCTAGAGAATTCTATTGGTTTACAGGACCAGAATTCTTTGTAAGAACAACCATAAGACATGGTTCTTCTTCGTTTTGGGATTGGCAATTGAAGTAAGGGTCCATTGTTTACGCTGTGATCAGGTTCGGGGTGGTCGCTTACTTCCAGTATTACTTTTATTATTTTCTGCTTCCTTAACCGTTTTGATAATATATGGCATTCCGTCTATAATCCCTTGTGCCACTATGTGTTGGATGGCACTGTTATATACTTGGTTTCCGTTATTATCGTTATTTGGATTTTCTTGATTAACTTTGTTGTCCATCTGAATTATAAACATTTACCACGTATTAATATCACAAGACAATATCTAATGTAAACAATCACACAACAAGCATATTGATCAAAATCGTCGAACATTGCGACCTTTACTCTATTTTATATATATGCGTCTAGTACAAACCATAACTGTAATCTAAAGTACAATACTAGTATGCATCCATAGTTGTCATCTATTTTAGGGGATATACATATATATATATATATATATATATATATATATATATATATATACATATATATATATATATATATATATATATATATATATATTATACATGTTTTTCTATTTTTTTTGACATACAAACATATTATATATATATATATATATATATATTATTACTACTATTAATGATACGGGTTCATCCAAAACTGCATGTTACGCTCGTCATATTTTCAAACGAGCCTTTCACCTATCTGTCTCATTCTCTCACTTCCTTCTAATATCTCATCACCAAAGGTTTGGAGTTCTTGCACATTCTTAGTACTCACGGGTGGGGCTGGTGCTGGTATTGGGTCAGGAAACTGGGGCAACGGTTCTTTGTGTGTGTAAGGGTTCTCTAAAATTTCTCTGATATATTGGTCATTATCTCAATATGGATCCAGAGGGTCCAGGTTGGGATAGGGTGCTACTGGGTTTTGCATAGGTTCCTCTATTGGGTAAAGTTGTTGGTAAGCCCTGTGGTCGTGAAACCATGGGTCATAGTCTGGGGGGATGGGGTGCTGGGACTCTAGGAATTTCAGCTGGGTCAAAATCAGGCACTAGTATTTGATCTACTGGGTTTATCTCGATTTCCATAGGTTGTGTGGGAAATAGTGGTAACGGCTGGGGTGCTATGAGTTGTTCCAAATTCGGGTCTGCAACTGTGGTAGCTAAGATATGAAAATTTGCTAATCTCCTATTGAGTATATCCTGAGTTTGAGCATTCATTTCTCTATTGGCCGCTGCTAAGGCTCGCTGTTGCTGTAACTTTCTCATCATTTTTCTACGCTCATGAGCTCCTCTGCTGAACCATCCTCTCTTCTTGGGAGGGAATGGCTCTTCAGATTGTGCTTTGAATACGAAAATCCCTTCTTCGGTGTCAGCCGAATACCCCGAGGGGGTAGGCTGGGATGAAGTTCCTTCGTCCCTAGGAGAGCTGGACAATTGATGGTAAGCGTCCGAAGGTCCTTGGTCACTCATACTGTAAACTAACAAATTGTCAAGTAACACAAAACAATAATATATTCACATAGTCCCGTAGATAATATCCTAACATAACAGATAAGATTTTGGTGTCAGCAGAACACTTCGGTGGCTGAAATCAGTGGCTGTAGCTCTGATACCACCTTCTGTCGCAACCCCTACCTCGGGAGGCGGGAGGCCTAGGCCTACTCAGAGATGGTGGTATCGGTATTTATCATTATTTGGCAGCGAAAATTTCATCAGGACCGTAGTTAGGAAATATTTTATTAGAGTAAAACACCACATTTTATTATAATAATTATATTGGGATAAAACCCAAGTTTTCGTTACAAACACGTTTATAGGGATAAACCCTATTTTATTGAAATAAAACATCTTCTTTATTTAGGTAACTTTTATAGCCACTTTTCCAAGGCTTCAGTGCTGTCCAGCTGGCTTCTAGTTGGCTTTCACATTTTGTTACCTGAAACGCGTTTAAAAACATTTTGTCAGTGGGAAATACTGGTGAAGGAATCTCAATTTAATCAAGAAGAGTTTTTATCATTTCACAGTATTGAGAGCGATTACAATGTTTATATCTACACAATTACTCATTCAGTACTGTCAATCCTGACTGGTGGGTCATATTACATATTGGCTATCTCGTTGTCCAATGGTAACGTTTTCCACATTTTGTATAAAAAACCCCAACATACCGACAGTAATTGAAGAATTACAAAGACTCAATCACTGCTAATTATAATTTAAAATAAATAAAGGTTTTGTAAAAAACAGTTTATAAAAAGGTTTACAAAAATGAGATTACTCACATTGCAACTTTAGGGTTTTGCTTTGTGATTTCCTGGTTATTATCTATTAATTAAACAATGCACACGCGTTAGTATAATAACCCAAATTTGACATTAGTTATACCCTCCCCGAGATAGAACTCCAACGACTACGTCGGGCAGAGCCTCAACAGCCGTTACGCAGCACTAGATCAATCGGGCAGCGTATCTAATACGTAACCGGGGGTTAAAATACTTAAAACGAGGCAGAGCCTTGCTATTTTAGTGGGTATAATGCCCGGCTATAATTTTTGCTTTAGAGAAATTAGAGATTCAGAGAGATTTCGAAGTTTTGAACGATTTTGAGTTGAATGCCGATGCCCTCTATATATAGGGCTGTTCGTCGACCTTGTCGCGCCCCGCGACGGAAACCAAAGAGGGCTTCGCGGCCCGCGACGCCAACTAGGGTAGGCCCTAAGGTTGCTGATTCGGACACTAGACTCGACACGAGTTCGACACGTGGCGGCACCGGGTCACGCCGTTTGTCTCCTCGCTCGCGGTCCGCGTAGAACCAAGACTAGCCTGACGCGCCCCGCGACAGACTTAAATAATTGTTTTATTTGATTTTTATAAATTTGAAGGTATTTTGGGACCGGTTTTCGTATACGGTGTATATTTTAGGACGTATTGGGGTGTTCTAAATATATTAGGAGGGTCGGAAATAATTTAGGAGGGTTGTTATATTACATACAACTGTCATGATCAAAAACCGATTCTTTAAAGTGTAATCCAACCTTTGGTAATGATTGTATTTGACTTTTATTAATAATCATTTGCTAAACATCAAATTGTTATTTATTTATAAGATATGCAAACATTTTAAATATAAAAATGATGTTTAGCTATCATTCAAGATTTTATTAAAAAAAATAATAATAACAACACACAAAAAGTAATAAGTATTATATTAATTTATTTTAACAAAAAAAGCAATTTACACTATATTGATTGCGTAAAATATATATATTATAATTTTTACAAGTCAGTTTATAGTAGTTAGAATTATAGATTATATTTTAAAATGTCATTGTATTTATTGATTGTATTAATTAAGATTCGTGATTTGCAATCACATTCAAAAGAAAACGATTTGTACAAAAAGAAAAATCTAATTACTTTAAAATTTGTGGGAAAACAAGAGCAATAAAAGTCTTATGATTTCTCTCCTAAAGTAAAACAATAAATAGTATAATAATGACACGTGACAATTAACGGGTTAAGAGAAAGCCTTGTGCCTAAGATGGTTTTGATATATTATAATTTATGGATTATAGGTATAGATATTGACAATACAATGCATTTATTTAATTAGTTTGTAAATAATTTTATGTGAAGTTAATAACTTTTTATAAATATATATTTGAACGGGAAAAATATAGATATTATTCGTTTCAAATGTGATAAATAGATGGACCCAATAAATGATACGTGTAATCCATTAATTTATTTTTATTATATAGTATAAATTAGTTATATTTTTTTACATTAGTTATAGAGTATTTAAACTTTGATAGTTATCTTATATAATATTATCCTAATATATAAATAAATATTTATAAGTTATGAAACTAATAAAAACATTCAACACCAATATTGTATTTTGTATTCTCTTAATTCTTTTACAATGTATTTGTTTCTATCCTCATCTTTTCTTCATGTATTACGTTTGAGGTTTCGTTTGTATGATATCGGGTTCATATGTTGAAGTGAAAATTCAAACACACTTAAAATCATCATATGTATACACTTATCTAAATAAGTCAAATTGGCCAACTAGTTATAAAAGGGTTGTAAATTGGCCATATAAAGGTTGTTAAATTTTAAAGGGGTTGCAAAGTGCCCCCCCCCCCCCCCCCCCCAAAAAAAAAAAAAAAAAAAACCCCCAATTAACTCAATATCATGTTACAAAACTCATAACTTAATTTTACAATATTATAATGTGAATATCCCAAAAGAAATCGACCTTGGTGCTTAAAACTATATATTATGACACACCAAAAAGGTAAAGGGACAAATTTTTAAATATAAAAAGTGAAAACTCATGTTCTTCAACACAAGAATCACTTCGATATTCACATGAAATAGTTGCCACAACATGTCTTATATTTTGTCTTTAAACATTGAACTTAAGAAAGCTGACAATCAAAATTTCTACTTTTCAAGACAGTTACGTAATATATCACATGATATTTCAATTCGCACCCACTAAATTTTTTTAAAATATCAATCAAACTACTTAAATAACATTTTCGACTTTTGCATTTATTTTCTAGTTAAAGAAATGAAATTAAAACAAGTGTCAAATTGCCTTTTTGAGATCGAAATTGAAGATAGTGTGAGCGTTGATTGAAAAAAATAAATAAATGCTATATTCATTTGGAAAAGGGAAATTGGTTTTTAATAAACAAACCTTTGCCCCATTGGTAAATAATAATCCTACCTACAGAATTGGTAATTAATAATACTACGTGTCAATATGTTGGTACTCAATGGACCTCCGTTAGTTTTTTTTAACTGAAGTTAGTTTTTAAGTTTTATTTATTACACAAACAGTCCCTGTAGTTATAATTTACTAGTTTTAAGTTTTATTTATTACACAAACAGTCCCTGTAGTTATAAAAAATTCATAAAAATAAAAAAAAATCTAAAAAATAAAAAAAATTCAAAAAAATCATAAAAATTCTAAAAAAATCAAAAAAAACATAAAAATCCTAAAAAAAATATCAAAAAAACTCAAAAAATTCAAAAAATTCAAAAAATTCAAAAAAAGCAAACGTTTCGACGCGAACTGTTTCGACCCGAAACGTTTTCGACCCGGACCGCTTCGACCCGTACCGTTTTCGACGCGTACCACCACCACCGCACCGCCACCACCACCACCACCACCACCACCACAGCACCGCCACCACCACCACCACCACCGCACCGCCACCACCACCACCACCACCACAGCACCGCCACCACCACCACCGCACCGCCACCACCACCACCACCACCGTTTTCGAAACGGTCCGGGTCGAAAACGGTCTGGGTCGAAACGGTCCGGGTCGAAACGGTACGGGTCGAAACTGTACGGGTCGAAACGGTCCGGGTCGAAACGGTCCGGGTCGAAACGGTTCGCGTCGAAACGTTTGCTTTTTTTGAATTTTTTTTATTTTTTAGAGTTTTTTTGATTTTTTTTTAGGATTTTTATGTTTTTTTAGAATTTTTATGATTTTTTAGAGATTTTTTGATTTTTTTGAATTTTTATGATTTTTTATGATTTTTTTGATTTTTTTAGAATTTTTTTGATTTTTTTAGAATTTTTATGATTTTTTTGAATTTTTTTGATTTTTTAGATTTTTTTTTATTTTTATGAATTTTTTTATAACTACAGGGACTGTTTGTGTAATAAATTAAACTTAAAACTAGTAAATTATAACTACAGGGACTGTTTGTGTAATAAATAAAACTTAAAAACTAACTTCAGTTAAAAAAAACTAACGGAGGTCCATTGAGTACCAACATATTGAAACGTAGTATTATTAATTACCAATTCTGTATGTAGGATTATTATTTACCAATGGAGCAAAGGTTGGTTTATTAAAAACCAATTTCCCTATTCATTTAAGATAATATAAAAAAGTTGTATGCAACTATTATACATAATTAGTAAAAACTAGTAGTTAACCCGCCGCGCGTTGCGGTGGCGGAATGACTTTTTAAAGTATTTCAAAGAAGCCGTCTTTTGCGTACCAAAAAATATGCATGAAAATATACCTAAAGCTACATGAAACGTATACAAACATAAGACAAGAAAATATACCTAAAGCTACATGAATGTATACAAACATGAGACATTCATATAGCTGGAATGGAAAAGAAAGCGATATTTTGGACACAAACATGTAGGTACATTCAATCTCATACAAAAACTGACCCATATGAGTAATCCTATGACTCCTTCCCATATAAACGGGTTACGATAAAAAAAAACCTCCTTAATTCTTGTTTCTTGTACTTGTATCTGCTAACTTTTGACATAGGTAAAGAATGAGAATCCTGGCTAAGGTTATAAGTGAAACTATCATAATTGTCTATGAACGTCATGGGATTGTTAATGTTGGCGATGAGAAATCGCCTAGCATAATGTTGAAAAAAAATCTAGCTTTCCTTTAATCGCACATCACATACGGTAACATCATTTATAAATAAGAAGTACAGGGCCCTATTGAGATAATGGGTATTCTAAGGCGACAATGAGGATCTTCGTCAAGTGGATGAGTTCTCAGGCGAGGAAGAAGGCACCATCATCAATCTGCAAGTTTAAATATATTAGCCTGACGTCAAATGCTATTAAATCACAAAACTTATCATTCTTATATAAAAATCGTCATTAACTTCTTTTATATGTTCAAACTGTTATTGTTATTCAAACTTTTTTTTTCTGTGAAAGCATCAAACACATCAGAAAAAAAATGTAGGATGAAGAAGTACCTTCGGTTCCCATTGGTATTATTATTATTATTATTATTATTATTATTATTATTATTATTATTATTATTAACCCCCCTCTCTCTCTACCAGACTACCATCATCACCACCCCAAATCACCTATCAACCACCACCAATCCTATTGACCACCCCAATCCCACCAACCCAAATCACCACCACAACACACCATCACCATCACCACCCCCACCGGAACCATAACTTCACCCTGCAAACAACCCAAATCACCGACCACCACCGCTAAACCCACTACCACATCCACCATCATAACCCACCACCGTCTCCATCATCACCATCCATCACCGCTCAACCATTTACCACCCACCACCACATCCACCATCACAACCCGCCACCGTCTCCATCATCTACCACCACGCAACCATCACCATCCACCACCCACTACCGTTAAACCCGCCACCACATCCACTATCACAACTTGCTACCGTCTCCACCATCACCATCCACCACCACTCAAACCCACCATCCACCGTCTCAAAATCTTCTAAAATAAGATTCATGATTTGGGAGAGAGAGTGTGTGATGATGATTTTTAGAGAGAGAGAGAGTGGAGAGCGTGCGAAAGAGAGAGAAAGAGAGAGGGAGTGTACAAAAGTTATTTTTATTTATAATTTATTTTTTACAAAATTAGTCATTTGACAACTCAATAGTCTCTAGGAGGTGAAATGAAAAGAATGTCCTCATATATAAGGCGCATGACCAAATTTAACAAGAAATTTTAACTAGGCCAGACTCAAAAAAATACCGTACAAGATTTTGAAATATTAAGTGAAGAATTCGTCAACTTTTGCGCCAAAGAAAATCGTCTGAAATTAAGTATATAGGTAAACGACAAAACTTATAATTTAGTCTAATAGTTATTATACGATATCAAGCATTCATTGTTATAACGTGAAAAAAATAATAACACAAAAAACCTTAAAATATGGAATCCCTTTTTTAAATGTGACTGTGAGATGCCTTTTTTAGTTGCGAACTTGCGATATACCTTTTTATACGAGAGATTTCATTTTCATTTTACTAGATATTTTTTTTCACTTTGAGAGATACTCTTTTTTACACATGAGTTGTCTTTTGTCTTTTTTTAGTTGCAAAATTTCCACATTTTGGTAGTTTACATAATGGTGAAACTTGTGAAATTTCAAGTATTAAAAGTATTGCCAAATTAATTTCTTATATGTCAAAATTTTGGAGTATTTGTGAAATTTCAAGTATTAAAAGTTGGAAAATTGGTTTTTAATAAACCAACCTTTGTCCCGTTAGTAAATAATAATCTTACCTACGTAATTGGTATACAATAATCCTACCTATCAACATGTTGGTACTCAATGAACTTCCGTTAATTTTTTTTAACTGAAGTTAGTTTTTAAGTTTTATTTATTACACAAACAGTCCCTGTAGTTGTAATTTACTAGTTTTAACTATTTTAAAACTAGTAAATTACAGTCCCTTAAGGTTTTTTTGTTTTATAAAATAGTTAAAACTAGTAAATTACAACTACAGGGACTTTTAGTGTAATAAATAAAACTTAAAAATTAACTTCAGTTAAAAAAAATTAACGGAAGTTCATTGAGTACCAACATGTTGATAGGTATGATTATTGTATACCAATTACGCAGGTAAGATTATTATTTACCAACGGGACAAATGTTGGTTTATTAAAAAACAATTTTCCTTAAAAGTATTGGGAAATTATATATTATATTATATAATACTCTAATTTACAGCAATTCTGTGCAATAGAGGTTGTACATTTTGCTTCCAATGTTGTACAGTGGTTTTCAGAAAACCGTGTGCTGCTGGGCTGTTTGTGTTCTTTGCTTCTCTATCATCTCATCACCACTCAGACACCGCCCCTTCACCCCACATCAGCCAAAACACTCATCCCTTCCCTTCCTCCTCAACGATCTCTTATCTGCGATACAAAACACCGACGAAGGAGCGATAGAACCATGTTTGAAGAGATAGAGCGCCGCGAGAGTAGATATAGAAAGAGCGCCGCGAGAGTATATAATACTCTAATTTACAACAATTCTGTGCAATAGAGGTTGTACATTTTGCTTCCAATCTTGTACAGTGGTTTTCAGAAAACCGTGTGCTGCTGGGCTGTTTGTGTTCTTTGCTTCTCTATCATCTCATCACCACTCAGACACCGCCCCTTCACCCCACATCAGCCAAAACACTCATCCCTTCCCTTCCTCCTCAACGATCTCTTATCTGCGATACAAAACACCGGCGAAGGAGAGAGAGAACCATGTTTGAAGAGATAGAGCGCCGCAAGAGTAGATATAGAAAGAGCGCCGCGAGAGTATATAATACTCTAATTTACAACAATTCTGTGCAATAGAGGTTGTACATTTTGCTTCCAATCTTGTACAGTGGTTTTCAGAAAACCGTGTGCTGCTGGGCTGTTTGTGTTCTTTGCTTTTCTATCATCTCATCACCACTCAGACACCGCCCCTTCACCCCACATCAGCCAAAACACTCATCCCTTCCTTTCCTCCTCAACGATCTCTTATCTGCGATACAAAACACCAGCAAAGGAGAGAGAGAACCATGTTTGAAGAGATAGAGCGTCGCGAGAGTAGATATAGAAAGAGCGCCGCGAGAGTATATAATACTCTAATTTACAACAATTCTGTGCAATAGAGGTTGTACATTTTGCTTCCAATGTTGTACAGTGGTTTTCAGAAAACCGTGTGCTGCTGGGCTGTTTGTGTTCTTTGCTTCTCTATCATCTCATCACCACTCAGACACCGCCCCTTCCCCCACATCAACCAAAACACTCATCCCTTCCCTTCCTCTTCAACGATCTCTTATCTGCGATACAAAACACCGGCGAAGGAGAGAGAGAGAGAGAGAACCATGTTTGAAGAGATAGAGCGCCGCGAGAGTAGATATAGAAAGAGCTCCGGTGTTGCAGTGTTGTTGTCGGCTGCTTGAGGGGGCGAGGTTGTCTCTGGTGAACATGATCATGAACAAAACTCTGGCGGGGATAGTAACCGGAGGAATGAGGTTAGTGTGAGTATAAATTGGGTTTTTGTAACACCCCGAAAATATAAAACTTTATATTAGAATTATAAAGTATAAATAAATGAAAATTTACTAACTAGGAATTTTAACCTAGTTAGTTACAAGTCTAGAAATAGCTTATAATAGGGTTAAATAACCAAAACTATATGTTAAACAAAAGTGAAGGGACCAATGATGATAAAAGTGAAACTTATGTTGCAAATTTTAATAAAAACAAAAACCAAACACCCCATTTGGGGGCCTGGTCGATCAAGAAGAAGCAGGGGGCGACACCCCCATTCTCAAACTTTAAACATCCACAAAATCAATCAATTGAAGGCTAAATTCTGTCCCAAATCAAAATCCAAACATAGATTACTGATCCTCATCACAAGGGGATTACAAGGTATGTAAAATTTTGAGAAATCTCTCTACTTGAAATTCTCATGAATTTGGAAAATCTGAAATTAGATGTTGCATGTGTGTTATTTGGATTGAATAGGAATGATGTAGTGTCTAGGAGCAAAACCTAGACAAAAACATGTGAAAATATGCCTAAATTCTGGAAATTTCATGAATACTTTGAAGGTCATTCATGGGTTTTGTATGAAGATGATGAACACTAGGGTTTTGAGCAATTTCCTAGGGTAATGTGGTCCTTAGGAAAAGATTTCTGAAATCTGAATGTTAAACCTTATAAATGAAAGCTTGATTGATAAAATTTGGGCTAAATGATAAGTTAGGGATTGGTTATGTAATCATGTAAAATCTGCCCTTGAAATGTTTGTTCAAATGCTTCAAAGAAAGCTTGAAACTGAAATGTCTAAGTTAAAAACGCATAATTATGATGTATGGCAAAATGTGCGTTATATATGTGAAACAAAGAGTTCTAAACATATAGTGATTGAACTCTATAGGAAAGGAAGCCGGGGCATCAAGCGGACAAACCGGTGTGGACGCACGTTTGAAGGGCTTGCTTTAAAGGTATGTAACTTGATTTGTTACATTTGAGTAAATTTTTGATGTTTAGTATATATGTAATTGATTTGTGAATAAAAGTTGTGTTGGAATTAAGCGATAATGTTCGCTAGTTCGAATAATAGGCCAAAGAATTGGTTAGACCTCATTGGTTGTCATAAAAAATGGAGGATTCCTTAGATGAGCTAAACGGGTCAAATAACCAATTAAGGCATGGAATGTATTGTAGTATGGTTATTCGGTCTTTGTTAACATTTATAAAAGACCTATTAGATTATGAAAAATCAGTGTATTGATTGGTTAGAATGAGAAATTTAAAAAAAAAAGGGTTTGGGCAAAACAAACAAAAAGCCAAAACATAAAGTTACAGGGAATACCGTAAGTTACGGTATCACCGTAACTTACGGTAGAGACCAAAGTCTTACGGTGTACTTCTTCTGAGTTACGGTGGACCAGGATTGTAAGATGACTACCGTAACTTACGGTAGGACCGTAAGTTACGGTAGAACCTGGAAATTTTTGTAAATTTTTGTTTAATTATACTTAATCGAATCAACTTTCATCGTAGTTTCGATTGAGTATCAATTCTAAGTATTCTAATACTAATGTTAAATGTAAACATTTCAGTTTCTATGTATTCAAGGATTACGGATGACGGTCAAGCAAGCTTTTGATGAATCGAACACAACTTTTGAAGCTTCCGCGTTAATTTACTTTGTTTAGACAATGTTTATGATGTAACTAGTTTGCAAAACGACTTATGAATGTTTGAATTAGTCAGTTGTTGACTAATGTTTGTTACCTTAAAACTTTGTTTTTGGAATTTATGTGTAAAATGGGTTATCTTTTATATAAATGTTTTGAATTATTGTTAAATTCAAGTAGAAATTTTAAGGGTGTTACAAGTTGGTATCAGAGCTTAAGGTTGTCAACAAAGTGTTCGGTTCAAGCTTGATCGATCGTCCGGTAAGAATTAACTTATTATGTTAGTAGATTATACCTTGCGTAAGAAATAAGAAACGAATTGAAATGCATGGGAAGAGTGTATTAACACACTCAAACCCAGAGAGTGCATTAGATGTGAATGGTTAAAGCAAGTTAGGAACTTGGCTAAACCAAAACAAATGAAGCAATGCTATAAATGAAATGTTTAACGTTTAAATGTAAACATTTCAGTTTCAAGATGTCTGATGGGAATGATGATAATCCGGTGCAAACAAGCACCGAACAAATGAAAGAGATAATTGCCGAAGAGGTAGGGAAGGCAATTGAAGGAAGTCTATCCGGGTTTATAGACAACATTCAAAGCACGGTGTTGTCGCTTGTTGAAGAGCGAGTCAAAAGGTTGGAAGATAATGTCAACCTTATAAAAGAAAAGTCGGGAGAACGCAAAGGGTGTTCGTACAAGGAATTCATGGCGTGTAAACCGCCAATCTATAACGGGGAGGTTGACCCGATAATTTGCCAAAGATGGATAAGTGTTGATGCAGATTTTGTGTCCGATGCTTGTCGAATAGATTAGTTTTATTTTACGCTGAATTTGTAATAGTTAGTGAAACGGTCTATCGAACGTGTATAGACCCGCTCGTTTGAAGTGGTCAAACGAGAGGGTTATTCGGTTGACCGTGTGTGTTTGCAAGACAAGGGGTGTGACTATAAATTGAAAACCCTTGCCATTTGCAACACAAGGAAGTTGGAGGAGGTTTGAGACCTCACCGGGAGAGATCACCACTTGGTCTCTCCCCGGATGTATACTCCTTTGGTATTAGTTCGGTTATCATGTAATCGGGCCGATTTGTAATGTTTTACTACCGGATTAATACAAAGTTGTTTGTTTATCATCTCTAATCTTCCCGTGTATGAACATAATCACACGAATCACGGTTTCGGTCACGAAACCCGGACCTACAATTGGTATCAGAGCCATGGTGCCCGATTCAGTGAATCTAACAGTTTACTAAATCACATGTGCTCTAGATCTGTGATTTTCGTGATTTTTGTTCAAGAAGAAAAGGTGGGTGAAAATGAGAAAAACTCAGATCTGGACCCGAATATTCAGATCTGTGCTGAAACGAGTGTTGGGTTTTATGTTTTTCACCTAAATATTCAAGTTATCATCATCAAAAATTGTATACAAAGTGTTTTCGTCAAATCTGCATAAGAACAGTCGCTGTGTTCTTGATGTTCTTGATGGCTGCTTAAAGACCCGAAAGATGAAAAAGGTGCTCGAAAGATGAGACCTTGGGTCGAAGGATGCAGATCTGGATCGAAAGATACCAGATATTTGTGGGAACCCTCAACAACTTCGAAAGATGATTCTCGAAGGATATCTTTCGACCTGATCTTTCTTTCGAAAAGTCTGATCAGCTCGAAGGATATCTTTCGACCTGATCCATCTTTCGAAAAGTCTGATCCTCGAAGGATATCTGTCGACCTGATCCATCTTTCGAAAAGTCTGATCCTCGAAGGATATCTTTCGACCCGATTGTTGCTGGGTATCGCAGTTTTGTTGCTGGATTTCGAAAATTAGAAGATGTTGTCGGCTGAATGTTTGATTTAAGCAATTTTCGGGATGATGCGGCATGATGAAAACAAGAGATGATGAAAACTTGATTTTTGAAAAGTGTGGGGTAGTCACGGTTACCGATGCAAATGTCAAAAATGGTGACGCGACTATTATGGGCCAAAAACAAAATGGTATGTTCACTTCCGCACGTCAATGTTTATGATTGTTACCGGTTATTCGTAAATGTTCGAAAGCATTTTGTTTATTGTCATATTCTCGCATTTGAAGACGAACGTATGAACCTAGAATGTCAATACCGGTCCTAACGAGTTCACAAAGTCTTTGGAGGGATACAAGTCGGATCCTACGGGGTACTAGGCGAAATTTCTTTATCAACTAGAATATGCAACGAAGAAATCTTTTTGTTTATTGTCATATTCTCGCATTTGGTAACGAATGAATGAACCTAGAATGTCAATACCGGTCCTAACGAGTTCACAAAGTCTTTGGAGGGATACAAGTCGGATCCTACGGGGTACTAGGGGACGTTCTTATTCAACTAGAATATGCAAAGAAGAAAGTCGTTTTCGTGATTTTTCGGAACCGAGAACATTCAATGAAGATTGACGACAGTTCCGCTTAGTGGAGGGAATTGGTGAACATTTGACGACAGTTTCTTTGAAGTGGAGAGAATCTGTTAAGGTTTAGAAATCTTACCAAAGAAATAGGGGGAATAAAAATTTCGTATGTTGAATTTCTTCGGTAAATTTCTAAACGCAATCACAGGTGGTAGAGTTTGTGATTTTCTGGTGATACTAACGGTTCGGCGTGGAATGTTTTGCACATACACATATTTGAGGATTTTAATTAATTCTCCAGCCAGCGTGAAGGGTTTTGCACGGAAAAATACAGGTTTCTAAAGTCTACAGTAGTTACAAAAGCACTGTTCACTGAAGACCTGGGGAATCTTTATGAAAGCTGATAGTTCAAGACTGAAGGCCTGCAGGATTCGGTTTTGGGTTTGATGTTTCTTTGGGATTTTACAGGGATCTGGGGGTAACTCAATTCGTTGAGTTTGCAAACGATGTACTTGGTCAAGCTGACTTCCTGAGTACTGATGCTGAAGATCCGTAGTGCATTACGTGGTCAACTTCACAAAGGCGAGACAATGAGATCTGGATGTAGTTCAACTAAGCATGCTGGTTGAGCTTGCAAGGGATACACTTGGTCTAGCTGACTTTCCTGAGTGTTGATGCTGAAGATTAAAGTGCATTACTTGGTCGATTCCACAAAGACGGTTTACAGAAGACAGTTCACCAGAAATCTCTATCAATGTAGTATGCTTGTATGAAATAGAGTTCTTATGACAAGATCAAGACTTGATGCAGTTCTTAAAGTTTGGAACCCTTATCAAATGCCGGTTGGAGTATTGGAAGATCAGCGGAAGATCGGTCAATTGAGGAAATTGCACAACACCCAACACGGATACGCGTACTTTAAGGGGGAAATATTTTACAAGGAGCGTCAAGATACTACTTACCTGGATCATCGGTCAAGGGGGAATTTGTTAACACAGAGAAGATGAATACTTGACTGAAGATCGATTGCAGTTGCATTTTCAGCATTCGACAGCAACGGACAAGGGGGAATTTGTTGATGCAGATTTTGTGTCCGATGCTTGTCGAATAGATTAGTTTTATTTTACGCTGAATTTGTAATAGTTAGTGAAACGGTCTATCGAACGTGTATAGACCCGCTCGTTTGAAGTGGTCAAACGAGAGGGTTATTCGGTTGACCGTGTGTGTTTGCAAGACAAGGGGTGTGACTATAAATTGAAAACCCTTGCCATTTGCAACACAAGGAAGTTGGAGGAGGTTTGAGACCTCACCGGGAGAGATCACCACTTGGTCTCTCCCCGGATGTATACTCCTTTGGTATTAGTTCGGTTATCATGTAATCGGGCCGATTTGTAATGTTTTACTACCGGATTAATACAAAGTTGTTTGTTTATCATCTCTAATCTTCCCGTGTATGAACATAATCACACGAATCACGGTTTCGGTCACGAAACCCGGACCTATAATAAGTGACGTGGAAGGGGTGTTTGAACGAACCCATTGTGACGTAGGTGACTTTGTTGCTTACGGAACGGGTCAATTGAGAAATCAAGCCAAGGATTGGTGGGATAACAAAAAGAAGGAAATAGGAGCCGAAGCGGCAAGGGTTATGACTTGGGACGAGTTTAAGGTACCATTCCTTAAACACCACCATCCCAAAGCGGTTATTAACAGGATCAAGGAAGAATTCATCCAGCTAAGACAAAAGGGTGAAACAATTGACAAGATCACGGGCATCTTCATGGATAAGCTGAGATTTTGTGACGAGTTAGTCACCACTGAAGAGCAAAAGATATACTACTATTACAACATGTTGAGTGCCGAGTACCGTGAGTTCATGACCCCGTCAAAGTATGAAACCCTCACGGAGATTATCAACACCGCCCGGGAGCGGGAAATAGAGTTAAAGAAACAAGTAGAAAGGGGCGATCGGAGGGCACAAGATGTGAATCCAAGCCCTACAAAGAAAGCTAGAACTGCTGAATCGGGGAAGAAGGTAGAGGCTAAAGGCGGGTCGCCAAGTTGTAAAGTATGTGGAAAAGGGCACAAGGGTGAGTGCCGCTTCAAAGACAAGCCGTGTCCGGTATGTGGGAAGACGGGGCACACTGCATCGCTGTGTCCCGGAAAAGTTTCCGTTTGTTACAAGTGTTATCAACCCGGTCACAAGAAATCTGAATGCCCCGAGTTGGTGGGAAAGAGAGACACAAAAGAGTCTCCAACAGAAGCTCCCAAAGCGAAGGCTAGGTCCTTCCAACTCACCGCGGCTGAAGCGAAAACGGAACCCGATGTGGTCTCAGGTATATTCACGATTAACTCAATTCCAGCACGTGTATTGTTTGATACAGGTGTATTGACAAAATTATCCGTGCCCTTAGAAGTTGAAATAGGGGACAACAAAAGTTTTGTAGTTTGTGATGTTTGTCGAGGCTGCAAATTAAGCATCGACGATGAGGAATACTTAATAGATTTAATCCCGATGTCAATGGGGGAATTTCAAGTAGTCGTTGGGATGGATTGGCTATCTCAGCACCATGCAAAGGTCGTGTGTTTTCGTAAAGAGATAAAACTAACATCTCCGAGCGGGAAACACGTCACCATCTATGGCGAAAAAGGAGGCAACCCCATAGTGTGCTCAATGTTGAAAGCTCACAATCTTATGAAGCGAGGATGCAAGGCATTCATGATATACACAAATGAGCCCGAGAAAGAATCACGGAAGATTGAAGATGTACCGGTAGTACGAGACTATGAAGATGTGTTTCCGGAGGATCTACCGGGGATACCGCCTGAACGGGAAGTAGAGTTCGGAATCGAATTGATTCCGGGCGCAAAACCCGTAGCAAAAGCTCCGTACCGACTCGCACCGTCGGAATTACAAGAGTTGATGTCCCAAATTCAAGATCTGCTTGACAAGGGATTCATAAGGCCGAGTGTGTCTCCTTGGGGCGCACCGGTATTGTTCGTGAAAAAGAAATACGGAAGCATGCGCATGTGTATCGATTACCGGGAGTTAAACAAACTCACGGTAAAGAACCGATACCCGCTTCCGAGGATAGATGATTTATTCGACCAATTACAAGGTGCGAACTGGTTTTCAAAAATTGACCTTAGATCGGGGTATCACCAATTAAAGGTCAAGGAGGAAGATGTGCCGAAGACGGCTTTCCGTACGCGATATGGACATTACGAATTCCTCGTGATGTCATTTGGGCTAACAAATGCACCCGCGGCTTTCATGGACCTCATGAACCGGGTTTGCAAGCCAATGTTGGATAAATCGGTCATCGTGTTTATCGATGATATTTTGGTGTATTCGAAAAGTGAAGCTGAACACGCACACCACTTACAAGAGGTGTTAGAGACACTTAGACGAGAAAGGTTGTATGCAAAATTCTCTAAGTGTGCCTTTTGGTTACGAGAGGTACAATTTCTTGGCCACATCATAAGTGCCGACGGAGTATTGGTGGATCCGTCAAAGATCGAGGCCGTGTCAAAATGGAATCCCCCGAAGAACCCTTCGGAAATTAGAAGCTTTTTGGGGCTTGCGGGATACTATAGGAGATTCATTCAAGATTTCTCCAAGATTGCATCACCGCTAACAAAGCTAACCCGAAAGAAAGAAAAGTTCATTTGGGGTGTCGATCAAGAAAGAGCGTTTCAAACGCCAAAAGAGAAGTTAACTCAAGCTCCGGTACTGACATTGCCGGACGGAGTCGAAGACATGGTGGTTTATTCGGATGCTTCACTATCGGGGCTCGGATGCGTTCTGATGCAACGGGGCAAAGTTATAGCCTATGCCTCGAGACAATTGAAGATACACGAGAAGAAATATCCCACGCACGATCTCGAGTTGGCTGCAGTGGTATTTGCATTAAAAATATGGAGGCACTACTTGTATGGAGTAAAGTGCACCATATTCACCAACCACAAGAGCTTGAAATACATCTTCGATCAGAAGGAGTTAAATATGCGACAAAGGCGATGGCAAGAAACGGTGAAAGATTTTGATTGTGAAATACACTATCACCCCGGAAGGGCAAATGTGGTGGCGGATGCCCTAAGCAGAAAGATAGATTATGTCCCGATACGAGTACAATCATTGCAACTCATTGTGACCTCAGGCTTACTCGAACGAATTCGACAAGCACAAGATGAAGCAGTAAAGACGGAAAACTGGAGAAAAGAAAGAATTGTTGGCCAAGTTAAAGATCTCGAAGTAAGCAACCATGGTTTGAAAACACGTTTCAACAGAATTTGGATTCCTAACACATGTGGAGTTAAAAAGCTTCTACTTGATGAAGCTCATAAGTCCAGTTATTCCATCCATCCGGGAGCGACCAAAATGTACAATGATTTAAAGCAAAACTATTGGTGGCCCGGGATGAAAAGAGATGTGGTGAAGTACGTAGAAAAATGCTTGACATGTTTACAAGTCAAAGCAGAGCACCAAAAACCTTACGGTAAACTTCAACCGTTGGAAATTCCGGTTTGGAAATGGGAACAAATCACCATGGATTTGTTGACCAAATTGCCCAAAACTAACCACGGGTTTGATGCTTTATGGGTAGTTGTAGATAGATTGACGAAAAGCGCTCACTTCATTCCGATTCGTGAGACTTATACATCCGAGAAGATGTCGGAGGTGTACACCAATGAAATCATAGCACGACATGGGGTACCGATATCCATTGTGTCAGACAGAGATACTCGGTTAACTTTGAATTTTTGGCGTGAATTCCAAGAACAAATGGGAACTAAATTGTTCATTAGCACTGCTTACCATCCACAAACGGATGAGCAGAGTGAAAAAACAATACAAACATTGGGAGATATGCTGCGGGCTTGCATTATTGACTTCGGGGGTAGTTGGGATGTCTATCTACCCTTGGTCGAATTTTCATATAACAACAGCTATCACGCGAGCATTAAGATGGCCCCGTATGAAATGTTATATGGCAGGAAATGTCGAACTCCAGTATGTTGGGGAGAAGTGGGTCCACGAGGGCTAGCACCTACTGATATAATCCGAACTACGAATGAGAAAATCGACATGGTCCGAGCTCACCTAAAAGCGGCTCAGGATCGACAAAAATCGTATGCGGATAAACGAAACAGGCCGATTGAATTTCAAGTGGGTGATAAAGTAATGCTGAAAGTATCGCCGTGGAAAGGAGTGATACGGTTCAGAAAAAGAGGGAAGTTGAGCCCAAGATTTATTGGGCCATTCAGAATCATCGAACGGGTTGGTAAAGTGGCATATCGTCTTGAATTACCCGAGGAGTTGAGTGGGATTCATAGCACATTCCACGTGTCACATCTCCGAAAATGTTTGGCAGACAAAACTGCTCGTATCCACTACGATGATATCGAGGTGGATAACAGCCTCAACTATGCAGTAAAACCAATTGTGATTTTAGATCGTAAGGAGAAGAGTTTGAGGAACAAAGTGATTAATCAGGTCAAGGTCAAATGGGAGCATAGGAAAGGTTCGGACACTACGTGGGAGTCCGAAGAGGAGATGCGACGTCTCCACCCTACATTATTTGGTACGTAATTCGGTTTCGGGGATGAAACCCTTTTAAGGGGGGTGGACTTGTAACACCCCGAAATTATAAAACTTTATATTAGAATTATAAAGTATAAATAAATGAAAATTTACTAACTAGGAATTTTAACCTAGTTAGTTACAAGTCTAGAAATAGCTTATAATACGGTTAAATAACCAAAACTATATGTTAAACAAAAGTGAAGGGACCAATGATGATAAAAGTGAAACTTATGTTGCAAATTTTAATAAAAACAAAAACCAAACACCCCATTTGGGGGCCTGGTTGATCAAGAAGAAGCAGGGGGCGACACCCCCATTCTCAAACTTTAAACATCCACAAAATCAATCAATTGAAGGCTAAATTCTGTCCCAAATCAAAATCCAAACATAGATTACTGATCCTCATCACAAGGGGATTACAAGGTATGTAAAATTTTGAGAAATCTCTCTACTTGAAATTCTCATGAATTTGGAAAATCTGAAATTAGATGTTGCATGTGTGTTATTTGGATTGAATAGGAATGATGTAGTGTCTAGGAGCAAAACCTAGACAAAAACATGTGAAAATATGCCTAAATTCTGGAAATTTCATGAATACTTTGAAGGTCATTCATGGGTTTTGTATGAAGATGATGAACACTAGGGTTTTGAGCAATTTCCTAGGGTAATGTGGTCCTTAGGAAAAGATTTCTGAAATCTGAATGTTAAACCTTATAAATGAAAGCTTGATTGATCAAATTTGGGCTAAATGATAAGTTAGGGATTGGTTATGTAATCATGTAAAATCTGCCCTTGAAATGTTTGTTCAAATGCTTCAAAGAAAGCTTGAAACTGAAATGTCTAAGTTAAAAACGCATAATTATGATGTATGGCAAAATGTGCGTTATATATGTGAAACAAAGAGTTCTAAACATATAGTGATTGAACTCTATAGGAAAGGAAGCCGGGGCATCAAGCGGACAAACCAGTGTGGACGCACGTTTGAAGGGCTTGCTTTAAAGGTATGTAACTTGATTTGTTACATTTGAGTAAATTTTTGATGTTTAGTATATATGTAATTGATTTGTGAATAAAAGTTGAGTTGGAATTAAGCGATAATGTTCGCTAGTTCGAATAATAGGCCAAGGAATTGGTTTGACCTCATTGGTTGTCATAAAAAATGGAGGATTCCTTAGATGAGCTAAATGGGTCAAATAACCAATTAAGGTATGGAATGTATTGTAGTATGGTTATTCGGTCTTTGTTAACATTTATAAAAGACCTATTAGATTATGAAAAATCAGTGTATTGATTGGTTAGAATGAGAAATTAAAAAAAAAAGGGTTTGGGCAAAACAAACAAAAAGCCAAAACATAAAGTTACAGGGAATACCGTAAGTTACGGTATCACCGTAACTTACGGTAGAGACCAAAGTCTTACGGTGTACTTCTTCTGAGTTACGGTGGACCAGGATTGTAAGATGACTACCGTAACTTACGGTAGGACCGTAAGTTACGGTAGAACCTGGAAATTTTTGTAAATTTTTGTTTAATTATACTTAATCGAATCCACTTTCATCGTAGTTTCGATTGAGTATCAATTCTAAGTATTCTAATACTAATGTTAAATGTAAACATTTCAGTTTCTAGGTATTCAAGGATTACGGATGACGGTCAAGCAAGCCTTTGATGAATCGAACACAACTTTTGAAGCTTCCGCGTTAATTTACTTTGTTTAGACAATGTTTATGATGTAACTAGTTTGCAAAACGACTTATGAATGTTTGAATTAGTCAGTAGTTGACTAATGTTTGTTACCTTAAAACTTTGTTTTTGGAATTTATGTGTAAAATGGGTTATCTTTTATATAAATGTTTTGAATTATTGTTAAATTCAAGTAGAAATTTTAAGGGTGTTACAGTTTTATGGTTAGGGTTTTTGATGGTGAAATTGAGATTTAGAGTTTGAGTTTTGTGTAGGAAGGGGACTACGGAAGCAATCAAATTCAGAATTAGAAATGGGATACAAGGAGACCGCAAAAGGTATTTGTTACTATTTCACTTGATTAAGTAATAAGTTGAACAAATTTCGGTTATTGCTTCGTGTTTTTTTAATTTAGGCGAAGGATAAGCTACAAAAATCCATGATTAGTACCAGCAAGGGCATGTTTATTAGGTAAGCAACTCAGGTCAACAAGAGCTTCACTACAAATGTATATTTTTTTTAATTATTTTTTTTGTAATAAATTTAGTCGTTTGGATCAATGCTTGATATACAAAATGATAATTTTTGCAAAACAAAACGTCAAATATGGATATTTAGTTTCCTGTGCTAATAATTAAGGAAACAATAGTTTTATATTGTGATTACAGTGTTGATGATGATCTTCAACTTATTGTTTTTCTTTCAAGGATGAAGTGGTTGCTGGTATTGAATCAAGGATTTTTGTTTGGACATTCCTTCCTGTAGAAAAAAAGGGAGGCGATACAGGTTTCACATTATGAAAATGAAAAAAAATACTTGCCACACTGGGATTACTTCCAAGATGAGGCCAATCTGGTATTAATTGGCCATAGGATAGCAAGTGTACTTATGTATTTATCTAATGTTGAGAAAGGTGGCGAGACGATATTCCCACAATCAGAGGTATATTTAGTTAGTTACTATAGAATGCTATAGATTATGCTTTTTTTTATTGATGTTTGCTTTTGTCTTCCTATTTTTAGTTGGTTTTCTTTTGATCTCCAAATGAAAGAATCTCAACTCAAAACTGACCTGCACAATCAAACTGTTCTGACTTGGTTTTTTACCAGGAGTACGGCCCCAATCTAAAAGCTTTAATGATGCCGGAATGAAGAGGGTACCTTCACAGTGGAAAGGCATATGCGAGGAAGGAGAAAAAAATTAACAAATCCAACTGCAATAGGTTCGGCATATAGAATGACTAAATAGATAATTATTTAAGATTACTTTATTTCATAAAAACTTGAGACTTATTAATGATTATTCAAATGCATTGCTATAAAGAAAGTATTAGTTTCTGTATAAAGTTTGACTTTAGAAAGTTAGGCTTGATCTCTTAAATTAAACAAATGAATGTATTTAGAAGTTTTTCATTTTAAAATAAAATAGGAAAATCATTGGTGCCCGATGGTATGTTAAGGGATAGGAAGCCGAATTTGGAAATTTGGACACAACCGATGGTTCTGAATTTCTTTCACCGCGCGACGCGTATGGTCATGGGACCCACATTCCTCCATTGCATCCGGGGCAATAGTAAAAGACACCAGTTTCTTCGGGCACTTCTCCGCCGTTACCTACGTATGTTGATGATCCGTTATCCATTGGTTCGTTTCATGTTGTGACTCGTGGGATCGCCGTGGTTTCTTCTTGTGGGAATTCTGGCCCGTATCCTCAAACCGTAACTAACACAGCTCCGTGGATTATTTCTGTGGCTGCAAGCACCATTGATAGAGTTTTCCCCACCTCTATTACGCTTGGAAACAATCAGACATTGGTGGTATGTGTTTTTTTCCTTTCTGTTTGACATAACGCATCATTCATCTTATTCAATTTAAATGCATTTACTATTGAATTGGTTGTGTGATTTATGCCATTACTTGACGTGTTTTTGGGTGTTGAAGACATGTGTTATAGTGAACTTCATGGTAGGGCTTTAGGCCCCGACGGTATGGTTTCCCGGGGGAAATCCCAAGCCAAACTCTGAAGCCAGCGTGGGCTCGAATAAACAACATAGGCTGACCAGAGTGGGGCAATGAGGCTCTTCTAATTTGGGGAGTGTGATGGCCGAACACACAAGAAAGTCACCGTTCCAAAAAAAAGATATAGTTTTGGAATCAGAAGGGGTTTTTCTATTACATAACTAATGATTAAACAATGGTGTTTGATTTTCCTATAATAAACAAATGTTGGTGGTGTTAACATGTTAACACTAAAGGTAATCTAATGAATACAACTTAAATAATTAACGATAATAAAAACAATACTTTAATGGTTTGCATACTTGTGTGTCAGGTATAGAAAAATTGGTGGTACACAACAACGACATTTCTACAGTTGAAATTGTTCATTTTGCTCAAAGATCGGTAAGTGGTAAAACTTTATTTAGCATGCAGTTTGACATATTAATCTTTATTAATGGACATATAATTATCCTCTTTCTTTTAATGGACATGTCATTGAAGATATATAAAAGGGAATCTGTATGTTAATTCTAGGGCGATACCGGCAAACACTATAACTAACAAAAGGAGTCACGAGTCCATTATTTCCTAGCATCGGTACGCCATTTGATAAATATATTGGTTGAAAATATTATCTCATGTATCCCAAAACTTGGTATAATATCATATTAAAAAATACGCTTTTCAGATTTATGATGTTTATACACGAGTTCACGGAGGTGGTGCAATGGTTTGGAGGATACTGAGAGGAATTTCTGTCAGGTGAGGAAATTCTGGCTTCTCTATGTTGTTTCATTCACTCACATAAATAACAAATAAGAATAAGAAATCAGTAATATGTATCTAGGCTCAAAAGCTTTTTCACATTATTCTGGAAATTGCATACTTAGAACTTAATGAAAAAAAAAAGACTTAAATAGGAAAAATACTTTTAGCCAAACAACTTGTACTAATGACCAACACTAAACAGACAGTTCATTTCTTTTTTTAGCTAAAAAATGGTTAATCTTAAATCTTGAGTTAATAATGATATGATATGGAATAGGTCATCCATGGATTAGAAATAAGGTCAGTGAAAGTGCCTCTTGATATATCTATATTGAGATTAATGAAGAACTATATGCGTTTTTCTGCTCCTCGTAAAGCTACTTTACGAGTCAGTTGTAGGGAATTACCATTAATCCATGTTCTAGATTTTTTTAAGGCCAACTGGTGCTTAATGTAGTTTTTCTAATTAATTTGCAGGCGTTATAGAAGACATTGCCTGTAGATGAGCTGTTTTATCCAAAGGAGCATTTTTCTTTGTTGGAACCGAGCAAAAGCGAGACCATAAACATGGAAAATATAAAAGCAGTAACCGGCAACTGCTATATCATTTTTTTTGTTAGTTCATATAACTTTATAAAAACGTTCTCCTATAAACGTTTCCTTATAACTATAGCTTAAATTATATGCAGAGAGGTGCTTCAATTTAACTCAGATTACTCATTTAAAATATAATCGTTCCATGGCTCTACACGGCTCTGAGGTAGCCTTGCTATTATAGTAGGTCAAAATGTTACATGTGTATTAATTATAAGACTTAAAAGCTCATCGTATAAAGCTATGTTTGATAGATCAATATACTTCGAGTCAATTTTGTGGTCCGCGGTGCAACGCGTGCGGGTCCGTTTTCTAGTTAATTTCTTATATGTCAACATTTTGGAGTATATGACTAAAAAGGGGTAGCTAAAGCCTAAAGGTACTTCCCTTCCAAATTTTCATATTATCCCCTTCTTATAAATATCAAGTTATAAGATTTTCTTTATTTCTTTTATTATGAAAAAGAGAGATATTACAGATTTTCTTTATTTCTGTTAGTATGAAAAAAAGAGAAATATTACGAATGTGACGGTTAAAGAGGAGTGCAACACATAAAATGAGAGGTGTGAGGTACGATTAGCATAACCCAAAAACATCTAGAAGGTTTGAGGCAAGATATAAAAAAATCTTGTCGTACAAATCTATGGAAGAATCATATCCGATTCAATAGATGATTAACAAACCTCCAACTAACTCTCGAAACTAAAAACAATCTATTGAAAAATAAAGATTAATAATTGGAAATCAAGCATTCTATATAATCTACAATATCTTGATTAGAGATCGAGGGCGGTGTGAATATTGTAAAAGTATTAAGATTGATAGAGAGTTTAAAAACGATTGCAACCACCCATCCTTCAAGTGCTCTCATGTTGCTTTTGATCTCGTTCATTGTCCGGAAAACCCAATACTAATAAATTATATGTTTGTTATTTTTTTGTGATTATATGCTATATGTTTTAATTAACTCACTCACATAAATATAAGGAATTCATTGTGAATGCTCTAAGGGTTTCATGTGAAAAAGAATAAGAATAAGTTTGCAATACTAATATATAATTTTTTTTAGTGTAATTATGAAGTTATGGATTTTCTTTTTATACATAGATTTTCTTAGTGCTAAGGCTTTCCTCAAATTAGAATAAATTAGTAAATTGTATGTCGAATTAGAACAAATTAGTAAATTGTTTGAGAAATTTTAATAATATTATAACGAATCCGGGTGTTTAGAGTTGCGCAGGTGTGGTTGAAGCGCATTTTTCTCAAAATATTCCAAAGATTTTCATCTTTGAACCATGAGAGATGAAATAACTTCGGTTGTTTGTAAGGTCTTGAGGTGTACTCTAACTTTATTGGTGTTAAAAGATGACAATGTAAGTTAACATGTCTTTCAAACACTTCCTCCCTATGTTAAGGGGTGTTAAAACTCCGTTGGTTGACATGTTAATTTGAGCACAAAAAAAAAATATAATAAGAAGAATGTTATGAATAAATTATTTATGGTGACTCTCCACGTTCTTAACTCTCGTCTCTTTATTTACTCTTGTATTAATAACATGGCCTATATATAGAGGTCCTATGTATTTGATATGATAGACTCAATATCAATAAGAATTATCCCATTCTCCATATTTCTTTCTCTACATGATCTATGTTCTTATGTTTATCGTGTATATTGGTTGCTAATAGACCGTTGTTTCACAACACGTTATCAGCACGAGTTGCTTTGGAGTTGGATCACATCATCGTTAGTGTTTTGTTGTTCGGTTAGTCAACCATGAATGTTCATTGCTGCCCTGTTGAATGAGTTTAATCTGCCATGCCTTCATAAAGGTAACTGTTAGTATACAATTTTATTTTATGTTCACGCTCGACCTTTACCTCCGTCGTACTCCGCTCCACTTCTTATATTTCAGATTAATTCACAAATCTATATTTATGTCATGGGGTAATTTTGGCGGCTAGGGCTGGTGTTTGGAAGATGACAATAATCTAACATGATTTAAAAGAAAGATCAGATGATTTTATTCAAATTAAAATACTAAAACAATCCATGTATGCGATAACATTGATTATGTTATGGGACTATAATATATAATTTTGCAAGATAAATATTTAAGTTAAATGAATTTAAATTTAGAATAACATATATAATTTATGCAGTTTATTAATTTAAATTGATTTGCTGATACTACGAGATTATATTATATTTATTTAGCTTTTGTTGTTGGAATAAGGTTGCTAGTAAAATTAGATTAAAGTGGTTGATAAACTATAGATGAGTAGAATTGGAAAAACAGTTTGTTTGGAGTTATATAACCGTTGTTTATAATAAATCATATTATATCTCTTATTTGATTATTAGTTCTTCCTTGTCTATATGTCCAAACATTTGTATATACATAGATACAAACATTGTATTTGGTGATTATAAATTTTTTAAATCATCGAGATTATATTTATTACTGACTCATCAAAGTATGGTTAACCAAACCATCCTCTAAGTAAGTTTTTACTATATTTTTGTTAATCTTCTATTCATTTAGTATTGTGTAATGTGTATGAGCTATGATTCTCACATATGCATATGCTTATTGTTTTGATGTGTTATGTCTTTTAAAACATACTAATTCTTTTTTGCCTTTAACGTTTGTTCATTCTGAAATCAGAATACCATATAAATTTCATGTTTTTGTAATGGTATTGTTGAAGAATATTTAAATGAAGTATAATCACTGGTCCAGGTTGGTATCTTGTAGGAGTTATTAATCTATCAATTTCCATCTTATTTTTATCGGCTATTTGGGTATAGTCTTGTTATTTTGTTTTTCTAATTCACTTTCTTAAACAGATTACAAATAAATATTAAGTTATATTATAATAATGAATAACCTATTGAATAAGGTTTAAATGCGTAATTAATTGCGAAACACGGGTTTTAGTCACTGTATGCCCTCTTTTCATTGAGAAGAAAATCTTTTATTTTAGTTATAAATACTATTAATTTTAATTTTAATTTTATGTTATGTGTTTCTTGTTTAAAGTGTGATTCTATCATACATGTATATTTTGTGAAAATGAATAGTTTTCTTTTCATGAAAAAAGAATATCATCAAGATTTTCATATATTTACTTATGGTTTTTTAAGATGTATGAGATTCGTCTAAGTTTGGAAAATAAATAAATTGTTAGTAAAAAAAAGTTTTGAATCTGAAAGTCGACATATATTTATATTTAACAATCGTATAAGTTTCTTTTAGTTTGTTATCTTTCAATATTATATATCTAAAGATTTACATAAATTTATAATTAGTAATTGTATAATACCTTTTATATACATGAATGAATTTATTGTATGACATATTTATCGGGCAGAAGATGTGTTCGTAACTTAATTGAGATTCTTAGGATGGAACAACAAAATTGATTATTATAGAAAAATAAAGTTATCTACAAGTAATAAAAGATGACAGGTTATGTATTAAAATACCATGAAAAATTGATGTTCGTTTATGCTTTAAATTAAGTGATAAATATGTATATGTATTATACTGGAAACTGGATATACCATGATACGATACGTTGATATATGAATTACATATATATTAGGTCCTAGTGATTAAAAAATCTTATTTCATAAAGTTTTATTATTAACTCGTGTTATATGATGACATGTATAACGTCATATATTGTATTATTTGACTTTATGTATACCTTGTATTTTATATATTACTATATGTTATATATAATATATTGAATAGAATGATTAAACCAAAGTCGTTGTTTATTATCACTCCCATGAGAGACCATATATACTTTAGATATGACGCACGAAGTGTCATACTCACTGAATCTCATTATTAAGTTATGAAAGGTCGTAAAATGTTAGGCAATTAAATCTTATATGACTCGAACATGTAATTATTTCTTAGTTTATGTGACAAGAAAATTGTTTATAAGGAAAAATTAGATGTCTTTTTTTTCCATCTGTCACATCTACGACATGCTCCTGAAGTAGCAATGTCATTAAACGTGAAAAAAGTTTGTACCGACTTTATATCCGTATGTTTGAGTAAATAATGAAAAACCATGAAACGTGTTTGGTTTTACTCTGATCCATGAAGTGAATATATATTAATCATGGACATCATTGAGAAACTTGTAAAGATGGTTATGTTAATAATGAGATCGGCCATCAAAAACGTAATGCAACGATGATCATGTTAATAAAGATTATGATCACCACAAGTGACAAATAAAGGGAGTGATTATATGAGAATAATAATATGTGAAAAGGATAAATATAATAATACATTATTCTCTTGTATTTTTAGTCATGTATATAAAGCACATATTATCATAAACCAGAAGTTTATGGATTATAATTATTTAATGAATTGGAATGACCGGTTAGACCACACCGAGTCGATGATGTTGTGAAACTTAACGAAGAATCAAAAGATTCTTGCTGACAATTAAACTTGTCATATTTGCTCTCAAGGGAAATTAATGATTCAACAACCAAAGTAGGGTAAGAATCCCTAAATATTCTGGAAGTGATTAAAGGATATGCATATCCCAACATGACACCATTTAGTGTTTTAAATCGATGCATCGTTTAAATGGTTATCAAATCCACAACCTAAAGTTTGTGTGATTATGGCTTAGCTAATGTGATCACAAGCATATTATTACAGATTGACATATTTATTTTGGTTGTAATAGTGAATTGGATTCCTAAGTTATTGATCATCATTGGAATACATGTTTTGTTGAGACAAATGCTAAACGTCTGTGATTGGTTGCAAAACCTATGATCATGTGAGTAGAAGTTCATATGTTATGGACATGTTATTTTACATGCAACATTAATTCAAATCAAGCCAACAAGTCATAATACTTTCTCCACATATCATTGGTTTTTGGTCAGGAACCAAAGATGTCCCATCAAAGATTTTGGTTATGCAACATATATTGAAATTGATCCACCACGATGCACAAAGATGGGACCTTAAAAAGTGGTTGGGTATATATGATAATGAATAGAGCCATTGACGAGATATTTAATTACGGCTCAATTATTTGATATACATATCAATGGATTAACATTCCCAACATCACGGGGAGATAAAAAGCAGTTGGAAAAGAAATGAGTTGGTATGAATTATCATTGATCCTCAAAAACTAAAAGTGTGAACCAGAAGTTCAGATAATAACTCATTTACAAAGATTAGCGAATCTATTACCAGACACATTTATTGACCTTAAGGAGGTGATTTATCACATATGCCAACTGCTAATGCTCCAATTAAGATGAGTGTCCCAGAAGGATAACCACATATTTGTTATGGGTCTATTGCACGTCTAATGCATGGTAGACTAATCGATTCCAATAATAAAATTCCTCGAAAGTTGGAGCAAGTAATTAAGATGGTTAAGTCATGGTTATATGAATAGGGTCTCCTGAAGAGACAATAGATATGATGGTTCAAGAAGAACCTCAGGTACTTGAAAATAAAGAGATCTCGATAAGTTGTATCATGTCTAAGATATGTATGGAATCGAAATAAAAATTGACGTCATTATACTTTTGTATATAATGTAGCGCTTAAAATGATTAAATGATGAGGATCAAGATTTAAGATCTGCCTATGAATGAATATTAAGAAATGATTGGCCAAAATAGAAAGACGCAAATAAGGCAAAATTTAGTTCTCTAATGAAATGGAAAGTTTCTGGACCAACAGTCCATACAACTGAAGTTGTAAAATATGTTGGATACAAATGTGTCTTTTACGCAAATCATGTGAAAATCAGATTAAGTGATATAAGTCAAAATTGGTGGCACAAGAATTTTCACAAAGACCTATGATTGATTTTGAGGAAACGTATTCTCCAGTGGTGGATGCATTGACTTTCCAATATTTTATTAGTCTGGTAATATAGAGAGAGAATTGATGTGCGTCTATGAATGTCATGTATCACTTGATACTAAAAGTATACATGAAGGTCCCTAAAGGATTTGAATGATCAAAATCATGTAAGTTAAGTTCTCGAGAACAATATGATTGTTGTATATAGATTCATTTTTTATTACGATTGAACTCTTGATGAGTTTTCTAAAGCAATTGAGTTCACTAAAGATAAATCAAAACATCTTAATGATGTAATTCTTGTGCACCAATAAACATACATAGAAACTGGTACCCAGTGATTGTGATATCTCAATAAATAGTGTACACGCATGGTACAATATGGATTTTGGAGATAAAAGCAAGGGTTCATGACATTTTTGCATATGATATAGATATCTATATGTTAAATAAACAAATTTATGTAGCAAAACTTCTAAAGAGTGACAACACATGCATATTTGGATAAGATGGAATAAATTCCCTCATGGATTGATAATGCTAGAAGCATCAATGATGTCAAAACTTCAAGAATGTATTATATGAAGTTGACAAAATACATATGGACTAAATAGTCGAAACGAGTGTTGTACAACTCGAGATATTCGCATAAAAAGAGATATAAGTTTGATTAAACTAGCCATGTTCTATGAACATTCTACTTTTAAAAGTTCACTATAATCCCAATTTACAGTAATGATGTCTAGGCATCATTGAGAGAAATTGTCAAGGTTTTAGAGGGAGAATTTTTGAATTGTGACAACTCGAATTTTCAAGGTCTTTCCTCTGCGTGACACTTGTTTCGCACCAGTGTTTTTATAATTCGTTATGCATTATAACTTGTATATGTTTAGTATATGATTAATGTGTTTAATGTGTTTAGTTTTATAAACTTTTGATCTGTTTAAAAGTTAATCACCATACTTGATGAAACATTAGGTGTCGCCACTAGCAAACCCGATGAAACATAAGTGTTTTGTCATTCCCTCTACTCGACGAAACTTGGGGAGTTTTGTCACCCCCTTTGATGTTTCCTAGAGATGGGCTTTCGGCCCAGTGAGGCCCAATGTTCTAATATAAATTAAGTTACGTTCTTCGGCAAACCCTAAAGCACTATTGTTCTTTCCCTCATAACCGACGGTTGTTTCATATAACTCAAAGTCTCCGGCTTTTGATCTTAGTAATCCATTTGATTTCACGGTTAGTGAGATATCATATCCTATTTCTATAAAACCAGTGATTGTCTTGATTGATGCATGAGTGTTATGGTTGAACATGTTTGAGTATAATGATGCATATTGATCCATGGTAGCATGAGTTGTTGGTTAATGGTTAGGGTTGTTAGCTATCATTATGAATGATATACATGGAAGGATTTGTGTGTCAACTGCATGAATTACTTGTGCTGCACATGTCTTAGGGTTTCGGCTTTGATAACTTGAGTATGTGATTCATTAATAAGGAACAATAACTGTTGCGTTCACATATATGGATTTGCTGTTGATTACATTGAATGTTACTGTGGCACGATTAGAACTCATGTGATAGCGTTATCTGCATAATTGAGTCATTGGGATCGTGTATGATTAGGGTTGTAACTGTTGGTGTGTGCAACGAGGGTTTACCCCGACAAAGGACCAGGGTTTCGTCGACTAGTATCTCGACGGAACATGAGTTTTGTCACATATTTCACGACGAAACATGCGGTGTTTCGTCAAGGTTGGACCTCGAAGAAAGTTGATCTTTCACCGTAGGGGTTATGACTTGAACAGTGAGTGATGTGGTGCATGTTATTTTACAGTTATGCTTGCTGTATGAAGTTAGACTATCTAGAAATAAGGTACTTGTATAGACTGTTATGAGTAGTCAAATGTAAACTGTTTAATGTGAATAACTGATGCTACTGTGAATGGTACTGCATGAAATACATAAGGATGTGGACTGTTGTGTTAAATGTAAACTGTGTAATTACATAAAGTAACGTGTTTCGAAACTGATATTGATTGATAATCACGATAGGGTTGTTTGACTAACTGGAACGGGTAACTTGTTAAACACCGAGCAAATCAAGGTGAGTTCACTACTCTTGAGCATGCATCCCGGTGGTTGGGACAGTCAGTGGGTATCCCAGGGAGGGATACTTCTTTTGGGTAAAATTGGGATGTTGGATAATAATCTCACTCTATCACTCTTAATTCCCATCCTTTTGTTACCGGAGAGGTAACAGGGTATTAGTTGGTAGCACTACTTAGGTTTGGCACCCTCACCTTTTACCGAAGAGGACGAGTGTGAACTAATGACCCAGTCATGCCCAGTGTTTTGATAGGAGCACTGGGGAACGGGCAAAACATACATCAGGAGCCGTCTTTTTCAGTATCGAGATATTATCAACATTACTTTCGGATTTGTTAACAAAATGGATTAAACACTTGGTAATTAACGTTTTCATAAAACTGTGAACTCACCAGCATTGTCTGATACACTTGTTGCATGCTCGCAGGTCGTTAGGTACTTTGGATGGGGACTTGCTATATGGATGGCTGGAGAGGTCATGGTCATGTCGCTGAGGATTGCTTGAATGTTATTTAAACACTATTACATTTGGTTTTGGGAATACTTTAAACATTAATTTGTCATTTGCTTCTGCTGAATCTGATATCTCTTGTTTGATAGTTATGATTGTTTAATTTAATAAACATAAACTTGGTAATGATTCATTATTGGTTCAATGTGATTGGTGGCTTGGATCCTGGTACATCACACGTCCCGCGGTGTTTTCGCATGTGGTATTTTGGGGGTGTGACAGTTTGGTATCAGAGCCACTAGTTATAGTGAACTAGGTTTTAAAACGTTTTTATAAAACCAGACTATAACCGAACAGTTTAGAAAGCGACCATGACACTCATCTCCACATTTCAAGGTTCGTCTCTCGTTTACTTATTGCATAGTATATCTAGTATACACTTATGTACAATTTTGCATGTGATTGCATACACTTAGCATTTCAGACTGAATACATGTGCATTTACCTGAGTTACGTGATTGATGGAGTCACAGTGCAATATCCTGTTAGCTTTTCGTGGTTTACGTTGTGGTGTTTTGTTTTCTTGCGAGAACTTGAGGAACGTTTTAGCATGAGTTGGGAGGAGCTGAGATAAACATGCAAATCGCATTATTATTGTGGGTGCACACATAATAATAATGTGGGGTGCACGCGAGTCCCAGTGAGATCTAACGAGTGTAAAAGGGGTTCCGCTTTGTTGTCTGATGTACTTTGTAATCTGTAGAAGTTATTGTGAGTTTAACTACTACTTTATCTCGACTCTTGACCTTTCCCATTCTCTTATATAGAATCATGAGCGGACGTAGTCACGGACGTGGTCACATTGCGATGACCCAGGCTGAGCTGATAAACTTGATTAACACACGTGTAGCTGAGGCTTTGGCAGCCTACCAAGCTGGTACGATATGTGCCAATTACCCTTTATTCTTGTGTCGCGTACACAACTCTTACCTCTGTGTTGTATTTTCTTTCATCCATTAGGTCAGCAAGCACAACAAAATCAAAACAATCCACCTGCTTGTACGTTCTAGACGTTCATGGATTGTAAGCCACAGACCTTCAGTGGGACTGAAGGGGCTGTAGGACTTCTGCGTTGGTTTGAGAAGGCAGAATTGGTGTTTGCGATGTGTAACTGTCCTGCTGGGGACAGGGTGAAATATGAAATAGGCACACTCGAGGATGGTGCCCTGACCTGGTGGAATGCCCAGGTTCAGATGTTGGGCATTGAGATGGCAAATGCCACTACTTGGGACGATTTTAAGGAGTTGATGAGGGAGGAGTATTGTCCTCGTGATGAGATTCAGAAACTGGAGAATGAGTATTATGATCTGAAGATGGTGGGGTCGGAGATTGAGGCATTCACAAAACAATCTCACGAACTAGCAATTTTGTGCCCTAACTTGTCACGACCTCCACACCGAAGAATCGAGCTTTATCTCAAGGGATTAGCCCCGCAGGTTAAGGGCTTTGTTACTGCAGCAAACCTCAACAACTTACCTCAGATTATCCGTTTGGCTCACAAGATCACCGATCAGGAGCTGGAGCGTGGCTCGCTACCACCGCGTGTTTCTGCCACTACTGCTGCTGCAACCACAGCTACTACGCCCGCCACTGATAGCAAGCATAAATGGAATGATGTAGATAAGGTGATGAACTCGAATCAGTCACAGAAGCGGCCAGATAATAACAGCAATCGCAGCTTCAGTCAGTCCTCCGTTAATTAAAGCCAGGGCAACAGTTCGGGTCAGGGTTCTTACGCGGGAAAACTACCAAAGTGCAATAAGTGCAACTATCACCATCGGGGACAGTGTACCCGAGTATGTCACAGGTGCAAAAAATTGGGGCATATGGCCAGGGATTGTAGGGTTTCACTTCCGAACCAGCAGCAGTAGCACACCCCGCAACAGCAACAGCCACAGCAGCAGGAAAGGCAACAGCCACAGCAAAACTGTGGAGACCGTAAGGGATGCTTTCAGTGTGGAGCCGAGGGTCACATCAGGCGAGACTGCCCTCAACTAAATCAGAATGCTGGTGGAAACAACAATGGAAACAATAACAACAGGAACAACAATAATGGGGGCAATGGTGGAAATGGCGCGAATGGGAGGGTGTTCACTATTGGAGCTGGGGAAGCTCGTAACGATGGCAATGTAGTGACTGGTACGTTTTCTGTGAACAATCTGATTGCTTCTGTTTTATTCGACTCTGGTGCCGATTGGAATTATGTGTCTTTGGGGTTCAGTCGTCAGTTAGGGATGACTCCCACACCTCTTGTAAATAAGCATGTAGTAGAATTAGCTGATGGTAAATCAATAGAAGCTTCTCATGTTCTGTTTGGCTGTAAACTTGTTCTCACGGGTCAAGTGTTCGACATTGACTTACTCCCCGTTACACTTGGAAGTTTTGATGTGGTTGTTGGCATGGATTGGTTGTCTAAGCACCAAGCGGAAATTCTCTGTAAGGAGAAAATCGTGCGTATTCCTCTTCCCAGTGGGGAATCTTTTTCGGTCCAAGGTCATCGTAGTGGTGCCATGGTCGGCATCATCTCAGCCATGAAAGCCCAGAAGTGTCTACGAGAGGGCTACCCTGCTATTCTAGCTCTTGTCACCGATTCATAACCTGAAGAAAGAAAGATCGAGGACCTTCCAGTTGTTCGTGAGTTTCCTGATGTGTTTCCTAAAGAGTTACCTGGTTTACCTCCACATCGTCAGGTGGAATTTCAGATTGACCTTATGCCAGGAGCAGCTCCGATTGCTCGTGCTCCTTATCGTCTTGCACCAGGAGAGTTGCAAGAGCTATCGAATCAACTCCAAGAACTATTGGATAGAGGTTTTATCCGACCTAGTTCTTCGCCATGGGGAGCCCCAGTTTTGTTTGTAAAGAAGAAGGATGGATCTTTTCGTATGTGTATTGATTATAGAGAACTCAATAAGGTGACAGTTAAGAACCGCTACCCTTTACCACGCATTGACGACTTGTTTGACCAGTTGCAAGGGGCAAGTTTTTACTCGAAGATCGATTTAAGGTCGGGCTATCATCAGATGAGAGTTTGAGAGGAGGATGTTCCTAAAACGGCTTTTCAAATGCGGTATGGACATTATGAGTTTCTGGTTATGCCGTTTGGGTTGACAAACGCTCCAGCAGTCTTTATGGACCTTATGAATCGTGTGTGCAAGCCGTATCTTGACGACTTCGTTATTGTATTTATTGATGACATCTTGATCTACTCTAAGAGCAAGGAGGACCATGAGCGACACTTACATTTGATCTTGGAGCTCTTGAGGAAGGAGCAGCTCTACGCAAAGTTTTCTAAGTGTGACTTCTGGATACGAGAAGTGCACTTCCTTGGCCATATTGTGAATGAATCGGGGATACATGTGGATCCTACTAAGGTTTATGCTATCAGGAATTGGGCGGCACCAAAGAATCCTTCGGAGGTGCGAGAATTTCTTGGTCTCTCTGGGTATTATCGAAGATTTATCAAGGATTTCTCGAAGATCGCTCAACCTCTTACCTCATTGACACAGAAAGGTGTTGTATATTTTTGGGGAACAAGCAGTAGGATGCTTTCCAACTTTTGAAACAAAAACTCTGCAGTGCACCAATTTTGTCTCTACCTGAAGGTACCGAGGATTTTGTGGTTTATTGTGATGCTTCCATTCAGGGTCTTGGTTGTGTGCTGATGCAACGCAACAATGTGATAGCCTATGCTTCTCGAAAACTGAAGGTTCTTGAGAAGAATTACATGACTCATGGCTTGGAGCTGGGAGCTGTGGTTTTCGCGTTGAAAATCTGGAGGCATTACCTGTACGGTACCAAATGCACTATCTACACCGATCACAGGAGCCTTCAGCATATTTTCAACCAGAAGGAATTGAATATGCGACAGCTTTGCTGGGTAGAACTACTGAATGACTACGATTGCGCCATCAAGTATCACCCCGGTAAAGCTAACGTTGTAGATGATGCCCTTAGCTGAAAGGAGACAAAACCCAAGCGTGTGCGAGCTTTGTAGCTCACCATTCACTCAAACCTCCCAAACCAGATCCATTCTGCTCAAACCGAAACATTGAAAGTAGAAAACATTGAAGCTGAGTATTTACGGGGCATGGAGAAGCGACTTGTGGAAAGATCGGATGGTATCCTCTACTTCATGGTGCGGATATGGATTCCTCTATATAGTAACCTTAGAGATCTTGTGATGGACGAAGCGCACAAGTCTCGATACTCTGTTCATCCAGGTTCGGATAAAATGTATCAGGATCTCAAGGTTTTGTACTGGTGGCCAAAGATGAAGGCCCACATCGCGACTTACGTAAGTAAATGTTTGACTTGTTCGAAGGTCAAGGTGGAGTATCAGAAACCCTCAGGCCTACTTCAGCAACAAGAGATACCCATGTGGAAATGGGAACAGATCGCCATGGATTTTGTCACCGGGCTACCTAGAAATCAAAGCGGAAATGATACCATCTGGGTGATCGTCGACCATCTCACGAAATCTGCACACTTCCTCGCAATCAAAGAAACTGATAAGTTCTCGCAGTTGGCTGGTATTTATCTAAAGGAAGTGGTTTCCAGGCATGGAGCGCCAACCTCCATTATCTCTGATCGAGATCTGCGTTTTATATCAGATTTATGGCAAGTGATGCACAAATCATTTGGCTCACGTCTTGAGATGAGCACTGCCTATCACCCTCAAACGGATGGTCAGAGTGAGCGAACCATCCAGACATTGGAAGACATGCTGCGAGCATGTGTTATCAATTTTGGTAAAGGTTGGGAGAGACATTTGACCTTGGTGGAGTTTTCTTACAATAACAGTTACCATACCAGCATCCAGGCAGCTTCGTTCGAGGCTTTGTACGGGCGGAAATGTTGATCTCCTCTCTGCTGGGCTGAAGTGGGTGACAGCCAAGTCACAGGCCCGGAGCTTGTGCTCGAAACTTCTGAGAAGATTGTGCAAATCAGAAATCGTATGGCGGCGGCGCGCGACTGTCAGAAAAGCTACGCTGACAAGCGTAGGAAACCCTGGGAATTCGTTGTAGGCGATCGTGTTATGCTGAAAGTTTCACCCTGGAAGGGTGTAGTGCGCTTTGGGAAGCGCGGAAAGCTTAACCCTCGTTATTTTGGGCCTTTCAAAATTCTGGAATGAATTGGTAAGGTGGCCGACAAGCTAGAGTTACCTGCTGAGTTGGGTAATGTTCATGATGTATTCCATGTTTCACAGTTGAAGAAGTGTTTGTCCGATGAAACACTTGTAGTACCGTTTCAAGAGCTGAAAATCAACGACAAGTTGCAGTTTGTCGAAGAACCAATAGAAATTATGGACCTGGAGGTCAAGGTCCGTAAGCATAGCCGAATTCCGATCGTGGGAGTTCGTTGGAACTCAAGACGTGGACCGGAGTTCACATGGGAACGCGAGGATCAAATGAAGCTCAAGTACCCACATTTATTCCCTGATGACAAGTCCAAGTGTGGCAAATCCAAACCTGGTGCAACTAATGAATTTCGGGACAAAATTCCCCTTCAAGTTGGGGATGATGTGGCACCTGGGGAAAATCCACAGTCATCCTGATTCGACACTTCACCGCTTTCGGAGTACTTATCATATTTCGGGACGAAATTTCTTTCAAGTTGGGGATGATGTGACAACTCGAACTTTCAAGGTCTTTCCTCTGCGTGATACTTGTTTCGCACCGGTGTTTTTATAATTCGTTCTGCATTATAACTTGTATATGTTTAGTATATGATTAATGTGTTTAGTTTTATAAACTTTTGATCTGTTTAAAAGTTAATCACCAAACTTGATGAAACATTAGGTGTCGCCACTAGCAAACCCGACGAAACATAAGTGTTTCGTCATTCCCTCTACTCAACGAAACTTGGGGAGTTTCGTCGCCCCCTTTGATGTTTCGTAGAGATGGGCTTTCGCCCGAGTGAGGCCCAATGTTCTAATATAAATTAAGTTACGTTCTTCGGCAAACCCTAAAACACTATTGTTCTTTCCCTCATAACCGATGGCTGTTTCATATAACTCGAAGTCTCCGGCTCTTGATCTTAGTAATCCATTCGATTTCACGGTTAGTGAGATATCATATCCTATTTCTGTAAAACCAGTGACTGTCTTGATTGATGCATGATTGTTAGGGTTGAACATGTTTGAGTATAATGATGCATATTGATCCACGGTAGCATGAGTTGTTGGTTAGTGGTTAGGGTTGTTAGCTATCGTCATGAATGTTATACATGGAAGGATTTGTGTGTCAACTGCATGAATTACTTGTGCTGCACATGTCTTTGGGTTTCGGCTTTGATAACTTGAGTATGTGATTCATTAATAAGGAACAGTAACTATTGCGTTCAAATATATGGATTTACTGTTGATTACGTTGAATGTTATTGTGGCACGATTAGAACTCATGTGATAACATTATCTGCATAATTGAGTCATTGGGATCGTGTGTGATTAGGGTTGTAACTGTTGGTGTGTGCGTCGAGGGTTTACCCCGACAAAGGACCAGGGTTTTGTCGACTAGTATCTCGACGAAACATGAGTTTTGTCACATCTCTCACGACAAAACATGAGGTGTTTCGTCAAGGTTGGACCTCGACGAAAGTTGATCTTTCGCCGTAGGGGTTATGACTTGAACAGTGAGTGATGTGGTGCATGTTATTTTATAGTTATGCTTGTTGTATGAAGCTAGACTATCTTGAAATAAGGTACTTGTATAGACTGTTATGAATAGTCAAATGTAAACTGTTTAATGTGAATAACTGATGCTACTATGAATGGTACTGCATGATATACATAAGGATGTGGACTGTTGTGTGAAATGTAAACTGTGTAATTACATAAAGTAACATGTTTTGAAACTGATACTGATTGATAATCACGATAGGGTTGTTTGACTAACTGGAACGGGTAACTTGTTAAATACCGAGCAAATCAAGGTGAGTTCACTACTCTTGAGCATGCGCCCCGGTGGTTGGGACAGTCAGTGGGTATCCCGGGGAGGGATAAGTCTTTTGGGTAAAGCTGGGATGTTGGATAAATATCTCACTCTATCACTCTTAAGTCCCATCTTTTTGTTACCGGAGAGGTAACGAGGTATTAGTTGGTAGCGCTACTTAGGTTTGGCACCCTCACCCCGTACCGGAGAGGACGGGTGTGAACTAATGACCCAGTCATGCCCAGTGTTTTGATAGGAGCACTGGGGAACGGGCAAAACATACATCAGGAGCCGTCTTGTTCAGTATCGAGATATTATCAACATTACTTTCAGATTCGTTAACAAACTTGTTAAACAGTTGGTAATTAACGTTTTCGTAAAACTGTGAACTCACCAGCGTTGTCTGATACACTTGTTGCATGCTCGCAGGTCGTTAGGTACTTTGGATGGGAACTTGCTATCTGGATGGCTGGAGATGTCATGGTCATGTCGCTGAGGATTACTTGAATGTTATTTAAACACTATTACATTTGGTTTTGGGAATACTTTAAACATTAATTTGTCATTTGCTTCCGCTGAATCTGATAACTCTTGTTTGATAGTTATGATTGTTTAATTTAATAAACATAAACTTGGTAATGATTCATTATTGGTTCAATGTGATTAGTGGCTTGGATCCTGCTACGTCACACGTCCCGCGGTGTTTTCGCATGTGGTATTTTGGGGGTGTGACATGAATGACCTTGGCACGGTCTAATTATTACTCGAACTGCAGTTTGAGTATATATGTAATTATATTTTACTAATCCCTCAAGTACATATAGAAGATGATGTTTGAATATTTTAGCATCGACATAGATGAACCTTAAAGTATGTTAAAGTTTGTTAAGTCATTTGTTATAAGAAATGCCTATTATAATCTCCTACCAAAGTAGAGATTCTCATTCTAGAAGTACCATCGTTAAATGCATAAGTGCATTAATATGTTTTGCTAGCTATGTATGGTTATAATATCTTTCACTTGAGCTTTTTGTCATGATATAACCTTTGTCAAGCGAAGAGACGTCGGAATGAGTTCAAAGAAATATTTCAGGTATAAACGATATTTGGTTATATTTTACTAACCCATCAAAACAAGTTTGGTTAGTCTTGTAGATGCAGGAATGTAACGAAACACAGTTGTGGACATATGATAATATTTGGAGGGAGGCACCTAAAGTCTCGTTAGAAGATTATACAACATTGCTCAACATAAAGTATTGCACATTAAGGGATCAAGCGACAAATCATTCGCTACAAAAGCTTTATTCGACTTTTAAGGAAGATGGACACACGTCACTTAAAGGATACATGTTAAAATGAGGGGGAGACTTATTCAAGTTGCACTCTTTTTCCCTTAACTAAGTTTTATCCCAATGAGTTTTCTTAGTAAGGTTTTTAATGAGGCAACATATCTGATCCAAAAGTATCAGGAGGAGAAAATACGCGCTGCACTCTTTTTCCCTTAGCTGAGGTTTTGTCCCACTGGGTTTTCCTAGCAAAGTTTTTAACGAGGCAACATCTCTAAGATTATCAAGTTGACAACCAAGCATATTAAAAGTAGATATATTATTTTCACTTATCACGTGGATAGTCAAGGAGGAGTGTTATGAATAAATTATTTATGGTGACTCTTCACGTTCTTAACTCTCGTCTCTTTATTTACTCTTGTATTAATAACATGGCCTATATATAGAGGTCCTGTGTATTTGATATGATAGACTCAATATCAATAAGAATTATCCCATTCTCAGTTTGTTTTCTCTGTTAAGTGACCCCATGTGCATATCACGTGAGGGGTATTTCAGTTTATTTGTTTCTTTTCTCCTGCCTATTAAATAAGACCCCTTTTCCCACAAACCTAACCACCAACAGCATCGATTCCATCATCTTCTCCACTGTTCGTCTTCCTCAGGTCGTCTTCCTCAGCAGCCTCGATTCCATCATCCTCATGGTTCTCTGCAATTGTGGCCAAGATGCAATCATAGTTACGTCATGGACTGATCTCAACCCTGGTCGGCGATTCTACTCCTGTCCAACCATGGTAATGTATACTATTACCGATTTTAATAGTCTAGGGCTTCAAAAGTTTGATCCTTTCTTCTTTCTCTGTAGAATCCCAACTGTGGAAGATTCATAGGGTGGGTGGACCCACCAATGTGCAGTTGTGCAGTGGCAATTATTCCTGGGCTTCTAAGACACAGAAACCAAGTTGATGTTAAGTTAGCCAAGATGCGGGAAAAGAATCGGCTGAAGAACAAGATCATTACGGTTCTTTTGATAGTTTTAGGGTTTGTGTTTTGGATGTATGTTAAGGCTTGAATGCATTGGATAATGTAATGTGTTAAATGTGAAGGATGTTGTAATGTTTTTGAAAATCTGATGTATGGATAACATTCAATGAAGTTGGTTGTTTTGAAGTAATTATGTGTTAAATGTTGAAAAAATGTGGTTGGTGAAATATGGTTAGCATTCAATGAGCAGCAGGTTGTTTGGAAGTAATTATGTATTGTGCAAAGTGAATTGTGCAAAACATATTGGTCGAATCTTATGCGCGAAACAAAATTGTGCATGACCTGTTCCTACAAAATGTACATTGCACAAACGAAATTGTGCATGACCTGTTCCTACAAATGAAGACAATAACCTGTACATGAGATGTCCAAACTTTAAACCACAAACATGAAAGTAAAACAGAAAATACTAAACCACAAACCTTAAACGACTGAACATTAAACATCCAACCATACATAATAATTAAACATCCAACCATACATGATAACTGTCATAGTGTTTTAATAAGCTAAATAGACACAAAAGACTGCATGATTGTTTTAAGACAACCCAAAAACCATAACCCGACAACCCGAAGAACCATAACCCTTAAACACTTGGACCTGCCTGACCAGCCTCAGTAGCTTGATTACCATCTTTCTTCTTCGTTCCTTTCCTCCCTTTCTTCGGCCCGACAACTTTTTTGGTCCTTCCACAAGTTCTTTGGTTGTGGCCCTTTTCACCACACTTCTGGCACTTCACCGACTTCTATTTTCTTCTGAATTTGCCACCAACCACAGCCTCCTCGTTATCAGCTTCAGCAGCCCTGTTTCTCTTGTTTCTTGCTTGTGAAGCCCTTTCAACTTCATCCTGCAACTCCACAGCATCCTTCCTTCTTTTCTTCTTAGGTCTGCCGATAGGTCTGTGGTGCAGAGGTGGGGTTAGGTTGGTTGGAACCTGTGATTTTGGCCACAATTCTCTGCCATTAATGGGACCAATGGTATGACTGTAAACCCTCTTCCATGTTTCAAGATAATAACATTCATTAACCCATGATTCCGGGGGTCCAACCTCTTCGCCATTCATTGCCATGTCCCAATTGACAGCCACAGCATGCCTACAAGGGATTCCTGAAACTTCCCATTCTCTACAAGTGCAAACCCTATCCACAACATCCACAACATACTGTTTATGTGTTGCAGCACCATCCACTGTGACCTTACCACTGACTTGATACTTTTTCCCACCACTCCACTTAACATTATAATTTGCAGCTAATTTCTTTGTGTTTTCAAAAATCTTTGCAACTCTAGGAGTAAGTGGACCATTTGTCTGCCGAATCTTCCTGAGAACATTCACAATCCTCTGCATTAAATACTCTCTGACAAACTCCAAAGCAGAAATTATAGGCTTGTCTCGACCATTGACTGTCCTTGCATTCAAGACTTCACACATGTTGTTCAGTACCACATCAGATTGTGCCCTACCTGTATAGCAAATTGCCAAACTCAATGATCAATATATGAACAAAGACAGCAATAAACAGCAGTTATAAGGTTGGAAACAGCAATAAACAGCAGTAAACAGCAGTTATAAGGTTGGAAACAGCAATAAACAGCAGTAAACAGCATATACCTGTAAAATGAGACCTGCTCCAGTGAATGGGTGGAATACTTGCCAACCAGTTATAAGCTTCAATGTTGTACAACCTCAACTCTCTTAATTTCAAACTTCTCCTAGTTTCGAAATCTTCCATTTCCTCATCAGTCAAGCTGTCAAAAGACTCATAACTTAGATTTTCATCATCTAATAAGTCATCACTAGTATCCACATCATGGTTGCCAACAGACTCTACTTCAGCTTGCTTAGACTGACCAACCTCAGACTCATCACCCTCCGCTTGCCTAGACTGACCATCTACTGGAAAATCAGTTGAGAAATTTGCATTGTCAAAATCATAGCTAAAACTGTTAGTGAACGATGCATTCTCCACAACTACATTAGCCTCTACACCACCTACATTAGCCTCTACACCACCTACATTAGCCTCTACACCACCTACATTACCTGCATTACCCTCTGCATCACCTGCATTATCAGCAGCCTCTAAACCATCTACATCAGTTACATCTTTCCATTGAAGTAAGAGATTTTTTGATATCCTAAGTTTCTTTCTTCTAGGCCTTTGAATGGTATTAACATCACCCCCCTCATTTTCTAATTCTTGAATAACCACCTTCGATGCTGGTGTAGGACTAAAGTAATTTTTAACCTTGGTTTCACCATGTTCTATAAACACCTTAATAACTTTGTTTTTTGCAACATATTTGGCCAAAAGCCTAACATCACCATCGTTACCTAAAGGACATAATCCAACATCTAAATCTAAATCAGGAATCTTAAAATGGTAATACAACTTCACATCAGGAACATATAGTTGAAGATCTCTCACCATCCAATCGATTTCATGCACTGAAAATTCTTCAATGTTGCAGTAGTCAACAAAAGCAGCTTTACCAAAAGCATATTTTCTTCCTGGTAACGGAGTAAACACACCACCATAAAGAAGTTTTATGCTGAAAAAGTTCTCAAAACCATCTGCACATACATTAAACTCACATTAGGGTATAAAATTAGGGTTTTAACATTTTATTTGTGTATATTGCATGTTGTTGAACCTGTACCATTCTTGCACAATGAAGCTAGGGTTTTAACGATACATACCGTAAACACTCTCTCGTACAAACTGCTTCACATACTCAGAATTGGATCGGAAATTCCACTGACGGTTGTTGTTTGGATGTTGAGGATCGTCGTCCTTCATTTTCGTGGGAAGATTCTGATGATCAATCGATCAGATTTAGGGTTTAGATTGTGTGAAGAGATTAGGGGAAGATGATGAGCCAAATTCGCCTTAGGGAGGGAGGGAAAACAACTGAAAATTAGGGAGTAGGGGTGCAGGCATACTTTTAAATGAAAGAAACAAATAAACTGACCAAAATACCCTTCACGTGATATGCACATGGGGTCACTTAACAGAGAAAACAAACTGAAGTTAGACCCAGGGACTATCCGAGAACAAAACTTGAAAACTTGGGGACTATTCAAGTAGTTTTAGAAAGATAGGGACTATAGGTGAAAAAAGGTGAAACCACAGGGACTATCCAGGCATTTTTCTCTTAATTTAATTTGTTAGTTTTGCTAGTATTGTGCTTTTCTGGAAATAAGAATTATTTCGTAAAGTGGTGTAGCATTTTCATATATGTAACATTACATTTTTTATTGTATATGATTATGTGTTATAGGTTTTCTTAGTATCTCACCTAACTACATTATTTGTAATACAGTTTCTTCAGAAATCATTTACAGAAACTATCTATATCAATCAACCCAACAAAGGCAACAATATCCGTCCAACAAACCGTGCCCAACCTGCCAAAGAGTATGCCTAGGGGTCGAACTCGATGATATGTATGATATCGATGCCAACACTCCCCTTTATACCACCAATTTCGTAAAAAAAATAATAAAAAAAAACACACACACACACTAAACACCTTAGACAAGAAGATAATATACATTTCCTACCAAAACAATCTAAATAAGTAAAAAACTAGCATAAAGCTGTATATTTTATACTAAGGATATAGCCTATATATCTTTTTGAATTGTATACCGAAGTCACTTTTGCATTAAAGTATTTTGGTGGTACTCTCGAAATCTTTCATTGTATGTATACCAAATCATATAATTTAAAGAGAAAATATGACCGAGTATCTGATTCTATGTGAAAATGTGTGACAGAATAATCGTATCTAAAACAAACCAAAGACCTTATTTATATAGATGAGGAACCGTCACAATCTTTAAGTTGAAACATTACAACTGCCCATGATATAGTATGTTAGTTGGCTGTTAAAAACCTTGGCAGTTATTCGGTTACATCAGTAGTAACTTATTAGTAGGAAGAACCATCAACGGTAACTAAATTATTGTTGATGAATGGCCTTTTACATGTAACTATGTTGAGACGCACTTACACCATATACACAACTAGTGATAGCAGTTGTTACTGTCTTCAGTTAGCATGAACGGACCAAGTTATTGTTGATAACTAGTTATCACTATTGACAATCAGTTACCACTAATGACAAGTTATCAGTAATGATCAGTTTTTTCCCCCAAGATCAAACCCCCCTAGGGCGTTTCCCTTAGACACCACTAGGGCGTTTGCCCCAAACCTCATCAAGGGACTTGCCACTTTGGTACCCCCAATGTCCTAGGGGGTTTCACTCCCTAGAACCTGCATGGTTTCTAGGCTTTAGAAATCTTAATAATCTTAAAGAGTGTGCACTCCTTAGCTGCTAACCTGTATCAATATTTATTATGATTTCACTTGCTTACATTTAAATGAATGAACACTAATGGATGTCGTGTTCATTCAGTTTTGTTCATGAACGTTCAACAATATGTTCGTTTATTTTCGTTTACGTCCATTCATGACAGTTTTTTTTTGTGTAGTTTGTGTTCAGTCACTAGAAACTTAGATTTTTGAAACACTATTTTAGGATAATTATGTTTATGCTTATTATATCTAAGTTGTGTGTTTTAGGATAATTATGTTTATGATTGATGACGTAGGTACCTTGAAACCCCACTCAGCAAGTCTGAGAACAATAATAATCGTAACAAGTAACAAAAGGCGAAAGACATAAACCAGAAGTAAGAAGCTGGAAGCCAGAAGCTAGAAGCTCCCGGCAGGAAGCTGGCTTATCAATAGCTGGTGACCAGAAGCTAAAGTTACTGTACACATCGGGACTTGAACTCGGTGGGTCAAGAGTGATGGGACTTTGCCCAAAAGCACATAAAGGTGACATCGAGACACACAAACCTTACATTACCAAAAGAGGCAAGACTCACCCTTCAAGCAACATCATCCAAGGATAAGCACTACCATGATGAGAATGTGTGAGCTACCATAGGCTTCCTTGGGCAGAACACTATGCCTATTTAAGTGGAGTCTTTCCTAGCTCAAAGTAAGGTCTCTCGATTACTCTCACTCTTAATAACTATCCTTTACCATTTCGCTTAAACTCTTAGAGATTCATCAATTGATTCTCACGACGGAGTCCAAACGCGGGAGGCCACCTCTCGCGTTAAGGTTAACAGTGTTATTTGACTGCAGATTAAGATCATTAAGCTACCTTTTGGAGTTGATCTTGAAACTTCCCCCTGCTATACTCTTGTTGCTTTAACAAGTGGCACACACCGTGGGGTTGCGCTGCTTAGAACAGTGTTCCCGGTAGTTCCGCCATGCTCCTAAGTTACTATCTCTTTTAAGGCCGGAAAGAATCCTCATCCAAAAGATGTCTCCAGCAGTCCACTGCCTCCCTCTAGCCCTCCAGCCACTCCCGGAATTGGCAGCTGCTCTACCAACACGGACGGACCTTGGGCCGCACCGGTAACACAAGATGCACAACAGTTTCGGACACCCCCTCTACAATGGGTTGCTCCATCTTCACCGAGTGAAGTTCTTTTCCCGGTTAAAACCATGGAAATAACCCCAAAAAGAGTAAGGAACAACTTTATACAGCTGGCAGAGCTCTTGAATGGTTATGTTCGAGAAGAACATACCAAAGGGGTCAAAGTTCGTTTATATTATGATGAACCAGTTGTTACACCCTCACCCATGCCTCCCCTGTTGTGTTAGTTACACTACTCCAAGTGTTAGTCGAGTTGGATCTGGTCCTAACCTAAATCCATACCTCATGCTTGATGGTTCACTCTGGGCGGGGAGCATACACCCCATCTCTCCTTTTCTTCTTCCAAGAATCCCCTAGTACAACATTGAGATACTCCTCCAGCAGGCTCAGACTGTACCTTCTCAGGCACAATGTCTTTCGAAGATTCCCTCGAATCGCTACCATTGGCTAGCAGTGCGGTAACCGCAAGTTTGTCACCATCCCCTAACATTCAGCACAACTTCCCCATGTCTGGCTTGCAACAACCACAGATAGCTGCCCTTCTGGCTCAGTTAAGCCAACAGCTAATGGGAAGTCATGTTTGGCAAGCTGCTCCTAGTCAGGTTAGACCACAAGCTCAAGTTCAAGCAAACACCAACACAACTGGGGCATGGGTAAACCTCGACATACCATCCATGCCTTACACGCAAAGCTTGTTGTCATGCTTCTTAGATGAGATAGCCATCTATGTCCTCCAAAACAAGATAAAGATGCCTTCAAATGTTAAAACATACGATGGCCTGGAAGATCCCGAAGATCACCTTTAGGTCTTCATGGGAGTAGCTATAGTTGAACAATGGAATAATGCAGAGTGTTTCCATATGTTCATACAAACTCTCATCGGACCAACTTGATTATGGTTCAGTGGCCTCCTTACCAGAAGCACAACATCATTCAATGACCTACACAAGAGTTTCCTAGCAAACTTCACCCCTAAAAAAAGATGCACCAGAGACGCAACTGTCATGCACCAAATCCAACAAAAAGATCACGAGGACCTTTGAGCCTTTATTGAAAGGTTCAAAATGGAAAGGTTAATGTACAGTGGGGCAACGAAAAAAATGAGGGTGTCAGCCTTCATGAATGCTATAAAACCTAAAAAGCTGCTCCTTAGGTGGTTCCATGAAAATAACCCCCAAACCATGGAGGAAGCCTTCGAAAGGGCAAAGTCTTTCTTGAAGGGTGAAGAAGCCCTAGAGAAACAAGCTTCCAAGAAAAGAGAACAAGGTAGCTGGAGGGAGCTAGCTCCCTCATCAAAAAGATTAAGGTTCCAACCCTTTATAGAGCGACGATCGTTCTGGTCCCACGAAGGGAGGAGATTCGAAGACAGGAGAAGGCCTCCTTGCCCAAATAAGGGTTAGGACAAAGACAAGCACATCTTCACTCTTTTTACCAAAACACCCAGGAGATCTTGTCAACGGAGGAGGTCAAGTATAACTTCCAGTAAGAGAGACACCAACAATTTTTGTGCCTTTCACAATGACACGGGGCACCATACCAATGACTGTTTCCAACTGAAAAGGAAAATATAGGAAGTTGTTAAAACAGTCATGTTGGCTCATCTAGTGAAGGACATAAAAGACAAGAAAGAAAGAATGAAAGAATGAAAGAAGGAAAGAAGGAGGTTAGTATAAACATGTTGTGGACGGAAGATAAACAAGAAGGAAAAAAGAAGAACAACACCCTGGAACCAACAGTTTATCTGCTTCCCCCCGACAGATCCAGACAACAAGCTCGAGCTTCCCATCATCGTGGAAGCTGAGCTAGAAGGCTTCCCCACCGACAGGGTATACATGGATCCAGGGGCTGCATCCAACATGATATACAAAAGATGTTTCCATCAACTCAAAGATGAGCTAAAAGCCCTCCTACAAGCTACCGATACATCCCTGCGAAGCTTCACCTGGGAAAGGGTGCAACCCCTAGGGAAGCTAACACTTAACGTATGTTTCCGGGTTGGTGATCTCTCCCGAACGGAGGAGCTTACGTTCATAGTTATAAACTCCCCTTCCAACTATAATCTATTGATAGGAAGGCTGGGTATTGCTATAACGCCCCGACTGCATATAAAAAAACCCTTGGCAGAAATGTCCGGGGGGGGGGGGTCACATTACAAATTGTTTCAAACACATGGTATTTAAGGTTTTGTTTTATTGAATATTGAATTATATTGTCTTTTATATATAAAATAAACACAAAAAATTTTCTTTTATTTTAAAGCAAACTAACGCTCGAGTCCATCCTATGTGTAGCATGCTTTCATAATCGTCACACATTAGCATCTGAAACATATGAGAAAATAAAGTCAACATTAAATGCTGGTGAGTAACATAGGTTTTGTAGCCATGAATATGGCAAAAAGTTTAGTATTGCAATACTTTGGTCAACTGTAAAAGTTGATGTAAAAATTTGTTTTGTATACAAGTTTTGTTGTGAAAATATTTAGTAGTGCAATACTTTGGTTTTGGTAATAGAACTTGTGGCATAGATAAAGTATACTTTGGTTTGTGAGAACTAAACATCTAGTATCAACAAAAGATAAATTGTATGGCTTATTTGGAAAACTTTGTATAAATAAGCGTGGTCGTTTGGTAATACATTCAAGCCTTTTTTTCTTACATTTTAGATTAACCACAAAGGTATATCCATTTGGGTAACTCGGTTTTTGTCATTCCCTAATCAAACTTCCAAACAGACCTAGGAAGCAGGAATGGGGTGTCAAATCCTATAACGCTATATCATACTACCGGTTAGCTAATCAAAGTTAATGAATGTATTTTAGACATGAATACAAATACGCACCAACAAGTTTCATACAAATATAGAAAATCATTGTGTTTAAGCCATATGTAGTAGTTTTGAAATTTATTGAATAAAGTACTATGTATATAAATCATATTGTTTTAAAATCTTGAAAATAGTAATAGGCATATATGATTCATCCCAAAGCATTTAGAAAGCGTAAAAGAGGGGACTATGTACTCACTTGGATTGTGGATGACTTTCTTATCGTGTATGCAAAGCACAAGTGCTTCCTAATATATCGGATAATTATATAGTTAGTGTGTATCATGGTTTTAAACGGAAGATTGGATAGAATGAGGTTTAAAATCAAACGAGTGAAAGATCTCACGTAATATGATTTATTAACCTTACATTCTGATTTGGAAAGTGTCTATAGGTGTTTTAACTCGTTACAACTTGTTAAAGTGGTTTACGCCACTTTAACGGGTCGAATGAGTCCTATGACGAGTCCAATATGTCAAAATGTGTTTAATAAAGTTGTATGATTAGATTATATGTCAAAAACATTGCTCATATATGCTTAAAACAATTTTATGCGAAAAAGGGTATTTTAGACATTTTAAAAGTATCTAAAGTTGACTCGTCATTTAAGCCATTAAATGATATGACCATAAGGTATAACATCAGAGGGTTATTCCCTATATTACTATGGTCATATAAATGGGCTTGGTCAGATCCTAAGGTTGACCAAACGGGCCAGATTCGAAAGTCAAAGCGGAAGTTAAACCGCTCGACTTTCGACTAAGGAATAATGACTAAACTAGAAATGACGAGCTAGACATGTTAAAACTTGTCTAATAATGTTATGAATCTAAATTTGGTGTCAAAACTTTAAGTTTTAATACCCGGAAAGTCTTTCTTCGTAAAATGCATTTTTATGCATTTTTTACTTTTATTTCGTAAAAGTTTGACTCGTTATTTCACCTACCAAACGCGATCACAAGAGGGTGTAATCGCAAGGGGTTAACACCTTCATTATTACGATCACATAGAAAAATTCAATTTGAACATGACTTGACCGAAATGGTCAGAACCGAAAGTCAAAGCAAAAGTCCATTCGCTTGACTTTTGGCTCATAACTAGCCAAATAATGAAAAAGACTAGGAGAAACACTTACAAGTGTTAGAAGAGGAAGATTAGAACTTAGGTAGGAGGCCTCAATTGCTGAAGCAAGCTCCAAGAGAGTAGAAAGAAGAACTTCACACTTTGCTTTGAAGTGTTTGAAGTGGTGTGAAGAAAAAAGATGAATTGAGGAGGTATTTATAGTGTTTTTGGATTCATAAGAGCTTGACAAATGTGTGATGAGGTGTTAGTGATGTTGCTTAGTGTCCATACATGTGTCTAACCAGAAGTAAGGTGGCAAGAGGGGTGCAAGATGGCATACTTGGTGAACAAGGCTTACTGCCCACAAGTTTCTGCATACTGGGCATGCCTTACGAACCGTATGGCTCAGGTCTTACGGTCTTTATGGACCCCTAGCAGGCAGAATTTGGTTTTTGACAGTTTAAGCCCCTGGACTTGTATTATCACATTTTTGCCATTTTTTACCCCTCTAATCCAATATTTAGGTTATATAAGGGTGTTTGGGCATATGTAACTTGGATTTTATTCCGGAAGTGTTATGAATATCGTCTTGCTCGATCGCACGATTACATATTTCGTAAATAAAAATAAACAATTTTATTAAAATATGAAAATGATCGAAATTGTACAACTTAACGGTTGAAAATTTCCAAATGTTACAATTGCGGCATTGGACGCCATAATATCCCTAGCACATATAATGAAGTTTGTAACAGATAAGGGGATCGCTTCGTTAACACCCATACAGGAAGCTCTCTTAGTCGCATCCATGGAAATAGAAGAAGGGGAAAAAAGTAATAAAAGAAAGAATCAAGTGGAAGAAATAAGCATCAATGACTCCTACACAGAGTAAAAGATAAAGATCAATAGTCACATTCCACAAGCAACCAAAAACAGGCTTAAAGACCTCCTTCAAAGGAGCACATATGTGTTTGCTTGGTGCTCTAGAGACATGGTAGGAGTACCAAGGGACATAGCCAAATAGCCCATACATATAAGCCCTATCACACAGAAGAAAAGAAGCTTAGCCCCCGAACGAAGCCTGGCTGCCTGTCAGGAGGTGAAGAAGCTAGTAGCAACTTGTATATTGAGGGAGGTGCAGTACCACTCTTATCTATCAAACCATGTTATGGCAAAGAAGCCTGATGCTTCCTGGAGAATGTGTGATCACTTTAAGGATCTTAACAAAGCATGTCCGAAGGACTGCTACCCCCTACCAGAAGTCGATTGGAAAGTAGACTCGCTTACAGGATTCGAGTACAAATGCTTCCTTGATGCCTAGACGGGGTATCACCAAATCAAAATGAAGAAAGAAGACGAGGAGAAGATAGCATTCTACACCAAAAAAAGTATCTTCTATTACAAAAAGATGCCTTTCAGGTTGAAAAATGCACGGGCGACGTACCAACAACTTGTGGACAAGGCCTTCTCCAAACAAATCGGAAGAAACATGGAAGCATACGTCGACGACCTTGTGATCAAAAGTCACACTTAGGAGGATTTGCTTCAAGATATTAAGGAAACATTCACAAACCTAAAAGCAATCAATATGAAGTTAGACCAAACAACTGCTCTTTTGGGTTCGAAGAAGGCAAGTTCCTCGGTCATATTGTAGGGAAACAAAGCATCAAGGCCAATCCGGATAAGGTCCGGGACGTCATAGAAATGAAGTCCCCCAAGACGAAGAAGGAAGTCAAAAGCCCTAATAGGAAGATAGCAGTCCTAAAGTGTTTCCTTCATAAGTCAGCAGAAAGATCATTGCCGTTCTTTAGAACGCTGAAAGATTGTGTAGATAAAAAAGACTTCAAATGGACAGATGAGGCAGAAGCTGCATTCAAAGCACTTAAAGAGCTTATAGTTTCACTGCCTACCATGGCAACACCCAAGAAGGAAGAAACAATCACGGTCTACCTGTCAGCAGGCTTAAAGACTATAAACACTATCTCATTTACTTTACATGCCACAAGCTCCATGCTTATAACCACCTATAATAACAACTCCCTAAAAGTACTTGCTCACAGGTCAATAAGCCATAAGCTCTGTGCTTGTGGTAGAACGAGGAAGGGATCAAATCCCGGTATATTTCGTGAGCAAGGCACTAAAATCAGCCAAAATTAACTATTCCCTAATTAAGAAGTTTGTACTAGAATTAGTACACACGGAAAAAGGATATGAAGATACTTTCAAGCTCATCCCATCCAAGTCATCACCGACCAACCACTACGGACCATCCTAGAGAAGCTCGAAGATACAAGGAGGTTGGCAAAATGGGTTGTGGGCCTAGGGACAGACAAAATCGAATACATCCCAATGAAAGCATTCAAGGGGCAGGTGTTGGCTGACTTTCTAGCAGAAATGCCTACAACAACAAAGGAAGTAAATGAGATAGAAGCGGAAGTGTGCCAAAGAATAATACTAAGAAAAGGGGCGTCGTTCTCAAACGGGGCTTCTAATATAGAAGGTTCTGGGGCAGGCTTCATCATCACAGGCCCCCAGGGAACCGAATATACTTATGCACCCATCTTGACCTTCCATGTATAAACAACAAAGCCGAATATGAAGTGTTGTTAGTTGGGCTAAGGTTAGCCAAAACCATGAAGGTAATATAATTACACACCTTCACAGACTCAAAACTGGTAGTTAATCAAGTAGGGGGCGAGTACTTAGCAAAAGAATCTTCGATGATAAAGTACAAAGCAAAAGCAAAAGTGAAAGAGCTCATGGGTAGCTTCAAGTCTTCCTCATTAAGCCAAGTGTTAAGAACAAAGATCAAACAAGTTGTTTCCCTCAGTAAGTTAGCTTCCCTTACCTTTGTACACCTCACGAAGAAGGTATTGGTTGAGGTCCTTAAATCAAGGTCCATCTAGGAAGCTGAAATCCAAGATGTGATGATCAAAAAAGAACACACATAGATAACACCCATTCACAGATTCTTAGAAGAATGGAAGCTCCCCCTAAAGAAGCGGAAGCTGCCAAGATAAGGATAAAATCTAAACTATATGTCATCGAAGATGGAAAACTTTACAAGAAAGGTTATCTCTCCCCATTGCTACTATGTGTGGGCCCAAACCAAAGCAGTTATTTGGTCAAAGAAGTGCATGAAGGTATTTATAGGTCACACGCTGGAGTAAGGACGATCTTGTCAAAGCTAATTAACATGGGATACTATTGGCCAACAATGCATAAAGACACGACTAAGATCGTACACAAGTGTGAAGCATGCTAGCTGCATGCTCCCGTCAAGTCTAACCCAAAACATGACCTTGCCCCTGTCATAGCTGCTTGGCCATTCTACAAGTGGGGAATGGACATAGTAGACCCTTTCCCCACAATAACTAGTCAAGTGAAGCTCCTATTAGTGGCGGTAGACTATTTTACGAAGTGGCCAGAAATTAAGTCGCTAGCAAAAATAACAGGAAAATTTGTCATCAACTTCGTTTGGGAGCAGATAATATGCAAATTTGGGCTACCAGGAGAGATCGTGACCAATAATGGCAAACAATTTGCATGAAATCCTTTTAGCTCTTGGTGCAAAGAACTCCAAATTAAACAAGTCTTCAGCTCCGCTTGCTACCCTCAGTTAAACGGGCAAGTGGAAAGCATGAATCGTAGCATAGTAGAAGGGCGGAAAACTCGGCTGGGAAGGTATGGCAAGCAATGGGTTGAGGAGCTCCCTAGTGTGCTATGGGACATACGTATTTTTAGAGAAAACAAGCCATCAAAAACCCCTATAGCCTCGTGCACTATTCTGAAGCTGTCATTCCAGTTGAGATTGGAGTAAAAGAAATGCTAAAAAAACACCTCAACAATACATAGATACTCCTAAACCTAGACTTGCTGGAGGTGGCCAGGGAAGTTGCCTTGATCAGAGATACTAGGTATAAAGAAAAAATGGAAGGCTACTACAACACCATGGTCTAAAAAGAAGCTTTCAAACCTGGTGACCTAGTCCTAAGAAACAATGCAGCCAGCAAGCAAGAAGACCCATGAAAGATGGGCCCAAAATGGGAAGGCCCATACGTTGTCTGTCACACCATGACTTTTGCGGAAGTGTATTATGTGTGACTTGCTTAATATCATTGCATTCAATTATACCAAACAACTATATGCTAGAAATCATGATGTTCATCCATTACTAAGTTTCAAAATAATACAAACCATATTGTTTAACATCAACCAAGACTTCGAGTTTAAAATACAAACCATCCAAATGTTCAAAGTTCCATAAAGGACCTGACCAAATATATTGATAAAACAAGGATTTGAATTGTATGTCCTATCTAGGATAAAACATCCAAATCAAACCCTACAAAAGTGTGTATGACATCATTTATTGTAGACACACATTGAAAACCTTGAACATCCGCCAGATCCATTTTCAATTTCCTGAAATACATGTAGTTTGAAAACATCAACAAAAGTTGAGCGAGTTCATGTGTTTTGTATGTGAGTTCGTAATAAACTTGTAATCACTGTAAGTATGTATTTGTAAACCCGGTATGAAAGCATCTATGAACAAATCAATTAATGATTTGCAAGGTCATTAATATGTGTGCAACGGCGTAGGAAAGCTCAAACCTAGCAGATTTTGTACCGGGCTTCTGGCTGGAAGACATAGTCACCACCTTCGGCCACTTTCGGCCCAGGGGTGGGGCTCGCAGTACCCAAATAGATCTATCACTCATGTCCCTCAGTCTTTATACGAGGATCAATGGTCTTAAGTGTGCGCCTACCCATTCACATGATCTAACAGTTCATTCCTTAGCTAACCATACCATTCGAAATCATTGAAATATTTGTAACATGCACTTCACCCCCGAAGTTATAAAAACTGGAAACAGTTAGAAGAAAAGGGGGACATGAACTCACAATCTTGCGTCCTGCAAACTCGTATAACTCAAAGATCTTGTACCGAAGTCGTGCAACTACTTACACACGTATTATGGTTTATTAGACGGATGGGTCGTGCCTCAACTTTTAGTCTTACTTGTTATGACTTTGTATCTTTGGGTTACGTTTTGATGTAACAAGTATTATTCCAAAGTATATAATTATTGGTTAAAATAATGATATTTTAACTTAAATTATATTTATTAATTTTTGGAATATTTGTTAAAATAATACATTTTAACTTAATTGACTTGTAATCCTTCCATGAATAATTTCCTCAAGGATGGGTATACTTATACTTGTATTTTTAGACTTGTGCATTTTGCCAAGTATTGCTGGTGTATTCCGGTGTGTATTTGTACGTACAAAAATACGTATTCTTATTGTATTTATTAAGTATTCTTATACTTAATTTTGTATTTAATTTTCCGGAATATTATTTTTAACCAATAAAAATCACCAATATATATATTGTTAAAATATATATATTTTGAGAAAACTTTTATAGAAAATTATCTATAATTCTTCCTTGGCAAAAATAATTATATTTTCATATAAACCTCAAAAATAATATATTTTCAAGATTAACTTAGAAAATATTTATAATTCCATTTTTCACCCCAAAAATAATATATTCTAAATTTGTTTAAGAAAATATATTCCCTTCAAAACAATATATATTCTAATAATTCAAGAAAATATATATATCCTTTCTCTATTAAAAAATAATGCATTTTTTACTTGTCAAAAATATGATATATTTTTGTAACACTTGCAAAAATTATAATTTTCGTTTCTTTGGTTTTCAAAATACCGTTTAACTTATTTGTCAAAATATACATGAACTTAATTCTGGAATATATATATATATATATATATATATATATATATATATATATATATATATAGTGTGTGAGGTTCATTGGGGAACACTAAAAAATGGGGAACAGTGCGAACCGACTCAAACGAACTCCGATTGGACTCATTCCAGCGGCGTTGGAACCGGCTCGTCGAACCCTAACTAGGATCTCTTAACCCTAAACCCTAAATATATTAGGGTTTGGCTTTTAGGGTTTGGATTTTAGGGTTTAGCTTTAGGGCTTAGCCTTAGGGTTTAGCTTTAGGGTTTAGGGTTTAGCTATAGGGTTTAGCTTTAGGTTTGGCCTTTAGGGTTTAGCTTTTATGGTTTATAGTTTAGATTTTACGGTTTAGCTTAGGTTTTAGCCTTATTTTTTAGCTTTAGGGTTTAGAGTTTAGGAGTTAGGATTTAGGATTTAGGGTTAAGAGATCTTAGTTAGGGTTCGACGAGCCGGTTCCAACGCCGCTGGAATGAGTCCAATCGGAGTTCGTTTGAGTCGGTTCCCCGCTGTTCCCCACTTTTTTAGTGTTCCCCAATGAACCTTCCCCTATATATATATATATATATATATATATATATATATATACATATACATATACATATATATATACATATACATATACATATATACATACATATACAAATATATATATATATAACCCGTATTCCTTGTTCGGTTTGTCAACTTTTTGGGTATAAAATATATATTTGCTTTCTTGGAATTTTGGTAATATTTTGTATTATAATTCTTGGTATTTTGGTAAGTTATATTATTTCAAGTCCTAAAATAATATAACTAATAAACATAATATACAAGTAATCACACAAATTGTGACATCTAAATATATATTTTCCTAAATATGTACTTAGTCACTTTTATTTATCAAAAACCAACATCCAATATTTGTAACTTTTTTGTAACAAAAATTATGGCAAATTTTATATGAAAAACCATGGTTAAAATTTACTTATAAACACTTGTTTAAAAAAATATTTGTCTAAGTGTTTAAATTCTATAAAATTTTTGCCATAATTTCCCCTTAAAAATGCAGGTTTCCATGCTTTCAAAGCATATCATTTTCTTTTAAAATCATCATCAATCAACAACAATTCAATCAACACTTACCATGTGCTAAAATCTTACAATTTACACTACATCATGAACTTGAAATTTTTGTAAAAACTTGTAGTAACTTACCATGTTATTTAGTAGACTTAGTTACCATTTAAAACATGGTTATTTGTTTATAAATCACACTCTTGAAGAATTAGTCTTTCACAATTTATAAGATGATTTTTCTAAAAATGATTCTTTTGTATTTTTCTTGTTACAAACATGTTTCTATACTTGATTTATCATTAAAAACATGGTTAGTTTCTTTAAACATCATGACTATGTAAATCTTGTAAATAAACTTGGTTTCTTGAGAAAAATATTTTTGAAATCATCCTTTTACAAGACTTATTACATGTTTCATACTTGATCATACATAAAATCATCTTTGTTTTCAAGTTCATGTTCCACATAATAGGATGATCATTTTGATTTCACAAAATCCATCCTCTCACTTGATAGATCATGTGTTTAATCACAATCTAGCAAGTTTCATATGATGATTAACATCATAAACACAAGTAATCAACAATCAAGATTCACACATACACTAAAATAACAATGATTCTTATGTAGTGAGCTTTATGTTAAAGATTATCTTATTATTCTTTCATGATCTTCATGTTTAACACCTTACATATTCTTTTAACCAACATAATGAGGAGTAAAATGAAGTTATGAGAGCCTTACTACTAGCACAAGGCTAGGAAAGAAACCAAAGATGAAGAAGGTGATGAACTAGGTGGTTAATAGCTCTTGAGAAAGGTCCTTCAACTTCCAATGGCACCAAGCTCCTTAGTTAAGCTCCTAGCACCTTTGTAACACCTTAGAATGGATGATCAAGACTTGAAAGTGGGTGGTGTAGTGGTGGTGGTTCTCGACCGTGAGGGAGGAGGAGAGGGAGAGCGTGAAGGTGTTTGATGTTTGAAATGAGAAGTTATGAAAGAACTTGTGGTTTTTATTTACAACTCTCCAACATTTAAGTATCCATTGGTCTTAATGTTTCTAAAGTATCATGCATGATCAAATAAACGATGCACATAAAATCAAGGGTGGGTCCACCGTTGTAACCGTCCATATTAGGGGGGGGGGGGTATTGGTTAAGTTGTGATGATAAGTTAGATCATTTAGTTAGAATCTAAGTATAAAGGTTAGTGTTTTAGTTGTTATATGTTTATAGGGTGTGTTATAATGTTCGGTGACCATAACTAGCTCGGAAATGGTAAAACAATGCTTCTAGTGAAAATTTGGTGTTTCGGGTAGTGTCCGGTTGGTTACCGGTTCGTTAAGGTGCTAAATTACGCAGTTTAGTGTGCTTTATGTTCCCTTTTATGACAGTTTTGATTCCCGACACTTAGGAAAGTATTCTGGACCATTAAACCATAATTCTGCATAATATTATGTTGTTAAAAAGCTGATTTTTGCTGAAAATTGCAGAATTCTGCAGTTTGGGTGAGTTTTAGGTACTTTCCGGCACTTCAACTATCACTAGGAATGCAGTTTTATGATCCTTACTTTCCTTCACACTATACTAGTGTAACTCTTGGTTTCTGGCTCATTCTGTGCCTTAACATCATGTCTGTCTGAGTACTGAACTCACGTCAGTATTTCTAGTTTATCTGATAACTGTGCTAACTTTGTTTCGTGCATCATTTGAATCATAAAGTGTTGCATGCAATAATGTTATGACATCATGCAATTTGTGATGCACTTGTATGTATGTGACAATAATCAGAAAGCATTCATGTCATTAATTTAAATCAAACATAGTCATTAAGCTACAAATTATTGTTAATTTATGGTACGGATACATGGAAATTTGGCAGTTGTCACATTCTCCCCCCGTTAAGAAAATTTGTCTCGAAATTTTAAGCTGCGCTATCAGTTGCAGGGGAGGTAGGGAACAAATGCGGATACTTTGATTTCATTCGACCTTCACGCTCCCAAGTAAACTCTGGGCCATGACGTGAGTTCCATCGAACCTTGACGAGCTTAACACTATTCCTCCGAGTCTTGTTGACTTTCCAGTCTGTAACCTCAACGGGTTCTTCAGTAAAGTGGAGAGTGTCGTTTATATGCACTTCATCCGCAGGGATGATAACTGTCTCCTGAGTTGGGCTCTTCTTCAGGTTTGATACATGAAACGTATCGTGAACATCGTTTAGTTCCTCTGGTAAATCTAGCTTGTATGCAACAGTACCAACCCTTTCCAATATCCTGAATGGCCCAATGTAACGTGGGTTTAACGTGCCACGTTTCCTAAATCGTGCTACACCTTTCCAAGGTGAGACTTTCAACAAAACCATGTCTCCTACTTCGAATTCCAAAGGTTTTCGTCTTTGATCCGGGTAACTCTTTTGTCAATCACGAGCCACCTTGATGCGCTCTCGGATTTGCATGATCTTGTCAGTCGTCTCTTGAACTAGTTCAGGATCAACCATCTGTCTGTCTCCAGCATCTGCCCAACACAACGGTGAGCGGCATTTATGGCCAGAGAGAGATTCGAACGGTGCGGCTTGAATACTTGTATGGTAGCTGTTATTGTAGGAAAACTCAACTAGAGGTAGATGAGTATCCCAACTGCCACCCAAATCCATTACACAAGCGCGAAGCATATCTTCCAATGTTTGAATAGTTCTTTTACTCTGACCCTCAGTCTGCGGGTGAAAAGCCGTACTCAGATTCAACTGAGATCCAAAGGCTTCCTGAAAGGATTACCAAATCCTTGATACAAACCGTCCATCTCGGTCTGAAATTATTGAGATAGGCACTCCATGACGTGCTACTATCTCCCTGAGATAAAGCTCAGCTAGCTTTCCCGTGCTATCCTTCTCTCAAATCGGTAGGAAGTGCGCAGACTTTGTCAACCGATCTACTATTACCCATATCATATCGTGTCCTCTAGGAGTCCTGGGTAACTTTGTTATGAAGTCCATCGAAATCTGTTCCCACTTCCACATGGGTATTTCAGGCTGTTGCAGAAGGCCTGAAGGTTTCTGATACTCGGCCTTAACCTTAGCATAGGTTAGGCACTTCCCAACATAATTAGCAACGTCGCTCTTGAGTCTTGGCCACCAATAATAATCCTTCAGATCTTGGTACATCTTGTTCGATCCTGGATGGATCGATTACCTTGACTTATGAGCCTCATTAATAATAACCTCTCTAATACCGCCATAAAGCAGAACCCAAATGCGTCCCATGAAATACAAGGTTCCTTCCTCGTTAGGAACCAACCTCTTCTCCATTCCTTGGAGATATTCAGTGTTAAGATTCTCCTTCTTAAGAGCTTCTTGTTGTGCGGCACGTATACGTGAAGTGAGATCCGTCTGAATAGTCATTTCTAAAGCCCGAACCCTTATGGGCTTAATCCTTTCCTTTCGACTTAAGGCCTCTGCTATCACATTCGCCTTTCCAGGATGATACTTGATCTCGCAGTCATAATCATTCAGCAACTCAACCCATCGTCGCTGGAACATATTATGCTCTTTCTGATCAAATATGTGCTGTAGACTCTTGTGATCCGTGAAGAAAGTACATCGAGTACCATACAGATAATGTCGCCAAATCTTCAAGGCAAATACCACTACACCTAACTCCAGATCATGAGTGGTATAATTCTTCTCATGAACCTTCAGTTGGCGTGAAGCATAAGCGATAACCTTTTAGCGTTGCATGAGCACGCAACCCAATCCCTGACGCGAAGCGTCACAATATACCATGAAGTCTTCCGTGCCTTCGGGTAGGGATAAGATCGGGGCATCGCATAGCTTGTTCTTGAGCAGTTGAAAGTCTTCTTCTTCCTTGTCTCCCCATTCATACTTCCTGTCCTTCTGAGTAAGGGAGGTCAGCGGTTGAGCTATCTTGGAGAAATTCTTGATGAACCTGCGATAATATCCCGCTAAACCCAAAAACTATCGAATCTCATTCGGTGTCTTCGAAGTTTCCCAGTTCTTGATTGCCTCAATATTTGTGGGATCCACATGAATCCCTTTCTCGTTTACCACATGACCGAGGAACTGTACTTCGCGAATCCAAAATTCGCACTTCGAAAACTTGGCGTAGAGCTTCTCCTTCTTTAATAACTCTAGAATGGCTCGGAGATGTTGTTTGTGCTCTTCCTTCGTCCGCTAGTAGATCAGAATATCATCGATAAATACGATCACAAATTTATCGAGATAGCACACTCGATTCATCAAATCCATAAACACTATCGGCGCATTAGTCAATCCAAACGGCATTACTAGGAACTCATAGTGTCCATAACGAGTTCTGAAGGCAGTCTTCGGTATACTTTCTTCTTGTATCCGCAACTGATGATAACTCGATCGAAGATCCATTTTGGAGTAGTAGCTTGATCCTTGCAGTTGGTCGAATAAATCATCGATCCTCGGTAAGGGATACCGATTCTTGATGGTTAGCTTGTTCTGCTCTCGGTAGTCAATGCACATTCGAAAGCTACCATCCTTCTTCTTAACGAACAGCACTGGAGCTCCCCAAGGAGAGAAGCTCGGCCTTATGAATCCCTTGTCCAATAACTCCTGTAGCTGCTTGAATAGCTCTTGCATCTCTGATGGCGCAAGTCGATAAGGTGCCTTGGCTACATGCGTGGCGCCTAGAACCAAGTCAATGTGGAACTCGACTTGTCGTTGCGGAGGTAATCCTGGCAAGTCTTCGGGGAAGACCTTTGGATATTCCCTCACCACTGGGATATCTTCAAGCTTCGGTTCTTCGGCTTCCTTATCCACTACATGAGCTAAGAAGGCAACGCATCCTCTACGTAGACACTTTTGTGCCTTCATACAACTGATGATTCGCATGGGCGTATCATGCTTCTCTCCATGAATCACGATTGTCTCTTCATTCGCCATTGGAATGCGAATGATCTTCTCATGGCACACTATCTCTGCACGGTTGCTAGACAACCAATCCATCCCAACTACGACATCGAAAATTCCCAAATCGACTGGCAGAAGATCTATCGAAAACTCACGCTCACCAAGCTCCAAAATACACCCTCTAATCACCTCATTCGCCTCTACTAGCTTTCCTTCAGCCAACTCTATCGAATACGGGACGTCTAACTTATTCGCGACTAAATCAAGTATATTCTTAAAATTTAGGGATACGAAGCTAAAATCGGCACCAGTATCAAACAGCACAGATGCATAACATTGATTAATTGGGAACATACCAGTAACCACGTTTGGATCCTGGCGTGCTTCCCTAGGTCCAATGGTGAACACCCTTCCACGTGCTTGGTTATTTTTAGGGCAGTCCCGCATAAAATGTCCCACATCACCGCAACCATAACATCCTTGGCCGCGTCCATTCTCATTACCACCCTGGTTATTGTTGTTTTTTCCTCCACGGTTTCCGTTACTAGCTTGGTTCCCATAACCACCACGATTTCCGTTTCCGCCGAAATTACCATTTCCTCCCTGATTTCGATTCCCAGTCTGATTTCCATTCCCACCACGGTTTCCATTACCACCTTGTCCTCCATTTCCACGTCCAGCACCATACCAGCATGCCTCCTTAGAATGCCTAATTTTTCTACAAGTATCACATTTTCCATATTTCCACCGACTAGCATGATGAAATTGGCAAACGTCACACTTTGGTAGGGTACCCATGTACCCTTTTCCTTTGTTTTCAGCATTTGCAGTGCCAGTCTGTGCCTCAGCTGGCTGATTAGCGTCCCTTCGCTTATTGGCATTGTTGTTGTTCACTCGAGTGCCTTTCTTGAAGTTAGTAAACTTCCTTTTGTTATCCCCAGATGACTCCACATGAGTCTCATTCTTCTTCGATTCAGAAATCGAGAACTTTCCCAACCTAACTGCTTCTTCAGTAAGCGCCACACTTAAGTCAATAGCCTCAGAAATAGTTGGAGGCTTGGACGCTGTCACCATGCTCAGAATCTGAGGTGGCAATCCCCAGATGAAACATTCTATCCTCTTAAACTCTGGCTCCACCAATTAAGGAACAACTCTTGACAAATCATGAAATCTCTGCACATACTCAGCCACCTTTGGACCATCCATTTTCAAGTTCCAGAATTCCTTTTCCAACTTCTGGATTTCTGCTTGAGAACAATACTTTTTGTGCATCAAATCTTTCAAGTCATTCCAAGTCAATGCATAAGCAACAGCCTCACCCAAAGTCTGCACCTGGAGGTTCCACCACGAGAGTGCCCCATCAAGAAACAGCCTAGAAATGTACGTAACTCTTTGCTCTGGAGCACATTTACTCATTCTCAAAACAGAGTCCGTCTTCTCCACCCAGCGTACGAAGGCGACGACACCCCCAGTGCCATTGAAATTTAGGGGCTTGCAGTCCAAGAACTGTTTATAGGTACAACATGTACACAAGCAACATCATTCACACAAAGCATTAGCAAAGCATAATTGGAAATATCCAAACGAGTTGTAATGTGTCTTAGGTGACTAAACATTACCGATTGGTGGGTTATTCCCTGAGGTACCCTTGCTATGTTCGGAGCGAAGGGCCTCGTGCTGTGCGATGGCCTGTGAGATGCGCTCTTGTAATTCCGCCACTGTCGTCGGCAGAGGGTTGTTGGTATCGGTATTTCTTCGTGGCGGCATCTTTCTTCTAGTAAGAGGATTCAGATAGGTCAGGTCTTATTCATTAAATAAATAGTTATCTAGGAGTTGTATGTACATATATATATGCATAAGCATTCATCATAGCAAACAACCATGCAACAACAGAATCATAGCATGAACATGTAATCCAACAATGTATTTAGTGAGAACATGACGATTAAGCTTTCATTAATTACCAACCACAAGTTACATTGTTTACAAAGTGTATCACATCAAAAGAGACATAGGGTCACTCTACCCTTGTCAAATAAGTCTGCCAATATACAAAAATAATATAGTCAAAAAGTGGTCTTCCATTCTTCACAATCTCGGCTCAGTTGAAGTGCTCTCACCAAAAGTAATGCATCTGCATAAAACCAAAAACCTACGGTGCTGATGGCGGAGGAGGAGGAGGGAAGGGAAGGAAAGCAAACTACAGACATGTGCAAGCTCCTCCTCGAGCTCAAACACACGGCGAAGCAAAAAGCTAATCTGCTGCTCGACAGTGAGAAAACGGGCATCAAAACCCGGGATAGGTACGGGAGTAGCAGGTGGAGGTATGAACGAAGCTGACGGTGATGAGTGTGGAGGGACAAAAGCAGAATGACAGGGATAGGGTGACCGTCTAGCACCCTCACTGAGTTCCAACTCAAGAACTCTATGACTCAAGATCTCAAACTGTAATTGTAAAGACAAAAGTAACCCGTCCCGAGTGTAGCCTCCATAATGAGAGGGATGGTAGGGGTCTGAGATAGGCATGGTATATGGAGGGAACCATCGTAATGGCTCATTAAGCGATGCAGATGTAAATGGTATGAAAGGTGTAGTCTGTGGAATCAGAGGGAAATCGGCTTAAGCAAACGGATCAAAACTCGCCGGGCTGTCCCGAGGTACCCTCCCCTGGTCGGGGAGCGGGAATCTCCTGGAGGAAGACAATCGGAAGGTCAGTGTGGTGAGCATCAGATATAACAGGAGGTGGGGGAGCAACATCAGTGGGTGGGGGTGGTGTAATGAATGGATCAACAAGTGGAAGCTCAAGTGGTGCAGGAATCGGCTCTGGGTCAAGTGGTGCAATATCAGACAGGCCAAACGGAACAGGGTCTGGGTCAGGAACATGCTCTGGGTTGTGAGGAGGTGTAGGGACTCGAGCAGGGGATAATGGCGCAACAGACATAGCAATGTCGTCATCGGAATTAGTGGCATAAAGTTGCAGTCCTGCCGCCCGCAGGGCTGAGGAAGTCCCGGACTCAAAGGAGTCTGAAACTGAATGCAAGCTGGAGTCAGAAGATAACTCGATAACGGGTATGACAGGAGGGGCTACATCTAGCACAACAACGTCATCATCAACCTCCCCGTCACCCTGAACATCAGCTGGGGGACCATCAAAAAATAAATCGACATCATCGCCAAAAAGATCATCAAAGGGCCAATCCTCAGGAGGAATGACCACTAGGGGAATAGCATCGAGGATAGGTGTGACAATATGATCACCATCGGGGTGACCGATGATGAGGTGATCATGGATAGGAGCAGGGAAATAAAAAAGATCCTCGACAGGAATGCCATCAGCGATAGGTATGTCGTCTCCAAAATCCGGGAGAGCGAAAGGCTGAAAGTCATCGTCGTCCTCAGATAGCATCTCTGGGTCGCTATCAGTATCTGAAGTCAAAACCTTCGGTACGGGCACCACCTCGTCGTCGGAGACGATCGCCATCGGATCGTGCTCATCTGATAAACCGCTCTCAGAAGAGGACATGTATACCTGTAGCATAACAATCATAACATGTGCACATATGTTAACCACTAACACTCGGTGTATGCAAACAAGGACAATCATCACTTAATCATGTATTCACATTATCCTTCATGAAACTTTTCTATCTTAACTAGTCTACCCCATGCAAACCAAACCACCACTGTGACCTTGCATTGTGTTCCTTGTCTTTCCTTTTGTAAAATGTTTTTTCCACGGATCTTGGCGTTTTGAAAATGCAACAAAAAATATTTTGTGAAAATATTTTCGTGAGAGAGCCCTAATGATTGTAGTCTAGACTCGAGAAGGAATCCTAGTTCGCTACAATCAAAGCTCTGATACCAAACTGTCACACCCTGACTTTTGCGGAAGCGTGTTATGTGTGACTTGCTTATTATCATTGCATTCAATTATACCAAACAACTATATGCTAGAAATCATGATGTTCATCCATTACTAAGTTTCAAAATAATACAAACCATATTGTTTAACATCAACCAAGACTTCGAGTTTAAAATACAAACCATCCAAATGTTCAGAGTTCCATAAAGGACTTGACAAAATATATTGATAAAACAAGGCTTTGAATTGTATGTCTTATCTAGGATAATACATCCAAATCAAACCCTACAAAAGTGCGGATGACATCATTTATTGTAGACACATCTTGAAAACCTTGAACGCCCGCCAAATCCATTTTCAATTTCCTGAAATACATGTAGTTTGAAAACATCAACAAAAGTTGAGCGAGTTCATGTGTTTTGTATGTGAGCTCGTAATAAACTTGTAATCACTATAAGTATGTATTTGTAAACCCGGTATGAAAGCGTCTATGAACAGATCAATTAATGATTTGCAAGGTCATTAATATGTGTGCAACGGCGTAGGAAGGCTCAAACCTAGCAGATTTTGTACCGGGCTTCCGGCTGGAAGACATTGTCACCACCTTCGGCCACTTCCGGCCCAGGGGTGCGGCTCGCAACACCCAAATAGATCTATCACTCATGTCCCTCAGTCCTTATACGAGGATCAATGGTCTTAAGTGTGTGCCTACCCATTCACATGATCTAACAGTTCATTCCTTAGCTAACCATACCATTTGAAATCATTGAAATATTTATAACATGCACTTCACCCCCGAAGTTATAAAAACTGGAAACAGTTAGAAGAAAAGGGGGACATGAACTCACAATCTTGCGTCCTGCAAACTCGTATAACTCAAAGATCTTGTACCGAAGTCGTGCAACTACTTACACACGTATTATGGTTTATTAGACGGATGGGTCGTGCCTCGGCTTTTAGTCTTACTTGTTATGACTTTGTATCTTTGGGTTACGTTTTGATGTAACAAGTATTATTCCAAAGTATATAATTATTGGTTAAAATAATGATATTTTAACTTAAATTATATTTATTAATTTTTGGAATATTTGTTAAAATAATACATTTTAACTTAATTGACTTGTAATCCTTCCATGAATAATTTCCACAAGGATGGGTATACTTATACTTGTATTTTTAGACTTGTGCATTTTGCCAAGTATTGGTGGCGTATTCCGGTGTGTATTTGTACGTACAAAAATACGTATTCTTATTGTATTTATTAAGTATTCTTATACTTAATTTTGTATTTAATTTTGCGGAATATTATTTTTAACCAATAAAAATCACCAATATATGTTTTCTTAAAATATATATTTTGTGAGAAAACTTTTTTAGAAAATTATCTATAATTCTTCATTAGCAAAAATAATTATATTTTCATATAAACCTCAAAAATAATATATTTTCAAGATTAACTTAGAAAATATTTGTAATTCCATTTTTCACACCAAAAGTAATATATTCTTAATTTGTTTAAGAAAATATATTTTCTTCAAAACAATATATCTTCTAATAATTTAAGAAAATATACATATCCTTTCTCTATTAAAAAATAATGTATTTTCTACTTGACAAAAATATGATATATTTTTGTAACATTTGCAAAAATTATAATTTCCGTTTCTTTGGTTTCCAAAATGCCGTTTAACTTATTTGTCAAAATATATATGAACTTAATTCCGGAATATATATATACATATATATATATATAAACTATATTAATAAGCATATCCAAAGGACTTCTTAAGGTCATTTAAATTTCCTTAAAACACCCCTAAAGCATGATGTACAAGTCTTTTAAGCACTATAAAACATCACTTTCCACTTATACCCTTCTACTCAAATAAACACGGATTGAGATCTGCACCATCCATTTTCAAAGAAGTACACCACACGGATTGGGATCTGCACCGTCCATTCAATTTTCAATTCCCACTCATACCCAATTCCCCATACATCCCTGTCTTCTTTTCATTTTTCATTTGCAGAGGATAGAGAGAACAAGAGAAGAGGGAATGTTAGAGAGAGGGAGAAAGAAAGAGGTATACAGGTGAAGATCGGAAGTAGCGTTGTGCTCAGGCCATGGGGTATAGGGCTTGGGTTGGGGCGTGGGTTGGGGGAAAACGCCAAGCCACCATCCCGGGTGGGCTTGGGTTTGGGCGTGGCCCTTGGGGCTTGGCTTTCAAGCAGGGCGTGGGGCGGGGGAGCAAGCTGACATGGCGGGTTGTGAATGGCCCTTTCAAAGTAGCCATTGGCTAGCCGTTGGGCTAGCCGTTGGGGTCTATATTTAAAAAAAAATTCCTTTATAAATACTTACCACATTTAACATCTTTCTCACACAATATCAAACACATAAAACACAAATATTGCCATGAGTTCTTCAAGTTATAGTGAATCGTCATCATCATCTGACGATGGTGCGGAAATATTTCTACAAACGATCGCGACGGTGGTGAAAGCTATCGTGGAAGACGAAGACGGTGAGGAAGAGACTCAACAACCTAAACGGAGGAGAAGGTACATCGCTCATGAACAGCACACCGCTAACGATTTGTTGGTAAGCGATTACTTCTTAGCGGAACCTAAGTATGAAGAAAAAATGTTTAGGCGTCGTTTTCGTATGAGTAGAAATTTATTTTTAAGGATATCTAGAGATCTTGAGGAGAAATATGTTTATTTCCAACAAAAACCTGATGTAACCGGGCAATTAGGATTTAGTACGTGGCAAAAGGTCACGGCCGCACTTAGGCAGTTAGCGTACGGCAATAGTTCGGACATTATGGATGACTATTTAAAAATGTCTGCACGTGTAGCTAGAGAAACTCTTCACAACTTCTGTTCGTGTATTCTAGAACTTTATAGGAAAAGATATTTGAGAAAGCCATCCTTCAGTGATGACATGCAACAAATATTGGAACATCACGCAAATTATCATGGGCTACCCGGGATGCTAGGTAGTTTAGATTGTATGAAATGGCCTTGGGAACTTTGTCCTACCCAATGGCAAGGCGCTCACACTAGTGGATTTCACGGGGTGCCAGCCATCATGCTTGAAGCGGTTGCGTCCCAAGATCTTTGGATATGGAATGCGTTCTTCGGTATGACAGGTTCACATAATGATATTACCATCATACATCACTCGCCTCTTTTCAATGATCGGGTAAATGGTATAGGACCTAAAGGAACTTTCTTTGTAAACGGGATTGAGCACGTGTATGGGTACTACCTAGTTGATGGGATTTACCCAGAGTGGGGGGGCTTTTGTAAAATCGTTCACAAAACACGGTATGACAGATTCGAAGAGATTAAAGTTTAACAGGGTCCAGATGGCTGCACGTAAAGACGTCGAGCGAGCATTCGGTGTTTTGAAGAAAAGGTGGCGAATATTGGCAATGCCTTGTCGACTATGGGAGAAGGATCAAATTGGAAACGTGATGTACGCATGTATCATTCTTCACAACATGATTTTGGAGGATGAAGGTAGAGCGGTTGTTACCTATTACGATGACGAGGACCCCCAACCAGGTAACGTAACAGACGAAGATAAAGTGGCAAATGAATTTTTATTAAAGTCAAGGGATATACATCACAACCTTCGAGCTGATTTGGTGGAACATGTTTCAACGATTCCTGGGTTCAAAACCGACGAAGACGACGAAGAATGATAGGTTTTTATTTTGATAATTGTTTTGTATGTTTATTTTAATAATTATGTTGTATGTTTAGTAGTTTTTGGTTTAAATATATATAAAAAAAATAAAAATAAAAAGCTGATGTGGCTTGGCCACGCCGGCCAAGCCAAGCCACGCCCACCATACCACCTTCAAAAGTGGGTTGATGCCTTGACTTTTGAAACTACACGTGTCAACCAATGCCTAACCCAAGCCCCAACCTAAGCCCCACCATACCCCATGGTCTCAGGTATGTGTAATTTTCATCCTAATATCCTTATCACCATATCTCTAGGTTTTTCTTCACCTTCTTTTTTGGTTATACCAGGTTTATTCTTCTGTCTTAGCTCGCTTTCTCCATAGTGATGGTTGCTGAAGACGAAGCAGCGGCGATTAAGGTGGTTTTCGTGGTGGTTCACCGTGGTTGTTGACCACTTGACCTTCCCAACGATTGAGGTTGTCGGCGACGACCTAGGGTTCATAATATGTAAGGTTTCTTACCCAGATCTACTTTCCAACCAGTTCAGATAGAAGTTTGGGTATTTGAAATATGTGTAATCTTAATTTTCTGATTTTAGGTTTAGGATTCAATTACTTTCTTGACGTTTTTCTGTTTTAGAGTAATCAATGTCAGCTTGAAAATTTGCAGCTAAAAAATTTTCTTTTGTATGCTTGTGGAAACCTAAAAGTTTCAGATTTTGGATTGAGTATTCTTTCTCGACATGTTAGGGTAAGTAAAAGATGTTAACTTTTAATTGTTATTTGTGTTAAATCTTATATTGAATGCTAAATGAGAGAAAGAGAGGGAGAGAGGGAGTGAGTCAGAGAGAAAGAGGGAGGGAGATTAGTTTGCTTGGTTGTTTTATTTGATAGCATAAACCAGTTGTTGACTTAACCGGGTAATGCATATTTTGTAGGTTATGATGGGACTGCAATCGATTGGGATGATTTGGCTCATGTAAGAACTTGTTTCATGATGTTTTATTTATTATAAGATTGTCGTGTGTTTTTTTTGTCCGTTGTCTGCATTTGTTGTAGGGTGTTTATGGTTACGGGTATGCACCATATGGTGAGGTTGTGGTAGCCGGCGAAGATGGTGGTGTTGTTTTCTAACAGTTGTACAGCGGCAACAACGATGAGTAGCGACCACAAGAACTCTCCAACATCACATGCAACTAAATAAGCGGCGGCGGTTTAACTGTTTTTAGGTTAGATCAGAAGGCGGTTGGAGTTTCAGATGCGATCCTGGTCAAATAAGGGTTCCGGTGAAATTCCGGCAACCCTGAGGTAAGATCTAACACCTTAGGTCATTTGTCCAATAGCATATCCTAACTCCGTCAATGGTTGATTTCTTGTTTTTATTTGACCTCAGATGAGTGTAGGCCATCTAGGGTTACTCTGACAGCGGTGGTGACCAGTTCTGGCGATGTCATCGGCAGTACCCTCGGTGACAATGGTGGCTGTTGTCACCATTATTGAATTTCTAAAATCAAGACTGTTGTTGTGTTTGGTCTTTGTATAATTCACATAATTGGTAATTAGTAACTTTCTTTATATTTATTTCATGGACACCTGTTGCCATTCAGTATGGAACTGGAGCGATCTGATGTTTTTTTAGCCAAGACTCTGTCAAACTCGGTGACCTGGTTGTAAAAGGGTGGGTAAAGATCGAAACATTCTGGTTTTTGAGTGAAATGTTTTCATTGATTTCTTATTGGTAATGCGTTTTTATGCAGGATTTAATAGAGGCAACCAGAGAGAGCTTAGCATCACTTTCTTAGCAGCCAAGTTAGATTGTATACTTGATCTTGGACTTCCGGCGATATCTGTTGGGAAAGTTGTACCTGTTTGGTAACTAGCACTCTTGTTTATGTTTCATACTATGCTGATTGTTTGACAAAATATGGTTCTTCTGTTTCATACACATTTTCTTATTAATGTGATTGGTTAGAGGAAGACAACCACTAAATTGTGATATTCACATACCTTTTCGGTTATTGTTTGCTGCATTAAAAGCGTTATATGGTAAAGAGCTGCATTACGAGTCATCCACATATACTGAGCAAGTTAGTAGGAACTTTTTAGATGAAAAATGAAATAATTTTATTATAGGGTAAATTACACTTTTCGTCCTTTATGTTTGTAGCAGGTTGCAATGGATAGCCTTTAACTTCAATAATTACAGTCACAATCCTTTATTTGTAAAAGAGTTAAATGCTTGGTTGGTCCCTGTGGTTTGCAAAAATTGCATACTTGGTCCCAATGGTTTACTAATTACACGCGTGGTCCCTGTGGTTTTCAAAAATGCACTCGGTTGGTCCCTAGCCCTAACATCAGTTAAATTTCTCAGTTAAGTCCATGTTAAATGACCAAAATACCCTTGCTTATTAACTCTCTTTATAACCCACCTCCTTTCTCTCTATAAACCGCCCCCCTGTTCCTCCTTCCATCCTTTGCCGACAAACCCACCCAGTAATCACCACCATCGGAACCACCACACTCACCACAGCCACCATCTGAACCACCACCATCATCATCTTTCTCCGCCGTCAACGCACCTATCGTTGCCACCACCTTCATCAATAACCATCATCAAAACCCAACAAATAAAACCCTAAATCGGTTCTAATGTACAAATTCAACTCAAAACTCAAAACCCTAAGAGGCGATATGTACCTTAATCGACTGAAGTTGATGGCGGAGGGAGTTGGAGTGGCGGAGGTGCAGTGGTGGTGAGTGAGTTACAGTGGCGGAGATGGAGGAATTGCAGTGGCGGAGTTGCAGTGGTGGTGAGTGAGTTACAGTGGCGGAGATGAAGGGTGTAGATGACTAATTTCACCATCCCCCTGCTACCACCCACCTGTCGCCGCCCACCTGTCGCCGCCACTAATTTCACCATCCCCCACAACCATTAACACCATCCGCCTGCTACCACCCACCTGTCGCCGCCACCTACCCAACACCGCCACCACCCCAAACGAGGCACCAATCTATCCAAACTCTGTATCAAGAACAGATAAATACAACCCATCTCCAATAAACCCCAAACCAAGATCTGGAGCTCCGAATTTGTGTCAGCAATGTGTTTTTGGGTGTTTTGAAGTGGGTTTTTTTAGAGAGAGAAAGTGTTGAGAGAGGAGAGAGGGAGTAAGGTGGTGGCGGCGGTGTGGTTAGGGGGCGGTGTTGTTAGGTGGCGGTGGCCGCAGGTGTGTGGTAGTGGTGGTAGGGTGGGTGGTGGTGAGAATAAAGAACTAGAGAGAGAGAGAGAGAAAGAGAGTTAGAGAGAGGTGAGAGATTGATCTGTTTATGTATTTGTTAATAAGCAAGGGTATTTTGGTCATTTAACATGGACTTAACTGAGAAATTTAACTGATGTTAGGGCTAGGGACCAACCGAGTGCATTTTTGAAAACCACAGGGACCACACGTGTAATTAGTAAACCATTGGGACCAAGTCTGCAATTTTTGCAAACCACAGGGACCAACCAAGCATTTAACTCTTTGTAAAATTCATTACACTTTACATCCTTTAGTACTAATCAAGTTATAATTTTAAGTTAAATATGGTATGTACTCTGCACATGAGGGTAATTTTGTAAATTTACCCATTTATTTAAAACTACCTTTATAAAAAAAGAAAAGAAAAAACAAGATAGTATATATAACCAAAATACACACTCTCTCCCTCACTTTCTTTGTATCTCTCTCTCTGTAAACCCACTCACTGCCATAACTTAATAAAACAAGAACATATTATAAAACTGATACAAACATATACACCAATTCAACATCAGATAACCGCTTTACATATTGTTTTACTACATAACATATGTAGCAATCATGAACCCTAAATCAAGATAAATTAGGCCATAATCAAACCCCCAAAACCCAAACCAAATTGGGGAAAATTTACAATCTGTTTCATTTTGTTACAAACACTTGCTAGTTTAAATACGACTTTGAATATACATTTTAACAGGTTGCCCCTAAATAGTTTTGAAAGAAACCTAATGAATCAGTTGAGATCACATTGAAGTCTTTATTTAGAAAATCACAAAATGACCCAAAGGAAACACAAAAATAACCTCTCTTGCTTTCGCTTCCGGCTGGTGGTTGTAGATGTACTGCCCGAACGTGTTCCAGTCACGGCGTATCTGGCTCTCATAACGGCTGAGTGGGGTGGCCGGAGAAGTGGAAGAAGATTAAGAGGATGTTGGACTCAACCCCCATTGTCGATTGAAACCCTAGTACCACAGCCTCTACCCTCAGTCGGATTGAAACCCCATTGTCGATAAAACCTTGATTGCTGATAAAAACCCCCAGTAGTTGTAGATCTGTTTGTTATAAAAAAATGAAGGATTGCAGGTCTGGGATCTTTGCGATTGAACATCGTAGACTGAACTGTGAAACGATTTGGTATAAAAGGTAAATTGGATCAGAGATGAAGTTGTTGTTGTGTGATAGTAGTTGGTTGCAGGTAAAAGGAGAGAGAGGGAGAGTTAGATAGAGAGAAGGTATTATGTTGGGTCATGCTAATCACACACGGAGAAAATTATTTTCACATCCCAAAGCGCCGCGCTATGGCCAAAGCGCGGCGCTATGCTCAACAAAAGGTGCTTCGATTGACGTTTGAGACATTCCCTACTGTTTGACAGACATAAAGCTGATTATGATGTTTTGTCGTTAACCCTAAGCGCCGCGCTTTGGCCATAGCGCGGCGCTTCGACCCAAATTTTCACTTTTAAAAGCAAGCTACTGATTGAGGTTGGCCAAGCATACGTTCTTCTTCTTCAGAAAAGCATCGTTCGAGACAAGGTCGCACTCAATACGTTGTTTACAAACATACGTGGGTATTCGAGTGTTTTGTTGTTTGTTGTTTACAAAAAACGATGTCGTGGTTAAACAACTATATTTTCGGTCAATATTCTGACGAGGCAGTTGTTCCTGATTCTTACGAGGGGACCGCTATTTCTGACTCGTATGAGAAACCGGTCTCGTCCAACTTGAGGGATGCAGAGGTTGTATCTGGCATTCGTTATCGTGATAACACGGTGACGCTGGATTTGAATACCCCTGTGGAGGACCCTTACGCACAACAAGGTTATTCGAATTTCGGTTACGGTGGCGAGTACAGCTTTGTACAGCAGGAGTGTGGTCCAAACGACAGTTACGGTTGTCAACAGAGCTTACAAGGTTATTCGAATTTCGGTTACGGTGGCGAGCACAACTTTGAACATCAAGTATATTCGGACCTCGGTGACGATGGTGAGCCGGGGGATGTGTCTGTTGACGAGGAAGGCTGTTACCCGGTTACGTTTTCGTTTGATACAACGCAGACCTTTTCGTCACGTAAAGAGTTGGTGCGTTGGGTACAAGACACGACAAAAGACAACGGTTACCTCATTGTGGTTAAGAGGTCGAATAAAAGAGGAGAGAATTACAAGATTTGGTTTCAATGTACTTTTGGTGGGGAGCATAAGAGTATAGCTACACAGAGGAAAACGCGTAACAAGAAAATAGGCTGCCCATTCGAGATGATCGGGTTTTCGGAATCATCCGGAAGTGTTTGGAGGATCGAGGTGACGAAGGCGAAGCATAACCACACTCCTATTGAAAACTTAGAGGGTCACGCGTATGCGAGAAGGCTTTCTTCGGAGGATAAAAATCTGGTTAATGAGCTGGCAGAGCAAGACATTCCCAACCAAAGTATCTGGCGAACGCTGACAAAAAACAATCCGGCTAGAAAGCTTATTCCGAAAGATATACACAACGCTGTTCAGAAGATCAACGCCGAAAAAAATGTCGGTAAGTCTCCGATGCAAAAACTTGAAAGCATTCTTCTCGAAAAAAATTACACTTATTACATGCGCACGAATGAGATATCGAACGAAGTTGAAGATGTCTTCTTTGTTCACGAAAATTCATTCACTATGTGGTGTGCCTTCCCGCATGTGCTAATGATTGACGCCACCTACAAAACGAACATGTACAACCTGCCATTTGTTCAGGTCGTAGGCATGACGTCGACAAACAAATCGTTTACGGCTGCTTGTGCGGTAATTTCCGCTGAGAAGTCAGAGAACTACCTATGGGTGTTGCAGAGGATCAAGTCTATGCTGGTAGGATGTATGGAACCGCGCGTGATTTTAACAGACAGGGATTTTGCGCTAATGAACGCGTGTGAACAAGTTTTTCCAAAAGCGCATAAGTATCTTTGTCGGTTCCATATTCAACAAAATATTAATAAGAACAGCAAGAAGAAATTCTCTGACAAGGATTGGAAAGAATTCGTACGTAGTTTTTGGTTATTGTGCGAGTCTACGACCGAGGAAATATACAGGTATAACTTGGAAAACCTTGAAGCACAGCTGAAAGAAGATGACCGTGAACGTAGGTATTTCTTACATAATTATGTTCAAATTTTATATAATAACGAAAACTGACTATTTACGTTTTTTTTTAATTTTAGAGGTTTTTGATTATATGAAGAAATCCTGGTTGGATCCGTACCGTGAAAAGTTTGTATCATGCTGGATTAACAAAACTATCAACTTTCACCAAACTACGACCAACAGGGTTGAGGGCATGCATGCAACACTAAAAAGTCACTTTCCAAGTCATCGCAACACACTGGATAAACTTGTACTGTATGTTGATCATGTTGTTGATAGACAATACACCGAGATTAGTAGTAGCTTTGAAACAAGCCTCCGAAAAGTGATGACGCACCACAAGAAGCAGCCCATGCTTGCATATATTCTCAGAAAGGTTTCAATATATGCGATTGAGCTTTTGAGTAGGGAACTAAAACGTAAGGAAGACGGGTTGAGAGCCTACGGTGCAAGCTGTGGTTGCCAACTTTTTACCAGCTGTGGTTTGCCATGTGCCTGTCGTTTGGAAAAGTTGGAAAATAAAGGTAATTAATATCTTTGACCTTTCTCGTTATGATTTTGCCACCTAATTTGTTTTCATCCACAGGTCAGCAACTCCGGATCACACACATAGACGTGTTCTGGAAGAAGCTTAACTTCAAGCCTGCAAAGAAAAACATAGAGGATATCGATGTAGACGCGGAATTTGAAAAATTGAAACAAAAGATCGATCCAACACCCCCTCAGGTGAAAAGGAGCTTCTTTGAAAAGTTTCATCAAATCCTCAATCCAGGGAACAATAACAAAAAACCTCCTGCTGTTCTGAAGAAAACTCGTGGTCGCCCAACATTGAAAACGCAGGAAGAAAGAAAGGTTGAAGCCGCTAGAAAAAGCGCGTACATTCCGTCGGGAGAAACTTGGGTCGAGGCCTCAGACGATCTTCCCCGTCACAGCTCGTACATATCACCGTCACAGCCTCAGACGATCAACCTACACCCTGATTTCCCGATGATCAAGCTCGGTCCTAAGACGGATATAGCGATCCGCAACTACGCATCTCAGATTCCCGAAGTGATCCATCCATACATCGTTAGAATAAAGGACGTGAAACCAGATGGTCATTGTGGGTTTCGATCGGTGGCTGTTGGGTTAGGAGTGAAACAAAATTCATATTTGATGATCCGGAAACAACTTATAAAGGAGTTACGTACGAACGAATCGCTTTGGAGGCAGTTTTTCAATCCGGAAAACATAGGACATTATGATGCGCTGCTTAGACGGATCGATTTCAAGGGGGTGGGACGAGCAGATATCGAAAATTACATGACGATGCCTGAGACGGGGTTTCTTATTGCCCAACGATACGGTGTGATTGTTCACATCTTCGACATGCGTGGGAGCTGTACAATTTTCCCTCTGCTGGGCGGGCCAAACGAAGCTGAGGAACCTCACCTGGTGGTTGCGGTTGTGTTCGTCGACCATGGGCATTTCATACATGTAGAGCTTGGAGGTTGTTATCCAATGCCTCCCCCAAACCCACTCTGGACAGCACACAGAACAGAGCGCGCAGCAGCCTGGCATACATTATACAGGGATCAGATCAACACGTACGAAATGCTTACGTATCGTGCCCCTGACCTTAATGTAACCCCATATGTTCACGATGTAGGTTAAATGTGTTTAATAATAATCACGTTTGTGTTTGTTCAATATATGAGTTACATCACGTTAAAAACCGAATGTCACCGACACGACCCAACCAGATTCAATAAGCACTTGTACGACCCAAAATGACCATATACATCATAATACTACAATTAATGAAAAAACACGTCATGTTCATGTGCGGTAGGCGGTTGATACACATAACACCTCTTACAGGAGTACTTGTGCTTTCAAACCAAAATGATACGATATAACGAAATAAGACATCACACGTAACCGATTTGATCCGGAACTTGCAGTATAGTCCATATATAATAAAAAATGATGTATAATGGAAAAAACGTAAAATTTAGACTATTATCGACGCGTTTGTGAATTAAAAACAATTTTAAAAAATTTAAAAAAGGCCCAAAGCGCCCCGCTATGCCCAAAGCGAAGCGCTTTGCCCTTAAATAAGAACAGAAGCGCCCCGCTTTGGCCATAGCGGGGCGCTTTGGTCCCTCGTTATACCTGAAGCGAGGCAGCTTCTCCCCCATTTCAACACAAAACACAAAACACACACAAAAGGTGCGATTACACACACTGATATCCGGATATCTTCGTTTTCAAGCTTTCGACCGCTAAAAGGTAAGATCGAACACCCTTAATCGTTTTGGTTAAATGTACATGTTTGATATTGTTTTGATTGGGCCGGATTTGATCGATTGCTGGTTCAGTTCTTCAAAATGAAGAACCAAAACGTCGCGCCAAGGCCAAAGCGCGGCGCTTTGGTTCAAGTTTATTTTTTTTTATTATTTGTTTAATAATATTTGTTTAATAATATATGTTTAATATTATTTGTTTAATATTATTTGTTTAATATTGTTTGTTTATTATTTAAATTATATTTAATATTATTTGTTTATTATTTAAATTTTATAAATAAAATTATTTGTTTATTATTTTATATTTAATATTATTTGTTTATTATTTAAATTGTTTAAATAATATTATTTGTTTATTATTTTATATTTAATATTATTTGTTTATTATTTAAATTGTTTAAATAATATTATTTGTTTATTATTTTATATTTAATATTATTTGTTTATTATTTAAATTGTCAACGTGCAGGGATGGATTCCTCCGATGACGAGATTGAGCATATGGAGGCTGAGGGAGATGTGGGAGAGGAGGGAGAGCCGGCATGTCCGTACCTGCAGTTTCCGACGGGGTCACGGGCGAGGGGGAGATGCGCGAGGTTGCGCACCATCCCCATTGGGGAGCATGTAGGGATAGACTGGGGCCTGCTGGAGACCGTGGGAGAGGCCGCGCGGGCGCGTGAGATAGTTGGATTAGATACTCCTTGGTCGCGCCTATTTGAGTTAGCGATGGAGGACTCGTACCCTGAGCTTACGTGGGAGTTTCTTTCCACGTTTACATACGCGCCGCATCCGGCGGATTACGTGGAGGACCCGGATTTTCCAGTCCACGAGGTTACATTCCGTCTCGCCGGTCAGGAGTTTCAGATGAGTGTGCGGCAGTTTACTGTCCATACAGGTTTGTTTAAATAATATTATTTATTATTTTATATTTAATATCATTTGTTTATTTAATGTTATTTGTTTATTTAATATTATTTGTTTATTATTATTATTTGTTTATTTAATGTTATTTGTTTATTTAATATTATTTGTTTATTATTATTATTTGTTTATTTAATGTTATTTGTTTATTTAATATTATTTGTTTATTATTATTATTTGTTTATTTAATATTATTTGTTTATACAGGTTTGTACACAGAGGCCGAGCTTGATACTGATTTATATACGCAGGCGGTTAAGATGATGGACAGGCAGACGCTTATCAGTTTCTGGAGGGCCATTTCCAGGGTTCCCTTTGGGAAATCCTGGCAAAAGGCCACCACCATTAGAGACCCCTTGTTCCGATACCTGCACCATGTTATCGCGGCAACTATCGTGCCGCGGGGTGCCAGCAGGGAGAAGGTCAACCTCAGTGACCTTTTCTTTCTATACTGCCTACTGCGACGACAGCCCTGCGATCTAGCAGCCTGCCTGGCAGATTACTTTGCCACAGCATACCACCGGCAGCTCCGCGGGTGGGTGCACACTGGCTCATTCATCACCGCCATCGCACGCTCGCTCGGGCTCGTGCCTGAGCATGATCCGGTGCTGTCCGATCCGGTCCCGTCTACCAGGTTGGGCCGCGCGTCAGTATCTTCTATGCAGATCACCCGTAGATTTGATGTTGGTCTGAGGTTTAAGGGACGTGACGGGGTGATTTGGCATCCGGAGGTGGTGCCGGAGGTCATCCCGGTTGTTATTGAGGTGAGTCCTGGAGTGTTAGCCCCTCCTGATGTTCAGGCGGCCGCTCGGCAGGCTCAGCTACAGGCTCTGGGACTCGATCAGTTCCCGGGCCAGGCTCAGGATGAGGCTCAGGCTCAGGCTCAGGCTCAGCCTCATCCTCAGCCTCAGGCTCAGCCTGTATTAGAGGATCCGGCTCAGGATGAGCATATCGAGGAGATCCCGGTACCACCAGTTCAGCCAGCTCCGGAGCCGCCACAGTACCCGCAGCACGTTTACGCTGACCTGCCTCCGGTAGCGCGTGAGGTGGCTCGGGACTTCGACCGGCGCCTTAGACGCCAGGCCGCACGCCAGGACTGGATCATCGAGACGCTCGTTTCTCTACGAGAGCTCGCTGGGTTGCCTCCACTTCCCCTCCCACCGTCCCCACCGCACGAGGATTAGTACCTTAGTTTGTTTGTATAGTGTTTTGTTATGTATTATGTAGATAATTGTACCTTTTTGTTTTGTATGTACAAACTGATATATATATATATATATATATTGCAGTTAATTTTCTATTTACATCACGTTGGTTTTGGATTGTTTACGTTGAATTCTTATGGCTTTCTGTACAATTTATTTAACGTGTTCGTTTAATTTAACAAAATAAACTAGGTTAACAGTTTATAAAGACGCACTTATATTATATACGTTCTATAAAAATAATGACGTAAAAAAACGTAATTATAAAACAACGTATTATAAAACTCAAATACAATTTTTTCCTCCAAAAAACACTACCAAACTAACCCACATCCCACCTATTTCAAAAAAAAAACAACACAAATTCCAGCCAACGCTTTTTGTCTTTTTGCACACTCAAAGCGCCCCGCTTTGGCCATAGCGAGGCGCTTTGAGTGTGCAAAAAGACAAAGGCCGTGTGCGAATAGACCAGGCCATTATGTTTGAGGGGAGAGAGAGATGGAGATGTCTATGAGGCTATGGGGTGTGGATGAGGCTCCATGGGGCTTTATAGGTGCCACGTAGGATCCACGTGTACCATGGAGCCCCCTTTAATTTGAAGGGTGTGGATGGAGCCCTATTAAACAAAATTAAAAAAAAAAATTTTTTTGATTGGTTTAAAATTAATGGGTCCCACCTGAATTGGCGTTAAAGCTCGTTACCACGATGGCGGGGCTTCAATGGCGCCCCTGCTATAGCGCCCAAGGTGTGGTTAAAATTGGAGGGGGGCGCTATGGTGGTCTAGGTGGCGGAAGGGTGGCGCCCCATACCCTCCAGCCTGAGAGAGAGAGGGGGGGGGGGGGGTTAGTTTTTTAATTATTTTTTCTAATTAAATGAGTAAAATTACCATCATATCCTTATGTGCAAATCACATTCCATACTTAACTGAAAATTTTAACCTAGTTAGTGCTAAAGGACGTATCGTGTAATGAATTTTACAAATAAAGGATTGTGACTGTAATTATTGAAGTTAAAGGCTATCCATTGCAACCCGCTACAAACATAAAGGACGAAAAGTGTAATTTACCCATAAACTTAACTGAAAATTTTAACCTGGTTAGTACTAAAGGACGAAAGATGTAACAAGTTTTCAAAATAAAGGACTGTGGCTGTAATTATTAAAGGTAAAGGTCATCAATTGCAACTAGCTACAAACATAAAGGACGAAAAGTGTAATTTTTCCTATTTATTAAATTAAACATAGCATTATATGATTTTTTTTAATCCACCCTGACCAATATATGGATAAAATAAGATGTTAAATTATTGGTTCGGTTTTATCCGTTTCAAAAAGAATTGTAGTACAAATATAAAATATCAAAGAAATGACATATCTTAACTATGCTAGAATGAAATATCTTAACTAAGCTACTAATCATAACAACTTTAAATAAATTATCTTATAAAAAGTAAAAGCTTTCTGGTCTAAAACTCCAAACTAATAATTTAGAGTAAACTGTCAAAATAGTCCCCGAGTTTTGATCACTTTAGTTCAAAATTTAAATCTTTTGAATCTGGGTTCCCGTGGTTTCAATTTTGTTACGATTTTCATCTAAAATCAAAATGTTGTTAGATTTTTCAGTTAACATCCAGTTTTTTTTGTCCGTTTCCTCTCTTTTAATGAAGGGCAAAATGGTCAGATTTTTTAATTTGTTATAATAAAACGTTAAAACCCATTGTTCTCTTCATTAAAAGAGAGGAAAATGACAAAAAACTGGATGTTAACTGAAAAATCTGACAAGATTTTGATTTTGAATGAAAATGACAATGAAATTAAAACCATAAAAACACATATTCAAAATGTTTAAGTTTTAGACTAAAATAAAAAAAGTGAACAAACCGAAAAAAAAAAAACAAACCATTTTAGCAGTTTTAGACTCAATAATTTATCATTATCCTTCCCTTATCTGTCCCAATATGCTACTTCCCAAAAAAAAAAAAAAAAAAAAAAAAAAAAAAAAAAAAAAAAACACAATCAACTATAATATTATCCTTCCCTTATCCGTCCCAATATGCTACTTCCACAAAAACAAATAAAACAATCAACTAAAATAACACATAAATGATACAAAATTTTATTTATTTAGTTAAATCATATAAAATAATCAACTATAGCCTAGGTTCCACAAAAACAAATAAAACAATCAAGTATAATAACACATAAATGATACAAAATTTTATTTTAGGTATATCAAATAAAATAATCAACTATAAGGTGGGGTTCGACTAAAAAATCAAAATTTCCTAAAAAGTGTATAAATTCATTAAACACATCGAAACCTCACAAAAAAATACAGTGAAGATTACTAAAACACAATATACAAACCCTAACAGCACATAAACACATCAATTACACCATCGTAGAACTATGAGTATAAAACACAACATGATAATCATCATAAAACACAATAATGTAAGTGATTCAACAATCAGAGCCTTATCATACAAAACACAAAATAAAACCTACAGATATGGTGTTTAATAATCATCATTATGATATTTATGGATTTTAACTATTTTTTATGGCTTTTTATACTTTTTAGAATATTTAAACTTTGTAGTTAATTCCTAGCCATCAACTATAATAACACATAAATAATACGAACAATTATTTAGTTTTTTATTTTTTTGAACGACAAATTTGGATCACTGACGGACCATTGAAGTATCATTGTGCCACCAGTGGAACCACCCGATCATATCCATCTCCACTAGACATAATGCCTATACACAAATTCAAGAGGAAACCCAATAAATATGGAAAAACCCTCTTGTGAAAATCGAACCCAAAATCTATTGGTCCTAAAGTATTATCACACCTCAAAGATGCCACTAAACTTTAAAGCAATGTAAAACAATTATTTAGTTATAGATTAAAAATATCTGGCTCGGCAGTCGCCCAAAAATATCAACACAACAACTATTTTACCCTTTCTGACGTGGCACGCGCAGATGTTAATGGCACGTGTAAAAGCGACGCCATGTGTGTATTTTCTTGCTCTCTCTCTCCATCGCTTCTCTCTCTCTCTCTCTCCTCGCCGTGGAACCTTCTCCTCCGCCATGGACGCCAGTCTCCGGCGTCATTCCTCATCTCCGCCGGCGTTACCAGATCTAGCCGCCGTGATCCGCCGTCGCTGCGAGCATGAATCGAGTTCGTCGGAATCGGAGATGTTATCGCACTCGTTTTACGCCGGTGAGAATTCGGAAGTTAGGTTACATCCGATCGGAAACTCGGCGAAGGTAGATTTTGGGATTTTGTTTATGTTGATTGTATCTGTTTACGTTGTTGTATTAGATGAACCTAATTGAACTGATGTGTACGTATATCTGTGGCTTGATTTACGTTTTTGTTGTCTCTGGAGTGTTGATTGGAGATTTGGTTGCTTGTTTTGTTGAATGACCTAATTATACAGGAGGATGAAAGTTTTAGGAGTTTGTTGTTAGTATACATGATAGCTTTCGGATTAAATAATTATATGTGGTAATTAGTTTAGATAAGATGAGATTAACGAGTTTTTGTTGAATCGATAGCCTCATGTATGAGAAGAGTGTAATTAGAAATTGAGAACAAACTGAATGAGTCAGAGGACATACAGGAGATACTTAGAAAGATGTTGTTCTAAACTTAGAACTTCTGATTATTTGCCAAATCTGTTTTAGATCAGAGTTTAATCTTAAACGAATTCATTACGTGTTATCAGCGGGCAGCGACGCCCCTAAAATCACATGAGAAAACTTCTATATTTTTTTATATCTTCTAATTAGATTTGGTAAACATTGAGTTGGATTCATCAAATGCTAGAGACATTAAGTTTTAAATGTTCTTGTATTCATTTTCTGATTTGAGATCGGCCATGCAGCAAAAGCGGCATTATTTTGTTAGCTGTTGAATATCAACATTCTTAAACCGGTAAGTTCAACTTGCTGAACAAGTCACACGTTTTCCGCTTCCTTGTCTGTCAGATTTGCTTATCCTTTGCTACTACTATCTCTTACCTAAAGATACTCTAAAGTCTAAATTGTTGATAAGATTGGCTGATTCTATCTTGAAATACATTGTTCTTATTACACTCTGAACTTGTTTCTATATATGAAAAAGAGAGAAAATATCGCATCGAGTGTTTGTGTGCAATTGGGGGGTTTTTCTCCTTGTTACACATTTTGAGACCTGGATCTTCAACTTTGCTGAATTACGCTTGTTTCATCAAAGACATATAGGTCAATAAAGGTTATCGTGTGTGATGCACATATCAATTGTTGGTGTACTGTATTTTACCTTGTGGTTTGCGGACACTTTATTATATCTAGTTAATGTATATTGCATTCTTACTCTTTCAAGCTATATAAATACTACTAATCATCATAAGACCTAGTTCCTTTTAGCTACATCAACATTTTATCGTTTCTCTTGCATAATGCCAATACCAATTTGTAAATCAGCTGTCATTTTGTAACAGACATCATGGACAAATGAGAAGCATGATCAGTATCTTGATCATTTGGAATCATCATTTGTTAAGCAGTTGCAACGGTCTATATTGAAAAACCATCCTAAGCGTGCAGGTAAACAATGTGTTGTGAGAGCAGCCAAAATGCAGGATAACAGCTCCGCGATTAATTTGTACGCACGCAACAAGAATAGCTTTTCCAATGAGGCTGGATTATGTACAAAGCAGACTTTTGAAAGCCATGGCTACTTTGAAGGTGATCATTAATCTTTCATGTTCACTTTTGTATCCAAAAAGTTTTCATGCATAGAATCGTCTTTCATCAACGCTTAATTTTTGTGTCTAACATATGTGCATGCAACACGTATATGGTAATAACATATGTTCTTATTTTATTATTTGATTCTTAATCTTGGAAATTTATTCATCTAATGGTGTTTCCTAAGTGAGTTTATAACGTTTTTTTATAACCGTGAGAACCATCACCAAGAAACTCACGGGGCCACCAATACCTGCTAACCAATTGGACCTTTGCTAAAAGGATTCATGTGCTTACCACTGCGCCACCCCTTTGAAGGTTGAATTTGTAAGTTGATTCATTAGTTGAGGGAATTGCATTTTAGGGTTGCAAAAGACGTGATGATTGCTTGTGAGACGGTTTTTGTGGAATTAACTTATACTTCGTATTTAGGAATTTCCTTTTGAGTAAAATGCCATTTTTGTCCCTAAGGTTTGACCACTTTTGCCACTTTCGTCCAAAGGTTTGTTTTTCCGCATCTGGATCCAAAAGGTTTAAAATCTTGTCATTTTCATCAGACTCGTTAACTCCATCCATTTTTTAACATTAAGTTAAGGGTATTTTTTTGCCAATGAAGTAGTGGTGGAGTGGTTGGGGAAATACTTGGTGTTCCTTGTGACCCAGGTTCGACTCCCACTCTCCCCATTATTTTCTGCGTCATCCAGGTGAAGGGCGAATAAGGGTGGCGCCGGTTCGTCTTGGATGGGAGGCGAGGTTTTACCGATTATTCCACTGTCATGCCTTCGGGCGGGTGGAGGGCGGGTTTCCGCACATCTGGGAGAGCCAAGGGGCTGGCGGCGGTCGAGTAGTCGACCTTGGCCACAACACCCAGTGTCACGGTGGTTGGCACGTCGTTCCTTACCGTTCAAAATAAACTCAAGGGTATTTTCGTCATTTTACCTTTTTGTAAATGTTTATAAGAAAAGTCATAACTAGAAAATCAACAGAGGTGTATCTTTATTTCTTAATAGTGTTTTTATTTTAATACAAATGTCTAAAAAGACGGAAATACCCCTATTTAACATAGAAAAATGGATGGAGTTAACGAGTAAGATGAAAATGGCAAAATTTCAAACCTTTGGATCCGGATGCGGAGAAACAAACCTTTGGACGAAAGTCGCAAAAGTGACCAAACCTCAAGGACGAAAATGGCTTTTTACTTTTTCCTTTTATAAGTTAGATATTGAGCTATGTTTCTTTTGCTAAGGGAATAGAATGTGCAGTATATTCAGATAACTATTGTCAAGAGGAATAGAAAGTCATTGAAGATTGTTATTATTTTTTTTTTTTGGACATGAATCTTGTAACACACCATGTAATTGGAAAGAAAATTTCGAAAGTGCAAGATCATCTTCATGACAACCGAAACTTTATATATGGTATTAAAGTTATTCGCTTTTCCGCCATTCAATGCTTTCATTTTGTGGTCCTCATTTATATAGCATGACAAGAAATTGAGATACGATATGGGTGTCCCATTTACTTTATACAACGAGAAAGAAAACAATTTTTTTTATTTTGAAAATGGATATATCCCAGTAATTCATTTATTTATTGCAGAATTCTCGGACCAAAACTTTCCAGATGAAGCTAGCGAGCAGATGTGTGCAACAGCAATGCCAAAGCGGTCAAAGACTATTGTATCATAAGTTTGAAGCAATTTTAAATTCAGGTAACTTCATTTCCCTTGCGTTATTTCATGGTAAAGCAAAATTTGCTAGTCAGCAGTGTCAACTAGCAGGTTATTTTTGTGCTGGTTGAGACGGGTCAGACTGAGTTGGGTTAACTGGGAACACCTTTTTCCAATTATTCTTTGAGTAAAATGCCATTTTCACCCCTGATGTTTGGTCAGTTTTGCGACTTTCGTCCAAAGGTTTGTTTTTTCGCATCTGGATCCAAATGGTTTGAAATCTTGCTATTTTCATCCAGTTCGTTAACTTCCTCCATATTTCTTCGTTAAGTCAGGGGTATTTTCGTCTTTTTTGTTTACTTAAACTGACATGTTAGGGATAAGACATAACCCAAATTAACCAGTTTATCTTTTAATGGGTTTTTAAAACATAAACTGAGTCGACCCCTTTGCAAGTAAACGGGTCAAAATTGCTACCTTTAGAAAAAAAAAAGTATAAGCATCATATATTTTACAAATGTCTTTCTAATTGTCAGATAGCACCTGCAGGAAGTTCAGCTGTGAATACAAATCAATGCAACTTGATATGGACCCCAAATCGACATCAACAATAGTTTCCTAAAGTGAATTCTTAGATCTCTTTAAAACTTACCTTCTAAGTACATGATTCTATTATGGCAACAAAATATGGACCCAACCCATTGACCCGGCCTTACTGATTCACTCTATAATATACAAGTGTGAGATTGGAATTCTGGGAGTTAAGCTTTGATGTTCAGAATCCATATGATGTGAGCAGGGGATAGTCTAGAGTCTAGACCAATAGTCTGCTGTATGTAATGATGGTTTTGTAGAAAAAAAGGTATATAATTATGTTGATAATGGAATATTCTGTTTGGCTGTTGGGTGAGTTTTATGTCTCAATCATTGTATTTGGTTTTGGTTTTTTTAACTGTGAGAATCTGTTACCAGAAAGCTTACGGGACGTTGTAATACCCTGCTAACTGATGAGACCGATGGGTCAAGTAAAACAGAAAAGGATAACTTCTTGAAGGAAAATTATGTCATAGATCGTATGATAGAATCATCTTTTATGAATATTGAAATATTCTATATAACTTTGGATTGGTTTTTGAAAGATGTCTTTAAAAGTTGTATACAAATGTAGTTATCTTAAGTTTAACTTAAACCCACATCAGTTAACCTTAATTTGAGATGTCTTGGACAGTTGTACATCTAGTGATTTATTGGGTTCCTTGTTGACTTGACAATTCAGACTTTAACTTGTTTAATTACTGTATGGTCAATTCATTACCAAATCGTCCCCTGGTCGTGGTTCTTATGTGTTCGGTTCTTCAACAGTTATCAGCTTTTGGGATGGTCGATCTATAGTGTGATCTTGCGTCAATCTTGTGTTGTAAATACTCGAGTTCAACTTTGGTTTATGGGAGTTGAGTAGCCACTAAGCTGACCATTAATTAAGTCATCAATTTTCCTCTGTGTGTACTTACTAAACTATAATGTGAATTTAACTTATATTACTTTCTTCGATCCTCATCTCTTCGTTACTTAAGCTGTTATTTGTTGAAACGTTAGGTCTCTAAATTTGTAAATCATATTAAGACGTTACATTTACCAATCTTAATTCTTTATTTATAGTTATATATTTTTTTCATTCAATAAGTTTTTTTTTTTTTTTTTTCAAAATTAAAAGGTAAAATTACTAAAACAGAGACGATTATGTGTTTGGACATCTAAACTTTATATTCTACTGGTTATGTGTTTGGATATCTAAACTTGTCCATGGTGTAATTGTATATATATCATGTTATTTATAATTTATTTTAAGAAGCATATATATTTTTAAAGCGGCAATTCTAAGTCATTTTTCATTCGAAAGATATATTGAAAGTACGGATTAGGATCAAATACATAAGGCTCCTTATTGTAAGAAGGGTACAAAGGCTTTTAAAAAAAAAACCATTATACAAAAAAAAAAAAAAAAAAAATCTAAACATCCACCACCACCCAAAAACCTAAACCCCCACCCACCCCCCCAAATTTTTTATTTATTTATTTATTTATTTATTTTTTTGGTCGAGAGGGGGGGTGGGGGTTTAGGTTTTTAGGTGGTGGTGGGTGTTTAGGATTTTTTTTTTTTTTTTTTTTGGGGGGGGGGGGGGGGGGGGGGTTGGTGAGGTATAGTTTTTTTTTTTTTTTTTTTTTTTTTTGAAGGGGGGAGGGGGTTTAAGTTTTTGGGTAGTGGGGTGGGTGTTTAGGTTTTGAGTGGTGGTGTAGTGAGTTTAGATTTTAGGTTATTGGACGCTTATCACTCTATAAATTCTTCTTAGACTTCTTACAGTTACAGTTAGGAGTCTTTGTAGAATAACTTAACTTTGAAAGTACTATTTCGTTAAGTCATCATCCTTAAAAACATAATAAAATGATTTTTTGTTATCATCTTGAGGCTAGATAGTACAAAGAGTTTAGAATTTGTTGTTTTTTAATCTCCTAATTGATATGCACAATTGCACTTTGCACACATCCACCTTTTGTTAAGCATTATGCAAAAAGGCTTGGGCTGCAAATGTGTAGATTCAGGTTTTTTTTTATAAAGTCCAACAGCCCAATATATTAATCTACCCATTTTGGAGCCCTGAAAAATTAGAGATTCTGATTTCAGTTCGGTTGGCCCCTTAGCCCAAATTCGCCATGGATTATTAACATGTATAGCAATTTTAAAACTATTTAGGTTAATTAAATAAACGTAGGTTGTGATGGGATAAAACTTACATATTTGATAAGGGTTTAAGTTTTACTAACGCGAAAATGCAGGTGACACCAAATTAACACCACCACCACACATCTCATCATGGACTTGTGATTGTTTTTGATCATTATCCATCTCCATTGCAGCCATCAATCAATCTTGTCATCCTCCTCCGTCGGTTTCAAAAGGGATGGTTGTGTACGGTGTCTATTGGATCATGCTCCTGAGAGAGGGTTATCTCCATCTCACAAACCGTGGATCTTGCTCTCCAGAGCGGCTATTGGTTTACACTTTGGTTGATGTTGCTACAAGAACTAAAACTTTAAAAGACTTGTATAATCTCGAAGATACTCAAAATACCTCATACAACAAGAACGCATTTTATGGTGAATTTCAAACTCGACGATCATCTCCGACAGTACAAACAACTTTTTGTTGTTACACCCTGGAAGACAAATGCATTCTAAGAGGAAACACGAAATCTATTTTATGGAAGACACAATCATTTTCTAAAAGTTATACGACATCAAACCTTGAAGGATGTTGCTAGTTTATAATATCGGTTTTTAAATTTTTAGTATTTGCTTTTTGAAAATTTAAATATACTCATTCAAAAATGAGTTTCATAACAATCAAATATGGAATAAAGAAATCTTGATTACCAACTCTCAACTCCCAAAATCTAAACTTCTATCAAAGAATTAAATGGCATTTAAAAAAACTTTTTATAAAATGTCATGATTCAACAAAATGCCGTTTTAATTTTAAGTAGAAGTTTTGTTTATTCAATAAGATTAGGAGTGAGAAAAAAAAAAGATTTCAAAAAGGTTTAGTAAATAATTTTTAAATCACATAATTGGGTAAATAAGTTTTCCACGTACGCGTCTCGTCGTTGTTTTCTTTGCGTTTGGTTTTTATGGTGCAAGGTTTTCCTCGATACATATAGAGTGTATTGAAGTGTTGTCGCAACCCCCAACCCCTGCCCCAGGAGGCGTGCGGCCGCAACACGCAGAGCTGGTGGTATCGGTGTTTATTAATTTAGCAGCGGAAATTTATATCAGGACCGTAGTTAGGAAATAGTTTATCAGAGTAAAACACCTCATTTTATAAATATTAAAAACACATGGGAAAAACCCAAGTTTCCATTTATAATATGTTTATAAGGATAAACCCTATTTTATTGAAAAAAAACTTCTTTCTTGTTTAGATAACTTTTATAGCCACTTTTCCCAGCCTTCAGTGCTCCTCAGCTGACTTCTATTTGGCTTTCACATTTTGTTACCTGAAACGCGTTTAAAGAGTTTTATCAGCAAGAAATACTGGCGAGTGCATCCCAATTTAATCAAAACAAGATTTTATAATTTCACAGTATTGAGAGCGATTACAATGTTTCTATCTACCAAATTACCACCTACGGTACTGTCAATCCTGACTTGTGGTCATGTTACTATTCATAGTATTAGTAACAAGTAATGTATACAAAACCCCAACATACTGACAGTAATTGTAGAATACATAGACTCAATTACTGCTATTATAATTTAAAACAATTGAGGTTTTGTTAAAACAACTTGTTATAAAAAGAGAATGACTCACATTGCTGTTTTAGATACTACTACTGCTTTCTTGTGACATCCCGGTTATAATCTATTAAAATTAACAATGCACACGTGTTAGTAAGATAACCCAATTTACATTAGCTATACCCCCGAGACAGAACTCCAACGACTGAGTCAGACAGAGCCTCGACATGCGTTACGGAGCTCTAGATCAATCGGGCAGAGTAACTAATACGTAACCGAGGGTTATAATACCTACAACGAGGCATAGCTTCGCTTTTTGGGGGTATAATATTCGAGCAATATTACACTATATGTGTCGAGAGAGAAAATAAATTGAGCGAATGTGAATTGTGCCACTGCTGCTCGATTTATAGCTGGTTTCAAAGTTCATCGCGCCCCGCGTCACCCATGGGTTTAGCCCTTCGTGGGCCGCGAGTACCCTAGACTAGGGTCTAGGCTTGGCGATTCAGCAGGTAGGCTCGACACGGAGGGGGACACGTGGCAGACCAGAGTGCGGCCTAGTGACATGCTGTCGCGTCCCGCGACAACCTTGGGTTGTCTGGGTCGCGCCCCGCGAGGACCCACGAAAATTGATTTTATTTGATTTTTGTTAATATAAAGGTATTTCAAGCTCGTTTTTCGTATACTGGGTGTATTTTAAGACGTATAAGGGTGTTTTAAGGACTTTGGGATAGTTGTTATATCCTCCCCACCTTGTTTTAGATCTCGTCCTCGAGGTCTACTGGAACAGGTGTAGATATTTCTTCCACATCTCTGATTCGAGCTCCCAAGTGTATTCTGGTCCTCTCTTGGAATCCCATTTCACTTTGACCAGAACTAATCTCTTGTGTTTAAGATTCTTGATCTTTCTATCTTCAATCTGTAGCGGTTTTTCTACAAACTTAAGTTTCTCATTTACCTCTATGTCCTTAAGAGGTACCATTAATGTTTCATCTGCTAAACACTTCTTGAGATTACATAAATGAAATACATCATGTATTCCTGCCATTTCCTCTGGCAGTTGTAGCTGGTAAGCTACTGGTCCTATTCTTCTAATAATCTCAAAAGGTCCAACATACCTGGGGCTTAGCTTTCCCCTTTTGATGAATCTGACCACTCATTTCCATAGAGAAAATTTTAATAATACTTTATCTCCTACCTGAAATTCCAAGGGTTTTCTTCTGTTATTTGCATAACTCTTCTGACGATCGCGTGCTGCTTTGACTCTCTCCTTGACTTGAATAATCTTGTCCGTTGTTTCTTGTACTATTTCTGGTCCAGACAGTTGTTTTTCTCCAATTTCTGCCCAACAGACTGGAGTTCGGCACTTTCGTCCATAGAGTGCTTCAAATGGTGCAGCATTGATACTGGTATGATAGCTGTTATTGTAGAAATATTCTATTAATGGTAAATAATCGTCCCAATTTCCTCCGAAATCAATTACATAAGCTCTAAGCATATCCTCCATTGTTTGAATTGTCCTTTCGCTTTGTCCTTCCGTTTGAGGATGATAAGTTGTGCTTAGTTTTAACTTGCTTCCCATTGCTTTCTGGAAACTAGTCTAAAAATGAGAAGTAAAACGGCTTTCTCTATCAGAAACAATAGACAAAGGAATTCCATGTAATGAAATTATTTCATTTACATATAACTTAGCTAATTGTTCCATACTGAAAGTTTCCTTCATAGGTATGAAATGAGCAGACTTGGTTAATCTGTCTACAATCACCCAGATTGCATCATTACCTTTTCGTGTCTTGGGTAATTTAGTAACAACATTGTTATTAATTCCCATTTCCATACTGGTATTTCGAGTTGCTGCAATAAACCTGAGGGTTTCTAATGTTCAGCTTTAACTTGTGAACATGTTAGACACTAAGCAACATAGGTTGCTATATCCTTTTTCATTCCTATCCACCATAAATTCTTTCTTAAGTCTTGATACATTTTATCATTTACCAGGATGTATCGTATACTTAGAATCATGGGCTTCTACTAAAATTCGGTAGCGTAGGTTTCCTTGTTTGGGTATCCAGATTCTTTTCTTATGGAATCTCCAAATTCCATTTGTTCCTTGTTCTAATTCCTTAATCATTCCTTTTAAATTTTCAGTATCGTTCTTGATTACTGTTCCTTGTATTTCTCTAATTTGCTCATTTAAATCTATCTGCAGATTTAATTTAAGAGAACGTACTCGTTTTGGCTTTTCATGATACTTTCGACTTAAAGCATCAGCTACTACATTAGCCTTTCCAGCATGATACTGGATATTACAATCATAATCATGAAGAATCTCCATCTAGCGTCTCTGTCTCATATTTAACTCTTTTTGCCCAAAAACATATCTTAGACTCTTATGATCAGTGAAAATAGTAAACTTACTACCATAAAGATAGTGTCTCCAAATTTTAAGGGAAAAAATTATAGCTCCTAACTCTAGTCATGGGTTGTATAATTCTCTTCATGATTCTTAAGTTGTCTATAGGCATAGGCTATAACCTTTTGACGCTGCATCAACACACCTCCATAACCTAACTTAGACGCATCACAATAGACTATGAAGTCTTCAGTTCCTCTTGCTAATGCTAGTATGGGTGCGTTGGTTAACTTTTGCTTTAGAATCCTAAAATCTTCTTCCTGTTTTGGTCCCCATTCAAACTTAATTGACTTGCAGGTCAACTTCGTTAAGGGAATAGTCATTCTAGAAAAATCTTGAATAAAACGTCTATAATAACCTGGTAGTCCGAGAAAACTTCTCACCTCCGTCGGTGATTCAGGGACTTTCCACTTAGTAATCGCCTCGATTTTAGTGGGATCCACATGAATTCCTTCATGATTAACCAGATGTCCAAAGAATTGTACTTCTTGTAACCAAAATTCACATTTTGAAAATTTAGCGTAAAACTTTTCTTTTCTCAGCAAATGCAAAAGTATAAACAAATGCTCTGTATGATCCTCTTTACTCTTAGAGTAAATGAGAATATCATGTATAAAGACAATTATGAATTTACCACCCAGATATGGTTTACATATTCTGTTCATCATGTCCATAAATGCGGCTGGGACATTGGTTAAACCAAATGGCATGACTGTAAATTCATAATGACCATACCTTGTTCTGAAAGCAGTTTTAGGAATGTCCTCTTCCTGTACTTTCAGTTGATGATATCCTGAGTGTAAATCGATCTTAGAAAAGAATCGAGCTCCTTGCAATTGATCGAACAGATCATCGATTCTTGGTAATGGGTACCGATTTTTAATCGTAACCTTGTTCAATTCTCGGTAATCAATGCACACACGCATTGACCCATCCTTCTTCTTGACAAACAAGATTGGCGCTCCCCATGGCGATGAACTAGGCTGTATGAAACCTTTCTCCAGAAGTTCGTCCAACTGTTTCTTCAGTTCTTGCATCTCCGCTGGTGCTAAACGATAAGGTGCCTTGGCAATTGGTGCTATCCCTGGTAATAGGCGAATTCTAAATTCAACCTATTTATCTGGCGGTAATCCAGGTAACTCTTCTGGAAAAACATCTGAGAATTTAGATACTACGGGAATATCTTTTAATTCTTTTCCTTTAGTGTTAATGATTATGTAAATCTTATACACTAGTGATCCTTTCCTTGCATAACTGGCTGTTTTCATCACAGAGATGAATTTTGTACAACTAGTTGGCTTATCTCCTTTAATTGTGATCTTTTCACCTTTTGGTGAATTTACTTGTACTGACTTTTGATCACATAAAATACTGGCATGGTTGGCTACTAACCAATCCATTCCTAATACAATATCAAATCCAGCCAGATTCATTAGGTAAAGGTTAGCAATAAAATTATGGTTTAAAATTTATATTCTTGCTCCCTGCAAGATTTCAGTAATCTTAATGGATTCTCCATTCGCTGTTTCTACCAAACATTCTTGTTGAAGTTTATTTAATGGTTGATTGAGAAGTTTGCAGAACAAAGTATTAATAAAACTTTGGTTTGTACCAGAGTCAAATAATATTTTAGCAAAAATATCATGAACTAAAAACGTACCGACAATCACATCCGGAATCATCTTAGTTTCTTATGCTGTCAAAACAAATGCTCGGACATTTTTGCTAGCTTTGTTGTTTGTTGCTGGAGCTAGTTTCGGACAGTTTGGTTTGATATGCCCCGTCTCTCCACAGTTGAAGCATAGCTTATTGTTGGGTTTCATCTTGCAGTCTTCTTCCTTGTGTCCAGACATTTTGCAGAAGTTGCAGTATATTGAGCATTTTCCTGAATGCTTCTTCTTGCAGTACTTACAGTAAGGTGCAGAGGTAGAACCTGTATGTTTCCCACGGTAGTTATTTCCATAACAAAATTCTTGGGTAAGTCTCTGAGCTAGGTTCTTTCTCTGGTTTTTTTCTTGCGTACATACCAATTCATCAGTCAAGGTATTGGCTAATTCTTCTGCTTCTTCTATGGTTTGTGGCCTAGCTGCCTTGACTACGTGTCTGATTTCACCAATTAATCCCCAGATGTAACGGGAGATTAATACGGGTTCTGGTGAGGCTAAGGTTGGCACTATCCTAGCATATTCGAAGAATATGGTAGTGTAACCCTTGCAGTCTATTCCAGTCATTTTGAGATTTAAGAACTTATTAGCAATTTGTTCTTTTTCATGAGGAGGACAAAATTTCCTTTCAACTATATCCTTAAATTCAGTCAATTCCATATTATAAATTTTATCATTTCCTCTAGATTGGAGAATAGTATTCCACCATTCTAAGGCTGCATTCTTAAAAAGATTAGAAGCAAACATAATCTTATCTTCATCTGCACATTTGCTTATTTTTAAGACTGCCTCTGTCTTTTCTATCCAGCGTAAAGCTGCAATGGCTCCTTCATTGCCAGAGAATTCTATTGGTTTGCAAGACCAAAATTCTTTGTAAGAACAACAATATGACATGGTTCTCCTTCTTTTTGGAATTGGTAACTGGAGTAGTGGTCCATTATTCACGCTGTGACTGGGTTCACTAGGTGGTCGTTTACTTCCACTTTTATTATTTTCTGCTTCTTTAACAGACTTGATAATATATGGCATATCATCTATAATTCCTTGTGCTACTATATGTTGAATATCACTGTTATCTATTTGGTTTCCATTATTATCATTATTCTGGTTTTCCTGATTTACTTCGTCGTCCATCTGAATTTTACAAACATTTATCAGGTATTAATATCACAGAATAAAATTTAATGCAAACATTCAGGCAAAAAAATTGATCAAAATCGTTTACTAGGTTTTGTTTATCTAAACTGCATTTCCCGCTCGTCATATTTCCACACGAGCTTCTCTCCTATCTGTCTTATCCTCTCTCCTCCTTCTATCAATTCCTCACCATAAGTGCAGAGTTCCTTCACATTCTCGTCACTCATGGGTGGTCGTGGTGCGGGTACTGGGTCAGGGTATTGAGGTATCGGTTCTCCGTATGGATAAGGGTTGTTTAATATTTCCTGAACATACTGATCGACATTCCAATATGGATATAAAGGATTAAGGTTGGTGTATTGTGCTATGGGGTTTGGTATTGGTTCTTCCTGTGGATAAAGCTCCTGATATTCCCTATGGTCATCCTCCCATGGATCATATGCTAGAGGATTGGGTGCTGGGATTCTAGGTATCTCGTCAGGGTCAAAGGCTGGTATGGGAAATTGGTTTCCTAGGTTAGGTTCTATTTCCATTGGTTGGGTTGGAAACGGTGGCAATGGTTGTGGTGCGATTATCTGGTCAAGGTTTGGATCTACTGCAGTGGTGGCTAGTATATGGAAGTTTGCCAAACGTCTATTAACTAGGTCTTGTGTCTGGGCATTGACTTCCCTATTGGCTGCTGCTAATGATCTTTGTTGCTACAACTTTCTCATTTGCTTTCTCCTTTCGTGTGCTCTACTAAACCATCCTCTCTTTTTCGAAGGGAATGGTTTCTCGGATTGCGCCTTAAATATGAAAATCCCCTTTTCTGTATCAGCGAGATACCCCGAAGGAGTAGGCTGTGACGAGGTTCCTTCACTTTTGGGAGAACTATCTATCTGACGGTAGGCGTCAGACGTACCCTGCTCACTGATACTGTAAACCAACAGACTGTCAAATAACGAAAAACAATAATATACATATATACACATAATCACATAGATTATTTTCTAACATATTTGATAAAAATTGATGTCAGCAGAACACTTCTGTGGCTTAAATTAGTGGCTGTAGCTCTGATACCACCTTCTGTCGCAACCCCCGACCCCTGCCCCGGGAGGCGGGCGGCCGCGGTACGCAGAGCTAGTAGTATCAGTGTTTATTAATTTGGCGGCGGAAATTTACATCAGGACCGTAGTTAGGAAATAATTTATCAAAGTAAAACACCTCATTTTATAATTAATAAACACATGGGAAAAACCCAAGTTTCCATTTATAATATATTTATATGGATAAACCCTATTTTATTGAAATAAAACTTCTTTCTTGTTTAGGTAACTTTTATAGCCACTTTTCCAAGCCTTCAGTGCTCCCCAGCTGGCTTCTATTTGGCTTTCACATTTTGTTACCTGAAACACGTTTTAAAAAGTTTTATCAGCAAGAAATACTGGCGAGTGCATCCTAGTTTAATCAAAACAAGATTTTATAATTTCACATTATTGAGAGCGATTACAATGTTTCTATCTACCAAATTACCACCCACGGTACTGTCAATCCTGACTTGTGGTCATGTTACTATTCTCAGTATTAGTAACAAGTAATGTATACAAAACCCCAACATACCGACAGTAATTGTAGAATACATAGACTCAATCACTGCTATTATAATTTAAAACAATTGAGGTTTTGTTAAAACAGTTTGTTATAAAAAGAGAATGACTCACATTGCTGTTTTAGATACTACTACTGCTTTATGGTGACTTCCTGGTTATAATCTATTAAAATTAAACAATGCACATGTGATAGTAAGATAACCCAATTTACGTTCGCTATACCCCCGAGAAAACACTCCAACGACGGAGTCAGGCAGAGCCTCGACATGCGTTATGGAGCTCTAGATCAATTCGGCAGAGTAACTAATACGTAACCGGGGGTTATAATACTTATAACGAGGCAGAGCTTCGCTTTTTAGGGGTATAATATCCGAGCAATATTACACTATATGTGTCGAGAGAGAAAAGAAATTGAGCGAATGTGAATTGTGCCAGTGCTACTCGATTTATAGCTGATTTCGAAGTTTGTCGCGCCCCGCGACGCCCTTGGGTTTTGCCCTTCGCAGGCCGCGAGGACCCTAGACTAGGGTCTAGGCTTGGCGATTCAGCAGGTAGGCTCGACATGGAGGGGGACATGTGGCAGACCAGGGTGCGGCCTGGTGTCATACTGTCGCGTCCCACGACAACCTTGGGTTATCTGGGTCGCGCCTCGCAAGGACCCACTAAAATTGATTTTATTTGATTTTTATTAATATAAAGGTATTCCAGGCCCATTTTTCATATACGTGGTGTATTTTAAGACGTATAGGGGTATTTTAAGGACTTTGGGAGAGTTGTTATAAGTGTGAACTTTTGTAAGTAATATTGGTCGCTTAGGTTTTGGTGGTACTTGTTTATATTTTACTTATTTTGATTGCTAATTATAATGTATAGATTAATCCGACAGTACTTCACTCGTGATAAGAACTCCACGGATTTCTACACCTTGAGGTAGTGTTTGGTATACAAGAATGAGAGGTGGAATGGAATGGATGATTACGAGAGAATAAAGAAAAGGGTGTTTGTTTGGTCAATGGAATGGAATCACCCATTCCAAAAGGCATTCTATTCCCTCAAAATCATTCCATCCAACACCCATGTTTTTTTTCCATTCCATCCCCTCTTGCACTATTCATCAACAACACCACAATCCACCACCTTCGCCACAACCCACCATGACCACAATCACCACCACCCACCACCGACGCTATCGCCGCCACCCGCCACCACCTCACCCCAACAGCCACCGTCGTCGCCGCCGCCACCCACCCGCCGCCGTTATCACCCATAGCCGCGACCAACCGCCAACGCCACTCGTCGTCGCCCACCAACCGTCACCGTTGCCGCCACCCACCACCACCTCCGCCACTACCCACCACCAATGGCCGCCTTGCCGCCACCACCACTCATCATCGCCGCCACACGCCGCCACCACCACCACCCATCGCCGCCGCCGCCACCGCCACCTATAAGGCTATAACCACTCTCAATCACTACTACCGACCACCACCACTCATCGCTGATTTATTACTTCATTTTTCTTGCCTACCGAACAATACACAATAATAATTTATTCCATTCACACATGGTAACCAAACAAGACATGGAATGGTAATGATCCATTGCATTCCGTTGTCCATTCCATTACCTCGTCCATTCCTTTCATTCGTCCATTCCATTATGTGTGGGATTGGCTGAATTTACTCTAAGTTGGTTGTATCAGTTTTAGGTTGAATTTAGAAACACGTTTAGCTAAACAAGTAGTCTTCTAATCGACTTGGCAGGTTCATTCATTAATGAGAGGACACTTCCACAATTAAGAATTCTCAGGTAGGAGTATTACCAAGATGGCTAGCATCCATAAAGGCTCCTCCAGAGAGTAGCTGTTGAAAGTAATAGATCAATTTTATACACCAATTATATTTTGTTAGAAATTTGTATTAACTAGTCTTAATTCCCCGCGTTGCGGGGTGAAGACGTAAAACCATGCTACCAGTGTTACGGGGTTAGAGGTGTAAAAACCGTGCAAACTAGCAACCAAACGACAACCAAAACCGAGAAAAAAAAAACGTAATGTAAAACCACAAATTTTTAACACCAAGTGACTCACATTATGTAAAAAGTAGATGAAGTCGAATTTATACCGACACGTTTAAAAAGTCAAGGGGGTTAAAACTGTGCGTGACCCTAAATGTCAGTAAAAGCAGTTTATCTTCGTTTACAGAGGCGGAATCAAAGTAAACGTAGTCATAACAACTCAAATCCTTTTAATCTCTTCCCTATTAATGATTTCCGAGACTTTACAAGTGTTTCTAACAAGATTTTGGCAGAACCTCGTCTCACAAACAATGACCTGATTTCGCTCCAACGTTACAAATGAACAACAACTAACCCCTATTTATAGATGTCCTGATTCTGCTCCTACATACATGTACATTACGAGCGGAATTAACATCTGGACAATTTGGAGCGGAATCACCTATATTACATCAGGAGCGGAATCACCTACCTTAGACATCTAGGAGCGGAATTACAATATAACCTGATTTCGCTCCTAATGACATAAATGTCATTTGGAGCGGAATTACATTCTAAAATTCACTTTTTCATTTCCGAACTCCAATCTAACCTATCTAGACCTAAGACTCAACTAAGACGTAGTAAACAGACATTCCGTGCACCAACAGACTCCCCCTTGGATGTTGACGAAGTCTTCGGCATTGAGTCTTCAGTCTTGGTCTCTTTCCAACTATGTCTTCTCATTGCAAAAACTCTTTCTTCACTATGATTCAGAAATTCAAACTAGCTCTATCTTCAAACTCCCCTTTGACTGTTAATCCAGAATCCTCACTCCCCCTTTCACAGACTCCCCCTCTCAGAATGCTAGGACTTGAATTCTGGTTCAAACTTTTATGTTTTGTTGCCATGGGGATTCCTGTAACCTGCATATACTCTACCCAAAAATAAGATATATAATAATAACAGTTTCAAATCAAAACTTACCATTTAACCTTCAGTGTTAGAAATCCACTAAAGTATTCAGGTCCAAATTAATGACCCTGATTACTCAATTAATCTACCAAGTCCAATTTAATGACCTTGGTTGATCTGAGACAAATCACACTGATATTTTGTTCAATTTGATTTTCTGAAAATTACAAGTTTCAAATTAATGAACTTGCTTTAACTTTTCAACTTCTCAAACTTATCAAGATTAGCTCACGACTCATTCTCCAGTCCAGAAATCTCCTGCATCTGCTTTCAATCTTTCGAATCCGAAGATCAACTCTCCACTTTGGTTTGTCAAAAATAAAGCAGAAATAAAAAATCTTTTTGGATTTTTAATAAAGCTTATAAACTAGAAATGAAATACAGAACTAAAATGCAATGAAAGTAAACTATTTACAAACATATTTTTGGTGAGCGTGTTAGGGAATCATATCAGCTATTCGATAAGTCACAAGTACCGTTAAGCTTCAATTACATACTCAGAATTAAACAATTCGCTTAGATTGTCGATATACTGATCCACTTAAATTCTTACACAATTTTCAATCTGTTCAGGATACGGATTTAGTGTTTTAGAGACTTAAACTTATACATGTGTCCCACCTCTTGAATATACTCCCGTATCCAGATCCCAATATTCAGTCCTACAGGTAATTATAACACAAATGATATCTGTAAGGGGTTAATAATTTATGAAGAATCATGAGAGCTCAGGTCAGAACTACCGTTCAGCAGAGAGATCATGACTCAACTTGGGTGTGTCCCCTTTAGAGGATCTTTTTTACAACAGCATTGCTAAGCAATTTTATTGTCTTATCATATATGCTGCGGGTGATGCTATGTTTCAAGCATTTTCAGAAAGTATTATTCGAGGACTAGGTCAGAACTTCCATTCAGCAGAAGTCCCGGAATAATACCCCAGACATCACTGAGTATAAAAACCTAGTATATCAGAAAAAGGAATCTTTCAAACGAAATTTCAGGGGTTACCTATATATCCAAGTGGTGTTCCCCACGAAATAAGCAAGTAAGATTTAGATTTATATCCCGAACAAACCTACGAAATGTGCAAAAACCTATCGGCATATCATCAGCGAGACTGTTTAACACATTTAAACATTACATTTCTTTAGCATACCGTGACTGTCAAGCCGATGTACTATCATTTTCCCTTTTTACACAAGCTCTTTTTCTGATTTTCTATTGTTTTTGTATTTTGAAAATATTTCATGTTTTTGTATTTTTGTCATTTTTTATTGTTTTTGTATTTTCTGAAAAATTACCCTATACTCCCCCTAAATACCAAAACAAGTAAAAAATCGACTAACCATTGCAGATTGCTTCTCAACATCATCCACAATGTCTCCTTCATCAACGCCAATGATCTCCTCCAACACCGATAAAAGCTTCATACCATTCAGCTTTAGCAAATACTGAAAACGTGCTTTATCAAAAGCTTTGGTATGTAAATCAGCTTTTGGTTCATCAGTGTGGATTTTCTCAATTCGTATCAACTTCTTCTCAAAAAAATCTCGAATGAAGTGATGACGAATCTCTATATGTTTCGTTTTAGCGTGATGAACTGGATTTTTCGTAATATTAATCGCTGCCTCATTATCAACAAAGATAGGGGTGTTTAGAAATTGCAAACCGTAGTCGCGCATCTGTTGCTGGATCCACAAGATCTGTGAGCAGCAACTGCTAGCAGATACATACTCCGCTTCACACGTGGATAAAGCCACAGAGGTTTGCTTTTTGCATTGCCAAGTGACCAATCGTGATCCGAAAAACTGGCACCCTGCAGTTGTTGATTTAGCATTAACTTTGCAGCATCCGAAATCTGAATCGGAATACCCTTCGAGCGTGAAATCGCCTTCTCTTGGATACCACAACCCCAATGATGGAGTTCCTTTCAGGTAGAGCAATATCCTTTTCACAATCACCATATGCGAAGCTCTTGGGTTAGATTGAAATCTTGCTGCGAGGCAGGTTGGGTACATGATATCGGGCCTTGAAGCTGTCAAATACATCAGCGATCCGATCATGGAATGATACATCATTTCATCTATCTTCTCTCCGGTGAGATCAGGGTTTATCCCATGATTCGTTGCTAATGGGGTGGAAGCTGGAGTAGAACCTGACATCCCGAATTTCTCCAAGATATCATGAACGTACTTCGTTTGATGTATGAAAATTCCTTTGGGTAGTTGATCAACCTGCAATCCCAAAAAGAATTTCATCTCACCCATTGATGACATTTCGAATTTCTGCTTCATAACACATTCAAAATCTTTGCATAGATCCTCATTTGTTGACCCAAATATGATGTCGTCCACATATATCTGAACTATCAGAAGATGACCATCGACCTCTTTGGTGAAGAGAGTGGCATCCACTTTTCCACGGATGAAGCTGTTGGCTAGCAGGTGTTGAGACAATGTCTCGTACCAAGCTCTCGGAGCCTGGTGTAAACCATACAGCGCTTTGTCTAGCAAGTAGACCTTGTCTTTGTGGATTGGATCGGTGAAGCCCGGTGGCTGACCGACATAAACCTCCTCTTTAACCTTCCCGTAGAGAAAAGCCGATTTTACATCTAACTGATATACTTTGAAGTTTTTCCATGATGCAAATGCTAGGAAGATTCTGATAGCTTCTAGTCTAGCAACCGGAGCATATACTTCAGTAAAATCTATCCCCTCCTGCTGACTGAAACCCTGGACTACGAGTCAAGCTTTGTTGCGAACCATAACTCCTCTATCGTCTCTCTTACACTTGAACAACCACTTGGTGTTTATCTTCCTTTGACCATCTGGCAAAGCCACTAACTTCCACACTCCCAACTTTTCAAATTGGCTCACTTCCTCCTGCATTGCATTGACCCAAGAATCTTCAGTAAGCGCCTCTTTGTAAGTCCTTGGTTCAACCTGCGAGATAAAACAACTCAATGAGAATTCAGTTTGCAAAGGAGCAACTTTTGTATAAAAACATGTAAGCCCTTTATCAATCTGTCTTTGAGTGCGAACGCCAGTCTGCAGTTCTCCAATGATCAACTCCTCTGGATGATATGAAAGAGTTTGTGGCATTACTTCGCCTGGAACATCTACATCACCATCCAGATTAGTAACATTCTGATTTGCATCTTGTTCACTGACTGGGTTTGTTTGACCTGAAATCTGAATTTGCTCCCCCTCAGAATCTGAATCACCACGATCAAATACTGGCATGTTCTCAGATTCTTGATTATCATTCTGTGCCGACTGATTATCCTGAGCAACTTCATTTTGTTGGACATCATCATGTTCACCAGCATTGCTTGGACCTGCTTCATCATCATTTGAAGCTCGTTGCGGTCTTCTTGAATACTCAGCTGGGAACCTTTCCTGCGATTCTTCATACTCTCTTAGAATATCCAACTCATCAAAGAAATCTTCTTCTTCTTCTTCCTTTTCTTCTTCCATGTCAAACGAATCCCACAATTTATCGTAATTAAAACGCCATGAGTCACCGGGATTTTGAGGCGGCATAGTATACCCCTGACATCAACATGTTGTGCTTCGATGATCTGCTTCATGCTTGGAACAAAGACTCGTCTTTGTGGACTTGAATAACCAACAAATATTCCTTCGATACTCTTTGGACCAAACTTACCAAAAGGTTCTAGAACTGTACAAGGAGACCCAAACGGTTCTAAAAACTTCAGGTTCGGTTTACGGTTATTGATCAAGTCAAAGCATGTCTTGTTGAATTTCTTTACTGTGAGAACCCGGTTGAGTGTATAGCATGTGGCGGAAACTGCTTCTGCCCAAAAATTTATCGGTAGCTTTGAGTCAGCAAGCATCGTTCTGGCCGTTTCGATTAGCGTCCTGTTTTTGCGTTCTGAAACTCCATTTTGCTGTGGAGTGTACGGAGCACTAAACTCATGCAATATACCTCTTTCATCACAATATTCTTCCATCTTGTTGTTCTTGAATTCAGTACCATTATCACTTCTAATTCTTCGGATACGCTTTTGGTACAGATTTTCAATCTTTCTGAACAACGCCATCAAACTTTCAAACGTTTCATCTTTCGACTTCAAGAATGATACCCACGAAAATCTGGAAAAATCATCAGTAACCACAAGACAGTAGAGATCCCCTGTAATACTTTTGACGTTAACTGGACCAAACAAATCCATATGTAGTCTCTCTAACGGTCTGAAAACTGAATTGACTTGCTTTTTAGGGTGTGACTTTTTCTTCTGCTTACCTTCGACGCAACTAATGCACTCCCCTTCCAGATGAAAACCTTTGATATTAACTCCAAGAACCAAATCATTATGCTCCAGATGATTCATTTTTCGTAAGTGAATATGCCCCATCTTACTATGCCACAACTTCGATTCTTTCTCTGTTGCTCTAGACACAAAACAATGAGCCTGACCCGTGGTTGTAGTAGCTACACTCATTTCCAACACGTACAGATCATTGACTCTTGGTTCCCGCATGATAATCCATTCTTCAGGGATAACAAATCCTGGTTTTAAGATCAAACATTCTTTGTCTGTGAAGTGAGTAGTATACATCCTGTCACAAATCTGCGAAATGCTCAGCAGATTATTCTCCAGCTCAGCAATGTAATTAACTCTCTCAAACGTAACAATCCCATTGGATAATGTTCCTTCACCAACAATTCTACCACCTTGATTTCCTGCAAATCCCACGTAACCTCCATTGAAATTTCTAACATCATACAACAATGCAGTCTTCCCTGTCATATGTCGAGACGCTCCACTATCCATAATCCATCTTGAAATAGCTCTCGGAAGTTCCTGCACATATCACAAACAATTCAATAAAGATGCCGATTCATGCTTCACAATTACCAACTAGGAAGCTCCGGCAAGTCCAAAATCTTTAGTGAGATTTTGATACCACCCAAGCCTCTTTTGACTCGGGTAACTTGACTTTAATGTGAGTTTTAGCAATGTAAAGTGGCGGAAAATTTTTATCATTCATTTTCAAACTTTCATCTGATCCAACCTCAACCTTTTTGTATAAGAAAAACTCATCTATTTTAAGTTGACCGGTTGGTTGATTTTTCTTTTGAACATTCTTCTTCTCAGATGGAGTAGAAGATTGTTTCTCCAACTTTTCATAATAATCCAAAGGAACATTCATCTTTACCGGTGTGGTAGAAGACGATTGCTTTTCCGACTCTGAAACCTTTGGTTTTTCAACAACTTTTGGCTTCCATGTTTGTTGAGATGATGCAACCCGTTTGTAGAATTTGTCATTTTTAGTTACCACATTCTTAACAGTTTCAATTTTGACTTTTGTTTTCTCATTTTTCAAAACTTTCTCAACAACCATTGGAGCTTTTCCTTTTAAATCAACCTTCTTCTGTCGATTCTCAACAACTTCAGTCTTAGGCTTGGAGTTGGTGCAATTTCTTGCAATGTGACCAACTTTGTTGCATCTAAAACATGTACGAGTATCAACTACCCGACTTGTGCCTACAGACTGAGGTTGTGAGGCCCTCTTCTCAAAGAACTCTTCATTTGATTTTGAAAAAAAATCATTTTCCTCATCAGAAAGTGAACTTGAACCGTTCACAAACACCTTCTTTTCAGCAAACCTTTTGTTTTGAAAAGTCCTTTTCTGATAACTCTTACCACCCTGATATCCACCCGACCAATTGTTTCGATTGTTGTTATAAAAACGTGGTGGAACAACAGGCTTTTTGTAGTAAGCTTTATCTTTCTCAAAATTCATTTGCCTTTTTGTTTGTTTTAAACTCTTTACTTCAGACAAATCGATTTCAACCATTTTGAACACATTTGTCAATTTTGAAACATTTACATTCTCCAGATGAAACTCAGAATCCGAATACAACTTATCCGATCCAGCCATCTTGTACATCACAAGACCCGGTTCATCACCTAAGTTGTTTTTGGACTTTTGTTTCGGAATGTATTTGTTCAAGAAACATTCATCATCTCCAGCTAAATCACTATTCAAAACACTTTCAGCTGTGCTTTTAACAATCTCTGTCTGAACACTATCATCAGATGATGAAGAAGAAAATGTAACATCAATTGAATTAGGAAGTTTCACTTCATTTTCTTCCTCAAGATTAACCAACCCAGATTGCTTTTTCGAATAATTTTCTAGAACTGGTGGTGGAACTTGATGAAACCCGACCCCAGTTCCATCACAGTATACATCTTCGCCTGCTTTGTCTTTCCCGATGGGTTTGGGAATAATGTGTTGCAAAACAAAGCTTGCAGAGCTGTAACTGTTCAATTTCAAATTGATTCGTTCATTCTCAATCTTGGCTTCTTCAAACTGAAGTTTCAATTTAGCAATCTCATCCAATTGTTTATTGATTAATTCTTCTTTGATTCTCAAAACACATTGCAATTGGCAATTCTCTTTGTATGTTTTCCATTTCTATCATCATTATCTTTAATCGTGCTTTTAAGCTTCTCAAATTTTTCAGTGATCTGACGATTTTCAAGAACTAACCTTTCATTTTCTTTCCTAACCTTTTCCTGATCAATTTCATTTTTGTTAGTTAATTCTTTTAACCATTCTGTTGAAGCTTTCACCATTTTGTCACGATCAAGGATTTGATCCTCAACACTTCTGACTTTAGCAGTCAGATCCTCAATCTTCTTACCTTTGAGATAAGTGTTTGTACTATAAACCTTGCATTCCTTGATGCAATTTTTGCAGTCAACATCACCACTGACCTCCTTACCTGACTCAGTCGTTGACGCGTTTGAACTGACTTGGCTTTTAGACTCAGAAACGGATTTAGAATCTACCTCAAGTGCATTAACAGCCAGCACCTTGTCAGCCATATTTCCCATGTTTTCAGCATTCAACTCCTGTGTCGTGTCAATGATCCCAGTGTCAATCGTCTTTGACTTCTCTTTCTCTTCTTTCTCCTTCTTCTCTTTCTCTTCATCTTCTCCGCTTCCCCACCATTTCTTCTGCCAATAATCATCTTCAATTTTATACTCTTGGATTATGGTTTCCACATCAAGAGTGTTATGATCGACAGTAATGTTTCCATAGGGGTCAAGATAACACTCTCTGTGTGGATCCCATCTCTTTGCTCTTTTTGCCTCAGAAAAGATACAAGATAATCTGATCAATTTGTTCGTGGCTAACATCCTTCTGTAATTATACTTCTGTTCTTCAGTTCTGTTATCTTTCCAAGGAATAGGTTCAGCTTTTGCCATGAAAGCATATCCAACCGCATCCTCTTCAGGTAACAACTCATTCCAGTAGTAACCTTCATCGTCGTGAATCACCGCAAGAGCTCTAGATTTTTCTTTGTTATCCTCAAGCTGCTTCATTCTTGGCGGTTCTGATGATAAATCGCTTTCTTGTAGTAATCTTCTCTGAACGGGTTTTTAGATTCACCAGCATACGTGTTTCTACATTCACGCTTAAAGTGACCTTTCTGTTTGCACTTGAAGCATGTCACCTTGGATTTATCAAAGCCCAACTTGGTAGATGGTCCACCAATTGACTTCCTCCCGGTTATCTCCATGAAACGCTGTGCTCGACGAACTGCACTGGCCATACACCACCTTATGTCGATTAGTTCCATCTCCTCAGGATCTATCTGATCATAATCTTCTTTTGTCAGGTTGGTGTTGCCTATCTTCCCTACCACAAGACTTTCATAAGATTCTAGCACAAATGCTAGGAAAACCATCTGTTGTTTGGCAGACTCCTCGCTGAAGTTCTGAGCGTTCTTTAAGTCTACAGCGATGTTGCATTGAAATAAGTTCTTTGCATCAGACTGGTTTGAATTTGATGAAGACCCATTGTGATATCCACTGTGATAACCACTGCTTTGACTTTCTTTGCTTGTTGTGGAAACATTCTCAGCAGAAAACGCAGTCTTGGGAGATGTATTCTTTGGCATCATGCTTTTTGGATAATACAAATCCAAGTTCTGCTGGTATGATGAGTGATTGACTTTGTGCGTCTTCTTTAATTCCAACTCGTGACTCTCTAATCTTTCAATCAGCAAGTCGACTGTCAACGCTTATGGTGGCTTGATAGTATTCTTTAGCATCAAAGCATAATATTGCCAATCCATCTCATCTGGCAATGCGTCAAACAGTTTGTCGACTAGCTCTTCTCGAGAATAGGAAATTTCATGTCTCGCCAGTTCCAGCTTCAGATGCCCAAACCTCTCAATCATTTTACAAACTGATTCATTCTTTAAACACCCAAACAAATCAAACTCTTTTCTAAGTAGTTTCTTTTTGTTTTTCACAATTTCTTCGCTTCCTATACATTTGTTTTTCAATTTGTTCCAGAGATCTGTAGCACTTGAGTATTCGATCAAAGATATTATATCTTCTTTGACGGACTGAAACAGCAACGCAATACATTTTTGCTCAGCAACAAACGATTCTATTTCATCAGGTGTTGTTAAGGTTTCGCCACTTTTGCCTCCATTATTGTAACCATTTTTTAGACTCTTCCAGCTGGGAAAAGCAAAGGCCATCAACCAATCTTCAAATTTCTTTGCCCACCGACTGTATTCTTCTATAGCCATCAACTTCGGGGGTTTGTTGTAGGTTCCGAAAGCACTTTCAACCTCTAATGCATCCGATAGCTTTTTCTTTGTGTTTGACGGGTTCTCATTTATGTTACTAGAAGAAGTATCATTTCCACCGTCTCCAGCAAACGCAAAGACATCATAAAACGGATTGAAATCATCCATCTTGTACGTACTTGAAAAATCAGCAAACACTTAGAAAATTTTCATAAATTTTTGAAACACAGCTAATTCAAGCGGAATCAGCTTATGAGCGAAATCAGACTTTTGAGCGAAAACAACAAAACAATTTCGAGCGGAATCAGATGATATCTTTCAGGCGGAATCAGAATTGTGTTTCACGAGTGGAATCCGACTATTCGATTTCGAGCGAAATTAAAAAATAGTTTTCGAGCGGAATCAGACTTTATCTGATTACGAGCGAAATCAACAACTAAATTTCGAGCGGAATTAACTTTTTAGGGCGAAATCAGCGAAGAACTTTACGAGCGGAATCAGGTTATTATGTAATTTTTACCATTTTTCATCCGAGTTTCAACCTGATACTTTCTAGGGTTTGTTAATACTATGTATTACACAGTATTCTCGAAATTCAGGCCATTCTGACCGTTGGAACTAGTTCAAATCAGAAAAGTATAAGAAGAAGTGAGTAGAAATGAGAAATTCTGGTAGAATCAAGCTGCTATGGTATGAACTCCTTGTCCTGAGCTCTGTTACCACTTGTTGGACCGTGTGCGTGACCCTAAATGTCAGTAAAAGCAGTTTATCTTCGTTTACAGAGGCGGAATCAAAGTAAACGTAGTCATAACAGCTTAAATCTTTTAATCTCTTCTCTATTAATGATTTCCGAGACTTTACAAGTGTTTCTAACAAGATTTTGGCAGAACCTCGTCTCACAAACAATGACCTGATTTCGCTCCAACGTTACAAATGAACAACAGCTAACCCCTATTTATAGATGTCCTGATTCTGCTCCTACATACATGTACATTACGAGCGGAATTAACATCTAGACAATTTGGAGCGGAATCACCTATATTACATCAGGAGCGGAATCACCTACCTTAGACATCTAGGAGCGGAATTACATTCTAAAATTCACTTTTTCATTTCCGAGCTCCAATCTAACCTATCTAGACCTAAGACTCAACTAAGACGTAGTAAACAGACATTCCGTGCACCAACAAAAAAAAACCCCGAGTGACCAAGTGTGACCACCAAACATCTTACTAAATAGCAACCGAACGATGACCAAATCCAGAAAAAAAAACATAAAATAAAAACTAAACTTGTTTAACTTCTGTGCCAAAATGGTAAAAAAGCCACAAAAGACAAAAAAAAAAAAAAAAACATAAAGTAAAAAAAAGCCACAAAAGACAAAAAAGATGATACTATTCATTACCATGTTACAAATTTGTATTAACTAGTATTAAGTATCCCCGCGTTGCATCGGGGCGTAAAACTGTGACAAATAACACCAATGTCACAGTACCGTCAGCAACCACCAACACTTAAGTTGCGGTGTGTTAATACGGATAAGTTAGACCGAAACGTAAAACATAGAAAATAATAACTAAATCGATTTAGGACCTGCGTGTTGAGACAAACCTATTAAACAGGAAAAAAAAATATGCAACATAAAAACGTTGAACCACACACGCACATTACGTTAGTTGACTTGCAATTCGCAAAATTTGAACCACACACGAACATTCCGCCATGCTAATTCGCAAAATTTAGAACAAAACGTAAAACGAAAATTTTGCGAGATATGAAACGTATAGGGGCCAAAGTTGAAAGTGAAAAAGTTGTGAAGTTAAATTGGAAAAATAAAAAACCTTTGACTTAAAAGTAAAAAAGTAAAGTAGTGTTAGGTTAAAAGTGTAACATCTATATTTTTTTTTGAAAACCTCCCTAAGAATAGTGTACAACTTCTGTATGCAACAAAGTGTTGCTAATTTATAATAGGTAATTAGTTTATTTGTTTTATTTGTAATATGCATAACTAGGTTGTGCATATGGGTTATGTCAATCAAGAACAGCTGGGCTTAATCACTAAAAAGTTGGACTAATAGATGGATTGGGCATTGGATAGATGCGATGCATATGATGAACAACTAAATGGATCTTGGATCAGGTTTGTCCGGGTCTCTATATAAAGAGTTTGTTACAACAAACTCAATCATTCGGTCAGATATTTCCACTTTGAGTCTTTAGAACTCTCTAGAGCATAATCTGAGATCTAGGTTTTTATGTGAGTCAAACTTATTAGATCTTGTTGGTTTTGTTAATAGATCATTATGATGATCTGATCCGTAGAGTCTTGTAAAGATTTCGTATAGTTGAGTGGTTTATAAGATTTTCGGTTGAATCAAAGTTTTTCTAATGTTTAGTTCGTTTGAGTTACCAAATTTGACATGGTATCAGAGCTACGGCTTTGATCAGTGTGTTTCTTCCACTAGTGTTTTTAGATTAGGAAAAGCAAGTTTTGATTCAAAACCTAAGGGTCTGTTTGGTATATGGTAATGGAATGGATAAGAGAATAGAATGGACGAGCTAATGGAATGGACAACGGAATGAAATTGATCATTCCATTCCATTGTGATGTTTGGTTACTCATATGTTAATAGAATGAATCATTACTTTGTACAATTTGATAAAAAAAAGACGAAGTAATGAAACATAATTGTATTAAAACAAAAAAAATATAATTGCCTCAATAATAATAGAGTAAATTGCCATTTTAGTCCCTGAGTTTTGTCCAAGTTTGCCATTTTGATCCAAATAGTTTTATTTTCCCCCTTGGGTCCCTGACTTTTACATTTTGTTGCCATTTTGATCACTTTGCCTAACTCCATCCAAAAACCCAGTTTGTAACAGGGGTATTTTGGGGATTTCCTTAAAAAATGTTTTCAGTTGCCATTTTGATCCAATTCCAAAAAATCAAAAAAATTCCAAAAAATTCCAAAAAATTCCAAAAAATAAAAAAAAATTCAAAAAAATCTAAAAAATTCTAAAAAATCATAAAAATTCTAAAAAATTCAAAAAAATATAAAAAATTCTAAAAATCATAAAAATTCTAAAAAATCAAAAAAATTCTAAAAAATCCAAAAATCATTAAATGTTTCGGCACGAACCGTTTCGACCCGTACCGTTTCGAACCGAACCGTTTCGACCCGTACTGTATCGAACCGAACCGTTTCGACGCGAACCGTTTCGAACCCGTACCGTATCGAACCGTACCGTTTCGACGCGAACCGTTTCGACCCGTACCGTTTCGACCCGTACCGTATCGAACCGAACCGTTTCGACGCGAACCGTTTCGAGCCGAACCGTTTCGACATGAACCGTTTCGACCCGTACCGTTTCGAACCCGAACCGTTTCGAGCCGAACCGTTTCGACGCGAAGCGTTTCGACCCGTACCGTATCGAACCGAACCGTTTCGACGCGAACCGTTTCGAACCCGAACCGTTTCGACACGAACCGTTTCGACCCGTACCGTTTCGAACCCGAACCGTTTCGAGCCGAACCGTTTCGACGCGAAGCGTTTCGACCCGTACCGTTTCGAACCGTACTGTATCGAACCGAACCATTTCGACCCGAACCGTTTCGACCCGTACCGTATCGACCCGAACCGTTTCGACCCGAACCGTTTCGACGCGAACCGTTTCGACCCGTACCGTATCGAACCCGTACCGTTTCGACCCGTACCGTATCGACCCGAACCGTTTCGACCCGTACCGTATCGACCCGAACCGTTTCGACCCGAACCGTTTCGACGCGAACCGTTTCGACCCGTACCGTATCGAACCCGTACCGTTTCGACCCGTACTGTATCGAACCGAACCGTTTCGAACCGAACCGTTTCGACCCGTACCGTATCGAACCGAACCGTTTCGACGCGAACCGTTTCGAACCCGAACCGTTTCGAACCCGAACCGTTTCGAACCGTACCGTTTCGAACCCGAACCGTTTCGAGCCGAACCGTTTCGAACCGTACCGTTTCGACGCGAACCCTTTCGAACCGAACCGTTTCGACGCGAACCGTTTCGAACCGAACCGTTTCGACCCGTACCGTATCGAACCGAACCGTTTCGACCCGTACCGTACCGAACCGTTTCGACGCGAACCGTTTAGAATTATTTGGATTTTTTAGAATTTTTATGGTTTTTTAGAATTTTTTTTATTTTTATATTTTTTTGAATTTTTTAGATTTTTTATGATTTTTTAGAATTTTTATGATTTTTTTGAATTTTTTAGATTTTTTTGAATTTTTTAGATTTTTTAGATTTTTTAGAATTTTTTAGAATTTTTTGAATTTTTTGGAATTTTTTTGATTTTTTGGAATTTTTTTGATTTTTTGGAATTGGATCAAAATGGCAACTGAAAAGGTTTAAATTGAAAAGAGTAACTGGGTTTTTGGATGGAGTTAGGCAAAGTGATCAAAATGGCAACAAATATAAAAGTTAGGGACCCGGGGGGGGAAAATAAAACTATTTGGATCAAAATGGCAAATTTGGACAAAACTCAGGGACTAAAATGGCAATTTACTCATAATAATAATAAGATATTAATGGTAAAAAAATAATAATAAATTATATATATATTAATATTAGAATGAATATTAATAAATATAAATATTAGTATTAATAATAATAATAATAATAATAATATAATTTTTTCCATTCCTTGAAGGAATGGAAAAAAAAACACCCATATACCAAGGAATGAAATTTGTTATATTTGGAAGGAGTTACATTCCTTTGGAATGCTCCATTCCATTACCATATGATAACCAAACATGTTTCTTTTCATTCCATCAGAATGATCCATTCCATTACAACTTCTATTCCTTCATACCAAACGCTACGTAAGTGTTTGGTGCAAGACCTATGTGATCTTGTGGTTCTTGGTGTTGATCCTGGTTCTAGATTGGTTTATCGTGTATTATCCAGAAGATCAAGGGTGTTTACCAAAAGTTAGGGATTCTGGTTTCTAAGTAGAGTGGATTCATCTTCTGTGGTTGAGATTTTTTCTTTCTTGAATCTGTAACCCTAAGTGAAGGTTATAGTTCTCGAATCGTTAAAAGATACCCTAATTAGGGCACCCCTAGGGTGAGATCGTTATGCTCTTTTTTTTTTCATTTCTGTTACACAATTAGTGTTATTGTTTGGCATATATTGGCTGGGTTAGTGGGGCGACGGTGTTTTCGGTAGGCATTATGGTTTGTTCATGTATTGATTGAGTTACAGTTTTACAAATAAAGGAAGTAACTAGATAAGGTTTGTGCAACGTCAGGAATGGGCATTGTGCTGATAATACGGTGAGCTTATTTACTGAATTTATATGTTTATTGTTGAATATTGGTTGAATATCATATGTGTTTTTGTAGTTTAATGGTTTGATCATGGATGTTTAATAATTGAGTTTTGGATCATGATAATGGGTTCTGATAATATCCACATCTCTGTTACAAAATTAGTATTGTTAATTATTATTTTCGTATTTAAAGGAGAGATTATCAATTGATTTTTAATTTAAATTTTGATATTGATGATAATTAGAAGTCAACGATTTGAGGTTGATAACAATGACTCTTTTGGTTTTCTATAATCATACCTGATACTCTAAATAACCATTTCAAAAGAAAAAAGAAATATGTTTGATTTAATATGCTTTCTGATTGAAGTTGTAGGATTTATAAAATTTCATTTTTTTCTATAGCAACTATCATCTCCTTGGTTGAACCAAAGCCCTCGTAAATGTGAAAGTCGGTAAGATCTCCTATTTTAGATTAAGTATAGGAGAAGGTGTTGGATGATTTAAACCTACGACCCAACGAGGAGGAAGAGAAAAATATTGATCTAGAGATGAATGTGACATCTATCATGGGGAACAAGTTGGGGGTTGATCTACAGAATCATGAACCTTTAATTAAAGAAGAGATAAGGGAAGAAGGTTTTCAGAAAGTAGAAAGATGAATTTTCTTTCAATAAATATTAGAGGTTTAGGTGAGGGGGATAAAAACAAAGCGGGTTGGGTAAAAAATTTGAAAAGTGAGAATGGTATTGATTTCATTGCCTTACAAGAAATTCAGTTTAGTGACGTTTCAGGTATTAAGTTCGAGAATTTTTAAGGAGCTGGAAATTTCGAGATGGATTACGTTCCGGCATCTGGTAGATCGAGAGGAGTGGTTAGCATGTGGGATCCTAGCATTTTCAAGGTACACGACACTTTCAAGCATCCTAATTTTTTTATTAACAATAGGGACTTTAAAAGGAAGCAATCAAGCAATCAACAATGTGAATGTATACGCTCCTCATAAAGTTCCTCAAAAAAAGGTTCTTTGGGATGATATTGGGGAGGTGTTGGGTCGTCACCAGGGTTGGTGGGTGATTATGGGGGATTTTAATGCTGTTCGTTTTCGGGATGAAAGGAGAAATTCTATTTTCAATAAAAAATGTGCTTCAATTTTTAATGATTTTATATCTGTAAATGGGTTAAGAGAATATGAGATGAAAGGTAGAAAATTTACATACCGTAAAGATAATGATAATAAACTAAGCAAAATCGATAGAGTCCTGGTATGTCAAGAGTTTTTTATGAAGTGGCCTGTGGCTTGCCTTAGGGCGATGTCGAGGATGTTTTCGGATCACTGCCCTCTTGTTTTGACTTGCTCGGATAAAAACTTCGGTCCAAAGCCGTTTAGATTTTTCAACTCTTGGTTGGAAAGAAAGGATTTCGATGAGGTGGTTCTTATGGCAATTGCCGATTTTAACGGGGTTGGGGATCCGGACGAGAGGTTAACACAAAAACTAAAGAAGATTAGGGAGTCTTTAAGAAAATGGAAAAAAGAGATCTTAGCAAAAGAAGAGGAGATGGAGTTGAATCTTAAAGAAGAGTTAGAGTGCCTTGAAGAGGTGTCGGAAAATAGAGAGTTAATGGAAGAGGAGGAGTGGACCAGACTAGAATGCCTTAAAGATCTAAAGGAACTCGAAGGCTACAAATTGAAAGATATTAAACAAAGAGCTAGAGCTAGATGGGAGTTGGAAGGAGACGAGAATACTAAGTTCTTTCATGGATACATCAAAAGTAGAAGGGCCCTCAATAATATATCGGGCCTTATGATTGATGATGTTTGGACCACTAAGCCATCTATGATAAAAAAAGAGATCATGGGCTTCTTCAAAAGGGATTTCGAGGAAAAGGTTAGAGATAGACCTAAACAATATGCCAGAACGTTAGGCGTCTCTCAGATGTGGATGCGACTTCTTTGACGGTTCCCTTTAGCAAAGTGGAGATTAAACGTGCGGTGTTCGAGTGTGGTTCGAACAAAGCGCCAGGTTCGGACGGTTTCAACTTCAAATTCATTAAAAGATACTGGAATGTTTTTGAAAACGATTTTTATAACTTTTTGGTTTCTTTTTACAACAAAGATACTATAGCAGGGGGATGCAGTTCTTCCTTTATAACTCTCATTCCAAAAAACAAAGACCCGGTGGGGCTGAGAGAATATAGACCAATTAATCTGATTGGGGTGAAAAGCAAAACTATTTCCAAGATTTTGGCTAATCGTCTTATGATGGTTATTGGTTCTATCATTTCGGAGAATCAAACGGCTTTCCTAGGGGGGGGGATACATTCTTGACAGTCCATTAATGTTAAATGAACTCATGGCTTGGATTAAAAAATACAATAAAAAGGCTTTTCTGTTAAAAATTGATTTTGAAAAGGCTTACGATAACGTTTGTTGGAGCTTTCTTTTAGACATCATGAGACAAATGGTATTTCTAGATTTATGGTGTATATGGATTAAAGGGATCCTAGCTTCTGCTAGATCCTCGGTTCTTGTAAATGGGTCCCCTACTTTTGAATTTAACTGTTCTAAAGGGGTCAGACAGGGCGACCCCCTTTCCCCGTTTTTGTTCCTTCTGGTTATAGAAGCTCTGTCTAACATTTTGTGCAAAGCTAGGATGGAAGGTTTATTCAAAGGTATTCAAACTCCCAATAACGGTCTGGTAATTTCTCACATTTTTTATGCTGATGGTGCTCTTATATTGGGGGAGTGGGACAAGGAAAATTTAAAGAATGTGGTGAGATGCTTGAGAATTTTTTACTTATGTTCAGGCTTAAGAATTAATCTTCAAAAATCAAATATATACGGGTTGGAAGGTTGACAGTGGGGCTGTGTCAGAGATGGCTAATGTGATTGGTTGTAAATTGGATTTGATCCCACTGACATACTTGGGGATTCTGATGGGATCGAATATGAATAGAATCAACAACTGGACTCCAATTATGGAGATTTTTGATAAAAGATTGTCGGGGTGGAAAGCTAAAACTCTATCAATAGGGGGAGCCTTACTTTGATCAATTCAGTTCTGGAAAGCCTGCCTATTTATTATTTCTCTTTATATAAGGCCCCGGCTGAGGTCGTTAAGACCCTCGAAGCCAAAATGAGAAAATTCCTTTGGGCTAGCTCTGGTAACAATCCTAAAATGAACTGGGTGGCTTGGGATTAGGTTACTTGGCCCAAGTCTAAAAGTGAGTTGGGTATTAGCATCCTTAAAGAGATCAATGAAGCCCTTATTGTTAAATGCGGGTGGAGATACAGAGTGGATAATCATAATCTTTGGTGTAAAGTGGTGGAAGCGTGCCATAGTAAGTATAATCAAAGGAGCTTCCTTCCTCTTAACGAAAATATATCGGGTTCTTGGAAAAACATTGTAAATTTGATATCCAAAATAAAACTAAATGGGAAGGGTTTAAATCGTCTTATCATGGGCAAAGTGGGGAATGGGGTCGATAACCGATTTTGGATTGACACATGGGGGTGACCTTCCCTTCATCGAGAGGTTGCCCCAGTTATTCGGTTTGGAGTTGCTTAAATCGTGCAGGGTTGTACAGAGAATGGAAATAGGCATTGGACGTGGAGCTTTCACTTGGCAGTGGTCTAGACATCCTGAGTCAGAAGAAGAACTTAGGGAATGGAAGGAGTGTTGTGAGACGCTCAGTTCGTTGAGTTTTTTCCAACGATAAGGACGCTTGGTATTGGAGTGGCGATAGTAAGAACGGTTTCTCGGTGAAGACAGTTGATGTGCGTGAAGTTTGTTATGGTTTTAATGTTTATTTTAAGCCCTTTTACACTTTCTTTAGCCAAGTTTTAAATTTATAAAACACGATATTTACTAACACTAAACACACATATGGGCAAGTGCACCCATCGAGAGCGTAGTATAGTGTTGGTAAGATACCGAGGTCGTCCAAGGACACAAGAGCTTTTAGTACCGGTTTATCCTCAACGTCTAATCAAATCAAAAAGTTAGAAAAAGGTTTTAAACTAGAAAAATAAAAACTAACTAAAATGCCGAAAATAAAATAAAAGTAAAAAACAGATAGACAAGATGAATCACTTGGCTCCGACTCGTGTATAGTGTAACCTTTGATTATTTCCGCACTTTTGCACTTTTTAAGAGATTATCTTAGTTATTGTAGTAGGCCCCTCTTTTGAAGGTGACGTTACCCTCAACCCAGTAGTTTGAGTCAGCAAGGATACAATACTAAAGGGTCGGATTATTGAAAGATAATTAATTAAGTTATTAATGCGTATTATGGTAGGCCCCTCTTTTGAAGGTGACGTTACCCTCGGCTAAGTAGTCTGAGTCAGCAGGGATACAGTCCTAAGTAGCCGGGTTAGAGTATTAATAGTAGCTTACATATGAGGGGATCAAAGAGTTTGGACCCCCGCCATCCAATACCGTTAAGTATTGAAGGAGGTCCTACTAAATTTGACCCATGTCCTTGCTGGATCTATACACTGAACAAGGCAAGACTCTTACCAAACCGTTCCCTTAACTCCCGACCAGGTAGCCAACATACCTCCATATAGACCGTGGAGATATGAATGGTGAAAATCTTTTATTTTATATAGACAGTAAAATAATGTCAAGACACCACGGACAAACGATAAGGAAAAATCACCTTCAACATAAGAAACTAGTTATTAAAGTCATTAATACATAACCAAGTAAAAAGTGCGAAAAGATTAAAAATAAAAAGTATTACACTAGACACTTTGTCTTCACCAAGTGATGTAAGAGACTTAGGCAAACATGGCCTTGATTGTCAAGAACTCTTACGATCAATCTTGGATCCCGAGACGACTCACACACTCTATGATGGACAATGGATGATGGTGGTGGATGATAGTGTTATGGTGGTGGCGGGTGGTGGGTGAAGTGTGAGAGAGGTGGTGTGCCAAGGGATGGTTTGAACTTGAGCCAAGCACTCCTATTTATAGGCTGAACAGAAGCTCGGGCATGGCCCCGTGTCCATCCTCTTCTCTGTCTTCATTAATTGCAGTTTGTCTGCATTAGTTGACCACGCCCCCGTGTCCGCTGGGCACGCCCCCGTGTGCAGAAGCATATCTATACTATCAAGATTTGCCTGGATTCTGCGAATCTTATAGTTGACCACGGCCCCGTGTCCGCTGAGCACGGCCCCGTGGTGGGCGATAGAAGCTTCTATAGCTTTGTCTTTTATGCTGGCACTTGGGCACGCCCCCGTGTTCATTGAGCACGGGGTGTGTTCAGCCTTCTGTTTTCTTGTTTTACTTGGGAAGATGCTGTTGTGGGGTCGGGCATGTCTCTTTTGTTCCTTTTCTTGTATTTATGTTAGATTTAGTTGTCTTTTTGCTTCTTTTGTTAATTTGAGCTCATTTAATCCTGAAAATACAAAAGGAAGACAAAAGCACACTTTTTCCAACATTAGTACTAAAAAAGGGTTAGTTTTATGCCACAATTGATATAATTTATATGTTGCATTTTGCACACATCAAATACCCCCACACTTGAATCTTTGCTTGTCCTCAAGCAAAACTCTTTATAATGTGGCTCTACACTCCCAAATGGAATGGGTAGAAGAGAAGGTTTTTGGGCTTGTCATAGAGTGTCGGGATTTCCAAGATTCTTTATTAAGTTTTATTTCTATTTATTTACAATCCTGTTCGTCATGATTTATTTAAAACTTTTCATAAGATAAATTACTTATTAGGGCATAACATGCCTCTTTAAAATTCTATTTATATACAAGTTCACATACCTCACAGGGGATCACTCAACACTCGGCCGAAGATGTATTTTAGTGAATCACTCGAGAGCAGCATGGAACTTACTTCTACCATAGGCTTGCCAAGCAATCAATACTCCTCCTTTTTAACTATATACCTTTGTAAATATCAAGAGGACTTTTTGGGTGAAGGGTTAGGCTTGGGTTAAAGGTAGGTGGTTGGGTTAGTGGTTAGTAGAAAGGGCGAAAAAGCGTAACAAGTGTCGGTTTTCGTAAGACTTTTTTTTATGAAGCATTTATTCAAACAAAGTAATTTTTGATACTTGTTTGTTTATTTCTCTTTTTGCTTCATCATTAACACAAATATATATATATATATTTCAAAGTCATACGAAAAACCGAGCTTTTTTTTACTAAAACAAAAGGTTAAAAATAAAAAAAGGTTTTGGTGGGTGAAAGGGGTGTTTGGTTTGGGTTATGAAATGAAAAGGTTTAGGCTCAAAGGGGCTAACTAGGGGGATTTTGGGTAGGTGGTAAAAAAAGAAAAAATAATGGTGTTGAAATAAAAAGGGGTTAGTCCTAATGCCTCCATCATTTACTTACTCAGGTTTAAGTTGGTAAGGACCGGGAATGTATCGTCGTGGCAAGTTCTAGAGTTGTAAGAACCAAGCGGCTATTCACACAAGAAACGAAAAATGAGCATTTAGTTTAAAGATATGTATTTGTATGCTCAATAAAGGCTCAAAACTCACTTTTGTGGGAATGGGTTTTTATGTGATCAAGTATATATAATTAAATTTTAACTAAGCTTGTCATGCCGTTTCATAATTTTCTTATGTTGGTTCTTTTTATCATGACGCTATCGGTTGTAAATTTGTAAAAATATAACCTTTTTAGAACTTGAATTTCTCGAGTTAAACCTAGACAAGTAAAAAAAATGAAAGTTTTTGAAAAAAATTGGGGTGATTAGCGGTTCCAATAGAGTTTTGTGTAAGGCTTGTAGTTAGGACTTGCAAGAATCAAGGTTTTAGCATCCCCCCACACTTAAATTACACATTGTCCTCAATGTGTCCCAAAAATATGTTTTTAGGTTGATTGAATGTGTAAAAAAAATGTTAAAAAGCAAAAATTGTGTTACTGGGGGTCTGGACACGGCCCCGTGTTGTCCGGGCACGGCCCCGTGTTCAGTCGCCAGTAACAAAATTGAAAAAGAGAAACAGAAGCCTGGACACGGGGGCGTGTTGGTTGAACACGGCCCGTGTCCAGTTTACCTGAACTGGGCATTTTCTGCAGACTGTGCAGCACGGGGCCGTGTTGGGCGAACACGGCCCGTGCTGAACTTGCTATAAAGAAGAAAGTTTTGTCGGATGGCCCTATTTTCCTGCATGGGGTGCTGGTTCAAGTTTCCCTTGTATCCTTTGCCATGCCGAGCGTGTTTTATTTATTTCAAAACCATCCAAACACCAAGTTAACTAAAACCATCATTCGTTAAGTCATAGAGAGAATTACATAATAGTCCTAAAAGCTAAATTTCTAGATAAGTAGGTCAAAGAAACACAAGAAATCCAAATCAAAGAAGTTCTAGCCTAAAATACTAGCAAAATTTCCAAAAAGATAATTCTCTTGGTTAGATGCGGCTTGAAAACCTCTTTTCTTCGGGTATGGTTCCTCACACGTCGGCGAGCCACTCCTCTATCTCCCTTGGGAGAAGAAAGGCGGGTTCATTTGCGTTAGTTTGAGGAGGTGAAACTTCCACCGGGACTTCTTGTAGATCTTCAAGAGGAGGCTCCGCTGGAAGGTCATCCCACCCAGTAGGATTGTGGATTCCAAGTGCTAGGTTCCAATCCTCTTGAGGGAGGATTGGTTCCATGGGAGGTGTTACAAGAATGTTTAACCTTTGGTGCAAGAGGTTAATTTCTTGAAAACTGTTTTCCAGCCTTACCGTAAGATAATTTATATGGTCTATTAGGACCTCCTCTACCAAAGTCATCTTGTCAAGAGCTTCACGTAACGCCATTACGTATCGTACGAGAGTTGCTTTAATTGATGACCTTCTTTCCCTTCGACTGTTTCTGGAGTGCGCAGAAGAGGTTCCACTGTTTTGACTAGACATTCTACGAAAACAAACCAAAGATAGTTCATTTTAATGAAACAGTACTATGGACACGGCCCCGTGCTCAATGAGCACGGCCCCGTGTTCACCTTTCTGCAGTTTTTTAGAACAAGGGATCTTGGAGTTTCAAATTATTTTTCCAACTTATGAAGCATTTTTTAGCAGAAATAACTGAAAACAATGTTGTGTAACTTATTTTTAACAAGATCCTTTGAACAAAAACTTAACAAATATCACAATAAAGCTTAGAATTAAGCTTCAATGGGGGTGTTGTTGCAAGAAAGATGAAGAAGAAGGCAATGGATAAAAGAGGAAAGGACAAGATGTTTGTTAGAACCTTCTTTTAGAACATACCTAGGATGGTAGGTGAGAAGATCCTTTCAAATTTCTGTCCCTGGATGGTCCAAATGTGCAGGATTCTTGGCTGCATTTATAGAAAACGACAGCATACTGGACACGACCCCGTGTCGGTTGGACACGGCCCCGTGTGCAGGCAAGATCCTGACACGTTTTGTCCGTATTCTGACAAAAAGTCATAAGGGAATCTTTTGGTGGACACTGCCCCGTGTCGAAAGGCTGTTTTATGAAGTTTGTCTTATTTTTAAGGAACTTATCCGGATCGGGTGGTTCCTTACTGGATGGAACAACCCCAAAGTGCCTAAGATACCTTAATTGTTCTAGATTTAGACGAGAACGCAAGAGGTTGTCGGTGAGGCTGATTCCTATGCTATATGTAGGTGGACAAGTCGAACCCTTTCCCGGGCTCTCGTTAAAGAAGGTGTATGCCGAATCGCGCAGGTCTATGTATGCATCGAACGAAGTCGATGGGGAGTCATTCACGGCACAATCGACACAGGGACGACTATTGTCACGGCCCCCGACCAGGTTTGACCCGTTTTAGGAGCCGCGGAACAGAAAAACCCGTGGTATTTATTTAATTGAGTTAACAGCGGAAGTTTTCTTCAGGATCTTGTTAAAACTGCAATTTTCCTGATTATTTTATTTCACAACTCGGAATTTTAAAACCTCGATAATTTACAATAATAAGATTTCACGGAGAAATCTTTATTTTACAATACATGTTTTTTTATTTTATAATGAGCCACTTTCTTAAGCTTGTAGTGCTTCGCGGCACTTTTCCTGGATCACAACAGATCACCTGAAACATGTTTGAAAAAGATTTTGTCAGCGGGAAATACTGGTGAATCATTCTTTTTACTAAAATGACACGGTTATTATAATTTACAGTATTAAGAGCGATTACAATGTTTCCTGATATCAACCAACTACCCACGGTATTTGTCACTCGACTCGTTTCTGTGACTATGGTCATATCACCCATTGGCTGCCCCAATGGTGACGATTATCAAGTAATGTATACAAAACCCCATATACCGGCTGTAATTTGGTGATTACAAAGACTTAATCCCTGTAATTATAACTTTGAAAGTATTTAAGAATTTATAAAGTACTTTGATAAAAAGAGAATGACTCACATTGCAGATTTAACACGGACAGAGTCTAGTCTACTGATTAGCCTTGTTAACCTAGTTTAAATAACAATGCACACAAAACTAGGTTAGTAACCAATACAGCATTTACGATAACTCACGAGATCAAACCCTCACAATGAATGAAAAAGTGCAATACTTAAACATCCATCGAATTCACGATGAATGACAAAGCATAACCCTAATCTGGGCAGCACTTAAACATCCATTGGATAGTTTTAATCGATCGGACATTGAATCGTAGCAGCGATCGAGTTATTACCCTGTATTGCGGCAGCACTTCATGAATTGTGTGTGTTTTAAGACTGTTTCTACTATAACTCAGAGTACGAATTGAATTTGAACGTCGAACGAACGCACAATTGCAAGTCCCACTGCCCTCTATTTATATCTGAAAAATGGTCCCTCCCGCGTGTCGCGACAGGGACACATGCACCTTTCGCGTGGCGCGGGGCATACACTTTTAGCCTAGGGTAGCCTGGTGTGCATGTAGCCTTGCTGAGTTGGTCGTTTGATCAAATTCGTAATACACGTAAAACTGTTAAGATATTATCAACTAGGGTTTACCCCCCCTGAGTTTTAGGGGCCCTGATCCTGATTCCGATTGTGCTGAAAATTTTAGGGTTTATGCAGAATCACTTGGGTTTCTCAATTAGGGTTTCCTATTGGACAATTAAAGTAATAAATAGGACTTTTTAATAAGAGTTGTTACATTCTCCCCACCTTAATAAAATCTCGTCCTCGAGATTCACTGAAACAAGTATGGATACTTTCGCTTCATTTCTGATTCTAACTCCCAAGTGTAATCGGGTCCTCTTCTGGAATCCCACTTGACTTTAACTAGCACCAATCTCTTGTGCTTGAGAAATTTGATATTTCGATCTTCGATTTGAAGAGGTTTCTCAACAAATTTTAACTTTTCGTTTACCTCTATATCTTGGAGAGGTATTACCAAGGATTCGTTAGACAAATATTTCTTAAGATTGGATACATGAAATACGTCATGTACTCCTGCCAGTTCCTCTGGTAGTTGTAATTGATAAGCAACTGGTCCTATACGTTGGATCACTGAAAATGGTCCTACGTATCGTGGACTTAGTTTTCCTTTCTTACCAAACCGAACTACTCATTTCCAAGGAGAAACTTTCAATAGTACTTTGTCTCCAACTTGAAACTCCAACGGCTTCCTTCTATTGTCTGCATAACTCTTCTGACGATCTCGAGCCGTCTTCAATCTTTCTTTTATCTGATTGATCTTATCAGTGGTCTCTTGCACAATCTCCGGACCTGATAATTGACTTTCTCCTATTTCTGCCTAACAAACGGGAGTTCTGCATTTTCTTCCATACAATGCTTCGAATGGGGCAGTTTCGATACTTGAATGATAACTATTGTTATAGGAGAATTCAATTAAAGGTAGGTGGTCATCCCAGTTTCCACCAAAATCTATCACGCATGCTCGGACCATGTCTTCTAGAGTTTGTATCGTCCTTTCACTTTGCCCGTCTGTTTGAGGATGATATGCAGTGCTCAAGTTCAGTTTAGTTCCCATGGTTTCTTGGAAACTTGTCCAGAAGTGAGAAGTGAAACGACTATCCCTATCTGATATAATGGAGAGTGGAACTCCATGTAGGGATACTACTTCATCTACATAAAATTTTGCCAACCTTTCCATGCTAAAAGTTTCTTTCATGGGTAGAAAATGAGCTGATTTGGTTAATCGGTCCACAATTACCCAAATCGCATCATTACCTTTTCTGGTTTTGGGCAACTTAATAACAAAATCCATTGTTATGAGTTCCCATTTCCATACTGGCATTTCTAATTGTTGTAGTAGACCTGAAGGTTTCTGGTGTTCTGCCTTAACTTGTGAATAAGTAAGACACTTAGAAACATATCTAGCTATATCCTTTTTCATGCCTATCCACCAGAAATTATTTCTTAAATCTTGGTACATCTTATTGTTTCCAGGGTGTATGGTATACCTAGATTTATGAGCTTCCTCTAAGATCTTATTTCTTAATTCTCCTTGCTTAGGTACCCAAATTCTTCTTTTGTGAAATCTCCAAATTCCATCAGCTCCTTGTTCTAATTCTTTTATTCGTCCTTTCATTCCTTCAGCATCATCCTTGATTGCTATTTCCTAAACATTCCTTAGTTGTTCCATTAAATCTACTTGTAGATTTAATCTGAGAGCACGAACCCGTCGTTGTTTTTCATGATACTTACGACTTAAGGCATCTGCAACTACATTGGCCTTTCCTTCATGATACTGAATATTGTTGGGATTTTACATGTTTATCAAAGTAATTTCATCCTTATAAAATAAAAACGCAGCAGAAAATATTATTTAAAACATGTTATTTACAAGATATAAAACCCATTTTATATGTAAAACGCAATCCCCGGATCCATATATGAACATGCATGCTATCAAAATAAAACACAACCATAGAGTGTTTAGAATACTACCTTCCAAGGAGTAAAGGACATGAAGATGATGATGCTTCTTGAACGGTTGCCTTCAAGTGTAGAAGACCTCAAGCTTGTATACCCCAAGCCTTCCAACAAACACCTTAGTTTTAGCTAGGATTTGAACACTTGCAACTCACTTGAAAGATCCCCTCTTGGAACCAACCCCTTGGCCGAAAATTAGAGAGTATCTTCTTGAGTTCTTGCACTTGAAAATTGAACTTGAAAAACCCTTATGCACAACCTTATGTTGGCCGATTTCTAGAGAGAAATCTCTAGTGTTTTTCAAGTCTTGCAAGTTCTTCAAGTTCATCTAAGTATTTATAGAACCATGAGAGAGAATTGCCACCCACCTTGACCAATCATGTGCCAACTTACACATGCAAGTGCATGAAACCCCATTGGACCAAAATGGTCTTGGTTAGACCACCCAATCAAATCTTCTCTAGCTTATGACAATTGCATGTCATCCCATTGGACAAACCTTTTGTGAGTTCGGGGGGGGGGGGGGGGGCTAGCTTTATATAAAAAATTCTTTTATAAAGTTTAAGTCTTGGTTTATATATTTATAACTTTTATAAATATAATACTTCATAAATGCAAGACTTTATACAACCTTTTAAAATGTTATTTAAAATATTCTCTCAAAATAAATTATCCATATAATTTATTGGTTTCTCAAGTGTAATTATTTAGAAAACCAATTTCTAAATATTGTAAGTGTTAATATTTATTTGTTTGATCATATCACAAATAAATAATATAAGTGTTTGTCTAGCTTGTTATTGGGTATGACTCGACTTGGATCATAACGTACTAGCCACATCAATTTAATATGTGTCTTGGGCATAAAGAGTCCAACAATCTCCCACTTGCACACGATACATAGAAGATTGATGCAAGCAGTAAATGACGCCTAACTACGGTTTACTACCCCCAATACGTATGACTATATTTGTCATTCAATAACATCATCCCTTTCAAGTCCCTTACTTGAACATGATTTAGGTGAATCTATAATTTATCCTTTCGTTACAGATGTCATGTTAAATCCAGAGACATAGAGTGATCACTCTCTGTTGATTTAACTTTAGCAGGCCTTAGACATCTTACTCTCAACGAATAAGAGGAACAATCCCATCTTGACTACATACGTCTCTCACAATCACCTTGTACCACACCTGAGCTTATCCTTATGTACTGTCATATTACTAACAGCGAAGAAAAAAGTCAAGGTACAATATGTGACACCTGTGTCACTGCGACCATCAAACAAATACCAAACCAATGAAATATTGTATTTCATACTTTGGACTTGTATAAATATGTGTATCTTTTGCACATATCAAGTCTTGTTCGATTTCAAGCTCTAAATCGCTTTCTGGAAGGTTATACGCGCACTGAGGAGTAAATATAACCAGTTTAATGCAACGAACACTTCGGAATAGTGAAATAGGCTTAACATACCTTAAATAACCTTTACATAACTTAGAAATAAGTTTTGAAGGCTTTGGTATGGCAAAATCAAGTTAAATCGCTTACAGGGACTAAAGTTGACAAACTGCGAAAGTATGCCAATTTGAACTATAACAGACATTCCGAAACATGACCATAAGTTAAACACACCTTAAATATCCTTTACATAGCTTAGAAATAGGCTTTGAGGGGTTCGGTGTGCTAAAATAAACTTTTGTGTCATTCAGGGACTAAAAGTGTCAAAAAAGTGCACAAGTTTGCATTTTCGCGCATAACTTACGTTCTGAATACATCCGGACATCCAAAAATTTATGTAAGCACTAAAATATTTTATTTTAGTGTTCGGCATAAGAAAAATCCATTCGTCACGTCATTTGGATCGTTTTTCGCGCTTATGCGCATTCCGTCGTAATTAAGCGAACATCGCGTTCGTACGACCAAACGAACCAACATCCGACATATTTTTGAGCATGTTTCATGTCCACAATGTTTAGGCATCATTTTAGGGCCTTAAAGTTGGCTTTACGGGCCTTAGAAGTGTCAGAAAAGGCCTTAAACACGTGCAGGGACTGAAACTGTCATTCTGCAAACTTATTTCTGATCTGTGCAGGCCAGGCGGCCCGCCTCAGTTTCTGTAAATCCCCACGCGGGCCGCGTCCGACTTCTGGACCAGATTAACTGCATTTAACAGCAGTTTCCAGCTGTTTGATCCACAACCACACACTCACACATGCTTAGTCAGCTGATAAGAACCATTTTTAGCCACCATAAGGTTCCGACACTTGTACGGATGCGATTAAGGCACGATATTCGACAAACGATCTTAACGGTTCTCCGAATACTATAAATACCCCATCACCCCAACTTCAAAAACCACTAGAATCTTATCTAAGTGACTCTAAGTTGGAACCATTGTTTCATACCTGAGTTATTAAGATCTAGATTAGCATTCGGGGACCCTTCGTAAGTATTCTTTCGTTCTTTTATTGCTTTTCGAGTCTTTCGAGTCTGAAAGTCAAACTTTGTTTGACTTTCTGCGTTGACCAGTTATGGTCAATGCGAAGTTCGTTTGAACTTCGCAACGTGAGTGTAATCACGTTGGTTATAGTCCCTTGGGACTATGCCTACTGATTACCACGTTGTCTAGGGTCGTAGGGTAAGCGATCTAATAAATCGCTTATACCTCGAACCCGACCCATTTGGTCGATCATTAGGATCCGACCAAACACTTTAGGTGACCATATTAGGTAGGGAATAACCTTCCGAGGTTATACCCTATGGTCACATCGTTTGAGTAGTTGTATGATAGGTAGTTTATATGCCTTAGGTAAATTACCAGAATACCCTTTTCATGTATAATTGGTAATTAAGCATATGTAACCTAAACCTTTGTCACATAACTGATTATGTAACATGTTTAGGCATATTCTACTTGTCATAGGACTAGTTAGGCGGTCCGAACGCGTTTCACGCGAACGGCGCGTTAAAGTAGCAAAAGCTACCTAAATGGGTCGTAAACACTTAGGTTAGGTTTCATTTAGTATGTAGGCTTTGTTAAACCATATGACACGAGTCTCTATACTCGTTTGGTTTACAAACCCTCATTCTATCTAAATCCTCCGATTTAGGTCCGGTTTATTAACATAGTTACCTATATTAGGTGCCGTTTGATATCCGCGATCTCTAGCATTGTTTGGTTGTTACTCAAGGACTACTAAGAAATCTCATGTGAGTACATAGACCCCTCTTTTACTGTTTTCCAAACGTTTTGGGGTGGAACACATGTGCCTACTTGTTACTTTCATGCTTTCCTGTTTTCACATCATATACCTGCTATGTTCGTTAGTACATTATAGTACATGATTTTATTACATCTTATGCTAGGTATGCCCATTGTGTGCATTACTTAGTACATCGTTTTACATTACATTTAATGCTACGTATGTCTATTGTTGCATACTTAGTACAGGTCACATGCTACGTATGTCTATTGTTGTATACGTAGTACAGGTCACATGCTACGTATGTCTATTGTTGTATACGTAGTACAGGTCACATGCTACGTATGTCTATTGTTGTATACGTAGTACAGGTCACATGCTACGTATGTCTATTGTTGCATACTTAGTACAGGTCACATGCTACGTATGTCTATTATTGTATACGTAGTACAGGTCACATGCTACGTATGTCTATTGTTGTATACGTAGTACAGGTCACATGCTACGTATGTCTATTGTTGTATACGTAGTACAAGTCACATGCTACGTATGTCTATTGTTGCATACTTAGTACAGGTCACATGCTACGTATGTCTATTGTCGCATGCTTAGTATATTTGTTATTCATCACATGCTTACATTTTGGATACATATTACATGATTTACATTAGACATGAACATTTTACTTTGATGGTTTGGTTTGATTAAGTGATTTAAGTAACGAGGCATGTGTAATATGATACAAGCATGGTGGATACGCCGCTGGTACTTCCTATATATAAGTGTTTGTATGGTATTACATATCGTGGCGTTATTTGAATCATTTCAGTTTGAGATATATATAACATTTATTACAAATATCATACTTTTCACAAGACATTGATTTACAAACAACTTATCTTATACAAACACATTTTTACATGGTTATTCATTTAACCTGACATTTATTGATACATATCATCTGATCTTATCATTTTTCAAATGATTTACAAAACAAAGCAAATTACAAGGTTCATGACTAAACATTTTCTCAAACATAAGTCATGAAACCTATTTTCACAAAACCTATGTATCTCACAGGCATTTTTATGCTGACGTACCTATTTTCACATGTGTTTTTCAGGAGCTGTTGCATAAGATGATCAAGACACACATAGGCAGACTTGGGCTTTAGTGACAATAAAAGATGCAAGACTAGTTAATTATGTTGTATTTATTTGTTTGTTAAGACATTGTAACACTTTTGATCAATAAAACGAAACTTCAATTGCCATGGATTTGAAACAATTAATTCTGTTACAACACTCCCCGACATTTTCGCCACGTTTTGTATGTTCTACGTGGTCGGGGTGTGACACAATATTTGGTGAATATCAAGACCCAATATGTATCTCAGGTCAGAGGATACTATGATATTCTCCTTTACTCAAATTTACTTAAGATCAATCACAAATGATTCCATGCAGTAATTTTTAAGAGCGAGTCAGTCCAATATTTGTATCCCACAAATATCTATGAACCTTGGCAGCAACATTTTGCTCTATATTCATACCTAATGAATATCCACCAATCCAAGTCCATAATAGTCTTACATTCATATTTGTTCCCACAAGTATGATCGACTACGAACATTTAGAATAATTAACTTATTCATGGATTTAAACATGCTAAAATGGAACATAACTCAACATACCATAAAGAGTTATAATAACAATTGTTCCAAAATCCAAATACAAAATAGATCAAATCCAATCACTAGAATATCGAAGTCCTAAGGCACAAGTATGACCCTTTCATGCTTTGCCCGTTTAAGGAGCGTCGTGAGTGGATCCGCAATATTTTGATCAGTGTAAACTTTGTGAATACATATCTTTCCCTTTTTCAACTTCATCCCTTATGTAGTTGAAACTCCGCTCAATGTGCCCAGTCTTTTGATGTACACGAGGTTCCGTGATTTACGCAATCACACCATCGTTATCACAAAGATTACTAGGGGTCCTGAATGGTAGGGACTACCCCTAGATCGGCAATAATTCAAGTGGCAGATCCATATGAATTATCTCGATCAATGAAGCGGCAATGTATTCTGATTCTGTAGTGACAATGCTACCCTGATTGTGATCGAAAATCATCTCGATCAGTTTGGAAACTTGTATCCATGTAACCCTTTACAACGAATTTCGAAACTCGCATCCCTGTAACCCCTTACAACGAGTTCTTCTTCACCAGATCCATATATTAGAAACATATCCTTAGTCCTTCTAAGGTATTTCAATATACTTTCTAACAGTCACTCAATGACCGTTTCTCGCTGGTACCTTCTCGTTATGCTTAAAGCGCATAACTTGTCCGGTCTAGTGCATATCATTACGTACATAATGAATCCTATAGCTGACGCATATGGGATTCCTTTCATTCTTTCTTGCTCATCCTTTGAGCTTGGAGACGCACTCAATATTGTCCTCTCTTGAATAGGTACCAAACCTTTCATAGAGTTCTTTATCTTGAACCTTTTTCAAGACTTTGTCAATGCACTTTGGTTTAAACCTATCAAGCGCCTTGATCTATCCATATAGATCTTTATTCCCAAAATATAGGCGACTTCTCCATGATCCTTAATGGAAAAACTACTTCCAAGCTAGGTTTTTACACCTTCCATGGTTGGAATGTCATTTCCAAATAGTAGAATGTCATCGACATACAATATTAAGAAAGTAATAATTCTCCCACTAGCCTTCTTATACACACAAGCTTCATCGCCGTTCTTGATGATTCCATATTCCCTAATCTCTTCATCAAAATGGTGATTCCAACTTCAAGATGCTTGTTTCAATCCATAGAATGATATCTTTAACTTGCATACTTTAGGATGTTTTGGATCGACAAAACTTTCAGGCTGAACCATATAGACATGTTCCTCAAGATATCAATTAAGGAAAGCCGTTTTGACATCCATTTTCCAAATCTCATAATCATATTATGCAGGTATGGGAAATAATATCCTAATTGACTTTAGCATCGCCATAGGCGAGAAGGTCTCATCATAATCAACCCTTTGAGTTTGAGTGAAACCTTTTGCTACAAGTCTCGCTTTACAAGTATCCAAGTTACCATGCATATCGGTTTCCTTCCTGAAAACCCACTTACTTCCAACTACTTTGGAGTTAAGAGGTGGCACAACCAATTCCCAAACCTGGTTGTCATACATGGATTGCATCTCTATGTTCATAGCCTCAAGCCATTTGTTGCAATCGAAATTTGACATTGCATCATGGTATGTGGTAGGTTCACCCGAATCTACCACGTAGCATCCATCCATGAAAAATCCATATCTTTCAGGCGGACTACTTATTCTACCAGATCTGCGAACGTTTTGTGTGTAATGATCAACCACTTGATCATTTTCAACAACCTCTTGTTGAGCGCTAGTATCAACCATACGTGTATCGGCTTGTGGTTCTTGATCCTCATCAAGTTCCACTATTCTACTAGCTCCTTCCATAAGGAACTTAGCTTCCAAGAACTTAGCCTTTCGAGCAACAAATACCTTTTGCTCTGTTGGATCGTAGAATTAATATCCTATATCTTCTTTAGGATATCCTACAAAGATACACTTAGTGGATCGTACTTTTATTTGGGGTGAATTGCTTCACAGAAGCTTCACAACCCATACCTTTAAATAGGATAATGATGGAACCCTTCCATTCCATATTTCAAAAGGTGTCATATCCACTTTCTTGGTTGGGGCCATACGGGCCGCGGAGAGCAAAGCGTAACCCCAAATGATAGAGATGATGCGCTCCTAGCCATCATAGATCGAACTATATCCAAATAGAGTTCGATTCCTCCTCTATCGAAAAGAAGAACTTTGATTGAGTTGATTTTGTACTTTACCTTTTGAAGATTTTGAATGTTTCAAAACTACAACTTTGTGTCTCGGAAAGTACACATAACCATAACTACTATAGTTGTCGGTAAAAGTAATGAAGTATCTTTCACCATTCCTAGTCATTGGCTTAAAAGGATCACATACATTTGAATGTATGATACCTAATAAATCTTTTTCCCTTTCCCACTAAGGGATTACTTGGTCATTTTACCTTGTAAATAAGATTCGCATGTATCAAATGAACCAATTTCATTTGTTTCCAAAAGACAATTCTTTCGAAGTGTTTACATGTGACATTTGTTTATATGACCAAGGCGATAATGCCAAAGATAGGTCTTACTCAAATCCGTTTTTGAGTTTCTTGGTGATTGCTTGGTACATTAAACTATCAAATGATGTATTATTATGAACCGATTCATAAATACCATTTGAAGGCATAGGTTTAAAGTAAAACATGTCATTCATCGATATAAATGTCAATGTTTGCAAACTTTAAGTCAATACCATATTGTCTTATAAGGGAAACTTGAATAATGTTCCTAGTCAAACTAGGAGCATTCAAGACATTTTAAAACAATTTCCAAACCATTTGGAAGTTTCAAAACATAGTCTCCTTTCTTGTAATGTTTATTTCTTTTGAACCTTTTGCAACGAATTGCAAACACGAGTTCCACATCCGGTATCTAATACCCATGTGTTAGAAGAAATAACATTAAGGTCAATATGTATCATTAAGATTGTACCTGAGGTTTGCCATGCATCCCTCTTGTTTTTCAACTCTTTGAGATAGGTTGGACAATTCCTATTTAAATGCCCTATCTCACCACACTCAAAGCATGGATCGTTCATGCAACCTTTGCCTTCTTCTCTTTTGGTTTCGGTGGTTTCGCTTTAGTCTTTCTAATCATTTCCCTTTGAATTACCCGTTTCCATTTTCAACATTTGCTTTGGTGTCGGGTGATGCCCTTTCTAGTTGCCACCCTCATTGATCGTTAGAATGGATAAAACCCTTTTATCCATATTGAGCCTTTCGAGGTGATCAATGTGGCTTTTCATCTTAAAGACATAAGATGAGTCTGATTGGTTTTCCTCTATTCGACATGCATGAAGCGCCCAAAGCGTTCTACCCTTGCATGTTGTAGGAACATTTCCTTCAATTGGGTAATCATGTCGTATGCTCATGATGTTCAAAATCCTTTTCAATCTAGGGAAACATAATTCCTAACATGAGGCAAGAGGCTCGCGTAGTATCCTCGATATACTTAATCCAATCGTCATAGGCATCCTTATCTTCCATAAGATGTTCATCGGGATTAGGATCATTTTCAGTGATAGGTTACGGACGGTTTGGGTAAAATTGTTAGCGGCCATCTACAAGATTTAACAAGGTTCAATTTTAGTATTTTCGATATTTTTATATTTTAATTATTAATACCCTTTTATGTCTCATAGACAATTAATAATTAAAATCGAGAATCCAACGTTACATTTAAATATTGGTTAGGTGACCTTTATCTCTCTATTTAAATTAACAAGGTAGTCAACATTTGACAATTGTAACCCTTTGCAACTTCTAGCCATATGGGATCGGTTAAACATCTTTATGTTTAGTTGGCATGTTTAATCCCATCAACACCTTTGTTCCCCATGCTTCGGTGACCCTAAGTTCATGGTTTCCAAATCAAGTCGTCCAACTTACACACATGTGTGAGTTTATTCACATAAGTGGTTAGGTGACCTGTATCCCACAAACATGGTAAACCCACCTCAAACATACAAGTTCCCTCAAATGTGGTTAGGTGACCTTTATCCCACAAAAGAGTTCCCAAGTGATTCGAGTGTTGTATAAAAGGATGGTGTTTGACTTGTTTTATAAAAGGGATTTTGAGTTTTCAAAATTCTAGTTTAGAAAACATTATGTACCATACATTTGCATGCATTCAAATCCCTGGTACTTTTGTGAAAACATGATTTTTAAGGTTCTTTTTAATAAAACCCATTTTATTATAAAATCATTAATTTTTAATAACCTTTTATTAACCATTTTAATGATATTTTAAAGAACCAATTTTAAGCTTGTTGTTGATTATTAGTTTGTTAAGCATGCATATCAACATATCATCCAAACAACATAAATAAACAACCACACAAGCACAACACACGTATCAATAGGTGCATAACCATAGCCAACTATTTTGACCATACTTGTTAGCCGAAACAAGTGTGCCAAAAGGTCCTTCCTAAGGGGTGAATATTTACACAAGCGATGTGTCGTTGAACTCCCACTTGATCCCGCATCCAAATGCTTCAAGTCTTCTTCTTGTGTTGTGATTTTTTTTACTTTCTTTGAGCTTCCAAAATGTCCTTTAATTCAGCTCCAAACTCCTTTGGGCTCCGAAAATGTGTTTTGGTTATTGGGCTAAAATCCCGTTAAGAACTATGAAGTCCTTTAGGCCCGAAATTAGCCAAAACCAAGACCGCATTTTTTTGTGTGCATCTTCTTTTACAAAATATATCCTAATACATTTTTTCTAGTAAAATAAAATGCACCTAATCTATTTACTTACATACCAAATGAAAATAAATAAATTACATATTTTTACACATGGAATAAACAAAAATAATTATTATTACAACCCTTTGAAATAATTAAATACAAATCACAAACACAAATATTCAACATATTCACACAAGGTCATGGCTAGGTTATGAACACCAAAATATATATATCCACATATATAAAATTCAAGAAGCAAAATGGTTCCCTTTTACAACCTACTTTTCGGTCAAGAATGAAAAACCGAAAAAGTGGGTTTTTATCCAAACAAAACAATCATCCAAATGACATAATTTTTCAAGATACTTTTATGCATGTATGAAAATAATCTTGAAAAACAAAAGGAGAACCATGATGAAAAATTTTGGCCATAGGGTTTTAACCAAACCCGAAACCCGAAAATTTCATATCGTATGAAGCATGCACTCATATAAGCGGCTCTGATACCACTGTTGGGATTTTACATGTTTATCAAAGTAATTTCATCCTTATAAAATAAAAATGCAGCGGAAAATATTATTTAAAACATGTTATTTACAAGATATAAAACCCATTTTATATGTAAAACGCAATCCCCGGATCCATATATGAACATGCATGCTATCAAAATAAAACACAACCATAGAGTGTTTAGAATACTACCTTCCAAGGAGTAAAGGACATGAAGATGATGATGCTTCTTGAACGGTTGCCTTCAAGTGTAGAAGACCTCAAGCTTGTATACCCCAAGCCTTCCAACAATCACCTTAGTTTTAGCTAGGATTTGAACACTTGCAACTCACTTGAAAGATCCCCTCTTGGAACCAACCCCTTGGCCGAAAATTAGAGAGTATCTTCTTGAGTTCTTGCACTTGAAAATTGAACTTGAAAAACCCTTATGCACAACCTTATGTTGGCCGATTTCTAGAGAGAAATCTCTAGTGTTTTTCAAGTCATCCAAGTCTTGCAAGTTCTTCAAGTTCATCTAAGTATTTATAGAACCATGAGAGAGAATTGCCACCCACCTTGACCAATCATGTGCCAACTTACACATGCAAGTGCATGAAACCCCATTGGACCAAAATGGTCTTGGTTAGACCACCCAATCAAATCTTCTCTAGCTTATGACAATTGCATGTCATCCCATTGGACAAACCTTTTGTGAGTTCGGGGGGGGGGGGGGGGGGGCTAGCTTTATATAAAAAATTCTTTTATAAAGTTTAAGTCTTGGTTTATATATTTATAACTTTTATAAATATAATACTTCATAAATGCAAGACTTTATACAACCTTTTAAAATGTTATTTAAAATATTCTCTCAAAATAAATTATCCATATAATTTATTGGTTTCTCAAGTGTAATTATTTAGAAAACCAATTTCTAAATATTGTAAGTTTTAATATTTATTTGTTTGATCATATCACAAATAAATAATATAAGTGTTTGTCTAGCTTGTTATTGGGTATGACTCGACTTGGATCATAACGTACTAGCCACATCAATTTAATATGTGTCTTGGGCATACAGAGTCTAACAAATATCACAGTCGTAGTCACTTAAAATTTCCACCCATCTCCTTTGTCTCATGTTTAACTCTTTTTGCCCAAATATATATCTTAAACTCTTATGATCTGTATAGATAGTAAACTTACTTCCATACAGATAATGTCTCCAAATTTTAAGGGCAAAAATTATGGCTCCTAATTCTAAATCATGAGTTGTATAATTTTCCTCGTGCTTTTTCAATTGCCTTGACGCATACGCAATTACCTTCTTGCGTTGCATTAACACACATCCTAATCTTCCGTCCCTTCTGGTAAAGCTAGGATTGGAGCATTGGTTAATTTCTGCTTTAAGATCCTAAAGGCTTCTTCTTGTTTAGGTCCCCATTCAAACTTAACTGCTTTACAGGTTAGCTTAGTTAATGGTACAGCTATCTTGGAAAAATCCTTAATAAACCGTCTATAGTATCCAGCTAAACCTATAAAACTTCTAATTTCCATTGCGGATTGAGGAACCTTCCATTTGGTAATTGCCTCTATCTTAGAGGGATCTACGTGAATACCTTCGTGATTCACCATGTGACCTAGAAATTGCACTTCTTTTAGCCAAAATTCACACTTCGAGTATTTGGCATAAAGCTTTTCTTTTCTTAACAAAGTTAAGAGTGCATGCAAGTGCTCACAATGTTCTGTCTGACTTTTGGAATAAATAAGTATATCGTCAATGAAGACAATTACAAATTTATCCAAATACGGTTTACAGATGCTATTCATCATGTCCATAAATGCTGCAGGAGCATTTGTTAACCCAAAGGGCATGACTGTAAACTCGTAATGACCATACCTAGTCCTGAAAGCAGTTTTAGGTATGTCTTCCTCTTGTACCTTTAATTGATGATATCTGGAGCGTAAGTCGATCTTAGAAAAGTATCTAGCTCTTTGAAGTTGATCAAAAAGATCATCAATCCTAGGTAATGGGTATCGATTTTTAATTGTAACCTTATTCAATTCTCTATAATCAATACACATTCTCATCGAACCATCCTTCTTCTTTACGAACAACACTGGTGCTCCCCAAGGGGATGAGCTAGGTTGTATGAATCCTTTGCTTAGTAATTTATCTAACTGCTTTTTCAGTTCTAACATTTCTGTAGGAGCTAACCGATAAGGTGCCTTGGCTATCAGTGTAGTTCCGGGAATTAGATGAATCCTAAATTCTACTTCCCTATCTGGTGGTAATCCTGGTAACTCTTCTGGGAATACATCTGGGTATTCTGAGACTACAGGAATCTCCTTAAGTTCTTTTCCCTTAGTACTAATGATTACTGAAATCATATATACTATTCCTTGCTTTCGTTCATAACTAGCAACTTTCATTACTGATATGAACTTCATGGGTTTATGTGGTTTATTTCCTGTAATCCTGATTACTTCTCCGGTAGGTGCCTGAATTTCTATAGAGTTCTTATCACAAATGATTCGAGCATGGTTGGCTACTAACCAATCCATTCCTAACACAGCATCGAATTCAACTAATTTCATAGGTAACAGGTTTGCAGAGAATTTATGACCTGAAAGTTCTATTTCTACATTTTGCAAAACCTTATCTATTTTAACTGATTTCCCATCTGCCGTTTCGACTGTAAAAATCTGTCTAAGGTTGGTTAAGGGTAATTTAAGAGCTTGGCAGAATAAAGTATTTATAAAACTTTGGTTTGCACCAGAGTCAAATAATACTTTTGCGTACACGTTGTGAAATAGGAACGTACCAGCTATCACATCTGGAATGAGTTCTGCTTCTTGAGTGGTTAGCTGGAATGCTCTGACATTCTTCTTAGTAGCTCCATCGGCCGTCTTAGTTTTGTTGTCTGCTGGTTTGGCCAATTTAGGACATTCTGTTTTAAAATGCCCCGCTTCTCCACAGTTAAAGCAGATTATGGTTTTCTTTCTGCAGTTTTCTTCACGATGTCCTACAACTTTGCAAAAGTTGCAGGTTATATTGCATTTTCCATAATGTTTCTTTTTACAATTCCTGCAGAACTGAGGATTTGGGGATTGCCCTGTTCCTCTTTTCTTGAAGTTAATATTAGTACCCACACGAAATCCTTAGGTAATTTTCTGAGCTAGTTCCTTTTTCCTGTTTTCATCTCTTGTGCGTACCAGTTCGTCAGTTAGGGTATTAGCTAATTCTACCGCATCGTCAATAGTGCGAGGTCTCGCAGCTTTAACGATATTACGAATTTCGCTAATTAATCCCCAAATATAGCGAGAAATGAGTACCGGCTCTGGCGAAGCCAGCGTTGGTACCACTCTAGCATATTCGAAGAATGTCGAAGTATATCCTCGACAGTCTACACCCATCATCCGATGATTTAGGAATTTATTTGCCATTTGATCTTTTTCATACTCGGGACATAATTTTCTTTCTACAATATTCTTAAATTCTTCCCAGTTCATGGCATAGGCCACAATCCTTCTTTTAGCTTGTAACACTGTGTTCCACCATTCTAGCGCCCCTTCTTTAAAAAGATTTGATGCATACATGACCTGATCTTCCTCGGCACATTTACTTATGGTAATTACTGCCTCAGTTTTCTCTAACCAAAGCAGTGCTGCAATCGCCCCTTCGTTACCTGCAAACTCAGCTGGTTTACAGGCAAGAAATTCTTTGTAAGTGCAACCAGGTGTTGCAGCTTTCATTTTCTTGAAAATTGGGGCTTATAGAACATTATTGTTATTATTAATATGATTGCCTCCTCCGTTTATACTACTACTGAAGTTATCTTCCTGAGTTCGTTTACTAGGAATGAGTGGTTGAGGTTCAACAGGTTTCTGGGCAGCAACAAGAATTGCTGGAATAGCATTGGCTATTCCTTGACAAACGATTTCCTCGACATATTGCCTATTTAACAATTGCTCTTCCTGATTTTGCTCAGATTGATTTACTTCATTTACTGGTTCATTACCAACGTTTGCCATCTGATAATTTATATAATTTCTTAGTAAAAAAAATAAGAAACAACCAAATATAACAATTTATCGCACATAATCACATAAACAATTATATAATCAAAATTGTAAATTTCTAAATTTTCTTTTGTTTATATATTATAATATGCTTTCGTACACACTTTTATCTTACAATCGTTTTATTGTTTATTTTACACATACTGATTTTTATTACTATTATTGTTATTATACAAACACAGATTCACAACCTACTTCTCCCTCGTCAACTTGTATTTTTAATAATGATGTTCCCTTTCATCATATTTCCATGATATTTGTCCTCCTATCTCTCGGATCCTATTTACAGCATCCATCAGCTCTTCGCCAAAATGGCGGAGTTCAGCCATATTCTCATTACTCATCGGTGGATTTGGTAGAGGTTCTGGATCGAACTGAGGGAAAAACGTATAGGGATTGTTGAGAAGGTTTTGGAACTGCCAATCATTAGTCCACAATTCATCCATTCCTAGAGGTTGGGTGTGGATTATAGGTTCTGGGATTGCTGGTTCCAAGTTCATTGGAATTTGAGTTTCAATAGGATAAGTAAAAACATTTTCATTGACAGGCTTAATAGTATTACAGTTTGCCAATATAAATCTAGCTCCTCTTGCAATGTTATTTCCTGGGTTTGCTTAGAGCTTTCTCCAATTTCCATCTTTATCTGCCTAGAATCTTCCCCAATCTCTAATTCCATCTGTTTAGAACTTTCCCCAATTTCAATTCCTTTTCCTTTTTCTAAAGGATTGTTTATTTTAGAATTCTTCCTAGTGGCGGGTTTCCTTCTACGCACACGCCTCCATCCTACCAATCTTCTCCTCTTTTTAGGCTTGGGTTTCTCCAGGGGTGGAGCGTTGAATTCTATAGGTTGTTCCACATCAGCAAAGTATCCAGTAAAATCTTTGGAAACTTCTATGTTTACAGGGTAAAGGTTGAGATTCTCTAGGGCTCCAGATAACTCATTCATGCTGTTTAGCATATATGTAAAAATAATAAGTTAAAATTTTATAACAAATTTCACAGATAACCTTCAAAAATTATTGCATACCGTATGTTTTTAATACAAAGGAAAATTGACAATTAAACATACTAGGTTTTATTGTAATTTATTTATTGGATAATGTTTCTGGTTTGTTAGTGATAAGAATGCTAATACTGGGTCATGGTATTCTTAAAGATTTGCATTTACTACTACGGTAGCTAGCATATAAAGATCCGCCCATTTTTCATCTAACTGGTCTTCCCACGGTGAGTTACTGGTTAATTCCTGGGTTTCTTGTTTAACTTTCTTTTCTCGGGATTTCTTTATTTTCTCCTGACTTTTCTTAAAAATCAAACTTCTTTTATTAGGAGAAAGTGGTTCCTCGTATTGGGCTTTTCGAACAAATATTCATTCTTCAGGATTTACATAAGGTTTTGAGGAATTTGTTTGGGATGAACTTCCCTTCTCATTTGATGACCTATCTAATTTCAGATAGATGTTTGAAAGCTTTTGCTTACCCATACTGTAACTAACAAATAGTCAGTTAATAAAACATATAATCACATAATGGTAATCAGGAAAAATTAAGTATTTCTAAATACTTAATTAGCTTAACTCAGTGGCTCTGATACCACCTTATTCTGTCACGGCCCCCGACCCGGTTTGACCCGTTTTAGGAGCCGCGGAACAGAAAAACCCGTGGTATTTATTTAATTGAGTTAACAGCGGAAGTTTTCTTCAGGATCTTGTTAAAACTGCAATTTTCCTGATTATTTTATTTCACAACTCGGAATTTTAAAACCTTGATAATTTACAATAATAAGATTTCACGGAGAAATCTTTATTTTACAATACATGTTTCTTTATTTTATAATGAGCCACTTTCTTAAGCTTGTAGTGCTTCGCGGCACTTTTCCTGGATCACAACAGATCACCTGAAACATGTTTGAAAAAGATTTTGTCAGCGGGAAATACTGGTGAATCATTCTTTTTACTAAAATGACACGGTTATTATAATTTACAGTATTAAGAGCGATTACAATGTTTCCTGATATCAACCAACTACCCACGGTATTTGTCACTCGACTCGTTTCTGTGACTATGGTCATATCACCCATTGGCTGCCCCAATGGTGACGATTATCAAGTAATGTATACAAAACCCCATATACCGGCTGTAATTTGGTGATTACAAAGACTTAATCCCTGTAATTATAACTTTGAAAGTATTTAAGAATTTATAAAGTACTTTGATAAAAAGAGAATGACTCACATTGCAGATTTAACACGGACAGAGTCTAGTCTACTGATTAGCCTTGTTAACCTAGTTTAAATAACAATGCACACAAAACTAGGTTAGTAACCAATACAGCATTTACGATAACTCACGAGATCAAACCCTCACAATGAATGAAAAAGTGCAATACTTAAACATCCATCGAATTCACGATGAATGACAAAGCATAACCCTAATGTGGGCAGCACTTAAACATCCATTGGATAGTTTTAATCAATCGGACATTGAATCGTAGCAGCGATCGAGTTATTACCCTGTATTGCGGCAGCACTTCATGAATTGTGTGTGTTTTAAGACTGTTTCTACTATAACTCAGAGTACAAATTGAATTTGAACGTCGAACGAACGCACAATTGCAAGTCCCACTGCCCTCTATTTATATCTGAAAAATGGTCCCTCCCGCGTGTCGCGACAGGGACACATGCACCTGTCGCGTGGCGCGGGGCGTACACTTTTAGCCTAGGGTAGCCTGGTGTGCATGTAGCCTTGCTGAGTTGGTCGTTTGATCAAATTGGTAATACACGTAAAACTGTTAAGATATTATCAACTAGGGTTTACCCCCCTTGAGTTTTAGGGGCCCTGATCTTGATTCCGATTGTGCTGAAAATTTTAGGGTTTATGCAGAATCACTTGGGTTTCTCAATTAGGGTTTCCTATTGGACAATTAAAGTAATAAATAGGACTTTTTAATAAGAGTTGTTACAACTATCGCTCAAGTCCTCACTAGAGTTAGAAGTATCGTCGGGAACAATGAAGTTGTTTAAATGCGATCCCAACACTTCTTCTTGGTTATTGTCTTGAGATAAATTATTGAAATCTATCCTAAGTTCTTTTAACCAATTAAGTATTAGATCTTCTAACTGAAATAGTCCATCAAGAAGCATTTCTCCTAGAAAATCTGGTTGAGAGCATTCGAGGGAGAGATAGAGATTATTTTTACTTTCGCCCCTCTTAAGGATACAGGAAAACGATGGGTCTATATAGTGGGGCTTATAATTTAGAAAATAACATTCTAATTCCTTATGGGAACCACCACATATTTGACACCACGTACCATAAGAGTGCCAAAAGTAAAAATTTTCAGTATCACTCATATTTGTGTCAGAAATTACCAACCGTCGGGATCTCACGGTTCTGTTTTCAGTAACAGAATCTTGGGCACGGGGCGTGTTGAGTGGGCACGGCCCCGTGTTCAGCTTACTGTCTGACTTAAAACAAGATTGCCAGTTCCAATGATTGGGCACGGGGCGTGTTCAGCAGGCACGACCCGTGCTAGTTCTGCAGAAGCTGAAAAATTAAGAAAAATCCTAAAAAAAATAGAAAAATAAGAAAAAACGATTAGGCCATTGATTCCTAACTTTCTTAAAATCCTTGTGTCCCCGGCAACGGCACCAAAAACTTGATGTGCGTGAAGTGTGTTATGGTTTTAATGTTTATTTTAAGCCCTTTTACACTTTCTTTAGCCATGTTTTAAATTTATAAAACACGATATTTACTAACACTAAACACACATATGGGCAAGTGCACCCATCGTGAGCGTAGTATAGTGTTGGTAAGATACCGAGGTCGTCCAAGGACACAAGAGCTTTTAGTACCGGTTTATTCTCAACGTCTAATCAAATCAAAAAGTCAGAAAAAGGGTTTAAACTAGAAAAATAAAAACTAACTAAAATGCTGAAAATAAAATAAAAGTAAAAACAGATAGACAAGATGAATCACTTGGCTCCGACTCGTGTATAGTGTAACCTTTGATTATTTCCGCACTTTTGCACTTTTTAAGAGATTATCTTAGTTATTGTAGTAGGCCCCTCTTTTGAAGGTGACGTTACCCTCAACCCAGTAGTTTGAGTCAGCAATGATACATTCCTAAAGGGTCGGATTATTGAAAAATACTTAATTAAGTTATTAATGCGTATTATGGTAGGCCCCTCTTCTGAAGGTGACGTTACCATCGGCTAAGTAGTCTGAGTCAGCAGGGATACAGTCCTAAGTAACCTGGTTAAAGTATTAATAGTAGCTTACATATGAGGGGATCAAAGAGTTTGGACCCCTGCCATCCAATATCGTTAAGTATTGAAGGAGGTCCTACTAAATTTGACCCAGGTCCTTGCAGGATCTATACACTGAACAAGGCAAGACTCTTACCAAACCGTTCTCTTAACCCCCGACTAGGTAGCCAACATACCTCCATATAGACCGTGGAGATATGAATGGTGAAAATCTTTTATTTTATATAGACAGTAAAATAATGCCAAAACACCACGGACAAACGATAAGGAAAAATCACCTTCAACATAAGAAACTAGTTATTAAAGTCATTAATACATAACCAAGTAAAAAGTGCGAAAAGATTAAAAATAAAAAAAGTATTACACTAGACACTTTGTCTTCACCAAGTGATGTAAGAGACTTAGGCAAACATGGCCTTGATTGTCAAGAACTCTTACGATCAATCTTGGATCCCGAGACGACTCACACACTCTATGATGGACAATGGATGATGGTGTTATGGTGGTGGTGGGTGGTGGGTGAAGTGTGAGAGAGGTGGTGTGCCAAGGGATGGTTTGAACTTGAGCCAAGCACTCCTATTTATAGGCTGAATAGAAGCTCGGGCACGGCCCCGTGTTCATTGGGCATGGCCCCGTGTCCATCCTCTTCTCTGTCTTCATTAATTGCAGTTTGTCTGCATTAGTTGTCCACGCCTCCGTGTGCAGAAGCATATCTGTACTATCAAGATTTGCCTGGATTCTGCGAATCTTATAGTTGACCACGACCCAGTGTCCGCTGAGCACGGCCCCGTGGTGGGCGATAGAAGCTTCTATAGCTTTGTCTTTTATGCTGGCACTTGGGCACGCCCCCGTGTTCACTGAGCACGGGGGGTGTTCAGCCTTCTGTTTTCTTGTTTTGCTTGGGAAGATGCTGTCGTGGGGTCGGGCTTGTCTCTTTTGTTCCTTTTCTTGTATTTATGTTAGATTTAGTTGGTTTTTTGCTTCTTTTGTTAATTTGAGCTCATTTAATCCTGAAAATACAAACGGAAGACAAAATCAAACTTTTTCAACATTAGTACTAAAAAGGGTTAGTTTTATGCCACAATTGATGTAATTTATATGTTGCATTTTGCACACATCAACAGTCAAATTGGCCATGATAGCTGATAGGGGTAATTGCCATCCTACAAATTTTGTCTGGTGTAAGTGGGTGCCTATTAAATGCAACATCATGAACTCGAGAGGCAATCTGGATAGGATTCCTTCTAGAATAAATCTAAGAAGAAGGAATGTGGTCATAACATCGGTTATGTGCCCGTTTTGCGACGATGTCGAGGAATCGGTGGAGCACTTGTTCACCGCTTGCTCGGTTGCTTTGAGGGTATGGATGGCTTTCAGCATTTGGTGCAACATTCCGCAGCTTTACTTTTTTGAATTCAAAGACATTTTAGAAATCCATAAATTCATTAAGTGCAACAAGAAGGAGGAGAAGATCATTTACGGGTTGGCTATTATAGAGCGCTGGTGCATTTGGAAAGAAAGGAATGATGTGGTCTTTAACCAGAAAAGATGTAGCCCACAAGATATCATAGGGGGGGGGGGGGGGTAAAATCTAGAGGTTATGGTTGGGTCAAAAATACATCTAAATGTAAATACATTAGGTGGGCGGATTGGTATAAATACCCTATGTATATATTGTAATTTCTTTGTCCTTTGCCAGTTTGGGTCAGGGGTTCTGTAACTTGTTTAGCCTTTTGCCCATTTGGATGTGAGGTTTGTTTTAATGAAGTTTAATTAAAAAAAAAGGTATCTATTTTGCACTTGGTTTTGCAACTTAAATTTTGCCTTTTTTTAGTGAGTTTTTTTTTTCTTTTTTTTACTTACACAAATTTTATAAGCATTGATTGTTAAATATTTTTTAGATTTTAAAATATAACTTAATTTATAAGTTAGGTTTATATGCACAGTAATCTTTTTGAGTTTTTATATATAACTTAATTTATGGAAAAAATTACACCGTTGGTTCTTGTGGTTTCTGACAAATTGCAACGTCGAGTGCTGATAGTTTTTTGTTGCAAAATCAGGTATTAACGTTCTAATTTGTCACAATGTTGAGTACTAAGGCTAAACCTTGTTAACTTTTTTTATTATGTCTTACTAAAATGACTAAAATGCCTAAAATGCCCTTGAGTAACTAGAGGGTCTATTTTTTAATTAATTATATTTGACTAAAACAATTTAAAGTAATGTTTTCTGTTATATTTATATTTTTTATAAAATTAAATGGATTTGAAGTTTATGATTTATAAACTTTAAGTTTGTAAATCATATGTTAGTAAAATATTTTTTCTAACTTAATCTAAATAATAAACCAAGTTACGATTTCTAAAAATAACTAAAACAAATTTTTGATCTAGAAATATAACAGTTTTGTAAGTTAAAATAAATATGAGGCTTTGGTTCTGTATGATAAAACGAACAAATAGCATGTAATATTCGTACCAGTTTACGATGTTATGTACAAAAATTGCATCACCAGAGTTTTGGTATGCCGATGCGGCTCCGGTCAGTTGTAGAGACGATATGGGTGTGAAATTGTGTGAGAATGAGGTCGCATTGGGTTAAGAGGCGTATATTTGTACTCGAATTGAAGATATAACGGATCGACTGGATGATGGAAATTTCGGAGTTAAACGGGTTAGCGGATAAGCATAATATGCAGTTTATACGTGACACAAACAAATTGTTAGTTTTGATTATGATGGGGATAAACATTAACGAAAAAACGACTTAAACGGACAATTTTTACGGATCTGATATGTCCGGAATCCGGCGACTTTGCCGGAAAGACCCCCTGAAAGGCGGGCTTTGTTTTTGTTTGACTTAACAAGTTTGATTATTTAACACATATAGTCCCTGTGGTTTCTAAGTTTTACAAAATGACTAAAAACTTTAATTATTAAAGGGCATTTTAGTCATTTGAGTAAGAATTAACAAAAAAAGTTAACAAGGTTTGGGCTTAGTACTCAACGTTATGACAAGGTTTGGCCTAAGCATTCAACATTGTGACAAATTAGAACGTTAATACCTGATTTTGCAACAAAAAACTATTAGCACCCGACACTGAAATTTGACAGAAACCAGAAGAACCAACGGTGTAATTTATTCTAATTTTTGACTCATGACAACCACGACGACCACAATAGTAATAGTAACAAAAACAAACTTTGAAAATATATATTTATCATACCATATGTAACCTTATATAAATAAATAAATATCAGTTACATATTTTCAAACCATTTTTAAATTACTTAAACTGATTTGAATCAATAAGATGGAAATTTCGAAAATATATATTAATCAAACCATAATTAACTTTAATCAGATCAACATCATTTAATAGTTTACAAACCATTTTCAAATAAATTATTTAACTGACTTAATAAATAAAGTGGACTTTAATTTTCTGTTATATACAAATCTAATTTAATCTAATCTAACTATATAATAAAAGAAAACAGGTGTCTCATCTGCTGCTCTGCAAGATATCACACGTTGAAGAGTTCTACAAAATGTATCGATCTTTTATATATTTTTTTATTTATCAAGATACTAAACTTTTTTAATACAACAAAATGAATCGATCTTTTATATATTTTATTATTTATCAAGATACTAAACTACAAAGGGATTGTTTTTTTACTGAACAATAGGGATTTGTTTTAACTTCCGTACACTTCTACATCTTCACTTCTACATGGACTCTTCATCTTTTACTTGTTTGATGTTCTTATAATCTCATTTAATTTAGGGGCACCATTTCAACTCAAATCTGAGTTTCTTTTTATCAAAAACCAGTAATAATCAAAACTTGAACAAATAATAATCAATTATTTGTGAAATAAAATAACAAACACATCCAAATAATCAAAACTTAAACAAATAATAATCAAAATCAAACAAAAAACTACTAGTGCCCATGGCCTGAACTGTTACATCTGAGAAATATAGTCAGAAATATTAAAAAATTAACCAAACTTCACAAAATTGCTATAACAATCAATAACATCCAGCTTCTAAAAATTGCTTTAACAAGTAATAACTGGAAGTTTGAATACATGAAAAGTAGTCATTCATTTACTATTGTCAGCCACAGGGAACTTACCACAAAAAAGACCACTTCTTTGTTAGAAAAAGCAGCAATGTACTTCCATTTTTGCATTTGGATCATCACAAAGCGTTGCAGCTGAATAGGGAAGAAAATTGTCATTGTTGCCATTTCAGAAAGTGACGGTATCAGTATCAATCTTATCAAGTGTACCTGGTGATGCTTTTGTTTAATCGTTGACCAAGCTGTTTCTAGCACCTCTGGACAGTCATCACTCATCAATGAAGTGTCCAAATTGTCTTTTGACAAAGAACAAATTTGGAATGGTGGGAAATTTTGCCGCCTAAATTAAAATTATTTTTGACTAGTCAAACTTTTTAGAGACGACATGTCGTCTCTATAAGTTAAACTTTATTTTTTAGTTTTTAATTTAATTTTTATACATATTGATCGTTAATAAAATAAAATTAAATGAAAAATGTTTAAAGTTATAAAGACAACATGTCGTCTCTATAAGTTAAACCATTTTTTTTAAGTTTCCAATTCAACAAACTAGAGAATAAAAAAAGTAAAAAAATATATATATATATATTATTTTCACCTTGTAGAGAGGATATGTCGTCCCTATAGGGTAACCTATCTTAATAGGCACGAAAACCCTATAGAAACGACATGTCGTCTCTATAGGGTAATCTATAGAGAGGACCTTTGTTGTCGCTATATGTGTCGTCCCTATAGGTGTTTTTTCTTGTAGTGCTAGATACCCATTTGTTGCAGTGGAGTTTGATACTTATTGCAACTACGAGTGGGATTCAAGATATCCCGATAGACCTAATACTTGCGTAGGTGAACACGTAGGTATTGATATTAACAATGTTACATCTGTTGCGTGGCGGGAATGGTTTAGCAATATACCATATGGGATAGAGTGTACAACTTTGATTGAGTATTATTCTGACTCGCAAAATCTTAAAGTTTCCTTCACCGGTTTTGAAGAAAAGTCAGATGTATTAGAATCTAGACTTGAATACACCATTGATCTAAGGGATTGGTTGCCCGAATGGGTAATTTTTGGGGTCTCAGCTTCAACCGGAAATGGGTCTGAGATAAACAATGTAAGATCTTAGATGTTTAATAGTACTGAATTAGAAGTTGACCAAGGTAACGTGTCCTCACCAACCGCGAGCCTGCAGATCAATCAAGTGAAAGGGAAACCTAAGACGGGGCTTATAGTGGGTTTAATAGCTGGAACGTCTATTCTAGTTACTGTTTCGGCTATTCTGGCATATCTTTTATGGTGGAGGAAGAAAAACAAAGGTGTTCAAGTTGTGAAACTTGGATCTTCTATGAAGGAACTTGGATCTTCTGGGAAGGAACTTGGATTTGCTGTCGAGAAAAACAACGAATTCGAAATGGAGGCCAACATGCCTAGAAGATTTTCTTACGGTGAATTAGCTCAGTCAACTAATGACTTTGAAGAGACTAAGAAACTTGGAGAGGGCGGTTTTGGCGAAGTTTACAAAGGTATACTGAAAGATTCAAGCACATACATTGCAGTCAAAAGGGTGTCAAAGAATTCCAAACAAGGGCCAAAAGAGTACGCATCCGAAGTAAAGATCATTAGCCGATTAAGACACAGAAATTTCGTGCAACTCACCGGTTGGTGTCATGAGAATGGAGAACTACTGGTTGTTTATGAGTTTCTGGAAAACGGAAGCTTAGATTTACATCTATTCAAAGGAAAGAGCTTGTTGACATGGAATACATGTCTGGCTTCCGCTTTGCTATATTTGCATGAAGGATGGAAGCAATGTGTTTTGCACAGAGATATCAAATCGAGTAATGTATTGTTGGACTCAAATTTCAATGCTAAGCTTGGTGATTTTGGGTTAGCTAAGTTGGTTGACCATGAGAATGGCACTCAGACTACGACGTGTGCTGGAACTATTGGTTACATGGCCTCTGAATATTTAGTGAGTGGCAAGGCTAGCAAAGAATCAGATGTCTTTAGCTTTGGAGTTGTTGCATTGGAGATATCGTGTGGGAGAAAAGCCATCGACTCAAATGCTCAAGAAAGGAAAAAATCATTAGTAGAATGGGTGTGGGATCTTTATGGTACCGGGACTCTTCTAGAAGCAGCAGATCCGCGTCTAAACTCAGATTTTTCAGAAGAAGAAATCAAGTGTCTGATGATCGTCGGTTTATGGTGTGCACACCTTGACTCAAATCTACGCCCGTCCATGAAGCAAGGCATTCAAGTATTGAATTCTGATGCTCCCCTGCCTGTATTCCCACCAGAGATGCCCAAGGTGACATATTCTACACCGGCACCCACATCTTCATCATATGGTGGTACCTCTAGCAGTAGTGGCTCAAGCAAGCTTTTCTAAAATTCACATCTTCAACTACTTCTCAGTATGGTATTCAATATTGATCTGTCATGTTCGTTTGATTTGAATTCTTGTATGTCATTTCACGTAAGTGTTTTTAGTATATGAATCGAAGTTGTGATTTTATGTCATGGGCACAAGCTTTCTGGCCCAAATATCAAACAATTTAACCCATTTCTCAAGATTAAAACAACAAATTGAAAATAAAAAAATCAGTAAATACCTATTTTTAAAGTATAATTACAGATTATGTGTTCTATAATGTTTTTAGCAACTTGACGTTAACCCGCACGTTGTGTCGGGATGTTGATTGTGAATGTTTTTAGTAGCATTATATGAGATGCAAAATTGTTGGGTTTATCCAAAACGTTTTTTTTTTTATTTTGATTTATCCCTAACTCACACCACCACAGTAAAACATACATTCGTAAGTTTCCCAAAAAAAGGAAATAGCAAAAAATCCCCAATTACAACATTTTTAAGGGGATAGGGGTGGTTATCACTTACTCACAACTTACAATCAAGTTCTGCCATGTCATCAAGTCTTTTTCCATCACTAGTGATGGATTTAGTGGAAATACCCATCACTTGTGATGGAATTCCTCACTCACAACCTATTTTTTTTTGTTTTTAAATTATAAATTAACAATAAACACACTAAAATTATAAATTATAAATTTCATCTCATCTTGCAACCCCACTTTTCACATATCTCGCGTTTGCGTTGAAGTATGATCGACTTAAATGGTTCGTCGTGTTGATTATATCATAAGAACATGGGTAAAACATAAACCCTAATTATGTAAATTCAATCATGAATAATAAAATAAGATGTGTGTACCTGATTAGCCAGTAACCACACTAGAGAATGAAGTAGATGTCATGTTCGTCTGATTGTTCGAGTTCCTCCTTAGGGTGCAATCTAATGATGGTGTTGAAGAAAGCGATAAAGGTGAATCGGTTAGGAGAGGAGGCGATTTGATGTTATGTGTTTAATCAAGTTGTCTAACCTTGAAACCTCTACATTAGTCTCCTTATATATGCACCCAAGAGGAAACCCTAATTAGCTAATAAGGGTAATTTGGCCCATCAACAATTACCAACTAATTATTTAATAGGTTGTTATATATTTTGATCTATATAATGTAAATGATTATAATGGCTACCAGATTAAATACAAAATAATATATATTTAATCTTACATTCTCCCACTTAGCCGAGTAATCATTTACTATGAGTATTAGATAAGTCTGATCAGGAGTTAACACTCATTTTAGCCTTAAACAAGAACTATAGCATAGAAATACAGCCGTTGAATCATTATGCGATTCAGGACCCCCATTAGTCATACTATAGCCTTAATTTAAAACCTAATCGTTATGATCAAAATACGCATAAGCCCTTTATTTGATTTGTAACTTTATTTGTCTATATGCCATTATGCCGGCTTGACATATTCTTAGAGACATACAAAATCAAACTGATGAGGAAAATTAATTAATAGTTAGTCATTCATAGTACGATATGCAGTTGCGCACAGCCATCAATTAATACCCGTCTATGAGCTCTCTTAATAAGACTTATGGGTAATAGCCTTTCAGTTGTAGGATCCTTAAGCATATCATGAATGTTTTCGATACAAAACTTAGTTTCCTCAATTCGTTCATAAACGAATAATTAATTGCGTATCGAAACTTAATGCAGCACCTCTTGAACTGTTACTGTTCAAGGAATCATGGTAGTTGACTTTATCACACTAAGTCTTCAAAATAATAATTATATGGAGTTAATAAACTTATGAGTCCACTGATAAATTTCCAACAACATTTAGTGACTATATTATGTCGTTATAACTTAGGTTGTTTTTATCAGTTTATTATGACTCCTCCGTGAGATAGGTTTTGTCTGCTGACATAAAGATATACCCGAAATAACATTTTGTCATCTTTGAACATTACAAAGTTAGAGTAATCAACCGGTTTTAGTTCTCACTTCTTCTTTAAGTTATAGCCTTCGTTTCTTTTAAAGATATTGTAATACTCCATTAGATGCTTCACATTAATCTAGACAAATCTAGTGTGTTGCAATGTGAGTAATATCTAAATGAGTATAGACTTGATCTTACATAAGGCTTCTAATTAATGAAGCGTAAGGAAATAATCTCATTTATCCTATTATCCTCTAAAGGAGAGCAGTATTGTTTGTTACATATGTAAGGACCCATTTAAGGTTAAACTTATGGAACGAAACTAATGTCCCATTAGGTCTATCTCGGTATGTTATGATATCTATCACTTAAGAGATATCTCTGAGATCTATTATATCAAAGTTTGTGTTAACAATGCTTTAACTTATGTAACATATACTTGTCAAAAGAATATCATCTATATAGACAAGTTTAATTTAGTTGCTCCCACTCATCTTGAGGTAGGTAAATTAATCCACTTGATTCTTGATGAAAATAATTACATTAAGATTTCATCACATTATGATGTTTGCATTAACCCATACATGGATTTTATTGGCTTACAAATAAAGTGTTCTTTAACCTTCAGTTTGGAACTTTCAGGTTATTTTATAAACATGTAAATTTGTCAGCCATTTGTTAGGGAAAATTGTTTTAATGTTCATCTAATGTAGCTTTAAACTATTATAAGCTACTAGAACAGTGATGATCCTCAAAGAAATCTTTTGTTAGATATGTAATAAGGATTCTTTAATAATTTATCGCTTCGTGAGTACAACCTTTGACAATCAATCATGCTTTTGAGTGTCTTAACGCTTATATTAGGATTTGGTTTAGTTATGAATACTCTTAGGTAATTCAATCAAATCCCAAACGTTATACGGACACATAAAATCAGTTTTACTAGAAAACTGTTTTATTCCATTTAGAAGATTAATTGACGCTAATGGCTTAATTAAACTTTTCCAAAATCCACTTCAACTTTAGTTAGGGAGGTTATGTAATCATCAAGGTTAGTATGTTTTTAAACCTAGATGACCTCCTGAGTTGATTATTGGGTTTGTTTTAAAAGTTTCAGTTTTATGGATTAGCTCTTGGTTAGGTTGCTATCATTTCCAGGATTCTAAGTGTATAAGAGTTGGTGCAATATGGTGTACAAGAGGTGTAATCGGAGTTAAATTCGGAGTAAAATTTAATGACACTCTTCCCCCGCCTCTTGTATTCCTTGCAAATCATGATAAGGACTTTGACTGCTCCCACTGACCTTAGAAATCTTTAGGAACTCAGCATGCTTAGGGTCAATATTTAACGACCAACAAATTCTAATAGAGAAACAAGTTAATGACGTTAGTCGTTGTGATTTCTCTTGTTGAGGATTATGTTAGTTTAGATAAGAAATCTAAGTGTGCCCACAATTAAGCAACAATTAAGCTTTTGTAAGTGTAGCATTATATTTTAAGGAGACAAGTTTTGATAGAACAGTGTCAAGATGGAGCGGTGTCTTGTAGAAGAGGTGCAAATCGAGGTAATATAAAGTTTTCACTCCCCCACCTCTTGCAACTATTGTAAGTTATTATTAAGACACTTAATGCTCCCACTGATCTTTAATATCTCTAGAAATGCTACAAGATAAATTTTAATGAGGTACGTGGCGTGGGAACCTATCATATATATGTTAGACTTTATTGGATTCCTTAATGTCCAGATATCATAAGAAAACTCAGGGACATGTATAATAGAAATCTTATTAAGTATATATATTGTCACACCCCGACCACGTAAAACAACAAATTGCGGCGGAATCGTCGGGGAGTGTTGTAACAGAATCACTGTTTCAAAACACACGGAAATTTGAAGTTTCGTTTTATTAAACATTAAATATTTACATCGTATGGAAATCTAAATAAACAATTTAAACACAGTCTATCATTGTTATTAAGTCACTAAGGCCTCGTCTAGTCCTATGTGAGCATGCATCCTAGCAATCAACATCATTCAACAACACCTGAAACATATGTGAAAACAAAGTCAGCAAAGAAATGCTGACGAGTACATAGGTTTTTGAGAGTGTCGGATTCATGGCTAGTTTACATGTTGCAATACTTAATTAAAAACCTAGTTTTGAAAAGTATTGTATTGCGACATAATTAACCAACTCAAATCAAGTTGGTTATAAATTATAAAATCTCGTAGCCATGATTCTTAACCCAAAACATTTTGTTTTATTAAATCAAATTGTAAAATATCTCGTTAATAAAACTTGTTAATAATTCTCGTTAATAAAACTCGTTAATAAATCTCGTTAATAAAACTCGTTAATAAAACTCGTTAATAAATCTCGTTAATAAAACTCGTATGGTTTATATCAATTCGAAAACCTCGTTTGTGTGACATCGTTTCAAAATCGTTTACCCAAGTGAACTAAATAATGCCACGGTATGTAATACGAGGAAAACACTTATATATAGGAAGTACCAGCGGCGTATCCACCATGCTTTCATCACATTACACCCGTCCCGTTATCTAAACACTAACCAAAAACCAATCGTTTACCCAAATTGTTTAATTCGTTAACAATCGCTTTAGTCGTTTAAATCATTCTCGTTTTAAATTGTGAAAACTACTTTTGACTGTCTCGCTAATAACATCCAAACCTTCACAACTCGCCTATCGCTTCTCGCATTAATAAACCACCAATGGGTAAATTAACAATCACAGATTCAGTCGTTACCCACCTAACCCACACATAACCATGGGTGCACTCTGATAACGGGATTTGTCAGATCCTATGGTACCATAACCTACTACTGGTCGGTTCGGCCAAAACTAATGAATATTATTCGTTATGTAAATACAACCAACAAGTTTGTTTAATTTATCAAAATCGTTATAAATTTTGTATAAACCATATCATTTATTTTTGAAACCATCGTTAAAACCTCGAAAACATTTAGCACATATGAATCACCCCAAAACAATTGAAAATAGTAAAATAGGGGAACTATGTACTCACCTGAGAATGCTTAGAGGTCTTGAACAACAACCAAGCAAAGCAAGAGGGAGCACGGAATCAATCGGCAACCTAATAACTATATAAATAAACGGGACCTAAGTCGGAAGATCGGATAGTATGAGGCTTTGTAAACCAAATGAGTATTGGAACTCATATGAGAAGGTTTAACAAAGTCTACTTTCTAAATCGAAACCTAACCTAAGTGCTTTCGACCCATTGCGACCCATTAAGGTAGCTTACGCTACTTTAACGTGTCGTTCACGCAAAAGCGCGTTCGAGACGTCTAACTAGTCCTATGACAAGTATTATATGCCTAAACATGATTAAATATGTTGCATAATCAATTAAGTGACAAAAGTTTGTGTTACATATGCTTAATTACCAATTATGCATGAAAAGGGCATTTTGGTCATTTACCTAAGGCATATAAACTTCCTATCATACAACTAATTAAACCTAAGTGACCATAAGGTATAATCTCGGAAGGTTATTCCCTATGCAACTATGGTCACTAAACATGTTTGGTTGGATCCTAATGATCGACCAAACGGGTCGAGTTCGAAAGTCTAAGCGGGTGTTTAGTCCGCTTGACTTACGTCTCTACACAAGCACTAAACTAAAAGTGACGAGCTAAACATGCTACAACATGTTCAGTTAAGTTAGAAAATAGGTTTTGGTATCAAAACAAACGGTTTTGATACCCAAAAGTAGTTTGGTTACAAAATACGCGAGAATGCGCATTTTGGCCGAAACTACGACTCGTCACTGAGCCTAGATAACGTGGTAATCAGTAGGTATAGTCACTAGGGACTATAACCATCGTGATTACGCTCACGTTATGAAGTTCAAACGAACTTCGCATTGACCTTAAACTGGTCAATGCAGAAAGTCAAATGCAGTTTGACTTTTAAGCTAAAGACGCATAAAAGAACGAAAGAGAACTTACAAAAGGTCCAAAAATAGAGTCTTGACCCCAAGTATTCTCAGGTATGGAGTGCTAAAGCTCCAACTTAGAGAAATTTCAGGATCGAGTGTGGGTTGAGAGTGAAGTGAGGTGGGCTATTTATAGTTTTCGCAAACCGTTAGGATCATTTCTTGGTAAGGAGGGAAAGATCTAAGCCGTACAAGTGTTAGGAAATGATTGGGGGACTTGTTCATCACATAAACCAGCCCATAGCAACCATAAAACCATTTGCAAGACTTGGGAACAGCTGGTTCAAGCTTGAACACAATTCTGCTAATCTGGGGGTTCCTTACGGACCGTATGGACATGTTCTTATGGTCCGTAAGACTTGTGCAGGTCATCAAGTTTCAAAAATGGCAGATTTAGTCCCTGAAGCCCCAAAACTTGGTTTTCGATGCATTTTTGAACAGTTTAAGCCCCGTTAACCCCATTTCAAAGCTCTAAAATGAAGTTAAAGTATAGGGAAATTAAAGTGTGCTAAAAAATATCTCGGATCTCGGTTCGTTTGGTCGTACGGTTTCTTTGTTCGGTTAATTACGACGGAAGTCATAACGAACGCAAAAACGATCCAAATTAAGCTACGAATGGAATTCTATCATGCCAATAACTAAAATAAAATATTTTAATGATTACATAAATTTTTTGGATGTCCGAATATATTCAAAACGTAAGATATGCGCGAAAATGCAAACTTATGCACTTTTTAACGCTTTTAGTCCCTGAATGACCAATAAAGTTTGTTTTAGCATACCGAACCCCTCAAAGCCTATTTCTAAGCTATGTAAAGGATATTTAGGGCATTTTTAACTTATGATCAAGTTCCGGAATGTTCGTTACTATACAAATCGGTATAGTTTCGCAATTTGACATAAATAGTCCCTGCGATCGAACAAACTTGATTTCAACACACCAAACCATCCAAAGCTTATTTCTAAGTCATGTGGAGGTTATTTAAGGTATGTTAAGCCTATGTAACTATTACGAAGTGTTTGTCGCATTAAAATGGCTGCGTTTACGCACCATTTTGCGTATAACCTTCAAGGAAGCGATTTAGAGCTCGAAATCGAACAAGAATTGATATGTGCAAACGACACACATATTTATACAAATATCAAGTATGAAACACAACATTTCATTGATTTGGTATTTTTTCGATTGCCGTGGAGGCACAGATGTCACAGTCTCCCCTACTTCAGGAAATTTCGTCCCGAAATTTAATTAGAGGAAACTTGTGAGAGCTCGAAACATGAAGTCGAAAAGATAAAATAACACTGGTTAGTGTTCTGAACTTCTAGTAACTTTAAATAACATTATGCTTGCAATGTAAGAGGGACACTTATATACAAGTATATGAAGCGCCATTGGTGCGTCCACCATACCTCCATTACATTGTTCACGTTTCGTTATTGTTGTCACTATTGGTTCTTACACATGATAAATCTTACTGTGGTTTCCGTGCACTGAATTTTTATAATTATGTACGCGTCCATAATTACGTAATTCCTTGCATAGTCCACACAGTGCATTTGATAATGTGTAGGGGAAAACCAAATGAATGAACCTGTGATGAGTGTGACTGGACCACCATAGGGTCCTTTCAGCTGTATCATCACATGCCATTCTTAACCAGATTCTAAATCAATCTTTAACTAGACCACTCAAGGATCTCTTTTCGAATCATGGAATGGTACTATATATTCCAAGGGTCTTAACTACCACGTAGAAGCCCATTAAGGATTTAAGGTAGTACCTTTTGAATATCCTACTATGAATCCCTCATATGAAGATATGGAAGATTCTATGAGGATTTGGATAGCGAAAATCGGATCACACAAAAACATAAAGGAGAACACATAAACACATAATCGCATAATTGTTTAATTTGACCTTTAATTTGTTATCTTTGGACACGGGTATTTAAAGCACACCAGGAATCTAATCCGTGGATTTCATTTGGCACTTTAAATATTTCCAAGAATCTAACTATGAAGATAGGAAGATCGTAATAGGAATTCGGTTTTGTCCTTATTGAATCATAATGTACGTATTAAAGCATACAATGAATTCAATTAAGGACTCCGATTTGAGCGATAATCATCCACAAGGATCCTTAAAATAGGGCAACCCATCACCTTTCGTTTCGAGTTTAAGCTCGAGTTGAAGTGGTAGCTCATATTTCAATAAGCCTTCGTTTACACAAGATCATTGTGCTTGAAGGACACAAGATTGAATATCAGATAGAGTTTGAACAGAATGAAGCTTGACTCGCTCCTTTCGACTAAGCGTATCGGCTATGATATTCGCCTTACCAGGAAGGTAGCGAATCACGCAATCGTAATCGTTCAAGGGCTCAACCCATTGTCGTTGCCTCATGTTCAGCTCCTTTTGATTAAGAATGTGCTGGAGACTTTTGTGGTCTTGTGAAAACCACAAACTTTGTTTCATAGAGGTAGTGTCTCCAGATTTTGAGAGCAAATACCACAACACCTAACTCAAGATCATGAGTTGTGTAGTTCTTTTCGTGAACTTTCAACTATCTTGACGTATATGTTATGACTTCACCTCATTGCATAAGAACATAACCAGGGCCTAGATTTGACGCTTCATAAAAGACAACGAAATCATCGTTTCCATTGGGCAAGGACAAAACAGGAGCATCACATAGCTTCTGTTTCAGCGTTTGGAACGCTTCTTCTTGCTTAGATCCCCACTCCAAAGGCTTATTATTCTGAGTCAAAGCAGTGAGTGGCACCGCGATCTTCGAGAAGTTTGAAATAAAATGACGATTATAACCAGCGAGACCAAGAAAATAATGAATTTCTGTAGGTGTCGTTGGTGTGTTCCAATCCTTAATTGCAGCAAACTTGGATGGATCCACATGAATACCCTGCTCGTTGACTATATGACCAAAAAACTGAACTTCTTTAAGCCAGAATTCACATTTGGAGAATTTAGCAAAAAGTTGTTCCTTCTTCAGGAGTTCCAGTGTCAAACGAAGGTGTTGCTCGTGATCGGCTCGAGACTTCGAATAAACAAGGATATCGTCGATGAACACAATAATGAACTTATCTAAATAAGGTTTACAGGCCCTATTCATTAAGTCCATGAAGATAGCTGGGGCATTTGTCAAACCAAAAGGCATGACAGTGAACTCGTAATGCCCTTATCTTGTGCGGAAAGCAGTCTTGGGAATATCTTCTTTGAAAACACGAAGCTGATGATACCCAGAACGCAAATCGATATTGGAAAAACAGGTTGCACCTTGCAGTTGATCGAAGAGATCATCGATTCGAGGTAGGGGATATTGATTCTTGATGGTAAGCTTATTAAGCTCACGATAATCGACATACATTCGAAAAGACCCATCTTTCTTCTTCACAAAGAGGACAGGAGCTCCCCAGGGCGAAAAGATCGGTCGGATGAATCCTTTATCAGATAACTCTTGAAGTTGAGGTGCTAGATATGCCAAGGCGACATATGTAGCAGAGTTTGAAGGTTGGGTAATATGAGCAGAATGCTTTTCGAAAATTATGCATGGGGTTCTTTTCAAAAATATGTTTAATGTTGTTGAAATCTTACATAATGCTTTTGAAATCACAAAGTAGGCGTATTAGGTAAGTATATTTTTAAAATGTTTTAAAATCATGCGAGGTAATTTTTGAAATTATGCATAAGGATTTTGAAAATATGGATAATGCCTTTGAAATTATGCATTTGATACATTAAGTAAATATATTGTGCTAAAAATCGTTTTCAAACTATATGAAATATTTTGAAATTATAAGAGTCGTTTTTAAAACCTATACTATGTATGTTGTTATGAAAAATTAGAATGAAATGATATGAGATTGAAGAAAGGTATCCTTAGTTATCTAACCAAGGAATTAAAGTGATTACTCAAATTGTCACTTCGTTTCTTAGAATGAAACGAGCAATTAGAATTTTCGAGGAAATCACGAACGATCATATGAACTAGAGAACTACAAATACGGTTCTTTGGTGTAGGTATCGTAGGGGTATGCCATACACACATGCAACTATATTTGTACATCAAAATTGCGAATAAAGATTTATTTATAAACAAAATCGATTGTTTCCGAGTTCAAAGGAAAACACTAGAAACACAAACATAAGATTCGGATTATTCAAAGCTGCAACTTTTTCTAATCGGCCAAATGCTCATCCGTGGGTCGGATTTGCATTGAAAATCTTTGGTATCTGTCCCTGACATAACCCGTATCGCCATAGGTGTAGCAAGTACCAGGAGGAAAATGAGCCCGTGCTGGATCTCCTTGAAATTGAACGAGGTTCTGAAAAGCTTGGTTTAGCACAATGACTGAACGACAGTCTCGTGCCAAATGATCAATGAGTCCACAGTTGAAACATTTCCGACATTTGACACTGGCATAGTGGTGGAGGTTACACTGATTGCACAAAGGAGCAGTTCCTAAGTACGGCTTCTTGGCTGGTGGTGCTGCCACCTAGCTAGGTTTTGCTTGATTTGGTGTAACAGCTACGGGATCCTTTGGAGCTTTTCGCTTCTTTGACTTTTTTGAAGGCTCGGCTTCTGCTTCTTTCGATGCTTCTTGGGTGGCTTCATTATTGAGACGAGACATGGCGATACCTAAATCCACAATCTTCAGGATTACTTCGCCTATTCCCTGGGAAAATTTGGCAGTTTTCTCGGACATTTGAGTGTCGTTGCGATGAAGAGACATTCTAGAGGAAATGAAAGACATAGGAGAAAACAAGTGAAATGTTATCGGATAATTAAAACAGAACGACAACGCATAGAAATTGCGATCATTGGTTTGTTACCTAAGGCAAACAAATGAGACGGTGATTAATCAAAGTAAACGGGTCATATTAATGTATCGCTGAAGACATGCTCACATATAAGTGAACACTCACCCCAAGAGTTCCCAGGTAAGAGTGACTGGTCCGATACTGCGGATTTGTACGAACACTCTAGCCTTAGACAGAAAACTCAGGGTACAGGCATTCACCCTTCCAGTTTGCACGTGTTCACATTATAAGACCCAAACTTTGACGAGATTTTGAAAACTTAGAGGGTTCAAAACCTAGAAATCAATCATCTTAGAACAGATGATTGGTTTTCGAAACGGATTCAAAATTTGTGTTCTTGTTGTGGTTGTCATCTAAGGATAGGTGACGGTATTGTTTTGAGACCTAAACACAGGGATATTGTGTTAGGGTCCTAGGAAGGTTATAGACTAGGTCAAAGCATTACTAATAACCTAATTCCCTATAACCATGAGCTCTGATACCAACTTTTCTGTCACACCCCGACCGCGTAAAACAACAAATAGCGGCGGAATCGTCGGGGAGTTTTGTAACAGAATCATTGTTTCAAAACACACAGAAATTTGAAGTTTCGTTTTATTAAACATTAAATATTTACATCGTCTGGAAATCTAAATAAACAATTTAAACATAGTCTATCATTGTTATTAAGTAACTAAGGCCTCGTCTAGTCCTATGTGAGAATGCATCCTAGCAATCAACATCATTCAACAACACCTGAAACATATGTGAAAACAAAGTCAGCAAATAAATGCTGGCGAGTACATAGGTTTTTGAGAGTGTCGGATTCATGGCTAGTTTACATGTTGCAATACTTAATTAAAAACCTTGTTTTGAAAAGTATTGTATTGCGACATAATTAACCAACTCAAATCAAGTTGGTTATAAATTATAAAATCTCGTAGCCATGATTCTTAACCCAAAACATTTTGTTTTATTAAATCAAATTGTAAAACATATCGTTAATAAAACTTGTTAATAATTCTCGTTAATAAAACTCGTTAATAAATCTCGTTAATAAAACTCGTTAATAAATCTCGTTAATAAAACTCGTATGATTTATATCAATTCGAAAACCTCGTTTGTGTGACATCGTTTCAAAATCGTTTACCCAAGTGAACTAAATAACGCCACGATATGTAATACTATGAAAATACTTATATATAGGAAGTACCAGCGGCGTATCCACCATGCTTTCATCACATTACACCCGTCCTGTTATCTAAACACTAACCAAAAACCAATCGTTTACCCAGATCGTTTAATTCGTTAATAATCGCTTTAGTCGTTTAAATCATTCTCGTTTTAAATTGTGAAAACTACTTTTGATTGTCTCACTAATAACATCCAAACCTTCGCAACTCGCCTATCGCTTCTCGCATTAATAAACCACCAAAGGGTAAATTAACAATCACAGATTCAGTCGTTACCCACCTAACCCACACATAACCATGGGTGCAGTCTGATAACGGGATTTGTCAGATCCTATGGTACCATAACCTAATACTGGTCGGTTCGGCCAAAACTAATGAATATTATTCATTATGTAAATACAACCAACAAGTTTGTTTACTTTATCAAACTCGTTATAAATTTTGTTTAAACCATATCATTTATTTTTGAAACCATCGTTAAAACCTCGAAAACATTTAGCACATATGAATCACCCCAAAACAATTGAAAATAGTAAAATAGGGGAACTATGTACTCACCTGAGAATGCTTAGAGGTCTTGAACAACAACCAAGCAAAGCTAGAGGGAGCACGGAATCAATCGGCAACCTAATAACTATATAAATAAACGGGACCTAAGTCGGAAGATCGGATAGTATGAGGCTTTGTAAACCAAATGAGTATTGGAACTCATATGAGAAGGTTTAACAAAGTCTACTTTCTAAATCGAAACCTAACCTAAGTGCTTTCGACCCATTGCGACCCATTAAGGTAGCTTACGCTACTTTAACGTGTCGTTCGCGCAAAAGCACGTTCGAGACGTCTAACTAATCCTATGACAAGTATTATATGCCTAAACATGATTAAATATGTTGCATAATCAATTATGTGACAAAAGTTTGTGTTACATATGCTTAATTACCAATTATGCATGAAAAGGGCATTTTGGTCATTTACCTAAGGCATATAAACTACCTATCATACAACTAATTAAACCTAAGTGACCATAATGTATAATCTCGGAAGGTTATTCCCTATGCAACTGTGGTCACTAAACATGTTTGGTCGGATCCTAATGATCGACCAAACGGGTCGAGTTCGAAAGTCTAAGCGGTTGTTTAGTCCGCTTGACTTACGACTCTACACAAGCACTAAACTAAAAGTGACGAGCTAAACATGCTACAACATGTTCAGTTAAGTTAGAAAACAGGTTTTGGTATCAAAACAAACGGTTTTGATACCCAAAAGTAGTTTGGTTACAAAATACGCGAGAATGCGCATTTTGGCCGAAACTACGACTCGTCACTGAGCCTAGATAACGTGGTAATCAGTAGGTATAGTCACTAGGGACTATAACCATCGTGATTACGCTTACGTTATGAAGTTCAAACGAACTTCGCATTGACCATAAATTGGTCAATGCAGAAAGTCAACGTAGTTTGACTTTTAAGCTAAAGACGCATAAAAAAACGAAAGAGGACTTACAAAAGGTCCAAGAATAGAGTCTTGATCCCAAGTATTCTCAGGTATGGAGTGCTAAAGCTCCAACTTAGAGAAATTTCAGGATCAAGTGTGGGTTGAGAGTGAAGTGGGGTGGGCTATTTATAGTTTTCGCAAACCATTAGGATCATTTCTTGGTAAGGAGGGAAAGATCTAAGCTGTACAAGTGTTAGGGAATGATTGGGGGACTTGTTCATCACACAAACCAGCCCATAGCAACCATAAAACCATTTGCAAGACTTGGGAACAGCTGGTTCAAGCTGGAACACAAACCATTTGCAAGACTTGTTCATCACACAAACCAGCCCATAGCAACCATCACATAAACGGACCGTATGCAGGTCAGCAAGTTTGAAAAATGGCAGATTTAGTCCCTGAAGCCCCAAAACTTAGTTTTCGATGCATTTTTGACATGTTTAAGCCCCGTTAACCCCATTTCAAAGATCTAAAATGAAGTTAAAGTATAGGGAACTTAAATTGTGCTAAAAAATATCTCGGATGTCGGTTTGTTTGGTCGTACGGTTGCGTTGTTCGGTTAATTACGATGGAAGTCGTAACGAACACAAAAACGATCCAAATTAAGCGACGAATGGAATTCTATCATGACAATCACTAAAATAAAATATTTTAATGATTACATAAATTTTTTGGATGTCTGGATATATTCAGAACGTAAGATATGCGCGAAAATGCAAACTTATGCACTTTTTGACGCTTTTAGTCCCTGAATGACCAATAAAGTTTGTTTGAGCATACCGAACCCCTCAAAGCCTATTTCTAAGCTATGTAAAGGATATTTAGGGTATATTTAATTTATGATCAAGTTTCGGAAAGTTCGTTACTATAAAAATCGGTATAGTTTCGCAATTTGACACAAATAGTCCCTACGATTGAACAAACTTGATTTCAACACACCAAACCATCCAAGGCTTATTTCTAAGTAATGTGGAGGTTATTTAAGGTATGTTAAGCCTATGTCACTATTCCAAAGTTTTTGTCGTGTTAAACTGACTGCGTTTACACACCAGTTTGCGTATAACCTTCCAGGATGCGATTTAGAGCTCGAAATCGAACAAGAATTGATATGTGCAAACGACACACATATTTATACAAATATTTGTTCTATGGCCGTGGAGGCACATATGTCACACATATATATAATTTAGATACAAGTTGATAGTCTTTAAATGTTAAATGAGTTATGTCTGAATATTCCATTTGGAATAAGTTCCCCGAATGTCAATGAATGACTTATGATGGACCCATACTTATTCCTTAAGCCAAGTCATTTTTTAGGGCTTTAATGTCATGATTTAAAATCACTTAGAATGAGGTTAGATGAAAATCATCCTCATTAGGTTAGATGAAAATCATCCTCATTAACCATGTCATGATTTCTCATGAATTTCGGTTGTAATAGATGAAATTTATAAGTCTCATTTTCCTTTTGTTAAATTCTCATTTGCATGATGACAAAAGTTGTGAAAGTTTAAGGTATCATCTAGTATCATCTTAGTAATGTTTCTATCTAGATATTTAGAACAAATAAGATGAGAGTTTAAGGTAAGTGTGACTTTATGTTGACTATGCAAACATCACAACCTTCTTAACATTGCTTAATCATGATACTATATTCTGATTAATCTTCAGAATATATAAGGTATCGAAAGGCCTTGTTAGAAGACTGCTTATTATGGTTCTTATAGCCTTAACATTTAATTTTGTCACTAACTCTCATGATAGCTATTTGTTGACTTCTGGTAAGGAAACGTTTAGAACTAGAGTCAACTAATCATGTGTTAATTGGAATATTAAAAAATTAGCAGACTTAGATATCACTAGGAAATGACTACCTAATTAGCTTATCCAACCGTTCTTCTGAATAATGTATAGTCTCGTTGCTTATGCCTAGTCTAATGGCATAATTATGCAGTGAGATTTTCCCTTGAAGAACCTTAGAGGTGGAATTAGCACTTGTAATTTGTCTATGGACCTTAGAACAATCCTCTTTTTAACTTTTACGTGGTTGTAAGGTGAGTAACAACTTATTCTCCAGCTTCAAACACTTATTTCTTTGTACATATGTTGCTTATCAACACACTCATTATACTTTGGTACTTTTGAGTGTTATAGTTGATTTATAAGGCATCAAATTATACAGGTGAAAATATTAGTATGTAATGTACTGGAAAAATGTACTTATTTCCATACGTAAGCCCTTAACTTTATGGGTCATGGTATTGTACATTATTATGTATTCACATATACCACTTAGCTTTATAGTTTAGAATTTTAAATGAAGGCATGCATCTTAGGAATTCTTGTAATTATTCCACAGATAATAGATTAGCCTTAGGAAAGACTTAATCTGGAATAACTTTAGTGATAGCATTTATGTTAGAGAGTTCTTGATTATCATAAGAGACATCATATTCGATTTGTCCTATTCATCATGCTCTACTTTTCTTCTATAGTACTTTATTAGAAGAGAGCAATAGGATTATCGTGTCTTAAGAGATAATCAAGGATTAATTTTAAGAGCTAATTCTTATAGAAACTTTAAATAAAGCAAAACATTTTAGGTTTAGAAATTAGAGTGGATGAGATACTTATTTATAGAAGAAAATTACAGTGAGTAAAATTTATAGGTACTAAAATAAGGCAGACGAAATGTTCATAAGATTAATGAAGGATCATTAATGTGAGGATCATTACATGAAGAAGTTATGATATGTCTATTACTAACATCAAAATAATAGACTTAGTTAAAGTTCTACTTAAACGAAAACAAATCAGCTTTGGCCAGAAGTGTAATCATTTAAACATGTGTGCAAAGTAATCGTGACAAATCAGCTTTGGCCAGAAATGAGACAATCACTTTAGTTATGCACTTGTTAAGTATGCTAGACATAAATGAATTAAATCAGCTTTGGCCAGAAATAAGACATTCATGTTTGTAATGCATACTCAACATAGCTTTTATAATACTTGAACAATAAACAGATGCATCAAATCAGCTTTGGCCAGAAATGATACATCAGAAGCTCATTCAAGTTAAGCTATTTTGGTTTTTGCAAAATTATCTAATTAATTAAGTATTTACAAAACCAAATTTTAGTTCACATTAACAGCTTAATAAAGTAATGAGATTTCGAGTTCAGCCTTAGATTTCGAGTTAGTCTTAGGTCTCGAGTGAGATCTCGACTCAGTTATGAGGTCTCAAGTGAGATCTCGAGTCCAGTCTCGACTCATCTTGTAGTCTCGAGTCGGAACCATGGTCTTGAGTACTGAATTTTATGAGATCTCGACTCCATAATGAGGTCTCGAGTCGCAACCATGGTCTCGAGTTGTGAAGATTTAAAACCTTAGTCGAAACCTTATGGTCTCGAGTCGAAACCGTATGGTCTTGAATCGAAACCGTTGTCTCGAGTTGTAAAGATTTGCGAACCCTTATGATTTCGAGTCGAGACCTTGTGGTCTCGAGTCCAGATCTTGGTCTCGGGTCGTTAAAAGAGTGATATCGAAACTCCTGTTAACAACTGTTGTTGTGAAAATAACTGAAAACTCGAAATTTTAGCGATTGTGGGATAGTGTTTCCTATTTTATTGTTGATCTAAACTTATCAAAGATTTTGAAAATTATAACGGGTTGCCTTTTAACAGTTTTCGAAAATTTTAAGAGATAAAATTCAGATCAAAACAGGAAAAACACCCACTAATTCAGATTACATTCCAAAACTTATGGAATTTTTCGAGTTTCTTAGAACATGTGATGAGAATTAATTAATTTACATAATAAAACTATGAAGCTTTCAATTAATGAAAACCAATATCCATTTAACTTTAAATAATAATTTCATGAGGTGAAATCTCATAAACAATTCACTGTAGGAATTATGATTTCAAAGCAAAAGAAAAATAAAGTATAATGGAATGATAAGAATTAATATGTGGTGAAACTGACAACGTGAACCACTAATTTCACAAGCAATTCGACCACCATCATTACTGGTATAATTTTGATTGATTTTAATTTTCAAATTAATTTCAAGATCATGAAAAAAACGCAAAACAGAAAAAGAAAATCAATCTTAATGTTTTAAATCCTAAAACATTGAGTTCCTTGATTGAATTGATGTAATCAACATTGCTCTGATACCACATGTTGATTATATTATAAGAACATGGGTAAAACATAAACCCTAATTATGTAAATTCAATCATGAATAATAAAATAAGACGTGTGTACCTGATTAGCCAGTAACCACACTAGAGAATGAAGTAGACGTCATGTACGTCTGATTGGTCGAGTTCCTCCTTAGGGTGCAATCTAATGATGGTGTTGAAGAAAACAATAAAGGTGAATCGGTTAGGAGAGGAGGCGATGTAACAACTCTCATTAAAATTACTATTTCTTATTTTATTTTGTCTAATAGGAAGCCCTAATTAAGACTCCCAAGTAATATTGCATGACCCCTAAAATTTTCAGAACAATCGGAAATAGGATCAAGGCCCCTAAAACTCAAGGGGGGGGGGGGGGTATTCCCTAATTAGTATTATCCTCGCAGTTTGTTGTAAAAAGCGAATTTCTTCGAACGGTCGACTCACCTAAGCTACAAAGACACGAGGCTACCCTATGCTAAAAGTGGCCCATCGCGCCACGCGCGGGAGCCAGGTGTCCCTGGCGCGCCACACGACGGGGACCATTTTTCAGCAAATAAATCTGGGGTTTGGCACTTGCATTTTGGCGTTGGTTCGACGTAAAAACTCATTTCGTACATTGAGATATCATCTGCTTACTTCAAAACACACACACACAGCACGAAATTTTGCCGCGATAACAGGGTAATAACTCGATCACTGCTGCGATTCAATGTCCGATCGATAAAAACCAATCCGATGGATGTTTAAGTACTGCCCGTAATAGGGCTATACTTTGTCATTCGTCGTGAAGGTTTTGATCTCGTGAGTTGTCGTAAAAGTTGTATTAAGTTACTGACCTAGTTTTCGTGTGCATTGTTATTTGAATTAGGTTAACCAGGCTAAAATCAGTAGGCTAAGCGCTGCCTGTCTAAACTTGCAATGTGAGTCATTCTCCTGTTTATCAAATTGCTTTAGAAAACCCTAAATGTTTTCCAGTTATAAATACAGGGATTAAGTCTTTGTAATCTTCAATTACTACCGGTATGTGGGGTTTTGTATACATTACTTGATACCCATCACCATTGGACAACGGGTTAGCCAATGGGTGATTTGACCATAGTCACAGATACTGTCGAGTGACAAATACCGATTTGGGGTAATTGGTAGATAGAAACAATATAATCACCCTTAATACTGTATATTATAACAATGTGTCGTTTTGTGTAACTTGAATGACTCGCCAGTATTTCCCTGCTGATAAAACCTTTTTAAAACATGTTTCAGGTGATCTGCTGTGATCCAGGAAAAAGTGTCGTGTAGCACTACAAGCTTGAGGAAGTGGCTCAATAAAATGAATAAACATGTTTTTGTAAAAATAAGGATTTCCCAGTGAAATCACCTTTATTATAAATTATGAGTGTTATCCCCAAATTGTGAAATAAAAATAAATTGGGCATTTTCAAGTTTTGAAAGATCTTGTAAAAATTCTGATGCCATCATATTAGTTACCATGGGTTTTCTATCCCGCGGCTCCTGAAACGGGTAAAACCGGGTCGGGGGCCGTGACAGAAAAATGTGGTATCAGAGCCACTGATTTAAGCCAATTAAGTATTTAGAAATACTTAATTTTTATGATTACCATTTTGTGATTTTGTGAAAATTCAAATTTTCAAAATTTTAACTTAGAATTTTGTGTGTTTCTTCATATATGCTAACATCATGAATGAACTATCCGAAGCACTTGAAAACTTTACTATCCATACCACAGATATAGATACCACCGATACCTTCCCTGGCTACCAGGCTGATACTGAAGAGCCAATGGTATTCCAAGCTAAACCTTAGGAGAAACCAAAGCCGAAAAAGAGAAGAAGACTCGTAGGCTGGAGGCGTGTGCGTAGGAAGAAACCAGCGGTACAGAAAGTTATAAAGACTGAGGATTCAAAGGATAAGGGCAAAGGAAAGGAGATCGGGGAGAGTTCCGGGCAAGCTCCGGAAATGCCATCATGGGAGGAGCTGGATCGTAAATTGGGACTTAGTGACCTCATCGGACCTGCCGATGAAAACCTCTTCAATTACCCAGTTGAAGCACAACTTCCAGTTACTCTGGAACCTGCTATTCCAGATCCTATTATCCACCCCGACCTCTACCCGAATAACTAGAAGAATGGTGGACAACTGACTGGCAATTTCAGAATCTTTTAAACAACCCTAATACCTTTTCCCCCAATTTGACCCAGAGCCGCCACTACACCCACCAATGAGTACCGAGAACTTGGCTGAACTTCGCCACTATGGCGAGGAGCTGGTGGACGCAGGAAATATAATCCGAGATGTGGGGGAGAGGATATCATGGAAGTACGACGAGAGGGAACGTCGTTTCTGAGATACCCGCTGTCGGGGATGGTGTGACTGTGTGGTTGTGGTTGTATAATAATAAAATAATAATAAATAATAATAAAAATATAATCATGTAAAATAACTTAAAATAAAACTTTTGTAAGATAACTGGTGTGTACGGACGCATACTAATATATAAAAAGATGAAGTCGCAAAGTCGACAATTTTGGCTATACGTGTTGATGTGATTATGTGCGATTGTTTATTTTGTTTGGTTATTAATTATTTTGGTACTAATAACTTATATATATTAATTACCAGATGGAACACGCTAGTAATGAACCAGTTAACGAGGGTAACCAATCCGAGCAAAACAATGAGGACCATTTTCTGAATAGACAAGATATAGAAAACATCGTTGCTCAAGGAATAGCCAATGCTATTACAGCAATTCTTGCTACTGCCCGAAATCCAGTTGAACCTCAACCAATTATTCCTAGCAAACGTACTCATGAAGATAACTTCAGTAATAGCGTAAAAGGAGGCGGCAACATTAATAATAATGATAATGATGGGATGCAAGCCCCATTCCTTAAAAAAATGAAAGCTGCAATGCCTGGTTGCACTTACAAGGAATTTCTTGCCTGTAAACCTGTTGAATTTGCAGGCAATGAAGGGGCGACTGCTGCACTGCGTTGGTTGGAGAAAACCGAGGCAGTAATTAAAATAAGTAAATGTGCCGAGGAGGATAAAGTCATGTATGCTTCTCATCTTTTCAAGGAAGAAGCATTAGAATGGTGGAATACGGTATTACAAGCTAAGGGAAGTGACATGGCCTATGCCATGAGCTGGGAAGAATTTAAGAGTTTAGTGGAAAGGAAATTCTGCCCAGAATATGAAAAAGAACAAATGGCGAACAAATTTATGAGCCACCGTATGGTGGATGTGGATTGCCGAGGGTATACTTCGAAGTTTTTCGAATATGCTCGAATTGTGCCTACTCTGGCTTCGCCAGAACCGGTACTTATTTCTCGCTACATTTGGGGTTTAATTAGCGAGATACGTGATATTGTCAAAGCTGCAAGACCCCGCACAATCGATGATGAGGTAGAATTAGCCAACACTTTGACTGACGGACTGGTGCGTACGCGAGAAGAAAATAGGAAGAAGGAATTGGCTCAGAAAATTACCCAAGGATTTCGTGTGGGTAATAATAGCAATTTCAAGAAAAGAGAAACTGGGCAATCTTCCACTCCGCCGTTCTGCAGGAACTGTAAAAAGAAACATTTTGGAAAATGTAATGAAACCTGCAACTTCTGCAAAACTATAGGACATCGTGAAGAAGATTGCAGAAAGAAAACAAAGGTCTGCTATAACTGTGGAGAAGCTGGGCATTTTAGATCATAATGCCCTAAATTGGTCAAACCAGCTGACAACAAGGCCAAACCTGCCGAAGGGACTACAAAGAAAAACGCAAGAGCCTTTCAATTGACCACGCAGGAAGCCGAACTGATTCCTGACGTAATAGCTGGTACGTTTCTGGTACACAATGTTTATGCGAAAGTATTATTCGACTCTGGTGCAAGCCAAAGTTTTGTAAATACTTCATTCTGCCAAACTCTTAAGTTACCCTTAACCAAACTTAGGCAAGTTTTTATGGTAGAGACGGCAGACGGGAATTCTGTTAACATAGATACGGTTTTGCAAAAAGAAAATATAGAACTTTCAGGTCATAAATTTTCTGCAAACCTATTACCCATGAATTTAGCTGGATTCGATGTCGTGTTAGGAATGGATTGGTTAGTAGCCAACCATGCTCGAATCCTCTGTGATAGAAATCCCATAGAAATCTGTGCACCCACAGGAGAAGTAATTATGATTACAGGGGATAAGTCGCGTAAACCCATGAAGTTCATTTCAGTAATGAAAGTAGCTAGTTATGAACGAAAGCAAGGAATAGTGTATGTGATTTCAGTAATCATTAGCACTAAAGGTAATGAACTTAAGGAAATTCCTGTAGTATCAGAATACTCGGATGTATTCCCAGAAGAACTACCTGGATTACCACCCGATAGGGAAGTAGAATTTAGAATTCATCTAATTCCTGGAACTACACCGATAGCCAAGGCACCTTATCGGTTAGCACCCACCGAAATGTTAGAATTGAAAAAGCAGTTAGATGAATTATTAAGCAAAGGATTCATACAACCTAGTTCATCCCCTTGGGGAGCACCAGTGTTGTTTGTAAAGAAAAAAGACGGTTCGATGCGAATGTGTATCGATTATAGGGAATTGAATTAGGTGACAATTAAGAATCGATACCCATTACCTAGGATTGATGATCTTTTTGATCAACTTCAGGGAGCTAGATATTTTTCTAAGATAGATTTACGCTCCGGATATCATCAGTTGAAAGTACAAGAAGAAGACATACCTAAAACTGCTTTCAGAACTAGGTATGGTCATTACGAGTTTACAGTCATGCCCTTTGGGTTAACAAATGCTCCTGCAGCATTTATGGACATGATGAATAGAATTTGTAAACCATATTTGGATAAATTCGTAATTTTCTTCATCGACGATATACTTATTTATTCCAAAAGTCAGGACGAGCATTGTGAGCACCTACATGCACTCTTAACTTTGTTAAGAAAGGAGAAGCTTTACGCCAAATTCTTGAAGTGTGAATTTTGGCTACAGGAGGTGCAATTTTTAGGACACATGGTGAATCACGAAGGTATTCACGTAGATCCCTCCAAGGTAGAAGCGATCACCAAATGGAAGGTCCCGCAATCAGCTACGGAAGTTAGAAGTTTTCTAGGATTAGTTGGGTACTATAGGCGTTTCATTAAAGATTTTTCTAAGATAGTTGTGCCATTAACTAAGTTAACCTATAAAATAGTTAAGTTTGAATGGGGACCTAGGCAAGAAGAGGCTTTTAGGATTTTAAAGCAAAGGTTAACAAACACCCCAATCCTTGCCTTACCCGAAGGGACAGAAGATTTTGAAGTTTACTGTGATGCTTCTAAGCTAGGATTAGGATGTGTGTTAATGCAATGCAAGAAGGTAATTGCATATGCATCAAGACAATTAAAGAAGCACGAAGAGAATTATACGACTCACGACTTAGAATTAGGAGCCATAATTTTTGCCCTTAAGATATGGAGACACTATCTGTATGGAAGTAAGTTTACAGTCTATACAGATCATAAAAGTTTAAGATACATATTTGGACAAAAGGAATTAAACATGAGGCAAAGAAGATGGATGGAAATTTTGAGTGAGATATTCAATATCACGAAGGAAAAGCAAACGTAGTTGCAGATGCCTTAAGTCGTAAGTATCATGAAAAGCAAAAGCGAGTTCGTGCTCTTAGATTAAGTTTACAATTAGACTTAATGGAACAACTGAAAAATGATCAAGCCACAGCAATCAAGGATGATGATGAAGGAATGAAAGGAAGAATAAAGGAATTAGAGCAAGAAGCTGATGGAATTTGGAAATTCCACAAAAGAAGGATTCGGGTACCTAAGCAAGGAAAGTTAAGAAATAAGATTTTAGAGGAAGCCCATAAATCTAGATATACCATGCACCCGGGAAATAATAAGATGTACCAAGATCTAAGGAATAATTTCTGGTGGATTGGTATGAAAAAAGGACATAGCTAGATACGTTTCTAAGTATCTAACTTGTTCACAAGTTAAGGCAGAACACCAGAAACCTTCTGGGTTACTCCAACAATTAGAAATGCCTATATGGAAATGGGAACTAATAACCATGGACTTCGTTACTAAATTGCCCAAAACCAGAAAAGGTAATGATGCGATTTGGGTAATTGTGGATCGATTAACCAAATCAGCTCATTTTCTACCCATGAAGGAAACCTTTAGCATGGAAAGGTTGGCAAAATTGTATGTAGATGAAGTAGTATCCTTACATGGAGTTCCACTCTCTATTGTATCGGATAGAGATAGTCGTTTTACTTCGCATTTCTAGAAAAGTTTCCAAGAAGCCATGGGGACGCGATTAAATTTGAGTACAGCTTACCATCCTCAAACAGGCGGACAAAGTGAAAGGACGATTCAAACCCTGGAAGACATGCTCAGGGCATGTGTAATAGATTTTGGTGGAAACTGGGATGACCACCTACCCTTAATTGAATTCTCCTATAACAATAGTTATCATGCAAGCATTGAAGCTGCCCCATTCGAAGCACTGTATGGGCGAAAGTGCAGAACTCCAGTTTGCTGGGCAGAAATAGAAGAAAGTTAATTATCAGGTCCCGAAATCGTACAAGAAACCACCGACAAGATCACTCAAATCAAGGAAAGACTAAAAACGGCTCAAGATCGCCAGAAGAGTTATGCAGACAGTCGACGCAAGCCACTGGAATTTCAAGTTGGAGACAAGGTACTCTTGAAAGTTTCTCCTTGGAAAGGAGTAGTTCGGTTCGGTAAGAAAGGAAAGCTAAGTCCAAGGTACGTAGGACCATTCCCAGTAATACAGCGAATAAGACCAGTTGCCTATCGATTACAACTACCAGAAGAGCTAGCTGGGATACATAACGTATTTCATATATCCAATCTCAAGAAATGTCTATCTGATGAATCCCTTGTAGTACCTCTTCAAGATGTAGAGGTAAATAAAAAATTAAAATTTGTTGAGAAGCCACTGCAGATAGAAGACAGAAAGGTCAAATTCCTCAAACACAAAAGACTAGTGCTGGTCAAAGTCAAGTGGGATTCAAAGAGAGGACCCGAGTATACTTGGGGAACTGGAATCCGAAATGAAGCGAAAGTATCCCTACTTGTTCCAGTAAATCTCGAGGACGAGATTTTTATAAGGTGGGGAGGATGTAACAACTCTCATTAAAATTACTATTTCTTATTTTATTTTGTCTAACAGGAAGCCCTAATTGAGACTCCCAAGTAATATTGCATGACCCCTAAATTTTCAGACCAATCGGAAATACGATCAGGGCCCCTAAAACTCAAGGGGGGGGGGGGTATTCCCTAATTAGTATTATCCTCGCAGTTTGTTGTAAAACGCGAATTTCTTCGAACGGTCGACTCACCTAAGCTACAAAGACACGAGGCTACCCTATGCTAAAAGTGGCCCGTCGCGCCATGCGCGGGAGCCAGGTGTCCCTGGCGCGCCACGCGACGAGGACCATTTTCAACATATAAATCTGGGGTTTGGCATTGGTTCGACGTAAAAACTCGTTTCGTACATTGAGATATCGTCTGTTTACTTCAAAACACACACACAGCACGAAATTCTGCCGCGATAACAGGGTAATAACTCGATCACTGCTACGATTCAATGTCCGATCGATAAAAACCAATCCGATGGATGTTTAAGTGCTGCCCGTAATAGGGCTATACTTTGTCATTCGTCGTGAAGGTTTTGATCTCGTGAGTTGTCGTAAAAGTTGTATTAAGTTACTGACCTAGTTTTCGTGTGCATTGTTATTTGAATTAGGTTAACCAGGATAAAATCAGTAGGCTAAGCGCTGCCCGTCTAATCTTGCAATGTGAGTCATTCTCCTGTTTATCAAATTGCTTTACAAAACCCTAAATGTTTTCCAGTTATAATTACATGAATTAAGTCTTTGTAATCTTCAATTACTGCCGGTATGTGGGGTTTTGTATACATTACTTGATACCCGTCACCATTGGACAACGGGTTAGCCAATGGGTGATCTGACCATAGTCACAGATACTGTCGAGTGACAAATACCGATTTGGGGTAATTGGTAGATAGAAACAATATAATCACCCTTACTACTGTATATTATAACAATGTGTCGTTTTGTGTAACTAGAATGACTCGCCAATATTTCCCTGCTGATAAAACCTTTTTAAAACATGTTTCAGGTGATCTGCTGTGATCCAGGAAAAAGTGTCGTGTAGCACAACAAGCTTGAGGAAGTGGCGCAATAAAATGAATAAACATGTTTTTTTTGTAAAAACAGGGATTTCCCAGTGAAATCACCTTTATTATAAATTATGAGTGGTATCCCCAAATTGTGAAATAAAAATAAATTGGACATTTTCAAGTTTTGAAAGATCCTGTTAAAATTCCGATGCCATCATATTAGTTACCACGGGTTTTCTGTCCCGCGGCTCCTGAAACGGGTAAAACCGGGTCGGGGGCCGTGACAGGCGATTTGATGTTATGTGTTTAATCAGGTTGTCTAACCTTGAAACCTCTACATTAGTGTCCTTATATATGCACCCAAGAGAAAACCCTAATTAGTTAATAAGGGAAATTTGGCCCATCAACAATTACCAACTAATTATTTAATAGGTTGTTATATATTTTGATCTATATAATGTAAATAATTATAATGGCTACCAGATTAAATACAAAATAATATATATTTAATCTTACACATCAAGATTGTTGTGCGGTTGTAACAAGATGTTTAAATCATTATTTTTTTCGTTTTCATTGAAGTGTCGAATATATACCTCCTCACGTTTAAGTTTTAATAAATAATTGAACAGTTATATACAAAAAATTCAAAGTCAATATTGAAAAAAAAGCTATTATTTATATACATTCTTTTGGCTGGCCACCCTCTTCAATCTCAATTACACGTGCCACCTCAACCACCGCCATGTTGTCAACACCACATGCACAACGATCGTTTTTGGCATTTTTCCAGGCGTGATATTTGTTATAATGTTAACGTGTTATAATTTACGGCGGCGGCGGTGTTTTGTTTACATTCACGCGTGATCGGGGGCTTATAACGGACCCCCCCCTAACAGATCTAACATAAAGGGGTGAAACAAACATGAAACATATACTGCTTGGAATTCTAAATCCGTATATATTCTCTGGTTTGACTTGAGGACTCGGTCCACTATTAACATATCAATCAGCCCACGATTTCTTTTAAGGCTAGAGGGTATGGTGATGGTTATCCAATGGAGGATGATTCGCCACGTAGGCGCACGTCATAGTCCTCCCAAGGATGATCCATCCCCCAAAAGTAGAGGGTATGGATGATGGTCCTAGTCATAGTCCTCCCCACCACTTTTATGTTTTTTTTTAATCTTCTACTTTTTTTTAACATTTAACAAATAAACTAACAAAAATATTTTCATTAATATTAAAAGACATTACATAAACATAAAAAAAACATACACTTAATAAAAAAAAACATAAACTTAATAAAAAAACATAGAGTTAAATAATTTGATGATTCTTCATGATGTCGGTTTGTAGTTTTTTCAACATCGAACGTTTCGGCTTGGGATATTCATCGACATCCATCGATATTATTTCCCATTCCTTGAGCCGAATTTTTTCATCGGAAATTCGGATTTTCTCATTCGACAATCGAACCTTCTCGCGTAACTTTTCTTCCGCTACACGAGTTTTTTCTTCGACGGCCCGCTCCTTCGCCTTCGTCTTTTGGGCAGAGACGTCCGTGTACGTTTTTAAGTGTTCGATAAACTCTTCCATCTTCAGGTCCACCTTTTCCTTTTCTTTCCCCTTGGTCCGCTCCTTCTTTGATTTGTCGCGGCCCTGTGGACGCTCCGCTTCATGTACGGCGTACTCCTCATCGTCAAAGTCGGCGTCATCATTTAAGTTTATGTGACACCTCGTGTCCGATCCACCGGCGCTAAAACTAACCGTTTCCGATGTTTTTTGGCGTTTCGCCATCTCCACCTCGTTGGGAATCGGCGCCCATTTTGATTGCGTTTTCAAAATTTCCCACGCGCGAACGTGTGCAAAGTTGGTATTACCATTGTTCGCCTTATACTTCTCCAACGCTTGTTTGAACACATCGTCGTCGCTCATGCCACTACGACGCCCACTTGCATATATTTTATTATATTCGTCGCAAAACTTATTGACGAACCCGTTCATTTTCCGCCACTTTGATGACACCGAGTCGATATCTCGATAGGGGCCTTGGTCCATAAGCTCGAGGAACTTCGCCAAAACCTTGGACCAAAACCCGTCGGTTATTACCTATAAAAAAACAAACAAAATATATAAAGTTAAACAAACTGTTAACAAAATAAAAAAAACTTTAAACAAAATAGAAACTTTAACATTTAAAATAAACAAACTGTTAACAAAAAATTAAAATTTAAAAAAATAAACAAACTTTAAAACAATTAGAAACTGTTAAGAAAAAAATATATAAACTTTAAAAAATGTATAAACTTTAAAAAAATATATAAACTTAAAAAAAAAGATAACCTTTTGTCGGGTGTGTAGACGTGCCTATGTAAGCTTTGGCTAAGGCTTCTTCTTCGATTGGCGTCCACTTAGTCGACTTCGGTTTGGACGGTTGCTCACCCACCACTTGCTTGCCTTTTTTTCGTTTGCCTTTTTCTTTAGACGGTTGGGTTTCGGGAACAACCTCGATATCGTCGTCGGGTTCGGATTGTTGAACGGGTTTCGTCGGGATCGGTTGGGGTTGAACGGGTGGTGTCGGGTTCGGTGTGAAATTAAAAGCACCCAGCATCATCATTTGTTGAAGGGCTTGATTTTCAGAGAGTTGAGCGAATTGGTTTGGCGAGTGTTGGAATGATGCAAACGCATTTGATGAGTATTGCGAGAATTGGTTCGGTTCTAGCGTCGGATAATATCCCGGAACCGAGAAAACATTCGGTTGGGTCGGGTTGTTGGGATTGTTCGGGTTGTTGAAAAGGATCCATGATAGAGTATAAGGTTTATAAAAGTGGAAGAAGATTTATAAAAATTAAGTGAGAGAGATGAAATTTTGGAGTTAAATTTGTGAATGGAGGTGAAAATGGATTTGAAATATATATATTTGAGATTTTTGACCGTTTGTTTTTTTTTTTTTTTGAAAATGGAAATTTAATTTTTTTTATCTAACGGTTAGATTTAGGAGGGGACCCACAGTTTTAGTTCGTAGCCAACGTCCAGGAAACGACGCTGAGGACGGGCTGGAAGACGGTTCCATACCGTGCAGCCTAATCTCACAAACGGTCCAACTAATGCCTTTGATACCTATCACCCATATAGAATACCTACAACCTTAATAAACTTATTAGCACCCACTTAGCAATTTATCGGCACACACTTTTTGAGTAAATGCACCCGCCTACATTCAACTCTTTTAGATCAACCCAATTGCAAATTAAACACGCCAGCTAAAGAACTCTTAAACCGAAAATGGATCAACTTTAATTAATGTTCGGAACACTTAGCATGAATTAGAAGGTCTACCAGTTGATGTAAAACCACTAAATCCGATCAGTGCTATATTTCTAAACCAAGAAAGTGTTTCAGAACACCCAAGTCATTCATGTTAAACCTTACACAAGGGTTCTTTTTAAGTTAATCAACTTCTTCAACTGAATCATAGGTAATGATAAGATAATCCAGGTAGACAAGGACTATTGCAACTTTCTTATCTTTGGTTCTTAAGTTGAAGGTTTCCGGATTTGTAGGTAAACGAAATAAGGAAGGAGAGGGAACAAGGTAATTAGAGGAACACACAAGAAGAAAATGAAGAAGCACACATAAATGTTTGTTTAATTAGGGCCTTTCATAGTTTGCTGCTAGTGTATGGCTATCCAAATCATTCGTCACTCACTGTTCGCTCGGAATATGCTCGTTCGATTTTTGGCTTAGTTATAAACGAGCCTATCGCTTCGGCTCGGTTTGTAAATGAGCCAAACACGAGGACAGGTCCACTCAGTTGAGCTTAGTTTGGTTCGAATTATTTTTAAATTTATTTTATATATGTATTCTACACATAGACCAACACAAATATACAATTATATTTATAGTTTTATCGATATTGTTCTACTATATTCGGCCCGCTATATACAAATATACAATTTTAGTTATGCAAGTCAGCCAATAAAAATTTAACCCTAAATCTACAAAGAAAAACCTAAGCGATTACAGCTGTCCAAATAGCTTATCGCTCACTTAAAAAATGCTCAAAATTCAATTTTGTCTTGGTTGTAAACGACTTAGTCGGCTCTGTTCAGTTTGTCAACAAGACAACCACAAGCAAAGGCCCGTTCGGCTCATTTCGGTGCGTAACACTTCAATGACTTTATATTTTTGGTACATTTAAATATATATATTTTTTGGGTGTCGACTGTTTCTTTCTTCTTAATTTCTTTTTTTTTTTTTTTACTTTTGCTTTGTTTTTGAGCTCTCTTTTTTTTTTTTTTTCTACCAGATCTGCGAACATTTTGTGTGTTCTGATCAACCTCTTGATCATTTTCAACAACCTCTTGTTGAGTGCTAGTATCAACCAAACGTGTATCGTCTTGTGGTTCTTGATCCTCTTCAAGTTCCACTGTTCTACTACTAGTTCCTTCCATAAGGAATTGTGTGTATATAAAGCTTGATGAGTTATACGTTAACTTCAATAGTTGTATAAACAGTTACTAAATGCTGTTTAAAATTAATCATATCTTTTTGTTAACTACATGTTGTAAATATAATTATATACAACTAATTTATAAATTTTATATTATACATGCCGACTCGTGTAAGCAAAGCTTTCGCCTCATCAGGGCCCAACTCTTGCTAGCAATTATCTCAAAAAAAAAAAAAAAAAAAAAAGAATCAAAGATTTCATCTAGCACCAAAACCTGGCTTCTACATAGTAAAACAAACAAGCTTTAATTCACCAAACAAGGCTATATTAAACGGTCCTGGATGTTGAACAAAAGGCAGATTTCTAGTGCTGAATTACTAAAAAATATTGGAACTGAAGGGGTATGGTCCCAAAAACGCCGTGCAAACCTCCAGTCAGGACGCGCGCAGGACCATACTCCTTAATCAACATATTTCTTATTGCTAACCTCACGCGGGCTACAAACATATGTAATGATCCGGCGCGAGGTCTGAGCAAGTGGAGACTCCATTTCTAACACTTAGCATTCTGAAAGAACATTTGGAAACCCATACCCAGCGCGGAGGAGTAACGTGCTCAGCAAGAATCATGCGTGACTACGGCGCAAGACCTATCCAAATAGTACACAAGGTACAAGTGGCAGAAGAAAAGAGCCAATCAACGTCCGGCCGGCTCTGCTCAATCGTGCTCCACGATCATCTGACATGCAAGAGACAAAAAGTACTCAAGGACGCCTACATGGCACCAATCATAAGGCAGAGACAACTGCCCCACGATCTCCACATACCTGCTGATGGCAGAAGGGCGTCCAGGCCGACAACAATGACACGTGGCTCCAATCACATTGCGCCAGCTCCAGAAAGCCCCTAGAAGCCACTAACGGTCGACACCAGTGAGACAAGGAGCATGTCCTCCATGTTGTCGCCTTCCGGCCCAAGGCCCATCAGCCCACATCCTCTTACACCTCTCCGGCTATAAATAGAGACCTCACTTCACAGGTTAAACATTTCATTCCCTCTACTCTCTCACTTAATACTTAATTATCTCCCCAAAGCAGTCGCTTATTCTCACGCTGGAGCCCGGTTAAGAGGGAAACCCCCACATTCCCCTCTTAACGAGTAACGGTGTTCTGTTTTGCAGATAACCCAGTCATTAAGGAGCTCAGGAAACCATAAAGAAGATTAACCATTAGGGTAGGAACATAAACCAAACTGATTAGTCTCCTAATTAGTTCTGTGTTTCTTCATTGGCGCCCACCGGTTTTTTCTACAAAACACTTTCATCTTCTTCTTTCCTGAGTTTTCGTGTTTTTCCTTCCTTCGATCATGGCTGGTCAAGGAATCATTCCTGAGTTTGTTGGTCTTGGAGCAAACCCTAATGCAGCGTTGGGGGTGGATAATCAAAACATCCAATCCCAACACATTGAAGAAATCGGCGAAATTGAAGTAGCCAACACTGGGGGTCCGCGCGGGAGCTTCACCCGCATCACTCAAACAATAACCCCAGGAAACAACGGCGCTGGATCTTCAAACCCAGCTCCACCTCAGAACATCTCGGCGCTACTAGGGCTACCAGAGGGCGAAACTCCAGCCTCATGGTACGCCAAGCAACTTGCCACCATTAACGAGGCATATCAATCCTTGAGCACACAACAAGCAGTCTTAACGGCAGAACCATCCTTGGTTACTCCTCAGGGGTAGAGTCAGGGGGCGCGCCAGATACCCCCGCAGCAAAACACCCAAGGCAGAATTAATAGACCTCCCCCTACCAGGAGACTAAGCGTGCACGACATGCGCGATACACGGGAAGAAACATAAAGCTACTATGACTATCCGTCACACGTCCAAAGAGGCCCAGTTCATAGCCGGCTCACGCCGCGCAACATGAACAATGAGTGGGAAGAAACTGACCCGAATGATCCAACTTGGGAGGGCGATGAAGAATCTTCGGTCTTCAATCGTTTGCAAAGAAATCACGAATACTACAAACCAAGACAACACGTTGGGTATACCGAAGAGGCAGAGCAAGACTTTCGCCTCGCCTACCGACCAGCTGAAGCCGTAGAACATTCAAAGTTCGTTCCAAAGATCGCCCTCGCGCCGCTCAAAAGAGAGAAGTTACCTCCGACAGTCGGAAAGTTTAACGGATTGACTGATCCTGATGATCACGTCAGAGTTTTCACAAGCGTGGGCTGCATGGGAGGATGGAATATGCCCATGTGGTGCCATCTGTTTATCCAAACGCTTACGGGGGCTGCTCGCGCCTGGTTCGACAGCCTTCCTCCGGGAAAGATAAAATCATGGGTGGATTTCAGGACTCAGTTTTTGAGTCACTTCAGTCAACAAAGACGATACCAGCGCGACACAGCCGAGGTTGAAGACATCTGGCGCAGAGATAACGAGGGTTTGGAAGATTTCATCACTCGCTTTAACAAAGAGTGCTTGGAAATCGGCGGCGTTAGTGAACAACTCATGCGCTGCCATTTCAAGAAAGCCATCCGCTGTGATAGCCTAATTAGAACCATCACTGGGAAAGATGGAATGCCCAAGGAATGGGATAAACTCATGGAAGCCGCGAAGATAGTCGCGCAAACTGAAGAGTCACTCGCCAGAAACAAGAGCTATCGAACTGAAGATCGATTTTCTAAAGGGGGCCCTTCGCGCGACGACAACAGACGAAACAAAGGCAAAAACCCTGGGTGGAAAGCCAATCACTCCAGCGGTTATAGTGAACGCCCTCGTTATGAAGAACGGTCCCGGTACAAAGAAGACGCGCGAGATACTATTGATCGCATCGGCTATCGGAAAGTAGTCAGGGATGACAATCGAGAAAAGCACTGGACTCCGCTCATAAAAACACCTAAAGAGGTACTGATGACGGAGAATCACGATTTCAAGGCTCCAAGGCCTATGACGAACAAAAAGGGGCAAGACCCCAACCTGTACTGCGACTTCCATAAAGATACGGGACACCTAACAGACGAATGTTACAGTTTACGTCAAGAGATCGAAAGAGCGCTAAAAAGCGGGAAGCTGAGCCACCTGGTGAAAAATATGCGCAAAGAAACTCGACAGCTCCAACGCCACGATGAGGGGAACCACAAGAAAGTCAGCCGTCTAGAAACCCATATGGTCAACGGACCAAGATACAGCGCAAAAGAGAAAGGCAAGTGCCCTTACGAACCCTCATGGCAAGAGCAACAGGTCATCTTCCCGGTAGTGTGCGGCGGCCCTCGCGCCACTCGACCCGTCGTCATTACCGGTATTATCGGCCATTACGAAACAGAGTACGTGTTCATCGATCCAGGAAGTACGGCTGATATCATCTACGAGAAATGTTTTAACCAGTTTGATGAAGATGATAAGACGAGACTTGAACCAGTTGATTATCCACTGTCTAGATTCTGCAATGAAATGGTCTTCCCGCTAGGCCAGATCAGCTTCCCTGTCATACTCTCTGACGGGAAGCATTCAAGAACAACGAATGTTAACTTCATGGTGATGCCTGTTAAATCAAGGCATGATGTGTTGATTGGGAGAGAAACCCAAGGCGAATTGAACATGGTCACTTCCACACCCCACTCAGCGATAGGGTTTCCAACCAAAACGGGGGTGGCGATCATTTATGCTAAGAAAGAAGTAATGGCGACAGAAGAAATGCGCCCAACAAAAGCACCCAAGGTTTCAACAACCGAGCCAGAAAAGTGGGTATTGAACCGCAAATACCCGGAGCAAATGGTGACGATAGGCCACGCAATCTCACCAAACATCCGAACGCAGCTCAAGCAAATCCTGTTCAAAAATATGGATATCTTCGCCTGGACTCCGGCTGACATGACCGGTGTCCCGTGCGACATCACCGAACACTGTCTAAACACTTATCCCTCTGTTGAGCCAAAAGTGCAAAGGAGACGCAGCCTAGGGGCGGATAAAACCAAAGCGATGAATGAGCAGGTATGTGAGTAGCTAAAGGCAGGGATCTTGCGGGAGGTCCGTTATCAAAGTTGGGTTGCGAACCCCGTGATGGTAGAGAAGTCTAGTGGAGGATGGCGAATGTGTGTTGACTATACCGATCTCAACAAGGCATGCCCTAAAGATTGCTACTCTTTGCCCGAGATCGACAAAAAGATATACTCTCTAGCGCTGTACAGATGGAAATGCTTCTTAGATTGCTACAAAGGATACCATCAGGTTCAAATGAAACTAGAAGACGAAGACAAGACAGCTTTTCGAACCGATCTAGGGATCTTCTGCTACACAAAGATGCCTTTCGGCTTAAAAAATGTTGGCGCAACGTATCAACGCCTGATGGATAAGACCTTCGCTGGAGATATCGGGAAGCATATTGAAGTTTACATCGATGATCTGGTGGTCAAAAGTCCCGAAGAGGACCAAATGTTGAAGGACATCGAAAAAACATTCAATTCTTTGCGCAGCGTGAATATGAAGTTGAATCCAGCCAAGTGTTCTTTTGGCATGGAAGAAGGGAAGTTCTTAGGCTTCATAGTCACAAACGGCGGCTTTAAAGTAAACCCAGAAAAGGTCCAGGCAATAGAGCGAATGCCATCGCCACGAACAATCAAAGAGATGCAACGGTTGGCCGGCCACCTAGCCGCGCTTAACCGCTTTCTATCAAATCATGTCGCGAAGTCGTACCCTTTTATCAGCACTCTGCGCAACTGTGTGAAGAAACAAGAGTTCAGGTGGACCCCTGAAGCAGAGAAGGCTCTTCAGCAAATGAATGAGTGTTTGGTCGAACTCCCTACCCTGACTGCACCGTTTGAAAAAGAGCCACTCGTACTGTACTTATCTTCTTCGGATAGGGCAGTAGGTTCAGTATTACATGTGGAGCGAAACGGAGTACAGACTCCAATTTACTACGTCAGTAGGGTGCTTACCGATCCAGAAACGAGATACTCCACAATGGGGAAATTGGTGCGTGCGCTGCTACACGCCTCTCGCAGGCTGCGCAGATACTTTACAGGGCATGTGATCACCGTACTTACCAATTTTCACATCGGCACGATATTGCAGAAACCAGAGACGTTAGGGCGGTTAGCAAAATGGGCAATAGAACTAGGGGGCCACAACATCCTATACAGGCCGCGCCCGGCCATCAAGGGTCAAGTTCTGGCAGACTTCATCACAGAAGTCCCAATTGATAAAATCAAGGATTGTGAGCTTGTTGAAACCCCCGTGAAAGAGTCAACGAATGAGTTATGGATGTTGTACACTGATGGGGCTTCAAACGAGGATGGCGCGGGAGCAGGATTGCGCCTTGTGAGCCCCGAAAATCATGAATTTACTTACGCCATCAAGTTGGATTTTAAAAATACCAACAACGAAGCGGAATACGAGGCATTTCTGGCAGGCTTACGCCTCGCCATAAAAATGGGAGCGGAAAACCTACAAGCACACGTTGATTCACTCTTGGTAGCCAGCCAAATCAATGGTATATACTGTCACACCCCGACCACGTAGAACATACAAAACGTGGCGGAAACATCGGGGAGTGTTGTAACAGAATTAATTGTTTCAAATCCATGGCAATTGAAGTTTTGTTTTATTAATCAAATATGAAAGATTACATTGTTTTAAACAAGAACCAAAGAGTACATAACATAAAGTAACTAGTTCTTGTCTCGTTTTAAGTCACTAAGGCACAGGTCCGCCTAAGTATGTCTTGATAAATCCTATGCATCATCTCCTGAAAACACATGTGAAAATAGGTACGTCAGCATAAAAATGCCTGTGAGATACATAGGTTTATGAAAATAGGATTCATGACTTATTGTTTCAGAAAATGTTTAGTCATGAACCCTGTAATTTGCTTTGTCTTGTAAATCATTTGAACAACGATAAGATCAGATGATATGTATAAATAAATGTAAGGTTAAATGAATAACCATGTAAGATGAGTTTGTATAAGATAAGTTGTTTGTAAAACAATGTATTGTGAAAAGTATGTTATTTGTATAAAATGTTATATGTCAAAATTGAAATGATTGAAATAACGTTACGACATGTAATACCATACCAACACTTATATATAGGAAGTACCAGCGGCGTATCCACCATGCTTGTAATATATTACACACGCCTCGTTACTTACGAAGGGTCCCCGAATGCTAATCCCGATCAAAGTAGCTCAGGTATGAAACAAAGGTTTCAACTTAGAGCTCCTCAAATCAGAATTCTAGTGGGTTTTGCAATGGGGTGGGTTGGGTATTTATAGTGTTCGGAGAACCGTTAGGATCGTTTCTCGAATATTGTGCTTTGATCTTGTCCATACATGTGCACACATGGTTTTGTAATACCATGTGCCCTCAATACCAGCCCATAGATTCCCCAAAACCATTTGCAACAAGTGGAACGGGCCAGATTCGATGTTTGTGCATGTTTCTGCTGTCTGGGAGGCTGATGCGGCCCGCTTCAGGATCAGGCAAAACTCAGGCGGGCCGCCTGGCCTTGTCTGATCAGAACAAGTTTGCAGAAATTACAGTTTTGGTCCCTGCACATGTTTAAGGCCATTTCCGACACTTCTAAGGCCCGTAAAGCCAACTTTAAGGCCCTAAAATGATGCCTAAACATTGTGGACATGAAACATGCTCAAAAATATGTCGGATGTCGGTTCGTTTGGCCGTACGATCGCGATGTTCGCTTAATTACGACGGAATGCGCATAAGCGCGAAAAACGATCCAAATGACGCGACGAATAGATTTTTCTTATGCCAAACACTAAAATAAAATATTTTAGTGCTTACATAAATTTTTGGATGTCCGGATGTATTCAGAACGTAAGTTATGCGCGAAAATGCAAACTTGTGCACTTTTTGACACTTTTAGTCCCTGAATGTCCCAAAAGTACATTTTAGCACACCGAACCCCTCAAAGCCTATTTCTAAGCTATGTAAAGGATATTTAAGGTGTGTTTAACTTATGGTCATGTTCCGGAATGTTCGTTACAGTTCAAATTGGCATACTTTCGCAGTTTGTCAACTTTAGTCCCTGTAAGCGATTTAACTTGATTTCACCATACCAAACCTTCCAAAACTTATTTCTAAGTTATGTAAAGGTTATTTAAGGTATGTTAAGACTATTTCACTATTACGGAGTGTTCGTTGGATTAAACTGGTTATATTTACGCATCAGTGCGCGTATAACCTTCCAGAAGGCGATTTAGAGCTTGTAATCGAACAAGAATTGATATGTGCAAAAGATACACATATTTATACAAGTCCAAAGTATGAAATACAATATTTCATTGGTTTGGCATTTGTTGGATGGTTGAAGTGACACAGGTGTCACAGTCTCCCCTACTTTAGGAAATTTCGTCCCGAAATAAATTCGTAGGAGTCTATCTGTGGCTTTGTGTTAAGTAACCATCAAAGATAAGCAAGGCATAATCCTGTTATTTCTCTTTAACGGACATTTTTCAGAATTAAAAAATGAACGGAGTTATTTTCAACAGGCATTATTCAGAAACGAAAAATGGACGAAATAAGTCATTTTCCACAACATCTTCAGAAACGAAAATGAACGAAATGAGTCATTTTCCACAACCTCTTCAGAAACGAAAATGAACGAAATGAGTCATTTTCCACAACCTCTTCAGAAACGAAAATGAACGAAATGAGTCATTTTCCACAACCTCTTCAGAAACGAAAATGAACGAAATGAGTCATTTTCCACAATTTCTTCAGAAACGAAAATGAACGAAATGAGTCATTTTCCACAATATCTTCACACACGACCAAACTTGCTGTGGTTTCCGTGCACTGAATTTCATAATTATGTATGCATCCATAATTACGCAATTCCTTGCACAGTCCGCACAATTTGTTTGTAATATGAAGGGGAGGAAAAATCAAACCTGTGATGAGTGTGACTAGACTACCATAAGGTCCTTTTAATTAGATTGACAACTGATCCTTTTAATTAGGCCACCTAGGAGTTCTTTCAGCTATCTCATCACATGATATTCCTAACCAGATTTTTGGATCAATCTGTTTAACTAGACCACTCAAGGGGTCTAATTATTGAATAGTACAATATAATCCAAGGGTCTTTACTATTACGTAAAAGCCCATTGAGGATTTAATATAGTACACAAAGATATGGAAGATTCTACGAGGATTTAGATAACAAAACTTGGATTACACAAGAACATAAAAGGGAACACATAAGCACATAATTACATAGTTGTTTAATTTGTTATTAACTTGTTATCGATTGAAAATGGATATGGAAACTAGTCAATTGACTTCAATGTCCTCTGGGATTTATCTGAAAAGATATGAAGATCTCCCAAAATTCGATTTTTTTGTTTTCTAAGAAACGTAATATTCGAATTAAGGAACACAAAAATTTTAGGATTTACGGAAATACCCTTAGGTACCCTATTAAGGATTTATAGTAGTACTTTGGGTATTTGTCCAGTGTTGTAACTTGCGTTTTGTACTTCGTTTTCCTTGAAAGAAACAGGTACTTAGGAATTTCGTGGAAAACGCAAGAGATTATAAAATAGTAAAATTTTGGGGAGTAGTTTGCTTTTCAAGGAATACGATTCCTTGATTGTCGGTATTGTAAGGGATATGTTGTTTATGCATACAACCACATAAATACATTGCAATGTAAATAAAAAAATTATTTATTAACAATGATAACAACTGTTTCATGGACCTTGACAACAAAAGAAAATAATACATAAGACATGATTATTTATAAAAGGTGTTGTCTTCTAGTCGGTCAGATGCTCATCTCCGTGCTGGATTAGCATTAGCAAGCTTTGGGCAATTTCTTCGGAAATGACCCATCTCGCCACACTTGTAGCAAGAACCTGGTGGAAAGCGAGCTTGAGCAGGATTGTTGTTAGCTTGATTTGGTGCAACTGCTGCTACGCAAACTTTTGCTGTATGACCTTTACGTCCACAAATTTGGCATTCGCGGCACTTCACCATAGCATGATGATAAAGGTTACATTTGTTGCACAAGGGTGAAGTTCCATTGTATGGCTTCCTAGTACGGGGTTGAGCTGGTTGGTTGGGGACGGCTTGATCATTGTGAGTAACCATGGCGAAGTTCTGAGAAGCCTTTCGCTTCTTTGACTTCTTAGGGAATCCAGTCGGTTCATCCATGGTCTTTGATTCCTCGATTGGTTTCGATTCCTCGACCGGTTTCTTGTCACCCTTTTGGAAAAGCTTACGTTTCCTAATCTGAGATTCAGTCAAGGTTGCAGATAGCTCAATGGCCTGCCTAACCGTAGTGGGGTTACTACCAGAAACAATGTCCTGAACTGAGTCAGGGAGACCATCAATGTATTTTTCGATCGCCTTATCCAAAGGCGTAACCATGGTAGGACACAACAGGCTCAGCTCCTCATATCGATCAGTGTATGCTCGATGTTCACCGCTGTCTTGCTTAAGGTCGTCGAATTCTCTTTCCAAGGCCCTGATCTCATGACGAGGACAGAATTCCTTCATCATTAGTGCTCGAAGTTCTTCCCACGTTTGAGCCAGTGCTACTTCGGCACCCCTATCTCTCACCACACCGTTCCACCATGTCAAAGCTCGTTTCTGAAAGACACTAGATGCGAAATCTACCTTTCGCTCGTTTGGACATTGTACATGCCTGAAGGTGCTCTCTAGACTCTCAAACCATTGCAGAAGTGCAGTCGCTCCTTGAGACCCAGAAAACTTTGATGGCTTAGCCGAGTTGAACGTCTTGAAGTTGCAGGGGGCATTGTTGTTTTTGAGAGCTTGGTGACATTGAGCAACGATGTTCGGGATTGCAGCAGTCATTTGCTGTGTAATGACAGTTGCCAGATCTTCAATAGATACCGGATTTTCGCGTCGTGGAGGCATTCTAAAAGAGGAAACATGAAAGGAAACGAGTGAGAGAATTTGACGAAAAGAATGAGATGAAACAAATCTGATGAAAGCAAGGATAGTGGTCATTTGTTTGTTACTACAAAGCAACAAACGACCTCGGTGATTAATCAAAGTAAATAGGTCAAAAATAATGTATCGCGAAGACATGCTCGCCTATAAGTGAACACTCATCCCAAGAATTCCCAGGTAAGCACAACTGGTCTCGCGTCTGATGAGATATATACGAAGTGCTTGCCTAGACAGAAAACCCAGAATACAGGCATTCACCCTTCCAGTTTGCACGTGTTCACATTATTTAGGACTCAAAACTTTGGCAAGAGTTTGAAAATTCAAAAGGGTTTCAAAACCCTATAACTGAGGGTTCAAAACCTAGTAATCAATCATCCTAGAACAGATGATTAGTTTTCAAAGCGGTTTTGAAATTTATGTTCTTATTGTGGTCGTCGCCTAAGGATAGGTGACGGTATTGTTTTATGACTAAACGCAAGTAAACTCGCGTTAGGGTCCTAGAAAGGTTATAGACTAGGTCAAAGCATTACTAATAACCTAATTCCCTATAACCATTGGCTCTGATACCATCTTTTCTGTCACACCCCGACCACGTAGAACATACAAAACGTGGCGGAAACATCGGGGAGTGTTGTAAAAGAATTAATTGTTTCAAATCCATGGCAATTGAAATTTCGTTTTATTAATCAAATATGAAAGATTACATTGTTTTAAACAAGAACCAAAGAGTACATAACATAAAGTAACTAGTTCTTGTCTCGTTTTAAGTCACTAAGGCACAGGTCCGCCTAAGTATGTCTTGATAAATCCTATGCATCATCTCCTGAAAACACATGTGAAAATAGGTACGTCAGCATAAAAATGCCTGTGAGATACATAGGTTTATGAAAATAGGATTCATGACTTATTGTTTCAGAAAATGTTTAGTCATGAACCCTGTAATTTGCTTTGTCTTGTAAATCATTTGAACAACGATAAGATCAGATGATATGTATAAATAAATGTAAGGTTAAATGAATAACCATGTAAGATGAGTTTGTATAAGATAAGTTGTTTGTAAAACAATGTATTGTGAAAAGTATGTTATTTGTATAAAATGTTATATGTCAAAATTGAAATGATTGAAATAACGTTACGACATGTAATACCATACAAACACTTATATATAGGAAGTACCAGCGGCGTATCCACCATGCTTGTAATATATTACACACGCCTCGTTACTTAATCACTTACTCAAACCAAACCAACAATGTAAGATGTCTATGTTTAAACCAATTGCCAAATGTATTGAATAATATGTCAAAATGCTTATGTCAAGATGTAAATCATGTAATGTGTATATAAATGTCAAAATGTAAGCATGTGATGAATAACAAATGTACTAAGTATGATGAACAATGCAACGATTGGACATACATAGCATGTGAACTGTACTAAGTATGCAACAATAGACATACATAGCATGAAATGTAATGTAAAACAATGTACTAAGTAATGCACACAATGGGCATACGTAGCATGAAATGTAATGTAAAACGATGTACTAAGTAATGCACACAATGGGCACACGTAGCATGAAATGTAATGTAAAACGATGTACTAAGTAATGCACACAATGGGCACACGTAGCATGAAATGTAATGTAAAACGATGTACTAAGTAATGCACACAATGGGCACACATAGCATAAAATGTAATGAAATCATGTACTATGAATGTACTAATGAACATAGCAAGTATATGATGTGAAAACAGGAAAGTAACAAGTAGGCACATGTGTTTCACCCCAAAACAGTTTGGAAAACAGTAAAAGAGGGCTCTATGTACTCACTTGAGAATGCTCAGTAGTCCTTGAGTGACAACCAAACAATGCTAGAGATCACGGATATCAAACGGCACCTAATATAGGTAACTATGTTAATAAACCGGACCTAAATCGGAAGATCGGATAGAATGAGGGTTCGTAAACCAAACGAGTGTGGAGACTCGTATAATATGGTTTAACAAAGCCTACATACTAAATGAAACCTTACATAAGTGCTTACGACCCATTACGACTCGTTTAGGTAGCTTATGCTACTTTAACGCGTCGTTCGCGTGAAACGCGTTCGGAACGTCTAACTAGTCCTATGACAAGTGCTATATGCCTAAACATGTTATATAATCAGTTATGTGACAAAAGTTTAGGTTACATATGCTTAATTACCAATTATACATGAAAAGGGTATTCTGGTAATTTACCTAAGGCATATAAACTACCTATCATACAACTACTCAAACGATGTGACCATAGGGTATAACCTCGGAAGGTTATTCCCTATCTACTATGGTCACCTAAAGTATTTGGTCGGATCCTAATGATCGACCAAATGGGTCGGGTTCGAAGGTATAACCGATTTATTAGATCGCTTACCCTACGACCCTAGACAACGTGGTAATCAGTAGGCATAGTCCCAAGGGACTATAACCAACGTGATTACACTCACGTTGCGAAGTTCAAACGAACTTCGCATTGACCATAAACTGGTCAACGCAGAAAGTCAAACAAAGTTTAACTTCAGACTCGAAAAGACTCGAAAAGCAATAAAAGAACGAAGGAATACTTACGAAGGGTCCCCGAATGCTAATCCCGATCCAAGTAGCTCAGGTATGAAACAAAGGTTTCAACTTAGAGCTCCTCAAATCAGAATTCTTGTGGGTTTTGCAATGGGGTGGGTTGGGTATTTATAGTGTTCGGAGAACCGTTAGGATCATTTCTCGAATATTGTGCTTTGATCTTGTCCATACATGTGCACACATGGTTTTGTAATACCATGTGCCCTCAATACCAGCCCATAGATTCCCCAAAACCATTTGCAACAAGTGGAACGGACCAGATTCGATGTTTGTGCATGTTTCTGCTGTCTGGGAGGCTGATGCGGCCCGCTTCAGGATCAGGAAAAACTCAGGCGGGCCGCCTGGCCTTGTCTGATCAGAACAAGTTTGCAGAAATTACAGTTTTGGTCCCTGCACATGTTTAAGGCCATTTCCGACACTTCTAAGGCCCGTAAAGCCAACTTTAAGGCCCTAAAATGATGCCTAAACATTGTGGACATGAAACATGCATAAAAATATGTCGGATGTCGGTTCCTTTGGCCGTACGATCGCGATGTTCGCTTAATTACGACGGAATGCGGATAAGCGCGAAAAACGATCCAAATGACGCGACGAATAGATTTTTCTTATGCCAAACACTAAAATAAAATATTTTAGTGCTTACATAAATTTTTGGATGTCCGGATGTATTCAGAACGTAAGTTATGCGCGAAAATGCAAACTTGTGCACTTTTTGACACTTTTAGTCCCTGAATGTCCCAAAAGTATATTTTAGCACACCGAACCCCTCAAAGCCTATTTCTAAGCTATGTAAAGGATATTTAAGGTGTGTTTAACTTATGTTCATGTTCAGGAATGTTCGTTACAGTTCAAATTGGCATACTTTCGCAGTTTGTCAACTTTAGTCCCTGTAAGCGATTTAACTTGATTTCACCATACCAAACCTTCCAAAACTTATTTCTAAGTTATGTAAAGGTTATTTAAGGTATGTTAAGCCTATTTCACTATTCTAGAGTGTTCGTTGGATTAAACTGGTTATATTTACGCATCAGTGCGCGTATAACCTTCCAGAAGGCGATTTAGAGCTTGTAATCGAACAAGAATTGATATGTGCAAAAGATACACATATTTATACAAGTACAAAGTATGAAATTCAATATTTCATTGGTTTGGCATTTTTTGGATGGTTGAAGTGACACAGGTGTCACATATACGATGCAAGGGGCGAAGTTATGGCCCTATATTTGGATCAGGCGAAAGACTTGCTCCAAAAATTCAAGTCCTACAAGGTGGTACACATCAACCGCTCTGAAAACAAACCAGCAGACGCTTTGAGCAAACTGGCTTCAACCTCCTTTCAACATCTCGCCAAAGATGTAAGGATTGAAGTACTCAAGAATCCCTCAATCCTGCTACGACAAGTAAACGTGATCGAGATAGGGCAGCCATCCTGGATGACCCCTATAATTCAATATTTGCAGGAAGGCGTACTCCCTGAGAGCAAAGCAGAGGCTAGGAAGATTCAGAACAAGGCCCTGCATTACGAAATGAATGGTGGTATCTTATACCGCAAGTCCTTCTTGGGGCCATTACTGCGCTGCGTGGACCCCCAAGATGCAAATTACTTGATCAGGGAGATCCACAAAGGGATCTGCGGCATCCATGCAGGACCACGCATGGTTGTTGCGAAGATTATGAACGCCGGATATTATTGGCCAGGGATGCACGTCGATGCCCTGAAGGAGTTGCGCAAATGTGACTCCTGTCAGCGACATTCTCCAAAAACCCTGCGCCCAAAAAACGATCTTATTCCAGTATCCACTGCGTGGCCCTTTCAGCAGTGGGGAATTGATATGGTGGGACCTTTCCCAGAGGCTCCTGGCGCCGTCAAGTTTATAATAGTGGCCGTCGATTACTTCACGAAATGGGTGGAGGCCAAAGCCCTCGCTTCAACTACAGCTATGATGGCGCAATTTCATTTGGGAACACATCATCTGCAGATTTGGCCTACCACTCAAGATTGTAACTGACAACGGCACCAACTTTGCGTCTGAGGACCTCCAGAAGTGGATGAAAGAGATGAAAATCGAACACACTTTCTCCTCCGTTGCGCATCCTCAAGGCAACGGGCAGGTTGAAAGTGTGAACAAGTGTATCGTCGATGGGATAAAGGCCCGACTGGGCACAAAGCGAAGAGGCTGGGTGGATGAGCTCCCGAGTATCTTGTGGGCTCACCGAACCATGCCGAAGATTAGTACCGGCGAAACCCCTTTTAGCCTAGTCTATGGCTCAGAAGCGGTTATCCCGGCAGAAGTTGGCCTGCCCTCCCCGCGCTTGACAGCAGTCAACGCAATCGACAACGAGGCAGAGCGACGTCTTGACTTGGATTTGCTAGAAGAAAGGCGCAAAATCGCGCGAATTAAAGAAGCCAAGTACAAAACACAACTAGAAAGGTACTACAATGCGAGAGTCCGCATCTGTACCTTCACTCCAGGAGAATATGTCTTCCGAGACAACGAAGCGTCAAATGCTGAACGACCAGGACTAGCACCCAAATGGGAAGGCCCATACTTGGTTCACGAAGTGCTAGGAAAAGGGGCTTACAAATTACGCACCCTGGATGGACACATCATCCCGCGAACGTAACGGATCACAACCAATAAAAGAAACTTCTACCATAAACAAGATCACCTGTAGCTGATACAAATCTCACATCACCACCACCGCGACCACCCCTTCAGCTGGTGGTTGTAACTGAACCGCTGCCGTCACCTATTGTAGTCGGGATTTTATCCTTCCAGCAGCTTCATAAAATGCAAACACAATTTATCTCATTACAAAGTTACCTTTTGTTATATTTCAAACAGGTTTAACGTGTCAAAACATGAAATTTAGATAGGTGGGAAAATGGACAAATGAGCTTCATGTCTCTTTTTAACCTCTTTAAAGAGATTTATGAGAAGATTTAGATTATTATTATTATTATAATTATTATTATTATTATTATTGTAATAATTCTAGTTTTCTAACTATAGTAAAAGGTAAAAATGGCCAAAATCGTGAGTAGCCCAACCCACACACCCATCTCTACCTTTAAAATAATAAATCTAGAATACATACACAAAGAACGGGCAACGAACTGTACGTTCACACCAATAGAACTTTCTTCCCTGGTTGCGCCCTTTCCTACAGGTTTTCAAAATGCAGAGTAAACCACAAGTAGGGCACCGGATTGGTGAATCACCTACATCAACAAATAATAGATTATCATCATCATACTCAGTAAATCCCACCAATAGCGAAACTAAGGTAGGGTCTGAGGAGGATAGATGCAGTGGCGGACTCAGGAATTTTTTTCAAGGGGTGCGAAATTTTTTAAGAATTTTAGGCCTCTAGCTACATAATAATTTCTTTCGGTTTGTAGCGGGTCAGATCGGGTCAGGTCATAGACTCAAGTAATGGGCTAATTGGTAATTATAATAACAGAAGTTAATTAACTAGAGTTTATATTGTTATGTTTTATTTTGTTATAAATTTAAAATATAATTTTTCTTAGGGGTCATTTTCAAAAGTCATAAGGGCGGTAGTATCAGAACTAGAATCTTTTTATTGAAGGGTCATAATTAAAAAAAAAAAATCCTACAAATATGTTTATCTTTTTACTAATTCAGTTCTTTTTCCTCTTGATTTCTTTCAATATTATCGTTTATTTATACTTAATGAATTTGATAGTCTTTGTATATCATTTAATTTTGCTATTAAATATTTCCTTAATAAGACGTCTTTACTTATAGAAAATGTTATGTATGTGTATATTTTGAAGATTAACAGAAAACTATATAAAGTAAGAAATTCAAGCAAATAAAATAATATAATGTTGATTTAATACGTAAAGAAAATAAAAATGGATCTTTATTATATGAACTAAATAAACTAGAAAAAAAAGTTAAAATTCAACATACAATAATTTTTTTTAAGTGATAGCAAAAGAAGTAACAATATCAAACAATATAACAATCATTTTCTTTATAACAGATCAAATAAACTACTAACAAAAATAACTATCTAATAGTTTTCGTTATATTTGATTTTTTTTGGGTATTAGACATAGCCATTAGCTCATGCGTTTATGTTTAATGTGTTATGTGTTATTTATAATTTACATATTGTAGAATATTTGTTTGGTATTGGCTCTTACCAACTTTACCAGCTCCTAACTAGAAAAGAAAAGTTAAAAAATATAATTAGTTACCTTTAAAAAAAAACATATAATTAGTTAGGTATGGGCTTAAGTTTTATAAAAGCCCAATTGATATAACCTATGACCCTTACGTATGGGCTTAAGTTTTATAAAAGCCCAATTGATATAATATATGACCCAGACAATCAATGCTTATCTTCTTTAGATCTCTGTATTTTATAACCTAAAAACCAGCAGCTTCCATACAAACTGCACTAAAGCTACTGCCGCTGCTGTCTAATAAAGTATAATGGAATGATAAGAATTAATATGTGGTGAAACTGAGAACGTGAACCACTAATTTCACAAGCAATTCGACCACCATCATTACTGGTATAATTTTGATTGATTTTAATTTTCAAATTAATTTCAAGATTATGAAAAAAACGCAAAACAGAAAAAGAAAATCAATCTTAATGTTTTAAATCCTAAAACATTGAGTTCCTTAATTGAATTGATGTAATCTACATTGCTCTGATACCACATGTTGATTATATCATAAGAACATGGGTAAAACATAAACCCTAATTATGTAAATTCAATCATGGAACAATAAAATAAGATGTGTGTACCTGATTAGCCAGTAACCACACTAGAGAATGAAGTAGACGTCATGTTCATCTGATTGGTCGAGTTCCTCCTTAGGGTGCAATCTAATGATGGTGTTGAAGAAACCGATAAAGGTGAATCGGTTAGGAGAGGAGACGATTTGATGTTATGTGTTTAATCAAGTTGTCTAACCTTGAAACCTCTACACTAGTCTCCTTATATATGCACCCAAGAGAAAACTCTAATTAGTTAATAAGGGTAATTTGGCCCTTCAACAATTACCAACTAATTATTTAATAGGTTGTTACATATTTTGATCTATATAATGCAAATGATTATAATGGCTACCAGATTAAATACAAAATAATATATATTTAATCTTACACGTCGAGATTGTTGTGCGGTTGTAACAAGATGTTTAAATCACTATTTTTTTCGTTTTCGTTCAAGTGTCGAATATATACCTCATCACGTTTAAGTTTTAATAAATAATTGAACAGTTATATACAAAAAAATCAAAGTCAATATTGAAAAAAAAGCTATTATTTATATACATTCTTTTGGCTGGCCACCCTCTTCAATCTCAATTACACGTGCCACCTCAACCACCGCCATGTTGTCAACACCACATGCACAACGATCCTTTTTGGCATTTTTCCAGGCGTGATATTTGTTATAATGTTAACGTGTTATAATTTACGGTGGCGGCGGTGTTTTGTTTACATTCACGCGTGATCGGGGGCTTATAACGGACCACCCCGCCCCCTAACAGATCTAACATAAAGGGGTGAAACAAACATGAAATATATACTGCTTGGAATTCTAAATCTGTATATATTCTCTGATTTGACTTGAGGACTCGGTCCACTATTAACATATCAATCAGCCCACGATTTCTTTTAATCTCACAAACGGTCCAACTAACGCCTTTGATACCTCTCACCCAAATAGAACTAGTAGTTTACCCGTCCGCTGTCCGGGTATATGTGATTAACATCATCCAAACTCACTGCTGTCCGTGTATATATGATTAAAATCATCCAAACTCACTGTTGTCCGTGTATATATGATTAAAATCATCCAAACTCACTGTATATTTTAATATCACGATGACTACTTATCTACCTATTAAGAACATAAATAACTATGTCTATATTTAAAATAATGTTGACTTTTTATTTGATTTCGATTAATAACTATAACTCTTCTTGAATTGTCATACATACTAATTTAAAATCTTACATCTAATTCGCACAATTTAAAATATTTAGTTAATTATTTGTAATTGATAAACGTAGGAATTGCTAACACCATTAAATGAAGATAAATGAGATCCATCAATGTTAGATGTTTATAAAAGTATTAAAAAAAACTATCAACACAACCAAACGAAGATTATATTTATGTCATGAGAATATTATTTAAGAACATCAATAACACTGTCTACATTTAAGATAATAATGACTTGTAATAAATGATAAACATGCAGGATACATCTACAAAAAAAGCAGATAATGTTATCAAGATCTCACAAGTATATTACAAAAAAGCCAAAAAAACACAATGTATACTATAATATACAATAAATCATAAACATGCAGAATACATATACAAAAAAAAGCAATTGATGTTATCAGGATCTCCCAAGGATATTACACAAAAGGCAAAAAAAAACACAATATATACTATAATATACAATTTCGTTGGCAAAACACAAACCGTTGAAACAAACACAATGACTTGTTATCCAACTATTAAGGACATCAATAACCATGTCTATATTTAAGATAATAATGACTTTTTATTCGATTGCGATTAGTAACTACAATTGTTCTTATATTCTCATACATCGAATTGTCATATGTACTAACTTAAAATCTTACATCTAATTCACACAATTTAAAATTTTTAAGTAACTATTTTTAAATTGATTAACATAGCAATTGCTAACACCATTAAATAAAGATAGACGAGATCTATCAAAGTTAGATCAACATAAACTAAATCAATTACAATTCTCTCTATGGTCGCTCGAAGAAAAGGGAGCATATGAAGAACTAAACAAAAAAGTCGGCATCATCGGTGATAACAATTACAAGCGAACCTGGAGCAGCATCGGATAGCTTGATGGAGTCCTCCACTCTCCCCCATCAGATTTCAAGAACAACGCAGAAGAGGTTATCACACAACTGTTGAAACAGGATCAGAAAATCTGCGACATCCTCGCCGATCTGTAAAACAAAAGAAAGAATAAAATCGCATGGAAGAAGGCAAGAGTCATTGAAATCTTTGGAAGTGTTAATTGTAGCGTATAATATTTTATACATATTTCACTCTTTAATCTTTCTTTATATTTAATTTAATAAAATTAATATCCATTGCATACAAAGTAAACACAATGACAAGAACACATAACATAGTGTATAGAAAATCCACCTAGTTGCAAAACACAATAATCAGACGCAATAACACGATATATAGAATCAGTTGCAATACCATGGCTAATATTAACACTATCCATACCACCACTATTCAACTATTTGTTTATTTAATTAAACAAACAATAAAATATAAAATATAATAAAAGGAAACGCAATCAACATCATATCTATCACAATCAAAACAACTTCATCATCACCGGCGTTTCATATCTCCTTGAAGATCATCGCCGCCGAAGATTTGATCGACAAAAAAGTAACTTCCGATTGTAAATCTTAACGGTTTAATTTCTATTAGATTTCTAAACCTCTGTTAGATACTTAATCAGCGACATATGATGGTTACTGCAGCGAATAACTTGTTTGTAGACGTCAAATATGATTTTAGGTTTCAATCATCTTCAACCTCTAATATGTTATGTATAGTTGATATATATCTTATGTATTGCATGTTATGGACATTGTCGAACTAATGTTTACAGTATAATGTGATAATAATATATGAAAAAGTTGCAATCAAACAAATGGGGGTGTTTGGGTTAGCTTATTTTGGAGCAACTTATGACTTATTGACTTATAAAAGTTAATAAGTTGTTTTTTGAGTGTTTGGGTTAGCTTATTTTAAAGGGTTTTGTGTGTTGACAAGCCATTTTTGAGAAGTCAGAATTTCTAACTTCTCACTTGTCACTTATATAAGTTAATAAGACATTTTTAAGAAGGAATCCCAAACACACACGGATGAAAACATATGATTCTGTTATAATTTTTTTTATTTTTGGGGTTCCTTCTCTAAAAGTACTTATTAACTTATATAAGTCATAAGTGAGGAGTTACAAATACTAACTTATCAAAAACAATTTCTCAACACACAAAAATAACTTAAATAAGGTAACCCAAACACTATAAACACAACTTATTAAATTTTTTAAGTCAATAAGATATAAGTTGCTCCAAAATAACCTAACCCATGTGCGATTACGCAAAAAGAGATATTTTACGAATATATATATATATATACGGATATATTGAAACGGTATACAGAAGAGATCTATTGCACATTATGAATTAGGAATAATATTCTCATGACATAAGATTACATTTTAACACATTGTCTATTAATACTAACAGTTAATATTAAATGTTATATATCACAGGTATACAAAAATGATTACGTCCTGCCTGTCTCTATTACAAGACCCTAAATCATTGAAACTGGTATGTTGTAATGCCTTCAATAAGTAAGTGTAAACTTCATTACGTAAACTGAAATTAGTAAATGTAACTACAGGCATTACCAATTGAGTTTGTAAAGCTTGTGGGAGGAGATTACTGGAACGGGACAAAGGTAACGATAAATCATGAAAGCGGAATAAGCTGTACAGCATGGCTGAGAAGTGTAAGAGGTGAAAGTGTTGTCACTGACGGATGGATAAGTATTGTAAAAGGTCTTAAATTGACAAAGAACACCTTATTGGTTTTGAGGATAATCAAAGAAAAATGTCTACAAATACATTGTTTCATACAAAACGTTTGTGATGAATCGTTCTTGACAGTCAACCGTTACGGAGATTTAAAGATCATAGTAAGTATAGTTATATGTTAGTAGGAATTTGTTTTTTGTTATACTTGTCAGCAAATGGAATAAATGAATATATGTTTATAAAATATTACACAACTTTTCAGGTCATTCTAGAAGCTTATGTGAACAAATTTTACTGTTACTGGCCAGTAAAAGATTCTTATAACATATACACAGCAGGTCAGTGTTGGAAAGTTGAGACCGAAAAAATAAATGCATGCTACGTTTTTGCTAAAGGGTGTCCGGAGATGTTTGAATATATTGACATAGAAGACGGTGATATACTGATGTTGATGAAAACAGACAGCGAATCGTTTGACTTGACACTTTATCGTAACGGAGTTGAGGTTGTTTTTAGAAAGAAGGAGACAACTAAAGACAACTCAGTTGTTGAAATACCTAAACACACATACTATGAACACTTGAACTCTGTTGTAAATAATTTAAAGTAAGTTAAAATGGTTTGCTATTCAATACGACTTATTTACAGATGTTATCGTATAACAGATCTTCACTGATCAAGAAGACTCAATCGACCAATTCATTACTGGGGTAATCAGTTTACATATTTTTACAATACAATATATTGATCCTCAGATGTTAATGAATTTTAAAAATCTTGGATGCAGATGAATGATGAGAAACATGAAGTGAATAAGAAAAGTGTTGAAAAAGAAAAGTTGAAGTCTGAAAGAAAGAGTTTTGTAAGTGAAGGAAATAACAACAAAAAAAAAGATGTAAGTCTTTGAAACATAATAACGGATAAGTTATTTGTTCATATTATTATACATACTTAGTTGACGATTGTAGTTTAATTTGCTTTAATGTTACGGGCTGTAATAACAGGTTAAAAAGAAAGGTAAACAGATTGCATCCGATTCTACATCTGAAGAACCTAAACAACTTATATGCTGTACAACTTATGATCATTCTACCGTGTCAGCAACTGGACGACAAACACGAGATCGTTTGGTAAGTTAAGCATAAGTTAACAAAATATTCCAATGAATATTTCTTGTACATTAACATATATATATATATATATATATATATTGAAAGGAAATGCATGTTTGAAATGATAAGGTTAACAAAAACGGGAAAAGAAGTCAGATGGCGTTGAAGGTAAGCAATGAAGACGAAAAACGTGTTGCACATCAAAATTATGATCAAGAAAGTGGTGCGTATCAATTCAACAGGAAAGCAAATTATCGAATGGTATGTCATTTCTGTTATTTAATGAGAACAATTTACAACACCATTCATGAGGCTATTTATACGTATAGAATTACCAGTTAAACACATAACAATTGAACTTGGTTTGCAACAAAAAACCTTAAAACAGTTGTTTTTTTTTCTAAACAATAAAGTATAACTTCACTTATAACCTTCATAGAATAACTATAATAGATAATAGATACTAAATTATGTTTATTCAAAAATTGACAATTGATATTTGTTGCTGCTGACAATTATATCCAACACGGCTAATATACTTGTTAACTCTTACATCAATGCAGCGATTACCTGTAGAAGTTGCAAACAGAGCAAGGCTAACAAAGAAGGTGCATCAAATGAATGTCAGAAACATGGATGGGAAAACAGTTGTGAAGATAGTTAAGCGACAGAAGGATGGAAATGGATTTAGGTATGCAATTGAAGGGTGGCCAAGTTTCATAAAGGAAAATGATATTAGCGAGGGTGACAATATGCATTTAACTTATGTAAAATCAGGAAACCTCCTCATGTTGACGCATGTGGATGCAGTCAGCCAAGCTTAGCAGTTAACGCTATCTGCTAATGATGCAGATGTCTACGTATATAAACTAATGCCTTTTGTCGTCATCATTTGATGGTTTTTGGTGGGACATGTTGGAACAACTTATTGTGTTTTTTTGGTTGGTTGGTAGCCTAACCTTGATGACAATTATTACTATATTAGGGCATGGATGACATATTTTGTTTAGAATTATAATTTGTAAACAGTAGTCGAAGTTCATATTTGGTTATAAATTTAGTTGTGATTTCCTGTATACAACATTAGAAGTCTTATTGGTAATATTTCCATCATCCAAATGCACTGCATATTTTAATATCATAATGACTTCTTATACAACTATCTAGAACATCAATAAGTGATTCCATAAAAAAAGTGTCTCCATATTTAAGATAATAATGACTTTTTTATGCGATTGCAATTAGAAACTACAACTATTCTTGTATTGTCATACATCGAATTGTCAAACATAGTAAATTAAAATCTTACATCTAATTGGCACAATTTAAAATGAATTAGTTATTTGTAAATTGATAAACGTAGAAATTAATAACACCATTAGATGAACTTAGATAAGATATATGAAAGTTAGATGTTTTCAAAGTGTTGAAAGAACTACCGATGTCAAACAAACGTTGATTATATTTACTGGCATAAAATATTACACACCAAACATATTATAAACATAATAGAACAATTAAAATAACACATTAATTTCGAATATTGATTCTCCATATACAAAAAAATACCAACCACAAAAACAACCACAAACATAATACTATGTATATAACACAATGATAACAACAAACAACTAAATACAAAACCATAACTAAACATGTGGTGAAACTACAGTTTCAATATAGCTTGCACCTACAATGCCTTGTGTAAAGATGATAGGAAAATAACCATGCATCTTCTTTGCCCTTACGTTTATCTGAGCAACATCACCCCATTCGTGTACTATAATTAATTTGTTATTACCATCAATGTAGTGCACAGATGACCCTATCATCAACGGCATAAACACACACGGTACAAAAGACACCACTTTCGACCAAGTATTATTTTGTAGACGCCACAATTGAACATCTACACTACACATTCCAATACTAACCAACATATGAAGTTCATCTCGTATAGTCACCAACTGACCTATAGATTCCACACTCAATGTATCTGGGTAACCTACATTTTCTATTACGAAAAGCGATTCCTTTGAAAAATGAATACCTACATAGAAACTACCCCAATTAACAGTTGACACAGGTGAGTAAAACCTCCTAAAACTCCGAGTAGTGGTGGTAAACGGTTTTCACACACTATGGGCGATAGGGGGTAAATAAAATTAAATAACAATATATATTAGAAACCGTTTCTAATTTACAGGTAAACATATACACATACATGGAGATACTTTTTAATCAATCACATACACAAATATACTTTTTATTAATTAATCTTATTTTTATAAATTACTTTGTTAGTTGTCAAACATTGTGTTATTACAATTGTGAAAATAATTACATCGTAGATTTTTTTTGGCATTGGGTTTTATATATTATTTTGTCCTTTTTTTTTTAAAATATTGTTTTTTATGATAATAGGATTATTGAAAAATAATGGACACCACAACTAAAAAATAGGAAGTTAGTTACACAATAGTACAAAATATAAAAATAGACACCTACAAAAAAATCAAATATATGGAAAACAGAAAACCAATAACACATTAATAAACAAAACATAAAATGACAATATTCCAGCAAAAAAAAAAAACAAAAAAAAAACAAAAACAAAAAAATCCAGTAAGAACTATTCCTTAACCGGACATATTACAAAGTGGGAAGTTTCTAATTGTCCTTAACTGCACAATATGTAACCATTATTAAAAAAGAATGAGAAAGACAGCAAAATGTAGGAATTAATTACACAATGTTATATTTAAATATAGTCAAGTACAAAAGAAATCAAATATATAAAAAAACAGAAAAACAATGACACAATGATACTCAAAAAACACAATGACTATACTAAAAGAAATCATTATTCAACATATAAATTAGCAACTATCTTGTGCATCTTGACTTGTACCCCATGCTTGGGGGCTTTTTCAAAAAAAAAAAAACTTCATTTTCCACTTTTAACCTTAGAGTTTTATCTTTTATATTTTAACCCATTACTTGATTTTCCACTTTCAACCTTAAAGTTTTATCTTTCACATTTTAACCCATTTGAAATTTTTACTTTTAACTCAAACTTTTTCAACGTTTGTAATTTAACACAATACTTTATTATTTATAACTTTGGTCCCCCATACTTTTTATCTTTCGTAAGTTTTTCGTTTTACGGTTCGTTCTAAATTTTGTGAGTTAACTTGTCGTAGCTTGTATGTGAGGTTCAACGTTTTTGTTCTATTTTTCCATATTTGATAGACCCGTCGCAACGCGTCCATTTTTTCCCTTTTGAAAAAATTCGCCGCAACGGGCGGGTCCTAGATCGACTAAGTTATTATTTTCTACATTTTATGTTTCTGGTTAATTTCTTCACATTAACACACTGTAACGGGTGTGCGTGGTTCAACGATTTTAGTCTCCTTTTTGTTCAGTGTAATTTTTACCATTTTATCTAATTTATTTTTACGATGTTGAGAGTCGATGTCGTTGTGGCATTGGTGCTACTTGGCACGGTTTTACGAACGTTTTTAACCTATTAAATCTTTACTAATATTTTGTTTCGGTTTACCCCTATACTTCCTTTACTTAAAAACTATTTTTTGCGTGCATATTTTATGTATGGGTATGTATAAATATGATTTCTTCTACATTCCGACGTAAACTTTTTTTATAGACGAGTCAGGTCAAATATAATACGTTTTCGTTTAAAGAAACCATTTTTACGTGCATATTTTTATGTACGTTTTCGTATAAATCCAAGTTATTGTTCGATATGAATTCCATTTACTTTACGTTTGATCAAATGACCATGCTTATACAGGTTACATTGAGTTCAACTGGATACGTCGAAATGTGTGTTTTCATATGGTTAATGCATCATATAACGTTTGGACTAATACATTCAATGTTTACGATGTACCCGCGCCACAACGCGGGCGGGTCTTAACCCTAGTTCAACTAAAAACTAATCATTAACTGCACCTATTACAACGTGAGAAGTTTTTAATTCTATGTAACTGCACAATGGTAAGGGCTTCCAAGCTGCTCTAAGGGCTTGGTCTCCAAGGGCCCATTGTGTTTTTTTTGTAGACCTTTTTGTTTTTAAACCACAATCACATGTAATCATAATTAAATACGCACAAAGCAATGTAAGTCCCGTAGAACGGATCTTTCAATGATATCAAACAAGAACTTGTGTAAGTGCGGAAACCAAACACAAGATGATTCAAGATAGACCGAAGAAAATTGAAAAACGAAGAACACAATACCGAATCACTTTCAAACTTGCACACGTTCTATTACTTGAATAAGCAAAACGTCTAGTACAAGTTGACACACCACCAATCGCCTCTCTCTAACTCTCTGTAGGAAATTCTGAAACAATGAGGCTCCTAGAGGTTCAACCCTAAAACAAGTTAAAAACTTGTTTATATACTAACTCAAGCCCAATTCCCTACATGGGCTCCCCTTGGGCCTGCTTGGCCCACATGGCCTAAAGCTTGGCCCAAGTGACCTATAAAGGTCCAAAACCTAATATAAACTAACCCGGTAAGGCCCAGTTCGTAACCATAGCCCGTTGTATTAATTTGATGCGTCAGTCTCACACTTTAGGGTCTAATAAGCAAATATTAAAATCATACACTCTCAATGAATATTTAACATGATAATATAAGCACATTAATTCATAAAGATTCAATCTCATTGTGACAAACTATACCACACATAAAAAACAACCACAAACATCAATTCCCTACATGGGCTCCCCTTGGGCCTGCTTGGCCCACATGGCCTAAAGCTTGGCCCAAGTGACCTATAAAGGTCCAAAACCTAATATAAACTAACCCGGTAAGGCCCAGTTCGTAACCATAGCCCGTTGTATTAATTTGATGCGTCAGTCTCACACTTTAGGGTCTAATAAGCAAATATTAAAACCATACACTCTCAATGAATATTTAACATGATAATATAAGCACATTAATTCATAAAGATTCAATCTCATTGTGACAAACTATACCACACATAAAAAACAACCACAAACATCAATTACTAACTGATCAAAACAACGAAGAACAAAAAAAGAACTACATAAAATAGCATAACTAAACATTTGGTGAAATTGTAGTTTCAAAATAAACAGATCCATTCACACCTTGAGTAAAGATGATAGGCAAAAAAACATGCATTTCCTCTGCCTCTACAGTTACATCAGTAATATCACCCAATTCTTGAACTATAATGAACTTCTTATTTCTGTTGATATAGTGCACAGACGACCCAATCATCAATGGTATAGAAATAGCAGGTGGACAAAAAAAATACTTTTGACCACTTTTCATTTTCAAGTTTCCACAATTCCATATTCACACTATAGAATCCGATACTAACCAACATATGGAGTTGATCTCGAATACTAACCAAGTGACCTGTAGCTTCCACATCCATTGTATCTGGGAATCCAACATCAGAAATTACCCTGCTATCAACATCTAAACGAAGTACACATGCGTTACCCACACACCACAACCTAGTCAATACGAAATACAAACAATTTGCACAAAACGTGCCTACAGACCAACTATAGACGTCAACATTAAACAGACTATAGTTTGAGAACATTGGAGTTGACCATGACCCTTCACTGAGAGAATAAATGTTAACAGCCAACATCATATGTGTCCGTTTAATATGCACAATATTGTAATCACCAGAAGACCTGACGCAAAACCCAAGACTATCCTGATTCGGATTAAAAAAACCCTGTGAATTAGAATTTGATAGCATCTTGAACACACGAGTTAATGGATTCCAAACTACCAATTCACCAGTATTGATTAGGCAAACACATACCATCCCATCCAAACTTGCTAGAAATAAAATATTGCACGGATGAGCGGTGAAGGGAATGTGAACTTTATCACCTAAGAAACATTTAGGGGATTCATTATCCACATAACGAATATCACACAATAATCGGTTAACGGCAATTATCTTATGATCACCTAATCTGCGCATGAAACGACAATGATTCATAGCAAACTCAGGTGTTGAAAGATAGACTAACCAATCTTTATACACAACCTTGCACTGTGTAACAACTTTTGACGGAAGTCTTGGGATTATATTCATCAGTATCAGCAGAGACGGAAGAAACTTCACAGTCATTGTCAATGTAGGTTAAATAACAAACACTTTGACAATCAATACAACAAATATGAAAAGAGATTCCTAAGAAGATGAAAGTCCAACAAATATTATCACAAGCAGTAATTAACACACGTATATTAGAGCTCCTACAATTACGAGTAGTAGGTAGTTATTAAATAGATAACTATCCAGATTTTTTAAATCGGTTAATTTTTTAGTACACATTTACATTAATTTTATTTTTTGGCAAATATTCAGTTGAATAATAATTTACATAAATAGTAATAAAAACTTTTGATTCAATCGTATTTTTAAGTATAATATGGTAACTTTCTCTTATAAATACATACTCGAAATATTTTGTTTCATTGTATGTGTTGCAAGTACTATTTGATTGTTAGTCTTCTTTCTGATTTTTCGTGTTTGGGTTAACATGTATCGTCATGGTCCGAATTTTATCATAACTATACTTGATCCGCTATCCCTTCAACAGGTACATACCTTTCCGAATTATTTGTTTAAAGTAACGATTCCTATTGTTTCATCCTTTATTCAAAAGAAATTTGCCTTTTGTTTTTTGGTTTTCAGGCTATACCTATATGTATGAGTAGATTTATATGGATGAATAAGTTAGAATCTTCAACTGTTAGTCTTAAATTTGATGAAACGCAATCATGGTCTGTTGTTATCAAATTAATAAAAGATGTATTCTACTTTACGGATGGATGGTGTGAGATTTTAAACTACTTCGGCCATGAATCTTTCTTCATGATTTTCAACTATCTTGGTGATCATACTTTCAAGTTCAACCTCTTCTCTCATGATCCAAATAAAGAGTTTGGAAAATCGTTTTGTAAAATTATTCAAAATCCTATACAAAGTCCAACGGTACGTAATTTTCTTATACATTTTATTTTTTATTTTTTGTTATTACGATTTATTAAAAAAACATAATACGCATAAAATTGTAATAATTATTTTTTTACAGGTTCTACCAGATACTTTTATTTCAAAACATTATGATTATCGTTTACCGCATAACATGGTTATACTTAATGTATCCGAGTATCATCAATGGGAAGTCCATATTAGAAAGATTGGGCCAAATTATTGTATTGCTGATGGTTGGTTTAAATTTATTGAAGATCTAAGGTTAAATCCTGGGGATATTCTGTGTTTTCAAAAAAAGGACGTGAATCATATTAATATTATCATATTCAATAAAGATGGTCGTCAAGTTTTGTTAAACAACACTCCTTTGATTGAGCCAGAATATGAACATATTAGCAATGTGGAAGGTTATCGACAAGTTAGTGACGATCCTAGCTACCCTTTTTTTGCAATGACAGTAACTCATCAATTGGTATTATACTATCCTGTTTTATGTTAATTTTTTTTTTGTTTTTTAGTGTTTTTCATTTAATAACATTTACATATTTTTAACATTTTTACAAAATGTAGATCCTTCCCAAGTTAATTACTGACTTAACTGGTTTAAATGAGTTTTCTGAAGTAAAGATCAAAGTTGTTAAAGGAAATATTTGGGTTACGAATCTTCGTACACACAACATTGATGGTCAAATAAGGTTTGTCAATCAATTTATTATCTTAGTTATTATTTCTCATTTACCCAATGTGTATAGATCACTAACAAAATTTTTCATATTTTTTCTACCATAGGTACGGTGTTGTTGGATGGAAACATATACTTCAAGCTGAACATATTTCCTTAGGTGACGATTGCTTTTTCAACTGGTCTAAAACGAATTCGAGGCTATTGGTTACGAAACTCCAGCAGGCAGAAGTGTTACAGCAATAGAGTTTCAGTTTATATTGAAAACCCAAAAAACATATATCTTACATTTACTTTTCGATCCCCCTTTTTTTATGTTTGTAGTACAATGCGTTGGTTTTTTTTTAATATTTAAATTCAGATTGCCATGATAATTTCATCCGTACAGTCCGTTTATGATAAGTAACAAAAATCTACTTAAAAAGAATGGTATACATAACATACAAACTACTTAGAAAGTACCAAAATAAAAAACACAATGACAAAAAACACAATTGTATAACATATATGATTACACACAACACAGAGACTTCACGTTTACTTTTATTTTTGTTAGGATCTGAGTTTCTTATGATTGAGTTTGTTTGTCATAATTGAACAAATGAACGAAAGTAAAATGAGATTAAATGCAGCGGAAGTGGAATCAAACTTTGTAAACACAATCTAAGGGAAAATAGTTTTCGTAAACACATGTTTCTCATTACAAACCCTGTTTGGGGGGTTTTGATCAAGGTTTTATAAAGGGAAAAAGTGAATGCTGACGTGGCAACGATTACAAAAGTCCACGTGCCAACCCTTGGTGAAGGAATTAATAATGGAAGATAGTTGATTTATGAAACCACTGATGAAGCAAGATCAGTGGTTGCAAACGGTTATACTGGAAACAGTGGGTGATTCTAAGCTATCAGTGGACAGCCATCAGTGGGTTAAAACACTGATTTTGAACAACAGTGATTACCAAGGAAATGAGAGGAGAAGGGTTGACTTTCAGCAGTGGACAGTATTAACAGAACAGATGTTTGAACAAAAACAGTGATGTCTGATGGTGAATCAATGAGATATTGAATCTTTGATGATATATTTCAGCTACTTGTCTATCAGTTGGACTTTACAGCAACAGGAACAGCATCATAATATTCTTCAATCAGTGGTTGAGAAAACATCTGCTGCATGTGTACGGTCAAAACACTAAGCTTATTGCCTAGGAATTGATATCCCCCTAATGTAAGCTTTTCACACTCTTGGTATCTGTACTTGTTTGTGTATGATAAATCTTGACAACCATACTCCTAGCATATGCTATGTTCTTTGAGTGTGGCACAAGTTTTTCAAACTTGTTGTCACTGAACTGCAGAAGCCCCTCTTACAAGACATCTACCCAACTTTCTGTCTTTTTAGTACCCCAAGGTGCATGACTTGTTGATGAGATGACAAATGTTTCAGGATTAACCTTTTCAAAGAATCCTTTTTCATTGAAGATGTCAAGTGTTTGGTGAAATGAATGACTTGTAAAGGATTGATGTTTTTAAAAGGTGAAGCTGCACATGTAATATATGACACACACACACATACACAAAAATAATGACATAAAAACACAATGACAAAAACACAATTGTATAACATATTTGTACACAACCAACACACGTTTGGTTTTTTTTTTTATAAATTATGAAACAATTTAAAAGTTAGTAAAATTAGATAAACCTGGATCTGGGTACACTAAACGGTTAATGGCAGGAACGGTTACATAATGTAGAAACTGCTTGGGGAAACGATGCGAATAACTGAAGAGACACACGTTTACACACAGTTATTACTACACACACAAACCCATTCAGTTAACACGGGAAACTTAAACTGATACACGCTTTATTACGCATGAATAAACGAAAAATATTAATAACCTTTGTAATTATAACATAATAATCCAATCGCTTTTTTTTTTGTGAACGGAATAATCCAATCGCTTTACCGCCTATTCAATTCCCTACCCTTGACCACCTATAAAATAAACTAACCCATAAGTCCATAACACATCACCTATCTTTTAACACTAACTCGAAACATCTCTACATTCAACACAACTACAATCATGCCTGGATCACACTACCATTTCGGAGACACAACAAAGGCCAAGAAAATTATAACCACTGCACACTTTGTAGAGGATCAAAAGGATTCAGAAATCTTACGAACACTACAGAGAATGCATAACACCGCCACTGCAGATGTAGAGAGAAACAATACTGACATGAACTACAACGTTCTGCAGTATATTTCGAATGGGCTACAGAACGAAGATCAAATAAAGATTATACAATATCTGGATAAACAGTTACAGATAAAGAAAAACATAGCAGTTTCGTTAGAAGAACTCAAGGATACCTTGTGGGAGTACATGAAGACGAAGAACGAAAGGGTTACTATAATGAAGAACTATTAGAAACGTTTAATGATTACTTTTATTTTTTTGATCGCTCATGTATTTGACCTTCTACAAGTGTATCCTATCTACTTAATGTAATAACATATTTAAATATTGACAATGTCTTATAACAAATTTACCTAATGACTCTATTTTACCATTTTACCAAAAATTTTATTTGTTTTGCTTAGAATTTAGATGTATTACATAAAGTAACATATTACAAAACACATGATCAAGTAACATATAGAAGAATGTATACTAACTGATTGTAAAGTATTAACACAGTTATAATTAATAAACGTTTATTTTCTTACATAACTTGTGTAAGATTGCTCTACAATATTTAGGTTGATTATTTTACGTGTAAAATATCAATAAATATAAGACAGTAGATGAAACGTATTTGTTAATTTACAAATGCCTGTTGATATTACAAAAGAATTGTATTTAACGTATACCATTGTGTTATTGCCATTGTGTTAATAATAACAATGTGGTTTTGGGAAACATTACCATAAATACTGCATTTTTGTTATATGTTAAATTTGTTAAATATTAATCTAATATAAATTTCTCTATTACAAAAGTAATTAACTATTATCTACACACAAATTGACATCTATGAACATTAATAACCGCCTAATACAAATAATAGTCACACAAAATACACCAGTCAAAAGCTTTGAAAGTAAATACAAAAAAAAACAAAGAAAACAAAATATTTCGCAATCACAAAAACGGCATTACAAGGTACAAACATAAAGTTAACAAATTACTTGAACACACAAACATACTAACTGCATTAAAATAAAATAAAAAACATAAGCATAAACCGTTTATGGAATGTGAACAGACAACGACGGAAACGAACTACTTCTTAACGCGTTTCACCTTCTCCGAATTATTACTAAGTCTCTTCTTGTAGTTCCCTCCAATTTGTTTAGCAACCATAGAACCACCAACCGTTGAATTAGACATATTGTTGACAGCATCTTGCACTCCTATATGACTTTTGTTAGAATCAGTCATTTGATCATATTGAACAGCACCCTACATGAAACATAGATAACATGAAACACTTCTATAATTTCTAAATTATTAAAATGATATACAAAAAACCAATTACCTCTTTATTGATTTGTCTGGCAGAGCCCTCATATTGCTCAGTACCAACAATACCCTAAATGCAACAAACCAACATGTTACACTAAAAAAATAACCAACGTAATAAAATAAAAATAAAACAATTTATTCACCTTCATCACAGATTGACCAACACTGTCATCATGCTTCTTATCATTACCAATATCCTGCGATAACAAAACAACCAATATTACATTCAAAGTACATAAAAAAAATAACCAACAAAATAACATAAAAATAAATCGATTTATTCACATCCATCGTAGATTGACCAAAACTGTCATCATGCTTCTTATCATTACCAATATCCTGCCATAACAAAACAACCAATATTACATTCAAAGTACATAAAAATACACATCCAAATAAAAGAATCATTTACCTGAAGTCTCGCTTTAGTAAGGCAATCATTTACCTCCGTATCAATAATAACCTATATATAACATCAAAATCAATTTCCAGCTAACTAATACTATAAAGTTTAGAGAAAAATACACTTAACCTCTACTTCAGATTGCAAATGGTTGCCAGCTGTCTTGTTATCTCCAATAATCTAAACGTAACATACGAACCATTAATCAAATAACAGTAACAGTAACTTATATTACAAAGTTAATAAAGTCATGAAAATAATTAAAAGTTTGAAACTCACAAAAAACCAAACCACAAACACATATTGAGAATAAAAAACAAAATACATAAAGAATTACCGATGACTGCGTTGACGGTGTAAGAGAATTATCAACTACTGAGCTAAACACTTCATCAGCCATCTTTCATTCAACATCTTTGATCTTTGCACACATTTCAGTTTCTTCATCAATTTGAAGAACACCAGCTGATGGAGGAGTGGCAGCGTCAACAGATGTAGATATAGACCTAGGCTGTATAAGCACATTGATATCATCTACGAAGTAATGTTACTATTATCAAACAAACCAACTTACTAAGGTAAAGTCAAAATAATAGTATTAAGTAATATCAAAATTAAACTAACTCTAATTAACCATATTAAGTAATATCAAAATAATAGTAACAGTAACCTATATTACAAAGTTAATACAGTCATGAAAACAATTAAAAGTTTGAAACTCACAAAAAACCAAACCACAAATACATATTGAAAATAAAAAACAAAAAACATAAAGAGTTACCGATGATTGCTTTGACGGTGTAACAGCATTATCAACTAATGAGCTAAATACTTCATCAGCCATCTCCCATTCAACATCTTTGATCTTTGCACACATTTCGGTTTCCTCATCAATTTGAAGAACACCAGCTGATGGAGGATTGGCAGTGTCAGCAGTTGTAGATATAGACCTAGGCTGTATAAGCGCATTGATATCATCTCCGAGGTATTTAGAAACAGTAAAACGGTTGGAAAATTTAGGCGCTAAATTATAGGGATCAATCTTAATAACAAAAATAACCCTTCGAGAACATAAATTTTCATTCAAATACGATTCTATCCAATTTGGATCATCAACACCCTACAAAAAACATAATAAGCTATCAACACAACTGAACAAACTAATATATACTAATCATGCAAAAAATTCAACAACTAATAATTGTAAAAGGAAATGTAAAATAAACCTCTGACAAAGACTTATTAACTAACTCATCAGCAGATATTTTAAGTAGAGATACTGCAGCTTCATTAAAAACAACACATGTCATCTCATCATTGGTACCACTAGTAACACAAAGTTCCAATTTGTATCTGCAAAACAGAAACCATTAATAAAACGAAAAACAAACAACAAATAAAATATTAAAAAAACTTACACATAATGTGGATTGACAACATCTTCTTCACAGTTCCAACACAAATAGTAACCGTCAACCATTGACGCCTTCTTACGACATTTGTTACACTTAACATATTTCCAATCACTATGCATTTCCACACCACTTATGTTTGCATCAATGTTGAAAATTGTTCCCTGTACATGATTTAAAGTCAAAAACTAATAATTAAAAGTGAAAAACTAACAAAAAATAATTTATTTGGGTGTATTAGCTGTACAATACCTCAGCCACATCTCCTGCTGTAAGAAGGCTGTATATGTTTGCAATACTCGTAATTTGAAAGGTGGCTGCATTGTCTTCAATGATAGTAATTTGAGGAGACTCACTGAAAACAAAAAATACAACGTATATAAAACATAAAATAATAATGCATCTAATAAAACATGCCAAATCACATAATTACATAATCCTGTAGGCATCAATTTCAGGTATAGAAAGATTCAAGTAAATTTGAGTCGCCACAGTTATCATTAAACTTGTAGAACCTAATTCAATACAAACATTTAAACATAAGTTATAAATAATCAAAATTAACAATGCAACATATCCTATACATAACACCATACCCTTGTAAGATCGAACTTTGCAAGATGACAAAATAATAACAACTGTATTTTTTGCAATTCTTCGAATATAACCATCGCTAAACTGATTCACCAAGTGTCCCCATAATGAAACATTCACCTTCATATCACTGAATTATATATATTTAAGAATGAGATAGTAAAAATAAACAATATAGACGAAAGAATTAATATAGACAACACTAACATACTTTGTGTCAGAGATAACAATGTTTCGTACACCAGGATTGCAAGATGAAACAGATTCGAATTGATACTGAACAGAGCCCCATTCCCTAAGAACGCCAATAACATCTACACACACACACATATATATATATATAACATTAGAAAACTTGAAGAATAAAAAACTAACAGAATAAAATGCATACATACCTGTAAGATATTTGTCATCATTAACACGATCGGCTAACAGATTGAATGGAAGAAAATCAAACACATATCGTCTGAAGATAGATGGATGCATCGGACAAGTAGTAATACTTGTTGAATACAAGAACCGAATGAAAATATCGCACCGCAATGGACGATACATGGTACTATACTTATGAACAACAAACTTACGAATCCTGTAAACACATCCCTCTTTAAACGCATTCTGAAATAACCTCAGCAAGTTAGATGGAATCTTTGCATGAATAGATGAACCCTGAAAAAACATATACATTTTAAGATTAGATAATTACCAATGTAAAATAAAAAACTAAACAATATTGCATTACAAAGAAATACTTACTTGTGCATCAGATAGAATCATGTCAAACGAAAGGATACGATTTGTTTTAGGGTTGAGCGATGTCCAAGCACGTGAGACCAACACATCAACTTGCCAGTTGTTGGTAAAATAAGCACGTAAATCCGAAATACTTGCACGATTCATTTTATAAAGTAATAAGCTGCAAATATATATAAGACTGCAATCAACATCACACATATAATCCATAACACTATAAACAAAGACTACATATATAGACCCATATATATACACACAAGGCTAATAATACTCAACAAAGAAAACATGTTACCTTTGAACAACCTAGTTTGACAACACCAATTACACAATACTATCAGCTGGCGATAATGGCAAATTATAAAAAACTTCCTTGTACACAACATTTTTAGTCATATTGTTAGGACATTTTTCTTTATTATCCACATAGAACTTTAGTCCAGCACGAGATGTTACGCGAGATGCAGCAACATATAACTGTCCATGGGAGAACATGGGCTTTACTAAGTAAACACAAACATTATTAAAAGTTTGGCCTTGACTTTTGTTAATAGTCATAGCAAAACAAACTTTTATAGGAAAATGTCGTCGCTTAAATTCAAAAGGCCAAGACGAATTACTTGGAGTCATATCAATTCTACCAATGAATACTTTCTCTCCAACATGTGGGCCTGTAATAATCGTACATTCAAGAACACGACGACTTATTTGACTTACAACCAACCGCGTCCCATTACACAAGCCACGTTGCATGTTTAGGTTACGCAACAAAATAACAGGTGCACCAACCTTGAGATGTAGTACATGATTCGGAAGTCCAGAAAATTTCAAACTGTTAAGAAACTCAGGAGCATACATAGCACGCAATTCTTCAACATTTTGTGTACTCGCACATATCTCATCAGCACTAAACAATGTATACATTTCACCTGGTATCTTCTCAAGAACATGTTGGTTAATCGTATCAACTTCATCATTAGTCGGACAAAGAATGCAACATTCCTTCAAGTAATCGACATCATTAAATCTGTTCATAATATTAGGGAACGTATTTAACACAACGGACTCAAGATGTTTATCAGTTACAGAAATTAACATATCTCTTGGTATACGAATCCATGTAGCATCATCTGATCCATCCACAGAAACTGAAGGAAGACAACCAGTCCCCATGTCTAAAAGCCATTTACTAAATTCCTGCATTTGAATAAGATCCCTACCAAAAATACTTGGATCACGTAAACGCATGTTATGTGACACTCTAGGTTTTCCCGAGCAAATATCTTGTAATTACATTGGGTGTATATATGTTATTAAATGAAAGTTGTGTTATCTTCTTGTTTTATGTGAGTGTGTATGTGTAATATATTATAATATATATATAAGTATGTAGTGGGCCGAGACCACCATAAACCCGACTCGAGACCATCCGGTCTCGAGTGAGCCAATCAGTTGGGCCGTGTGCACTTGAGCCCACTCGGAAACCCTTATGGTGCACCAACTCGGTCCGGGTATAAAACCCACAAGAGTGGCCAACCTTGCCACTTTTCACCATTTGCAACATTTCCACACACACTCCCTCTCTCTCTAGAAAACCCTAAACCCTAACAATCAAGCATCAACCTCTCCTCCCCTTCTCTCTCGGATCAAGCCGGCGACAACCACAAGGGACTCTCGGATCAGCTTGTACACACCGATTTGAAGGCTTCATTCTTCACTACTTCATACCCTTTTGCCCATACTTGATCCTGTTAGTGTTCCCTTCATTATAGGTGTTAATGTATGGTAAAAGGGTGTGCTTGATGAATATTACACATGCCAAGATTAAATATCTCTTTATATGATTTAGTGGGTTAAAAATGATTAAATGATGATGTTGTTTAAGAATGATATGCCAAGTTGAGATAGCAAATGTAGTTGAACCGATGATTGTATGTTATGATGTGACACAAATATGTTTAGGAAAATGATAAAGCATGAATATTAGCTATGTATTGACTTGAATGATGGTATGCAAAATCACAAATATCGAGTGTATGTTGATGATGATTATGTGCTAGAATTTGGGCCGGAGATGATGTCTAAATTGTGTTTCGACTTAGGATTATGAATATGCAAACAAAAGATGAACTACTTGAATATGTGTTGGATATGTGATGAATGTGCTTGATGAACTATATGAAGATCATTGAAAATATTTGAAATAGCTAGTGTTTGATCCGTTTTGATTAGGCTTTAGACAAGGGGACATGTTTATGCATTTTCATTGGATGAGTACATAGGATCATGAACATGAATTTTTATTGGCTAGTACAATCTGTGCAAACATTCTAGAAACAATCATGTTGCAAGTCGAGACATTCAGTCTCGACTCGAGACCGAAACAATTGAACTCGAGACTACGGAGATTGCTACTCGAGACTGCCAAGTGGACAACTCGAGATCAGGACATGCACCTCATGAGTCGAGACCAACATTGTTGCGACTCGAGATCTTCTGATCTCGAGTCAGGACTGAACTCGGAACCTTCAAGGTTGCGACTCATGCATGCACCACTCGAGATCTTCCGGTTGCGACTCGAGACCTTGCACTCTCGAGTCGAGACCACATGGTCTCGACTGGGCTGCCTGTTTTCGTATTGGGCCAAAATGTACAAACTGTTCAAGCTTGTTACTGTTAAAGCGCACTATGTGTTAACTGCTACTGTTGACTGTGTAATTGTTAGAACAGGCCCAATACCCTAGTATGTTTTGTATGCTATGTGTTAAATACGTGTACCATATACGTGATTACTTGTACCCAAACCTGACCTATACTGGTAACCATTTAGGACGTGGTGACCAGCACACTTAACCAAGTAAACTAAACTGCCGAGCAACCCAAGGTGAGTTCACACACTAAAAGCATGCGTCCCAGGGAGGGACACGAACAAACTAAAGAATGTTTTCAAACTACTAATTTCCGGGGGAATATGCAAATGGTACTCTTGTACTACTACATCCGGGGGAGATACGTTTGGGTATTATTTATAAATCACAACTAGCAACACTAAACAAATCTCTATCATGTAAAGTCCCTGCTTATAGTACCGATTAATCGCCGGGGGCGAACGGGTTATTAGTTGATAGCGCTATTAGGTTTGACAACCTCACACCGTGACCGGGGGAGATCGGGCGTGAACTAGTAGACCTTGCATCTTGGTCAATGACGATAGACATTGACCTGGGGCACAAAATCTTCTCGTCAACAGTTTCGGTAATTCAAGTTTAGTAGCTTTCATATGGGGTAGCTCCCCATGACGTGATTATAAATGCTTTACCTAAACAACCTACATTTTCTTTTGAAAAGCTAAAACTGGACATCTCGTGAACTCGCCAACATGTTTGTTGACACCCTACTGCATGCTTTGCAGGTAACCAGTGAATCAGGAGCTTGCAGCTTGGGGATATGTAGTGGTCGTCTTAACCCGTGTGTTGGGTTTTAAATAATCTGAACTATGAACCTTGTTTTGAGACTGCTTGGTCTATGCTTCCGCTGTTTGTTTAAACTGTTATTTGAACTTAAACTTTTAGAATTTTAAAATATGGTGTTTACTAACTATTGTGGTTGGTGAATACTTTTACTATTAATCAATGCTCAGTATAATTGGTGGCTGGATCCTGGTCAGTCACGCCTCCAAGCGGTAGTACTCCGCATGTGGATTTTGGGGGTGTGACATGTTAGTTGTCAAAGAAAACACTTTACATGACCTCCATATATTCGGCGACTTGTTAATCGTTGAAGCAACAATTTCACTTCGTGAACCAAACTGAACAACAGGAAGTATCTGCCGAAAGGCACCACCAAATGCGACAACCTTTCCACCAAATACTTTATGCTCAGCACCAGCCATGCTGTCTCGACACATATCCCTCAATGTTCGATCAACAGCTTCAAATACATGGCGATGTTGTAGAGGTGCTTCATCCCAAATAATAAGTGAAGCATAATTGATTAACTTAGCCAAATCTGAACCAACATCAATGGCACAACAAGAGTCCTTATCAACTTCAATAGGGATGCGAAACCGAGAATGTGCTGTACGCCCACCAGGTAGTAATAAGGAAGCAATACCAGATGACGCAACAGTCAAAACTATCTCATTATTTGATCGAATACGAGCTATAAGGGTCGTCCATAAGAACGTTTTCCCAGTTCCTCCACTACCTAACACAAAAAATACGCCTCCTTTTCTAGCCTGAACAGCAGAATATATACTATCAAACACTTCCTTTTGTTGACTATTCAACCCAGCGTATTGCTTAATAAAACGTGTCCTTTCCTCATTAGCATCATACATTCTCTCAAATTGAACCAACCTGTTGATAAATCTATCTTCCGAAGTATGGTCAATCTGCGATAAGGTTGGAAAGGAAGACAACGACCGGCCACTCTGAATCAACACTTGTTCAATCTCTTTCATAGTATAATTCAATACTTCAGCATCTGAGAAATTCAATGAAATTTTTTTCAAAATTGTTCGATATTTATGAAGAATGTCCTCTGATAGGTATTCATAACAATCAAAAAATAATTGCCGAGGATCACTAACAGTACAAAATAACAAAATTGTAACAAACAATTCACGAAGGCGATCCCCAAATTGCCAATGATAAGCCTGGCGTACAGCATCAACCCATTCAACATCATCACCCAAAAGACTTAATGCTTTACAAGCGGACATATACGTTGGATGTTCCACCCCGTCAACAGTTCGAATCTCTTTAAAACTTCTCGGACCACGCACAACATTTAATAGCATTCTAAGATAATACTTTTCACCCATCGTAGGACTTACATAATATATACGTCCAATAGTTTGAAATGAACCTTTACGGGGCTCCCACACCCTTTCCTTCTCATGTCATGTAAACAAAGTTGGGTATTCGGCATACGTCAATGTCCGACCAAACTCATACCTTTCATTTGCAGCCATCCATTCAGTAAACTTTGACATTGCAGCTGTTGTTCGTTGTAAAACATCAGAAATTTGCTCATGATCCTTAAAATATACTCTATTACACCCTTCTTCATGAAATGGGAGTCTTTCAACAGCCACTGAACGATAATGCATGTCAAACTCAAATATCTTCCAACACGCCTCTGATGCTGAAATATACCTACAGTTCATGTACTGCTCAATCTCATTTTCATGATTTAAAAGTGATGTAAATGTTGTTCTCCCACCTTGACCTTCCAATACTGCGGTAGCACGATCTTGACCTTTGTTAATATAGCTGAAAAGATATTTAACCAACATTCCTTGGTTACACCATTCAACATTGATATGGCAACCATACTTTATAAGCAACGCACGATTATAAGGAAAACATATCCATTATCTAGCATAATATCTTGCCGACCAACACGAACTTTACGTGAGTTATTACGTCGTCGATACGACGGCCACCCATCATTTCTAATAAAAGTTTCGTCACAATAACTCTTCGGAAATCCTTTAGTACATTTGCCATCATTCATACAAGGACTCGAAGGTCTAAGGTTACCACATGGACCATGCATCATATGAGTACCAACATTTAAAAAACCGATTGGGTCACCCGATTCAGAAGGCAGCTCAGCATATATAAATCTATCAATTTCATCCGGTGAAGAAATTTTATCAGCTTGACTAAGAAACACAAGAATGTGGCAGACCACGTTTTTGAAACTCTATTGTGTAAAGAACTGCAAAGACAAAAAAAAAAAAAAAAAAAAAAACACACAATGTTTTAACACACATCATAATAACACATTAATCACATGTTAACATACAACCATTGAGAATAAAATTCATTTAACTTACCCACTTTAGGAACACCAAAATGATGCTTTTTCCTTATGTCTTTCATGAGCTCATCAAGTTTGATCTTAAATATCCGTGCAACAATATCAGGTCTTTCAAATACTAAGTGACCCACTGTGTTTCCCTGCAAATGCCGTTGAATTTCATGCCATTTTGGGTTACACGTCATGGTAATAAAAAGATCCGGAATACCAGCCCAACGACAAATTGCCATCGCATCTTGATATTGTTGTATCATATGCCTAGGCCCCCCAGTGAAGGACGCTGGCAACACAACACGTCGACCTATAGAATCACAGTTTGTCTCACCTTCTAATATACGATCATGCAACCCATTATACAACTCCGAACGAATTGTTGTCTGATGAGTCTTGTACCATTGTAAGTCATGTTCAAGCACTTGCGTATATGCATCAACAACAAATGTAAGAAATAACCGGCCAAAACTATGCAATGTTCTACCTTCTTCCATTCTAACCATCAACCGAAAACAATAGTATTCTCTCAATGAAACATTTTTTCTTTTACTTTCAGCACTAATATTACTTAGAGGAATGCCCACAATAAAACCATCTTCGCCATACGGGAAAAGTAATGGATATTGCAACGACATGTAACTGGGATGAAGTTCAGAAATACGTTTCGCATTTGTACTACCACGGTTTTCAACAATAATATCACGGCAATCTGTAGGATTACCATCACCCGGAATCAATGCAGCAACTTCATTGACCGTAGGCAAATTAAACTGTCTCGCATCCCTTCTTCGTGTACCAAGCAGTCTAAGTCTAACAGGTTGCTGCGAAAAGTGAGTAAATCTTTCTTTGGCCATCCTAAAGCTCTGAACTAATGGATTGTGCCGATTAAGCATTTTAATTAAATCATTAACTAAACTTCGAATACATGCATCATCATTCCCAGACTGAATACACTTCTCAACTGCTTTTAATCGATTGTCAACCTCATTTTCTGTGTCATAAATATATAGTTGTGCAAATCTTGGCCGTCCATCAATATGCTGAGGTAACAAAGTACCAATCCTATGATGATTATGTCCATTCAACACATATGTATAGGGACCACCTCCATCATTAACATCCGAACAGACTTTACCGCCAGTAGAAGTAAACGAAAACATTGAATTTAGAAGCTTGATATTCTCTTTAAACACCTTAGATCGCGGTTCACCATTCGCCTGTAAAAGCCGCCGCAATGGTTGCGGAGCATGCCGAAGTAAAGGTAAAACAACCTTGCCTTTACCACAACAAATAGAGAAAGTTGGATTAGATGGAGCAAGATATTTAGTACTTCTCTCACCATACCACAAGATCGCTTTGCAATAAGGACATACATATTCTGTAATTCCACAATCCCAATATGATACATCTCCTATACAAAATAAAACAATCATATAAGAGAAAGTTATATTTATCATTTTAATGAGGCATTCAAACAACTAACAGTCATCAATGAACAATCCATACTTGATGAGTTTTCATCTTGGTAAACACCAGCACAAGATGACCTCCGGTTGTGCATAGATGGCGATGATGCTGAAACAAACTCCGAAGTTAAAAATTGTGATACAAAAGGTGCATCACTATTCATTGAATTAGTTCCATGGAATTGATTTGAATTTGGGCCAATTGCAATACACGTAGATACAATCAGATGTGTCCTAAAAACATGAACACGTTTACATTACTTGGCATAAAAAAATTTAACAATACGTACCATAACAACGTCGTTGAACTGGCATATTTTCAATGTTTGAACCAGCAGGGCGATCTCGTAATCGAGGACGACCACGACGTCTAATATTACGGGATGTTTCATCAGATTGAAATGTCTACATAGATGAAGAAGACAGTGTTGATAATATTTCAGAATCACTTACAATACCATGGTTAATATTGACACTATCCATACCACCAAGATCTGTATACAAACAACATTCATTTGATACCAATTGATGAATAATGTCAATGTTTTATTCTCCATCTTCTTCCTCTTCATATGTAGTCCTTAAATACCTCAACTACTCATAGTGATAGCTATTACATACTGGAAGCTCTACACAATACTTACCAATCCATACGTACATAATATCATGGATTATACCAAACAACCAATGCGCACCAGCCTTACACACTATATGCAAGCTCTGACATTTGTTAGAAGAATCAGCAGATAAACCAACAACATGTGAAAATATTTTGTAGTAAACTTCCTGTTATCACTGTATAAACTTCTTTTCCGTATAATGCACTCCAAAATACCATCTCACAACCCATCATTACATAAGCACAAAACACCGTATCCATACTTGATATCACTCCAAGAAAATAGACGACTATTATATAGAAACACCATCGGATCTATATACATACTTAGAACATAACACTGTTTCATGCAGGTAAAGCAAACATCTCGATCATAAATACGCCATTAATTGTCAAGCTATACCCTAATCTATTATTTATACTACATAATTTAAATTAACAAAACACAATAGCAACAAACATAGCTATAAGAAGACATGCAACCAACTATTAAATACGTGTAACAAAAAAAGAAAGCAATGAAATTAAATATGAATATGAAACACCTATACACACTATGAAAAACAAAATCACACATACATTGCTAAATAGATAGTAGCTCCTTTGATACTTCATTTCCAACTACAACTTTTCAAAACCTATTGATAAGGGAAACTAAAGAACTGTAGTAAAAAATATTAAGACAACGGTTGGGTTATTAAATACAGTTATCAAAGTTCAAATAATAATGGGGCAACATAATGGGTAGTTTTTGAACATGCACCATAATTGTAGGAATTATAATTGTCTTTAATTAGATAATATTATATATTTTATACAAAAACAAAGTAAACACGAAACTACCACAAATGAATGCATAACTTAAAATGCTAATTATAATTACAAACATTAGGTGTGTTAACCTAATTTAAGTTTTTTTAAACAAAACGTGTTTTTATAGAAATGTAATAATATATACTAATATTGTCCTATACCACTTATGTTGTTGATTACATTGTGTTTTTTTATGGAAAAGATTGTGCTTATACGAAATCACTATGTTTAGGAATAGTACGTTACCCTATTTTTTTTTAAACGAAAATTTCATTCACTCATTCTTTCCAATCAATCCTATTACAATAGTACGTTACCCTATTGCAATAGTCCTTATATACTATTTGTAGTTGTATGTATATTTTATACAATATTAAGCTCTAATAAAGGCATTGTGTTTTTTTATTAAACCTTACTTCTTTTACTGAATTCTGATTATCAATGTAAACTTGTTTAAGTGGAAAAAAAAAGCACAAACACAACCCAAACTATATAAATCAAACACTCTTTTCTGTAAAGATGGCCTAAATTTAATTGTAAGAAATACAATAACTGAAACAAAAGCCGCTTTTATACAAACTAAAATATTATCCTACAAAAAAAAAGAAAAAAAAAAACAGAAATAAGAGACAGAAAAATAAAAAACAAACATGAGTACTAAAATCGCTCTAGATAATTAATCTTAACTTCCATGCAACACTTCACACTTTCAAGAGTGGACACAATACGTTCCAAATGATTAATTGCCTTCCTAATCACATCGATAGAAGCACGAACACCAATGTCACGAACATCGCAAGCAGGTAATTCCAACAAATCACCTACTATTTTACACATATCTTGTATAAAGTTAGCCACACGTTTGAAACCGAATTTCAAAACAGTCATATACAAGACATCCCTCTGTAACTGACAAACTACCTCATCGACCATCTTTTATTTAAAAGTTAAAACGACGGAAACCAGATATAATTATACAAACGAATGATATAATCAGAGGTTAAAGAATTCAAATATTCCTTTACGATTATATTTATACATACATAGATATAATCATATATATATGCACCGCTAACAAACTTTAGCATAAAACATGGATACCCTGCTAACTGAAAATACGTGGAAGATTCATAAATTATGTCACCACACCATTTATTTCGTCAAAAAACGATGACAACTAACCAACCACGTTTTGTTTTTCTTTTTCTTTTTTTTAATAAATTGAATAAATGAGACACTACATGAGCTATAATCAATAGTTTAAAATAACACATCAAAATTTTAAGCTATGTTCAAATGACGTATAGTGATAAAAATATTTATATCTGCATACATTTTAATGTAATAGTTAAGTTAATCTCATCTTGACTCAAGTCACTGGATGCCTGTTGCAAAAAACACAATTAACATTATCCATAAGACAATTCAAGATATTGTTTTGTGTTTTATTAATCAACTAAATAACCGAAATATTATTTTTAGAATATTTTAAATGTAGTATCTTTTTTATGTATTATATGTGTTTTCAAAAACAATGACATGAATTCTAAATTCAGATTGACTTTTTTACAATAACATGGAACCAAAAATAAAAAACATTGCAAGACTTCCGGTGACAAACACAAAAATGGACCCATGCTGTTTGAAATGTTTCAATGAATTTAATAAAATATGATAAATTTTAAGCTTCGGTTACAATTGTATAATTAATCATAACTTTGAGTTTATGTTTCTAATTTTAACTTATAATAAAATATGATAAACTTTAAGCTTGGGTTACAATTGGATAATTAATCATAACTTTGAGTTTATGTTTATAATTTGAACTTAAAAAAACTTTTGGTTATTTAAAAATTGAATATGAAATCACTATAACTTTTAGGATTTTCAATTAATGTTGTTAGTGATACGATCATTTTGGATGTAGCTTTCTTAATGGTTTAACTTGCAAACCACAATAGAGTTGACTTGATCATTTAACAATCTGTATATATAATGCCAAATCAAAAACACAAAACCTGTATACAATTTGTTACACTACCCGAACCAGAAACTACATTAAACATCATTCATATATTAAATAATACTACATTAAACATCATCCATATATCAAATAATAAAACATAATATCGAACATTTGAAGATCCTTACACAATAAACCACTATATTAACATTAAATTACTAAAATACTAAAGACATTAACATAATCTGTAACCAAACATGATACATCAAAACATAAAGAAGAACAGAAGCTTGATACCTTTAGTAATTTGGAGACACAAGGCTCTCAAAATAGAAAGACCCTTGTAAGGCAGTCATGTACTTCCAAGGAAAGTAGTACCCAACTTGCATAGTTTTCATATCTAACATATAAATATCCCCACAAGTAGTCATCAATAGCATTTCATCAGTAGACTCTACACACTCTACAAACCCGAGGAAACTCGATGGAACAACACCAATACAAGGCAGAACCCATAAGTTAATCCATTCTTCATATCCCAACTTACACAAACCAACTAAATACATATCATATTTATAACGCATAAAAATGTGAAGTTGCCCAGCAATACTGACCAAAGATCCATCAAAACCTCCTCCATAAAAATCACATGGTAATGGAACACTTTAAAATTGCTCTAGGTTAACATCAAAATGTACAATTGACTGCACACAATCACCAGAACATGAATCAACAATGAAATATACACCATCTCCACACAATGTACCTAATGACCATTTTCCACCATGCTCAACAGACAGAATGTCCGTAATTTTCCTCCAGGAATGTAGTCGGGTAGAATAAATATAAACTGCCTCTGTGCCACGTCTTCTTATAACATGTAAAACCTTGTACTCATTTGCAGAATCCACATAGAAAGCAGCAGAATCAGAATCTTTTTTGAAGAAACCATGTGATTCACATGATGGAAAAGTTGTACTTTCCTGTGTAAGAGGATTCCAAATTAAAATTTGAGAAGTCTCTTCCAGGCACACACATAACATTCCATCCAAACTCCCTAATATCATCAATTCATCTGGTCGGGTTTTGAATGGTTTAACAGACATCATTTTAGGACCACAAAAGCCAGTGCATGCATAAAACAATTTTTCAAGAGAACCACAACGATCTAATTTCGCAAGCACCCACTTGGTAGCTGACGGTGACGTACTACGACAATGAATTAATGGAAACTCTGGTGTGGACAGGATAGACAACCATTTTTTGCACACCAACTTGCAACGACCTATATCTCTTGCAGAAAGTTTTGTAAAAATACCATACATTAATATCTCTACAAGCAACTCCGACATAACAAATATTGATTAACTGCTCACATTAGATCAACACATGTTAGTTAGTCCAATCCACTTTAACATCAAAGTGTAAATCATAGTTATGAAGAATAGAAGGCAAAATAACAAATTGAAGAAAAGATACTTACAAACAGCAACTTTTATTTGCTCAAAGATCTGGAACAATTCTGACTGAAATGTTACCCTATAATCATATAAACAGGAAGATGTGAGAGAGAAACGTCAACCCATAAAAGACTGGAGATAATGGGAGAGAAATGCTTAATAACTAATCACGTAATAAAAGGATTAGTAACCACTAACATAGCAGTTGATTTTTTTTTTGAACGGCAAAACTTCTATATATATATATAGAAAAGGCAACATAGCAGATGATATCTCCAACTTTCTAATACACTTTATCCGGTAAAATAACACAAAACAAAATTTATATCATGTCATATAAAAACGCAATATTATATGTAACCACACAAACAACTCAAAATATCAGGTATTAGTCATACTGCCTTTACATACAACACTATCAAACTTACAAAAACCCATACATTCCACTAAGTTAACTGCAAATACATACCATAAACAATACATAACACTTTTGAATAATGGTGAGAGTGCGAACAAAGATGTTCAGTTAATGGCACAGATGTTAGAGATATTTAGACAAGTTAATGAATCAATGGAGTTGAAGCGTTGGTTTTTTACTTTCCTTATAAGTAGTTTTGTTAAGTTTAGTGATAGTTGCTGTTATGGTAAAGTGGTTTGTATTCAATTATTAAGAGTTATTGGTGGTATTTTTATTTTAATGGAATGTTTTGGTTTGTTTCTTGAAAGTTTAGTCTGGATGAATTGTGTTTTTTATTATGGTCGTTTTTTTATTGTGGTTAGTTAATCATATATTATTTCAAACATTTAATATCTTCAGTTTAATTTCTTCGAGCGACCATCCAGAGAATTGTAATTGATTTGGTTTATTTTGATGTTAAATTGTGCCTGAATATAGAGTTGCACTTGCACACATGATCAAAACACTATCTCAAACAGCTGCTCTGTGAAAAGCTGTCCACTGCCATAACCACTGTTTTGTTCAAACATCTGCTCTGTGAAAAGCTGTCCACTGCTGAAAGTCAACCCCTGTTCTCTCATTTCCTTGGATATCACTGTTGTTCAAAATCAGTGATTTCATCTACTGATATGCTATCCACTGATAGATAAAATCACCCACTGTTTTCATTATAACCGTTGCAACCACTGATATTGTTGAATCATGTTTGTTCATTTGAATAATTATGCTTTGTTTTTCAGTTTGCTGGGTTGGACAGTGTTGCTCTAATGAGAATGTACATTTAGAAGCAAGTTTATGATGAAGTTTCTGTTATTATTTATGATATTGTGTGTTACTTCGGCACTCAAGTTGATGTTTCACACATACCACAGGGACGGAAATTGCATTTTTCTCTTAATATAAAGTATTGAAAACATATATAAGTTAAAAACTGGAAAAGGCCCCACATTTAGAGTTCATTTTAGTCCTCCAATAATAAAAAACACAAAAAAACAAAAACACAATAAATAAAAACCAAGAAATAAATAAAACACAATAAAATAAAAAAACACAATAATAACCACTCAACATTAGGGGTTATACCTACTAAAATTTATTCAAATAATTAACTGCCAAGTTACACATCACATATTATCATACTACTTATGTAATTACAAGAAATCAACAATTTTTAATACACAACATACAACTTACTCTAAGAAGTTGATAACCATATATATAACAAAGAACATAAGCAACTAAAATACCACACAAAAATAAAATATCTTCTAACATTACCAAAGTATATTACAATACAAATGAAAAACATAATAAACATACAAAAATAAAACAAAGTAAATTACCTAACATTGTGACACCTGTGTCACTTCAACCATCCAACAAATGCCAAACCAATGAAATATTGTATTTCATACTTTGGACTTGTATAAATATGTGTATCTTTTGCACATATCAGCTCTTGTTCGATTTCAAGCTCTAAATCGCTTTCTGGAAGGTTATACGCGCACTGATGCGTAAATATAACCAGTTTAATGCAACGAACACTCCGGAATAGTGAAATAGGCTTAACATACCTTAAATAACCTTTACATAACTTAGAAATAAGTTTCGAAGGCTTTGGTATGGCAAAAATAAGTTAATTCGCTTACAGGGACTAAACTTGACAAACTGCGAAAGTATGCCAATTTGAACTGTAACAGACATTCCGGAACATGACCATAAGTTAAACATACCATAAATATCCATTAAATAGCTTAGAAATAGGCTTTGAGGGGTTTGGTGTGCTAAAATAAACTTTTGGCTCATTCAGGGACTAAAAGTGTCAAAAAGTGCACAAGTTTGCACTTTCACGCATAACTCACGTTCTGAATACATCCGGACATCCAAAAATTTATGTAAGCACTAAAATATTTTATTTTAGTGTTTGGCATAAGAAAAATCCATTCGTCACGCCATTTGGATCGTTTTTCGCGCTTATGCGCATTCTGTCGTAATTAACCGAACAACGCAATGGTACGGCTAAACAAACCGACACCCGAGATATTTTTGAGCACATTTTAAGTTCCCTATACTTTAAATTCATTTTAGAGCTTTGAAATGGGGTTAACGGGCCTTAAACGCGTCGGAAATGACCTTATAGCACAACAGGGACCAAAATTGTAAATCTGCCAAACTTGACCCCTGCGCACCGTAAGGGTTTCTTTGCTACGATGCGCAAGCAGTGTCCAGATGCAACAAATCATTTTTGGCTGCTGTTATCTGCCCCTAAACATTCTCCAAAGGTCAAGTGCCACTTGTTAAACTCTTGTGGTGGCCAAAATCAGTTACCATAACATCTTGACAAGTGTACGGGCTAGATCATTCCCTCTTTTCCAAGAAACGATCCTAACGGTGAACCGAAAACTATAAATACCCATCACATTCTCATTCATTTCTCACAAGAATCTGATCATTTGTGCTCTAAGTTGAAACCTTTGTTTCATACCTGAGCTATTTTGATCTAGATTAGCATTCGGGGACCCTTCGTAAGTGTTCCTTCGTTCTTTTATCGCTTTTCGAGTCCGAAAGTCAAACTTTGCTTGACTTTCTGCATTGACCAGTTTATGGTCGATGCGAAGTTCGTTTGAACTTCATAACGTGAGCGTGATCACGATGGTTATAGTCCCTAGTGACTATACCTACTGATTACCACGTTATCTAGGCTCAGTGACGAGCCGTAGTTTCGGTCAGAATACGTATTCTTGCGTATTTTGCAACCAAACTACTTAAGGGTATCAAAACCATTTTTTTGATACCAAACCTATTTTCTAAACTTAGTTAAGCATGTTTTAGCATGCTTAGCTCGTCACTTTTAGTTTAGTGCTTATATAGGGTCGTAAGGTAAGAGATCTAAACAATCGCTTATACTTTCGAACCCGACCCGTTTGGTCGATCATTAGGATCCGACTAAGCACATTAGGTGACCATAGTATATAAGGAATAACCTTCCAAGGTTATACCTTATGGTCGCTTCGTTTAAATAGTTGTATGATAGGTAGTTTATATGCCTTAGGTAAATTACCAAAATACCCCTTTGATGCCAAAATATGTTTTAATCATATGTAACATAACTTTTGACATCTAAATTGATTTGACAACCATATTAGATATGTTAAGGCATGTATTACTTGTCATAGGACTAGTTAGGCGGTCCGAACGCGTTTTACGCAAACGACGCGTTAAAGTAGCATAAGCTACCTAAACGGGTCGTAATGGGTCATAAGCACTTAGGTTAGGTTTCATTTAGTATGTAGGCTTTGTTAAACCATATTACATGAGTTCCCATACTCACTTGGTCTACAAGCCCTCATCCTATCCGATCTCCCGATTTAAGTCCGGTTTATTTATATAGTTTTAGATTGCCGACTGATTTCGTGCTCCCTCTAGCTTTGTTTGGTTGTTGTTCAAGACCTCTAAGCATTCTCAGGGGAGTACATTATTCCCCTCTTTTACTGTTTTCAACTGTTTTGGGGTGACTCATATGTGCTAAATGTCTTAACAATGATTTCAAGAACGATTACAATGGTTTCAAAAACAATTACAATGTGGTTTCAAGAACGATAACAATGGTTTCAAGAATGATTTCAATAAAGTGAACAAACTTGTTGGTTGTAGTTACATAACCAATGACATTCATTAGCAATGATCAAGCCGGCCAGTATTAGGTTATGGTACCATAGGATCTGACAAATCCCGTTATTCTCTATACCCATGGTTATGTGTGGGTATTTTGGGTAACGACTGAATCTGTAATTATTAATTTACCCTTTGGTAAGGGTTTGTTAAGAACGAGAACGAGAACGAGTTGGAACGATGAACGAGTCAAGAAGGTTTGAATGTTATTAGAAAAATCGACCATAAAGTAGTTTCACAATTAAAACAAGAACGATTTGAACGATTAAAACAACAAGAACGATTTGAACGATTTCACAAAAATGTTTTAACGATTGGGTAAACATTTGGACATGATTTACATTTGATTATGCATTTCCACGAAACATAGTATTGATTTAAACCAAGTTTTACTTCAATACTTTGTTTTGTGCGTTTCACCTATGGTTTAGTTGATGCATTTCACTAGCCATACGTATCATTTTGGTTACACATTACATGGTTTACATTTGACACAAACACTTTTGACATTGGTTATACATAACATGATTTACATCTTGACATGAACATTTTGACATATTATTCCAATACATTTGGCAGTTGGTTTACACATAGACATCTTACATTGTTGGTTTGGTTTGAGTAAGTGATTTAAGTAACGAGGCGTGTGTAATATGATATAAGCATGGTGGATACGCCGCTGGTACTTCCTATATATAAGTGCTTATATGGTATTACATATCGTAGCATTGTTTAAATCATTTCAATTTAAACATATAACATTTTATACAAATAACATACTTTTCACAATACATTGTTGTACAAACAACTTAACTTATACAAACTCATTTTACATGGTTATTCACTTAACCATACATTATTCACTTATTTATCATATCATCTGAACTTATTGTTTTTCAAGCGATTTACAAAGACAAAGCAAATTACAAGGTTCATGACTAAACATTTTCTTAAACAGAAGTCATGAATCTTATTTTCACAAAACCTATGTATTCGCCAGCATTTCTTTGCTGACCTCGTTTTCACATATGTTTCAGGTATTGTTGAAAGATATCGATTGATAGGATGCATGCTCACGTAGGACTGGACAAGGCCTTAGTGACTCAATAACAATGATAGACTATGTTTAAATTGTGTATTTAGATTTCCAGACGATGTAATTATTCAATGTTTAATAAAACAAAACACTTTTTGGTATCCATGGTTATGAAACATTAATTTTGTTACAACACTCCCCGACGTTTCCGCCACGTTTTGTATGTTACACGTGGTCGGGGTGTGACAGAAAAGATGGTATCAGAGCCAATGGTTATAGGGAATTAGGTTATTAGTAATGCTTTGACCTAGTCTATAACCTTTCTAGGACCCTAACGCGAGTTTACTTGCGTTTAGTCATAAAACAATACCGTCACCTATCCTTAGGCGACGACCACAACAAGAACATAAATTTCAAAACCGCTTTGAAAACTAATCATCTGTTCTAGGATGATTGATTACAAGGTTTTGAACCCTCTATTGTAAGGTTTTGAACCCTCTGTTATATGGTTTTGAACCCCTTTGAATTTTCAAAATCTCGGCAAGGTTTTGGGTTTTAAATAATGTGAACACATGCAAACTGGAAGGGTGAATGCCAGTATTCTGGGTTTTCTGTCTAGGCAAGCACTTCGTATACATCTCATCAGACGCGAGACCAGTTGTGCTTACCTGGGAATTCTTGGGATGAGTGTTCACTTATAGGCGAGCATGTCTTCGCGATACATTATTTTTGACTCATTTACTTTGATTAGTCACTGTGTGTCGGTTGTTGCTTTGTAGTAACAAACAAATGACCACTATCCTTGCTTTCATCAGATTTGTTTCATCTCATTCTTTTCGTCTAATTCTCTCACTCGTTTCCTTTCATGTTTCCTCTTTTAGAATGCCTCCTTGACGCGAAAGCCAGATAGCGACTGCCGAATTGGCAGAAATCATTGCGCAGCAAATGGCTGCTCAATTCCCAAACCTCTTTGCTCAATGGAACCAAGCCAACAACAACAGCAATGTTACATGCAAATACAAGGATTTTAACCAGGCTAAACAACTCAAGTTTAGTGGTTCTGAAGGAGCGACTGGGCTTCTTCAATGGTTCGAGAGCATTGAGAATACTTTCCGCCACGTGCAGTGTCCTGACAATCGCAAGGTTGAGTTTTCTTCGAGTGTGTTTCAGAAGAGGGCTCTCACATGGTGGAACGGGGTTATGAGGGATCGTGGTGCAGAAGTTGCTCTAGCACAGACATGGGCTGAACTTAGGGCCCTTATGATGAGGGAATTCTGTCCCCGTCATGAGCAGCGAGCTTTGGAGAAGGAATTTGATGAGTTGAAGCAAGATAGTGGTGAGCACAGGGCGTATACTGATAGGTTTGAGGAGTTGAGTCTGCTCTGCCCGACAATGGTTACCCCACTCGACAAGGCTATCGAAAGGTACATCAACGGCCTACCTGACTCGGTACAAGACATCCTTACTGGTAGTAGCCCTACCACACTCCGTCAGGCGATCGAGTTAGCTGCGACATTGACTGAGTCGCAGATTCGGAAGAATAAGTTACACAGAAAGGGTGACAAGGGTAAGAAGCAGGGGTCTGACAAGGAGGATAGCAAGAAAGGTCAAAACAAGAAGGGTAAGGAAGGTGAGACGTCAAAGAAATCAAGAAAGCGAAAGGGTGTTCAGAACTTTGCTGTTACAACACAGACTGCTCAGAACCAGCGGAACCCACCAGCTCAGCCACCTGCAAAGAAAGCATATGCCGGTACCGCACCTCATTGTGCACGCTGCAACGGTCATCACGTGGTACAACAAGCTTGCTGGCAATGCACGACGTGTGGTAAACTTGGGCATTTGGCCAATGTTTGTCGTTTGGGACAAAATCAGGCTGCTCAGGTTCAAGCTCCGGTTCAAGGGAATGCTGCGAGATTCCCACTGGGGTCATGTTTCAACTGCGGAGAGATTGGTCACTTCCGCCACAACTGTCCGAGACTGGTAAATGCAAATGCTAACGCAAACCCAAATGCGAACGTCAACGTCAATGTGGATCCAGCACGTGGTCGAGTGTTTAACATCAATGAGGCACTCAATGATGAAGGAGTGAACAATTAGCATTTTGTATTTCCTCTGGTTGTTATCTTGTAACATTTAAAGACAATGCGGTTGTTATATAAATAAAAATTTGTGGTTTTATTTTTTAACTAATGCAATTGTATGAATGTTTGATCCAACCTTATGATGTCAACACAAAGACAAAACTACTCGTGTGGTTCTGTCATTTTATGATCACTTGTGATCTCCCTAAGAACCTCAAACACTTGTTTCTTTTAAATCTAAAGTATCTTATCGTCTTGCACCGTTCGAGATGCAAGAATTATCAAAATAGCTTCAAGAGTTGTCTGATAAAGGATTCATCCGTCCGAACTTTTCACCTTGGAGAAACTCCTGTCCTCTTTGTGAAAAGAACAAAAAAATGGATCTTTTCAAATGTATATCGATTAACGTAAGCCTAGTAAGCTTACCATCAAGAATCGATATCCCCTACCTTAAATCATCGATTTCTCCGATCAACTGCATAGCGTTTCATGCTTTTCCAAGATCGATTTGCGTTTTGGGTATCATCAACTTTGTATTCTCGAAGAAGATATTCCCAAAACGGCTTTCTGCACGAAGTATGGCCATTACGAGTTTACAGTCATGCCTTTTGGATTGACAAATGCTCCAGCCATCTACATGGACTTAATAAATAGAGTCTGCAAGTCTTATTTGGATCAGTTCGTCATTGTTGTTATTGATGACATCTTGATCTATTCATGTCCCGAGCCGATAACGATCAACACCTTCATTGACACTGGAACCCTTAAAGAAGGAACAAACTTTTCGCTAAATCCTCCAAAAGGAAATTTTGGCTTAAAGAAGTTCAGTTTTTGGGTCATGTAGTCAACAAGCAGGGTATTCATATGGATTCATCCAAATTGCTGCAATTAAGGATTTGATTCCTTGAATGCTTTAAATACCCGTGTCCAAAGATAACAAATTTAAAGGTCAATTTAAACAATAATGCGAGTGTGCGATTATGCGATTATGTGATATGTGTTTATGTGTTCTCCTCTATGTTTTTGTGTGACCCGATTTTCAAATCCTTATAGAATCTTTCATATCTTCATATGAGGGATTCATAGTAGGATATTTAAAAGGTACTACCTTAATCCTTATGGGCTTCTACGTGGTAGTTAAGACCCTTGGGTTATATAGTACCATTCCATGATTCGATAAGAGACCCTTGAGTGGTCTAGTTAAAGATTGATTCAAGATCTGGTTAAGAATGGCATGTGATGATACAGCTGAAAGGACCCTATGGTGGTCCAGTCACACTCATCACAGGTTTGTTCATTTGGTTTTACCCTACACATTATAAAATAGACTGTGTGAACTGTGCAAGGAATTGTCTAATTATGGACGTGTACATAATTATGAAATTTAGTGCACAGAAACCCAATAAGGTTTATTATGTGTAAGAACCGATAGTGACAACAATAACAAAATGAGAACAATGTAATGGAGGCACGGTGGACGCACCAATGACACCTCATATACTTGTATATAAGTGTCCCTCTTACATTGCGAGCATAATGTTATTAAGGTTACTAGAAGTTCAGAACCCTAACCAATGTTGTTCGATCTTTTCAACTTCATGTTTTAAACTCTCACAAGGTTCCTCTAAATAAATTTCGGGATGAAATTTCCTAAAGTAGGGGAGACTGTGACACCTGTGTCACTTCAACCATCCAACAAATGCCAAACTAATGAAATATTGTATTTCATACTTTGGACTTGTATAAATATGTGTATCTTTTGCACATATCAGCTCTTGTTCGATTTCAAGCTCTAAATCGCTTTCTGGAAGGTTATACGCGCACTGATGCGTAAATATAACCAGTTTAATGTAACGAACACTCCGGAATAGTGAAATAGGCTTAACATACCTTAAATAACCTTTACATAACTTAGAAATAAGTTTCGAAGGCTTTGGTATGGCAAAAAAAAGTTAATTCGCTTACAGGGACTAAACTTGACAAACTGCGAAAGTATGCCAATTTGAACTGTAACAGACATTCCGGAACATGACCATAAGTTAAACATACCATAAATATCCTTTAAATAGCTTAGAAATAGGCTTTGAGGGGTTCGGTGTGCTAAAATAAACTTTTGGCTCATTCAGGGACTAAAAGTGTCAAAAGTGCACAAGTTTGCACTTTCACGCATAACTCATGTTCTGAATCCATCCGGACATCCAAAAATTTATGTAAGCACTAAAATATTTTATTTTAGTGTTTGGCATAAGAAAAATCCATTCGTCACGCCATTTGGATCGTTTTTCGCGCTTATGCGCATTCCGTCGTAATTAACCGAACAACGCAATCGTACGGCTAAACGAACCGACACCCGAGATATTTTTGAGCACATTTTAAGTTCCCTATACTTTAACTTCATTTTAGAGCTTTGAAATGGGGTTAACGGGCCTTAAACGCGTCGGAAATGACCTTATAGCACAACAGGGACCAAAATTGTAAATCTGCCAAACTTGACCCCTGCGCACCGTAAGGGTTTCTTTGCTACGATGCGCAAGCAGTGTCCAGATGCAACAAATCGGTTTTGGCTGCTGTTATCTGCCCCTAAACATTCTCCGAAGGTCAAGTGCCACTTGTTAAACTCTTGTGGTGGCCAAAATCAGTTACCATAACATCTTGACAAGTGTACGGGCTAGATCATTCCCTCTTTTCCAAGAAACGATCCTAACGGTGAACCGAAAACTATAAATACCCATCACATTCTCATTCATTTCTCACAAGTATCTGATCATTTGTGCTCTAAGTTGAAACCTTTGTTTCATACCTGAGCTATTTTGATCTAGATTAGCATTCGGGGACCCTTCGTAAGTGTTCCTTCGTTCTTTTATCGCTTTTCGAGTCCGAAAGTCAAACTTTGCTTGACTTTCTGCATTGACCAGTTTATGGTCGATGCGAAGTTCGTTTGAACTTCATAACGTGAGCGTGATCACGATGGTTATAGTCCCTAGTGACTATACCTACTGATTACCACGTTATCTAGGCTCAGTGACGAGCCGTAGTTTCGGTCAGAATACGTATTCTTGCGTATTTTGCAACCAAACTACTTAAGGGTATCAAAACCGTTTGTTTTGATACCTAACCTGTTTTCTAAACTTAGTTAAGCATGTTTTAGCATGCTTAGCTCGTCACTTTTAGTTTAGTGCTTATATAGGGTCGTAAGGTAAGCGATCTAAACAATCGCTTATACTTTCGAACCCGACCCGTTTGGTCGATCATTAGGATCCGACCAAACACATTAGGTGACCATAGTATATAGGGAATAACCTTCCAAGGTTATACCTTATGGTCGCTTCGTTTAAATAGTTGTATGATAGGTAGTTTATATGCCTTAGGTAAATTACCAAAATACCCCTTTGATGCCAAAATTTGTTTTAATCATATGTAACATAACTTTTGACATCTAAACTGAGTTGACAACAATATTAGATATGTTAAGGCATGTATTACTTGTCATAGGACTAGTTAGGCGGTCCGAACGCGTTTTACGCAAACGACGCGTTAAAGTAGCATAAGCTACCTAAACAGGTCGTAATGGGTCGTAAGCACTTCGGTTAGGTTTCATTTAGTATGTAGGCTTTGTTAAACCATATTACATGAGTTCCCATACTCACTTGGTCTACAAGCCCTCATCCTATCCGATCTCCCGATTTAAGTCCGGTTTATTTATATAGTTTTAGATTGCCGACTGATTCCGTGCTCCCTCTAGCTTTGTTTGGTTGTTGTTCAAGACCTCTAAGCATTCTCAGGCGAGTACATTATTCCCCTCTTTTACTGTTTTCAACTGTTTTGGGGTGACTCATATGTGCTAAATATCTTAACCATGATTTCAAGAACGATTACAATGGTTTCAAAAACAATTACAATGTGGTTTCAAGAACGATAACAATGGTTTCAAGAACGATTTCAATAAAGTGAACAAACTTGTTGGTTGTAGTTACATAACCAATGACATTCATTAGCAATGATCAAGCCGACCAGTATTAGGTTATGGTACCATAGGATCTGACAAATCCCGTTATTCTCTATACCCATGGTTATGTGTGGGTATTTTGGGTAACGACTGAATCTGTAATTATTAATTTACCCTTTGGTAAGGGTTTGTTAAGAACGAGAACGAGAACGAGTTGGAACGATGAACGAGTCAAGAAGGTTTGAATGTTATTAGAAAAATCGACCATAAAGTAGTTTCACAATTAAAACAAGAACGATTTGAACGATTAAAACAACAAGAACGATTTGAACGATTTCACAAAATGTTTTAACGATTGGGTAAACATTTGGACATGATTTACATTTGATTATGCATTTCCACGAAACATAGTATTGATTTAAACCAAGTTTTACTTCAATACTTTGTTTTGTGCGTTTCACCTATGGTTTAGTTGATGCATTTCACTAGCCATACGTATCATTTTGGTTACACATTACATGGTTTACATTTGACACAAACACTTTTGACATTGGTTATACATAACATGATTTACATCTTGACATGAACATTTTGACATATTATTCCAATACATTTGGCAGTTGGTTTACACATAGACATCTTACATTGTTGGTTTGGTTTGAGTAAGTGATTTAAGTAACGAGGCGTGTGTAATATGATATAAGCATGGTGGATACGCCGCTGGTACTTCCTATATATAAGTGCTTATATGGTATTACATATCGTAGCATTGTTTAAATCATTTCAATTTAAACATATAACATTTTATACAAATAACATACTTTTCACAATACATTGTTGTACAAACAACTTAACTTATACAAACTCATTTTACATGGTTATTCACTTAACCATACATTATTCACTTATTTATACATATCATCTGAACTTATTGTTTTTCAAGCGATTTACAAAGACAAAGCAAATTACAAGGTTCATGACTAAACATTTTCTTAAACAGAAGTCATGAATCTTATTTTCACAAAACCTATGTACTCGCTAGCATTTCTTTGCTGACCTCGTTTTCACATATGTTTCAGGTATTGTTGAAAGATATCGATTGATAGGATGCATGCTCACATAGGACTAGACAAGGCCTTAGTGACTCAATAACAATGATAGACTATGTTTAAATTGTGTATTTAGATTTCCAGACGATGTAATTATTCAATGTTTAATAAAACGAAACACTTTTTGGTATCCATGGTTATGAAACATTAATTCTGTTACAACACTCCCCGACGTTTCCGCCTCGTTTTGTATGTTACACGTGGTCGGGGTGTGACAAACATCGTTGATTTAAACATTTGGAGACATAAGGCTCTCAGAGTACACTGCTCCTTTTAATGCATAAAAGTTGATAACAGGATAGAAATTATCAACTTTCCTCACATCCAAATCAAACTCATACACATCCCCATAATCAGTCATCAACAACCACTTCTTACTTGAACCAATGTACCTCACAAAGCATTTTATAGGCAATGGAATACAATCAATATCAGGTACAAACAAAATCCTTATCCATTCTTCACCTTTCAACTTCCACAAATCAACAGAAACATCAAATGCACCATGAAGAACAAAAAAATGAAGTTCATCAGAAACATTAACCAAAGACCCTCTAAAATTTACTTCATACTCATCAAAGGGAAAGGAAACTTTAGTAAATGTCTCTAAATTCACATCAAAGCGAACAATTAACGCCACATTATAATCCCAACACGAACCTACAGTGAAGTATAATCCATTACAACACAAAGTCCCACATGACCATTGAACGGTCTGATCATCTAAAATAAAGTCTTTAACAAACTTTATTTGCCTCCAACATTGGCTTTCCATGGAGTAAATGTAAACCAACTGATTGTTACGCCTAAATACAACATGTAAAAGATTGTAATCCTTCAAGTAATCCACATAAAAGCCAACAGCATCAAAATTTACTTTGAAAAACCCATATTTCTTAGGAATGGACAAGTTCCTATAGGCATTGGTGAGAGGATTCCATATTAACAACTGACAAGTGTTACTTAGACAGACACATAGCATTCCATGCAAACTACCTAAGATCATCATATATTCTGCACGAGTTTTGAAAGGCACTTTCACAATTTCAGTTAAAGAAATATTGGCTGAACCATAACTAAGTGTACGAAGTGGACGATGTATGCCTCCTGTTATTAAAACAAATTGCATCTTGGTTAACGATGGCATCTTACGACAATGAAGCCTAGCAAAGAATACCGTTGACAGGAAAGAGCACCACTCTTTACACACCACCTTATAACGGCCTACGTCTCTTGCCGTAAGATTTGGCAATATCTCAAACATAAATAAGTCAATCGGAATCTCCGGCATGGTAACACTTTCCTACAATGTACATTTAAATTTAAATACGATAAATTAACATTTATGAACATAAACATGTGAAATTACTAAACAACATAACAATACATGAAAAAAAGAAAAAACCCAATTTAAAAAAGTAAAACTCGATTGACAACTCGCTAACAATTGCAAAGGAAAAGCACGAAAAGACAAAGCTTACACACCTTAAAACAGCAACTGGAATATGAAATCAACTATTTTTTCTTTGCTATATTGGGGGATCTTTCTGATAAATCGAATTCAACTATATGATAAAAAATAAACATACAAATGAATATAACTGAGAAAGTATTTCTTAGATATGGTTACCGAAAAATCACGTAAATATAGGTTAGTGGGAAGTTCCAAATAGAATATAACTGTGTCTTGAATATAACTTTGCGTCCCTATGGTATGAGTGCAATATCAACCTAAGCCCCTGAATTTTTTTCTTGCTTTTTTGTTAAGAAATCTAATAATTCAAATTAACTCTTTTTAAATAAAGGCAATCTAATAATTAAATGCAATCTAATAATTAACTATCTAATAATTAAATGCAATCCAATAATTAAATGTATACCATATATAACAAATTATTAAAGCCTAAATTGTAAATTAAATGTAAACTTTGAATACATACAATACAGAGACAAAACGTCATACCAACTTCGTAGACATGACAGAACTTACAGACTCAATAACAAAAGACCGTAACATACAATACAGAGACAAAACGTCACCACAAGCAATTGTGGATCTTTACTGACGGGTGCACTTCAGAATGTAGCAGATATGAATGAATATAACCCCAGTGTAGCTAAACATCATATCTGCCGCTGGGGTTATATTCATTCGTATGAATGAATATAACCCCAGTGTAGCTCTTCGATTTTCCTTGAAATTCCAGAGCTCGCAACTTACATATCTGCCACTGGGGTTGTATTCATTCATATGCAATTGATCGTTCTGATCAATCACTTCCTTATGTGCACCGCACCATCTTCTAGGAGGTTGTCAAGTGTTCTCGCCTTCGTAGTTGGTGTTTTGCGTATCTTTACATCCACAGCCATTCTGTACAATACAAACACATTCAAATGAGGAACAAATCAATCCGAAACTGATCCAACATAAACACATTCAAATGAGGAACAATGTATTCACAATCTGATCCAATATAAACACATTCAAATGAGGACACATCAATCCGAAATTCACAATCTGATCCAATATAAACACATTCAAATGAGGAACACATCAATCCGAAACTGTTCTTTTTAAACAGTTCTCAAACAACTACACAAGAATCAACATCAAAACACATTTCAAGTATCAATATTGATGTGTTCAAATAACTACACAAGAATCAACACCAAAACACATTCAAAAACCTCTGTTTTGAATTTAGTACCGTATTCATAACCAAAACACATTCAAACAAAAATCAAACAAAACCACAAGAATCAAACAAAACCACAAGAATCAAAAACCTCTTTACATCCGCAGCCATTTAGTACCCTCTGTTTTGATACCCGAGACAAAAACCCACAAGAATCAAACAAAACCAAACCTTTGTTTTGATATCCGAGACAAAAACCCACAAGAATCATGTTATCTATGTGATTTAGGTTTGTAATTTTACCGTATAGAAGATAACCCTCTGTTTTGATACCCGAGACAAAAACCCACAAGAATAAAACAAAACCACACCTCTGTTTAGATATCCGAGACAAAAACCAACACGAATCATGTTATCGATGCGATTTAGGTATGTGATTTTACCTTGGATTGTTATCGATGAAGATGAAGATGATGAAGATGATGAAGCTGATGAAGCTGATGAAGATGATGAAGATGAAGATGATGAAGATGTATTGTTCGGAAGATGAAGATGATGAAGATGAAGATGATGATGATGATAATCGGCGTTGGGAGATGGGAGAGATTTTCTTGACAGATTTGGTTGAGAAGTGTGATGAAACTGTTCGAATCATGATGAACAGAGATTTTATTTTATACTGTAACAATTCTTAAAGTCTCTTATGAACAGTATATTAATTGCACATGAATTGAATGTTTATTACGATTGTGCCATCTCTTTTATTTAATTTATAATCTTATTCTCATTTTGTGTTCACAACTAAATTTTCCAAAGTGAATTGATATACTATATTTTAAATCGAATTTTATGTAATAGATCTGTAATATTTATATACTATACAAAATAATGTGATATAAAAAACCTAACAAAAAAACACAATAAAAGCAAAGAAATATAACACTATACAAAAGAAACTGCTATTTAATACAAGTCTCCAAATATGAATTAAAAAGAATATCAAACCCTCCCAGTTTCTGAAAAAAAAAAGTAAAAAGCTATTATGTTTTAAACACTATTGTTTTTTACTCGTTGTGTCTTCAAATAGATGACACAATCAAAAAAGATTTGTACCACTCAAATCCCGACTATAACATACCATTACCCCACGCAATCAAATAACTTACATTTTACTAACAATGGTGGACTTATAATACAAAGGGATTGAAAAAACTGTAAGAAACTATTACAAAAAGACAAGCGACAAGTTTTGATAACAATATAATGTATATCTGTAACATCCCAAGCTAACCACACCATGATACTATCCGCTTTAGCCAAGACGTTCCAACATCTCCTCACTGATTTAAAACGCGTCATGATGTTGAATGTATCAAGACCCTTACAACGAAGCCTTCATTCCCCTTCACAACCAATGTGGGATGTTACAAATCACACTCCTTACAGGTCCCAACATCCTCGATGGCACACCAGACCAATCCCTAGCACTAATACCATCTGTAACAGCCCAACATAACCACACCATCATAATGTCCACTTTGGCTAGGTCGAAACAAATCACTACCAAATCAAGGTTGCTTTAAAGAAACAAAACATTTATATATTATTAATTTAAAACAATGTTATGCATCATTGTTTGTACTTTATGCTTATAGGGTGACTTTTTGCGATGGTTGGTTGCACCTATAGTTTAGAATTGCATATATGTATTGTACCTTATGTTTTATGAGTTTAAAAAATGCTTGGTTGTAGCATCATACGAAATTATATTTTATTATTATCTTTATTTTTATTATTATTTATTTCATCTTTTATGAGTTTAAAAAATGTTTGGTTGTAGATTCATAGGACATATATGTATTGTACCCTATGTTTTATGAGTTTAAGAAATGTTTGGTTGTAGGTTCATATGACATTATATTTAATTATGATGCTTCATAGCTTGATTTAAAAAACATGTAATATATATGATTTTGGGTAATGCCAACATTGTTGTGCAAACTTTTACTACACAGATTATGTGGTACTTTATATATTAAATATGGACAATAAATAGATTGTGCTGGTTTTTTTAAGGCACCAAAGCAATCGATTGAAACATGACGAAACAAATAAGAACAAACATTACGAAAGTTGAAATATAACAAAACGACAAAACAATACATCATTTAAACTAATAACCTCTTCAACGTGTTTAGTTATATATATTTATAACATTCAACACAAAACGGCACCTTAATGGGTGAAGAACAATATATGTCACACGCATAACACACATGACCGGGACAAACAGAAAAACCGCCATCAACATCACAGCCATCAGAGACCTCTACATCACAAACATTATCTACATCTCCAGTTTCGATATCACTATTGACTACACTGACTTGATTATCATCTGCAGACATCAGTTGTTGATCACCCTCCTCACAATCTCCTTCGTAACCCGAAACATTATTATCACCAGAAGCATCAAACGCAGAATGAGATTCAACTTGCATATCCCCTACAGTAAGCCGGAACATCTTTGCATGTTTCTTTCCTTTACAATGAGCATAAAGCTGATTTGCACTTGTACAATATATGTCACATAGAGAACAATGAAAATCCACACAACAATACGATAAATCTTGTAACTGTTGGATTAACACTCGAATGAGTAAACAACAAAATTATCAAGTAAAAACACAAAATGATTAATATTTCAAACACTTATACCTTTGTAGTATGCATCCTTGAAATTACATGATGCCTATATTGTTGTTCATTAAGGCATATGACATTGCAGACAGGGCAGCCAATGATTTCTTCCAGTTTGGCACCATTTGCCACTAACTTATAAACATCTACGTTCATGTTCTTCAAACAACTACAACGAAAATGTAATAGAACACACCTCTATATAGGTAAATATTTAAACGGTTTTAAACTCAATTGGACAGGTAAGTTATATAAAAACTGTAAACTGGGTAAGGTCACAAAATTTTCGGAAATCATGAAATTAGTGGATCGAGGTTATACATCACTAAATACAACTCTTATAAACCGATGTTTTAATCAAATAAACTGAAATATTCAAAAAATTCAACCTCAAAGAGAAACATTTCTCTTCTAATGTGTGAATTTGAAACAACTTTGAATATGTATTTATAATAAAGTTTTAATTTAAACTCAATTGGACGGGTAAGATATCTTTACTTGAATAAAAAACTGTAAACTGGCTGAGGTCACAAAATTTTCGGTAATCATGAAATTAGTGGATGGAGGTAATACACGACTAAATACATCCCTCATAAACCGATGTTTTATACACAATGAATATGTAAAATCACATCGTTGTTTATCAAATATTGATTGTATAACGTTATTTAATCCTACTACTGACATTATCTAATGACTACAACATACAATTCATCACTTACTTTTTAATATATCATAGTCTTTCTAATTAAACATTGAGTTATATTTATTAACCTGATCTTTATTAACCGCTTTAGCCAAGACGTTCCAACATCTCCTCACTGATCTATTCATCAGAATCAGAAACCACAACTACACTCGATTCCATCATATAAAAAAAACACAATTCATATAAAAAACATACTGCATATAACTAAATTGTAATCAAACAAACTGAAATATCCAAAATACCCATTGGAAAAAACCTAAAAATCATAACAACTGATTTAAATTAATAGAGATAAGAGATAAGATTATTTCTTGCTAACTTTCTCCAAATCCTTGAAATTACTTGGAGTTGAAGACTTGTAGACGTCAACCAATTTACGTTTGTTGATTACATTGGTATCACAACTGGTATTAGCATCATCAATCTTAACACTTGAAATGTGACTTTTTTTTTTGATAAATTCTTTATCGTTTCCCTGAAACAAAAGACAAAATTAAGAAAATAATAATAGAATTAAATATAATGTAAATGTAAATATAAATGTATAAATACGAATCATGTATTGAAATAAAAAATACCTCAGTAATATTCATCTTTTCTTTGAGCTCATTAATAATTGACTCATCATCAGTCATGTTTGTGACAAGATACATTTCATCAAAATTAGTCAGATTATAACTTGTTATCTCCATTTTAAAAGCAAACATCTTTCCAATCAACTTGTCTAAATCAACAGGAAACATTACCTCTTTAACATCCTGTGAATCAGAATATTTTATGATAAAATTAATATAAAAAAATATATAAATACATTGAAAAAAAATATAGGAGAAGTAAAGATTATTTATACATACAGATGATGAGTTTTCTTTAAACAATTGAACAGCCGACTTGAGAACAACTTTTTCAATGATTTCATCAGCCAGAGGATGAAATAATATTAGTGGAACATCATCAGTATTATCTTCCACTTGAACTTTTATTTTGAATCTAGTTAAGTTAAATATAAAAACACATATATACAAATCAATTATTTTATAAAACATACAAATATTAAAATAAATAGAAAAAACTCATATTACGTTGGAACTGGATATATAACACTTTCATCACAATAACAGTTGAAGCACACATGAAAATAATGTGACTCCAAACCCACGCAGTCTACAAGATCTGTACCCGCCTCTGTTAAACATTTAGGAGACTCCACATAGTGCCAACCAAAATCCTTATCTATAGCCTTAATAGTACCAAGTATGATAACAAATTGAGGCTGTAAAAATTGAAAAATACGAAAATAATTGAGTTCAACAAAAAAAAATTTTGTACTTTTTGAATTATAAAAATTTAAACAAACCTTCATGATTTGCCAAAGGTCATACACATTTTTCAACGGAGACTTTATGATAAATTCATCACTTGACATCTACAAAATGCAATAAAAAAGTTTTTTATATACGAATAACACAAAATAAAAATTGGAAGTAATAAAATAACAAAGCACATGAAGATTAAAAAAAATATAAACTCATACCTTCTCAGATTCAACCTCAAAGACATACTTTTCTCTTCTAACGTGTAAATTTGAAACAACTTTGAACATGTATTTATAATACAGATTTAATTTAAACTCAATTGGACAGGTAAGTTATATTTACTCGAATAAAAAACTGAAAACTGCCTAAGGTCACAAAATTTTCGGAAATCATGAAATTAGTGGATGGAGGTTATACATGACGAAATATATCTCTCATGAACCGATGTTTTATACACTAAGAATATGTAAAATCACAACGATGTTTATCAAATATTTAATAATTCTAACTATAACTGTTTAAATTGAATTACACTATAGCGATGTTTAAACATATACCTGAATTACAATAAACCTGCTTAAATTGAATTACACATCAAAAACATTGATTCTATGACGTTATTTAATCCTACTATTGACATTATCTAATGACTACAACATACAATACCTCACTGACTTTATAATAAAACATAGCCTTTCTATTTAAACTTTGGGGGTATATATTATCTATTCATCAGAATTAGAAACCACAACTACACTTGATTCCATTATATTAAAAAAACACAATTAATATAAAAAACATACTGGATATAACTAAATTTTAATCAACACAAATGGAAACTAACACAAATTTATACAACAAAAAACAGATGTCTGCATACACATCATATTTATACGAAAACTAACCGGCTTGTAGAAACATTATTCCAAACAAAATCACAAATCTAAAAACACAATATATTTACACAACTTCTTTTTAACACTATAAAAATGATAAATAAATCATACCAAAAATATATCAAACACAATTACCTCCTCTTCCTACTAATCTTTTAACTTTGCTTGAACAAAATGATTTCTTTCTATTTCCACTAATATCTTCCTTTGCAGATTCCACGTCAACCTCTTGTCTTTTACTTGCTCTAATAGTATCACCTACTTCATCTTCAGTTTAATTTCTTGAGTTTTCTTACCTAATTAACCAATAGACTTATAGAAATCAAAACACAATGAAAATAGCAGTCAACACCACCATGAGAACAACTTACTTGTAAAACGCAAGTCAATGTTTGGAGTGGACGCCATTGCAAAAGTATTTCCAAATGATCAAGATTGGTACATAAACCAACAAACACAATCGCAAATTCTATAACTTCAGCCCTAACTTTCAGCTAAAACTGAAAGTCATCCTTTACCCTTTTTTGGTTTATTATACAGATAATTTCAAAACACTAATATCAAATTACCTTTTCACCCCCATATTGAATACCACTCAAACGAATGTTTAGTTTTATTACAAAAAAAAACCACCTAATAAACCGAACCCATATATAAGAAGCATAAAAAAAACATAATCATTTATATATAAAGTTATTTCTTTAAATATAGAAAATACAATTTCATGAAACTTTATACTTATTCTCATTCATCACTCTATTTATAACATACTAAGAACTCCCAAAAAAAAAAGCAACAACTAACAATATCACCAAAACATGAAAAAATAATTAGAACAAAAACCAACACATAAATTGTCATTCATCATACTATATATTACTAACTACATACGAAAAAAAAAAAAAACATACAAAAAACACCAAAACATAGTTCAATACTTGCAACAAAAAACAACACAGAGAAATTTACACCAACATTTTATACATAAAATAAAACGATAAATTCAAAGTTTCACGAGAACGACGGTGAATTGAAACTTTTGGAACTTTAAGTTTCCGATTGTAACTTTCTAGTGAATCAGCGGTATCATCAACTTCATCTTCAGAATCAGAAAATTGGTCAAAACCAGACTGACCGATAACCTCATCTACATCAGCATCAACAGTCATATCAATAAACTCAATTTCTTCGTTAGAACTGCTGATCGAAACAACATCATCCCAATTCCAATATAGCAAGTCTCTAGATCGTTTGCGCTGCCTCTCAATCCTTCGTATCTGGGTAAGAGAAATAACTTGTTTCATTACGAGCTAGAAACTATCACATAACAAATTTTACTAAGATTTAAAAAATTACAACTTCAATATATATCACCTCCTCACTGAACTCACGAGAAAGGTGGGATTTATAAGGACTAAATGGCCCAACAGAAATTATCTCTACACTACCACTGTCGGCCTGTAATCAAACAAAATAAAAATAATAAAACAACAAAACAATAATATTAAAATATTACAAATAAACTTTATTTATTGATGATATTACTAAATTACCTGTTCTTGACGATTTAAAGGATTGATAAACGTCTGCAGCCGGTCATCACCTAAATGAACAACATTATTACTTCTTGTAGATGCATTTTTCTCCATCACTTGCTCAATATTTGAAGGATAAATCTATAAATTCTGCTACAAATTCACAAACCTAAATAGATTTATACTAACATGTTCCTATTATATAAGCTATTCTACAACGGTTTTTAACACACGTTCAAGAATTGTAGCAACTACTATATACACACGACACATATCAAGATAATGGAACAGTTGATATTTCCAGTTTTATAGGAGAACATAATTTCGAAGGAAATAAAAAACAGTTTAATATAACTTATATAATAAACCGACAATTGATATCCTAATCGAAATTATAAGGCCACATCCCAAATAGGTACAAATAATATGCGAGAATGGGAAGTGGGTAGTTACTTCCCATAAAGAATTGCTCTTCTCAACAACTGCTGATCTTGTAAACAACTGTTAAGTCAAAGCACTGCTGATCCTTTAAACAACTGTTAAGTCAAAGCACTGATAAAGCATAAAGAATTTATCTAAAAATTATAGATAAATTATCATTTGTTTTAAGTTGTGGACCACAAGTTAGCTTCATAGGAAAAAAAATCACACCTACTCATGTGCCTAGTTCAATTAGCTTTAGTTGGCACTCTACACAATACTTGTGTTACAACCCCAAGGCATGTTACAGGAATCATAGGAGTTAAATAGATCAGGGGTATACCTCTTGTCAACATATAATACTTCTCTTCATTTACAAAAGTTTTCCCGCCAAAGGCTCATTTACCCATAACTACTACACTCCCGTGTCACATATAAAAAAAATACAACAGTTGATATAATAAGTTTGAGTAAACTTCCGATTTGCTCCCTGTGGTTTGGCCACTTTAACGATTTTGCCCGAAACCTTCAAAAATAGCCATTTCCAACCAATAGTTTGCTATGGTTTTTCCATTTTGCTCCCTACAGGAAGTAAAATGGAAAAACAGACAAATTGGATGGAGTTAGAGGCGGGGAGCAAAACGAAAATTTACTCAATAAGTTTTGATTCGTTTGAATATAAAAACACAAGTATATTAACAAAAAAACACAAAAGAAAAAAAAACACAAAAGAAAAAACACAATGTTATACCATAAAATAAATAGCTTTCGTTAAAACACAATCCATTATATCTAAAACAAAATACTTTAGTTGATTTACAACTAAAAATTAACTTATTAATTGAAATACAACCATATTATAACATTGTAATTTGTATGAATGAAAATTCAAATCTTATCAGATGTTGTGCTTTGAATAAAAAAATGTTTTTATTGTTTTTATAAATATACTGTTTTTGTTTACAGACATTACACTTTTCACAACAACATAGAGCTTATAACATTCATACATAAGCATTAAACCTAAACATTCATTTGACCAGACCACATTCAAACAACAACAGCTACATATAAACAATCAACCCAATATCCAAATGTTTTAAGCAACTGGAATACATCACACAGGACAATACAGTTTCATTCGCTCCACACGACTTCCTCGTGCTTGCTCTTTCAACATTTCCCTTTCAATTGCGTCCAGCACAACGTAAGTTTCACTATCATTATACACAAACTGCCTTCGAGCATTAAGATAATGCAACAATATTTTGGTTGCATATTTGCATCTTAATTCATCTAATTGTTCTTTCTGCCCACAATCTACTTCTTTCACAAACCCACATCGCCAACATCGTAAAGAACTCCCTTCGAATGTCTCCATATGCCTCATTAAAAATATACCACAATCAACTTTGTTGTCTACGGTTCTCCACGACATTTTTAGTCGACTTATCTGAGCTCTGTGCATCTTACGTCCACCCACAACACCGCGAGTTAACATAAAATCTGCTACTAAATGCCTCTGCAATATAACAATAATAAATATAAACAAATTATCTTTTCCATATGATTGTGTTTTTTAAATGTCAAGGAATATACCAATTTTTCTGGCCAGCCTCGGTATTTTAAGTCAAAACTATCATCATATAAACTGCTGTTATCAATCACAGCTATTTGGCACTTTTTCATATGAAAGCATACCAAGTAGAAGTGATCAGATTGCAAAACAGGTATGAATAAAAGATCAACTTCTTTCAACGATGCTACTTGTTCTTCTTTTAGAACTTTAATCATATTTCCAAAAAAATCAGCTTGCATCATCTCATAGCTTGAACCATATGTGCCACCATCCTGTGTATCAGTTATAATAACGTTACTAAAATAAATAAATAAATAAATAAATAAACAATTCACTTATGTTATTTACTTACCAGCATCTGATATGTACAAAACGATCGCTTAATTTTGTCATCAGCCTTAAACTTCTCCTCATGATTTAAGATTCTGGCCCACACATTAACAACAGCAAAATGGACATACTCATCATGACTCAATGTTTCTAGCACTATCCTTGTTAGACCTGAATCTGGCTGATCTTCAATTTGAAAAACAACGTCCCTACAATGAATACAAGTTAAAACATCGATTAACTTATAATCATAGCACATTATAAGAAAAGAAGTTAAAACACATACATTTCAAATCCTCTGGCAGATAAAATCCAATCAGAATAAATTTTCTCTACAAATGTCAACTTTTCACTCAATTCCACCACCCGGTTAATGTAAGGTGATGCTGGCACCAAAGTCTCATCCGTAGAATCAACTACATTTTCTTCATCCTTTTCATCAGATATGATGTGTGAGATATTTTGACCACATGATCGTTGACTTGATGCAGATTGATACATTGTTTCATTTGAAACACACGCAGATACCAACAGGACAGCATGCACACTTTCCATGTTTTCAACTGAATTTACATTTACACCCGTATTACAATCAGTTTTCGTCTCTTGACTTTGAGTCTTCTTTTCTCCCTTACTCTGTATTTCATTATCATCTTTTGGAGATGAATCTGGATCTCTGCTCATAAAACCTGCATTTTTTTGCAAATGAAATCAACGGATCCAAATGAGCTTTAGCTTCTTTAATCACCTGATTATCTGCATAGACCGTAAACCCCTCATTCAGCATTGTCTCTACATTCTTCAAAGACTCTTTTGCCTTTTCAATTTCTACAGTCAAATTTCTGACAAAAACCTGTTTCAATATGAACAATAAAAGATGATAAAAACTATATATATATATATATATATATATATATATATATATATATACAGGAAGGTTAACGTACATTACGGCTTAACGTACATCACATACGACAGGTAATTACAGACGTTCATTTTAAAATCACACATTATAACTCAAAAATCCAAAATCACGCATGTTGAAACACAATAATCACGCATATTGAAAACATTAATCACGCATGTTATATAACAAATCACGCACGTTGTTGAACGTGAAGTACGTTAAGCCGTAATGTACGATATACTTTTTCTATATATATATATATATATATCATATATTCAGAGTTAAATACTATATGTTTTTGTGTCTTACCGATTCTGCTTCCTCCGTTGGTTCTTCTGCCACGGGAATGTTTGATTCCCTACCAACATCTGCATTCTCATCCCGCCTATTCAAATGTATATTTCGAGTATAACGATCATTGTCTCTACACTCATCATTATCCACTTGCCTTTCATCCTCTCCATGTATATCTTCATGAATCAAATCCTCCTCGACACCAGCACCACCATTGTCTTTGCCCTCGTCAGCATCGACTTGCCGTTCCACCTTTTCATGCACGGGTTCACCAGTTGAAGAACGTTGACGCACCTCGCTTTCATTTGATTTTTGGGTCTTTAATACTGTTTTAGACTTTGAAGTACCTTTCTTTCTTCTTTTCTCAGACTTCAGACCTTTATTCTTTATGTCCTCCAGTTTGCATAATGTACGCTCTTCAATATGTTCTATAACAAACAAACCTTTACGTTTAACACGTACATCATGCAACTTGCTTGTATGATCTGCATAGATAAGCTATAAACAAAAAAATATTTGTCACTCCGTTTTGTTGGGATAAATGCCACAAATGACAAATTAATATTTAACTTATGATCTTACCGCAAGCAAAAACAGAGGCCCATTAAAAACTTGAGCAGGGTGCCAGCCTTTTCTCGCTCTGTCTAACAAAGTTAGCATGTAACCACACCAACCCAGTTCTTTTATGTCAACATCCTTTGTTATTAATGGCAAAAATCTTTGGTTGACAGTGCCACTTTTCGTTCCTTCACCTAGATGTGTAAACATCAACACCAAAAAGTTAAGAACAAACAACATTCCACAATCATTGCGTTCTCTCTTGCATCGCCTATCCAAATAAGTTTGTGTTTCATGTATAAGAAACCTGGTGAAGCCTGTTGGGAATTGACTTCTCCACAGTTTAACAACAGGACTTTTTATGCTTGGCCTATTGTTCTCTGTTATTATTCTTGATCCGTTCGGAATTCCCAATACATTGTGAACCAATTCTGGACTTAACTTTATTGACTGAGATCCAAGATTTAATATTCTTGTTGAATCATCATAGTTCTTAGCCAACCAAAGTCCCAAGCTGGTAGGAACATGCTGAATCTTCAGATTTAGAATAGAACCAAAACCAATATCTCTTACAATGTTCTTTTGCTTGTCATTAAACTTTAGCATCCACTCATATAGAGTGTTTGGTGAGCATCTTGGTAAAATCTTCTCACCAGTATATGGGAAAAACATTTGACATTCATGGTGATTTGATTCCTCAGGTTGGTCCTTTCGACGTCTCTTCTTTGGTAAGGTATCATCAACTATTATATAACTTAACGAATTTTAGAAACAAACTACAACTAAGATTTTCATGTTTAAATGAATACCTGGTTTTTTTACTTTTGATGCAGCAGGATTAACAAAATCAACATCATCATTATCATCAGCATCACCACAGTCTGCCTGTAAAACTGCAGTAGCAAATCAAATAAAATAATAAACTATAAAGGGAAAAAAATGTATATTATATTTAATCATTTTAAATTGATCTATAACATACCTTCCCTCTTTCGTTTCACAACAGCACCTGACAAAGTTCCTTCATGTCTCCACATTTTATTAGAAACAAAACACATAAAAAATATTAATTGTAACACGTTATTTAATCCTACTATTGACATTATCTAATGACTACAACATACAATACAACATTGTCTTGTTAATATATCACAGTGTTACAATTTAAACATTGTGTTATATTTATCAACCTGTTTTTTATTATTATCTAGTCATCGCAATCAGAAAGCACAACTACACTTGATTTGATGATTTTAAACTTGATAGACCCAAGTTTGATTACATTTCTCCAACTTATTCTGCCAATTTTAACAAAATACTATCAGGAACTATAACATTACAATGTTGTAAAACAACACATAATATTCAACATACAAAATCAATACAAAAATACAATCCTATAGTTTACCACATATGTAAAAAACACAACATGCACCAAGATACTGTAAATAATCAAGTAACATATGCAAACACAATGATTTCCAAAACCACAATATTAAAAAAAAGCATAATTAATATAAAAAAACATAGTGGATACAACGTTATACAACAAAAACAAACGTCTACATACACATTATAGTTATACAAAAACTAACCGACTTGTAGAAACAATATTCCAAACAAAATCACAAATCTAAAAACACAATATACTTGAACAACTTCTGTTTAAACATTAAAAATAAAAAATAAGAAATAAACCATACCAAAAATATATGAAACGCATTTACCTCTTCTTACGAATCTATTAGCTTTGCTTGTACAGAATGACTTCTTTCTATTTCCACTTATATGTTTCTTTGCAATTTCCACTTCAACCTCTTGGCTTTTACTTCCTCTAACAGTATCACCTACTTCATCTTCACTGTAATTTCTTGACGATTTCTTACCTATTTAATCAATAGACTTGAAATAAATCAAAACACAATGAAAATAGTAATCAACAACACCATGACAACTTACTTGTAAATCGCAAGTCAACGTTTGCAGTAGACGCCATTGCAAATGTAGTTCCAAATGATTAAGATTAGTAGACAAAGCAACAAACACAATCGCAAATTGTATAACTTCGAGCCCTAAGTTTCCGTTAAAACCGAATGTTCATCGATTTCCCTTTTCTTGACTATTATACAGTTAATCTCAAAACAATAATAAGAAATTACCTTTTTGCACCCCCCCCACACTGAATACCAGTTAAATGAATGTTTAATCTTATTCAAATCTTATTACAAAAAATAGTACCACTTAATAAACCGAACCCAAATATAACATGCATAAAAAAAACATAATTATTTAAATATATATTCATTTTTTTTAAATATAGAAATAAAAATTTACTAAAACTTCATTCTTATTCTCATTCATCATCCTATATACAACATACTAAGTACTCACGAAAAATAAGCAATAAGTCAATAACTAACAATATCACCAAAACGTAATTCAATAATTAGAACAAAAAACCAAAGAATTTATAGACATCATACATGTTATTCAAAAGAATGAGATATTGACGTCATTTAGAAGAAGCACATTTATTTAAAAATGGTAAAGGAGACAAAAAAAAAAAAAAAAAAACACTTAACATAAAGACCTAATAGAATGGGAGAATAGGAATTGGAAAGTTACTAAAATAAGATTGGAGGGTATGGAGAGGGTCATCCCCATGAAGGTGGGCCACCACGTAGAACGCCACATCAACAGGAGTGATGATGGACCAAGGGGGTGGAGGATGGGCTCCAACACTATTTATAGAAACACTTAAGAAAAAATAAACTTATTTGATTTTAGAGAGAGAGAGAGAGGAGAGAAAAAGAGGCCCGTCGATGTCGTCTTCAGGCAACTGACAAGCCGGGACAATCCTCAAGAGACGGTGTGGGTGACCGGCGCCGGGGCTCGCCGAGGAAAGGCCGGCCCCCATACCCTCCAGTATAAGTAACCATATTAATAGAAATCATACATACTGGGAAGGATATAAAGACTACTTTTAATAAGGTATACCTTGTTTTATTTAATCTTCTAAAAAATAAAAGAACACTTCATCTATTAGTTACACAAAGATTCTTACATATAGGGATTTGGACTGTCGTTTGGCATGAGCTGGCAGCCCATTTTTTCCTCTCATGTTAAACCAGATGAACCCAATGCTCACTCAATGATTGGTTTGAGATGGACCTATTCTTTTATCTTCTTTAAAACCTATGTTGCACCTAATAAGGATGACACTTTCAAGGCCCATGTTATCCGATTTTTGAAAGCCCATGGGATTTAGATAGTTCTAGAGTATACCTCTTGTTAACATAATAACATGTAATATTTCTATTCATTATCAAAAGTTTTACGGGCAAAAGCTCATTTACCCGTAACTACTGTACTCCCGTGTCAAATAAAAAATATACAACTGTTGATGTAATAAGTTTTGATGCGTCTGAATATAAAAAACACAATTATATTAACAAAAACAAATGACACAAAAGAAAAAACACAATGTTATACCATCAAAATCAAAAGCTTTTGTTAAAACACAATCCTTTCTATCTAAAATAAAATACTTACTATAGTAGATCACTAATTGTAGGACCCATGTGAACACACAGGTAGGTTTAATAACTATCGAAATCAAATATTAAAAAATAGATTATAATACATCGTTTAAATTATTTGTGTTTAGTTACATATATTTATAAAACAATGTTAAAAACAATATGTGTTAGTATTATAAGTAAAATGATAAAAGTTTTTATCTACATCTATATGTAAAATATGATGTTACATTTTATCATCACAACTTCCTACTTTCAAACAATTAAAAGCAACAAAACAGTAAAGCAATCAGAGCCTCATTCACTTGATCAAAACACAATATAAGAAGATCATCAACTCATATATGATCAGAAGATCAAAGGGTAAAAGGGAGGTTATTATAAAAAACCCTCACACTCTCAACAGAGCCTCATTCACTTGATCAAAACACAATATTCCATGTAAGAGACGCGTAAGTTTGCTATCACAATATGGAACATGAGCACCTTCTTTCCGTTACTTTTTATCGCCAAGGGTGTAAACTCTCTCAAAGACCTAAGAAAAGAGCCAGGATGATTCAAAGAACCTTACTTGCAATGGAGGTATAACACATGTGTGTTATTACTCATGTTCAAGATAATCTCTTTCGTGTTCATATGAGTAAGAAGGGAGGAAGACACAAAGGATGTGTCAAACACAATTCAGATGATACAGGTTCAGGTAATAAGAAGAAACCCTCTGTTGAAGAAGCAACCAGTGATAGTGTTTTGGTGGAAAACATGGAGGGGTCGGTCATATTGTCGAGCATTGTCAGGAAATGCTATTTGATTTCTGACAACCCTCGACAATGTCACCGACCCCTCCACGTTTTCCACCAAAACACTATCACTGGTTGCTTCTTAAACAGAGGGTTTCTTCTTATTACCTGAACCTATATCATCTGAACTGTGTTTGACACATCCTTTGTGTCTTCCTCTTTTCTTGCTCACATGAACACGAAAGAAGTTATCTTGAACACGAGTAATAACACACCTGTCTTCTACCTCCATTGCATGTAAGGTTCTTTGAATCATCTTGGCTCTTTTCTTAGGTCTTTGAGGGATTTTACACCCTTTCATTGCCATAAAGTCTTCTTCTTTCTCTTTGCTTGATAATGTAGTAAACAATCTGTGCCACAAAACCAAAATATTTCTATGTTTTTGTGGAGACAATTACTATCCAATAAGTTTCAAAACCACATTGAAAAATCATACATAACCTAATTTTCGAGATGTATTAAGGAAAACCATTACCTGATATGTAAACGGAAAGAATGTGATGGCTCAATGATGGTTGCTGTCATTAGGTGCATTGACACCTAACAAAAAGAATGTGATTGCTTAAGTATAATTATAAACTTATTAACAAATGAGACCATATTAATTTAAAATTTAACCTTATGATAACCAAGAGGCAATCTTTGTATAGTCTGAAACATAAGTTATCTTTGAACATGGGTCATTGGCCAAATGAAATACTAAAAAATAGATTATGTCCCTGCATGGAAAACAAAATCGATAAATTTAGGGAAAATGGGTTTGAAACATGATAACCCAACAGTAGAGGATCTCATTCTACAACTCCAATAAATGCAAGGGTGTTCTCAAATAATGGTTTCATAGATGTTTGAAAACCAACAAAGAACGACAAGTGTCCACAGTGCTGCTTCTTTAGACATTTATCAGTCTTCAAACATCTATGAAGAATTATTTGAAAACACCCCTGAATTTATCAAGGCTATAGAATGAGATCCTCTACTGTTGGCTAATCGTCCTTCAATCACATTTTCCCTAAATTTATCAATTCTGTTTTTCATACCTCCCAAAGTCACCTATCCGCCTGCAGAGAAATCGAAAAAGCTTGAAGTATAACCTGTACTTAATTATATGGCACCAGATTTTCACTGATTCAAGAATCTCAACATCACCTAACAACAAAGAACCAATTTACAAACATCTTAATAGCATTCCATAATTCAGATTATTAACTTCTGAATGCACTAACCGGTTTTTCCTGAAGAATTGTTGTCCACTCTGTGTAATGTGGTGTCAATTGTACTGTTATTCCGCTTCTTCACTGTATTAACACATTAAAATCTTAAAACATAAAAACAAACAAAATGTTGCAAAAAAAAATAATAAACAAAACACAAATTGTTAGTTATATGCTACCAACCTTGAAGTGTTGCACCGCAGCCTCCACATGTGTACACCGGTTTGTTGCTTATCAAACTAACTGTCATCGTAATCAAGAAATTGTTATTATCATGAAAACACATTTAAGAGAAAAGAAAAATGAATGAAAAACAAACAAACAACATTGAATCTATAAACATCATCCAGATTGCCTTCATTGAATCTATAAACATCATCTACAACAACCCAAAAATCATCACCACAAACAAAACCAACCAAAAAAGATACACCTAAATATGACCAATCACGACTAAGAACAAACAGACCAAGAACATCTTCAGCGATGGTAAAAGTACCTTATCTTTCAGAGTGAACAACAATAAAGACTTGAGACTAACCACCCTGATCTGTAGGAGAATGTGACAAATTCAAAGGAATCAGGTCCAAACATCAATTTATATGACCGATCTACAAACGAAAAAATGGAAAACATACCAGCGTCCTCAGATACAGCTAAATACTAACAAAAAAACTATGAATTACTTTCATTACCTCATGGCATCAAAATTTATTATAAATAATTTCCAAATTATAAATAATTTCCAAATTGCAAAATTAGCAAGTATTCTAAAATAGTAAATGATTCATCTAAATTATGCCTCATCTAATCAAATTGCAAATTCAAACATTAAACAACCATAAATTACCAATTGAAACCAGAGCCACCATCGTCAACCACCATCCAGAAACCCTAAAGGGTTCAAAGACGAACACGGAACAACAAAAAGGTGGGGGCGGCGAGTATGTGCTACCCATCATCACCATCAGATACTGAAACAAAAAGCTTCCATCATCGCCACATCAAAATCAAAAAAGTAAAATTGAAGATATAAATCTACAAAAAACAAATTCGATTTACCTACCGAGTCACCGTCATATTCCCAATCGGAACCGCCAGATCTCGCCATCGTAGCCTTAGATGACAAAATCATCTTCATCGGTCTGAGTAACAAAGATAGTGATTCACCGAGGGATTTCTTTGCGGATGACATGGTTCGTGTGGAAGATTAGGAAAATAAACCCTAGAATCGGCTGCGATTTTGGAATGAAAAGAAAGTGTGAAGAAGAAAGAGATGGAGATTAAAGTGTGAAGAAGATAGAGGGAGTTGGGATATGATTTACTTCTCACACAGGTGCATTATGCATTTCAAAATTCCCTCCAAAAAAAAAACCAATTTATCATAATAATAATAATAAAACCAATTATCCTATATATTAATAAACCAACCTTATGAATAGTAGATGTCACATCATAATCAATAGTAAACTTTTCTTATTGGTTCACATACATCCACTCACATATTGACACGTGACAAAGTTAATGAATATGAATATTGTTACCCCTACCCACACCCACCCCCTTAGGCCATGGGGTATGGGGTGGGGGTTTGGGCATGGGTTGGGGGAAAACGCCCAATCCACCACCCCGGGGGCTTGGGTTGGGGCTTGGGTTTGGGTGTGGCCCCTTGGGGCTTGGCTTTTAAGCCGGGCGTGGGGCGGGCTAGCAAGGTGACATGGCGGGCTCTCAATGGCTATGTGTCAACTCATGCCCCCAACCCAAGCCCCAAACCCAAACCCAAGCCCCACCATACCCCATGGGCGTGGGTTTTTTTTTCCATTCCACGTGTCAACCAATGCCCAACCCAAGCCCCAACCCAAGCCCCACCATACCCCACGGTCTTAGACGAAATTGTTGACTTCTTTTCCCCTATCACCCGAAACACCCAATGCTTCAGTGTACTTCTAATTTCATTTTTTAGATGTGATTTTATTGTAGTTTTTTTTACTCTTTTAAGTTTCAAAGGAAGTAATACACTTTGCTGATCTGAAAAAGACACCACTAACAAAACCTAGAAATGAAGCATGATAAAGATTTTAACACAAAGATTAAACCTAGAAACCAAACATGTGACGCAAGAAATCCAAAAAAACGTTTTAATGCTTTATAATCATATATGCTAACCACAATGTAAATCACGCAACGCGCGTCGGGCAATGACCCTAGTTTATCATAATAATAAAATCCTATCATATACAAAAGGAATTATGACATCAGCATTGACATGTGGCAAATGTTAGAGATTGCCTACATCAGCTTAAAGTCTCCTATTATAAATTATATATACATAGTCTCACTATCAGAACATTGTGTTATATGAATCTAGCTATATTTAACGTAATATCATGCTCGGAATAAATACAAATAACTGTTGTTAAAATACCACTTTATTACAATTTAATTTATATAATTTTAATTAACATATATGTTTTACTTTATATATTATATATTAGTTGCAAGTATATACCAACAACCATTAACAAAAACATCGTAAGAATATATTATCAACAATTTATAAAAGCACAACAGCGTACAAAATTACCATAATTTAATATTAAATGGATAAAACAATCTAATATAACATCATTTTTATCTAATAAATACGATAAAGGCTGGCGCAACAAAGTCAAACTCACCACATCTAACACACAAATATCAAAATGATTATCTCAATTTTTTAAACCATAATGTCATCCATTTAATAATTTTTAAACAATAAATAAAAGAAAAAAATTAACCTAATTTTAGATTTTTTTTTTAAATAACCAGCACTATTTAAGATCCCTGCAACATATTCATACGACCAAGACTTTCCCCCATTTACATCGACTCTCTCTCACACCATCATTTATTTACATCTCTTTTTAGTAGTCCCATACAGAAAACTCTACTTTTACCGCTTATTTCCTTCATTTTAACAGTTACATTTACAAACCCCTTTTTATTCATCGTCATTACACTTGACCAATTATTACAGTTCAGGTCAAACTTGAAAATTGTATCATTTGATTCACCTTAAATTTTTTGCACAAAGATGGCGTCTTTCAAGAATGACAGGGACAAAAATGATAAAAAAAACTTGAAGTTTGGTCTGAACTGGCATAACTAAACAAACTACAAGGCCAAAAATAAAATTCAACTAAAAACAAATATAACTTTAAAAATTTATACAGGAAATTCCCAAAAGATTTCATTAAGGATTATATTATTGTATATCTTATATTTTTTATATATATATATCTACCATATATTTGAAAGTAAGTTGGGCTGATGTGGCAGGCATCAAATATGGTTTTTGGCTCCAAAACTCCCTTCTCAATCTTTTAACATGGAATGGAGCATCCAGCCTAAAAACCCGACCCATTTTTTCGGATCCTATAAAAGTCTTCTAAATATTTGTTCATCTAAATCATCGTTAAATCCTCACATCTTCTTCACGTTTCCCCACAAAACCTTTCATCATCACCAAATCTACACTTCATATCTCAAATCTTCAATCGATCAAATCTTAATTTCCAACACAAAAGAAACATTTCTTCTCTTAAACCTGGTTATCTCCACAATCTTCATCACTTGATTCTTCTCCGAGAAGGTATGGTTACCTTATATGTTTGTCTTTCAAGATTTTTATGATTTGGATGATGTTCATGGTTTATTTCTAATTATCTTCATCGATTAAGTGAGGATTATCTTCACAATCTGCATCAGTTGATTCTTCCCCGAGAAACTATGGTTACCGTATATGTTTTTTTTTTTTTTTTGTACTAAGACTTGTAAGATTTTGTATCAATTGTGTGAAGTTCATGTATGTTATGTTATTATCTTTGTCGTATATGTGAAGATTCTACTCCGATTATAATTTTTTTGATATTTTGTTCCGTATTTAGGTATGCTTTTCGTTTTTTTTTTTTTTTTTGGATATAGGGATCTGATTTTTTTTGTATATTGCACTCTGACTCTCATATTTTGGATGTGTGGTTGAGTGTTTTATGATAGATTAGGTTTTTGATATTTGTTGATTTTATTGCTAGAATGGTTTATATGGGTTTTCTATGTTTATGACAACCTTGAGTTTGCTGGTTTTTTGACCTATACATGCAATGTTTAATGTCAAAAACTATAGCCACTTTTATCCGTGATTAAAGAACATATATCTCTAATACTTCATTAACACTCTTGTAATTTTTAAAACATGTCATGCCCTTACCATTCAATCAAGTATGCCCTTATGAACCCTTAACAATACAAGCCTTAACCATGGATGTGTGTTTGTACTACTTTTAGTGATAGCTGATAAGATATGTCTTAACCATGGATGTATGAATGAATTACTTTTACTGATAACTTATAACATAGGCACAAACTAAAAGGAATAAACTTTAGTTAACTATTGCATGCAATTAGAATTTCCTGAGCTGAACATTTCGAATAATAAGGATATTCATAGACTTGAAAATGATATAAAGTATAAAGATTTGATAAAATACGATGTGATATATGACATAGCAAGTAACAATGAATAAGGACATCCGTAGCACTTAACATAGTAGAGCAAAATACATTGACAGTAGAAACACTTGTTTAGTTGTCACAACATAATATATCAAAAAAATTAGTTTAAAGCATTACACTTTATTAGCTGACTATAACAACTACAACATATATCTTACAAAACGACATGACTTTGCGTGCATTTGGAATTGCAGTCTGCAAATGGCACCATCTTTCTACGTAGTGTTAAAACGACCATCACGTTCTCGACTGGTACACATCCTCTGAGAATACAATTAAATATAAATAATTGCTTACTGGTTTTGTTTATCTTTCACACACTTATATCATAAATCTTTCAGCCACTACCTCCATCAATTGGGTTCTTTCATGACAAAGAACTACAAAACAAAAGCAAAATTTGTATACAGGCAGATAACAGGCATCATTGGGACGTCAACATCAGGAAAATAAACAGAGTATACTACTTTGCAGATGGCTGGAAAAATATTGTTGATGATTTAGGGCTTGATGATGTTTGTTTGATAGTATTTGAAGCTCACAGTGAATGCAAATACAAAATCAAAGCCTTTAAAGATTCACGTCAACTGGGACCATCATTCTGCGATGCAATATCCAAACGATAGCAGAAACACATTGTACACTCTCAACCATGAACTCCCAGAATAACTTAAAACCACAAATGTGTTATAATTTACATAACAAATAACTGCATCTTACCTGTCTAATATAATTATTGCAGAGGCTCCCTAAAAACTTTCTCAAAGACAATATGAAAAATAAACCCCTAAACATGTCAATACAACTATCTGCAGGTGAAGGACATACATTGGAATTAAAGATAGAGAAAAGAGGAAGACGATACTATTTGACAGATGGATGGATGAATGTTATAAAAGACATGCAGCTAAAATTCGGCTACATTCTCGGGTTTGACATAATTCAAAATCCAAAGCTGACGATGACTGTTTTCCATCCTGATGGAAGTGAATTTATAATCCCAAAAAAAGAACCTGTTGAACAAAAAGAAGCGCACACGCATAACCAAGGATGCCACAACAAAGCACCATCATCTACTGCAGACAACAACACATTTGAAAAGACTGCCACAGAGAAATTCGTAAGATATCCGATACAATTTTTAACTATAATCACAGTTCACTTATATGCATTGAATTCTAACCAACTATTCCATATACTAACATTGTTTATTACACTACTTGAAAAACAGTTCATCCCAGACGAAGTTGTTAAAAAGAAGAAAATTGCTCAGACACGCACTTTGATAATAAAAAATCAAGAAGGAAGTTGTTATAACCTGGGAGTCAAAATTCATTCACGTAGAGCGCGAAAGGAATATCTGGTGAATGAATGGCTGCAATTTATGGAAGAGAATGATATATCTTTTGGAGATAAGTGCACTTTCAAGATCTTAGAAGATGAAGGTATGATATTACTTTCAAACGTTTGCAGGTTAAATTAATTCACACAGCCAGAAGCAGATTCAGACCCAACTTGACTTCTTTTTGCAACAACTAATATGCAGTATGGTTGGTGATAGTTTTTTTTGTTTAAATTAACCGTCGTTAAACATGAAGGCTTATAACACTTTCCCTAAACTTCAAAAAACAATGTATTTTGTATTGGTAATACCCGTACACAATGATAATCATCGTTGCTCTACTTACATTGCTGTTTATCATATTGTTTCAAAACGAATATGTCCTTGCAAACAAATAGTAAATAATAATTTTGTATGAACTAACATGTTAACGTAACATATAGCATCTGCTATAGACCACTGTAATAATCACCACAAAATACAGACCCCTCAAACATACATCAACTACTATATCCCAATAGCAGTAATAAACTGCATTTGATGCAATGGTTGTTTAATATGTAAACATGTCTATAAGTGTGATGGATTAAAAAATATACACTGGTTTACAAATGTTTCTACTTTTACATAAATCATCAAACAAATGATAAGTAATACATATTCAAAACGAATAAAAATAGCCAACCACAATTAATACTACAATGGAGTCCCAAAAATGTTCCCAATAACAATAGAAAAATAAAACTAAATAAAATTGAAACACTTTTTAATAAACACAATAAACAAAATTGCTAACAATATAACAGCAAATAAAAATACAAGAAAATAGCACTACCCAATAGCTGAATCAACAGTCTCTAAAAATAATGCTCCTTTACGACCAAATAATGCTCCTTTAAGCCAACAAAAAGAATCAACATGTTGAAGGTATTCAAAATCTTGTACACTCATGTATACTTCAGCAATATTCCCAAATTTGGGGAGCAAAATCAATTTGCCATTTGCCACATCCGATGCTCCACACCATTCCACAAATGAGAATGTTTCAACATTTGGGAAAGACGACACCTTAGACCATAAATTATCTTGATATTTGAAAAGACTCGCATTAACATTAGGCCAGATTTCAACAACAAACATATGAAGCTTATTGTTAACAGTGAGAAAATGTCCGTCATAAACATACAGGTCATTAACTGGTGGAAAAGGAAACCTCTTAAACGATTCAGTAATTACATCAAAACCAATTATATGAATGTCACCCCGTACCCTCACTTGTTTAACAGTGAAATATAAGGTATTGTTCACAAAAGAGCCAACAGACCAAATATAACACCCCGCTGCATATTTTTTCCCAATAAAAAAGTCTACATTTCTCCAAGTGCCGAGTCGTCGTGAATAAACACGAGCAAGATCATAATTACGACGACGTTTAATGTGTAATATTTTAAGATCGGAGGATGTATCAAAATACATACCAGCTGCATCCGATTGCCAATCATATATACGATCAGAGTCCTCATCAAACAAAATTTTGAAACTCATAGTAGTTGGATTCCAAAGCATCATTTGATATGAAGGCCTTTCGTTGCAAACTAATAAAAGCCCACCAACAGTAGAAATAATATGTAACAACAAAGGCCGAGTTTTACCAGGGAAACAAATAGTTTTCCTTGCACCAATGTCTACCTGTCCATCCACTATGCTATCCATAAATATTGATAGTGGTTAAATGGTGATTCGTTTCCGACATTTTGAACTACCAATCCGGCTAGAATGCAAAGCAGCAAACTGAGAACTTGATAACTCATCACGCCATTGTTTACAAACATATTTGAAACGACCGATTGCCTTAACTGGGAGTCTAGATAGTATTTCAGAAACTACAACTTCGATTCCAAGGTCTGCCAAGCTATAACCTACATTAAAAAGATAAAATTATACATAAAGTAAATACACAAATAACCGTAAGAAACTGCCTTAACTGGGACTCTACTTAGTAAAAGACGTTCAATTATTGTAGTAACTCCTAAACTACCACGTCACATATAAAAAACACAGCACTTGACTTAATAAGTTTTGAATATAAAAACAAACAATATATTAACAAAAAAAAAACGCCTTACATAAAGTATTATCAAACAACTAAATTGTAAATAAAAAAGACCATTCCATACTCAATAATTGCATATAACCCTTAGCCCAACGTAAATTCAATAGTAATCATTTCACTCAATCTTAAATCCTATTATATATAATACTTCTCATAACTACATCTTTTTTTATCATCTTTTCAACCTTTGTTTATCTTCACTCAATTCACACAATAAAACACACAATGAAGTAGAACAAAAAAAAAAGATTAGAAAAAAAAAAAACAACATCATACCATAACAAACAATTGGCTTGCGTATAACACAATCCATAGAAAAAAAAAACAAAACTATAATTTAGAATATATATACAACTAAAATATAACATGTAACTAATAATCACTTAAGTTATCTAGACTATAAAAATAACTGACATTGGAAAAACACAATTTATATATTTATATCTTATATTTTTCTAAACCACTTTACATTAATTACTTGAAAAGATTCAACTGCAAATGAAAAGACCATTTCAATAAATCATCATTGCATCTAAGCTCATATCCCAATAAGAAATCATTACTCTTCTTTCACACAAATTGTTAATCCTATTATATATAATACCTCCTAACTACATCCTTGTCTAACCTCTTCAACGACTCTCTATCTTCACTCAACTCTTCTCTATTCTAACTACAATGAATACATCAAACTCCAAAGGTTGGTCTGAACTGTCCCAAGTTAAAAGGGATATCTATGAAGGATTCAAAGGTCAACATGAAGACACAGAAAGAGAGATCAGAGACAGCTTGATTGACATAACACGACTACTTCAACAGCAACTACGGGAGAATAAGAAGACGAGAATGAAGATCATGAGCAACCCACCTTCACATGAACAGTACATTGTTGGATTGCTTCTGTCTGATGAAGAAAGGGACACAGAGGATCTTCTTGATAAAGCAAACAGCTTAGCTGACCAATACACAGCAAAAACTAACCAAGGAAAGCAAGCTCTTACTAAATTTCTGGCTTCTTAGACTGAATGCAAATTAGTTTGTTTAATGTGCATGTAGGTGTTGGTATGAGGTTTCTTTCCATGATAGTAGGACACTTCCTTATCTTTTCGCTTTTTGATCTCATACTTAACGACCAACATGATTCCACATCTAATGTATTGACAAATTTTGTTATTATCTATAATTTTGTCAATGAATGATGGTTATATTTATGTTCCTCTTATAAGTTTTTATATATACAACTTAACTAATGTACTACCTCTGTCCCATTAAAAGTGTCATGTTTTGAATTTTCAAAGTCTTTATTTATAAACTTTGACTTTAATTATATATTTTTTGTGTTGTATAAAATTTGATGAAAATTAACCCGATAAAAACATTTGTAAAACACACTCAAATCATATAACTTTCATCAAGTATCATCTAACACAAACAAAATTATTTAAGGTCAAAGTTTATAAATAAAGACTTTGAAAATTCAAAATAGGACACTTTTAGTGGGACAGAGCGAGTAGCATATTATTATTAACAACCAATATCTAAACTGAACTTCAGATACTCACACATAAGAAATCTGAACAGTATCAAAACATACGAGAATAAAAAAAACAGAAGAGAAAGTTTATGTCCAGAATAAAAAAACATTGAACAAACACAAAACATAAAAACCATCGCTCTAAAATGCAACAAATAAAAGAAACTACATCTCACTCATTAAAATGGGTAAACTTAATCTCTTTCTTACCAACATCTTTCACGCTCTCCACAATATTATTACTTGTACTTTCACAGATGCTCGAGTTCGAAATGACATCCAAATTGTCAAGATCAAGCAATTTACGCTTAGACGTCGTATCTTTACAAACCATTGAACATGTTTTTTTATCAATTGAATCACCATCGGAACTCATCACAAGAGAAATTGGAGTACCATTCTTCTTATCATCAAGCATACAGCTCTAAACCAAAATTGAAAAAGTTTATTAACTAAATACAACTATAATACTTCAGTTAAAAATTTATAGTACCTGACTAATCCCAGACATTTGTTTAACCACATCAACAACTGATTCATCGTCAGTTATTCTTTGAATCTCGTATTCTTCATCACAATATGTCAAGTTAGTCTCACTGACTTCAATCTTGAATGCAAACAATTTATCCACCAAAGTTTTTAATTCGTTTGGAAATCGCACAGTACCATCATCCTGAAAACATAATAGATAGGATATATAACCAAAAAGTTAGCTTACAAAAAAATATAATTTGAGAAATAGAAACTAAATATAAATCATACACATGCATACTACCAATGTGTTATCCTGAACCAACTGTTTTGCAGACTTCTCGATAACATGGTTAGCCGTATTATGAAACAAAATAAGAGATACATCACCACTGCTATCCTCAACACGAACCTTCAATCTAATTGATAACATAACAAATAAATTTGAATTCAAACGGATCACATAAACTAAAATAAGGTAACTGATGAAGAAAGTTACAATGTCAAAATGACAACATAAATAACAACAAAATAATAACCATACCTTAAAACCGGTTCATCAATAACATTTTTTCGACAAAATTCATTAGTGCACACATACAACGTATGTTGGTCTTCATCACAACCTCCGTCAGATTTAGTTAAACCCATGTTTTTTGTACAAGCCTCATTTAAACAATTAGGACACTTCAAAGAAAACCAACCAACCTCCTTGGATATTTCCTTTACGGTACCCAGTATGATAACAGATCGTGGCTGTAAAAAATATAAATATATCCACTTACATCTAATGTAAATACGTATTGAAATACCAAACTTGAAATGGTCTATGATTACCTCACTAATTTCCCACACATCATCGATGTTACTAAAAACAACATTCTTTAGAAAATCATCCATAACCACCTGCAACCCGATAGAATTAGAAAGCAGTAATGCATCAACTTTGCTATCAGTAACTCAGAATCTAATACAAAAACAATGCAGACAATTATCACATAATGCAATGCACTTGTTTTCAAAACAGAAAGAATATGAACTAAACAAACCTTACGAATAAAACTGGACATAATCGAATATGATATGTTTATTAAATAATCAAGTAATACGATATTTATACACCATAAAAAGCAGTTGATGACACCAGATTTGTAGGAACATGGGCGACAGCACATAAGTAGTAAACCGCTAATACATACCATGTTGTAAAACAAATAATACATAAAGTATAGCATGTAAAATAAAAAAACAATAATATAGAAAAAACACAATCATAATACTACCATATAAAATAAAAAACACAATACTATATAAACACACAATCATAAACACTCCGGATGCTTAGCTTATAATCCAATAAGGGAATTTATTAATTTCTCTGCCACAAAATATTTATTACACATCAAACACAGCATTTAATGTTATACAATAAGATAAAATAAGACACACAACTACAAAAGAATAGTTAAACCTGAATACAAAAGTTCTAATACATACATTGTCACATAATAAGAAATTCCGTTTTGCTCCCTGTGGTTTGGTCACTTTAACAGTTTTGCCCCAAACTTTTAAAAATAGCCATTTTCCTCCAATAGTTTGCTATGGTTTTTCCATTTTGCTCCCCGCCTCTAACTCCATCCAAATTGTCTGTATTTCCATTTTGCTCCCCGCAGGGAGCAAAATGCATAAACCATAGCAAACTATTGGAGGAAAATGGCTATTTTTAAAGGTTTGGGGCAAAATCATTAAAGTGACCAAACCACAGGGAGCAAAACGGAAGTTTACTCAAAAATCACTCTTCATAAAATAACACAATTTCTTAAAAAATTACACAATAATAACCATTCCAGATAACTACCTCTACATTAAATTTGAGTTAGGATCGGTTAAGAGAGGTTTATTAACAAATGAACACAGTAGTTTACCTTACCATCTTTGTAGGACAACATGCAAGAAAGACTACAACAACTTATTAACCTAAAATCATGCATTATAAACCGCTAGTACATACCATATATTAAAATTACACATATTAAAGATTTCATTTAATATAATAACACAATATTATACAAAAGAAGGATAGAACCAAATGATAAACATACAATCTATTTTTACAACTACCTTTTAGCACACATTCATGAGTTGTACTAAATGATATACATACATGACACATATACAAAAAAAAAAAAAAAAACAATTGATGATATCAGGTTTGTAGCACTTCTTCACCTAAATATATAGTAAAAAAATTAAACTGAAAATATTAAAAGTTCGAAATAATATATGATTAAATAACACCAATCAGAAATAAATATCCATGCAGACAACTGTTAATACACTTATACATACGGAACTACTTGAAACAATAAACAAAATTCGAAAAAACGACCACCATTCCCTATAATATAGCATTATAATTTCTAATCAATCGGCGAAACAACGGTCTCGATAAATAATGCTTGTTCCACACCAATGTAGGAATCAAGATGTTGAAGGTAATTAAAAACTTCATTGCTCAGCTTAGCTTCAACAGGACGAATCCAAACGTTTCTAAGCAACCACTTGTTGTTTTGAAATATAGTAGACCAATGCAAACTTTGTTCATAACTAATAATATGAATATTATTGATAGAAAACATCTTGATGAAGGCTTCATCTTCAACTTTGTACAAACCAACAGATAACTCGGGAGACCCTTCAACAACAATAAAATGGAGCTTCTTTGCAATGCTCAGAATTTTTCCTGGCCAAGGAGTAACTTCCAAACTTTCAGGAAAACGAATGCTTCTAAAAGTTTCGGAAATAACATTGAAAGCAACTATATACATCTCGAAAGGGCCAGGATACCAACTTCTTGAACACACGAAATATATGGATTTGCCAGAATAAATTCCGGAAGACATTGAATAACCCCGACCACCGAAATTAACTCCCCTCAAGAAATCTATTTCCCTCCACGTCTCACAAAGTCGTGAATAAACACGAGCAGTAACGACATTATTCAACAAATAATATTTGATGTGCAGCACTTTAAGATCATTGGTTTCATCAAAATACATTCCACCAGTATCACATTTTTGAACATACCGCTGAGAAAAGTCTGAGACGGACAACAACTTATGGCACCTGGTTGTTGGATTCCAAAGGATCAGCTCACAGCATCTCGCATTAAAAGACACTAACAACAGCCCATTAAGCGACGCTAGAATACGTAAGAATATAGGGTCAACATTGCCAGGAAAACTGATCTGTTTGCTTGTAAACACATCCAAATTCCCACCAATTACGTTGTCAACAACAATTGACATACCTCGTAAGGAGAGATATTTCTTATGTGAATTTCCAATTCGACAAGAATGCCTCATCTCAAAAAATGAGTTGACAGTTCCTTACGGAAATCTTTGCAAACACATTTCAAACAACCAATAGCTTTGGCAGGGAGCCTTGTGAATATTTCATCAAAGATCAATGCAAACCCAAGCTTTTCCATTTTATAATCTATGGGGCTACAATATAAAATATAATAAATGAAATACAATTAAGACAATTTGATATGTAAATGTTTATATATAAACACAATGTATACAACCGCTTTTCATACACAACCGGATGATAAAATAAGACTAACCAACCACGTAACTTATATAAAAAAAATGTTAATGAAAGCAGTTTAACATTGTATTAGCACAATCTTAAACAACTGCTGATTTTAGCAAATATTGACCTTTCTACAAACATTTTGAAATCAACACAGCAGTTTACCTTACCATCTTTGTAGGAGAACATGCAAGAAAGACTACAACAACTTATTAACCTAAAATCTTTTATAAACACAGCATTTAATGATATACAATAAGATAAGATAAGACACACAACTACAAAAGAATAGTTAAACCTGAATACAAAAGTTCTAACACATACATTGTCATATAATAAGAGAAAATATCACTCTTCATAAAACAACACAAATTCTTAAAAAATTACACAATAATAACCATTCCAGTTAACTACCTCTACATCAAAATTGAGTTAGAATCGATGAACACAGCAGTTTACCTTTCCATCTTTGTAGGAGAACATGCAAGAAAGACTACAACAACTTACTAACCTAAAATCCTGGATTATAAACCGCTAGAACATACCATATATTAAAATTACACATATTAAAGATTTCATTTAATATAATAACACAATCTTATACAAAAGAAGGATAGTACCAAATGATAAACATACCATATATTTCTACAACTGCCTTTTAGCATCCATGAATGAGTTGTACTAAATGATAAACATACATGATACATATACAAAAAAAAAGTAATTGATGTTATCAGAATCAACATAAAAGCCAAAAAATACACGATGTATACTACCAAAATACAATTTCGTTGGTACAACACAAACCATTGGAAAAAACAAAATTCATGATATCAGGTTTGTAGGACTTCTTTACCTACATATATAGTAAAACAAATTAAAATGAAAATATTAAAAGTTCGAAGTAATATATGATTAAATAACACCAATCAGAATTAAATATCCATTCAGACAATTGTTAAAACACTTATACATACGTAACTACTTGCAACAATAAACAAAATTCGAAAAAACAACCAGCATTCCCTATAATATAGCATAATAATTTCTAATCGATCAGCGAAACAGTGGTCTCGATAAATAATGCTCGTTTCGCACCAATGTAGGAATCAACTTGTTGGACGTAATTAAAAACTTCATTGCTCAGGTTAGCTTCAACAGCACCACTCCAAATGTTTTTTATCAACCACTTGTTGTTTTGAAATATATTGGACCAATGGAAACTTTCAACATAACCAATAATTTGAAGATTATTGATAGAAAACATTTTGATGAAGGCTTCATCTTCAACTTTGAACAAACCAACAGATAACTCGGGAGACCTTTCAACAACAATAAAATGGAGCTTCTTTGCAATGCTCAGAAATTCTCCTCGCCAAGGGCTAACTTCCAAACTTTCAGGAAAACGAAGGCTTCTAAAAGTTTTAGAAATAACATCGAAAGCAACTATATACCTCTCCAAAGCGGGATACCAATTTTTTGAACACACGAAATATATGGTTTTGCCAGAATAAATTCCGGAAGACCATGAATAACCCCGACCACCGAAATTAGCTCCCCTCAAGAAATCTATTTCTCTCCACGTCTCACGACGTCGTGAATAAACACGAGCAGTAACGACATTCAAAAACAAATATTTTATGTGAAGCACTTTAAGATCATTGGTTTCATCAAAATACATTCCACCTGCATCACAGTTTCGAACATACCACTGACAAAAGTCTGACACGGACAACAACTTATGGCACCTGGTTGTTGGATTCCAAAGGATCAGCTCACAGCAACTCGGTTTAGAGGACACTAACAACAACCCATTAAGCGACGCTAGAATACGTAAGAATCTAGGGTCAACATTGCCAGGAAAAGTGATATGTTTGTTTGTAACCACATCCAAATTCCCACCTATTACATCGTCAACAACAATTGACATATTTGACAAGGAGAGATATTTCTTATGTGAATTTCCAATTCGACAAGAATGCATCATCTCAAAAAAATGAGTTGACAGTTCCTTACGGAAATCTTTACAAACACATTTCAAACAACCAATAGCTTTGGCAGGGAGCCTTGTGAATATTTCATCGACGATCATTGCAAACCCAAGCTTTTCCATTTTATGATCTATAGGGCTACAATATAAAATATAATAAGTGAAATACAACTGAGACAATTTGATATGTAAATGTTTATAAATAAACACAATGAATACAACCGCTTTTCATACACAACCGTGTGATAAAATAAAACTAACCAACCACGTAACTTATATAAAAAAAACTATTAATGAAAGCAGTTTAACATTGAATTACCGCAATCTTAAACAACTGCTGATGTTAGCAAATATTGACCTTTCTACAAACATTTTGAAATAAACACAGCAGTTTACCTTACCATCTTTGTAGGAGAACGTGCAAGAAAGACTACAACTTATTAACCTAAAATCCAGTATTATAAACCGCTAGTACAAACCATATATTAAAATTACACATATTAAATATTTCATTTAAAATAATAACACGATATTATACAAAAGAAGGATAGTACCAAGTCCAATATACCTTCTGAATAAATGTATATAACTGAATTTAACACACGTACAACCAATATAAGTAACAACTGTTAACTACCCACGTTACATATATATAAAACAACAGTTGATATTAGCAGTTTTTTACAACTGCCTTTTAGCATGAGTTGTACTAAATGATAAACATACAGGATACATATACAAAAAAAAAGCAATTGATGTAATCAGAATCTACACAAAAGCCAAAAAAATACACGATGTATACTATAAAATACAATTTTGTTTGTAAAACACAAACCATTGGAAAAAACACAATTCATGTTATCAGGTTTGTAGGACTTCACCTACATATATAGTAAAACAAATTAAACTGAAAACATTAAAAGTTCGAAATAATAAATGATTAAATAACACCAAGCGGAATTAAATATCCATGCAGACAATTGTTAATACACTTATACATACGGAACTACTTAAAACAATAAACAAAATTAGAAAAAACGACCACCATTCCCTATAATATAGCATAATAATTTCTAATCGATCGGCGAAACAGTGGTCTCAATAAATAATGCTCGTTTCGAACCGTTGTAGCAATCAACATGATGGAGGTATTTAATAACTTCATTGCTCACGTCAGCTTCAACAACACCACCCCAAACGTTTCTAAGCAACCACTTGTTGTTTTGAAATATATTGGTCCATTGGAAACTTTCTTCATAATCAATTATATGAAGATTATTGATAGAAAACACCTTGATAAAGGCCTCATCTTCAACTTTGTACAAATCAGCAGATAACTCGGGAGACCTTTCAACAACAATAAAATGAAGCTTCTTTGAAATGCTCAGAAATTGTCCTCGCCAAGGAGAAACTTCCAAACTTTCAGGAAAACGAAAGCTTCTAAAAGTTTCGGAAATAACATCGAAAGAAACTATATACCTCTCCAAAGGTGGATACCAATTATTTGAACACACGAAATATATGGTTTTGCCATAATAAATTCCGCAAGCCCATGAATAACCCCGACCACCGAAATTAGCTCCCCTCAAGAAATGTATTTTTCTCCACGTCTCACGACGTCGTGAATAAACACGAGCAATAACATCATCAAAAAAAAATTTTTGATGTGAAGCACTTTAAGATCATTGGTTTCATCAAAATACATTCCACCTGTATCACAGTTTCGACCATACCACTAACGAAAGTAGTCGTCGGACAACCACTTATGGCACCTGGTTGTTGGATTCCAAAGGATCAGCTCACAGTAACTCGGTTCATAGCACACTAACAACAACCCATTAAGCGACGCTAGAATACATAAGAATCTAGGTTGAACATTGTCAGGAAAAGTGATGTGTTTGATTGTAACCACATCCAAATTCTCACCTATTACGTCGTCAACAACAATTGACATATCTTGCAGAGAGATATACTTCTTATGTAATGAATTTCCAACTCGACAAGAATGCATCATCTCAAACAAATGAGTTGACAGTTCCTGACGAAAATCTTTGCAAACACATTTCAAACAACCAATAGCTTTGGCAGGGAGCCTTGTGAATATTTCATCAACCATCATTGCAAACCCAAGCTTTTCCATTTTATGATCTTTGGGGCTACAATATAAAATATAATAAATGAGATACAATTCAGACAATTTGATATGCAAATGATTATATATAAACACAATGTATACAACCGCTTTTCATACACGACCATGTGATAAAATAAAAATAACCAACCACTAACTTATATAAAAAAAAAACTGATAATGAAGGCAGTTTAACATTGTATTAACACAATCTTAAACAACTGGTGATGTTAGCAAGTATACTATAATATATAATTTCGTGGTAAAACAAAAACAATTGTAAAATACACAATTCATGTTATCAGCTTTGTAGGCCAACTTCACCTATATCTATAGTAAAATAAATTAAACTGGAGATATTAAATAATATACGAATAAATAACCACAAAGTAATGTATTCAAAAATCTACACAAAAAACTATTTGAACTTCAACTATTAAGAACATCAATAACAGTGTCTACATTTAAGATAATAATGACTTTTTATTCGATTGCAAGTAGTAACTACAACTGTTCTTATATTCTCATACATCGAATTGTCATACATACTAACTTAAAATCTTACATCTAATTCACACAATTTAAAACTTTTAAGAAACTATTTTTAAATTGATTAACACAGCAATTACTAACACCATTAAATAAAGATAGATGAGATCTATCAAAATTAGATGTTTATGGTATAGATAGTGTTTTTTTCATGTTTGCAACTCTATATTCAGGCACAATTCAACATCAACATAAACTAAATCAATTACAATTCTCTATATGGTCGCTCGAAGGAAAGGCAGCATATGAAGTACTAAACAGAAAAGTCGGCATCATCAGTGATAACAATTACAATCAAACCTGGAGCAGCATCGGATAGCTTGATGAAGACCTCCACTCTCCCCAATCAGATTTCATGAACAACTCAGAAGAATTTATCACACAACTGTTGAAACGGGATCAGAAAATCTGCAACATCCTAGCCGATCTGCAAAACAAAAGAAAGAATGAAATCGCGTGGAAGAAGACGAGAGTCGTTGAAATCTTAGGACCTGTTAATAGAACATAAAAAATAGTTACTATTATAACATTCTCTAAATATATTATGAAATTTCATTTTTGTAAATTATCAACCAAAACAGAATATGTGAATTTTAATCTTTTATATGAAAAGATAAACGAATAATAAAAAATATATATAAAAAAAAACAAAACGGCGGCAGCAACAATATATCAGATTTTATGAAATCTTCTTATCAAAGCCATATTCTGTCTCATAATTAAAGGTGTATCAAAAAGTCAAAATATCCATCATACCTGAACTTCTTTATGACTACTCTTCCAACAAAGATCCTTTCGGTTAGTGGATTTGTGATAAGGGTTTCAAAATTTCTCTCATTTGCATTGCTCATTTCTCCAACATACGATTTCTAAGTCAACAAAAATCAGGTAAAGTAATTCCTTTTTTTCAATATTGATGTTCATTTGCCATTTGTTGGTTGGAATAAGTTAATGAAAATGGCAATCTGTATACAGAAACGTAGATGTAACTTGTTTGGTTGACATATTTACCTTGATTCAGTTACATAACATACATATGTTCTTATTGTATTGACTACATACATGTCTTCGGGTATGAAAAAAAACAGATTTAGGAAATCAACTAAACACAGGGAAATGCTAAAAGACATTAAATATAAGATGCACACCAGGTGTTCGAACAAATGACTGTATGAAAAATTTTGTACTTAACAAAAGCATCATTTTGTTAAAGTAAAACTTTCAACAATAGTGAGGTGTTTTATATGATTAGGTTGAATAAATAAATAAATTATGTATGTTTGTCATTCCTTTAAAGTACAACAAAAAGAAAAAAATAAATAAATTTCACGTTACTAAAATGGGTCAACGTTTTAAATGTTTCTTAGAATCGATGGAGCTGAAAATGATGTTATCGTCATATCGGATTCTGAAGACTCTTCGGCTGAATCAGAGGAGTTTGATGATGATGAGACTGATCCGCTCATATTTTTTGTGCCATACACCAAACGGTTTGTAAGTACCAACAAAATTATATCTTAATAGGCGTCTAATATATTTACATAATTTGGTTAACTTTTGTATTTTTTTAATACTTCAACATCATTAATGGAAATTATTATTATTATGCTTTGTAACTTATAGCGCATACCGGTTGCAGTAGCACAGATGACAGGAATTGACAAAACCTTGAAAGTTAAGATCGTCAACAGACAACATGTAGAGACAAAACATGATGTTAGGACGGAGCCAAATAAAAACACTATCAAATACATTGTCAAAGGCTGGGCGAAATGGCTTAAAGATAACAACATAAAAAAATGTGATCATTGCACGTTCCAGTACTTTCCAGATATTCGTGCTTTGTTCCTTACCGATGTTTTTCGCTAGTGGTGATGTTTGAAACTTTGAAACAGGGTTGAACCATAACATATGGTAGTTTTGGCAAACGAAGAAACTTAGCGTAGCTTCTGTAGTGTTAAAATAGTTGTTTGTAAGTAGGTTAACATGTTTGTTAGTTCCAAACTTTACATAGTTTGGACGGCTACTATGTAACCATGTTTATAAATATATACGTTTTCTAGTTCTAATTTATATGTTATATATTGAACATATTTTTTTATCAATTGTATCACCATCAGAACTCAACACAAGCGAAATTGGACTACCATTCTTCTTATCATCAGGCATACAGCCCTAAACCAAAATTGAAAAAGTTTATTAACAAAAGACAACAAAATGGAAAAGACAACTATAATACTTCAGTTAAAAGTTCATAGTACGTGACTAATCCCAGACATTTGCTTAACCAGATCAACAACTGATTCATCGTCAGTTTTTCTTTGAATCTCGTATTCTTCATCACAATATGTCAAATTAGTCTCACTGACTTCAATCTTGAATGCAAACAGTTTATCCACCAAAGTTTTTAATTCATTTGGAAATCGCACAAGACCATCATCCTGTAAACATAAAAGATAGGATATATATACAATTTCGTAAGTAAAACACAAATCACTGTAAAAAACACAATTCTTATTATCAGGTCTGTAGGACAACTTCACCTACATCTATAATAAAAGTAATAAAAATCAACTGTTGATGTTAACAGTTTTCACTCTTCTACAACTACTTTTTAGCACACATTCGTGAGTTGTAATAAATGATAAACATGCAGGTTACATATACAGAAAAAAAAAACAATTGATGTTATCAAGATCTCCCAAGGATATTACACAAAAGCCAAAAAAAAAACACAATATAAACTATAATATACAATTTCATTGATAAAACACAAACCATTGTAAAAAAACACAATTCATGTTATCAGGTTTGTGGGACAACTTAACTTACATCTATTACCACTCATTACAAATTACTAATTATAAGAAAAATACAAAATATAAGAAAACTACTGCTTCAACTTTCCACTATTGTAGTCTAAGCACTGATGATGAGCATCAGAGCTTTCTTCAAAGGTGATCAGTGGTTGAAGGTTGTTCAGACTCAAGACTTTCTACAATCATTCTTTTAACTCCTACTTTCACAAGATACTCTTCTGCTTCTTGATCTGCTGCTGTTACTTTATCCATCTGCTTTTGTCTCCTTCTTTGATTAAAGAAGGCAGCTGGTGAAGCAGTGGATCTTTTGAATTGTTGCTTTTGTGGCTTTTCTGGAACCACTTCGTTAGAATAATCAGGCTTTTGGGGAATATCAGGATTTTTCTTCCTTAGTTCTTCCAGCCTTTGGTAATTTGCCCTGACCTTGTCTTCCTTCCATCTTGTTACTTGATTTTTTGACCCAAAATTAGCAGTAATAAGTTCCTCTTTCATTCTTTTCAGCTCTAGCACCTTGTCTGGAAGATTTTTCATGTATTTTGACCAGACAGGTGGAGTATGTTTAACCTTGTCCTTATTCATCTTTTCAATCCTTTCTAACTCCTCTTTGAGTTCACCCACTGTCCAATCTTTATATTGACCTTTGTCACCTTTGTACCTTTTGAAGACCATGATATGCTCAATATAATGTTTCTTCAAGGTTTCATCATCTCTTTCTGAAAGCTTTTGACACAATTTTTTTGCAAACTCCTCCAATTTTCTGACTTGTGTGAACAGGAATTGATCGTACCTTTGAATTTCTTTATCAGATTTTCCTTGTGACTCTCTTTTAGAGATATCATCTGCTTGTTGAACTTTGACTTTCAGGTATTCTTCAATATTATTAGGCCTTGAATATCCTTGGACAGATGGTAGGTTTCTTTTAGCAGGGTCATCTTCAAAATAAAAAAGATATAATTTCTTCTCTGACTGCTATAAGTTCCTGAGGATATTAGACAGCTGCTGAAACAATGGCAGTGTTTGTGTTAAAAGCCTATGCAGAAGAAAATGGAACAGCGTTTGGAATTATAGCAAGTGATGATGGTTGTGAAGATGGTGGTGGTGGAGAATCATCATCTTTTAAAATCATCCTTCTCCTTTTTGGTTTACGAGAGGCTGATGGTGTTTTGGTTGGTTCAGTGGTGGTGGTGATTTGAGTGGTGGTTATTGTAGTGGAAGATGGTTGACAAACAGATGTTGAAACAACTGGTGTTTCAACCACTGTTGACACTACAACTGATGATGTGTCATCAGCTGTCTTCTGATTTTTAGCAGGAGATGATGGTGGTGATGAAGTTGTTTTTGGTGGTGAGGTGGTTTTTGGTGGTGATGGTATTTTTGGTGGGGTAGTGGTTGAAGTGGGAGCAATGATTGTAGTTGAAGTGGTGATTTTTGGGTTAACAACTGTTGAAACCACTGAAGTACCAACAGTTGTTGATACAGCAGTTGATACAACAGTTGTTGGTTTGGGAGAGGCTGGTGGTGTTTTGGTTGGTTCAGTGGTGGTTATTGTAGTGGAAGGTGGTTCACAAACAGCTGTTGAAACAACTGGTGTTTCAACCACTGTTGTCACTACAACTGATGATGTGTCATCAGCTGTCTTCTAATTTTTAGCAGGACGTGATGGTGGTGATGAAGGTGTTTTTGATGGTGAGGTGGTTTTTAGTGGTGATGGTATTTTTGGTGGGGCAGCGGTTGAAGTGGGAGCAATGATTCTAGTTGAAGTGGTGGTTGTTGGGGTAACAACTGTTGAAACCACTGAAGTACCAACAGTTGTTGATACAGCAGGTGAAACAACAACTGTTGATTTGGGAGATTGACTAACAGGGGTTGAAACAATAGGTGTTTCATCTACTGTTATCATTACAGCTAATGATGTGTCAGCAGATGTCTTCTGCTCTTGAGCAGATGGCTTTTGAGGTGGTGTTGATTTTGGTGTGATAGTTGGTTGAATGGTGATGATGGAAGTGATAGGTGACTGACTAACATCTGTTGTCTTCTGCTTTTTGGCAGGAGATGAAGGTGGTGTTGATGATGATTTAGGTGGTGGTGGTGGTAAGGCAATGGTTGTGGGGTGTGATGAAGTGGTTGCAGGTGTTTTCCTAACAGCTGTTGAATCCACTGAAGTATCAGCAGGTGTGACAACAGCTATTTGCATGGAAGATTGATGTTTGCAGCTTTTGGAAGGTGTTTCCCTCACTTTTCTAGTGGGATTCTTTCTTTTTGGCTCAGGATTTTTATCATCCTTTGGCTCAGAAATACCCTGCTCATTCAGCTCCATAAAAGCTCTTTTCTCCTCATTCCACCTGGATTTATCCTTAGCCTCTCTATCCCTTTTTACACTTGCTATTGCTTCAACAAGTGCATTTGTGGTAACATCAATCTTTTTACTACCATCTGGCAAGGGAATGTCTTTAATCATGCTATGTTTTTGTGGTTCAACATAAATACCATCTTCAATTCCCTTCTTTTTCCACTGCTTGATTTTCTCCCCCTTTTTGGCATTATCTGGAGGGGGGTTATCAATAAAGAGAACAGTAGGAGGAGCAGCGCTAGTGGTGTTTAGAATGTGGGCCTTTATAGCCTTGATATCAGCTTAAGTATCTTTAAACCTTGACTCCATGTGATTTCTGATTTGTTGGATGTGGAGTTCATGTTGTAAATCAGCATACTCTCTTTGCTTGTGGAGCAGTGGTTGAAACAGCTCCCAAAGAGCATCAGAGGATGGGGTAGTGGAAGCAGATGGAACATGTGATGCAGCAGTGGGTATGGATGTGACACTCTAGGGTTTCCCGAACAAATATCTTGTAATTACATTAGGTGTATATATGTTATTAAATGAAAGTCGTGTTATCTTCTTGTTCTATGTGAGTGTGTATATGTAGTGTATATATATATATATATATATGTTTGTAGTGGGCCAAGACCGCGAACCCGACTCGAGACCACTCGGTCTCGAGTAAACTGTTGGGCCGTTTGGGCCGCTCCCCTCCTTTAATCCATCCGGAACCCACTTAGGGTGCACCACCTCTTATAAGAACCTAAAACCCTCACACACACTCCCCTTTACACTCTCTCTCATTTCATCCCCACACTCCCTCTCTCTCTCACTAAAACCTTAAACACAACCTCTTCTCTCCTTCTCTCTCGGATCAAGCCGGCGACAACCACAAGGGACTCACGGATCAGTTTATGCACAACCATTTGGAAGCTTCATTCTTCACTACTTCACACCCTCATACCCACACTTGAATCGGTTAGTACCCCACCTTGTTTGTTTAGTGATAAATGCACTATGACCATTGTTTATGTATGATTAAAGTGTTTATTCGAATAGGGGTGCACATGTTCATGTTTGATTTAAGAACTATACAAGCATGTATTGGTCGGATATGTTGGATCTAAGAACTAATAAGGATGACTAGGTTATGTGATTATTGTGGCTTATGCTTATTTAGATTAATGAGGATATGTTCATGCTTGTGTATTTTGATTAATGAGGATATGTTCATGTTTGTGTATGTTATTGTGGTATTTTGATTCATGAGGATGTGTTCATGTTTGTGTATGTCATTGTGGTTTATTGTATCCAATGAAGAACATGATGAAAACCCTAAAAAGATGATGAACTATTTGAATAGGCTATGAACATGTTATGAATATTTGTTAAATAATGCTTGTTTGATCCGTTTGTATTAGGATTGAGGCAAGAAAACATGTTAGTAAAATTCTATTGGATAGTACATAAAATCATGCACATGAAATTCTATTGGTTAGTACATGTCTTGGCTGGCATTCTAGAAACAGCAATGTTGGATTCGAAACCTTCGGTCTCGACTCGAGACCATCGTGTTACAACTCGAGACCCCTGGTCTCGACTCGAGACCATGTCCATGTAACTCAAACACAGATTTCAGGGACTCGAGACCACCAAGGTCTCGACTCAAAATCTTCCGATTTCAACTCGAGACTGGACTCGAGATCCCTAAGGTTGCGACTCATACCGGCACTACTCGAGACCACCCCACCACAACCCGAGATCACTTGGTTGTGACTCGAGACCTCCCTGTCTCGACTCGAGACCACCTTGTCTCGAGTGGGCCACTGGTCTTCATTATTGGGCCTTAGTGTATGGACTATTCGTGTACGATTACTAATTGACTGGACTACGTGCTAATTGTTACTGTTTGACTGAACCAGTATTAGAGCAGGCCCAATACCCGTCTATGTTTTGTATGCTATGTGTTAAATACGTGCACCTTATACATGACTACTTGTGTCCGAACCTGACCTATACTGGTAACCATATTAGGACGTGGTGACCAGCATACTTGACCAAGTAAACTGTCTACCGAGCAACCCAAGGTGAGTTCACACACTAAAAGCATGCGTCCCTGGGAGGGACACGAACAAAATCAAGAACAACTTCTAAACTACTATTTCCGGGGGAAAAATGCGTTTGGGTATTATTTATAAATCACAACTAGCAAAACTAAACGAATCTCTATCATTTAAAGTCCCTGCTTACAGTACCGATTAATCGCCGGGGGCGAACGGGTTATTAGTTGATAGCGCTATTAGGTTTGACAACCTCACACCGTGACCGGGGGTGATCGGGCGTGAACTAGTAGACCTTGCATCTCGGTCAATGACGATAGACATTGACCTGGGGCACAAAAATCTTCTCGTCAACAGTTTCGGTAATATCAGTTTTGTAGCTTTCATATGGGGTAGCTCCCCATGTCGTGATTATAAATGCTTTACCTAAACAACCTACGTTTTCGAAAAGCTAAAACTGGATCCCTCGTGAACTCGCCAACATTTTTGTTGACATCCTACTGCATGCTTTGCAGGTACCCAGTAACTCAGGAGCTTGCGGCTTGGGGAAGTGTAGTGGTCGTCTCAACCCGTGTGTTGGGTTCTAAATAAATCTTGAACTACGAACTTTGTTTAAACTGTATTGCCTATGTTTCCGCGACTTACTTAAACTGCTGTTTGAAGTTAATCTTTTGAACTTAAAATTATGATGTATTACTAACTATTATGGTTGGTGATCATTTTCACTAATTACTAATGTTCGGTGTAATTGGTGGCTGGATCCTGGTCAGTCACGCCTCCAAGTGGTGGTACTCCGCATGTGGAATTTGGGGGTGTGACAGATTGGTATCAGAGCCATTGGTTATAGTGAACTTGGTTTTAAAAAGAAGAGTCTTTTGAGAAAAACCAGACTATAACCCGTGACTCGTGATGACACTACATTCCAAGGGCAAGACTCAGCATATTAGACCTCATAGCTCGGACTTGTGTTTACTTGCTTGTTTATCTTATGTTGACTGCCCTACTATACATACTAGTGTGCCTAATTAGATAGATACACATCTCTCTTCTATCTCATTCACGCTACATTACGACATCACACTCATACTGTGTTTTCTGGTTATGAAGACAATGAGTGGACGCGGAAGAGGAAACGTTAACATGACTCAGGCTCAGTTCACCAACTTGCTCAACACGGTGGCTGCAGCTTTCGCAGCTCACCCTGGAGGTAAACTCGTTACTTTAGGATGTTTTGATCCTACCCCCACATCGTCTTTTCACCTCTAAACCTATTCGCTCCACTTCTCACAACAGGTCAGCCTGTGCCTGCACAGCCACGTGTTTGTACTTTCAAAACCTTCATGGATGGCAAGCCTCTCCCTTTCAACGGCACTGAGGGTGCCATAGGCCTTCTGCACTGGATTGAGAAGGCCGAAGCTGTCTTTGCTGTCTGTGAGTGTCCCCCTGCTAACTGGGTAAAGTTCGCGACTGGTACGCTTGAAGGAAACGCGCTTTCATGGTGGAAAGCACAGATTCAGATGCTTGGTCTGGAAGCTGCTAATGCTACTGCGTGGGAAGATTTCAAGGACATGATCAAAGGGGAGTACTGTCACAGGGATGACATCCACAAGCTCGAGAACGAGTACTATGAGCTCAAGATGGTTGGGTCAGAAATTGAGACCTACACCAAGCAGTCCAACGACTATGCTGCACTTTGCCCAAATATGTCCCGACCTATGTATCGAAGGATCGAATTGTACATCAAAGGCTTGGTCCCAGAAATCCGAAGCCATGTGACCTCAGCCAACCTTAATACCATACAGCCCGTGGTTCGTCTTGCTCATAAACTCACCAATCAGGCTGTGGAGGAGGGCAAGCTGCCCAAGAGGATCAGTGCTACTGCTGGAACCTCTAGTGACAACAAACGAAAGTGGGATGGAAATCAGAGCAAGGATGCTAACTCTACGCAGGCCCCAGCCCAGTAAAGGAAAAATGAAAGCAACAAGGGCCCTCAGCAGTAGGGCGACTATCAGGGCCATCTCCCCAAATGTAACAAGTGCAATCGACATCACAATGGGCCCTGTGCGAAGAACAAGTGCCAGCGGTGCAACAAGATGGGACATGAGGCCAAGGATTGTAGGAGCCCTCATCCCGCAAGGCAGAATCAACCACAGCAGCAGCAACATCATGGGAACATCAAGGGTTGTTTCCAGTGCGGAGCCGAGGGGCACATTAAGAAGAATTGTCCCCAGTTAAACCAGAACAACCACAACCAGGGTGCGGGAAATAACAACAACAACACCAACAATGCTGGGAATGGTGCAAGAGGAAGGGCTTTTGTGATTGGAGCTGGAGAAGCGAGGAATGACCCCAACGTTGTAGCGGGTAAGTTCCTACTTAATGATCGTTATGTTTCTGTACTATTTGATTCCGGAGCTGATGCTAGTTATGTATCCCTACGAATTAGTAAGAAACTTAAGTCCACTCTTACGCCGTTAAGCTCTAAGCACATCGTTGAAATAGCTAACGGTAGAAGCCTCGAGGCCTCACACGTAATACGAAACTGCAAATTAGAGTTGTCTGGTCAGATCTTCTGTATCGATCTCTTCCCCATCATTCTCGGAAGCTTCGACGTCGTTATTGGTATGGATTGGTTATCCAAGCATCGAGCCGAAATCCTCTGCCAAGAGAAGGCTATTCGTATTCCCCGTCCTCCTGGCAAGCCCCTTATAGTTCAAGGCGACAAAAGCGGAGAAGTCACAGGCATCATTTCATTCTTAAAAGCCCAGAAGTGTTTACGAAAGGGGCACACCGCTATCTTAGCACTTGTTGCCGACACACAGAAAAAGGAAAGCAAGATTGAAGATTTTCCTATTGTACGCGACTATCCTGAGGTATTTCCTGAAGAACTACCTGGACTCCCTCCTCACCGTCAGGTCGAATTTCAAATCGAGCTAACCCCCGGAGCAGCGCCTATAGCTCGTGCACCCTATCGTCTAGCCCCCGCAGAACTCAAGGAACTTTCTACTCAACTACAAGAACTTCTAGACAAAGGTTTTATCCGTCCTAGCTCATCACCCTGGGGAGCCCCAGTACTCTTTGTCAAAAAGAAGGATGGCACATTCCGAATGTGCATTGATTACCGCGAACTGAACAAGGTTACCGTCAAGAATCGTTATCCACTTCCCCGTATCGATGATCTGTTCGACCAGCTGCAAGGGTCGAGCTATTATTCCAAGATCGATCTACGATCGGGCTATCACCAGCTGAGAGTCCGCGATGAGGACGTCTCTAAGACTGCTTTCAGAACCCGCTATGGTCACTACGAATTCCTTGTCATGCCTTTCGGAATGACCAACGCACCTGCGATCTTCATGGATCTCATGAACCGAGTGTGCAAACCCTACCTCGACAAGTTTGTGATTGTGTTTATCGACGACATCTTAATCTACTCGAAGAGTCAAGAGGAGCATGAACAACACCTGCGTCTTATTCTCGAACTCCTTCGCAATGAGCAATTGTATGCCAAATTCTCGAAGTGTGATTTCTGGCTTAGAGAAGTCCATTTCCTTGGGCACATAGTCAATCAGGATGGGATTCATGTCGACCCCGCTAAGATCGAGTCCATTAATAATTGGCCCATACCTAAGACTCCGACCGAAGTTCGCCAATTCTTGGGATTGGCAGGATACTATCGAAGGTTTATCAAGGGATTTTCTAAGATCGCTCAACCACTTACGACCCTCACTCAGAAGGGTGTTGCTTACAAATGGAGTGATGCTCAGGAAGCTGCCTTTCAGGAACTAAAGAAGAACCTCTGTAGTGCTCCTATTCTTTCCTTACCTGAGGGTACCGACGACTTTGTAGTTTACTGCGACGCTTCTATTCAAGGACTTGGTTGCGTGTTGATGCAACGCGAGAAGGTCATTGCTTACGCTTCGCGACAACTCAAGATCCACGAACGGAACTACACGACACATGACTTAGAATTTCGAGCTGTGGTCTTCGCGCTCAAGATTTGGAGACACTACTTGTACGGTACCAAGTGCACGATCTACACTGATCACAAGAGTCTTCAGCACATAATGGAACAAAAGGAGTTGAATATGCGGCAACGCCGATGGGTCGAGCTCCTAAACGACTACGAGTGTGCAATCAAATATCATCCCGGTAAGGCTAATGTGGTAGCCGATGCCCTCAGGAGAAAGGAAACCAAGCCTAAGCGTGTCCGTGCCTTACAACTCACCATCCACTCGAACCTCCCTAAGCAAATCCGAAACGCTTAGGTCGAAGCATTGAGAGCCGAGAACGTCAGGGCTGAGTCCCTGCGAGGATCAAGGAAACGGCTAGAACAAAAAGAAGATGGTGCTTACTACGTAAACGGGCGTATATGGGTCCCACTTTATGGGAATTTGCGCGAGCTTGTAATGGATGAAGCCCATAAGTCCCGTTACTCAGTACACCCTGGTGCGGATAAGATGTACCATGACTTAAAGACTACATACTGGTGGCCTGGCATGAAAGCCCACATAGCAACCTATGTCAGAAAATGTTTGACTTGTGCAAGAGTCAAGGCGAAGTATCAGAAACCATCAGGCCTACTCCAACAACCAGAGATCCCACAGTGGAAATGGGAGCAAATTTCCATGGACTTTGTTACCAGCTTGCCTAGGTCTCAACGCGGAAACGACACCATTTGGGTAATAGTGGATCGGTTAACTAAATCTGCCCACTTTTTGGCTATTAAAGAAACAGACAAGTTCTCTACCTTAGCAGATGTATACTTAAAGGAAGTGGTTTCGAAGCATGGGGTGCCAACCTCTATTATTTCCGATCGAGACGCGCGTTTTACTTCTGAGTTGTGGCAAGCTATGCACAAATCTTTTGGCTCACGTTTAGACATGAGCACCGCTTACCATCCGCAAACGGATGGGCAATCTGAACGCACCATCCAAACCCTCGAAGACATGCTTAGGGCATGTGTGATCGATTTTGGCAAGAATTGGGAGAAGCACCTACCATTAGTGGAGTTCTCCTACAACAACAGCTACCATACTAGCATTCAGGCAGCACCCTTTGAGGCATTGTACGGTCGTAAATGCCGATCGCCTCTCTGCTGGGCGGAGGTTGGTGACAGCCAGATCACAGGCCCGGAACATGTAGTAAACACTACAGAAAAGATTCCCCAGATTAGGCAACGCATGGCGGCAGCTCGTGACCGTCAGAAGAGCTACGCTGATAAGGATAGGAAACCGCTAGAGTTCCAGGTTGGCGACCGGGCTCTACTCAAAGTCTCACCCTGGAAGGGTGTGGTTCGTTTTGGAAAACGGGGCAAGCTTAGTCCGAGATATGTCGGACCCTTTGAAATTACCGAAAAGATCGGTAAGGTCGCTTACAGATTGAATCTGCCTGAAGAGCTGAGTGCTGTGCACAACGTCTTCCACGTGTCTAATCTGAAGAAGTGTCTGTCAGATGAAACACTCGTCATTCCTTTCAAGGAACTCACTATTGACGAACAGCTACACTTTACCGAGGAACCGATTGAGATCACGGATCGTGTGATCAAAACCCTCAAACGTAGCCAGATACCTCTCGTACGAGTTCGTTGGAACTCACGCCGTGGCCCAGAGTTTACCTGGGAGCGGGAAGACCAGATGAAGAGCAAGTATCCCCAATTATTCCCAAATGAAACTCCCAGCACTGAAGCTACAACCGAATTTCGGGACGAAATTCCAAACTAACGGGGGGATGATGTGACACCCCGTTGAAACGTTCTCACTTACACTAGCTTGTCAGTGGCTGCCTTAACTTTCGGGACGAAAGTTCTTAAAACTTGGGGATAATGTGACACTCTAGGGTTTCCCGAACAAATATCTTGTAATTACATTAGGTGTATATATGTTATTAAATGAAAGTCGTGTTATCTTCTTGTTCTATGTGAGTGTGTATATGTAGTGTATATATATATATATATGTTTGTAGTGGGCCAAGACCGCGAACCCGACTCGAGACCACTCGGTCTCGAGTAAACTGTTGGGCCATTTGGGCCGCTCCCCTCCTTTAATCCATCCGGAACCCACTTAGGGTGCACCACCTCTTATAAGAACCTAAAACCCTCACACACACTCCCCTTTACACTCTCTCTCATTTCATCCCCACACTCCCTCTCTCTCTCACTAAAACCTTAAACACAACCTCTTCTCTCATTCTCTCTCGGATCAAGCCGGCGACAACCACAAGGGACTCACGGATCAGTTTATGCACAACCATTTGGAAGCTTCATTCTTCACTACTTCACACCCTCATACCCACACTTGAATCGGTTAGTACCCCACCTTGTTTGTTTAGTGATAAATGCACTATGACCATTGTTTATGTATGATTAAAGTGTTTATTCGAATAGGGGTGCACATGTTCATGTTTGATTTAAGAACTATACAAGCATGTATTGGTCGGATATGTTGGATCTAAGAACTAATAAGGATGACTAGGTTATGTGATTATTGTGGCTTATGCTTATTTAGATTAATAAGGATATGTTCATGCTTGTGTATTTTGATTAATGAGGATATGTTCATGTTTGTGTATGTTATTGTGGTATTTTGATTCATGAGGATGTGTTCATGTTTGTGTATGTCATTGTGGTTTATTGTATCCAATGAAGAACATGATGAAAACCCTAAAAAGATGATGAACTATTTGAATAGGCTATGAACATGTTATGAATATTTGTTAAATGCTTGTTTGATCCGTTTGAATTAGGATTGAGGCAAGAAAACATGTTAGTAAAATTCTATTGGATAGTACATAAAATCATGCACATGAAATTCTATTGGTTAGTACATGTCTTGGCTGGCATTCTAGAAACAGCAATGTTGGATTCGAAACCTTCGGTCTCGACTCGAGACCATCGTGTTACAACTCGAGACCCCTGGTCTCGACTCGAGACCATGTCCATGTAACTCCAAAAAAGATTTCAGGGACTCGAGACCACCAAGGTCTCGACTCGAGATCTTCCGATTTCAACTCGAGACTGGACTCGAGATCCCTAAGGTTGCGACTCATACCGGCACTACTCGAGACCACCCCACCACAACCCGAGATCACTTGGTTGAGACTCGAGACCTCCCTGTCTCGACTCGAGACCACCTTGTCTCGAGTGGGCCACTGGTCTTCATTATTGGGCCTTAGTGTATGGACTGTTCGTGTACGATTACTGATTGACTGGACTACGTGCTAATTGTTACTGTTTGACTGAACCAGTATTAGAGCAGGCTCAATACCCGTCTATGTTTTGTATGCTATGTGTTAAATACGTGCACCTTATACGTGACTACTTGTGTCCGAACCTGACCTATACTGGTAACCATATTAGGACGTGGTGACCAGCATACTTGACCAAGTAAACTGTCTACCGAGCAACCCAAGGTGAGTTCACACACTAAAAGCATGCGTCCCAGGGAGGGACACGAACAAAATCAAGAACAACTTCTAAACTACTATTTCCGGGGGAAAAATGCGTTTGGGTATTATTTATAAATCACAACTAGCAAAACTAAACGAATCTCTATCATTTAAAGTCCCTGCTTACAGTACCGATTAATCGCCGGGGGCGAACGGGTTATTAGTTGATAGCGCTATTAGGTTTGACAACCTCACACCGTGACCGGGGGAGATCGGGCATGAACTAGTAGACCTTGCATCTCGGTCAATGACGATAGACATTGACCTGGGGCACAAAAATCTTCTCGTCAACAGTTTCGGTAACATCAGTTTAGTAGCTTTCATATGGGGTAGCTCCCCATGTCGTGATTATAAATGCTTTACCTAAACAACCTACGTTTTCGAAAACCTAAAACTGGACCCCTCGTGAACTCGCCAACATTTTTGTTGACATCCTACTGCATGCTTTGCAGGTACCCAGTAACTCAGGAGCTTGCGGCTTGGGGAAGTGTAGTGGTCGTCTAAACCCGTGTGTTGGGTTCTAAATAAATCTTGAACTACGAACTTTGTTTAAACTGTATTGCCTATGTTTCCGCGACTTACTTAAACTGCTGTTTGAAGTTAATCTTTTGAACTTAAAATTATGATGTATTACTAACTATTATGGTTGGTGATCATTTTCACTAATTACTAATGTTCGGTGTAATTGGTGGCTGGATCCTGGCCAGTCACGCCTCCAAGTGGTAGTACTCCGCATGTGGAATTTGGGGGTGTGACAATGGACTTTTGTGAATTTAACAACTGTTGCAGCATTGTTTTGATGTCTGTAACAGCTGAGTCAATTCTGTCTACCCTCTCCGTCAATTCTTGATATTTCAAACCATCACCCAAGTTAATGGGATCATTTGATTTCCCACCTGCAGTGGTTGTATCAATGTTTGATTTAGGGAACGAATTCCAAAAGTCATCCATTGATGCCCCTTGTTCTTGGTACTGGGGTCTTCTTCCTTCAACACTTGATACCCTTTTGATGGTACCAGTGGTCATAACAAACTCACTGGTGGATATCAGAGGTGCTATGGAAGGAGTTGCCTTCAAGGGAGTCTGATTGATGAAACAACTGGCCAAATGTAGATCTGTTGATCCAACATTTGTAGTTGCTGCTCCACTTGAACTACTGACTGGAATTTCAGGTAATTCCAGCAGTGTAGCCTCCTCATTTGTTGTTGGTGGGTTAACAGTGATAGAAACACCAGACTCAGTCACTTGTTGATGTATATTCTCGTTGACAAGTGATTGAGAAGAACCGCTTTGTGTCTGGGCAATATCAACTGCTTCCAACAAAGGTTTTATTGATGGTGAAATTTGTGAGGTAAGGATAGGGGTGGAAAGAGAATTTGCCCCGGGAAGTGAGCTTTGGATGATGGAATCAAGTGATCCCAGAGCATCATAATTTAGTGTCCCTGTGTTTACAACCTGATCTTTTTGTGAAGATGCAGGAGGAGTTTGAGGCAAGGATGAAGATCTTTCTTCCATCTGCTGTGAGGAAGTAGCAGCAGTGGTTGTTGATGACATTTGTTTTGTCACTGGCAGTGGCTCTGGGATCTCATCTTCCAGAGTTGCCTTTTTAGTGGGTTTGGGGGGATTTTTGGATGATTTCTTTTTAGGCTTTTTGGTAATGATAGGTGTGGGTTTCATAGCAGTGGGCTCAGCAGCAGATACCTGAGGAGCAGTGGTAGCTGCTAAAGTCTGCTCAGGAACCTCTGCTTGTCTTTTGGAAGATTTCAACATTTTTGTGAATGTTTCTGCAGTTAAACTGTTTATTTGAAAAGGAACCCCCTGTGTAAGCACATGGGCATTATCTTTTGAAAACTTTTTTCTCAAAATAATAACTCAAAAACCTTGGAAATAGTAAGAAAGCCTTTTTATCAACATTTTTTACCAAGTAATTAAAGATTTCCTGGGAGTAATTAAAATTTTCTCCTTGCAGGATAGCATAACCCAGATATTGAATCTTCAAGGGGATTTCATTAAAAGCTGTGGTTTTGTTGGATACACACATAAGGAGGGTATGAAATAAAAACCTTGTAGCAGATGGAAAACTGCCTTTTTGTAAAGTATCTTTTTGCATTTCTTCTTCATACCCTCTTTCAAGGAAATCCCTTTGGTACTCTGTTTTAGGAAAAGAACTTTTACCTTCCAAATCATTGAGTTCAAAAACTTCAGAAATCGATTGAGGTGTGATGGAGAACTTTACAGCCTTGATTGAAGAATTTATGGCTACAACCTTTTTGTTCACCTTTTCTAGGGTTGCATTTTTCCAAAACTCCCTTTGTGTAGCCAAGTAAACGGTTGCATCACAAGTTAACAAAGTTTTGTACTTTGTGGATGAAAGTGTGTCGATGATGGAATCAAAGATTCTGGTTTCACTGGGTTTTTCAAAGATACCCGAGTAATTGTGTGAAAATTTAAACGGAATCTCAATTTTGGGTGAATCCTTTTGTGTGGTTTTACTGGATTTTTTCACCATGATTGAATCGGGGATGAAGAAGATGAAATGAAGGTGAAGAGGATTGTGTGAAAGTTTTGAGAACAACTGTTTTAGAAGGGAATTTTGAAGTACAGTAAAAACCCTGTTTGGGGTTTTTTATCAGGGTTTTATAGTCAGGAAAAAAAATATATATATATATACATACTCATTAATAAAATAAACTACCATGTTGAACTAAAACAATGTTATCTTACAATTATAAAAGAATTATTACATACATCTCCAGTTTCATCAGATATCTTACTCAACTTTTGAAAATGATCATCCACAAAAATGTCGTCAGCCACAACATGAAAAAAAACAACTGTTAATCACTGTTGTCATAGTATATTTTAAAATGATTTTTAAAAATAAATAACATGATAAAATATTTTACAAGAATTATTATGCACGTTTCCAACTTCATCACATGTCCTGCTCAACGTTTGAAAATGATCATCCACAAAAATGTTGTCAGCCACCACCTGGAAAAGAAAAAAAACAACTGTCAACCACTGTTGTCATAGTATATTACAAAAAAAAAAACAAAAAAAAAACAAAAAAACCGTCACAAAAAACACAATAGCTGTAAATAACACAATGATTCTAAGTAACACACAATATCATTTATAACAACAGAAACTTCATCATAAACTTGCTTCTAAATGTACATTCTCATTAGAGCAATAAGAAAATTCATGCAAATGACCATCCACACACTCGTCAGCTACAACCTGACAAAAAAAGGATGTCAATGATTTTTTTATTATAATAACAAAAAGGATTACTACAAACACAAAACGATTGTAAAAAACACAATGCTATCTAAATCACAATACTTGACAAAACAAAATGATATTACATTTCCAACTATATTAGAAGACTTCATATCTGCTGGCTGCTTCATTTCCACAACGCTGTCCAACCCAGAAAACTGAAAAACTAAGCATCATTATTCAAATGAACAAACATAGTTAAATAAACACAATACCATATATTCAAATGAACAAACTTGGTACACTTTGTGGATGAAAGTTTGTCGATGATGGAATCAAAGATTCTGGTTTCACTGGGTTTTTCAAAGATACCCAAGTAATTGTGTGTAAATTTAAATGGAATCTCAATTTTGGGTGAATCCTTTTGTATGGTTTTACTGGATTTTTTCACCATGATTGAATCGGGGAATTTTGAATTACAGTAAAAACCCTATTTGGGATTTTTGATCAGGGTTTTATAGACAGGAAAGGTAAATACTGACATGGCAGCGGTTACAAAGATCTGATAGTCGAAACACTGTCCACGTGACAACCTCTGATGGAAATGAAGGACAAGTATTTTATGAAAACCACTGATATAAGAAGACCAGTGGCTGTAATGGTGACAAATGAAAGCAGTGAGTGATTTTTACTATCAGTGGATAGCATATCAGTGGATAAAAACACTGATTTTGAATAACAGTGCTTATCAAAGAAAAGAGGAAACAGACTTTCAAGAAACAAAACAAAACATTCCATTAAAATAAAAATGAATTTGAATAATAGTACTTATCAAAGAAAAGAGGAAACAGACTTTCAAGAAACAAAACAAAACATTCCATTAAAATAAAAAATACATAATAATTGAATACAAACCACTTCACTATAACAACTATCACTAAACTTAACAAAACTACTTATAAGGAAACTAAAAACCTACGCTTCAACTCCATTGACTCATTAACTTGTCTATATATCTCTAACATCTGTGCCATTAACTGAACATCTTTATTCCCACTCTCACCATTATTCAACAGTGCCAGGTCACGAACAGCAGTTGGAGGCAATAAACGCAACGTCTCAGTTACATCATCACGAGAGCCAACTCCAGTCTTCAAAGATTGAAAACATTTCCTCAGATCTTTAGAAAACTCTAACTCAGCTTCCAAATCTTCCAACACAGCATTATAAAACAGTTCCTTCAAATCTTCTCCTTGATTACTTGATGAAGTCATTGAAAAAAGTTAACTTTTTAATTAGAAATCTGTAAAACTTAAATAACTTGAGATACGATATACATGAAATGTCTGCATATATATATATATAAAAGGCTTAAGGACGCTAACGCGGAACCATTAATGGCATCAACGGTTACAAGATGTAAAAATTGGTCCGGCAAACGATACAATCATACAAAAAACTGAAGAGACACACGTTTACATACATCTACTACTATAAACACACAAACCATTAATTAAACACGGGAAACTTAAACTGGTACACGGCTAACTATGCATCAATCAACGAAAATATTAATTACCATTAAATTATATCGAAAATATTACAAACAAAGAAAAACATGCATGTTTAAGAGAAAAGAAAATACACACATAAAAAAACTCCAACTCAACAGAGTATCATTACCAAAATATAATAACCATCATCATACATAAAAAAACAACATAACTAATCTTCGCCAAAACTGTCGATTTCAATCACCTCATCCCACTTCCAATTCTTCAGCGCCTTTACCCTTTGATTAATTCTTCTGAAATTACGAGGCTAGAGAATAATATATCAGTCATTCATCTAGAATATTAACTAAACATAAAGATATGGAACCAACCTTGTTGATCTCATGCTTTATAGAATTGTCGGGACATCCAACCAAAGCACCAAACTCCAAGTCAAAGCCTTTAGATTTGTTCTGAAATTTACAAAACAAAATATAAGCAAACATAATAAGATTCAGCATAAACATCACCATCTATCACTAACAAAATAATTTACATACTTTAACATAAACGATTTACCTTTGCAGCTCCGATTGAAGACATAGTCAAGTCAGGAAGTACTCCAAACAATTCTTCAAACTGAAAAACAATATACTCATTAATAAAATAAACTACCATGTTGAACTAAAACAATGTTATCTTACAGTTATAAAAGAATTGTTACATACATCTCCAGTTTCATCAGATATCTTACTCAACTTTTGAAAATGATCATCCACAAAAATGTTGTCAGCCACAACCTGGAAAAAAACAACAACTGTTAATCACTGTTGTCATAGTATATTACAAAGATAAACCAAAAAACACAGTATATGTAAAAAAACACAATGATTTTTTAAAAATAAACAACATGATAAAATATTTTACAAGAATTATTACGCACGTTTCCAACTTCATCACATGTACTGCTTAACGTTTGAATATGATCATCCACAAAAATGTTGTCAGCCACCACCTGGAAAAGAAAAAAAAAACTGTCAACCACTGTTGTAATAGTATATTACAAAAAAAAAAAAAAAAAAAAACTCATCACAAAAAACACAATAGCTGTAAATAACACAATGATTCTAAGTAACACACAATATCATAAATAATAACAGAAACTTCATCATAAACTTGCTTCTAAATGTATATTCTCATTAGAGCAATAAGAAAATTCATGCAAATGACCATCCACACACTCGTCAGCTACAACCTGACAAAAAAAGCATGTCAATGATTTTTTACTATAATAACACAAAGGATTCCTACAAACACAAAACGATTGTAAAAAACACAATGCTATCTAAATCACAATACTTGACAAAACAAAATGATATTACATTTCCAACTATATTAGAAGACTTCATATCTGCTGGCTGCTTCATTTCCACAACGCTGTCCAACCCAGCAAACTGAAAAACTAAGCATCATTATTCAAATGAACAAACGTGATTAAATAAACACAATACCATATAAATTAACAACTTACATTTTTCCCCGTAATTGAATCCTCATCATACACAGCATTATCCATCGATCATAACTGAAGCAAAACAAACAAACTAAATAAGAAACTATTATCGAAATATAACAAACATCATAAACACATAAAATATGTAACCACCTTACAGTGATATGCTTTATTGAAAAGGATGTAATGCAACGCATGCACGGACATATATATACATCTTGTATGCTAACTACCACGTAGAAGTTATTCAAGATGAACCGACAAGGTTGAGGGAGCGTACCCACGAAGCGAGAAACATGCAGAAAACACAGCAAAATTTAACTGGCGTTGAAAAAACAAACTGCCAAATTTTTTGGGTTTGAACGGATGAGATTAAATCTTGAAGGTAACCACCTGAATTATTACGGTCAGGATCTACTTGAACGTGGTTTTGACTGACGGTTGTTTCGCGACGAACAATTTATTAATAATACCTACAACCTTAATAAACTTATGAGTTTTTTCCCAAATTGGTGTTGGTGGAAAAAATATTTCCCAAAATGGTGTTTTTATAAAAGTATTGACCTAAATAGTGTTTTAACCAACTTTACTAGTTTCTCACTCCTAATATCGTTGGTTAGCCTCACTTTATTAATTAAAATATCACTTAATCAATATTATATTACAAAAATATATTAATAACCTTAAATAACTTCCGAATTTTGTGACTTCATATTTGAAAAGTAATTTGAACATTTTTGTTTATTCTGAACTGGAAAGAGCTTAGTTTTTTTTATCCATATTATATTAAAACTATACATATATAAAGAAAACAATGAGCAATACTAAATCAATAGTAAGTATATGTATAAATCTGTATAAACTTAATAAATATATATAAATCAGTAAGTATATGTATAAATCTGTATAAACTAAATACACACATATGTGTGTGTGTATTTTTAATAGGAAAAGACAAATTATTTAATTTGATTTTGAATGATGGGTCGGTTCAAAACTCATAGGTTGAATGCGATTCGAATCCAAATTCAGAATTTGGTATTATGTAATTTATGTTTTTATTGTTATTAAAAATACACTTGTAAAGTTATCCTACAAAGTCTTCAAAAATGATAAAGGTACAAAGACACAATAAATCGCAAAATACAACACAATGTTGAGTAAAATATAATACAATGCAGATAAATATAACACAATGTTAAAGTCATGAAAGTATATAATTTATGTTTTTATTGTTATTAAAAACACACAATGTATACACATAATTTATTTTTTATTTACGGTTCCTATTTTTTTATATTTAAAAGATATAATATCGATGACATCATATTAATCTCTTTACATTTCTAGAAGAAAAAGAATAATTACATACTTATATTCAGAGGTCACGAATTTTTTTAGTATTAATTAAAGAGGAAGAGAACTAGATACATACGTGAGGTCATGAATTTTTTTTATATTAGTTTAAAGAAAAATATGATTAGATATTTATTTACATGTGTGAGGTTAACAAGTTTTTAGTATTAAAAACTAATTTTCTTAAATAAAAATTAGTTAAAGAAAAATATAATTATATATTTATTTACATGTGTGAGATTAATAGCTTTTTAATATTAAAAAAATCCTAAATATGAAATGAACTTATCCAATTATACTAGGAGTGAGAAATTAATAAAATAAGATAAAACACTATTTTGGTAAATACTTTTGAAACAACACTATTTTGGTAAATACTTTTTCCACCAACACCACTTTGGTAAAAAACTCATAAACTTATTAGCACCCACTTAGCAATTTATCGGCACACACTTTTTGAGTAAATGCACCCACCTACATTCAACTCGTTTAGATCAACCCAATTGCAAATTAAACACGCCAGCTAAAGAACTTTTAAACCGAAAATGGATTAACTTTAATTAATGTTCGGCACACTTGGCATGAATTAGAAGGTCTACCAGTTGATGTAAAACCACTAAATCCGATCAGTGCTATATTTCTAAACCAAGAAAGTGTTTCAGAACACCCAAGTCATTCATGTTAAACCTTACACAAGGGTTCTTTTTAAGTTAATCAACTTCTTCAACTGAATCATAGGTAATGATAAGATAATCCAGGTAGACAAGGACTATTGCAACTTTCTTATCTTTGGTTCTTAAGTTGAAGGTTTCCGGATTTGTAGGTAAACGAAATAAGGAGAGAGAACAAGGTAATTAGAGGAACACACAAGAAGAAAATGAAGAGGCACACATAAATGTTTGTTTAATTAGGGCCTTTCATAGTTTGCTGCTAGTGTATGGCTATCCAAATCATTCGTCACTCACTGTTCACTCGGAATATGCTCGTTCGATTTTTGGCTTAGTTATAAACGAGCCTATCGCTTCGGCTCGGTTTGTAAATGAGCCAAACACGAGGACAGGTCCACTCAGTTGAGCTTAGTTTGGTTCGAATTATTTTTAAATTTATTTTATATATGTATTCTACACATAGACCAACACAAATATACAATTATATTCGGCCCGCTATATACAAATATACAATTTTAGTTATGCAAGTCAGCCAATAAAAATTTAACCCTAAATCTACAAAGAAAAACCTAAGCGATTACAGCTGTCCAAATAGCTCATCACTCACTTAAAAAATGCTCAAAATTCAATTTTGTCTTGGTTGTAAACGACATAGTCGGCTCTGTTCAGTTTGTCAACAAGACAACCACAAGCAAAGGCCCGTTCGGCTCATTTCGGTGCGTAACACTTCAATGACTTTATATTTTTGGTACATTTAAATATATATATTTTTTGGGTGTCGACTGTTTCTTTCTTCTTAATTTCTTTTTTTTTACTTTTGCTTTGTTTTTGAGCTCTTTTGTGTGTATATAAAGCTTGATGAGTTATACGTTAACTTCAATAGTTGTATAAACAGTTACTAAATGCTGTTTAAAATTAATCATATCTTTTTGTTAACTACATGTTGTAAATATAATTATATACAACTAATTTATAAATTTTATATTATACATGCCGACTCGTGTAAGCAAAGCTTTCGCCTCATCAGGGCCCAACTCTTGCTAGCAATTATCTCAAAAAAAAAAAAAAAAAAAAAAAATCAAAGATTTCATCTAGCACCAAAACCTGGCTTCTACATAGTAAAACAAACAAGCTTTAATTCACCAAACAAGGCTATATTAAACGGTCCTGGATGTTGAACAAAAGGCAGATTTCTAGTGCTGAATTACTAAAAAATATTGGAACTAAATCAGTTTTGAATACCACCATTTAGACAGGCATTTACAAAACGTAACGGATCACAACCAATAAAAGAAACTTCTACCAGAAACAAGATCACCTGTAGCTGATACAAATCTCATATCACCACCACCGCGACCACCCCTTCAGCTGGTGGTTGTAACTGAACCGCTGCCGTCACCTATTGTAGTCGGGATTTTATCCTTCCAGCAGCTTCATAAAATGCAAACACAATTTATCTCATTACAAAGTTACCTTTTGTTATATTTCAAACAGGTTTAACATGTCAAAACATGAAATTTAGATAGGTGGGAAAATGGACAAATGAGCTTCAAGTCTCTTTTTAACCTCTTTAAAGAGATTTATGTGAAGATTTAGATTATTATTATTATTATTATTATTATTATTATTATTATTATTATTATTATTATTATTATTATTATTATTATTATTATTATTGTTGTAATAATTCTAGTTTTCTAACTATAGTAAAAGGTAAAACTGGCCAAAATCGTGAGTAACCCAACCCACCCACCCATCTCTATCTTTAAAATAATAAATCTAGAATACATACACAAAGAACGGGCAACGAGCTGTGTGTTCACACCAATAGAACTTTCTTCCCTGGTTGCGCCCTTTGTTACAGATTTTTAAAATGCAGAGTAAACCACAAGTAGGGCACCGGATTGGTGAATCACCTGCATCAACAAATAATAGATTATGATCATCATCATACTCTGTAAATCCCACCAATAGCAAAGCTAAGGTAGGGTCTGAGGAGGATAGATGTAGACAGCCTTACCACAAGTAGGGCACCAGAATGGTGACTCACCTGCATAAACAAATAATAGATTATCATCATCATCATACGCAGTAAATCCTACCAATAGCGAAGCTAAGGTAGGGTCTGAGAAGAGTAGATGTAGACAGAGAGCCTTACCACAAAGAGGGCACATGATTGGTGAATCACCTGCGTCAACAAATAGTATATTAAAGACCCCTAATACTATTTACCAGATATCATATTTTTTTATCCAACAAGGCATTTAAATCCCTAGGAGAAACGTTAAAAATAATAAAAACAAATTATAAAAAGATAAAGACTTTGAGGTTTGCTATTAATAGAGTATTTGTACACAAATATGTGGTTTTCCTCTATAAGAAATACACTTTTCTTCTGAAAGTTCTCTAGTATTGACTAACATATTAACATGAAATAGAAGGTTTTATACATTAAAAATACACTTTGTGTAACTTCCAGACTGCCTTTCAGTATGAAACATAACTCGGATTCACAATTCATAGACAAATGGTAAAAAAAAAAAAAAAAAACAAAAAAAAACGTAAGCAATAAATACCATTATTTGAGTTCACACCCATTGTGCTGGTGATTGTAGCTTCACAAATGTCGCCACCACTTTTAGTGGAGATGCTATCCTCTGTGCAGCTTCATAAAACGCAAACACAATTTGTTCTCGTTACATCATGAAAAGTTACCTATTGATAGAGGTGTCGATTTCGACCCATTGTATTCTATTTCAAATCAGATTTATGTGTCAAAAGACTAAAAACATAAAATTTAGCAAAAAGGGAATATGGTCAAATGAAAATTCGGATTAATATTATAAAAATTATTGTATTGTAATTGTAGTAAAATATGAAAATGACCATAAAGCATTATAATAAAAAAACTAGAATGCTTACAAAAAGAAGATGCAAGAATACTTTGACAGACGGCAGGAGAACTTTCCTCCCATGTTTGTGATAGGGATAACATTAGCTCAATGTTTACAACTATGACAAAAAAAAAAAAAAAAAAAAAAAAAAGAACTATTTTACAAAAAAAGAAAAAGAAAAAAAAAACTCAATAAAAAATTTCAAATTGCCTGCCATTACGTGTAGCTAAATGAAAAATCTTAAATGATCACACATTGCACCAATTATGATTTCACACATGACAAGTAACTTACAAAACTATATTAGAAAAAAAAAAAAGAGTCGGCAATAAGTGTAACAGTGTAAGTAAATGAGAAACCCCAAGCAACAATAGCATGAACTAATCTCCATTATTGCAGAACATATAGACGTCGGGGAACGTACCAAAAGATTGAGAATGGGGGTTGTGAGTACGTAATGTTGGAATTATTACAAGAATAAAGGTTCTTAATAAACCCTACAAAAGAACTCTAATGGGCCGGCCCTAATGTACAATTTTACATACATACCAAACAAAATTGACTATCGTTCAATGTTAACCAGGAGTCCAGGAAGTAGTAATAAGGTTTAAGTTAAGTTAAAGTTTTAAACTTTTTTAAATCAATTTTTTTTTTCTGTTATGCATATAACAAGTGTATAAGATGAAACAATTTGGTTTACTAGTTTGTTTTTTTGTTTTTTTTTTAAATTATTCTTATTTTTTTTTAGAAAAACTATGGATTTATTCCAATAACTTTCACAATTGTGAGACGTTTGGTCCCCATTCTTAACAATATTTCTTAAGGGCTTTTTGTTTACCTTTTAATGGGGCTTTTAATGATTGAGACCTCTTACTGGTTCAACACTTAATGGTTCAGACTGTTTGTTTCGCTAGAAGATGTCTGAATGGTTCAGACAATTGCCTTTGAATGATTAAGCATTATACTAAGGGCTGTTTGGCAACATCTGAATGATTAAGTGCTGAACTAGTAAGAGGTCTGAATCATTAAGTGTTGAATCAGTAAAATGTCTGAACCATTAAGAGCCTCTATAATGCTTAACCGTTCAAAGACAAATGTCTGACCAATTCAAATTAGAGGTCTTAACCATTCAGACTTTCTATAATACTTAACCATTCAGAGTTAAATGTATAAACCATTCAGACATCTGCTCAAAACAAACAGTCTGAAGCATTAAGTGCTGAACCCATAAGATGTCTGAACCAGTAAGAGGCTCATTAAGAGGTAAACAAACAGCCCCTAAGTCTGAATGGTTAAGAACTTTAATTTGAATTGGTCAAACATTTGCCTCTGAACGGTTAAACGTTATAATAGCTCTTAATGGTTTAGACCTCTTACTAGTTCAACACTTAACGATTCAGACCTCTTATTGGTTCAGCACTTAACCATTCAAAAGTTGCCAAATAGTCCCTTACTAGTTAATGCCCCGCCCGTGTTGCGGGGCGCTATGCCAAATATTTTTCCACCAATTAAGACAAAACACTATAATAGTTTTGCTAGAAAAAAACCAAAACGATGAGAAAACTATATTTTTAAACTAGGGGCAAAACTGTAATTTGTCATAACCAATGAGTGAGCGCTAGCGAATAAAAATTACAGAGTCAACCTTAAAACAAAACACTACCATAGGTTTGCAAAAAAACGAAAACTATGGCAATACTGTAATTTTGAACTAGGGAAATCGTAAGTTTGACTGGGTAAAATCGTAATTTATCAAAAGCTACAACGAAGGAAAGATTGTAATTTTAAACTGAGGGTAAAATTATAATTTGTTAAAATCTACAACGATGACAAAACTGTAATTTTAAACTTGGGGCAAAATCATAATTCAAAACTGGGGTAAAATCGTAATTTGTTCGGGCCAATGGAGAGTGTCAGGCAGTCTGCCTGGCACTATTCCCCTCCATTGGATTTGTGTATATATATAAAATAACCGTTAAATACCCCCACATGAGGGCTTTTCCGTCTTTTCAATTGTGCTATTCATATTGTTGTTCTATTAAACCCCCTTAGATCACCCCAATCGTTGTCTTCAAACATCTTCTTTTTTGTTCCTCTTCACCTCGGCGTATTCTTCAATCGCTCAAGAAGCCATTGTTGTCTGCGCATGTGGCAAAAATGTTGTGGTTCATACCTTGAAGGGGTATGGTCTCAAATCACAAATGAACACATGTCAAAGGGACCACACCACACTCCAAGCTGGCGTCCACATCACTCGAGCGCATCCAGAAGGTTCTAGAACCTTCTTGAAGAAATCATCTGGTGACAAGAAAGATGCTCTTGCAGACAAAAAGGATAACAGGTGGCACCAATGGTGAGACACCAGCAACGCTTGCAAGACCGTGGGAGGACAGGACAACAACCAGTACAAACAAGTGCCCAACTTGAACGAATAACCGCGCACCACGTCACCTCAACGACTGACAAAGTCAGAGGGGACAGAAAGGATATTCCTTCTGGTCAGACAGCTGGCAGACACTGGCTAGCTGGCATGTCTCCTCCTTCACTATTCTCTGGTTATAAATAGAATACTCCCACTACAAAAAAATGCCATCTAGTGGCATGCACAACATGCCACAAAAAACCAAAAAAGTGCCAATAAAGAACCTTTTAGAAATGAGCGGCACACAAAAAAAGTATCACAAGAAGAAGTGCCACTAAAGCCTTTTAGTGAAACTTTTTTCTCTGCCACTACAAACTCTTAGGCTTTTAGTGGCACATAATTTTTGCCACAAAAATCTCATTTAATTAAAAAGCACTAGCATTTATTTTATTAATTTTAATCATTGAAAATTATTATTTATTCATATTTTAAATAAAAATGTAACGTAGATAAATCATAATATAATCATTTCAATTAAAAGTTCAACCGTCTTCTAAACAGTCTTAATAAGTGTCAATCTAATTCTAAATATCAAACATACAAAAGAAATAACTAATAATATTTAACTCAAAACTTCATTGCGCTCGTGAACCTCTTGCAACATCGTATTAACTCTTTCTTAGCAATCTATTTCCCACTTCTTAGTTTTTCCCTGCACTTTATGCTGCCACACATCAGCCAACTCATTATATTTAAACTACAATTTCACAATTCATGTAAAATTGATTAGATTTCGTAACCATAGTTATTAAAACAATTAATAAAAGGCAAACTCAATTACTTTTACATCACTTTCAGCTTTTCAGCCAAGGATTGGGTGGTTTTTTCAATACCTATAGTTAGCTGAATTGGCGTCACCTAATGCAGAGAAAGTTCATGATGAGAATGTTTACCCTTCAACATTCGGACTTCTCAAACATACATGTATGTTGATTCAATATCCATGCTGAGATAATGGACTAGGTACACCCATTGATGACTAGCTTGTTAGGTTTTCTAATGAAGACATGTTAAAATTTGAAGCGTCAATGGGTGACTAGCTTGTTAGGTTTTCTAATGAAGACATGTGGGAGGTGACTATTGTCAATTTCATTCCCCCGATCACCGGTTGTAAAACCATGACTACCGGGCCGAGAAACGCCAACATATCCATGTACTCCACATTTGGTATAGCGTAAGGCTGAAGACCCACCATGATAAGTTGGATAAAGAACCTGGGGCATTGAATATGCAACTGGATGTAGACTAGGTTTGTAACTGCAATTAGATGGTGGTCCAGTGGGCATCTACTAACCTGCACTCACAATTCAATGAGTATGATAAATGAAAACCACCTTATGAGGTTAGTTAAACTAGAACAAAAGAAAAGAAAAGAAAAGAAGGCATTAACGACCGGTATACCATGGAACGACTATTCCTTCCATTAGTTCCTAAAGAAGCAGATCCAAAGTTGCCATTGGCTGCGACTCATTTCCACTACTAAAGAAAAGGTGTTTATATATCTGTCATAAGCAGATCACAAATCAATAAATAAGCTTTTAAAATTGCTAACTGCATTTTACCATAAAGAAACGAAAGGGGAATGGCCACAAGAATCTTCATACTTTTTTTAGCTTCTGAAACTGCAACATACTCTGCATTAAGCTTACAATTTGAGTTTATAACTTTGGTTTTATGTTAAGTGCTAGTAATTATAGTTGATCTGATGTTTGGGTTTGGAAGGCCCAATTGGGTTTGGAAGGCCCAATTGGAGTTGTTTGACTGACATTAGTAGCAGCGTCCACGACCCTCGCGTCCACGTTGTGACTGGCCACGTCCTCGTCCCCGTACCTGGCCCCTGTAGTACTGTCCTTGCGACTGGTTCTGTGTCGAATTCTGATCAGCAGGTTGTAGGGTCGGGTTTGGAGCATTGCGGGGCGGGTTTGGGTTTGATAACTGGGCCTTGGGGGCGACCAGAATAGATGTTGTTTGCTGTTGTCTGGCCTCCTTCCTGATTACCTAATCATGCAACATAGTTCTCGCAAGATCCCAGTCAGCGTTTTGTGAATGAATAAGTTGAGCTGTGGAATCGAATTCCGGTGAAAGGCCACGAACTAGTTGTAAACTAACCTTTGATCTGTGATGGGCTGATCAACATCAGCCAATTGATTTGCTAATTCCTTTAGTTGTTAACAATAGTCATCAACCGAAGAGCAGGCAGCGTGGGTTAAATTGACAAACCAGGTTTGTAGTGCTCCAGCTTTCGCCTGTTTGTTGCTGAGGAAAATTTTCTCAGGCTTCAACCAAGTATCTCTAGCAGTTGCATCCATGTCGAGTACCCTGGTGAGCAGGTCATCGGAGAGGGTACTGTAAATCCACTAGGAGATAAGGGCATCTAGTTCTTTCCAGGTATCGTATTCAGGATCCGTAGATTCCAGGTGTTTGGAGCCGTCAATGTGATTCTGTAAGAACGTTACCTGAAATACGTCCCTTAATTGGTTGATCCGATGAAGAGTGATCCGATTTCCAATCTACAAAACAGAACACCGTTAGGACTCGTTAAAGGAATGGGTTTATTCATGTAACCACCCTTCGGCGTGAGAATAAGAATTCGTTTGTGGGAGTAAAAGAGAATGTAATGAGAGAGAACAATGTGTCTTACCTTCATGACGGCATCTCTATTTACACTTATGGGTGAACTTAGGGCTTCCTCTTAAGTCGGGAATTCGGTTAGGCGACATCTCCTACTTTGTCAGAGATTATTTCATACGTATATTTGCATGGAGATCTCCTCCATATTTATTTATTGCCGCTCATTTAATGGTGGATATTCAACTCGGAATGACCGGGCTGGGTCATTCCTCCAAATTTATTACGAACGCAGGTTGCACTATGTATTTGGATATCCGCTTTGCTAGCACATTTATTACAGACGTAAAACTGTGAGTAATGTCCCCTTTTCTTTCAAACGCTTTTCGGTTTTACAACTCTTGGGGGGGGGGGGGGAATACATGTTACGATGGTATGACTAAGCTAAGGAATGAAACACCTAGATCATGTGCGAATAGGGTGGAACTTAAGTACCATTAGTCATTTAGACCGATGAACGAAAGGGGTAGATCTATTGGGTACTGGCGAGCCCCACTCATGGGTCCGTGTGGCCGCATGTAGAGCTTTTGTGTCCCACTCCAGGTTAATCGACACTAAATCGTCAAGGGTTGAGTGCTTCCTATGTCGGCTCACATATTAATGTCCTTCCAAAACATTAATGATCAACGATTTCATAGACGCTTTACATACCACACTTTTACATACTAGTTTTCGATACAATAACTTTTAAATGTTTTGAAGATTCATTTGATACGAACTCAAACGCATGAATTCACCAACATTATGTTGACTTTTCAAACTTACATGTATTTCAGACAACTAGTGGATCCTTGCACTTCATGAAACAAGAACGAGTATGTCAAGAAAGCGATGTTTGAAGGATTTGGTTCAGATCTCCCACCTTATGCGAAAGATGGAATGCAAAACCTCGATCTCTTAAAATTTTATTTTTGTAGAAGTCTTTTGGCGAAACAATATAACTTGTGATGTCTTTGAGAACAACTTACGACTGGTAAAGTAATTCTTGTTGATGAACGGATGAACATCGTACGTGTTTTATTCATATAGTTTGCTTACTTACATCGTATGCAATGGAAACTAATCAAGTTCACACCTTGCGCTTCCGTCTATGAGCGGCTGTGACAGCATATCCATTAACCTAGCAACGAGAAATCATATACACCTTTCATAATTTTGTTTGCTAATAAGATTGTTCACTTATCAACAAACTCATGCAATTTACAAACTTAAGTCCAAATTTCGAAATGTTATCACTCTTAAGTATACATATAAGCAATTTGTGTTCCTGTCACCAAGCTATATGTAAACCACAAACATTATTGACTAATCTTAAAATAGTTTATAACGTGTGTTAAGACCATTCTTGCATTTAAAACAAACACAACTGTCCTGTCGACATCATCTATCAAGGTTAGATACCTTGTTTTCACAGTTTTAACTTTTAAGGTGTTATTGACCCAACACCAATTAAAGATCTCAATAAGAAACAACATATCTGAGAGAAACAATTAAATGATCACACATAACAACTAATTTACAAAACTATATTAAAAAATAAATTATAAAAAAGTGAAGATTTTGCAAAAGGTGTGACTAAATGAGAAACCATAAGCAATAATAGAATCAACAAAGCACTCGCAATTGAAAAATTAATCTCCATTATTTCATAACACATACCTTGCGGAACGTACCAAAAGATTGTGAATGGGGTTTGTGAGTGACGAAGAAAACGTAATGTTGGAATTATTACAAGAATAAAGATTCTTAATTGTAACATTTCCATTTTTTTTTTCATATATGAGTTATAGGTTTATTTAAAATTATTAATATACCACTAGTAACTAGTTTTATTTTTAATATAATTATTCGACCCATTTTATTTTTATACGTTTTTACTGTTATAAACCAGACATTTTAGGCACAACCTATTACTTATGGGCTTTAGGATTTATAGCTATGTTAATCTATATATTGTAATGTTGAATAATGGAATTGAGTTGATCACTTTTTCTCTTTGGTTTTTATCACGTTATCAGCACGAGGCTACAACTAACTGAGATTATCGGCAATCTGAAATCATCCCCAAGTCGCTATCATTCACAATATTATGTTCAACATAATCCGGGTACACATCATTAATTTTTTTTTCAGTTACCAAGAACATGATTTTTTTTTTCCTTTCACAACTATCGTTCTGGATTTTTAGAACAAAATAGGAATAAGTATTTCTTTTGATTCGCACTTACCAATACAAATTCAGAGAATCAAGCGGTCACTGCCGCCGTAAACAACGGGAAAAAAACCAACATTGCATAAAACGTAACTTTCTGACCTAAAACTTTTCTCCGACCGACAAACATAACTTTCTGACCTAAAACTTTTCTCCGGCCGACGATTATACTCACCGGCGGACCGGCCCCTGTGCATCACGTCTGGTTCTGTGGGAAAAATAAACCGGCCGGCGAGTTTGCTCGACGACGCTCTAAATCTCGACGACGGCGAATCAACACAACAGGGTTACGGCGTTGATCGCGAGACAAGTACCTGATGCCGAACACGTTCTCCGGATTGGCGGACGGAACGATGGCCTTCGCCGGTTCAGTGGCCGGAAAACATGGCCGGTAGTCGACGGCGAAACAATGGCGTTTTCTTTAACCGTTTTCCGGCGAAACAAAACTTAACAACTATTACTGGGATGCTCCTCCGCCTCCGATCTATAGCCACAGTTTGTGAAATTTCCATTCACGATAGAAATTGATTCACCATGAATATGATGCACCTATTTTGTCCACAAAAGAATATATTATTATTGTTTCCCGAGAATATCACCCTTAAAAAAAAATGGCCTGACACCACATAACTTTAAAATATCTGTGCTTTAACAGCTATATCCCATCGAAAGCTATGATATATTCAAATATTTAATTAGATTAGATTATGTTTAAAGTGACAACAAAGAAACAACAGAACTTAACCTATATTTTATTATATAAAAATATTTAATATATCCATATATTTTATTATATTCAAATTTGTTATGGAGCATTACTAATGGTACAACATTAATTTTTTTCACAATACAACATTAAATTTTTTTTCACACACATATACAACATACAAAATTAATAAATGAGTTGTTTTCCTTCTCTATTACATGAAAACAACCTTAAAGTTCAGAACCTGTAGTTCTAGCAAAAGAGAACCCGAAGTTCTCATACAATATACAATTTCATTTGAAGGTTTGTTTTTGAAATGCCTTATTCTTTCCTTTATAGATAATATGTCGAACTTATCAAAGCTTGAATTCACCGCACTTGACATCTCGGGTAACAACTACCTCCCGTGGACTCTTGATGCTAAAATTCACCTGACGGCAAATAATTTGGGGGAGACAATTATTGATGGTAATGAAACTTCACATCAAAATAAAGCGAAAGCTATGATATTCCTTCGCCATCATCTTCACGAAGATCTAAAGCGGGAATATCTAACTGTTGAGGACCCCCTTGAATTATGGACAAATATCAAAGAACGTTTTGACCACCAGAAGTTGGTCTTACTCCCCAAAGCCCGTTATGAATGGCTTCATTTACGACTACAGGATTTTAAGACCGTCAGTGAGTATAATTCTGCCCTGTTCCGCATTACCTCTGAACTTAAATTATGTGGTGAGAAAATTACCGATGAAGACATGCTTGAAAAGACTTTCTCAACGTTCCATGCCTCAAATATGCTCCTGTCGCAGCAATACAGGGAACATCAATTTACTAAGTATTCTGAATTGATATCATGTCTTCTGGTCGCGGAGCAAAACAACAAGCTTCTACTACAAAATCATCAATCGTGACCTGCCGGTGCAAGCCTATTCCCTGAAGCGAATGTGGCCAATTATCAAAGCGGACGAGGTAGAGGTAGAGGCCGTGGCCCAAGTAGAGGTCATGGTCGTGGTCGAGGACGGGGATATACATAGCGTCGGGAGTCTCAGAACACTAAAAATAGCGGTGGTGAATCGAGTCGACACAATACGGGGCGACCTTCGAAAGGGAAAAGTAGCGGGAACCAAAGCAACATTTGTTATAACTGTGGGATGTCAAATCATTGGTCCCGCACATGTCGCACCCTTAAACACCTCATTGAGGCATCTCAACATATAATGAAAGAAAAAAGGAAAGAATGCTGAAACTAATTTGATTGAGGATAATGCACCTTTTATGTTTTACTTTTCATTTGAAACTCTTGCAATGTTTCATTTTACTTCTTTGCATTAACTTTTATTTATTTTTATTTCCTGAAGAAATATGTATACTAGCTCCAGTAGAGCTATTATTGGTGATAAATGTTTGGTAGACAGCGGTAGTACTAACACTATTCTCAAAGATATGAAATTTTTCTCCGAGTTGTCTCCGGCAGAGACACCGATTAGTACTATATCTGGTGTCAGTAAGCTTATCGAAGGCTCCGACAGAGCACACATAATATTATCTTCGGGTACCCAACTAACTATTGATAATGCATTATATTCAAGTAAATCCAGAAGAAATTTACTTAGCTTTAAAGATATTCGAAAAAACGGTTACCACCTAAAAATAATATCTGAACATAATATCGAATATTTTCAAATTACTTCAAACAAAAATGGCAAAGAAACAATTGTTGAACAATTAGAAGCCTTATCCTCTGGATTATATTGTACTAATATCAATCCTATCGAATCATACATGGTGAGTAACCAAAAGCTGTTAGATAAATACACATTCAATATATGGCATGACCGTCTAGGTCACCCTGGTAGTATAATGATGAGACGAATAATCAAAAGTTCAACCGGGCACCATCTCAAAAACTTAAAAGTTTTGCTACCATAAGACTTATTATGTGCAACATGTTCTCTGGGCAAACTTATAACTCGGCCCTCACAAACTAAATTGATACATGAAACCCCATCATTTTTAGAAAGAATCTAATGGGATATTTGTTGGCCTATTCATCCTCCGTGTGGACCATTCCGCTATTTCTTGGTCTTAATTGACGCATCCTCAAGGTGGTCACACTTGAGTCTTTTAGCTACTCGAAATGTAGCATTTGCCCAACTTTTAGCTCAAATCATACAATTGAGAGCAAATTTCCCGGATAATCAAATTAGAAACATCCGGATGGATAATGCGGGAGAGTTCACATCTCAAGCTTTTAATGACTATTGTATGTCAATCGGGATCAATGTTGAACATTCAGTACCTCATGTTCACACACAAAACGGTTTAGCTGAATCTCTGATTAAACGATTACAAATAATCGCTAGACCACTCTTAATGAGATGTAAATTACCATCTTCTGCATGGGGTTATGCTATTTTGCATGCCGCTGCACTAATTAGATTGAGACCAACTGATGATCATGAATACTCCCCATTGCAATTGGTCTCCGGACGAGAACCAAGTTTGTCCCATCTTAGAATTTTTGGTTGTGCGGTATATGTACCAATACCGCCACCACAACGTACTACAATGGGACCCCAAAGAAGACTGGGTATCTATATTGGTTTTAACTCCCCGTCCATAATTAAATATTTAATACCAATGACGGGAGATATGTTTACAGCACTATATGCTGACTGTCATTTTGATGAAACAATGTTCCCAGTCTTAGGGGGAGATAAGGACAAAGAAAGACTGGTAACACAAGAAATAACGTGGAATGCATCATCGCAATCAAATCTCGACCCCCCCGAAGTGGTCAATGTGAATATGAAGTCAAAAAGATTATACATAGGGATGACAAAAATACCCGAGCCCGACGGGTATACCCGAAACCCGACACAAATGGGACGGGTATACCCGATACCCGACGGGTATTGAATCGGGTATGGGATTAGTTTTAAAAATTTTCGCGGGTATGGGTCGGGTATGGGATTAGGTGATACCCGACCCGATTACCCGAAAACACATACCCGTTTACCCGAACTATATACCCGATCATATACCCGAAGTTTTTAATTTATATTTTTATTTTCCATTAACCCTTATCTATTAGTGATTTGTTTTAGTATGTTTATAATGTGAAAAAAATAAATTTTCTTTTAGCATATGTATTTGATAATAGTATTTATATTTTGTATGTTGTGAAGTATATACATATAAGTGTATAAATATTATAAATAAATTATTAATTTATGATAAAACTTATATTTATGTAAAGTATATTTTTAATTTATAATAGTTGTTACATAAATAGAATTATATAATAATTATAATAGTATAAATGTATTTGGAAATCCCAATATATATCTTTTAACAAACTGATGGGTATACCCGATACCCGTGGGCATACCCGGTACCCGACGGGTAATTACCCGAAAAATACCCGACGGGTATTGGGTCGGGTATGGGACACGATTTTACAACCGGGTATGGGTATGGGATTACTAATACTCGACCCGAACCCGACCCATTGCCATCCCTAATTATACATTTGCAAAGAATAGAAAATGAATTACCAAGATGCATTCACAGACACGAATAGAGTGACAAAGTCACATGTACCAGCATCAAATGCACCTGCTCGAATTGAAGTAATCCCAGAAGCGATTACTATACAACGAAAGCGTGGGAGACCAATCGGTTCCAAAGACAAAAACCCACGGAAACGAAAAGAGCAAAGTAATGCAGTTGATGAAAACTCACAAAAGATTATAAGTGAAACCCCGGTAGAGGTAAATGTCCCAGAAGAGGCAACTGTGAATCCAGAGGAAAATGAAGTTTCAGAAGAAACACTGGTACCGAACGAAAATGAGATCTCTATTAATTATGTACAAAATAGTATATTGTGGAACCGGAATAAAACACGTGTTGATGATATATTCGCATATGCTATAGCAACGGATGTAATCAATGAAAATGATTACGTACCTAAAACTTTAGAAGAGTGCATGCACAGAAATGATTGGCCAAGATGGCAAGAAGCCATAAATGCCGAATTAAATTCGCTCGAAAAGCGACATGTTTTCGGACCTGTAGTCCGAACGCCCATAGACGTCAAACCAGCAGGTTATAAATGGGTGTTTGCAATAAAGAGAAATGAAAAGAATGAGATTGTACGATATAAGGCTCGACTTGTAGCATAAGGGTTTTCCCAAATCCCAGGAGTTGATTATGAGGAAACGTATTCCCCTGTAGTGGATGCGATAACCCTTAGGTTCCTAATCGGCCTCACAATCTCTGAAGGACTTCATATGAGACTAATGGATGTCATCACTGCATACTTATACGGGACACTTGAAAATGACATCTACATGAAAATCCCTAAAGGATTAAAATTGCCTGAAGCATTAAAATCAACACCTCGAGATATGTGTTCTATAAAGCTCCAGAGATCTTTATATGGTCTCAAACAATCTGGTCGTATGTGGTACAATCGACTTAGTGAATATCTCGAAAAGGAAGGATACAAGTCTGATGTAATCAGTCCATGTGTCTTTATAAAACTATCACTCTCAAATTTCACTATAATATCAGTCTATGTTGACGATATCAACATCATCGAATCTCCTGAAGAGATAGAGAAAGCAGCTCAGTTGTTAAAGAAGGAATTTGAGATGAAAGATCTTGGTATGACAAAAGTATGTATCGGACTACCATTTGAGTATCTGTGCAATGGCACATTTGTTCATCAATCAAACTACATCCAGAAGATGTTAGTACGTTTCAATATGGATAAAGCACATCCGTTTAGCGTACCTATGGTTGTCCGACCGCTAGATCCACACAAGGATCCTTTTCGCCCTCAAGAAGAAGGCGAAGAAGTACTTGGTCCAGAAGTACCGTACTTAAGCGCGATCGGTGCTCTTATGTATCTCGCAAATAACACAAGACCTGACATTGCATTTGCAGTATATGTACTAGCGAGATACAGTTCAAATCCAACACGTAGACACTGGAATGGTGTGAAACATATATTCCGGTATATTTGCGGGACACAAGACTTAGGTCTTTTCTATCAGAAAGATCAAAAGTCCCAGCTTGTTGGGTATGCTGATGCCGGATATCTATCAGATCCTCACAAAGCAAAATCTCAGACAGGTTATGTATTCACATACGGTGGCACAACAATTTCTTGGAAGTCAACTAAGCAAACACTTACAGCAACATCATCAAATCATGCCGAATTGATAGCACTATATGATGCTTGTCGAGAATGCGTGTGGTTGAGATCAATGATTAATCACATACAAGAAGCATGCGGATTAGAACAGGTCAAGAAGGAGCCGGCAATTATTTATGAAGACAATGCTGCTTGCATAGCTCAGATCAGAGAAGGTTATATCAAGGGTGATCGAACAAAGCACATCTCACCAAAATTTTTCTCAACATATGGCTTGCAAAAAGAAAGGGAAATTGATGTTCGCCAGATTAAGTCAAGTGAAAATCTAGCTGACCTGTTCACGAAATCTTTACCTAGAAGCAGTTTCGAGCAGCTATCACACAAGATCGGTCTTCGTAGATTGAAAGATGTTTGTTGAATTCAGGGGGAGAATTATACACGCTGTACTCTTTTCCCTTAACTAAGTTTTGTCCCACTGGGTTTTTCTTAGTAAGGTTTTTAATGAGGCAGCATAGCTGATCTAGTAGTATCAGTTTATTTATTCAGGTCCTGAAGTACCTATTTAACATCATCCTGAAGCACGATGTTAAACTGTGTATAATTCTAAGTGTCTGAGAGGGAGTGTTATAAACCAGACATTTTAGGCCCAACCCATTACTTATGGGCTTTAGGGTTTATAGCTATGTTCATCTATATATTGTAATGTTGAATAATGGAATTGAGTTGATCACTTTTTCTCTTTGGTTTTTATCATTTACATTGTTTTAAAAACTATTTTATATATAATTGATTGGAGTGGTATACTAATTAATTGACTTGTATATATATATATATGTACCCTGAGAAGTTTAGTCCAAAATTCATAAAAGTTGTAACGTATAATAACATAGTACCAATGGGAACAACACAATATATGTATATATATGTGACATTTCAATTTTTATATTAAAATAAAGTATATAAAACTTATAGTATTAAACGGGTAGATTACGGTAAGTTGACCATTAGAAATATGAGGTATTTGGACAGACAGAGGAACCGTTTAATAATTAAATTATAAAAATATATTATATTTGAACCTACTCCGTTTTTAATGAAACTTAGATCAAAATGTAGATACAAATATTCTCGTTCTAATGACATATTCATTGTTTTTATAAAATGTTATTGTTGTGGGTGGTTTTCTGAACATATATCCTGGATTATATTCTGACTGTATTACTTTTGATCATGATCAGGATACTGGATCAGGATATTGGTAGCATCCTGATGCAGTATCCTGGTAATAACTAATTAGTTCACGTGCAGGTTAGAGAGGCTTGCTTATAACGGTCAAGAAGACTGTTTCTCCTGAAGACTCGGACTCAGCTATTGAGAAGAGAATGTTGAAGCCGCAAAGAAAGGGTCTCCAACGTTCATAGGGGAATATTCGAAGCATCCCCCATTTTTAGGATAGGTTGTTATTTCTTTTGCCATATAAAGGAATGATCGGATCAGTATGAACACACGATTTTTTCACACACTTCTGCTCTCTACTAGCTCTCTACTAGCTGTAATCACTCGCAACACATACACTTACACTCGAATTACGTTGTAACACTTAGTTGATCCACATCACATCCTGCACTGTATCCTGAAGTTTGAAGTAATAAGAAGAAAAAGTCAGCTGCGATTGTCAGCTCCCGAGGTTTTGTGCCGACGATCTAGATTGATCAATGGCTTTCCTCGTACATCTCGTGTCACCTTTTACTTTTTCGCTCATTGTTTGTTTGTTTGTTGACATAGCTCGATATCCTGAAAACTGTTTTTATAAACAAGATAATCAGAATATTTTCAACACACATTGTTAGCACACTACCTCACTTAACTAATTTGATCACTAAATTGCTTCGGTAATTTTTGACCAAAACAATTTGGCGCCCACCGTGGGGCAAGTGGTGCTATTTCTACTAAAAGCTTTCGTAAAATCATTACTTGGTTTTCTGTTTTCAAAACTTTTTGCTACACTATTTTCAATGGCCTCAAAATCAAACATGAGCTCTTCTACCATGTCTGCTACAACCTCTACAACAATTGGTTCGGTGCTTCCACCACCTCCAAGGACGCAAGCCTCTTCACAGTCTCAGGCTCTTCCAAGAAGGACCGAAACTCATGTGGCTCGGGATATTATCCCTACTCAGAATGTTCAAGGATCTGCTGTCTCAGGGGAAACTCCTATTATGGCTTCTAATGATGAAATTCTAACTTTGTTTGGTAGTATACAGGATCAGATGAAGCAACAGCAGGAGACCAACTAAATGCTGATAAGAGAGATACAACTCTTGAAATCTAGCTCAAGCAAGCCTGCTGAGGATACTGTCACTCCCTTGCAGCCTAGAGCTTTGAACTTTGGTTCGGCAGTGTATACTGAGGACAACAGGGGCAATATTGTACATAGTCATTCCCAAAGTCATACTCCTGAGATACCCTCATCGGTTAGGGTGTCAACTATGAGAAGTTCAGGATATGCTCTAGGATATGGCCAGAATACTCAGGCTGGTTGTCACACCCCGACCGCGTTAAAATAACGAAACCGCGGTGGAAACGTCAGGGAGTGGAGTAACAGAATTATTGTTTCACAACCATGGATTAAAAAGTTTCGTTTTATTAAAATATTAACATTAAACATTGTCTTGAAATTAAGTTAAGATACAACCACATCGTCTAACATTTTTTATTTAGTCACTAAGGCCTTGTCCAGTCCTAAGTGAACAAGCATCCTAGTCGCATTCAATATCATTCAACACCACTTTAAACATATGTAAAAATAAAGTCAGCAAAGAAATGCCGGCAAGCACATAGGTTTTGTGTGAGTGTCAGATTCATGGCTCGTTTACATGTTTAAATAACTCGTATAACTTCGTTAATCGATATTAGAAAACCTTTTTTTGTAAAACATTTGTATTATAAAATGAATAACCAAGTCAAAACAGATTGGTTATAGTTTATAAAACCTCGATGTCATGAATCTTAACCTAAAACATTTGTTTATGTAAACCCAAATCGTAATTCGTTCTCGTAATAAACTCCTATGGTTTATATTGTTTAGTAAACATCGTTTGAGTGACATCGTTTCAAATCATTCGCCCAAGTGAACTAAATAACGCCACGGAATGTAATAAGATAGAAACACTTATATATAAGAAGTACCAACGGCGTATCTACCATGCTCTTATCAAGTTACACCCGTCCCGTTATCTAATCACATACCAAAAACCCATCGTTTAAATCGTTTAACTCGTTCTCGTTATAGACCATCGTTCATTTGTTTAAATCGTTCAAATCTTTCCAAATCGTTCCAATCGTTCATATTCGTTCAATCGTTCAAAATCGTTCTCGTTTTAATTGTGAAAACTACTTTTGGTCATCTCGCTTATAACATTCAAACCTTCGCAACTTGTCCATCGTTCAACTCGTATTAACAAACCACCAAAGGTTAAGTTAACAATCAACAGGTTCAGTCGTTACCCACATAACCCCCACACATAACCATGGGTGCAGTCTGATAACGGGATTTGTCAGATCCTATGGTACCATAACCTAATAGTGGTCGGTTCGGCCAAAATTAATGAATGTTATTCGTTATGTAAATATGTCCAACAAGTTCGTTCACATTATCGAAATCGTTCTTGTTTAATATAAACCATAGTATTCGTTTTTGAAATCGTCGTTAAAAGTATCGAAATCGTTTAACACATATGAATCACCCCAAAACAATTGAAAATAGTAAAATAGGGGAACTATGTACTCACATCGAAGTGCAAAGTATCCTTGATTAAAGTGAACTAGCAAAGCTCGAGTAAACCAAGGAAATCAAATAGCACCTAGTAATCGCTAGTTAATAAATCGACACCTAAATCGGAAGATCGGGTAGAATGAGGTCTCGTAAACCAAATGAGTATTGGAACTCATTTGATATGGTTTAACAAAGCCTACATTCTAAATTGGAACCTATCCTAAGTGCTTTCGACCCGTTACAACCCATTAAGGTAGCTTACGCCACTTTAACATGTCATTCGCGCAAATGCGCGTTCGAGACGCCTAACTAGTCCTATGACAAGTATTATATGCCCTATCAAGTTTAAATATGTTGCATAATCAGTTTTAATGACAAAAGTTAAGTTACATATGCTTAAAATCCAACTATGCATGAAAAGGGCGTTTTGGTCATTTTCCTAAGGCATATAAACTACCTATCATACAACTAATTAAACTAAGTGACCATAAGGTTTAACCTCGGAAGGTTATTCCCTATACAACTATGGTCACTAAACATGCTTGGTCGGATCCAAAAGATCGATCAAACGGGTCGGGTTCGAAAGTCTAAGCGGTTGTTAAGGTCGTTTATCTTACGACCCTATACAAGCACTATACTAATAGTGACGAGTTAAACATGTTAGAACATGTTTAACTAAGTTAGAAAACAGGTTTTGATATTAAAACAAAGTGTTTTGATACCCAAGGATAGTTTCGTCTCAAAATGCGCACAAACGGCATTTTGACCGAAACTTTGACTCGTCACTTCGAGTAATCAACATGGTAATCAGTAGGTATGGTCACAAGGGACTATAACCATCGTGATTAAACTCACGTTGCAAAGTTCAAACGAACTTTGTGTTGACCAAAGACTGGTCAAAGCAGAAAGTCAAATACTGTTTGACTTTCACGCTTGAAAAGAAATAACAAGCATGAAAGAAACTTATAAAAGGTCCAAGCAAGGAAGATTTGATTCAAAATTACTCAGGTATGAAGTATACACTCCAACTTAGAGCAGATTGAATCAAATTATGAGTTGGAATGAAATGAAATGGTGGGTATTTATAGATTTCGAAGAACATTTAGGATCGTTTCTCACAATTCGTGCTTTAATCTTGGCCCTTCATGTGTTACCCATAGTTTACAAAACAACGAGAACTCAAAAACCATCAAATGGTATTGCAAAACAAGCATCAAAACCATCAAATTCAGCTCAAATGACCAAATTCAATGTTTCTATCTGACAGTCTGTCACGGGCCATGTAGACACATACATATCCTTACGCGCCCCTCCTAGCAAACTTTGGCAGATTGTCACTTTTGGTCCCTGCTTGGTTTTTGATGCAATTTTGACACGTTTAAGCCCCGTTAACTCCATTTCAAGGCTCTACAATGAAGTTAAAGTATATGGAACATGAAATATGCTCAAAAAAATCTCAGATGTCGGTTCGTGTGGTCGTACGGTTGCGTTATTCGGTTACTTACGACGAAAACTCGAACAGATGCAAAAAACGATCCAAATTTCACGACGAATGGTATTTTTGCATTCCAATCACTAAAATAAAATATTTTAATGATTACAAAAATTTTTGGATGTCCGGAGATATTCAGAACGTAAGATATGCGCGAAAATGCAAACTTATGCACTTTTTGACGCTTTTAGTCCCTGTTTGATCAAAAAAGTTTATTTTCGCATACCAAACCCCTCAAAGCCTATTTCTAAGCTAAGTGAAGGATATTTAGGGTATGTTTAACTTATGATCAAGTTCTGGAATGTTCGATACAGAACGAATCGGCATACTTTCGCAGTTTGACACAAATAGTCCCTGCGATCGAATAGACTTGTTTTCCACACACCAAACCATCCAAAACTTATTTCTAAGTTATGTAAAGGTTATTTAAGGTATGTTAAGCCTATTTCACTATTCCGGAGTGTTTTTCGCGTTAAACAGACTGCGTATAACCTTCCCGAAAGCAATTTAAAGCTTGAAATCAAACTCGAATCAAATCGTAAAATCATCAAACACAAATACACACATATTAACACCAAAACACATTGTTTTATTGATAGTTGATATTGTTTTACATCGTACATCGTTTACAGAGCACAATTGTCACACTGGTAACGTGTCTAATAATACTAATACTCTTGCTACTAATGGTATTAGATCTTTGCAGGATGCAGGTATGTCGTCAAGATTCTCTAGGGAGCTTCAGAAGTTAAAGGATATGATATCCAGTGTACCTGGGGTGGTCCAGCAAATTCCAGAAGTGTCCTAGGATAGCCATAGGGTATCCTGGTTTGCATATCCTATATGTGATGCTGAAATCCCGAAAAGATTTCAAACCCCCAACATGAAGCTCTATGACAGAACCACGGATCCTGAAGAGCATATTGCTCAGCATAGGGAAAGGGTTGAAATTAATCCTATTCCTCAGGATCTCAAGGAAGCATGCCTCTGCAAGGGTTTTGGCTCTACTCTAATAGGATCAGCCTTAAAATGGATAACTCAAGGTCCCAAGAATCCTTAAGGGATTATGTGAACAAGTTCAATAGGGAATCTCTGGATATCCCACATCTTGATGTTGCAATGACTGTCCAGGCATTCAAAATGGGGTTGCAAAAAGATTCCCAATTTTATCAGGATCTTGTAATGAACCCTTGCAGGAACCTGGATGAAGCTCGAAACAGGGCCTTGAGATATATTCAACTGGAAGATGATAAAAAGATGCAAGAGAGGATGAATTCATCCTCAACTTATGAATCAACTAACAGGAAGTCAGAATCCTCATACAAACCATATCGCTCTAAGCCATATGGCAGGAATGACAGCAAGAAAGTGAATGTTATTGAAGACGAGGATCCTAAGGAGTATCCTGAATTGTCAGAATATTGTTTTTATGTTAATATGCCCGAACTGATGTATGGTATGTGTCGCAACCCCCGATCCCTTATCTGTCCCGGGAACGGGCGGACGCGAACTCAGATTTTCGGTGGTATCAGTTGGTTAATTTGGCAGCGGAAATTACATCAGGACCGTAGTTAGGAAATATTTATCAGAGTAAAACCACCATATTTGATATTAATAATCACATGGGTAAAACCCAAGTTTCTTATTACAATATGTTTATAGGGATAAACCCTATTTTATTGAATTTAAAACATCGTCTTTTAGGTAACTTTTATAGCCACATTTTTCCCAAGCCTTCAGTGCTCTCCAGCTGGCTTTTTACTAATTGGCTGTCACATTGTGTTACCTGAAACACGTTTTAAAAACATTTGTCAGTGGGAAATACTGGCGAGTGAATCCCAGTTTAATCAAGAAACATTTTATCAATTAAAACAGTATTGAGAGCGATCACATTGTTTATTTCTACACAATTACTCATTCAGTACTGTCAATCCTGACTTGTGGGTCATATTACACATTGGCTAACTTGTTGTCCAATGGTAACGTACTGTCGTCCTGACTTACTACTCACAGTGTAGTAAATTTTGTATACAAAACCCCAACATACCGGCAGTAATTGAAGAACTACAAAGACTCAATCACCGCTTAATCACATTGTAAAGCATTAAGGTTTTGTAAAATATTACAAAAAGGTTAACAAAAATTGGATAAACTCACTTTGCTATCTTAGACTTCGCGTAAGGGTTTCCTGGGAATAATCTATAATTTACACAAATGTACCTAGGTAAGTATCATAACCCTTTTGAAAATATTAATGATACCCACCCCGAGACGGTATTCCAACAACTACGTCGGGCAAAACCACGACAGTTGTTACGGAACCCTAAATCAATCGGGCTGCGTATCTAGTACGAAACTGGGGTTATAATACTTACAACGGAGCAGAACCTCGCTAATTAGGGGGTATTATACTCGAATATTATGCTTATATCTTCAGAAAGTCGAGACACAGAAAAGAAATGAACGATTTGGTTTGAAAGCCGATGCGTTCTATTTATAGGTGCTGATCTTGACTCTCACGCGGCCCGCGTAACATATAAGCGGGGCTTATGCGGCCCGCGTCGTAGCCCGGGTAGAGTTTAGGTGATCCGGGTCATCGCCTAGACTTGCCACGATGTCGACACGTGTCGGCCTAGGGTGTCTCTGTGTTGTTGATCTCTCGCGGCCAGCGTAAACTTAACGGGGGTCTTACGCGGCCCGCTTTAACTTAAGATTCACTGAAATCAAGTTTCAGCCTTGATACTGCCCGCGTGAGTGTTGGGGTGGGTCCTACGCGGCCCGCCTCAGCTTATATTTCAGATTTTTATTTATTTTAAATACTATTTAATGTATTTCGGGCTCGGTTTTTATATACGGGGTGTGTTTAAAGACATATTGGGGCATTTTAAAATATACTGGGGTGTCAGAAATATTATGAGGGTGTCAGTTTTATTGAGGATTGTTACATTCTCCCCACCTTGTTTTAGAGCTCGTCCTCGAGATCTACTGGAATAAGTGCGGATATTTCCTTTGCATTTCTGATCCAAGCTCCCATGTGTACTCAGCTCCTCTTTTGGAGTCCCAATTCACTTTGACCAGAACTAGTCTCTTATATTTGAGATTCTTGACTTTCCTGTCTTCAATCTGTAGAGGTCTTTCTACAAACTTGAGTTGTTCATTTACCTCTATATCCTTAAGAGGTACTATCAGTGATTCATCAGCTAAACACTTTTTGAGATTGTTGGTGCTTACATCTGTCGTCTTCGTCTTATGTCGAGTCTCGAATACGTTGCGGTTCGGATCAAGCATGATGTCATCATTATTAATGATGACATCATACATATGACATCATCAATTACATCACGTGAAGACAAATGCACAAAACAGAATATTAGTTCTCAAAGTTCACGTGAAAGATGTTTTTGCTAGAAGACAAAATAGTAAATTGTAAGATTTCGCTCAAACGTGCATGTATAGGTGATTCCGCCGGGAATCACATGTATCTAATTCCGCTCCTGATGTGCTTATGTTCTTATGAGCGGAATCACAGGCCCTATATATAGGTCACCTATGAGCGAAATCATTAGACCAGTTCTTGTATTCCATGCCGAAGCTCTGCCGGTGTGAAGATCGATTGTAATCAGACGTCTAATCAATACAATCAGTGAATTAAGTGAAGATCAAGCTGTTACTAAGTCTATTTCTTGTTTTCCGCACCTGAAATAGATAAGAACCTCTCTAAACGACTCATTCGGATCAGTCGTACGATCCTACAATTGGTATCAGAGCCAGTTGGAGGAGTTCTTCAGTTTACAGCCGTATTTCATTGATAATTCTTACTTCTACACCTTCTCTTCTAGATTCAGAAAGATTTCACGGTCAGAATCGGTTCAAAATTTCACAGATTATAGAGAATTGGACATAGACAAATCCTTGAAAGTTTCATAGCTAAAATCGACTTAAAAATGGGTAAAAATGATGTCCGAGTTGATTCCGCTCGTAATGATCATTCCTGATTTCGCTCTTGAAAGTTTGATTCCGTTCCTAAATTTGCTTCTGATTCCGCTCATGGCTACCAAATGTTTGATTCCGCTCCATAGTAATTGTTGATTCCGCTCCTGGATGACAAACATTTGATTCCGCTCATAGTGCTCAATTTTTTGATTCCGCTCATAGTGCTCAAAGTCTGTTTCCGCTCCAGATTTCAAAACTTGTGATTTCGCTCCAACATCAGAAAAATATTCGTGTTATAATGAAGTTGTCGGATATTTTTTATAAGGTTGCATGTGATTTTATGTGATTAGATAATAGGTGTCGACTTAGTGGGATTGAAATTAGAAGTTGCATGTGATCTGACATTCTCAGTTTATTGGAAAATGTTTCAATATTGGAGGTCCAATGAGATTTGATTGAATTATCGGTTTGCATGTGAAAGTGGATGTGTGTCAGGATCACGTGAAGCAATTTTGTCAACATACAAATTAATTGGTTGTTTTGATTTGTTCCAAGTATTGCATGTGAAGTCAGATTCAGCGGCCCAATCAAAGTTTTTTTTAAAGACAAAGTGTCGGCTATGTGAATTGGAATTGTCTATTTGCAAGTGATCTGTTTTTGTTGTCAGCCCAAGTTTTAAATCGGCCCAAGGCACACAATACACTACATCGACCCAATTAGCTTTTGAGATTATTCAAGCTCAAATATTGATCAATCAAATATTGATCAATATCAAGTTCAATCGGGAATTTTTACAAGTTGATTCGAAGCGAATTGGTGTCCAGCTTGTTTGAAACTTGTGTTTTTGTAAACTCTCGATACTGAATCATGGATAACGATTTCTACAACGCGTTTGCTACCTCGACTACTCCGGCTTCAATTGCTCAGAATATGAATTTGGAAAACGAGACCGGAACGTTACAAAAGCCCCCGAAACTGATGAGTATTGAAGAGTATTACGGGTGGAAAGACAGATTCGAAAACTGGGTTCAGGCAAACCATCTTAGGTCATGGGAGTGTATTCTGAAGAAATATGTTTTACCTCGTACTGATTTGCAAGTTGTGAAAACAATTTCTGAGTTTAGTGATCAAGAACGAGATATGTATCGTGCTGAAAAGATGATGATCAGTTTATTACAGCAGGCAATCAAAGAAGACATCTTCATTCTGCTTCAGCATGACAAGACTTCAAAGTCAATCTGGGATGCTCTACGTGATAAGTTTGAGGGGAGTGAGAACATGATTAAGAGCAAGAAGGCATTGCTCAAGAAAGAATTTGATCTGTTCAGTAGTTTACCGGGAGAAGACACGAAGAAGCTGATTGAACGTTACTGTCACTTGGTGAGATCTATGTCGATGATCGGTATAACCAAAGATCCTGATGAATGGGTAGATAAGTTAGCTGACGCTTTACCGCAGAAAGAGTGGGGAACTTACTTGATGATTCTAAAGAATACGGGTGTTTATGATGGGTTGACGATTTCACAGTTTATTGAGAAAATCGAAAGTCAAGATTTGGAACAGTAGAAGATCGCAAGGATGAACAGTCCAAGTGGCCAACAAGATGTAAAGATGTACTACAAAGGCAGTGTTCCAGAAGTTGAAAGAAGCCCGAAAATACAGACTGCGTTTAGTGCTGGTGATTCATCGGAAAAAGTTGATCAGACTACAAACAAAAGCAATGGTTTCTCTTCATACCCGAGTGTCAATCCAAAAGATACAACTTCAAACTTTAGTTCTCAAAGTACGAAAAGTGGAAGTGGTTATGTGATACAATGCAATATTGCCTTGAATTTTCCAGAGGGTCAAAGGTTTTCTGAAGAGATTGCGAAAGATCACATGGCTTTGCTTGGTTCTGTATTGCTATCTTATGAAGGTTTGGTCGCAGGACGGATCGGGAATCCTATGCTAACAAAGGAGGATTACGATCAGATAGATGCTGAAGAAATGGAACTTATGGATATCAAATGGTGTCTAGCTAGCGTTCTTAGACGTGCTGGAAAGTTCAAGCTGATTACCGGGAGAAATGACTTTCTTGATGCACATGTTTCTACTTTAGGTTTTGATAAATCTAAAGTTACTTGTTTTCGATGCAGGGAGAAAGGCCATTTCAAAAGGGAATGCAAGAACAGGGAAGCTAGTGGAGCTCAGAATCCGTTTGGAAAAGACGATTACTACAGGAAAGCCATTTACCAGCAAGTTGGTCAACAACAAGAACCACAGGTGGCTCATGGTAGAAGAATCAAGGATTCAAAAAGAGTGTGCGTGGTGGATTTTAACTGGAACAATTATATATCTCCTGATAGCAAAGCTTGCATAGTCGATCAAGATGATGAGAGGCTACCTGAAGGCTTCAGCTGGGATATGTTTGTAGACGAAAAAGGAGATTTTAAAGCTTTCATTGCAAAAATAGTGAAAGAACCTGATATGTTTACTGCATGGATGAAATCTATTGGTGAAACTGTAAAGTCTGTTGCATCAGATGAAAGCTCACATAGTGCAGATGAAAGCTCACAAAGCTCAGATGACAGTTCAGAAAAAGAAATTGTTTTTGATCAAACACCATCTGATTCTGGTTCATCGGATGATAATTCTGAAAAATCTGTACAATTTGATCAGTCACCAACTAATGACAGCAGCAGTGATGATGAGGAAGAAAAACATATTAACATTGCTAAAACTCATCTATCTCCTGAAAGTTTTCATTTCTATTTTGCAGATCGCATGGAGAAGCTGAAAGAAAAACGAGCTGCAAAAGAACAAAAGGAAATGAAGACTGAAAGTGTTGCTGAGAAGATTGCTGAACCAGAAAAGGTGACTAAAGATAGGAAAGTGGTTGAAGTTGAGAAAATTATTGAAGTTGAAAAGATTGTTGAAGTTATCAAGCCATGCTTGAAGTGTTTGGAGACTTGCAAAGAATGTGCAGCAAAAGATGAGAAAATGGCAGAGTTTGAGAAGTTGAAGGAACAATTACTATTCAATCTTAACTACGTGAAAGAATCATACGATGTATTGAACAGAACAGTAACTGGTCTTCAAAAGACAAACTCTGAAAGGGAAAATGCTTTGACGATGATGAATGCAACATTGATGACGAAGCAGAAAGCTATTAACTTTTACATCGAAGAAAGTGCAAAGTGGAAGCAAGAGTTAGAGAAGGAGAAAATTGAGAATGAGAGAATCAGAAGATTATTGCAGAGTTATTCTAGTTCTGATTATCTTATTGATCGAATTTATCCGACTGTTGCAGGTTTTGAAGCATTCAAAGATGACAAGCCAAAGATGAAGGATACTGGTAAGAAACCGAGTGTTACTTATAACAAGTGTCCGCCTCCAATCTGGGAAGGTCATTCTCCCAGAAAACCAAATGAGGAGCAAGTCGAAAAAGCAGTCAATATAAAGTTAAAAACCGATACAATTGATGAATTACCAGAAAACATTGACGTGGTTTTTACATCGTCTGACACTGATCATGAGTCTGAGTTAATAAAAAAGGTGGTCGATCAGGTGTTGGATACAGATGAGGAGTCTGAGTCAAAGTCTGGGTCTGGAGGTTCAAGTTCGTCGGTCAACAGTCCAAAGTCGTCGGTCAAACGGGCATACAGTAAAGAGTTTTTGTTATCAAAATCTAATTTGGATGATGAAACATTTGAAGTAGCATATACTTTAAATGATTCTGACAAATTATATTCTGACAAAGAGTTTCCAATAAGAAGTGTTAGATTTGAAATGATCAAACAGGTTTTCAAAATGACAGAAATTAAGATTTCTGAAATAAAAGATTTAAATCTTACTGGAAAACCTAAAAAATACACTTCAAGAGTACAACAACGTTTAAACAAGAAAAAGAATTACAATTCTGGTTCTGGTTTTCAAAAGAAACCAAACCATAATGGTAGTTACAAAAAGAAAGGTTTAGGTTTTATTCCACCTAAAAATTATAAAAATGAGAAAAATTCTAAAACAAAAACAAAATTTGTTTCAGGTGGAAGTGTAGAAGAAGAACAGAAAAAACCTTTCTAGAGACAATCAAACCAGGAGTTTCTTGCTGAGAAGAAAAGGAATGGAATTGGAGTGTTTCATCCAAAAGAGACTCGAACCTGTTTCAAATGCAATGAAGCTGGTCACATTGCATGGAATTGTCCTAAGAATATCAAGACAAAACAGGGAGTTTCTGAAAAACTCAAAGAGAAGGTTGTCGATGTTGAACCACCAACTGAAAACTTCAAAATTTTTGAAAATTTGATTTATGAAGTTGGTGAGTGTTCGAAGAAAAAAATTTACAAAAAGAAAGCCAAGGATAACCAAATGTGGGTTGTTAAGAAAGGTGATGTAAAAATTGGCGATGAATCTGGTTCCACAAAGCCAGAAGAGCCACAAGGTGAGGTAAAAGAGGTAAATTCGGTATTTTCAGTGAATGATGATGAATTTCCATCACTGAAGTTTGAGAAGGTCAAACAGAAAGTTGGTAAAGTTGAAATCTCAGATCAATTTTATTTTGATAAAAGAGAGTTTGATGTCGAGAAAACATTCAATGGGAATGTTAAGAAAATTTTTGGGAAAATGCTTGATGGGAAAGTAAAAGGGGTTAAAGATTTTTACGCAACAAAGAAAGCAACTTTTAACCCTACTGAACAAGAGCTAAAAGAGCTAAAAACACCCAAGGTTGGTCAGACTTGGGTGGAAATTCTTTTCCCTTGAACATCTGACTATGCCGGAGATCCCAAGTTTGTAATCGTGGACCAGGAATCGACATCATTCTTGTTAAACTTGTTTTTGTGAAAAATTTTAAAATTGTCTAAATTTTTACAGGATAAGTGTGAATTGCCGGAGCTTCCAGGTTGGTAAGTGTGAAGCAGGAATCGGCATTTTTATTGGTAAAATAGTTTTGTGTAGATGAGGTATTCCTACAAGTGGTTGATGAAATTTTCACTTCCAAATGGTAAATCAGGGACATTAAGTTGTATCTGATTTTCTAAAAATGATTGAGGAAAATGTGATGAACCAAACCCCTAACTTTACAAGTGGTAAATTTAACAAAACTTATTTTCCGGAAAAATCATTTTGGTTAAAACAAACTTAAGTGTTTTGAAATCATAATGAGAAAATAGTTTTGTGAAAAGGGGAGTTCGGATTGTTTATGCCAAGTGGATGGCGAATTGAAGCGATTCGATATCGGTTGTCAAGTTTGTGTACAGTTTATTTTCAAATTTCCTAAAATGTGTTTGCATTTTAGGGGGAGTAAGAAATTTTTAGAAAATTCAAAAACATTAGAAAATTTGAAAAATACAAAAACATGATAAAATCAAAAATGAGTTTTGTTGTGAAAAAAAGGAAATGATAGTACATCAGTAGACTGTCACAACATGCTAAAGAAATGTAAGGTTAAATTGTGATAAACAATCTCACTGCGGATATGCCAGTAGGTTTTTGCAAATTTAGTAGATTGTGACGAGATATAAACCTAAATTCAAACTTGCTTATATCGTGGGGAACAACTTCTTGGATATATGGGCAACCCCCGAAATCTTGTTTGAAAGGTCCCTCTTTCTGAGATACTAGGTCTTTATGCTCAGTGATATCTGGGGTATTATCCCGGGACTTCTGATTTTGCGGAAGCAATGGCCTAGTCCCCGGAGAATACTTTCCGCTTGCTTGAAAAATAGCGCCGCCCTCAGCAAATTGATGAAACAATAAAATTGATAGTCATTGCTGTTGTAATCAAAAGATCCTCTAAAGGGGACACACCACAAGTCGAACCGTCATCTCTCTGCTGAACGGAAGTGCTGACCTGAGCTCTCACGGTTTCGTACTATAATTTATTCCCTTACAGATGTCATCTGTGGTATACTCACCTGTAAGACTGAATATTGGGATCTAGATACGGGAGTATATTCAAGTAGTGGGACACACGAATAAGTTTAAGTTCCTAAGACATTAATATCGTATCTCGGAACAGTTGAACTTTGTGTGAAAATTTAAGTGGACCAATATACTGACAATCTAGGTGAATTGTTTAGAACTTAAAATGAAATGAAGCTTAACGGTGTTGGTGATATGTCTCAGAAACTGATATGATCCTCTTACACAAACTCACAAAAATATTGTCTGTAAATATTTCTTTACTGCATTTCTTTACATTCAAAATTCCAAAAAGATTTTCAGTGTGTTTTAGCATATTTTTTTTGAAAAAGTCAAAAAGATTTTAGACAACTAGTGTTGGAGAGCTGATTTTCAAAATTCCAAGTGCTAGACATGATGACCATGTTGTAAGGGGGAGTTTATGTGTTTGAAAATCAAATATGTTTTAATCTATTTTTAAGTGGTTCATCAGGATTATAATTGATAAGATGTTTGATTTGAGGAAGGTTTTGAGTTGATGTTTACATGTTAATGTTTAAAATTGTAAAATTTACTTTGAGGTAGAGATGGTGTAGGTTTGAGAAAAAGCTGGATGTGAGCCAGGTTGATCGATTCTGAGAAGCTTATGTTTGAAAAGCCAGGTTTCGATATCTGAGGATTCTGAAGACATAGCATGAGCCAGGCAATGATCTTGAACCTGTGAAAGCCAGACTACGATCCTGAAGCAAATGATGCTGAAGAACTGAAGGAATGCCAGCACATTGTTAAGGGAAGTCTGTGGATGCTGATTGAAAGAGTGAAGCACAAAGACTGATAAAAACTGAAGATTGTAAAAACTCGACACTTAAGACTTGTCAACATCGGAGTCTGTTGGTGCATACATCTGTCGTCTTCATCTTATGTCGAGTCTCGAATACGTTGCGGTTCAGATCAAGCATGATGTCATCATTATTAATGATGACATCATACATATGACATCATCAATTACATCACGTGAAGACAAATGCACAAAACAGAATATTAGTTCTCAAAGTTCACGTGAAAGATGTTTTTGCTAGAAGACAAAATAGTAAATTGTAAGATTTCGCTCAAACGTGCATGTATAGGTGATTCCGCCGGGAATCACATGTATCTAATTCCGCTCCTGATGTGCTTATGTTCTTATGAGCGGAATCACAGGCCCTATATATAGGTCACCTATGAGCGAAATCATTAGACCCGTTCTTGTATTCCATGCCGAAGCTCTGCCGGTGTGAAGATCGATTGTAATCAGACGTCTAATCAATACAATCAGTGAATTAAGTGAAGATCAAGCTGTTACTAAGTCTATTTCTTGTTTTCCGCACCTGAAATAGATAAGAACCTCTCTAAACGACTCATTCGGATCTGTCGTACGATCCTACAGAGATTAGATATATGAAATACATCATGTATTCCTGCCATTTCCTCTGACAGTTGTAGCTGATAGGCTACAGGTCCTATTCTTCTAATAATCTCAAAAGGTCCAATATACCTGGGACTTAGCTTTCCCCGTTTGATGAATCTTACTATTCCTTTCCAAGGAGAGACCTTCAATAATACTTTATCTCATACTTGTAATTCTAAGGGTTTGCGTCGGTTATCAGCATAGCTTTTCTGTCGATCACGTGCTGCTTTGAGTCATTCCTTGACTTGAATGATTTTTTCAGTTGTTTCTTGCACTATCTCAGGTCCAGATAGTTGCTTTTCCCCAATTTCTGCCCAACAGACCGGGGTTCGGCACTTTCGTCCATAAAGTGCTTCGAATGGTGCAGCATTGATACTTGTGTGATAACTATTATTATAAGAAAATTCTATTAAAGGTAAGTGATCGTCCCAATTACCTCCGAAATCAATTACACAAGCTCTAAGCATGTCTTCTATTGTCTGAATTGTTCTTTCGCTTTGTCCATCTGTTTGAGGGTGATAAGCCGTGCTCAAATTTAACTTGGTTCCCATTGCTTTTTGGAAACTTCACCAAAAATGAGAGGTAAATCGACTATCTCTATCAGAAATAATTGATAAAGGAATTCCATGTAAAGAAACAATTTCATTTACATATAATTTAGCTAATTGTTCCATACTGAGAGTTTCCTTCATTGGTAGGAAATGAGCTGACTTGGTTAGCCTATTTACAATCACCCAGATTGTATCATTTCCTTTCTTTGTTTTGGGTAATTTAGTAACAAAATCCATTGTTATTAATTCCCATTTCCACACTGGCATTTCTAATTGTTGTAACAAACCTGAAGGTTTCTGGTGTTCAACTTTAACTTGTGAATAGGTTAAACATTTAGAAACATAGGCTGCTATGTCCTTTTTCATTCCTATCCACCAGAAATTCTTTCTTAAATCTTGATACATATTCTCTTTTCATGGAATCTCCAAATTCCATCTGTTCCTTGTTCTAATTCTTTTAACATACCTTTTAATTTCTCAGTATTATCCTTGATTACTGATTCTTGTGCTTCTCTTATCTGATCAATTAAATCTACTTGCAGATTTAATTTAAGAGAACGTACCCTTTTTGGCTTTTCATGATACTTTCGGCTTAAAGCATCTGCCACTACATTTGCTTTTCCTTCATGATACTGGATATCATTATCATAATCACTAAGCATTTCCATCCAGCGTCTTTGTCTCATATTCAACTCCTTTTGCTTGAAAATATACCTTAAACTCTTATGATTAGTGAATATGGTAAACTTACTACCAAAAAGCTAATGTCTCCAAATCTTAAGAGCAAAAATTATAGCTCCTAATTCTAGATCATGGGTTGAATAATTCTCTTCATGATTCTTAAGTTGTTTAGATGCGTAAGCTATAACCTTTTGACGTTGCATTAATACACATCCATAACCTAATTTGGAAGCGTCACAACAGACTACAAAGTCCTCAGTTCCTTCTGGTAGCGCTAATATGGGTGTATGAGTTAATCTTTGCTTAAGAATTTTAAAGGTTTCTTCTTGTTTTAATCCCCATTCAAACTTAACAGATTTACAGGTTAGCTTAGTTAAGGGAATGGCTATTCTAGAAAATTTTTGAATAAATCTTCTATAATAACCGGCCAATCCTAAGAAACTTCTAACCTCGGTTGGTGATTCAGGGGTTTTCCATTTAGCAATTGCCTCGATTTTTGTTGGATCCACATGAATTCCTTCATGATTGAGTAGGTGTCCGAGAAACTGTATCTGTTCTAACCAAAACTCACACTTGGAAAATTTAGCGTAAAGCTTTTTTGTCACACCCCGAAATTATCAGAGCTGGCGTGACTGGATTGGTATCTTCATTGCACAACGGAAGCAGTTAAGCTAAGACTTCTAGAAAATGAACGCCACTAAGTACTCGAGTCCCCAATGGTTCCCCTATTCCAACCGTGCCATAACATTGAAAAGTACCCTGAGAAAGAAACATGCGAGAAATCAACATATAGTTGAGCGAGTTCATAGTTTGTTTTGGAAAAGATTTGAAATAAATCTTTTTGAATAATCGGTTTGTGATATAATATTGAGAAAACGAATTTAGAAATAATTTTCTTGTCAAGTTATATGGAAACTTTGTATTTGTAACGCATTATGTTCGTAAAACCATGTATTTGTAGACTCTCGTATTTTGTAATGTTCGTATAACCGTCAATGCCCACCCTGAATTTGACTCCATGCCCGCATAATCCTATGCTTTAAATTTTGTATAAAACATGGTATGTAATTTGTAAAAACCCCGGTATGATTGCAAACAAGGAAAAGATCACCAATGGTTTGCAAGGCCACTGATATGTGTGATGGTGTAGGAAGACTCAAACCTAGCAAAGTTGTACCGGGCTCTCGGCTGGAAGACATAGTCACCACTATGGGCCGCCCCGGCCTCATGGGTGTGGGCTCGCTACACCCAAATAGATCTATCACTCATGCCCTTCGGTCCTGATACGAGGATTAATGGTCCCAAGTATCCGCCTACCCTATCACATGATCTATGGTTCTTTCCTAGGCTAATCATACCAATAGTATTGAAAGTAATCCTTTTGTAATATGTATTTTACCCCAGTCTCTTAGAGTGAACCTCCCCAGCCTCTAAGACTGAACCTCCCCAGCCTCTAAGGCCAACTCCCCAGTCTCTATATATTATCACCAGACGATCCATCCCTAGTCATGAAAATCATTCACATTTCGATAATACGCATTTGTTTTGTAAAAACCGGTATATTTAGTATAATCCATTCGTAATATGATTTAGAAATATGAGTTTTCATTCGTTCAAAAGCTTTGTATGTTCTTGCACAACGTGCTTTGTCTAAAAATATGCAGTCTTTGTTCATCGAGAACTTTGTGTGTTTTCTGCAAAACGTGCATGTCTTTCCACCCCGAAAACATTTACAAAAATATAAAACCGTAAAAAGATGGGGTTATGAACTCACCTGAATTATCTTGTGCAAAGATAGCTAATTACGACTTTGTGATGTCGTTTCCAGGATGAGACTTGCTAGCGTGCATTCTACAATATTCCTAACACGGAATATCTTATAAGTTTCTAAATAAACGCAGTAATTAACTACGTGTCACCGAGCTCTACCGAATCGTTAACCGAACGATTCGACGGTAAGTTGTTAGCTTAAGTGAAATGAAGAAGCTATACTTTGTTTAGTTTGTCTATTCGTCGGTAATAATTAATAAGTCTTGTAGGACTTAGTTCCGCGTTAGTCGCCTTAAGAAGTCACGGCCCTATGTAAAGTATATGTATACAAAAATATTCGTATGAAAGTAGTATATAATAACCTTGTATTATATATATTGCGTCTTGAATATATTTGCCAATACATACGTATATGCCGTTTCGGTGTTTGAAATATATATAAAAAGTTATATTTATTTTACAAAAGTATCATCGAGTTGTTGAATGTTTGAAATAAATAGATAAATTATATCTATTTTTGTAAAAGAATTCGTGTGGTACGGTATTTGAAATAAATATAAAAACTATATTTATTTTCATAAAACGAATTCGTGTCGTTGATATTCGAAATAACATATAAACTATATTTAAGTTTATAAAAGAATCGTCGTTTTGTTTGATGTTCGAAATAAATATATAATTATATTTATTTATTTTTATAAAAGCGTTTCCGAGTTTCGATGTTTAAACCAAACATAAATAGTTATATTTAATTTATAAAAGAATGCCGAATTTCGTTATTTAGTAAACATGTTCATCGAAAAGTTACCGGCTTATTTTGTGTAGGTTAAAAGGCGTTGTCAAATCAAATACGCGTTTGTATCTATGTTTATAAAATCATTTGAATCCGAAAGGTTTCGTTTTCTAATAAAACACGTTAATTTTTACAGATTTTCTCGAAAAACGGGCAGAGTTTCCTCTGTTTTTGGACGCCCCTGACAACAGGTTGTTGTTATTTAATCAAGATTCAACCAATAAACAACAATGTATATATATATTCAGTTTATATAAGCACGACAATAAGTAATTCCAAGTAAATATTTAACTAAAAAATTTTACTAAATTGTTCGGTTCGAGAGCTTGAATTTCACGTAATCCATTAAAACTATAGTAAATCGTAATCATTAATCGCGTTATTAATACTTTACCAAATCTCGTGTCGAAAAACTGACAAGTTGACTGTGTTGACCGAGTGAACCGAGTTGACTCGCTGAGTTGACCGACGGAGCTGACCGAGTCAACCGAACTGTACCGCAGAACTAAACCGTGAGACCCAAACCGAAGCTGACCCGAAAACTTGAAACAATCCAAACTGAGCCACAAGACCATCCGAGCCAAGCCAAGATAAACCTGCCTAAAATCTTAGTGAACCGAACCCTAATCTTAGTTAAACCCGAACCCATACTGAATAAAACCCGAAACACATCCGAAGCTTGAACCAAACAAACCCGAACGACGGCTGTCCACTGCCAACATAACCACTGCCCCTGCCGCATAACACCATCAATGTCATCAACATAATCAGTCCTCATCCATCATCAAACAATTAAAAGAAAACGGGGAAAAAGACTCGTGTTTACCGGTGGCTTGTCGAGAAAATGTCGAGAAAAACAGCTCCACCTGTGCCGCCGCCACCGACGGGCAGTCGCCGGACTGCTCCGCCTCTTCTCTTCCTCTCCGATTTCTCTCTCTCCTGCCTCTCTTCTTCTCGGTTTTGCCGATGTCGCCGTCACTCACCACCACCTGATGGTGGTGGTCGCCGTTCCAGCTGCCGAAAAGGAAATAGGGGTGTGGGTGTTTAGGTGAGTTGCTAAAAACCCACCTCCGCCGGCCGGTTAATTGGCTCCGGCAACAAGTTAATCGGGACATGGAGGTGGAGTGGTGGGGGTTCGCCGGAGCATAACAGACACCGGTCGGAAACCCTCCGATCGCCGGAGTCATTGTCTCGAGAGAAAGATGGATCAAGGGTGTTGGTGTGTTGCGGTTGTATCGAGAGAGAGAGAGACATAGTGTCTGTGTTCAGTGGCGGATCTAGGATCCACGCCAAGCAGTAACGTTTTATAAGAAAAGCGGTAACGAAATCGAAAAAACGTCAAATTTTTCCAAAATTTACACTAAAAAGGTCAAATTTTTCCCCGCCTAGCGATAGCGGGCGCTCCCCCGAGTAACCACATAGGTCCGCCCCTGTCTGTGTTTATGTGTGTATTTAGAGATTAGGGTTTCCTAGTGTAGAAGACGAAGGGCAGTGGGTTTAGTTTGTTGTCTGCGTATAACAGAGAGAGATAGGAGGTCTGTTGTTATTATGTGTTTAATGGAAGCTCTGGTTCCTCGTTTGTGTTCTTGATGCCCCATATATAGAAGGAGAAAGAATAAATAAGACTAAAAAAATCTGATCAAGAGATTTTGGTAAGATCTTGTAAAGATTTTAAGATGAAGATCTAAGCAAAAGTTTTATTTGTATCATATAGGACAGACATCGTGTTTAAATAATAAATTTGAAGATTTGATCAAGATTTAGTTGTAGGTTTAGTTTGTGGGTTTTGGGCTTGGGCCCAAGGCCCACAAGCCCAATTCCCGTGTTCAGGTGGCCCGTAATTCCTACGAACCCGTTGTCAAAACCCGAACTCCATCTAACATCAAAAGATAAAATTTTAGTATTAAAATACATAAAATATGGTCGGTAGTCGTTGTTTGCACGTCCGTTCGTCGATTACGGTAATAATCGTGAAAAATTGTATCGTTGTCGTCTTTAATCCGTTTTTCCATCCGGTTTCGACTGTAGTCACTAAAATTTAATTATGAAGCTAAAATATATCGTAAAAATTTAATATTTGTCGGCGTTATCAGTATTCTGTTCGGTTTCAATCCGTTGTCGCTTATCATTCAGCAGATTTTTCCGTAAACCACCGTTCACGCCCCGTAAAGTTGGTTAGCCGTTTCTAGGCACTCCAAGGCCTAATTAAGTCAATCTTCATCTTAATCACTATTTATTATCGCGTTAATTTCCTATTAATCACGTAATTAAGAGCCGTAAATCACCGGTTGTCACATTCTCCCCCTGTTACAGAAATTTCGTCCTCGAAATTTAGACTATGTTATCTCCTCAGAATTGTGTTGTTCGCAGGTAAGTCCGAATAATTACAAAGTGAATGACCACGTAATTGAAACAAGACTTATTCGAATCATGTGAATTTAATGACATTCCTCAGCAATAAGAATCCAATGGTTTACAATAAATGTGTTTCAGCAAATCAATGTCAAAGGAAACAAGTCGTATAGATACAGTCACTAGTGTGACTAAGTCAACAGGGACCCAACAATGTACAGGAACTTCGACCAATTGAGTTCCATATGAACGTTTACAACGTGTAAATGAATTCTAGAAGCAATAACACCCACTGGATGAACTTAGAATCAACAATCTCAATTGTAATAGTTTGCATGGAACGCTCGATCGTGATCAGCGCAAGCTGCAAGTCATACCTACGTCACAAGGTGTCGCAATGAATGAAACAATTCAATAATAGCGGTGATCAAACAAATTCACCGTGTTTGAAGTCAAGCGAAAGTACAATGAAGCAAATTTGAAAATTTGATTCAAACGACATCATAAGATTTTCAATTGAGGATGGTACATCAACGAATTAATGTTTTCGATCGAAGATGGATAAACAATAAATATCGTAAAATATTCGATCGATGTTGAAAGAACCGTTAGTAGGTACACCGGAATATGCAATGAATTTTGTGTACCATCGTCTTAACACACGATTGTGTTAAGACTGCTTTAATATGATAATTCAAAGCGGATTTAAAACAAATCAATAAATAAATATTTAAATCCGTGCATGAGATATGTAAACGAGTTTAGCGCAAGCTTCAAATTAGTGAAAACACCACCACAAGGTGTCGAAGTCAACAAACAATTTAATGGAGTCGAATACCAAACAAGTTTACCATGACTCGGAACAAATGAAGTGCTCGTTAAAATTGATTTGAATATGATGCTCCCAATACATCATATGGTGTCTTGAATCGAATATGTGTGATGAACAAGTTCAAACAAACGAACTTGGTTTCGACGCAATCTGACAATAAATACATGTATCGACAAGAAAGACTTTCGGCATGGTCACACCGAAAAACCATGTATGTAACTTGAAAAGAAAAGAAATTTCAAAAAAAAATGTGTTGACTTGATAACAAAGAAGCCAACAATTACACTAATGCGGATCATTCGAATCACAATTCAATAATTAGGTTTAGCGAAATAATATTTGAACTTCGATGAAACGCTTATTCGAAACAAAACCACATGCGTAACAAACGATGCATGCGAAACATATGAATTTTCAAGAAATGAGCAAATGAGTATTCGCTGTAATGAAAGAAGTTATTGTGATGCAATGACCATTAAGAGGAGTAGAGATTTGAAAATCTACTCATTAGTTGCAAAAGTCGGAATTTCTATAAAAGAAATTTAAGGAGTTTACCTGGGGTTTCGCGTGATGACCGGTTGTTAGGTGACATTACCATGGAATGTCGAACATAGCGTACTTGTCGTTATGAGTTAGGGGGAATGAGGAGACATACGTCTTCTCCTTGGCGTGTTTCGTGTCGTTTGCAGGACCGCGTGCCAAGCCGCCGCTTCCTGATCGATAGTTCTTTTTCTAACAGGAATCTAGTGTCGTCGTTGAATTGCGCCATCGTGTCTTTTCAAAGGCCTCTCCTCGATAGTCGTATGTGTCGTACATCAACCTCCGTTGATGCATAGCTTAAGTTTCACGTATACCTGTGCACTAGAGTTACGTTTCGCGTAGAATGTGATGTACTCCGACACCCGTTGACGTAAAATTTGAGTTTCATGTATTCTCGTGCACTAGCGTTTCGTTATGCGTAGGCTGCCTGCTCGGGAAGTTAAAATATCATAGACAATATGGGTAATAGTGTGTGCCCGAGTTAATATTCATGGTTCCTACATGATGACCTTTAATGAACTTCAACATAAGTTTCCGAAGGTCTTAAATGCATGTTTCCTAAACTCTCAGAGTTTTGTGTACTGTATGTAATCGTTTCGTGTACCGTGTGTAAAACACAACTTTAGCGTATGTTTGAAAACAAAATTTTGACTGTTTATTTTTCGGCAACGGTTGGAGACCATATTCGAGTACTAGGCATTCTGTATGTATTCAACGTCTTAATATTCTAAGTCCTAGAGAAAAGTGAGGTTAGAGCCTAGGTATTCCTACAGAATATCTTATTCGCTGTAACCTATACCTCTGATACCAATCTGTTACACCCCGAAATTATCAGAGCTGGCGTGACTGGACTGGTATCTTCATTGCACAACGGAAGCAGTTAAGCTAAGACTTCTAGAAAATGAACGCCACTAAGTACTCGAGTCCCCAATGGTTCCCCTATTCCAACCGTGCCATAACCTTGAAAAGTACCCTGAGAAAGAAACATGCGAGAAATCAACATATAGTTGAGCGAGTTCATAGTTTGTTTTGGAAAAGATTTGAAATAAATCTTTTTGAATAACCGGTTTGTGATATAATATTGAGAAAACGAATTTAGAAATAATTTTCTTGTCAAGTTATATGGAAACTTTGTATTTGTAACGCATTATGTTCGTAAAACCATGTATTTGTAGACTCTCGTATTTTGTAATGTTCGTATAACCGTCAATGCCCACCCTGACTTTGACTCCATGCCCGCATAATCCTATGCTTTAAATTTTGTATAAAACATGGTATGTAATTTGTAAAAACCCCGGTATGATTGCAAATAAGGAAAAGATCACCAATGGTTTGCAAGGCCACTGATATGTGTGACGGTGTAGGAAGACTCAAACCTAGCAAAGTTGTACCGGGCTCCCGGCTGGAAGACACAGTCACCACTATGGGCCGCCCGGCCTCATGGGTGTGGGCTCGCTACACCCAAATAGATATGTGTGACGGTGTAGGAAGACTCAAACCTAGCAAAGTTGTACCGGGCTCTCGGCTGGAAGACATAGTCACCACTATGGGCCGCCCCGGCCTCATGGGTGTGGGCTCGCTACACCCAAATAGATCTATCACTCACGCCTCTCGGTCCTGATACGAGGATTAATGGTCCCAAGTATCCGCCTACCCTATCACATGATCTATGGTTCTTTCCTAGGCTAATCATACCAATAGTATTGAAAGTAATCCTTTTGTAATATGTATTTTACCCCAGTCTCTTAGACTGAACCTCCCCAGCCTCTAAGACTGAACCTCCCCAGCCTCTAAGGCTAACTCCCCAGTCTCTATATATTATCACCAGATGATCCATCCCTAGTCATGAAATTCTTTCACATTTCGATAATACACATTTGTTTTGTAAAAACCAGTATATTTAGTATAATCCATTCGTAATATGATTTAGAAATATGAGTTTTCGTTCGTTCAAAAGCTTTGTATGTTCTTGCACAACGTGCTTTGTCTAAAAATATGCAGTCTTTGTTCATCGAGAACTTTGTGTGTTTTCTGCAAAACGTGCATGTCTTTCCACCCGAAAACATTTACAAAAATGTAAAACCATAAAAAGATGGGGTTATGAACTCACCTGAATTGTCTTTTGCAAAGATTGCTAATTACGACTTTGTGATGTCGTTTCCAAGATGAGACTTGCTAGCGTGCATTCTACAATATTCCTAACATGGAATATCTTATAAGTTTCTAAATAAATGCAGTAATTAATTACGTGTCACCGAGCTCTACCGAATCGTTAACCGAACGATTCGACGGTAAGTTGTTAGCTTAAATGAAATGAAGAAGCTATACTTTGTTTAGTTCGTCTATTCGTCGGTAATAATTAATAAGTCTTGTAGGACTTAGTTCCGCGTTAGTCGCCTCAAGAAGTCGCACGTGTATGTAAAGTATATGTATGCGAAAATATTCGTATGAAAGTAGTATATAATAACCTTGTATTATATACATTGCGTCTTGAATATATTTGCCAATACATACGTATATGCCGTTTCGGTGTTTGAAATAAATATAAAAAGTTATATTTATTTTACAAAAGTATCATCGAGTTGTTGAATGTTTGAAATAAATAGATAAATTATATCTATTTTTGTAAACGAATTCGTGTGGTACGGTATTTGAAATAAATATAAAAACTATATTTATTTTCATAAAACGAATCCGTGTCGTTGATATTCGAAATAACATATAAACTATATTTAAGTTTATAAAAGAATCGTCGTTTTGTTTGATGTTCGAAATAAATATATAATTATATTTATTTATTTTTATAAAAGCGTTTCCGATTTTCGATGTTTAAACCAAACAAAATCGGGCAGAGTTTCCTCTGTTTTTGGACGCCCCTGACAACACAGGTTGTTGTTATTTAATCAAGATTCAACCAATAAACAACAATATATATATATATATATATATATATATATTCAGTTTATATAAGCACGACAATAAGTGATTCCAAGTAAATCTTTAACTAAAAAATATTTACTAAATTGTTCGGTTCGAGAGCTCGTATTTCACGTAATCCATTAAAACTATAGTAAATCGTAATCATTAATCTCGTTATTAATACTTTACCAAATCTCGTGTCGAAAAACTGAGAAGTTGACTGTTTTGACCGAGTCAACTGAGTTGACTCGCTGAGTTGACCGACGGAGCTGACCGAGTCAACCGAACCGTACTGCTGAACTGAACCGTGAGACCCGAACCGAAGCTGACCCGAAAACTCGAAACAATCTAAACTGAGCCACAAGACCATCCGAGCCAAGCCAAGATAAACCTGCCTAAAATCTTAGTGAATGTTAGTGCATTAAGTGTCTATCGCCTCCGTCAATCAAAATCGTAGTAGAAATCGAAGAATGCTAGACTTTATTATGTAATAGTTAGTAAAAAGGGCAAGGTGGCGTTCTTGTAAATAAGGAGAAATCCTTATATCCCTTGTGCCTATAAATAGAGCCTTAGACTTAAGAATTAAGACTTTTAGCTCATTTGACATTTGGAGCTCTCTAGATCTAGAGAGAGAATCTAGAGAGAGAAAGTACTCCACGTGATTCACGGTTCTTGTACGTTATCAGATTTTATAATAGAATCACGATTATATTACGTCATGTGTGTTTAGGTCACGTTCGTGTACGGTTTCCGCACGTTTCACGTTCGGTTCGCAATCGTACGGTGTCAAAACCGATCCTACAAGTGGTATCAGAGCAGGAGCTCGATTGCGCTGATCAAACACATCGATTCGTACCAGATTACATCGATTTCAGATCTGAATTTCATCTACTTCTTCATATTTTTTCATATTTTCACGTTTTTTTTCTGAAAAACATCATATTGAACAGGTTTTTACGGTCCGAATTTGCTGATTTTTGGATATGTTGTGCGAAAACACTTGATTTACAACCCTACCAAGTTTCAGATCCTAATTCCTAGCCGTTTAGGAGAAATCTGAGTTTTTGTGTCCGACATCGTTTGAAAGTGACCCTCCCGTTTGAAATCGACACCTTACCGTTTGAAATTGGTCCTATCGTTTGAAAAAATACTGGTCGTTTGAAACAATCGTTTGAAAATGGATTCCGTCGTTTGAAATAGCCGTTTGAAATAAGGGTTACGTTTGAAATAAGGGTTCTGTTTGAAAATTGGCCATCCAGTTTGAACTGACCGTTTGAAACTGTCCTGACAGTTTGAAGCAGTCCTGACCGTTTGAAGCAGTCCTGACCGTTTGAAAAACACCATACTGTTTGAAAGTGGTCAAGTAGTTCACGTGATATTTGTTTTGATCTGATCAGTTTGTTGAGACTAGAAATCACATGATTGCTTTATTCAATGTTTGCTTGTGAAGATTAAATTTGTCGGCAAGTATAATATTCAAACAATTGCATGTACATATGTTCTATCATTTGGAGATCCAATCAGAATTGAAGTGTTATTTTAAAGTTGTTGGCCACAAAGTATTCGGTCAAATCATCACGTGAATTCATTTGGTATCACATGGTTCTTTCACTTAACATTGTTGATTTAGTGGATTTTAAGGTCCTATCAAAGTGTATTGTTACTTGAAATTGTCAGCTAAGTGGATGTGTGTCAGTTGGTCATGTGAGTAATTTGGTCAAGGTCTACATGTGATAAATATACTACATCTGATAAATATACTACATCAGTCCACTACATACATTTCGAGGTTCAATCAGATTGAAAAATAATTCGCGGCCCATTGGCAGATTTTTAGGCCCAATCAAAGTTTGTTGCACGTGATCGTTTTATATGAAGTGATATTTGGTGGTAGTTTTAGTGGAATATTCGGTCCAATCAGAAATTAATTGAAAAATCGATTTTGTAAGCACAAGATATTCACCAGTCCAAGTATCAGTTTGATTCAGTTGTTTGATATTTTTAAACTGATAGTTTGTTTGTTTGATTCAGGTAATTCAAGAATTTCAAGTCATGTCGAATGTTGATCCTGATAGATATTGGAAAGCAGACTATGCAAGATGGGAAATTGGAAAATTAAATGAACCATTCAAAGAAGCCCAGAGAGCAAAAAGATGGAATGAAGAGTTGGAATGTTACATGGATCCACGGGGTAATCCAGTTGTTGACCCATCAAAAGTGGATTTCGAAGCTGTAACAAATTTGGTTCCAAGGCAGGCTACTTTCAACACACGAAGGTTATCTGATAAAGCATATTTGCCTGATTTGGAGAAGAAAATTAGAGAGGTTTGTGAAGCAAGTCTACCGAAGGTGGTAGAGATGAAAAAGAGAAAAGAAGAAGAATTGAAGAAGATGATTGAAGAAGTAAAAACTGTTGTGAAGATTGCTGCTGAAGAGGAACAGAAAGCTAAAGAAGAACATAAGATAGAAGATGTACAGAAAGAAGAAAAAGAGGAGAACAAAGAGCAAGATCAGAAAGATGAAACAGAAGAATCGGTGCTGAAAGAGACTGAGGTAAGAAAATCTTCTGACTTGTCGAATGTTGAATTGGTTGATGAAAAAGAAAACAAGTGCAGGAATTGCATAGAAATGTGCAAAGCCTGTATTGAAAAAGATGAATTGATCAAAACAAAAGATATTGAAACAAGCAAACTTGAAAATATTTTCAAAACAAAATGTAAAGAAATGATTGAAAAAGAAGAAATTTTGAAACTAAAAGTTGAAAAATTGACACAGAAATGTCAAAGTCTTGAAAAAGATAATGATGTTTATAGACAATTGTGTTCTACAAAATGTGTTGATTGTGTTGAAAAAGAATTTAAATTTCAAGATTTACAAAAACAGTATGATTCTTTAAAGTGGTCGAGTCAGAGAGTACAAGAAGCGTATGATACTTTGAAGAGCCAAGTCAAAAGTTTTGATCAAAGATTGTCAGAAACTTTAGTAACTAAAGAAATGTATGAAAGAAAGTTTAAAGAAAAGAAAAGCAAATTGAATTGAACAAATGTGTTGATGAAATTGCTAATCTTAAACAAGTCTTGGCTGAAAAAGAAAAGGTTGTTACAAAACTTCAAAGTTATCATAACTCTTCGTACATTCTCGAACGCATTTTCAACATCACACCAGATGACAAAGATACTGAAAATTGCAAAAAGGGTATTGGTTCAGAATTTCACCAGGTACCACCACCATTGAGAAACAATTATACTTTTTATGATGAGGAAAAGGTGGCAAAGGGTTTGAACATAGCTGACCAATTACCTGAAAGTATCGATGTAACTTACACCAAATCTGATGATGCTGATGATTCAGAGGTGGTGAGTAAGGTTGTTGATGGTGTTTTGAAAGATGAGTCTACAAAAGGTAAGTCTGAATCACAGGATGAAGATGAAGGAAATCTTTATGATGGATATCTGAAAACCACAAAATCCGAGAAAAGTTTGAATGATGATTCAAAAGGATTGGTTTATACCATGATTGGATCGGACAAATTATTCTTAGATGTTGTATTCCCGATTCAGAATGTGATTTCAGAGAAGGTCGATAAAGTTTTCAAAATGGTTGAGATTGAGAAGTCTGAGATTCCAAAGTTTGCTGGTAAAGGTCATAAATCGTTTTATAACAAACCTGGTTTTAAGAAGAAAAACATGAAGGCTGGTTTGGGTTATAAAAAGAAACAGAATTGGAATCAAAGTAAAAGACAAAATTTGCAACAAAAGATGAATTTTGTTAAAGGAAAAAGTTTGAAAGAAGAGGAAAAACTCAAATTTGGACAGCAGTCTAATGAGGAGTTTGATGCTATGAAAAAGAAACAACAACAGGCCAAGGATGTTTCAAAGAAAGTGTGTTTTAAATGTGATAAAATTGGACATGTTGCACGAAAGTGTCCAAATCCAAAGCCTGTTGATGTTGAAAAACAGAAATCTGAGAATGTGAAACAGAGGTCAACCAGATTTGATTCGAAACAAACTTGGAGGTACAATACAAACAAGTTTGCTTCAAATCAAAATTGGAAATCAAACCTGAACAGGTTCGATTCAAGACAGACCTGGAATTCTCACACACCCAGATTGAGAACAACACAAAGTTGGAGAACATCTGTTGATATGACAAAACTTCAAGAGTTTTGGAAACCTAAAAATGTTATTCAAAATCAAAAGGTTCAAAAAGAGACAAATTTTTACAAAAGAGGTACTCCGAAAGGTCAAATGTGGAGTGCTAAGAAACAAGTAACGATGGTAAAAGATGAAAAAGTCTTTGTTCAGAATGAAAAATATTTTCCGAAATTGAATGAAAATTATTGTGTTGAAATGCCTAAGGTTCAACAGACCTGGGCTAAATTGTTCAAATGATTGATAAAGTTTGAATGTGCAGGTGCTCAACGAAACTGAAGACTGTGAAAATCAAAACAGGAGCAGCCTGGCACTGGGAGAGGAGGAAGAGGTTGCAGAACCCTGGTTTGGTTGAACAGGGAGTTTAGTTTGAGTGTTGTTTGTACATAAATAAACAATATTTTCAAAATTCTAAAAATTGGAAAAATTAAAAACCAAAAATATGTTTTTAGTTTGTTAAAATTTGAAAAACCAAAAATATGTTTGTTTTTAATTTTGTTTGAATAAATGTTGATTGAATACGCCGAAACCCTCACGGCTGAACAAACATGAAGTGTTATATTTTCTGCAAAACAGAGCATGAGATGCAGAAAATGGATGGCGAGACAAAGCTATCAGTGTTGGTTGTCAAATTTTTTTTAAATGGTTTTGCATTTTAGGGGGAGTATTGTTGTTAGAAAATACAAAAACATTTGAAAATTTGAAAAAGACAAAAACATGATAAAATTCAAAAATTTGAGTTTTGTGTAAAAAGAGGAAATGATAGTACATCAGTAGACTATCACAGTACGCTAAAGAATTGGAAAGTCAAAATGTGTTAAACGATCTCACCGTGGATGTGTCGGTAGGTTTTTGCACATTTAGTAAACTTTTTCGGGATATAAACCTAAATTCAAACTTACTTATTTCGTGGGGAACACTACTTGGATATATAGGTAACCCCTGAAATCTCGTTTGAAAGGTTCCTTTTTCTGATATACTTGGTCTTTATACTCAATGATGTCTGGGGTATTATTCCGGTACTTCTGCTGAACGGTAGTTCTGACCTAGTCCCTGAATAATACTTTCTGCACATGCTTGAAACATAGCATCACCCTCAGCATATATGATAAGACAATAAAATTGCTTAGCAATGCTGTTGTAAAAAAGATCCTCTAAAGGGGACACACCCACAAGTTGAGTCATGATCTCTCTGCTGAACGGTAGTTCTGACCTGAGCTCTCATGATTCTTCATAATTTATTAACCCCTTACAGATATCATTTGTGTTATAATTACCTGTAAGACTGAATATTGGGATCTGGATACGGGAGTATATTCAAGAGGTGGGACACATGAATGAGTTTAAGTTCTTAAAACATCTAATTCGTATCCTGAATCAGTTGAAATTTGTGTGAAAATTTAAGTGGATTAGTATATCGACAATCTAAGTGAATTGTTTAATACTTAAAGTGTTTAAAGCTCAACGGTACTTGTGATTTGTCAAAAACTGATATGATCCTCTGACGCATACTCAAACAAAAATATTGTATGTAAATATGTTTGTACATATTTCTTTACTACTTTATATTTTCAGAAATACAAAAAGATTTTTGATTCTGCTTTATTTTCGACAACTGATGTTTGAGTGCTGAGTTTCAAAATCTAAGTAAGCTGATCGTGTTTCTGAAAATAAAACAAGTTCCTTAATTTGAAACTTGAAGTTTTAAAATCTAAAATCAAAAAACAGTTTGTGATATCTCCAAGGTCATTAATTTGGACTTGGATGATTAACTGTGGGGGATTTGGATGCTTATATTGTTATAGAGCTAGTTTCAGATACGATTCGATGAAACTACCAAATTCATGAGAAGTGTTTTTGAGGAGATTGAATTGTCAGATTACGATATCTGGAAGATTAAAATGTTGTTACTTATAGTTGTATGAGTGATTGCAGGAAAAGTCCAGACTACGATCCCGAGAGCAGAGTCTAAGGGGGAGTCTGAAGACAAACTGAAAGTAAGGAGGAGTTTGTAGCTGAAAAGCAAGGTGACGATCCCTAAAAGAATGGAAGCTTGACGAAAGGGGGAGCCTGAAGAAAGAGACTATCGAGAGGGGGAGCAACGGAAGCTCGAAGACAGATCCACGGGGATTCTGTTCAAGATAGAGAAAGACAAGATGCTACGAGATTGACTACGGCAATATCCAAGGGGGAGTCTGTTAGTGCATTAAGTGTCTATCGCCTCCGTCAATCAAAATCGTAGTAGAAATCGAAGAATGCTAGACTTTATTATGTAATAGTTAGTAAAAAGGGCAAGGTGGCGTTCTTGTAAATAAGGAGAAATCCTTATATCCCTTGTGCCTATAAATAGAGCCTTAGACTTAAGAATTAAGACTTTTAGCTCATTTGACATTTGGAGCTCTCTAGATCTAGAGAGAGAATCTAGAGAGAGAAAGTACTCCACGTGATTCACGGTTCTTGTACGTTATCAGATTTTATAATAGAATCACGATTATATTACGTCATGTGTGTTTAGGTCATGTTCGTGTACGGTTTCCGCACGTTTCACGTTCGGTTCGCAATCGTACGGTGTCAAAACCGATCCTACAGTGAACCGGACCCTAATCTTAGTTAAACCCGAACCCATACCAAACAAACCCGAACCATGGCTGTCCACTGCCAACATAACCACCGCCACTGCCGTATAACACCATCAATGTCATCAACATAATCAGTCCTCATCCATCATCAAACAATTAAAAGAAAACGGGGAAAAAGACTCGTGTTTACCGGTGGCTTGTCGAGAAAATGTCGAGAAAAACAGCTCCACCTGTGCCGCCGCCGCCGACGGGCAGTCGCCGGACTGCTCCACCTCTTCTCTTCCTCTCTGATTTCTCTCTCTCCTACCTCTCTTCTTCTCGGTTTTGCCGATGTCGCCGTCACTCACCACCACCTGATGGTGGTGGTCGCCGTTCCAGCTGCCGAAAAGGAAATAGGGGTGTGGGTGTTTGAGTGAGTTGCTGAAAACCCCCCTTTGCCGGCCGGTTAATCGGCTCCGGCAACAAGTTAATGGGGACAGGGAGGTGGAGTGGTGGGGGTTCATCGGAGCATAACAGACACCGGTCGGAAACCCTCCGATCGCCGGAGTCATTGTCTCGAGAGAAAGATGGATCAGGGGTGTTGGTGTGTTGCGGTTGTATCGAGAGAGGGAGAGACATAGTGTCTGTGTTTATGTGTGTATATAGAGATTAGGGTTTCCTAGTGTAGAAGATGAAGGGCAATGGGTTTAGTTTGTTGCTTGCGTATAAAAGAGAGAGATAGGAGGTCTGTTGTTATTATTTGTTTGATGGAAGCTCTGGTTCCTCATTTGTGTTCTTGATGCCCCATATATAGAAGGAGAAAGAGTAAATAGGACACTAAAAAAACCTGATCAAGAGATTTTGGTAAGATCTTGTAAAGATTTTGAGATGAAGATCTAAGCAAAAGATCTATTTGTATCATATAGGATAGACATCGTGTTTAAATAATAAATTTGATCAAGATTTAGTTATAGGTTTAGTTTGTGGATTTTGGGCTTGGGCTTGGGCACAAGGCCCACAAGCCCAATTCCCGTGTTCAGGTGGCCCGTAATTCCTACGAACCCGTTGTCAAAACCCGAACTCCGTCTAACATCAAAAGATAAAATTTTAGTATTAAAATACATAAAATACGGTCGGTAGTCGTTGTTTGCACGTCCGTTCGTCGATTAAAGTAATAATCATGAAAAATTGTATCGTTGTCGTCTTTAATCCGTTTTTCGATCCGGTTTCGATTGTAGTCACTAAAATTTAAATACGAAGCTAAAATATATCGTGAAAATTTAATATTTTTCGGCGTTGTCAGTATTCTGTTCGGTTTCATTCCGTTGTCGCTTATCATTCAGCAGATTTTTCCGTAAACCACCGTTCACGCCCTGTAAAGTTGGTTAGCCATTTCTAGGCACTCCAAGGCCTAATTAAGTCAATCTTCGTACTATTTATTATCGCGTTAATTGTCTGTTAATCACGTAATTAAGAGCCGTAAATCACCGGTTGTCACATTTTCCTTTCTTAATAAACTTAAAAGTGCGTGCAAATGCTTTGCATGGTCCTCTTTATTCTTAGAATAAATGAGAATATCATCTATGAAGACAATTATGAATTTATCCAAATATGGCTTACATACTCGGTTCATCATGTCCATAAATGCGGCTGGGGCATTGGTTAAACCAAATGGAATGACAGTAAATTCATAATGGTCATACCTTGTTCTGAATGCGGTTTTAGGAATGTCCTCTTCCTGTACCTTTAATTGATTTTATCCTGACCTTAAATCGATTTTTGAGAAAAATCGAGCTCCTTGTAGTTGATCAAACAGATCATCGATTCTTGGTAATGGGTACCGGTTCTTAATCGTGACCTTGTTTAATTCACTGTAGTCAATGCACATACGCATTGATCCGTCCTTCTTTTTAACAAACAGTATCGGTGCTCCCCATGGCGATGAACTTGGTTGTATGAATCATTTTTCCAACAATTCGTCTAATTGTTTCTTTAGTTCCTGCATTTCTGCGGGTGCCAAATGGTAAGGTGCTTTGGCAATCGGTGCTGTTCCTGGTATTAAATGGATTCTGAATTCAACTTCTCTATCTGGAGGTTGCCCTGGCAATTCTTCTGGAAATACATCTGAAAACTAAGATACTACTGGAATATCTTTTAAATCCTTTCCTTTAGTGTTAGTAATTATGGAAATCAAATACACTATAGAACCTTTTCTTATATAACTTGCAGTTTTCATCAGAGAGATAAACTTTGTGGTTCTAGAGGGCTTATCTCCATTTATTGTGATCGTTTTACCTTTTGGTGAATTTACTTGAATTGACTTTTGATCACATAAAATACTAGCTTTATTGGTTATTAGCCAATCCATTCCAAAAACAACATCGAATCCTGCCAGATTCATGGGATAAAGATTTGCAATAAACTTCTGATTTAAAATTTCTATTCTTGCTCCTTGCAAGATTTCAGAAATCCTAACGGTTTCTCCATTAGCTGTCTCTACTAGACTTTCTTGTGGTAGTTTAGTTAATGACTGATTTAGAAATTTGCAAAATGATGTATTAATAAAACTTTGGTTTGCACCAGAGTCAAATAATACTTTAGCAAAAACATCATTAACTAAAAACGTACCAGCTATGACATCTGGAATCATTTTGGCTTCATCTGCAGTAAAAAAAAAATGCTCTAGCATTTTGAGTATTCTTGTTGTTTGTAGCTGGAGCTAATTTCGGACAGTTAGGCTTGATATGACCTTGTTCTCCGCAGTTGTAACATATCCTGTTATTAGCTTTCTTCCTACAATTTTCTTCCTTGTGTCCCGATATTTTGCAAAAGTTACAGTATATGGAGCATATTCCTGAATGCTTTCTTTTGCAATTCTTACAGTAAGGAGTAGAGGTAGAACCTATATTTTTCCCACGATTAAAATTTCCAAAACGAAATTCTTATGTGAGCTTCTGGGTTAGGTTCCTCCTTTGATCTTCTTCTCGGGTACGGACTAATTCATATGTCAAGGTATTTGCTAGTTCTACAGCTTCTTCTATAGTTTGAGGTCTAGCTGCCTTGACTACGTGTCTTATCTCCCCAATTAATCCCCATATATAACGGGAGATCAATACTGGTTCAGGTGAAGCAAGAGTTGGCACTATTCTAGCGTATTCGAAGAATATTTTAGTGTATCCCTTACTATCTACACCAGTCATCCTAAGGTTTAGGAATTTGTTTGCTATCTGTTCCTTCTCATTGGGTGGGCAGAATTTCCTTTCTACCTTGTCCTTTGTTGGTGCATGCGTCTGTCGACTTCATCTTGTATCGAGTCTTGTATGTTTGTAAATAGATCAGGGCACGTTATACGAGAAAAATGTCAAATATAAGGTGAGAGGCAATTTCAAACGGAATTAGAAGTTGTAATTCCATATGAAATCACCATGACATGTTCAAACGAAATCAGTGATTCCGCTTGAATGTGATTTCGCTTGAGACAGTTTCAAGCGGAATTACCTCACCTATATATATGTGATAGTGTCGTGTTATTTGAAACGAGATTAGATTCCGGTTTAGAGAGCCGAAGTCTCTACTCGCTGTATATCTTTGTCAAATCAATCTAAAGACAGTTTAAAGTGATATTCTAGCTGAATTGAACTTGATACGTCTGTTTCTGCCATTCGTATTGAGAAAAACTCTTCTGAACGACTCATTCGGGTCTGAAAACGATCCTACAAGTGGTATCAGAGCTCAGGAGGAAGAGTTCTTACCAATTCAGCTGCAAAATCTGATTTCTTCACCTTCTTTTTCAAAATTAACAACTTTTCACGGTTAAAATCGGCTAATTTTCACACATCATGTGCACAATTGTGTTTTAATGAATCCTTGAAAGAATTGGACTTAAATTCGATCTAAAATTGATAAAATTCGTAATTCCGCTTGTAGGTCCTGGTTTGATCCGTATCGATTGCTAACCGACCGTGCGACGTGCGGAATCCGTGCACTATCGTGGATCGAACAGACAAGAACGTACTAGTAACGTGATTCTATAGAATAATATGTCGTGTACAATAGCCGAGAATCACACGGAGAGACTTTCTCTCTCTAAATCTAAGCTTCTAAATCTCCAAATGAGCAAAGTCTCTAAACTAAGCCCTAACTCCTCTATTTATAGGCATAAGGATATAAGGGATTTCCCCTTATTTACATGATTGCCACCTTGCCCTTTTACTTTAGATATTTCTAACTATTACAATATAAAGCCTAGAATTTAACAGTTTCTGCTACGGTTTGAGATGACGGAGGCGATAGACATAAATGCACTAACAGACTCCCCCTTGGATATTGCCGCAATCAATCTCAAACATTCAGACTCGTAGCTTCTTTTCTTTCTCTCTATCTTGAATAGAATCCCGGTGGATCTGTCTTCAGCTCCAGCTCCCCCTTTCGGTAAACTCTTCAGGCTCCCCCTTTCGTCAAGCTTCTGTGCTTTGGGATCGACACCTGGCTTTCTGGTTACAAGCTCCTCCAGAATAGTTCCTGGGTCCTTGAATGCACGCTTCCCTTTGCATTGAGCTCGTCTTCAGACTCCCCCTTAGACTCGGCTATCGGGATCGTAGTCTGGCTTTCACAATTTCACAAATTTAGGATCAATTCCTGGCTCTATTCTGCATATGCTCAGGATTTGAAACCTGGTTAACCTGCACATCCTCTACCCATAACATAAGTTTCACAAATTTATAACACTTATATTTAAGAAACTTACTTGGTAGAAATCATTCATTCATCAATAAAAATAGTTACATCAAGTTCAAATGAATGACCTTGATTAACTAAACACACAATCTTTCAAAACATTTTTTATATAACATTCAAAGTTTTCAACAAACTCTCCCAACCCATTATAGTTCATCATGTTTAGCACTTGGAATTTTGAAAATCCACTTTCCAACATCAGTTGTCGAAAATCTTTTTGTATTTTTCAAAACTTTATGCTAAAACACACTAAAATATTTTTGGATTTTGAGTTTAAAGAAATGTAGTAAAGAAATATATACAAACAATATTTTTGTGAGTTTGTGTAAGAGGATCATATCAGATTTTGAGACAAATCACTAGCACCGTTAAGCTTTAATCATTTTAAGTTCTAAACGATTCACATAGATTGACGATATGGTTGTCCTCTTAAACTCAATCTAAAAACTTTCGAAATGCTTACCGATACGTTAAGATATATTAATTTTGCACTAAATTCTTATGGACCCCACGATCTCAGCATATCCCCTCATCATGCAATACACTAACTCAAGTAATGCCTTTAAACTTTCATCAACTGTGATATGTGCGAAAATAAAGCAGAATGTTTAAACATTAACAATCAGGTCGATACTTCCGTATACGCAGAGAAAGTCCAATGTTTAAACAAAATAAGAAAATAAAACAAGTTGAAGTTGTTTAGGCTTTAACCACCAGGTCGATACTCCCGTATACGCAGAGGTGATCCAAAGCTTAAACGAAACACCAAAGAAAATAAAGCAGAACGTTTAGGCAATAACATCCAGGTCGATACTCACGTATACGCAGAGGATGTCCAATGCTTAAACAAAATAAAGAAATCAAACAAGTTTAAATCTTTGCAAAATGAAATGCACAATCACAGTGACTTTTCAGCAAAGTTGTGAAAGCTCACAGACTTAACCGGTTTTATGTCTTTCGACAATCAGCGATTACCGAGCAGGCACACAGTCAAGAAGGACAAAACTAAGTACTATGCTTTCAACCATGTTTTCCACTAGAACTAGGCTTTTTCATTTATGTTTGTATCATTATCGCAAATCTACTAGTCTAGCTGAGCCTATCGTCACATCGTTAGTGAGATCGTTTATCACATTTGACATTTCAATTCTTTAGCATGCTGTGATAGTCCACTGATTTACTATCATTTCCTCTTTTTCACAACAAAACTCATTTTTGCTTTTTCAATGTTTTTGGCATTTTCAAATTTTCTATTTTTAAAAAAAAAAAATTTCTCCCCCTAAAATCAAAATATGTTTCAATTTTGATTTTCAAAGGAAAATTTGAAAACTGATATCGAATCACTTCAATTCGCCATTCACTCGGCTTAACAATCAGAACTCCCCCTGACAACAAACTATTTTCCCATTTAGATTTCAAAACACTTAAGTTTGTTTTAATCAAAATGGTTTTTCCGGAAAATTAGTTTTGTTTGTCTTTTTACAAACTCGGGGTTTCATCACATTGTTTACCTTTATCCACTTATCGGAAAGATAAATCAAGTACAACTTAATGTCCTTGATTAGTCTTTTGTGATTCGAAATATCACAGTTACCAACCTGTGAATTTCTCAAGAAATATGCCGATTCCTGTTCCACACTTACCAACCTGGGAACTCCGGCAAGTCAGGTTTTTCATTTAAACAGACTCACCCAAGCCTGACGGTCCTTGGGTGATTTTGAATTCTTGTTCAACAATGATGGAAAATTTGCATCATCCATTGTTAGACCAGAATTCTCACTTTTTACCTTAACACATGGCTCTTCTGGTTTTACCATACCAGATTCATTGCCTGAATGTGGCTTGTCTGACTTTGATGAGCCAGATTCATTGCCAACACGTGGCTCCTTTGTTTCCGAAGAAACAGATTCATTGCCAACAACTTTCTTTTTCTTCTCTTTTGTCCTCAGATTTGTATCTGATGAATTCGTTTTGCTTGCCTTTTCAGTTGAGGAAAGCGATTCATCAGAACTTTTTCTCGGATTACCAGTTGTATCCGAGGACAAAATTCTCTCGAGATATTCTCTCGCCTTCTTTCTTTTCTTCCTCAGTTTGTCTTTTTGCCCTTGTGAAAGCTTTACTTTCTTTTCTTGAAGTTTCTGTTCTTGAACTTTCTGTTCTTTAGGCTTGACATTGACTGGTTTCTTTTCCATTTTCTGAGATTTAGCCCTCGATCTTTCCTTTGATCTCATTGGGCAATCTCTTGCAATATGTCCTCTGATTTGGCATTCATAGCACCTTCTCGTTTCGATTCTCTGACTTTGGCAGTTAACAGAAATGTGTCCTTGATAGCCACAAGTGTAACACACTCTGTTATCATACCTTTCACTACCTTCATACCAAATACCGTCTTCATACCACACACTTAGATCATAGCATTGATTTGCCTTGTGGTACTCATGTCTCCTCTTGTATCCTTGATTTGGCATTTGAGCACTGTGGTCAAACCTGCACCACTGATTACCAACTTTTTGTGAGTTTTCATTTTTAAATTTTTGTAATTTTTCAAAATGATTGGATGACTTAACTGATGAGCTTTTATTTTCAATTTTAGAATTTTTCGAATTTTTAACTTTTTGTTTCTGTTCTACACTCTTCTTAACAGGTTTTTGCTTAGAACATTCACCTGTTTCAGTAGATTGCAAAACAGTATTTTTAAATTTTTCTTGTAAATCTAAAAATATTTTTCTTTTCTTTTCTTTTCTTTTTCATCATCAGCTTTGTCATCACAATCTTCAATTTTGACTTTGTCAAAATTTGTGACATTGTCACTTATTGGAACAGAATTGATCGGTTTTGGACAAACATATGAAGCAGAAGTCACAAAACTTTTCAATTTATTCTCTAAAACTTTGATTTTCTTTTTATCACCTTCTGCTTCTTTTTCAAGTCTTATAATCGTCTGACGATGGGAATTTATTACCTTTTGCTTTTCAATATTGTTCTTGCTAAAAACAGATCTCCCATCTTCAAGAATCTTTATTTGACTTTGAAATTCTTTTTCAATTTTTAATTTTTCAATTTCAAAACTTTTGATTTTATCTTCAAAAATTTTATCTGAAAATTTCTTTTTTCTTTCAAAATCTTTTTCCTTTTCTTTTAAAACCTTGTTTTCTAATGTCAAACTGTTCCAGTCATTTAACAGTTTAACATTCTCAGATTTCTGCTTTTTGATTTCCAATGTCAAACTCTCCACATCTTTCAAGAGTTTAACATTGTCTTCTGCAGATTTGTCACATTTTGAGCATACAACTTCACATTTTGAAGTTTCATCCTTCTTGGATTCTTCAATATTTGTCGTTCCTGCAAGAAAAATTTTAACCATATCAGCAGGATTCAAATTTTCATCCAAAAAACAACCTCTCTTGAAATCATATTTCATCCTACTTCTTGCATTAAGACCATTTCTAATTCTTTTGATTATTTCAAGAATTATATCCAAACTTATATATTCTGAATTTCTTTTTAATTCTTCTATCAACTCTTTCTTTTTATTTTCATTCTCATCATTGTGTTTTCTAAGCTCTCTGATGAAATCATTTGAACTAAATTTTGAGAACTTAGAATCTTTTTTCAGTTTACCCAAAAATTCATCCCAATCCAAAGGTAAGGCGTCTGCAAATTTTGAAATCTTTTCAGCATTTGTCATCTTAATCCCATACCTTTCCAACTTATCAAGTAATTCATAATACCTCTTTTTCAAATCATCAAACTTTTCAAATTTTTTACACAAAAAGTATTCAGATCTTATAATCCAACAATCCATTTTCTCATCTTCTTTCCTGTATTGCCAATTCATATCAAACCATTCATTAATTCTTCCAAGTTTAGCGTTTTCCTTTTCGTCAAACATTTTTACCACAATTTCTTTGTTTAAATGACTTGGTTTAAAAAATTATTTTTAGCTCAAAGTCCACAAATTTTCAACTTCTTGGAATTTGCACCTTGTAAATCACCTCGAATCACCTGCAAACAAACAAACAGACAATCAGTTTAAAAACGAAGTGAATATGTGAAAGTATGTGACGTGGCACAAAAAGACAAAATTGTTGTCCGAACGGGTAGCCTATTGACTTCTTTGACCACATCAATGAACGACAATCTTACTTGCAACCTAACAATAACCTTCACGTGAAAGTCTAATTTCAACAAACAAATAAGTGGCCAACAACTTTGAAATGACCAAGATTGTTATTGTTTTACTCGAAACATATGCACATGGACTGACATTAATTGATTTCAATTGGACCTCTTCAAGTTATAATCACATGATCACATGCTCACCGAATTAACTCAGAATATATCTCAACTTTATTTGACCTTCTCACATAGTATCACATGCAATGTATTGAAAAATGTAATCAGTTGTTCACGTGATGTATATAGTATTTTATCAATGAAAGTTGATAATTGATGACTGACTAAAGTTGAAAATGTTGACTAAGTTGTATGAACAAGTGATGTGCTTTGACACGAATTGCTATCCGTGCGTACAAGTTATCCGCCCGTATAGTCAAATAAAAGTCAACACGGATTGTTGTGCGTGCGGATGGGAATCCGGGTGATGTTATCCGCACGGGTGGTGATACGCACGGGTGGGAATGTTATCCGCGCGGACAAGTTGTCCGTGCGTATGGAAAGTCAACAAGTCAACACGTATGGCTGAAAGTATACCGTGCGGGTGGGTTGGTATGACACGTATTGTTGTCCGTGCGGGTGAGAAATGATGATGTTATCCGCACGGGTGACACAACTCATGTATTGATATGCACTAATCACATGACACTTATCACATGCTCTTTACTCTTAAACAATCACGTGACAACTATTATGAGAACTATCTGCAGTAAAGAATATCACATGCAAAACAATTATGTTCACCGCTTTGACTGACAAAATAACAATGTTGACTAAAGTCGGATAGTATATTGTGACGCGTATTGCTATCCGTGCGTACAGGTCAACAAATAGTCAAAGCGGATAGTTGTGCGTGCGTGTGACTCAACCGCACGTATAGGTCAACAATCAGTCAACGCGGATGGTCATACGCACGGATGCAATCCGCGCGGAGAACAACAACCGTAACAGCAGCAACTTTTATCATTTTTCGATCAAAAAATCTCAAATTTCTCCCAAAATACTTAGAGTTATGATTTGAAAATTTGAAGGCTTGTAAATCATGTACTTTCGCTCAACATATCTGAAAATTATCAATTTTTAACCGTAAAAACCTATTTAATTTGCCAATTTTCTGTTAAGAACGTGAAAGGATGAAAAATATGAGAAATTCGATAAATCTGAATGATTTTTCGCTCTGAATCTGCTGAAATTGAGTGCGTAATTGTATGTTTGATCCTTGTAACCGAGCTCCTGCTCTGATACCAATTGTAGGTCCTGGTTTGATCCGTATCGATTGCGAACCGACCGTGCGACGTGCGGAATCCGTGCACTATCGTGGATCGAACAAACAAGAACGTACTAGTAACGTGATTCTATTCAATAATATGTCGTGTACAATAGCCGAGAATCACACGGAGAGACTTTCTCTCTCTAGACTTTCTCTCTCTAAATCTAAGCTTCTAAATCTCCAAATGAGCAAAGTCTCTAAACTAAGCCCTAACTCCTCTATTTATAGGCACAAGGATATAAGGGATTTCCCCTTATTTACATGATTGCCACCTTGCTCTTTACTTTAGATATTTCTAACTATTACAATATAAAGCCTAGAATTTAACAGTTTCTGCTACGGTTTGAGATGACGGAGGCGATAGACATAAATGCACTAACACCGCTTGAAAAACAACTCGAGTATGATGACATCAACATAATTTCGCGTGAAATTGCACTTAATTTCGCTTGAAACTGGTATTTCGCTTGAGTGATTTCGTTTGAAATTGCATAATTTCGCTTCAGAGTGTAATTCCGTTTGAGTTGTTTCATACGAAATTAGATATTTCACTTCAAGGGGTTATCTCGTGTGAAATTTCATAGTAATTCCGTTTGAAAGCCTTATTCCGTTTGAAAAGGTGTTGTTTCACACGAAATCAGGTAATTTCGTGTGAAAAAGGTATCTCGTTTGAACAAGTGATTTCGCTTCAACTGTGATCTCGTTTGAAAAGGTATTCCGTTTGAAGAAGGGATTCCGTTTGAGTTTGATTTCGTTTGAAAGTGTCAAAATTTTGTGAAACTTGTAACCGAAACATGGAAGAGGAATTTTATAACGCATTTGCTACTACCCCGACTACTCGGGCATCTGTTACTCATAACTTGAACATGGAAAATGAAACGGGCACTATGCAAAAACCGCCTAAGCTCATGAATATCGAGGAGTATAAAGGATGGGAGGAACGATTTGAGAATTGGGTACAAGCAAATTACCTGGATGCTTGGGAATGTGTTGAAACGAAATATATTAGACCGACGAATGATGAAGAAGAGGAGATTGCTATTAAAGATCTAAGTGCTGATGATAGAAAGAAATACAAAAATGAAAAATGATGATTAGTCTATTGCATCAAGCTGTGAAGGAAGATATTTTGGTTTTACTACAACACACTGGAAGTGCATATTCAATTTGGAGAGCTTTAAAATCAAAGTTTGTTGGAAGTAAAGAAATGATTAAGAACAAAAACTCACTTTTGAAGAAAGAATTCGATCTATTTCGTGGGTTGAGAACTGAGAGCACAAAGCAGATTATTGAAAGATATTGCAATTTGTTAGTTCAAATGAAAAGAGTGAGCATTAATAAAGATAATGAAGAGTTGGTAGAAAAGTTGGCTGATGCATTGCCACATGAAACTTGGGGCACGTATTTGATGATGTTGAGAAATAAGAAAGATTTTGGGAATTTGACACTGAACAAGTTCATTGAAAAGCTTGAAGCTCAAGAGATGGAACAAAGAAAGATCTCAAGAATGAATGATTTTGATGGTGAATAAGATATCGGTCTTTATTACAAAGGAGGTATCAGTGATAAAACAAACATGTCACCAAAGGTCGAGACTGCACTTAATGCCAAGATTTCATCTGGAGGATCTTCTAAAGGATCAAACAGCAAAACGAGTTTTTCTTCATATTCATCATTTGATACAAATCTGTCAACAACAAAGAGTGGCAAGAGGTTACAATGCAACATTTTTTTAAACCTTGAGAATGATGAAAATTTCTCGGAAGAAATTGCAAAAAGTCATATGTCTTTGTTGGGAACTGTGTTGGAATCTTATGGAAGTCTAGTTGCAGGAAAGATCGGGAATCCAATGTTGACAAAAGAGGATTACGATCAGATTGATGCCGAGGAGATGGAATTGATGGACATAAAGTGGTGTTTGGCGAGTGTTTTGAGAAGAGCCGAAAAGTTTAAACAAATTACGGGAAGAGATGATTTCCGTGATGCAAATGTTTCTACTTTGGGTTTTGATAAATCTAAAGTTACTTGTTTTCGTTGTAGGGAAAAAAGGACACTTCAAGAGGGAGTGCACAAATCGCGAAGCAAGTGGAGCTCAAAATCCGTTCAACAACAATGATTATTATCGGAAAGCAATTTATCATCAAGTTGCTCAACAATCACATCAACAAGAGCCACAAACTACACATGCCAGGAAGGCAATTGAGGAATCATCAAAGAGAGCATGTATGGTGAATCAAGAAAATAAGAAATCATCGAAAGATTTCAGTTGGGACAAGTATATTTCAGCTGGTAGCAAAGCATGTCTGATAAATCAAGATGATGAAAAATTACCAGAAGGGTTTAGTTGGGCAAATTTCAGTTGGGATGATTATGATCCAAACAAAACTCCTAATCACAAAGCTTTTGTTGCTCGAGTTGCTGAAGACAGTGATAATGATGATGATTATTATGCAAGAAGATTGGAAATGGACTTAAGAATGATAGAGGACATTGACAATGATGATGAAAAAGCTAAAAAGAAAAAGAAGAGAGTTAAAAAACCCGTTAGTAGTGATGATGAAGAAGTTCCAGTGATAAGGAAAACGGTCAAAGATATTCCAGTTTTTAAAGTTAAAGCTGATGCATAAAAGATTCCGGTGATATGTGAAAATTGTGAAGCAGTGAAGAAGCAAAATAGTACTTTGATTTACAACATGAACAGATTGAAAGAATCATATGATGTTTTGAATAAAGAAATGAATCAGTACAATCTGTCAAGCAGTGAACAAGCAACAGCAATGAAGACACTACAAGGAGCTTTCATGACAAAGCAGAAAAGTGTTAACAGTTACATTGAAAAATGTGTTGTGCTTGAACAGAAACTGGAAACACAAAGGATTGAAACAGAAAGAGTTAATAGGTTGTTAAAAAGTTACTCATGTACTTCTTATGTTATTGACAGGATTTATCCAACTGTTGAAGGCATGAAGGCATTTGATGAAGATGAAAGTTCTGAAGAAAAGAAGAAGGATACTGAAGTGATTGATTCTGGTAAGAAAAAAGGTTTCAGTTATACAAAGTGTCCGCCTCCGCTTGAAAATGGATATTCTCCTAGAAATCCAAATTCAGAAAGAGTAAAAAAGGCCACCAATTCACAGTGGGAGTCTGAGTCTTCAGAAAATTTGCCAGACAACATTGATGTTACTTTCACATCGTCTGACACTGATCATGAGTCTGAATTAATAAAGAAAGTGCTCGATCAGGTGTTGGATAACGATGAAACCGAGGAGTCAAAGTTGGAGTCAAACTCAGAGTCAAAGTCTGACAAGTCAAGTCCAACAGTCAAAAAGGAGAAACGGGTTTACAATAAAGAGTTTTTGTTATCAAAATCTAATTTGAATGATGAACCAATCAAAGTGGCTTATACTTTGAATGATTCTGACAAATTATATTCTGATGAAGAAGTTCCAATAAGAGGTGTTAAACCTGACATGATCAAAAAGGTTTTCAAACTAACAGAAATTAATATTTCTGAAATAAAAGATGTAAATATTTCTGAAAAACCTAAACCTTACACCTCAAGAATTCAACAACGTTTAAACAAGAAAAAGGGTTACAGTTCTGGTTTAGGTTTTCAAAAGAAACCAAACCATAACGGTAATTTCAAAAGAAAAGGTCTTGGTTTTATTCCACTGAAAAATCATTAAAATGAGAAAACTTATAAACAAAAAACTGTGTTTGTTTCATGAATATCATCTGAAGAGGAGAAGGAGCAGTTGTTCAGAAACCAGAGAAACAAAGAATTCCTTGCTAAGAAGCAAGAAGAGATGAAGAATGAAGTTGCTCAAAGGAAGGAGACAAGAACCTATTTTCAATGCAAAACAGTTGGTCATATTGCCAGGAATTGTACAAAGGCAATTCAATCAAAACAGGGAGTTTCTCTTAAACTAAAAGAAAAGATTGTTGAGAATGAACTACCAACCAAACATTTTACAGTTTTCAAAAATTCAAAGTTTGAGGTTGGTAAATGTTCAAAAATATTTTACAAGAGAAAAGCAAATCTTGACAACCATAAGTGGGTTGTAAAGAAATCTGATGATAGTTCTAGCAATGATTCTGATTCATCAAAATCAGAGGAACTATTTTCAGGCAATGAATCTGATTCCACAAAGTCAGAGGAGCCACATGTTGTTTCAAAAGATGAGATATCAGTCCCACCAATGGATGATGACAATTTTCCATCATTGAGGGCTGAAAATTTTAAGCAAAAAGTTGGTAAAGTTGAAATTTCAAATCAATTTTTTTCCAAAAAGAAAGAATTTGATGTTGAGAAAGCTTTTAACCCCAAAGTGAAACACATTTTTGGAAAAATGGTTGATGGGAAGGTAAAGGGGGTTAAAGAATTTTATGAAAAGAAATTGAAGAAACCAGGAAAAACTGTGACATCCCAGGTTTGTGACTGGGATGGAACACATTATGATGAATGAAAGTATGACTTACCGGAGCTCCCAGGTTGGTAATAGTGGAGCAGGAATCGGCATCTTTCTTGAGAAATTCACTCTGGTGATATTTCGACTTATAAGTGGTAAATCAGGGACATTAAGTTGTACTTGATTTTCTACAAGAGGTATTTGTTGTTTGAATTTTAAACTGTTATATTTTTCAATAGGTTGAAAATGAAAGAACAATGTGATGAGATCCCCTAACCTACAAGTGGTTTGTAAATATCAACAAAACTAATTTTTCGGAAAAACCATTTTGATTAATACAAACTTAAGTGTTTTGAAATCACATTTAGTAGATTGTGACGAGATATAAACCTAAATTTGAAAAACATTTGAAAATTTGAAAAATAGGAAATGATAGTACATCAGTAGACGATCACATTTAGTAGAAAATCCAAAAACATTTGAAAATTTGAAAAAGCCAAAAAACATGATAAAATCAATAATGAGTTTTGTTGTGAAAAATAGGAAATGATAGTACATCAGTAGACGATCACAACATGCAAAAGAATTGGAAAGTCAAAATGTGATAAACGGTCTCACTGATGATGTGCCAGTAGGTTTTTACACATTTAGTAGATTGTGACGAGATATAAACCTAAATTTCAAACTTACTTATATCGTGGGGAACATCTCTCGGATATATGGGTAACCCCCGAAATCTTGTTTGAAAGGTCCCTCTTTCTGAGAATACTAGGTCTTTGTACTCAGTGATATCTGGGGTATTATCCCGGGACTTCTGATTTTGCGGAAGCAATGGCCTAGTCCCCGTATAATACTTTCTGCATTTGCTTGAAATACAGCGCCGCCCTCAGCATAAAAATGATGAAACATTGAAAAATGCTAATCATGTGCTGTTGAAGAAAAGATTCTCTAAAGGGAACACACCTAAAGTCGAGCCGTCATCTCTGAACGGAAGTTCTGACCTGAGCTCTCACGGTTTCGCATTTAACCCTTTACAGATATCATCTAGGTATATTCACCTGTAAGACTGAATATTGGGATCTGGATACGGGAGTATATTATGAGGTGGGACTCATGAATAAGTTTAAGTGGTTAGAACATTAATTCTGTATCTCGAATCAGTTGAAATTTGTGTGAAAATTTAAGTGGATCAGTATACTGACAATCTAAGTGAATTGTTTAGAACTTAAAATGTTTAAAGCTTAACGGTGTTGGTGATTTGTCTTAAAACTGATATGATCCTCTTACGCAAACTCACAAAAATATTGTTTGTAAATATTTCTTTACTGTATGTTCTTTATAATAAAAAAATTTCAAAAAGATTTTAGTGTGTTTTAGCATAAATTTTTTGAAAATTCAAAAAGATTTTCGACAACTGATGTTGAAGAGCTAATTTTCAAAATTCTGAGTGCTAAACATGATGAACAGGTTTGGGAGAGTGTGTGTGGAGAAATTTTTGCAAGTGGTTCATCAGAGTTTAACATTGTTAAATCATTTATTTTTTGAATGATTATCTGCAAGTGGTCATCAGAAACTTTTAAATGTTAATTCATTATATGCTTGCAAATGATGTTGTTTTGTGTCTTCAAGTGGTAAGCAGAGAATACATTTGTAAATTGTTAAATTTGTGAAATTTATTTTTTGGTTAAGATTGTGCAAGTTAGCCAGGTTCCAATACCTGAGTTGGATAAAAGCCAGGTCATGATCTTGAATCTGTGAAAGCCAGACTGTGATTCCAAGCACAATTTAACGGGGAGTCTGAAGTTGTAAAAACCAGCCATAGATCTTGGGATAGAAGATTGGAGAGCCAAGTTCAGAACCTAATGTTCATGCAAGCTGATGATGCTGATGAATTTAAGGAATCAAGAGATTTGATCAAGAGGAGTATGTAGCCAGGTTGTGGTTCTGGAAGAAGAGAAGAGAAAGATTGAGGATGCTTCACATTGTTAGATACTTCAGAAGAGAGCAGAAAAGACTGATAAAGACTGAAGATGTTGAAGACTCGACACTGAAGACTCGTCAACATTTGAGGGGGAGTCTGTTGGTGCATGCGTCTGTCAACTTTGTCTTGTATCGAGTCTTGTATGTTTGTAAATAGATCAGGGCACGTTATACGAGAAAAATGTCAAATATAAGGTGAGAGGCAATTTCAAACGGAATTAGAAGTTGTAATTCCGTATGAAATCACCATGACATGTTCAAACGAAATCAGTGATTCCGCTTGAATGTGATTTCGCTTGAGACAGTTTCAAGCAGAATTACCTCACCTATATATATGTGATAGTGTCGTGTTATTTGAAACGAGATTAGATTCCGGTTTAGAGAGCCGAAGTGCTGCCGAAGTGTCTACTCGCTGTATATCTTTGTCAAATCAATCTAAAGACAGTTTAAAGTGATATTCTAGCTGAATTGAACTTGATACGTCTATTTCCGCCATTCATATTGAGAAAAACTCTTCTGAACGACTCATTCGGGTCTGAAAACGATCCTACATCCTTAAATTCTTCCCATTCCATATTGTAAGTTCTATCACTTCCTCTTGATTGGAGGATAGTATTCCACAATTCTAGTGTTGAATTCTTAAACAGATTAGAAGCAAACATTATCTTATCTTCTTCAGCACACTTGCTTATTCTTAAGACTGCCTCAGTCTTCTCTATCCAGCGTAGGGTTGCAATGGCCCCTTCGTTGCCCGAGAATTCCATTGGTTTACAAGACCATAATTCTTTATAAGAACAACCGTAAGACACGGTTATTCTCCTTTTGGGAATGGCATTTGAAGTACAGGTTCATTGTTCACGCTATTTTCTGGTTCGATGGGTCGCTTACTGCTATGCTTACTTTTATTATTCGCTTCTTGAATTGTTTGAATAATAAATGGCATTGCATCTATGATTCCTTGTGCCGTTATATGTTGAACGACACTATTATCCATTTGGTTTCCATTGTTATTGATGCTTGGATTCTCATTAACCACGTTAATGTTACTCTGGTTATCATTATTCAGAATTCCTTGATTTCCTTCATCGGCCATCTGAATTTTAAACATTTACCAATCATTAATAGAATTATTAAATAATTTAAGTAATAACCACATAATACACATATTGGTCAAAAACGTCGTGCATTGCGACTTTACTCTTTTTGCTATAGTAGGCGTCAAATACACACTAAAACAGAAATTAAAAATTACAATACTACTATGCCTCGTTAACCACATAGTGGTCTATACTATGATAGATTTATTATTATTATTACACATATATTATTTATTATTATTACCAACTTTATCACTTCCTTCAAGGATATGGATTTCCCCTGAAATCTATTTGGCGATCATCGTATTTCCATACGAGTTGCTCTCCTACATACCTCATCCTCTCACTACTTTCTATGATTTCCTCTCCAAAATTTCGGAGTTCTTGAAAATTCTCTGCACTCATTGGGGGTGCAGGTACTGGCATTGGCTCTGGGTACTGAGGTACTAGATTCTCCTGAGGGTATGGATTCTCCAAAATCTCCCTAATGTATTCATCGTTGTCAAAATAGGGATCTAGTGGGTCCAAACCTGGATATGCTGCTAAGTTCGGCAAGGTTTCTTCATTTAAGTTATAGCGTGGCACATAATCCCTAAGATCGTCAAACCATGGATCATAATTTGGATCTAGAGGATTAGGGGCTGGTATCCTAGGTATCTCCTCAGGGTTAAATTCATGCATTTCTACCTCCATCGGTTGAGTCAAAGGTAAGGGTTGTGGGGCTACTAGTTGTTCCAGACTTGGGTCAGCAGCAGTTGTGGCTAGGATATGGAAATTGGCTAGGCTTCTATTAAGCATATCCTGTGTATGGGCATCTGTCTTTCGCTTAACGGCTGCTAAGGCTCTTTGCTGTTGCAACTTTCGCATTCTTTTCCTACGCGAAAAGGTTTCCTTACTGAACCATCCTCGTTTCTTAGAAGGGAATGACTCTTCTGACTGAGCTTTAAAGGCAAACATCCCTTCTTCCTGATCAGCAAAATACCCAGAAAGGGCAGGCTGTGAAGAGGTACCTTCACTCCTAGGTGAATCAGACAACTGACGACACATGTCTGAGGGTCCTTGATCACTCATACTGTAAACTAACAAATAGTCAAATAACACAAAACATATAATCACATAAATTATTTCCTAACACAAAATTTAGAATTTAAGTGTTAGCAGAACACTTCTTTGGCTTAGACCAGTGGCTAGGCTCTGATACCACCTTCTGTCGCAACCCCCGATCCCTTATCTGTCCCGGGAACGGGCGGACGCGAACTCAGATTTTCGGTGGTATCAGTTGGTTAATTTGGCAGCGGAAATTACATCAGGACCGTAGTTAGGAAATATTTATCAGAGTAAAACCACAATATTTGATATTAATAATCACATGGGTAAAACCCAAGTTTCTTATTACAATATGTTTATAGGGATAAACCCTATTTTATTGAATTTAAAACATCGTCTTTTAGGTAACTTTTATATCCACATTTTTCCCAAGCCTTTAGTGCTCTCCAGCTGGCTTTTTACTAATTGGCTGTCACATTGTGTTACCTGAAACGCGTTTTAAAAACATTTGTCAGTGGGAAATACTGGTGAGTGAATCCCAGTTTAATCAAGAAACATTTTATCAATTAAAACAGTATTGAGAGCGATCACATTATTTATTTCTAAACAATTACTCATTCAGTACTGTCAATCCTGACTTGTGGGTCATATTACACATTGGCTAACTCGTTGTCCAATGGTAGTACTGTCGTCCCGACTTACTACTCACAGTGTAGTAAATTTTGTATACAAAACCCCAACATACTGGCAGTAATTGAAGAACTACAAAGACTCAATCACCGCTTAATCACATAGTAAAGCATTAAGGTTTTGTAAAATATTACAAAAAGGTTAACAAAAATTGGATAAACTCAATTTGCTATCTTAGACTTTGCGTAAGGGTTTCCTGGGAATAATCTATAATTTACACAAATGTACCTAGGTAAGTATCATAACCCTTTTGAAAATATTAATGATACCCTCCCCGAGACGGTATTCTAACAACTACGTCGGGCAGAACCACGACAGTTGTTACGGAACCCTAAATCAATCGGGCAGCGTATCTAGTATGAAACTTGGGTTATAAAACTTACAACGGAGCAGAACCTCGCTAATTAGGGGGCATTATACTCGAATATTATGCTTATATCTTCAGAAAGTCGAGACACAGAAAAGAAATGAACGATTTGGTTTGAAAGCCGATGCGTTCTATTTATAGGTGCTGATCTTGACTCTCACACGGCCCGCGTAACATATAAGCGGGGCTTACGCGGCCCGCGTCGTAGCCCGGGTAGGGTTTAGGTGATCCGGGTCATCGCCTAGACTTGCCACGATGTCGACAGTGTCGGCCTAGGGTGTCTCTGCGTTGTTGATCTCACGCGGCCCGCGTAAACTTAACGGGGGTCTTACGTGGCCCGCTTTAACTTAAGATTCACTGAAATCAAGTTTCAGCCTTGATACTGCCCGCGTGAGTGTTGGGGTGGGTCCTACGCGGCCCGCCTCAGCTTATATTTCAGATTTTTATTTATTTTAAATACTATTTAATGTATTTCGGGCTCGGTTTTTATATACGGGGTGTGTTTAAAGACATATTGGGGCATTTTAAAATATACTGGGGTGTCGGAAATATTATGAGGGTGTCGGTTTTATTGAGGATTGTTACAGTATGCAGGGTTTGGGAGATAAAGCGAGGTGGCCTAGGAAAAACCAACAAAAAGCTGATTGGAAGGATAAATCCAAGTGGTGTGCCGTCCATGAGGATTTTGGACATGTTACAGAGGATTGCATAGCCCTGAGGAAGGAAATAAGCTACCTGCTAAGCAAAGGATATCTGAAGGATCTTCTGGGCAGAAAGAAGAATAAGGGTCAGGATACTGAGAAGGATCCTGAACGAGCAGCGTCGTCTCCTGCGGATGCCAAGATAATTAACTTTATTTCAGGAGGATCTGACATTTGTGAAACCTCTTATTCTGCAGCAAAAAGACATGAAAAGGAGGCTAAGGCAGAACGGGGTGACAAGCCAACCAGGACGACGACCCTCACAACTGATAAATTGATCACGTTCAACAGTGATGACAGGGATACTGTCCAGGATCCACATCATGATGGTTTGGTAATAACTTTATATATTGCTAATCATTTTGTGCGCAGGATACTGGTGGATAATGGCAGCTCCGTCAACATTATTCAACTAGAAACGCTGAAAAGTATGAATATTTCCCCGATGGAGATCACTTCAAAATCCACTGTACTTGTTGGGTTCAGTGGAGATGCCAAGAATAATGTGGGAGAAATAAAGCTGCCAGTATATGTTGAAGGAGTCAACTCAATGCAACGCTTCTGTGTCATGGACTCCTAATCCTGCTACAATATTATATTGGGTAGGCCATGGATCCATGACATGAAAGCTGTGCAATCAACCTATCATCAGTATATCAAGATCCCTACCCCTTAGGGGGTTGTCAAGGTAGAAAGTGATCAACAAGAGGCAAAGTTATGTTATTCTTCCTCGATGAAATCCTCAACCAAGCCCAAAGCAGGATAACAATTAAAGATACGATCCCAGGATATCATGGAGGCTTCAGAACAGGATGTCAAGAAGATTATCCTGGATCAGGATAATCCAGATATCTCGTTGCTCGTGGGAACCAATATCCCCCAGGATATTGAAAATCAATTGACTAACTTTTTGAAATGCAGGATGTCAACATTCGCATGGAAGCATGAGGACATGACAAGTATTTCTAAGGATATTATAACTCACATGCTTGGAATTGACAGGTCTTTCAAGCCTGTTCAGCAAAAGAGAAGGAAGTTTGCTCCTGAACGAAACGCAATTATTCAGGAATAGGTTGAAAGATTATTGAAGTCCAAGATGATTAGGGAAGTCAAATTTCCCAAATGTCTAGCAAATGTAGTCGTGGTTCAAAAGAAGAATGGGAAATGGAGAGTTTGTGTAGACTACACAGACTTGAACAAAACATGTCCTAAAGACCTATTCCCTCTGCCTCATATAGATTCGATGGTGGATGCCACTGCCGGTCATGAAATGTTAACCTTCATGGATGCATCCTCAGGATTCTAGCAGTTACAAATGGAACCTTCGGACCAGGAGGATACTGCTTTTATGACACCAACATGTATTTATTTTTATACTGCTATGCCTTTTGGTCTGAAAAATGCAGGTGCGACATATCAGAGATTGGTGAACATGATGTTTAAAGACAAATTGGGGGACACCATGGAGGTGTACATTGATGATATGGTGGTAAAATCCAAGAAGGCTGAGGTTCATCTCCGAGATATTGAAGGAGCATTTGATATCCTGGACCAGTACAATATGAAACTAAATCCTACCAAATGCCATTTTGGAGTGGGGGCAGGAAAATTTTTAGGATATATGGTGACTAAAAGGGGGATAGAAGCAGGCCCGGAACAGATTAAAGCTATCCTGGATATCAAATCACCTTCCAACATGAAAGATGTACCAAGATTAACAGGGCGAGTAGCAGCATTAAACTGGTTTATATCGAGATCCTCGGAGAAATGCAAGGAATTCTACGATATCCTGAAAAAGAATAAGAAATTCGAATTGGGAGAAAAGCATGAAGCAGCCTTACAGGAATTAAAGCAATATCTTTCAACTGCACCTCTATTGATGAAGCCCGAGGATGGTGAACCATTAGCCCTGTATCTTGCAGTATCAGGGAATGCCGTAAGTGCTGTTCTGGTAAAGGATCATGAAGGGCAGCAGTATCCTGTCTATTATATTAGTAAAAGTTTATTAGATGCTGAAACTAGATATTCTCACTTAGAAAAATTGTTATTGGCCCTAGTTATAGCATCGACTAAGCTTAGACATTATTTTGAGACACATAAGATTCATGTTAAAACTAATTATCCTGTTAAAAATGTGCTTAGGAAACCTGAGATGTCGGGTAGAATGGCTAAGTGGTCGGTAAAATTAAGTGCCTATGATCTAGTATATGAACCTAGAAATGCTATAAAGTCTCAGGCTCTAGCAGACTTTATGGCTGATTTCAGTAGTGATATTCAAAATGAAGTAGACCTAGAAGTACAACAACTAGGAGAAACCTTAGAATCCTGGACATTATATACTGATGGTGCAAATAATGTGAGAGGTGTAGGATTGGGTATACTACTAAAATCGCCATAGGGGGACATATCACCCCAGGCTATTAGATGTGAATTTCCTACCACTAATAATGAAACAAAATACGTAGCTTTGATTGCAGGATTAGAGTTGGCTAGAAGTATGAATATTAAAAGTTTGCAAGATACGTTGATTCCTTGTTAATTACTAACCATTTTAATGGATCCTATGCAATCAAAGGTGAAAGGTTAATCGAGTATCTTGAAATTCTCAAAAAATTAGCAGGATATTTCGATGTTTTTACACTTGAACAGGTACCAAGAGAGGATAATGCTGAAGCAGATGCCTTGGCAAACTTAGGATCATCAGTCAGAATACCAAAAGGAACTCAGATACCAATACTACATATCCTATATCCTGCAGTGGATCTTTTCAAATCTCAGGATAAGGAAGTAGCAAGTATCCAGGATCCTGATGATGAGTATCCTGAGGAGGATCCTAAGTCCTGGATGGCCCCAATCATGAAATACCTCAGAGAAGGACACATCCCAAAGGATGAGAATCCTAAGGCTTTTAGGATGAAGGTATCTCGATTCACTATTATAAATAATGTTATATATAAGAAATCTTTTGCAGGACCATACCTGAGGTGCTTGGAGGATCCCGAAACTAAGGAAGTACTTCAGGATATACATGAAGGGGATTGTGGCAACCATACTGAGGGCAGATCGTTATTCAAAAAGGTGTTAAGAACATGATAATATTGGCCGCCGATGAGGAAAGATGCTGCATAATATGCTCGAAGATGTGATGCGTGTCAAAGGCACAACAATATACTACATCAACCTGCTGAACCACTATATCCTACTGCTTCCCCTTGGCCATTCATGAAATGGGGTATGGACATAGTGGGAAAGTTGCCAAAAGCTCCAGGTGGAAAAGTTTTTATGCTGGCAATGACGGATTATTTCTCCAAATGGGTTGAAGCCGAGGTGTTTGTTCAAGTCAGAGACCAAGTAGTAGTATCCTTCATAAAGAGGAATATCCTGACTAGGTTTGGCATACCAGCTGAGATAATTTGTGACAATGGCTCACAGTTTATCAGTAAGAGGACTACTGACTTTTGCAAGAGTTGGGGAATTAAAATGATCATATCTACTCTGGTACATCCTCAAGCAAATGGATAGGCAGAATCCTCGAACAAGATAATTCTCAACAATTTGAAGAAGAGACTAGGAGCTAAGAAAGGGAGATGGGCAGAAGAGTTACCCTTTGTTTTATGGGCCGATAGGACAACAGTAAAAAGTGCAACTGGGTAAACCTCATTTTCCTTAGTATTTGGAGCAGAAGCAGTGATCCCAACAGAGATGGTGATACCTACAGCAAGATCCAATCTCCGGGATCCTGAGAAGAATCCTGAAGCTCTATGCCAAGAATTGGATACTATCGATGAGACAAGGGATGCGACAAAGTTGAGAATGGCAGCATACCAACAGAGGATATCCAGAGCATATAACAAAAACCTAAGGAGTAGAAGGTTTCAAGTTGGAGATTGGGTACTAAGGAAGGCTTTTCAGAACACTACTAATCCTGCTGATGGAAAGTTGGCTCCGAAATGGGAAGGGCATTATGAGATTGAATCGGAATCTGGGAAAGGAGCATACCGGCTTAAGGATATAGAGGGAGATATATTTCCAAGATCCTGGAATGCTATACACCTCAAAGCCTACTTCAAGTGAGTTTAGAGTTTAATTTCTAACTTAGGATGGTATGAATTCTATCTCTTTTAAATATAATTTATTTTATTCCTTTTGAACCCAATACTGACTTAGGCATCGGAGGGGTGTTAGCCAAGCTAACACCCACCTTAGTTTAAGGTTGTTTTGCAAAATATGCTTCGGGATATTGCTCCAGGATATACACTTAGGATAAATCGAAAGATTAGAGGATTGGCCCCCACTCTGACGATTAAGGGATCCTTATCCCTTCAAAGGTTTAAAGGTATTCACCTTTCTCTCGAATTGGGTTTAAACACCCCGCCTGGAGTGCAAGTTTTCTAGGAATAGTTCAAGATAGCTGGACCAGTCCATGTAAAAGTGGCTGACAATTTCGTTATTGTTGGCTATATCCTGGATCCTAAAGGTATATGAGGATTGATCACCCTCTCTCATGAAAGGGTATTTTCGTACTCTCTAAGGTCTAAAGGTTTTCACCTTTCTAAGTCTTGGAGTTTATATACTCCCGCCTGTAGCGCACGGAAATTTGGGATTTTCCCCAATATACTTAGGGTTTACCCCCAGAATGTTGAGGATCTATCTCCAGAATATTTATGGTTTATCCCCTGTAATATTAAAATTATGTACAAGTATAATGTCGGTTGTGATCAGATTGATGCACAAAAATTCCTAAGTATTTAAAAAATTACATTCACAGGGGACATCCCTCGAAAGACATTGTGAAGAAGGATCAAGTTTGGATTTGGTTTACTAAGTCTCCGAGACTGGGGACATTTTCGATGGTTATAAGAAGATTGAAGTCTAAGGTTTGAGATTTATTATATTTCTGGTATGATCTCTCCTTTTTGTTCTTTGGAAGCCTTATTCAAATTATCTAAGTTTTTGGAACCATGTTTGACAAAAGTCTTTATGGAATATTTATAAGTATCTTGATTAGGATACATTCTCAGGATATTTGGTCAGAATATTTGAAATTGAATACTGGGATTAAAATTTGAAACTACATTAAAATCAAACAACACATATCAAGATTTGCAAAGTAAGAATGAACAACAATGGATAAGCCAAAAAAAAGGTTAGTTTATTAACATTGCAAAAGGTTGTGCTTTTGGTTTCATCTCAAATCGAGACCCATCCACCAAAAGCACAATTAGTTTTTAACCATATTTACTTAAACAGTTGGAGGTTTCATCCTGAAACCCAATATCCATCCGCCTCCAACTGTTAAATTGTTCAAAATGAAGCATACTAATAATTGATGACCAAGGGCTTCGTCCTGAAACTCAGGATCCCTCCACCTTTGGCCATCAAATTGTCTAAGTGCAGGAAAATAAAACTGTTCAACAGACGAAAAGATAAATTGTTCGACAACCACAAACCATCAAATTTAAAAAGTGGGCTCCGGCCTAGGCATCAACATCCATCATCGCCCACTTCGCTGCCTTCAAGCAGCACCACCTTCTTCAACCATTGCATCCTCACCAGCATCCTTTTCAGCGTCACCACCAGCATCAGCAACCTTCTCAGCCACCTTAGCAGGCTCCTCAACAACAAGCTTTGAAGGATGCGCCACTGAATTTCCACCAAGTTCCCTCAACTTCACCTCCCAAGCCTCAACATTCCAAGAAGGGCATTCAAAGTGTAACACCCCGAAAAATATAAAAATTTATATTAGAATTATAAAGTATAAATAAACGAGAATTTACTAACTAGAAATTTTTAACCTAGTTAGTTAAAAGACTAGAAATAGCTTATGATAGGGTTAAAAGCTACTAAACAATATGTTGAACAAAGTTGAGGGGCTTAAGTTGTAAGAATTGAAACTTGAATTAATTAAAATAAATAAAATAAACCAAACACCCCACAAAGGGGATGTCTGGTCGACTAGAACAACCAGGGGCGACACCCCCACCTTCAAACTCTCAAAAATCTACTTGAACTCTCAAATTGGAGGTGCAAATCTGGTCCAAACGAAAATCCGAGCACAGAATCATGATCCTCATCACAAGAGGATTACAAGGTATGTAAAATTTAAGGAAAACTCTCAACTTGAAATTTTCATGAATTGGGAAAAATCTGAAATTAGGGTTGCATGTGTATGTAAAAATGCCTCAAAGAAGGCTTAAAATAGGAATTTAAAGATTGAACGCATAATTATGATGTTTCGGTGTATTATGCGAAGTAAGGTTTAAAGAAGAGTTCTAAACATGTCTTGAATTGAACTCTATAGGAAAGGATACCGGAACGTCAAGTGGACAAGCCGGTGGTGATTTGCGGTTGAAGGGCATACACTAAGGTATGTAACTTGACCCGTTACATTAAATAGATTTTGATGATTATTAAATGTATAATTGGATTTTAGAATAAGGGTTGTTTTGAATTAAAGCGGTGACGTCGCTATAATGAATAATAGATCAAATTTGGTTGGAACTCATTGGTAGTCGTCACAATGGAGGATTCCTTAGACGAGCCAAACGGGTCGAATAATCAAAGTAAGGCATGGTTAATGCTCCGGATTTTGATGGATTGATCTTTGATATTGGATAATATATAACATATTAGAAATACGAGATTTTAACGTATTGGTATCCTAGAAAACTGAAATCCAAGAGTTGGGTTTTAGTGTAATGAACAAACCAAACAAAAACATGGATTTCCAGGAACTACCGTAAGTTACGGTAGTACTGTAACTTACGGTAAGGGTCAAGTGCTTACGGTGGTTCCCCCCTGTTTTACGGTGAACCAGAAGATTTCAAGACCTACCGTAACTTACGGTGACACCGTAAGTTACGGTGGAACCAGAAAACTTATATTTTATTATTCACAATTTGATGGTTGGATCTTGTGTTTATATACTATATAACAATGTCAAAATTAATGTTTTAACGGTTTTGACCATAGGTGACGTGGTGGACTTTATGGATGGCGATCAAGCATATGATGAAGAACCGAACACTACTTTTGAAGCTTCCGCAATGTTTTTAAATCTTTACTAGACTTCGTTTATGGGTTGTAAACAATTGTTAAGTAACTTTTGAAATGTTTTAACTTAGTGTAGTGGACTAAGGTTATGCTACATGTGAACTTTTTGTATGAAATATTATGTTAAGTAAGGAACTTTTATTACAAACGGTATAATCTATTATTAAAATCAAGTGAGAATTTAAGGGTGTTACAAGTTGGTAATCAGAGCTTAAGGTTGTCAACAAAGTGTTCGGTTCAAGCTTGATCGATCGTCCGGTAAGAATTAACTTATTATGTTAAGTAGATTATGTCTTGTGTAAGGAATAAGAAACAAATTGTTATGCATGGGAAGAGCGTGTTAATACACTCAAACCCGGAAAGTGCACTAAATGTGAACGGTTAAAGCAAGTTAGGAACTTGGCTAAACCGAAACAAATGAAACAATTCCATAAATGAAATGTTTAACGTTTGATGTAAACATTTCAGTTTCAAGATGTCGAAAGAGAGCAATAATGATCCGGTGCCGACAAGCACCGAACAATTGAAAGAAATGATTGCCGAGGAAGTAGGAAAGGCAATTGAGGGCAGTCTATCCGGGTTTATAGACAAGATCCAAAGCACAGTGTTGTCGCTCGTAGAAGAGCGAGTTAAAAGGTTGGAGGATACTGTCAACCTTACGAAAGACAAAATGGGAGAACGTAAAGGGTGCTCATATAAGGAATTCATGGCGTATAAACCGCCAATCTATAACGGGGAAGTCGACCCGATAATTTGCCAAAGATGGTTGGGCGATATAGAAGGGGTGTTTGAAAGGACCCATTGCGATGAAAGCGATTCCGTTGCCTACGGAACGGGTCAGTTAAGAGGACAAGCCAAGGATTGGTGGGATAATAAAAAGAATGAAATAGGGGCCGAAGCGGCAAGGGCCATGACATGGGAAGAGTTTAAGACACCATTTCTTAAACATCATAGTCCCAAAGCGGTCATCAACAAAATCAAGGAAGAGTTCATGCAACTTAGGCACAAGGGTGAAACCATAGACAAGATCACGGCGATGTTTATAGATAAGATGAAGTTTAGTAGTGAGTTGGTGACGAACGAAGAACAGAAAATATACTACTACTACAATATGTTGAGCGCTGAATATAGGGAGTTTATGACTCCTTCAAAATACGAGACCCTTACCCAAATCATTAATGTTGCTCGGGAACGGGAAATCGAGTTGAAGAAGTAAGTCGAAAGAGGTGAACGAAGGGCACATGATGTGAATCCAAGCCCGACAAAGAAAGCCCGAACTGGAGAATCGGGGAAGAAAGTAGATACAAAAGGTGGGTCGCCAAGTTGTAAGGTGTGCGGGAAGGGACACAAAGGGGAATGTCGGTTCAAAGACAAGCCATGCCCTATATGTAACAAGACGGGGCACACGGCCTCGCTATGCCCGGGAAAAGTTTCTGTTTGCTACAAATGTTATCAACCAGGCCACAAAAAGTCCGAATGCCCGGACTTAGTTGGAAAGAGAGATGTTAAAGAATCTCCAACAGAAGCTCCCAAAGCGAAGGCGAGGTCCTTCCAACTTACCGCGGCTGAAGTGAAGACAGAACCCGATGTGGTTTCAGGTATATTCACAATTAACTCAATTCCAGCATGTGTATTGTTTGATACGGGTGCGAATAAATCCTTCATTTTGCATGGATTTATTCGACATCCTTCATTTGTATTGACGAAATTACCTGTGCCCTTAGAAGTTGAAATAGGAGACAACAAAAGTTTTATAGTTTGTGATGTTTGTCGAGGCTGCAAACTAAGCATCGACGATGAGGAATACTTGATAGACCTAATCCCGATGTCAATGGGGGAATTTCAAGTAGTCGTTGGGATGGATTGGCTAGCCCAACACCATGCAAAAGTCGTGTGTTTTCGTAAAGAGATAAAACTAATATCTCCGAGCGGGAAACACGTCACCATTTATGGCGAAAAAGGAGGTAACCCCATAGTGTGCTCAATGTTGAAAGCTCACAAGCTTATGAAGCGAGGATGCAAAGCATTCATGATATACGCAAATGAGCCCGAGAAAGAATCACGAAAGATTGAAGATGTACCGGTAGTACGAGATTATGGAGATGTGTTTCCGGAGGATTTACCGGGGATACCGCCTGAACGGGAAGTAGAGTTCGGGATCGAGTTGATTCCGGGCGCAAAACCCGTAGCAAAGGCCCCGTACCGACTTGCACCGTCGGAATTACAAGAGTTGATGTCCCAAATCCAAGACCTGCTTGACAAGGGATTCATAAGGCCGAGTGTGTCTCCTTGGGGCGCACCGGTACTGTTCGTGAGGAAGAAAGACGGGAGCATGCGGATGTGTATCGATTACCGGGAGTTAAACAAACTCACGGTAAAGAACCGATACCCGCTTCCGAGGATAGATGATTTATTCGACCAATTACAAGGTGCGAATTGGTTTTCAAAAATTGACCTTAGATCGGGGTATCACCAACTAAAGGTCAAGGAAGAAGATGTGCCGAAGACAGCTTTCCGCACAAGATACAGACATTACGAATTCCTCGTGATGTCATTTGGGCTAACAAATGCACCCGCAGATTTCATGGACCTCATGAACCGGGTTTGCAAGCCAATGTTGGATAAGTCGGTCATCGTGTTTATCGATGATATTTTGGTGTATTCTAAAAGTGAAGCTGAACACGCACACCACTTACAAGAAGTGTTAAAGACACTTAGACGAGAAAGGCTGTATGTGAAATTCTCTAAGTGTGCCTTTTGGTTACGAGAGGTACAATTTCTTGGCCACGTCATAAGTGCCGACGGAGTTTTGGTGGATCCGTCAAAGATAGAGGCTTTGTCAAAATGGAATCCCCCGAAGAACCCTTCGGAAATTAGAAGCTTTTTGGGGCTTGCGGGATACTATAGGAGATTCATTCAAGATTTCTCCAAGATTGCATCACCGCTAACAAAGCTAACCCAAAAGAAAGAAAAATTTATTTGGGGTGCCGATCAAGAATAAGCGTTTCAAACGCTAAAAGAAAAGTTAACTCAAGCTCCGGTACTGACATTGCCGGACGGAGTTGAAGACATGGTGGTTTATTCGGATGCTTCACTATCGGGGCTCGGTTGCGTGTTGATGCAACGGGGCAAGGTAATCGCCTATGCCTCGAGACAATTGAAGATACACGAGAAGAAATATCCCACGCACGATCTCGAGTTGGCTGCGGTGGTATTTGCATTAAAAATATGGAGGCACTACTTGTATGGGGTAAAGTGCACCATATTCACCGACCACAAGAGCTTGAAATACTTCTTCGATCAGAAGGAGTTAAATATGCGACAAAGGCGATGGCTGGAAACGGTGAAAGACTATGATTGTGAAATACATTATCACCCCAGGAAGGCTAATGTGGTGGCGGATGCTCTGAGCAGAAAAGCGGACTATGTCCCAATACGAGTAAGATCGATGCAACTCGTGGTGACCTCGGGTATACTTGAACATATTTGAGAGGCGTAATTAGAAGCAATGAAAGAAGAGAATTGGAAGAAAGAAAGAATAATCGGTCAGTTGAAAGATTTGTCGGATGGGAAGAACGGGTTGAAGACTCGACTCGGAAGGATATGGGTCCCACATACTTGTGGAGTGAAGGCGCTTCTACTTAATGAAGCTCATAAATCCCGTTATTCAATTCATCCGGGTGCGACCAAGATGTACAATGATTTGAAACAAACTTATTGGTGGCCGGGAATGAAAAGGGATGTGGCGAAGTATGTGGAAAAATGCTTGACATGTTTACAAGTCAAGGCGGAGCACCAGAAACCATATGGCAAACTCCAACCGTTAGAAATTCCGTTTTGGAAATGGGAACATATTACAATGGACCTATTAACCAAGTTGCCTAAGACGAATCGTGGTTTCGATGCCATTTGGGTAGTGGTGGATAGATTGACGAAAAGTGCTCACTTCATTCCGATTCGTGAGACTTATACGTCAGAAAAGATGTCAGAAGTTTACACTAATGAAATAATAGCACGTCATGGGGTGCCGGTATCCATCGTGTCTGATAGGGATACCCGGTTTACTTCAAATTTCTAGCGAGATTTCCAAGAGTAAATGGGAACCAAATTGTTCATTAGCACTGCGTACCATCCTCAAACAGATGGACATAGTGAAAGAACGATACAAACATTGGGGGATATGCTACGGGCATGTATAATCGACTTTGGAGGAAGTTGGGATGTTCACCTACCGTTAGTCGAGTTTTCGTATAATAACAGCTACCAATCTAGTATTAAGATGGCACCGTACGAAATGCTTTACGGTAGGAAGTGTCGAACCCCGGTATGTTGGGGTGAAGTAGGTCCACGTGAACTCGCTCATCAAGATATAGTATGAGCCACGAATGAAAAGATCGATATAGTTCGGGCACATTTGAAAGCGGCTCAAGACAGACAAAAGGCGTATGCTGATAAAAGGAAAAGGCCAATCGAATTCCAGGTTGGCGACATGGTCATGCTAAAAGTTTCCCCTTGGAAGGGCGTTATTAGATTCCGAAAAAGGGGGAAGCTAAGCCCGAGGTTTATTGGGCCATTTAAAATTATCGGAAAGGTTGGCAACGTAGCTTACCACCTTGAGTTACTAGAGGAACTAAATGGGATTCATGGCACGTTTCACGTGTCACAATTAAGAAAGTGCCTAGCAGACGAAACGGCCTATATCCATTACGATGATATCGAAGTGGATAATAGTCTGAATTATGCGGTGAGACCGGTGGAGATTTTAGACCGAAAGGTTAAACATTTACGAAATAAACAAATTGACCAAGTCAAAGTCAAATGGGAGCATAGGAATGGTTCGGACACTACGTGGGAGTCCGAAGAGGAGATGCGACGTCTTCACCCTACATTATTTGGTACGTACTTCGGTTTCGGGGACGAAACCCTTTTTAAGGGGGGTGGACTTGTAACACCCCGAAAAATATAAAACTTTATATTAGAATTATAAAGTATAAATAAACGAGAATTTACTAACTAGAAATTTTTAACCTAGTTAGTTAAAAGACTAGAAATAGCTTATGATAGGGTTAAAAGCTACTAAACAATATGTTGAACAAAGTTGAGGGGCTTAAGTTGTAAGAATTGAAACTTGAATTAATTAAAATAAATAAAACAAACCAAACCAAACACCCCACAAAGGGGATGTCTGGTCGACTAGAACAACCAGGGGCGACACCCCCACCTTCAAACTCTCAAAAATCTACTTGAACTCTCAAATTGGAGGTGCAAATCTGGTCCAAACGAAAATCCGAGCATAGAATCGTGATCCTCATCACAAGAGGATTACAAGGTATGTAAAATTTAAGGAAAACTCTCAACTTGAAATTTTCATGAATTGGGAAAAATCTGAAATTAGGGTTGCATGTGTATGTTATGATGATTAAGGAACAACTATAGTGTCTAAGGACAAACCCTAGATCAATAGAAGTTGAAATCATAAGAAATTTTGGGTGAATCCATGAACACCATTGTAGGTGATTAATGAGTTATGTGGAAATTGATGAACACTAGGATATTGGGTGTTCATCTTGTGTAATTTGATAATTTGGAAGTGATTTCAGAAATCTAGAAGCTAACAATCATGTAAAATGTTGATTGAGGTGAAATTAGGGCTAAATGATAAGCTAGAAACTTGTCATATAATCATGTGAAAAATCTGCCCTTAAGGTGTTTGTAAAAATGCCTCAAAGAAGGCTTAAAATAGGAATTTAAAGATTGAACGCATAATTATGATGTTTCGGTGTATTATGCGAAGTAAGGTTTAAAGAAGAGTCCTAAACATGTCTTGAATTGAACTCTATAGGAAAGGATACCGGAACGTCAAGTGGACAAGCCGGTGGTGATTTGCGGTTGAAGGGCGTACACTAAGGTATGTAACTTGACCCGTTACATTAAATAGATTTTGATGATTATTAAATGCATAATTGGATTTTAGAATAAGGGTTGTTTTGAATTAAAGCGGTGACGTCGCTATAATGAATAATAGATCAAATTTGGTTGGAACTCGTTGGTAGTCGTCATAATGGAGGATTCCTTAGACGAGCCAAACGGGTCGAATAATAAAAGTAAGGCATGGTTAATGCTCCGGATTTTGATGGATTGATCTTTGATATTGGATAATATATAACATATTAGAAATACGAGATTTTAATGTATTGGTATCCTAGAAAGCTGAAATCCGAGAGTTGGGTTTTAGTGTAATGAACAAACCAAACAAAAACATGGATTCCCAGGAACTACCGTAAGTTACGGTAGTACCGTAACTTACGGTAAGGGTCAAGTGCTTACGGTGGTTCCCCCCTGTTTTACGGTGAACCAGAAGATTTCAAGACCTACCGTAACTTACGGTGACACCGTAAGTTACGGTGGAACCAGAAAACTTATATTTTATTATTCACAATTTGATGGTTAGATCTTGTGTTTATATACTATATAACAATGTCAAAATTAATGTTTTTACGGTTTTGACCATAGGTGACGTGGTGGACTTTATGGATGGCGATCAAGCATATGATGAAGTACCGAACACTACTTTTGAAGCTTCCGCAATGTTTTTAAATCTTTACTAGACTTGGTTTATAGGTTGTAAACAATTGTTAAGTAACTTTTGAAATGTTTTAACTTAGTGTAGTGGACTAAGGTTATGCTACATGTGAACTTTTTGTATGAAATATTATGTTAAGTAAGGAACTTTTATTACAAACGGTATAATCTATTATTAAAATCAAGTGAGAATTTAAGGGTGTTACAAAAGCCCATAGCCTTGGCCTCGTGAGCCATTTTCAGTCTGGCTTGTAGGAGAGAGATGACAACGGAGCCCTTAAAGCTTTCCCGGTAAGAAACCATGTCCTGTTCGTGTGACATCTGTGCCTCCACGACCATCAAACAAATACCAAATCGATGAAATATTGTATTTCATACTTGGGATTTGTATAAATATGTGTATCATTTGCACATATCAATTCTTCTTCGATTTCGAGATCTAAATCACTTTCTGGAAAGTTATAGCGAACTGATGCGTAAACATAATCAGTTTAATGTGACAAACACTTCGGAACAGTGACATAGGCTTGACATACCTTAAATAAACCTTTACATAACTTAGAAATAAGTTTTGGAAGGTTTGGTGTGTCAAAATCAAGTTTATTCGCTTATAGGGACTAATTTCGACAAACTGCGAAAGTATGCCAATTCGTACTGTAATGAACATTCTGGAACCTGATCATAAGTTAAACATACAATAAATACACTTTACATAGCTTAGAAATAGGCTTTGAGGGGTTTGGTATGCTAAAATAAACTTTTGGGTCAATCAGGGACTAAAAGTGTCAAAAAGTGCATAAGTTTGCATTTTCGCGCATATCTTACGTTCTGAATAGATCCGGACATCCAAAAATTTATGTAATCATTAAAATATTTTATTTTAGTGATTGGCATGATAAAAATCCATTCGTCGCGTAATTTGGATCGTTTTTCGTGTCCATTCGTGTTTCACCGTAATTAACCGAACAACGCAACCGTACGACCAAACGAACAGACATCCGAGATGTTTTTGAGCATATTTTAAGTTCCCTATACTTTAACTTCATTTTAGAGCCTTGAAATGCGGTTAAAGGGGCTTAAACATGTCAAAAATGTATCAAAACCAAGTTTTAGGCCTGCAGGGACTAAAATTGTAATTCTGCCAAAGTTTGCTAGGAGTGGGGCGTAAGCCCAAGCCTATTCTTAAGCGGCCCGCATCAGAAATTCAGCACAAAAACATTGAATCTGGTCTTTGAGCCTGTTTTGATGGTTTTTAACCCCTGATTTTGGATGCTATGGGCTAGATTTGGATGGTTTTTATGTACCCCTTGTATTACAAAACCTTGTGCCCACATGTATGGCCAAGATCGAAGCACGATTTTTGAGGAACGATCCTAACGGTTGTGGGAATTCTATAAATAGCCACAAGTTTTCATTCATTCCTCACACCTTGGTCTTAATTGCTCTAAGTTGAAGTTCAAAACTTCATACCTGAGTATTTTGATCAAGATCTTCCTAGCTTGGACCCTTTGTAAGTATTCTTTCGTGCTTTTATTACGTTTTAAAGAGTAAAAGTCAAACAGTGTTTGACTTTATGCTTTGACCGCTCAATGGTCAACACGAAGTTCGTTTGAACTTCGCAACATAAGCATAATCACGATGGTCATAGTCCCTTGTGACTATACCTACTGATTACCACGTTGATTAGGTATAGTGATGAGTCATAGTTTCGGTCAATATGCGTATTCATGCGTATTTTGCAACCAAACTAATCTTGGGTATCAAAACCGTTTGGTTTGATATTAAACTTGTTTTCTAACTTAGTTAAACATGTTTCAACATGTTTAACTCGTCACTTTTAGTTTTGTGCTTATATAGGGTCGTAAGATAAGCGGTCTAAACAACCGCTTAGACTTTCGAACCCGACCCATTTGGTTGATTGTTAGGATCCGACCAAACATATTTTGTGACCATAGTTGTATAGGGAATAACCTTCTGAGGTTATGCCTTATGGTCACTTTGTTTAGTTAGTTGTATGATAGGTAATTTATATGCATTAGGAAAATGACCAAAATGCCCTTTTTACGCATAAATTCATTTTAAGCATATGTAATCTAATTTTTTTTACATCTAAACTGATTAGGTAACATTATTAGACATGTTAAGGCATATAATACTTGTCATAGGACTAGTTAGGCGGTCCAAACGCGTTTTACGTGAACGAGGCGTTAAAGTAGCGTAAGCTACCTAAACGGGTCGTAATGGGTCGTAAGCACTCAGGTTAGGTTTCTATTTAGTATGTAGGCTTTGTTAAACCATATCGCATGAGTTCCAATACTCATTTGGTTTACGAAACCTCATCCTATCCGATCTTCCGATTTAGGTCCGGTTATTAATGTAGTTATCTACATTAGGTGCCGATTGATTTCTGTGATCCTTATAGCTTAGCTTGGTTTTTATTCAAGACTTCTAAGCATCCTCAAGTGAGTACATAGTCCCCTCTTTTATTGTTTTTCAAACATTTTGGGGTGAAACACATGTGCCTATTCATTGTTTTCATGATTTCAACTGTATGATTATACATGCTAATACTTATCTTTTGACGAATTGAATGATTATCTATGGTTTAAACACAAATTTTTCAAAGATTATAAAACAAATTGTTGGGTTGTACTTAATTTATACATTCATCAAGCCGATTGGTAGTATGATATAGTGCTATAGGACTAGACACCCCATTCCTGTTGTATGGAATGTCAGAAACCAATTTTTTACCAAATAGAAATTGCGTTTGTGGTATTTCTATAGTCTCTAAGGTGTAGTTTGATGCACTAAGGTTTGAATGAATACTAAATCACATTTTCTATTGTATATTTTGATATACTACCAAAGTATAGTTTGATGTGCTCTCAAATGTGATATTATTTACCAAAGTATAATTTGATATACTATGTACAAAACCAACATATATTTTAATATACTATCGACCTTGTTATTTACTAAAGCATAGTTGATATGCTATTTTCAAACCAAAACATAGTTTATATGTTATTTTCAAAACCAAAGCATCGCTTGATATGTTATTTACAAAATCAAAGTATAAATTGATTATACATGAACATTTTTACATTGGTGGTTTGTTTGGGTAAGTGATTTAAATAATGAGGCGTGTGTAATATGATAAAAGCATGGTGGATACACCGCTGGTACTTCCTATATATAAGTGCTTTTAGGATATTACATATTGTAGCGTCATTTAAACCATTTCAATTTTGACATATTACATTTTACACAATTAACATATTTTGTACAAATTCATTTTTACTTGGTTATTTATTTAACCATGCATTATTCTTTTATATCATCAGTTTTCTTACCGATTTTTGTATGATTTATAAAAGAAATCATTTTACAAGGTTCATGACTAATTTTTGTTAAACATATTCTTTAAACTTATAAGTCATGAATCCTAAATTAATAAAACCTATGTATCCCACAGACATTTTTATGCTGACGTACCTATTTTCACATGTGTTTCAGGTGCTGTTGTTAGATGATTATGATGCAAACATAGGATTGGACGAGGGCCTTAGTGACAATAAAAGATGCAAGACTAGTTGATTATGTTATGTATCTTTGTTTTTAAGACTTTGTAACCTCTTGAAATTTAATAAAACAAAATTTCAATTTCCATGTGTTATGAAACAATGATTCTGTTACGACACTCCCCGACGTTTCTGCCACGATTTGTTGTTTTACGTGGTCGGGGTGTGACAGAAGAGTTAGTATCAGAGCTCATGGTTTTAGGGAATTAGGTTATTAGTAATGCTTTGACCTAGTCTATAACCTTCCTAGGACCCTAACACAAGATTCTTGTGTTTAGATCTTAAAACAATACCGTCACTTATCCTTAGGTGACAACCACAACGAGAACACAAATTTCTAATCTGATTTGAAAACCAATCATCTGTTCTAGGATGATTTATTATAAGGTTTTGAACCTTCAAAGTTTTCAAAATCCCGTCAATGTTGGGTCTTATAAGGTGAACACGTGCAATCTGGAAGAGTGGACACCTATACTCTGAGTTTTCTGTCTAAGGCTAGAGTGTTCGTACAAATCCACATAATCGGACCAGTCACTCTTACCTGGGAACTCTTGGGGTGAGTGTCCACTTATAGGCTAAAGCATGTCTTCGCGATACATTAATATGACCCGCTTACTTTGATTAGTCACCGTCTCATTTGTTTGCCTTAGGTAACAAACAAATGATCCTAATTGTTATGCATTGTCATTCTGTTTTGATTATCCGATAACATTTCACTTATTTCCTTCCTATGTCTTCCATTTCCTCTAGAATGTCTCTTCATCGCAACGACACTCAAATGTCCGAGCAGACTACCAGAATAGCCCAACGAATAGGCGTAGTAATCCAGAAGACTGCTGAATTAGCCATTGCCATGTCTCGTCTCAATGATGAAGCCACCCGAGAAGCATCAAAGGAAACAAAAGCCAAGCCTTCACAAAGGTCGAAGATGCGTAAAGCTTCAAAGAATCCTCCAGCCATTGCACCAAATCAAGCAGGACCTAGCCAGGTGGCAGCACCACCAGCCAAGAAGCCATACTTGGGAACTGCTCCTTTGTGCAATCAGTGTAACCTCCATCACCATGCCAGTGTCAAATGTCGAGCGTGTTTCAACTGTGGACTTATTGGCCATACGGCAAGAGTTTGTCGTTCAGTCACTATGCTAAACCAAGCTGTTCAGAACCCTGTTCAAACCCAAGTCAACCCTGCACAAGCTCGTTTCCCGCCTGGTACATGCTACAACTATGGCGAGATGGGTTATTTCAGGATCAAATGACCAAGGTTTTCAATGCAAATCTGACCCACGGATGAGCATTTGGCTGCTTAGAAGATGCTGCTGCTTTGAATAATTTGAATTTTATGCTTTTGCTTTTTTTGTTTTTCTTGAACTCTGAAACAATCGGTTTGGTTTATAAATAAATCGTTGTTCACAATTCTGATGTACAAATGTAGTTACATGTGTGTATGGCATACCCTTATGATACCTACACCAAAGAACTATGTTCTTTACAAACTACTCTTGTAGTTCTCCCATTCTTGTAATCGCTCATGATTTCCTCGAAAATTCTAAGTACTAGTTTCATTCTAAGAAACAAAGTACAAAATATAAGTGACATTTTGAGTAATCACTTTAAACCCTTAGTTAGATAACTAAGGATATTCTTCGATTTCGTACCCATATAATTTCATTCTAGTTTTTATAACAACATGCATAGTATATATTTTTCAAAAACAACCTTCATAATTTCAAAATATTTCATATAGTTTGAAAACAATTTTAACACAATATATTTATTTAACGTATCAAGTGCATGATTTCAAAAGCATTATCCATGTTTTCAAAAACCTTATACATGATTACAAAATTCATCTCACATGATTTTAAAAACAATTTATAAACATATTTTCCTAATACATCTACCATATGATTTCAAAAGTATTATGTAAGGTTTCAAAAACATTTTTGAAAAACTGTTGGATTCTGTATGCCCAAGACACATATTAAATTGATGTGGCTAGTACGTTATGATCCAAATCGAGTCATACCCAAATACAAGCTAGACAAACACTTACAATTTTATTTGTGATATGATCAAACAAATAAATATTAACACTTATAATATTTTGAAATTGGTTTTCTAAATAATTGCACTTGAGAAACTAATAAATTATATGGATAATTTATTTTGAGATAATATTTTATTTTGTTATTTAATGGGCTAAATAACACAATAAAAGGTTATATAAGTCTTAGAACATATGATGTTGTATTTTATAAAAGTTATAAACTATATATATATATATATAAGACTTATATTATTTAAAAGAAAAATTGATTTTGTTAAATAAAAGGTGGGCCGCCCCCAACATATATCTTCCCAAAAATTGTGTGGTCCAATGAAATGGCATGCAATCTTACAAGTTAGAAGGAACATGATTGGGCATTAGTGGTGGCAACATTCTCTCTCATCTTTATAACATTTTGCAATACAAAAATGGAAGATTAACTTGGTTATTTTGGCTCTCAATTTTCAGCCAACATAAGAGGTTTTCCAAGTTTTTCAAGTTTGTCATAAGTGTGTTAAATCCTAGCTACAATCAATGTGTTTGTTGGAAGCTTGGGGTATACAAGCTTGAGGTCTTCTACTCTTGAAGGCAACCATTCAAGAAGCATCATCCCTTTCATTTCCTATTACTCCAAGAAGGTAGTATTCTAAACACTCTATGGTTGTGTTTGATAGTATGCATGTTCATATATGGATCCGGGTTTTGGGATTTTGCATATAAATGAAATTTATATCTTAAAAGTAACATATTTTAAATATTATTTCCGCTGAGTTTTGATTTTATTCGGATGAAATCGCTTTGATAAACATGTGAAAATCTCAACAATGGCATCAAGAGCTGCTTATATGTGTGCATGCTTCAAGAGATTAAAAATTTCGGATTTCGGGTTTGAACAAAACCCTATGGCCGAAAATTTTAATATGGTTATCCCTTTGTTTTTCAAGATTATTTTCTTACATGCATAAGGGAATCTTGAAAAATTATTTCATATGGATGATTTGTTTGTTTGGACAAAACTTACCTTTTCGGTTTTTAGTTCATGGCCGAAAATGGTTATAAAAGGGAACCATTTTTGCTTCTTGATTTTAATATATATATGTGTATATATATTTTGGTGCATATAACCTAGCCACGACCTTGAGTTGAATGATTGTGTTGTGATTTATTTTATTAATTATTTCAATGGGTTGTATTAATTATTATTTTTGTTCTTCCATTTGTAAGATATGTAAAAGAAGATGCACACAAAAATGCATTTTTGCTTCTTGATTTTAATATATATATATATATATATATGTGGATAAATAGATTAGGTGCATTTTATTTTTACTAGAAAAATGTATTAGGATATTTTTTTTGTAAAAGAAGATGCACACAAAAATGCGTTTTTGGTTTTGGCTAATTTCGGGCCTAAAGGACTTCATAGTTCTTAACGGGATTTTATCCCGATAACCAAAACACATTTTTGAAGTCCAAAGGAGTTTGGAGCTGAATATAAAAGACTTTAGGAAGCTCAAAGAAAGTGGAGAAATCACAACACAAGAAGGAGACTTGAAGCATTTTGATGCGGAATCAAGTGAGAGTTCAACGACACATCAGTTGTGTCATTTTTCACCCCTTAGGAAGGACCTTTTGGCACACTTGTTTCGGCTAACAAGTGTTGTCAAAATAGTTGGCTATGGTTATGCACCTATTATGTATGTTATGCTTGTGTGGTTGTTTATTTATATTGTTTTAATGATATGTCAATATGCATGAATTAACAAACTAATAATCAACAACAAGCTTAAAATTGGTTCTTTACAAAATCATTAAAATGGTTAATAAAGGTTTTATTAAAAATTAATGATTTCATAATAAAATGAGTTTTATTAAAAAGAACCTTGAAAATTTGTTTTCACTAAAGTACCATTGATTTGAATGTATGCAAATGTATGGTACATAATATTTTCTAAACTAGAATTTTGAAATATTAAAAACCCTTTTATAAAACAAGTCAAACACCATCCTTTTATACAACACTCGAATCACTTGGGACTCTTATTGAGGGATAAAGGTCACCTAACCACATTTGAGGGAACTTGTATGTTCGAGGTGGGTTTACCATGTTTGTGGGATAAAGGTCACCTAACCACTTATGTGTATAAACTCACACGTGTGTGTAAGTTGGACGACTTGATTTGGAAACCATGTGCTTAGGGTCACCGAAGCATGGCGGACAAAGGTGTTGATGGGATTAAACATGCCAACTAAACATAAAGATGTTTAACCGATCCCATATGGCTTGAAATTGCAAAGAATTGCAATTGTCAAACATTGACTACCTTGTTAATTTAAATAGAGGGATAAAGGTCACCTAACCAATATTTAAATGTAACGTTGGATTCTAGATTTTAATTATTAATTGTCTTTAAGACACAAAAGGGTATTAATGATTAAAATATAATAATATCGAAAATACTAAATTGAACTTGTTAAATTTTGTAGATCGCCGCTAACAATGCAAACCCGATTAACCAAACCGTCCGAAACCTATCACTAAGAACCATCCTTGAAAAGGATCGTATCAACCATAACAACTTCATGGATTGGTTTCGAAACTTGAGAATCGTTCTCAAGCAAGAGAAGATATCCTATGTGTTAGACGATCCTATTCCCGATGAACCTAACGTGGAAGATGTGGAAGCCTACAAGGATTGGGTTAAGTATACCGAGGACTCCATGCAAGCCTCATGCCTCATGTTGGGAACTATGATTCCCGAAATTCAAAAGGATTTTGAACAACACGGGGCATACGACATTATTACCCAGTTAAAGGAAATGTTCCTACAACAAGCAAGGGTAGAACGCTTCGAAACTGTTCGGGCGCTTCATGCATGTCGAATGGAGGAAACCCAATCGGTATCATCTTATGTCCTTAAGATGAAAAACCACATTGATCGCTTCGAAAGGCTAAATTGTCCCGTCTCTAAAGAGTTGGCTACGGATTTGATCCTCAACTCTTTAACAAAGAAATTTGAAAGCTTTGTAATGAATTACAACATGAATGGATGGGACAAGAGCATTGGTGAACTTCATGCAATGCTCAAAACGGCCGAAGCAGGAATGGGCAAAAAGGATTTACCCGTCCTAGCGATCAATGAAGGAGGCAACAAGAAGAGGTCCCACCCCGACTCTAAAGCAAACTATGCTAAAAGAAAGGGATACGTCAAGGGAAAGGGAAAGGGAAAAGCTAAAGCAGAACCCGCCAAACCAAAAGAGAAGAAGCAAAAGGTTGTTACGAATGACCCATGTTTTGGATGTGGTGAGATAGGACACTGGAAGAGAAATTGTCCAACCTATCTCAATGAGTTGAAAAACAAGAGGGATGCAGGGCAAACCTCAGGTACTATCTTTATGTTACATGTTGAGCTTAATGATATTTCTTCTAACACGTGGGTACTAGATACAGGATGTGGAACTCATATTTGCAATTTGTTGTAGGGGTTCAAACGAAATAGACATTACAAAAGGGGAGACGCTAGTCTCTTTATGGGCAACAGAGCAAAAGTTGAAGTCGAAGCTCAAGGAGACTGCGTTTTAAAGCTTCCAAGTGGTTTGGAAGTCATTTTGAAGAATGTTTTATATGCTCCTAGTTTGAGTAGGAACATAATTTTTGTTTCCCTTTTAAAACAATCTGGTTTCAATTTTGGTTACTTGTTAACTATGACATTTACGTTTCTAAGAATGATGTGGTTTATTTTAAAGCTATGTCTTTAAATGGTATTTATGAATTAGATCAAGATAACACATCATATGATAGCTCAATGTACCAAGTAACCAACAAGAAACTCAAAATGGATTTGAGTGATTCCTATCTATGGCATTGTCTCCTTGGACATATAAATAAGAATCGCATGTAAAAACTTCAGAGGAATGGTCTTTGAAACGAATGAAGATGATTCATTTGATGCATGCGAATCTTGTTTACAAGGCAAAATGACCAAGACACTCTTTAGTGGAACATTTGAAAGGGCTAAAGACTTATTAGGTATCATACATTCGGATGTATGTGGTCCTTTTAAGCCGATGACTAGGAATGTTGAAAGATACTTCATTACCTTTACCGACGACAATAGTCGTTATAGTTATGTGTATTTACTAAGATACAAGGATGAGGTATTTGAAATGTTCAAAGACTTCAAAAGTGAAGTAGAAAATCAACTCAAGAAAACAATCAAAGTCCTTCGCACCGTCAGAGGAGGTGAATACCTTAGTGGTGCTTTTCAAGATCATCTTAGGAGTTGTGGGATTATCTCACAACTAACTCCACCTGGAACACCACAAAACAATGGTGTGTCCGAAAGGAGAAATCGAACTCTATTAGATATGGTTCGATCTATGATGGCTAGAAGCGCATTACCTCTATCGTTTTGGGGTTACGCTTTGCTCTCTGCAGTCTGTATACTAAATATGGCCCCAACCAAGAAAGTGGGAAAGACACCTTTTGAAATATGGCATGGAAACCCTCCATGATTATCATTCTTAAGGGTTTGGGGTTGTTGTTGGTGCATATGTCTGTCGCCTTCGTCTTGTATCGAGTCATGTATTAGATTAGATAGAACAAGACACGTAGTACGAAAGAAACGCGAAACAGGGATGAAACAACATGTTTACACGAAGTGACCAGTTCGTGCGAACTGGCAGTTCGTGCGAATTGGCATGTACTGCTTCATGCGAACTGGCCATTCCTGTATATAGGTGTTCTTGGTTCTTCATTTGTAACTTTGGATTCCGGTAGCGAAGCTCTGACGAAGTGTCGCCAAGCCTGTAAAACTTTGTGATATCAATCTAATCGACATTTAATCTACTTCTAAGTGCAAACCAAGCTGATACAACATCAATACGTCTGTTTCCGCCTTTCGTATTGGTCGAGAACTCTTCTGATTGTCTCGTTTGATCGATTCACCGATCCTACATGTGGTATCAGAGCTCAGGAGGAAGAGTTCTTACCATTTCAGCTTGTTTTCACCGATTAAAACTCATTTTTACTGATTTCTTCTCATTTCTACTCATTCTTTTACACTTTTTCATCAAATTAACTAAGATTTCACAGATAAAATGGGCTGATTTTGACATATAACACGCAAAACACTGTTTTAATCAATCCCTGAAAAAATCAGAACTTAATTCAACCTAAAACCTGATCTAATTTGACAAAAAGACATCAGTTCATTCGAACATGGCTCAGATCGTGTGAAATTAGGGTTTCAGTTCGCACGAAGTTGAACCAGGTCGTGCGAAGTCATGCCAGTTCGCACGGTTTGATCAGTTAGTGAACCAGTTCGCACGAGGTAGTTCTAGTTGCGTGATAGTGATCCAGTTCGTTTGGAATAGGTTCAGTTCGTTTGATTTTGACATCAGTTCGCACAGTTTGAGATATAACCAGTTCGTTTGAATTTGACCTCAGTTCGCACGAAGTGAAAAGTGTATCAGGTCGTTTGGAAATTAAACCAGTTCGCACGAAGTGAACCTTCAGTTCGTTTATAACTCAATTCGTTTGAAATCCACCAGATCGCACCATAGTCAGTTCGTACCAATTCAGGTCGTTTGTGTTTAAATCCCAGGTCGTACCAAGTTAACCAGATCGTTTGAACTTTGTGTCAGTTTGAAATTTCAAAACCGAAACATGGATTCTGAATTTTATAATGCATTTGCTACTGCCCTGGGTACTCCTGTTACCGTTGCTCAGAGTGTGACTATGGAAAATGAAACGGGAACGTTACAGAAACCTCCTAAGTTGATGAGCATTGAAGAATATTACAGTTGGCAAGAACGTTTCGAAAACTGGGTTCAAGCAAATCATTTAAGGTCATGGGAGTGTATTGAAACTAAATATGTTCGACCACGTAATAATATGGGAGTTACAAAGAATATTTTTGAATTTACTGAAAAAGAGAGGGAAATGTACAAAGCTGAAAAAATGATGATCAGTTTACTTTAACAAGTTGTGACAGAAGACATTTTCATATTACTTAAACATGATGATAGTTCACGTTGGATTTGGGAAGCACTTCGTACAAAATTTGAAGGAAGTACTGAGATGATCAAGAATAAAAAGTCACTTTTGAAGAAAGAATTTGAAATGTTTTCAAGTTTGCCTGGTGAAACTACAAAGACTCTCATTGAGAGATATTGTCATCTAGTGCATTCAATATCACGGTTGGATATTACTAAAGATCATGAGGAATGGGTTGAAAAATTAGCCGATGCTTTACCTCAAAAAGAATGGGGTACATATCTTATGATCTTGAAGAATACCGGAGAGTATGATAGATTGATAATTGCTCAGTTCATTGAAAGACTTGAAGGACAAGATCTTGAACAAAAGATCGCTAAAATGAACAATTCAAGTGGTCAACAAGATATCAAGTTGTATTTCAAAGTGAATATTCAAAATGTTGAAGCAAGTTCGAAGATCCAAACCGCTTTCAGCGCAGAAAACTCATCCGGATCACTCAATCAAAGCTCAATCAACAACAATGGATTTTCTTCATATCCAAGTGTTAATTCTAATGTTTCAAATCCAACTTATCAGTCTCAAAGCTCAAACAATGGTAATGGTAATGTGTTATAATGCAACATTGCGTTGCATCTTCAGAACAGTCAGAATTTCTCTGAAGAAGTCGCTAAAGGTCATATGGCATTACTAGTTACCGTGTTAGAATCATATGAGAGTTTGGTTGCGGGAAGAATCGGAAATCCTATGTTAACAAAAGAAGATTACGATCAGACTGAAGCTGAGGAAATGGAGCTAATGGATATTAAGTGGTGTTTAGCGAGTGTGTTGAGGAGAGCTGAGAAATTTAAGCAGATTACCGGAAGAGATGACTTACGTGAAGCTAATGTTTCTACTTTAGGTTTTGATAAGTCTAAAGTTACTTGTTTTCGGTGCAGGGAAAAAGGACATTTCAAGAGGGAATGTACCAACCGCGAAGCAAGTGGAGCTCAAAATCCATTCGGCAACAATGATTATCATCGAAAAGCATTTATCATCAGGTAGCTCAACAACCGTCATCATCCAGTGCTAATTCGATTGAAGATGGAAAGAAGAAAGCTTATCTAGTTAATCAAGAAGATGAAAGATTGCTAGAGGGATTTAGCTGGGACAAATATATTCCGGCTGAAAGTAACTCAAAGTTTAGAGCATTTATTGCACAGATCATTCAAGAGCCAGAGTTGATGAAAGAATGGATGGATGTGTTTGCAGATGATGAGAAAAATCAAGATGGAGAGTCTGTCTATTCAGAAGATAGTTCAGAAAAGAGACCAATCTTTGATCAATCATCAATTGATAGCAGTGATGATGATGAAGAAATTAATCAAATAAACATTGGTAAAACTCATCTATCTCCTGAAAGTTTCAAATTTTATTTTGCAGATAAATTGGAGAAGCTAAAGGAGAAACGAGCAGCAAAAGAAAAGAAAGAGGTAAAATGTGAGAATGTTGCTCAGGAAGAGAAGTATGAACAGAGTAAAGAAGCTAAAGTGATTGAAAAGATTGTAGAGGTCACAAAACCTTGTCTGAAATGTTTGGAACCATGCAAACGTTGTGAAGAGAAAGATAAGAAGTATAGTGAGCTCGACAAGATGAAAGAAAAATTATTGTTCGATGTTAAGTACATGAAAGAATCTTATGATGTGTTGAACAGAACAGTAAACAAGTTGGAAAGGACAAACTCAGAAAGAGAAGATGCTTTGACAATGATGAATGCAGTGATGATGTCTAAGCAGAAGGCCATCAATCACTATATTGAAGAGTGTGCATAGTTGAAGCAGGAATTGGAGACTGAAAAGATTGAGAATGAAAGAATCTGACGATTGCTAATGGATTACTCAAGTTCTGATTACTTGATTGATAGAATTTATCCAACAGTTACAGGTTTTGAAGCCTTTCAAGATAAGAAGTCTGAAGATACGGATACTGGTAAGAAAAAAAGTGCAAATTATAAAAAGTGTTCGCCTCCAGTTTGGGAAGGGTATTCACCGAGACATCCAAATTCGGAACAAGTAAAAAAGGCAGTCAATATAAAGTTAAAGTCTGAAACAACTGACGAGTTACCAGATAACATTGATGTTACATTCACATCGTCTGACACTGATCATGAGTCTGAGTTAATAAAGAAAGTGATCGATCAGGTGTTAGATAAGGATGAGGAGACCGAGTCAAAGTCTGAATTTGAGAATTCGAGTTCATCAGTCAACAGTTCGAAATCATTGGTCAAAAGGGTTTACAATAAAGAATTTCTGTTATAAAAAAAATAATTTGAATGATGAACCAATCAAAGTGGCATATATTTTGAATGATTCAGACAAATTATATTCTGATGAGGAATTTCCAATTAAAATGTGAAAATTGGAAAAATTAAAACAATTTTTAAATTGATAAAAATAAAGTTTTCAGAAATAAAAAATAAAATGGAATTTTCAAAACCTAAATATACTTCTAGAGTTCAACAACGTTTAAACAGGAAGAAAGGTTTCGGTTCAGGTCATCAAAAGAAACCGAATCATAAAAGCAATTTCAAAAAGAAAGGATTGGGTTTTGATGTTGAAAATAATCAAAATAGTAAAGATTTTAAATCAAAAACTTTATTTGTTTCAGCTGCTTCTTCAGAGGAAGAAAAAGAAAAAGATTTCTGGAAACAGTCCGACAAGGAGTTTCTTGCTGAAAAACAAAAGTTTGAGAAGACTGTGTTTGGAACCAAAAAGGAAACAAGAACTTGCTATAGATGCAATGAAGTTGGTCACATCGCCTAGAACTGTCCAATGGCAACCAACACAAAACAGGAAGTTCTTTCAAAGTTCAAAGAAAAAGTTGTTGATAAAACTGAACCACCAACTGAAAAATTCAAAGTGTTTAAAAATTCTATATTTTAAGTTGGTGAATGTTCTAAAAGGTTGTACAAACGAAGAGTGAATCTTAACAACCAAATGTGGGTTGCTAAGAAATCAGATATTAAATCTGGCGATGAATCTGACTCGTCAAAGTCAGAGGAGCCAAAAAGAGAAAATTTAGTTCCGCCAATGGATGACACAAACTTTCCACCATTGTGGGCTGAAAATTTAAAATCAAAATTTGGAAAAGTGGAGATTTCGAATCAATTCTATTCTGAAAAGAAAGAATTTGATGTCGAAAAAGCGTTTAATGGCAAAGTGAAAGATATCTTTGGTAAGATGGTTGATGGAAGGGAAAAAGGGGTAAAAGAATTTTATGAATCAAAGAGGAGAACTTACCCACCGAGTGAAAATAACTCGGATGCACCCAAAGATGGTCAGGCTTGGGTGTCTGTATTCTTTGCTTAAAAATCCTGACTTTCCGGAACTCCCAGGTTGGTAATTGGGGAGTAGGAATCGGCATCTTTCTTGAGAAATTCACAACTATGAAATTTCGACTTACAAGTGGTATTGTTGATAAGAACCTTCAAGTGTCATCATTCTTGAAAAATGTTTTGAAAAATGTCAAATGATAGTTTTTACAAGTGGTTAAAAGAACAATGTGATGAAACCCCATGTTTGTGAAATGACAAATAAACTAATTTTCCGGAAAAACTATTTGATTAAAACAAACTTAAGTGTTTTGAAATCATAATGGGAAAATAGTTTGTTGTCAGGGGGAGTTTTGATTGTTTAAGCCAAGTTGATGGCGATTTGAAGCAATTCACATTAGTTTGTCATTTTACTTTGAATAGTTGACAGTTTATTGTTTACATTTTCAAATTTTCCCAGAAAATAAAAATTGAAACATGTTTTTGATTTTAGGGGGAGTAAAAAATTTAGAAATTTTGAAAATTTGAAAAATCCAAAAACATGATAAAATCTAAAATCCAAAAACATCGAAAAATCAAAAATGAGTTTTGTTGTGAAAAATAGGAAATGCTAGTACATCAGTAGACTATCACAGTATGCTAAAGAATTGGAAAGTTAAAATCTGATAAACGGTCTCACTGATGATATGCCAGTAGGTTTTCGCATGCTTAGAAGATTGTGTTCGAGATATAAACCTAAATATCAAATACTTACTTATTTCGTGGGGAACATCTCTCAGATATATAGGTAACCCCTGAAATCTTGTTTGAAGGGCTTTCTATTTCTGACATACTAGGTCTTTGTGCGTGATGATATATGGGGTATTATACCGGGACATATGATTTTGCAGGAGCAATAGCCTAGTCCTCGTATAATACTTTGCACAACTTTAATCATAAAGCTCACCCTCAGCATAAAAAATGATGAAACATTGAAAAATGCTAATCATGTGCTGTTGAAGAAAAGATTCTCTAAAGGGAACAAACATAAAGTCGAACCATCATCGCTCTGATTTTGCGGAAGCATTAGCCTAAGCTCTCATGGTCTCGCATTTACCCTTTACAGATATCATTAGTGTACATTCACCTGTAAGACTGAATATAGGAGTCTGGATACAGGAGTATATTCTGAGGTGGTACACGCGAATAAGTTTAAGTTCTTTGAAACACTAATCTCGTATCTCGAAACAGTTGAACTTTGTGTGAAAATTTAAGTGGATCAGTATACTGACAATCTAAGTGAATCGTTTAGAACTTAAAGTGTTTTAAGCTCAACGGTGCTAGTGATTTGTCATAAACTGATATGATCTTCTTACACAAACTCACAAAAATATTGTCTGTAAATATTTCGTTAATGCTTTTCATTAGTATGTTTTAGCATAAAATTTTGAAAATTCAAAAAGATTTTATTTCATCTTATTTTCGACAACTGATGTTGGAAAGCTGATTTTCAAAATTCCGAGTGCTAAATATGATGAACAACAGTGGGTTGGGAGAGTTTATTTAAATTGAGAAATGATTTTGAAATGATTAAATAGTTCATTAATTTGAAACCAAATTTGTGTGTTACAAATACAAGTGGTTAATTTGAGAAATGTTATAAGATATCTACAAGTGGTTTCTAAAATTGTTAAATTTTTAAAAAGTTGAGAAATTTACTTTTGGGTAGAGATTTGTGCAGATTCCCGTGTCTAAGCCTGAGCAGAGTTTGAGCCAGGACACGATCTTGGAACGAGTGCTATATCAGATTGCAATCCCGGAATAGCTTAAGGGGGAGTCTGTTAGCAAAGGGGAGTATGTTAATTGGAAGATAAAGATTGAGGATGCTTACAGAGAAAGATACTTTGGAGAGAGCGAGAAGACTGATCAAGACTGAAGACTCGTCATACTGAAGACTCGTACCGAAGACTCGTCAACATCCAAGGGGGAGTTTGTTGGTGCATATGTCTGTCGACTTCGTCTTGTATCGAGTCATGTATTAGATTAGATAGAACAAGAGACGTAGTACGAAAGAAACGGGAAACAGGGATGAAACAGCATGTTTACACGAAGTGACCTGTTCATGCGAACTGGCAGTTCATGCGAACTGGCATGTACTGTATCATGCGAACGGGCCATTCCTATATATAGGTGTTCTTGGTTCTTCATTTGTAACTTTGGATTCCGGTAGCGAAGCTCTGCCGAAGTGTCGCCAAGCTTGTAAAACGTTGTGATATCAATCTAATCAACATTTAATCTACTTCTAAGTGCAAACCAAGCTGATATAACATCAATACGTCTGTTTCCGCCTTTTGTATTGATCGAGAACTCTTCTGATTGTCTCGTTTGATCGATTCACCGCTCCTACAGTTGTGAAGCTTATGTTAAGCAATACACCCCAAATAAATTGGAAGTCCGATCTACTGAGTGTATCTTTGTAGGATATCCTAAAGATGATATATGATATTATTTCTACGATCCAACCGAGCAAAATGTATTTGTTGCTCGAAAGGGTAAGTTCTTAGAAGCTAAGTTCCTTATGGAAGGAACTAGTGATAGAACAGTGGAACTTGAGGAAGATCAAGAACCACAAGACGTTACACGTTTGGTTGATTCTAGCGCTCAACAAGAAGTTGTTGAAAATGATCAGGAGGTTGATCAATACGCACAAAATGTTCGCAGATCTGGTAGAATTGGTAGTCCACCTGAAAGATATGGATTTTTCATGGATGGATGCTACGTGGTAGATTCAGATGAACCAACCACATACCATGATGCAATGTCAAAATCCGATTGTGACAAATGGCTTGAAGCCATGAACATAGAGATGCAATCCATGTTTGACAACCAAGTTTGGGAATTGGTTGTGCCACCACTTAACTCTAAAGTAGTTGGAAGTAAGTGGATTTTCAAGAAGAAAACTGATATGCATGGTAACTTGGATACTTATAAAGCAAGACTTGTAGCAAAAGGTTTCACTCAAACTTAAGGGATTGATTATGATGAGACCTTCTCGCCTGTGGCAATGCTAAAGTCAATCAGGATATTATTTGCCATAGCTGCATATTATGACTATGAGATCTAGCAATTGGATGTCAAAACGGCTTTTCTTAATGGATATCTTGATGAAGATGTCTATATGGTTCAGCCTGAAGGTTTTGTCGATCCAAAACATCCTGACAAAGTATGCAAGTTAAAGAAGTCAATCTATGGATTGAAACAAGCATCGAGAAGTTGGAATCACTATTTTGATGAAGAAATTAAGAATTTTGGATTCATCAAGAACGACGATGAAGCTTGTGTGTACAAGAAAGCTAGTGGGAGCATCATCACTTTCTTAGTACTGTTTGTCGATGACATTCTACTATTTGGGATTCACATTCCAACCATGGAAGGTGTAAAAACGTGGCTTGGAAGTTGTTTTTCCATTAAGGATCTTGGTGAAGTCGCCTACATTTTAGGAATAAAGATCTATAGGGATAGATCAAGGCGCTTGATAGGTTTAAACCAAAGTGCATAAATTGACAAAGTCTTGAATAGGTTCCAAATGGAGAACTCTAAGAGAGGTTTGTACCTATTCAAAAGGGGACAATATTGAATACATCTCTGTTGGTGCATAAATGTATGTTAACTTCGTCTTGTATCGAGTCATGCATCTAGATAGGATAAACCAGTGTTCAGCTGGTCAGAAAACAGGTTTTGTAAGTTTACGGGTAATTTCGCACGAAATTACATAAGGGTAATTTCGCATGTGTAGAACCATGCGAAATTACTCACCCTATAAATACCCAACCTGCTGATTCATTTGTAACTTTTCCGATTCAGAGCCGAGGTGCTGCCAGTTTTTCAAGCAATCTGTAAAAGCTTTGAAATCAATAATAAGAAGATAATTCAATATACAAGACAATTAGAAGTGAATCAAGCTGTTTTCAAGTCAATCCATCTGTTTCCGCATTTTGAATTGATTAGAATTCTTCTGAACGACTCGTTTGGTCATGAAAACGATCCTACAAGTGTTATCAGAGCTCAGGAAGAAGAGTTTATACCAATTCAGCTTATTTTCATCACTTCTACTCCTTCTTTTCAAAATTAAACGAGATTTTACGGTTAAAATGGTTTAATTTTCACACATTACACGCGAAACACTGTTTTATTGAATCCTTAAAAGAATTGGACCAAAATTCGAACAAAAACCGGATCAATTTGACAAAATGGTGGCCGAAATGATGATGTCATCATAATTTCGCTCGAAGTTGTCACTGTAATTTCGCACAGAATTACATTTTGTGGCTAATTTCGTTTGAAAGTGCTCATAATTTTATACGAAATCATATTTCGCTTGAGGATTTCATACGAAATTACTAATTTCGCACCAAGTTGGCTTAATTTCGCTTGAAACTAAGCTAATTTCGCTCGAAATCATATTTCGCTTGGTAATTTCGCTCGAAATACCTAATTTTGTTTGAGTGGGTATTTCGTGTGAAGAAGTAATTTCGTTTGAAAGCTATTTCGTGTGAAAGGCTTGAAATCTATTTTCGTTTGAAGGTTGTTATTTCGTTTGAGTTATAATTTCGCGTGAACTAATTTCGCTTGAAAGTGCTTTTGTAAAAATCAAAAATTTTCTAAGTGTTTGTTGATTGTTTCAGATATGTGAAGATGGATGAGTTTATGAATCCGTTTAGTGACATGTTTGCTTTCACGGGAAACACCGGTGATGATACATCAAATAACACAAATGAAAATGCTCCTAATCCGAGTGCAAAGAAAACCCTGTCTGATGCTTTAAGTGTGGAGAGTGCATCTGGCACATACAACAAACCTCCTAAACTGATGGCGATTGAAGAATACAATAGATGGGCTAAAAGGTTTGAAGAGTGGCTAAAAGCATTTGCGTATCTAAGCTGGAAAAGCTTGAAGAATGGTTTCCATATCGGAAGATCAGATTAAGAAAATTTAGAAGGCACTGATCATGTAGAAAGTTTTGTTGCTGAACAACAGTGCATTGCATTGCTTCATCAGTCTGTGAGAGACGACATAATATCATTGATTGAGTACACAAATGCAAAAGATCTATGGGAGAAATTTAGAGTGAAATGTGTGGGTAGTGCTGAGATAGTCAAAAAACAAAAAGAAGTTGTTAAGAAAATAATTTGATTTGTTTGGGTGTTTGAAAAATGAATCTGTGCCAAAGATGATTGAAAGATTCGGGTATTTGAAGCTGGAACTTGCAAGACACGGAATCGTGTACACTCAAGAAGAATTGGTTGACAAAGTGTTTGACTCACTGCCTGATGATAAAGACTGGTAGTATTTTGCTTTGATGCTGAAAAACACAGTTGAACCAACCAAACTGATGGTTGATTTGTTAATCGAAAGATTGGAAAGTCATGATTTGGAGATCAGGAAATCGAACAAAGTCAACAACTCTTCATATCAACAGAATGTTGAGCTGTATTATCGAGGAAGTATGATTCCGAAGACTGCATCACCAAAAACAGCATTTTCAGCAGAAAATTCAAACACGGTGAATCAAGAAACTCCAAGTAGTGGCTATCATGGAGGTTCATCCTCAACTGCTCAAAGTCAATCACTTCCAAAGAATCTATTTCAGTGCAACATTGTTGTGGATCTCAAGAATGCACAGAATTTCAGTGAAGAATCCGCCAAGCAACAAATGGTGTTTTTGGCATCTGTATTAGAATCCTATGAAAGCCTCGTAGCCAGAAAGATCAGAAACACTAACCTCACCAAGGAAGATTATGACCAAATTGACCCAGAAGAGATGGAGTTGATAGATATCAGATGATGTATGGCTAGTGCAGTCAGACGAGCACAAAGATTCATGGAGATTACCGGTAGACATTCTATTGGTGGACCTTCAACCAAGCTAGGGTTTGATAAGTCGAAGGTCACGTGCTTTAAATGTAAACAAAAGGGACATTTTAAAAGAGAATGTTGAAATGCATATGCTGATGATACGGCAAATCCGTTCCGTGAAGATTATTACAATAGAGCCATCTATCATCAAAACAAATCTGAATCCTCCCAGAATGAAGCAGATAGAAGAAACTCCCAAAGAAAAATCCAGAGCACTTGCTGTTATCCATGACGATGAGGGATATGATTGGAGTGAAGTGTTACCAGAAGAAGACACAGTGGGCTATGCGTTTGTGACAAAGATTGTTCCTTTTAAAGATTCTAGAACAGAAGAAGAGAAATACATCAACAGAAAGATGTCAGCCCAATTCAGGATTAGCAGAATCTATCGTATATACAAAGAAGCTAAACAGGCGAAAAGATGGGATGCTGATAGAGAATGTTACCTAGATCCCAAGGGAAACATTGATGTTGATCCAAATACTGTTGATATTGAAACCCTCACCAAACAAATTGCTGAAGAAGAAGAAGCCAGACAGAGAGAGTGGTGGGGAGGAGGAGAAGCTGAAGAAAAGGAAAAGGAAAAAGAGAAGGAGCTGCAGACAAAGAAAGTTGATGACGGGATTATTGACACGTCACAAGAATTCACAGCTGAGAATTTGAAGAAGATGGCTGACAAAGTGTTTGCTGCGAAAGAGCTAGAGGTAGTTTCTGGTTCTGGCACTGAGTCTAAAACCAAGGTCAGTCAGAATGATGCAACCAATGAGTCAGGTAAGAAAACTAAAACTGAGAGCGACTGCAAAAATTGCATGAAAGATTGCAAGGTTTGTAGTACACTTGCTTACCTCAGCGTTAAAAAGACCGAAGAACTGACAGGAAGAGTCAGAGATGTTGAAGATCAGATCTTAAACCGTGACAAAATGTTAAAAGCTTCAAATGAACGATTAAAAGAAGTAACTGAGAAAATCGAAAAAGATAAAAGTGACGTAGAAAGAATTAGGAAAGAAAACGAAAAAATTAATTCATGAAAATCGTCAACTTTTAGAAAATTTTGAGAAGCTAAAACGCACGGTAAAAGATTCTGATGAGGGAAATGGTAAGACAAACAAAGAAAATGTTCAACTGTCAGGTGTTCTTAGGGTAAAAGAAAAGTTAATCAATCAACAACTGGATGAAATTGCTAAGTTGAAGCTTCAGTTTCAAGAAGCTAAAATTGAAAATGAACGCATCCAGTTGAAATTCAACAGTTACCAATCTGCAAGCTTTGTTCTTCAACATATAGTTCCTAAACCAATTGGGAAGAACAAAGCAGGCGAAGATGTATACTTTGATGGAACCGGGGTTGGATTTCATCAGGTTCCACCACCTGTTTTAAACAATTTTTCAAAGAAAAAATCAGGGTTGGTTAATGATGAAGAAGAAAGTGAAGTTAAGCTTCTAGACACAATTGATGTTACATTCACTACATCATCTGATGAAGATAGTGTCCAATATGAAATTGTTAAAAGCATGGCTGAAAATGTTTTGAAAACTGAAAGTGACACTACTGAGGATGATGAATGTTTTTTGGATAAATACATTCCAAAATCAAAATCCAAAAACAACTTAAATGAAGAACCTAATCTTGTGATGTACAAGATGGCGGGATCTAATAAGTTGTATTCGGATAGTGATTTTCCTTTGGAGAATGTGAATGTGGACAAATTGAAAAATGTGTTCAAGTTAGTTGAAATTGATGTGTCTGAAATCGAAGGTGTGAAACGTACAAAGAGGCATTTGAATTTTGAAAAAGATAAGTCTTATTATAAGAAACCTGTTATACCGCCGCGTTTTTCTAACAACTATCAAAACAAATGGTCGGATGGTTATAAGGGTGGTAAGAATAATCAAAGAAGGAATTTTCAAAACAAGTAGTTTGTTGAGAAAAAGGTGTTTGTAAAAAGCTCGAGTTCTCATTCTGAGCAAGAATCTGAGATTTTTTCAAAATCAAATGAAGAGTTTTTTGAAGAAAAGGTCTTACAGCCTCAGACCGAAGGCACAAGTCGGGTAGTTGATACTCGTACATGCTTTAAGTGCAACAAAGTTGGACACATTGCACGAAAGTGCACCAACTTAAAGCCTAAGTCTGAAGTTGTTGAGAGTCAGAAAAAGAAAGCTGATGCAAAAGGAAAAGCTCAAATGGTTGTTGAGAAGAAAGTTTTGAAAAATGAGAACGTCAAGATCAAAACTGAACCCGTAAAGAATGTGGTAACTAAAAATGACAAATTTTACAAACGGGTTGCTTCGCCTCAACAAGCATAGAAACCAAAATCAGTTGATAAGAAATCAAGTTCTCCAAAACCAAAGGTGTCTAAGACTCCAAAATCATCATCTTCAACTTAGAAGATATATGTACCTTTGGATGTACAAAAGAAAGATCAATCATCTGGTCAACCTCTTAAAAATGATTTCTTTTTATACAAAGAGGTTGAGATTGGGTCTGAGGAGAGCTTAAAGATGAAAGACAAGAATTTTCCACCACTTTACATTGCAAAAACTCACTTAAATGTCAAGCTACCTGAGTCAAAAGAGGCTTGGGTGGCATCCAAATCTAACTAAGTATTTGTGATATGTGAAGGAGCTTCCAAGATCTGTTTCACATTGGATTATGGATAGTGGAGCTTCTCGGCACATGACGGGGAAGAAAACCCTATTGTATTGTTAGGATCTGAGGCTTTCATGATTGTGTTTGTTTGTGAGATTTGAACAAATCAAATAGATATGAACAGTTTTAAGTGCAGCGGAAATGAATAACAAACTTTGTAAACACAATCAAAGGAGAATATAGTTTGATAAACAATTGCTTTTCATAGAGTCGAAAGATTACATCAAAAGCAAAAGGTTACAATGCAAGCTTACAGACTAAACTCCCCCTCAGCCTGATACTTCAGAGTTGGTTGCACAAGATGAAAGGATTGAATTGAGGAGAAGAACTCTCTCAAAACGAATCAAATATAACAGTACAGAGTACTGTCATATTTATAGGCAAACCAAACTACTGATGTACCTCAGCTGACGTCACCATGATAGTGACATCTAAAAGCCTAACAAACTATAAACACTGGTCTATACAAACTACTGATGTCTAACAACTGATTGATAATAAAATACAAAACAAGTCTAACACTGTTCACGTTCCACTGTTGTGGCCTAAACACTGACTGTCTGAATCATCAGTGCTTTATTCAAAAGGTGATCAGTCTTTGAATGGGCAGTGCTTGGATCTTCAGCAGTACTTAAGAGACAGCAGTAGATAGAGCTCAGTGTTTGCCTTTTAGCAGTCTTTAGCTGTTTCATCAGTGTTTGGTTCATCAGTTGTTCTTCAGAGCAGTACTTAGAGTGTATCAGCAGATAGATAACCACTGTCAAGGGGAGAGCTTAGAGTAAACGTCTGCTTTTTGTGAATCCACTGTTGTGACCAGGTTTTGGCTTTACATTATGTGACAACTCGAAATTTAGAACCTTTCGTTGTATCTTGGTGTAACTTGCTTGAAAAGTTATGTGATTAGTCAACTTGTTGGTTCAATGAATGACCTAAGTGAAATTATGTGATTAGGTGTTATGCTTGTAGGTATGAGTGTGATTATGTGAACCGAGACACAAGGACACGACTCGAGACCATGCGGTCTCGAGTGAACAGTAACGGTTTGGCCGGATTGGGCCATGCACCTCTTTAGTCCACTAGTATATAACCATTGTGATTAGCCACACTTGTCATTTTTGGGCAAACAATACACACTCTCCTACACACACACACTCTCACTCTCTCTCACTAAAACCCTAGCAACACCACCCTCTTCTCTTGTGTCGGATCAAGAGTAGCAAGCCAAGCTCTCGGATTTGCTTGTGTTCTTCACTCGGAAACTTACGGACAACAAACCTACTCTCCTTCACACACACCTCATCAACCGGTTAGTGTTTTATGATGTTTGTTGTTAGAATAGTTGTTATGAATGATGATGTTCTTGTGAATCGGATGTGTATGATGATGTTATTCGGCTAACATGTTCTGATTTCGGATATATTACATAATGAGCTGATGATGTCTTGTGTCTAAATGTGATTTAAACCATTGATTGTTGATGTTCATGAAATAGGCTTACATATATGTATTAGATAATTCCATGTTAATCGGATTGTACACTCTTGTGCTAAGAACCGAATGCTTGTTAAACCGGCTACATGTGTGTGGAAATCGGATTAGTGTAGAGCCGAGATTGAGTTGTTATGTGATGATTTGAAACCATTAGATGAGTATGTTCAAGTGTTTTGATTGTTGTTCATGTTATGGTTGTGATTAATGCTAAAAACCCTAAAATATGATGAACAAGTTTGAATGATCATGATGAACTACTTGAATGTATGAAGAACAACATGAATATGATATGAAGGTGTCTTGAATATTTGAAAAATACTTGTTTGATCCATTTTAGTAAATTGTTAGACAAGAAAACATGTTTAAATGGATAGTACACATTGTTGCATGAAATCAAAATCTCATTGGCTAAGTACAATGTCAGAAATCAGCAGATGTCCAGTCGAGGCCTCTGGTTTCGACTCGAGATCATCGCATGACAACTCGAGAGCATAGATTGCGACACAGGTTGTGAGTCAAGAACCCCTAGTCTCGACTCGAGACCACACTTGATCAGCACACAAACATCATGACTCGAGACAAATGCTTGCGAGTCCAGTTGCGACTCGAGACGAATACATGCATGACCCGAGACCACCTCAGTTGCGACTCGAGAACTAGTAGGCTACAACTCGAGACCGCACAGTCTCGACTAGAGACCGCACCGTCTCGACTCGAGACCATGTACATGTGCACGCTGTTTGGACCTGCACCCTATTACGGGCTTAGGTGATTGGGCCAGACTTTTGGGCTTTGTTTACTTGTATACGTGATACTGTTCAACTCATAGGTATTATTGTGAACCGCCATGTTTATACGTGTATGCCATGAATAATACCTATATGCAACTTGCTAGAATACGTGTAGAACATATGTGCACTACTTGGATATGAACCTGACGTGAATGGTATCTATGTTAGGACGTAGTTGACCACTTACAACTTGATTGACTTTTCTGTGTATCTGCCGAGCAAACCAAGGTGAGTTCACACCCTCTACAAAGCATGGGATTCCCTGGGTTGGGAATGGGGTTAAGGAACGTGGATTCCTCGTCCTTTCTTGGGTAGGACAGTATTGGTTCAGGAATGAAATTCCTCGTCCTCATGGACAGATAACTCGTACTAGACCAAAACTCTATCACGAAGTCCCTCCTTTTATATCGACTTAGTCGCCGGGCCAATGGCGAGCGGGTCATTAGTTAGATAGCGCTATTTAGGTCTGACAAACCTCACATCGTGCCGCAGAGAACGGGCGTGAACTAATGGATCTGGGGCACGTCAATGATGATAGACATTGACAGTTTCAGGGCACATAAACATGACTACAGTCAGCAGTCGATATGGTAACAAGTCTAGTATGTACATGGGGTAGCCCCCACGACCGAAATGCCAGATAACTAACACGGGGTAGCCCCCACGGCTGGATTGCCAGAGTAACCGGGGATAAACAAGTCACGTTTTTAACTATGGGGTAACCCCCACGGCAGGATGCCAGATAAAGGAAACTGTTGTCGAAACAACTTAAAACGAACACCCAACCGTGAACTCACTCAACTTGTTGTTGACTCGTTACTACATGCTTTGCAGGACTATAGGTACTTAGCTGGAGCTTGCATGGAAGAGAGTCGTTGTGGGGCATGGACGGTTGTGTGCCATGTTAAACTTTGAAACAATTCAACTTATGTTTTGGTTTTATGACTTATGCTTCCGCTTGCAACTTAACTATGTTTTGTTTGGACACCAATTGTATTGGTTGGATTTTTATAATGACTTTTATGCATGTTCAATATGATTGGTGGCTGGATCCTGGTCGGTCACGCCTCCAAGCGGTAGAATTCCGCAGGTGGATTTTGGGGGTGTGACAGATTGGTATCAGAGCCATTGGTTATAGTGAACTTGGTTTTAATAAAGGAGAAACGTTTTTGTTAAAACCAGACTATAACCTGTACAATGCTCAACGGTCCACAACGACGCTTCACTCCACATGCAAGGCTCGACATTCTAGGTGATATGATCTGTGTATATATTGCCTACTTGTTAGTTATGTAGTACAATGCTCATGGTATGCTTTGTTAGTATAACTACTGTTGCTTGAACACATGTGTACTTACTCACTTCTGTCATCGCATTTTCGCGAACCCCTCTCACTCACGTTCCTCTTGATATGAAGATCATGTCTGGACGCATTAACATGACACAAGCCCAGTTGACGGCTCTGATTAACGAACAAGTTGCTGTAGCACTTGCAGCTGCACACGCAGGAGGTATATCATGCAGTCCAAACTCATTCTAGGATCTTTAGAATCCTACTCTCGTGAACCAACCTTTGTGTTAAACTCTGTCTTCCTTTCACCCACAATAGGTCAGCATGCTCAGCCACCCGTGTGCACTTTTAAAACTTTCATGGACTGCCGACCAACTACTTTTAGCGGCACTGAAGGAGCAGTAGGTCTCCTCCACTGGTTTGAGAAGCTCGAGTCAGTCTTCGAAATGTGTGAATGCCCTGAGGCGCGCAGGGTGAAGTATGCTACCGGTACTCTCGAGGGTTTAGCCCTCACATGGTGGAACGCTCAGGTTCAAATGCTGGGGTTGGTTGCTGCCAACGCCACCCCATGGGAAACTTTTAAGGAGATGATCAAGGAGGAATACTGCAGTCGTGATGACATTCATAAGCTGGAAGTCGAGTTCTTCAACCTCAAGATGACGGGGTCAGAAATTGAGGCATACACTAAGAGATCGAATGAGCTTGCCTTACTGTGTCCCACTATGGTGGACCCTCCAATTAAGCGAATTGAACTCTTCCTCAAGGGCTTGGTGCCAGAGATCCAAAGTCACGTGACTTCAGCAAACCTCGCCACCATCCAGCAAGTTGTTCAGTTGGCTCACCGTCTCACTGATCAGGCGGTGGAGCAGAACAGGTTACCAAAGCGCATAGGTGCTGCAACTACTTCTGGTATCCCTAGTGACAACAAACGGAAATGGGATGGGACTTCAAGTAAGGGTTCGACTTCTGTTCAGTCCCAGCCTCAGCAGAGAAAGACTGATGACTACAAGAGCCCTAGTCAGCAATCATCTGGTGGTCAAAGTCATGGTGGGTACAAAGGGAATCACCCCAAATGCAATCGCTGCAGCCTGCACCACAGCGGGCCATGCACCAGGGGTAACTGTCATCGGTGCAACAAGCCAGGTCACGCTGCAAAGGATTGCAGGAGCTTATACCCCGCCAATCAGAATCGTCAGCAAGCTCAACAGAACCAACGCCAGCAGCCGCAGCAGGGTGATAACAAAGGGTGCTTTCAGTGTGGAGCTGAAGGCCACTTCAAGAGAGATTGTCCCCAACTGAACAGGAACCAGAACAACAACAACAACAACAACAACAATAACCACAATCCGGGGAATGGTAACAATGGGAACAACAACAACAATGGTGCCAGGGGGCGGGCGTTCGTGATTGGCCAAGGTGAAGCAAGGAATGACCCCAATGTTGTGGCGGGTAAGTTCCTTCTCGACGACTTTTATGTTACAGTTTTATTTGATTCGGGTGCCGATACTAGCTACGTGTCACTAAAAGTTAGTCAAATGCTTAAGCGTATTCCAACACCTCTGAACAACAAACACACTGTAGAGCTAGCAAACGGTAAGAGTTTAGAGGCCACACACGTAGTCAAGGGTTGTAAACTTGTTCTTGCTAACCAGACCTTCTCTATCGACCTCATTCCTATCATCTTGGGTAGTTTCGACATTGTCCTTGGGATGGATTGGTTATCCCAACACCGAGCAGAGATTCTTTGCAACGAGAAGGTTGTTCGTATTCCTGGTTCCGGTGGTGAACTTCTCATGATTCGTGGCGACAAGAGGAGTGCCGTTGAGAACGTCATCTCTCTCCTTAAGGCCCAGAAGTGCTTGCGAAAGGGCCACACTGCCATCTTGGCTCTCGTTACTGACACCTCGGAAAAAGAGAAGAAGATAGAAGATTTTCCAGTTGTATGCGACTATCCGGAGGTATTTCCTGAGGAATTACTTGGTCTTCCGCCCCATCGCCAAGTCGAGTTTCAGATCGAACTAGCTCCTGGAGCTGCGCCTATAGCTCGTGCACCTTATCGTTTAGCTCCATCAGAGTTGGAAGAACTCTCTACGCAACTACAAGAACTCTTGGATAAGGGTTTCATTCGTCCTAGCTCATCACCCTGGGGAGCTCCAGTACTATTTGTAAAGAAGAAGGACGGTACCTTCAGAATGTGCATCGACTACCGGGAACTCAACAAGGTGACGGTGAAGAACCGTTATCCTCTACCGCGTATTGACGACTTGTTCGACCAGCTGCAAGGGTCGAGCTACTATTCGAAGATCGATTTGAGATCGGGTTATCACCAGCTGAGAGTCCGAGAAGAGGACGTCTCCAAAACAGCTTTCAGAACTCGCTATGGGCACTATGAGTTTTTGGTCATGCCTTTTGGGCTGACAAACGCACCTGCGGTTTTCATGGACTTGATGAACCGAGTGTGCAAGCCTTACCTGGACAAGTTCGTTATAGTCTTCATCGACGACATCCTGATCTATTCTAAGAGTCGGGAGGAGCATGAGCAACATCTACGACTCATTCTGGAACTCCTTCGAACAGAACAGCTTTATGCAAAGTTCTCGAAATGCGACTTCTGGCTTCGAGAAGTCCATTTCCTAGGCCACGTGGTAAACAAGGATGGGATTCACGTTGATCCATCCAAGGTAGACTCGATTAAGAACTGGCCTGCACCTCGTACACCAAAGGAAATTCGCCAATTCTTGGGTTTGGCAGGTTACTACAGGAGATTCATAAAGGATTTTTCTAAGATTGCACAGCCTCTCACCTCACTGACGCAGAAGGGCGTTGTTTATCGCTGGGGAAATGCACAGGAATCAGCATTTCAGCACTTAAAGGATAGACTTTGCAGCGCACCGATCCTTTCCTTGCCAGAGGGCACAGACGATTTTGTGGCTTACTGCGACGCATAAATTCAGGGTCTTGGTTTTGTATTGATGCAACGAGATAAAGTTATAGCCTACGCCTCACGCCAACTTAAAGTTCATGAAAGAAACTACACTACACACGACTTAGAGCTGGGAGCTGTTGTTTTTGCACTTAAGTTATGGCGACATTACCTGTACGGTACCAAGTGTGCCATCTACACCGACCACAGGAGCCTCGAGCATATCTTCAAGCAGAAGGAACTGAATATGCGACAACGATGATGGGTCGAGCTGCTGAATGACTACGAGTGCTCAATCAGGTATCACCCGGGCAAGGCCAATGTTGTGGCTGACGCCCTCAGTCGAAAGGACACTACGCCTAAGCGCGTGCGAGCTTTACAACTCACGATCCATTCTAGTCTTCCTTCCCAAATACGAGCTGCTCAGATAGAAGCACTGAAACCAGAAAACGTCAGGGCTGAAGCCCTACGCGGCTCAAGGCAACGCTTAGAACAAAAGGAAGACGATGCTTACTACGTAACGGGACGCATTTGGATCCCACTCTATGGCAACTTGCGAGAGCTCGTGATGGAGGAAGCACACAAGTCTCCCTACTCGGTACACCCTGGTTCGGATAAGATGTACCACGATATCAAAACTACGTACTAGTGGCCTAGCATGAAGGCCCACATAGCAACCTACGTCAGCAAGTGTTTGACTTGTGCGAGAGTCAAGTCTGAATGCCAGAAACCCTCAGGCCTACTCCAGCAACCAGAGATACCACAATGGAAATGGGAGCAAATTTCCATGGATTTCGTTACTGGCCTGCCTAGATCCCAGCGCGGAAACGACACTATTTGGGTGATCGTGGATCGACTTACCAAGTCTGCACACTTCCTGGCCATCAAGGAGACGGATAAATTCTCCACTCTTGCAGAAATATACCTCAAGGAAGTTGTTTCGAGGCACGGGGTGCCCACCTCTATTATCTCGGATCGAGATGCACGTTTCACTTCAGAACTGTGGCAAGCAATGCACAAATCCTTTGGCTCACGATTAGACATGAGCACAGCGTATCACCTCAGACGGACGGGCAGTCCGAGCGCTCTATTCAAACCTTAGAAGACATGCTTCGTGCATGTGTAATCGACTTTGGCAACAGCTGGGAAAAGCATCTGCCACTTGTGGAATTCTCGTACAATAACAGCTACCACACCAGCATTAAAGCTGCTCCGTTTGAGGCATTGTACGGACGTAAATGCCGGTTACCTCTTTGTTGGGCAGAGGTGGGGGATAGTCAGATCACTGGTCCAGAACATGTGGTAGACACGACCGAACAAATTGCTCAAATACGAAAACGCATGGCGGCAGCTCGTGACCGTCAGAAAGTCTACGCCGATAAGGGCAGGAAACCACTAGAGCTCCAGGTTGGGGAGCGGGTACTACTCAAAGTTTCACCCTGGAAGGGTGTGGTTCGTTTTGGTAAACGAGGCAAACTTAACCCATGATACGTTGGACCTTTCGAAATCATCGAGAAAATAGGCAGGGTGGCCTACAGACTGAACTTACCAGCAGAACTCGGTGCAGTTCACAACGTTTTCCACGTGTCGAATCTGAAGAAGTGTCTGTCAGATGAGACCCACATAGTTCCTCTGAAGGAACTCACTATCGACGAGCAGTTACGATTCGTCGTGGAACCAGTTGAAATCATGGACCGGGATGTTAAGGTCCTCAAGAGCACTAGAATACCTCTCGTTTGAGTTCGTTGGAACTCACGTCGCGGCCCAGAGTTCACCTAGGAGCGCGAAGACCGGATGAAACAAAAGTATCCCCAACTGTTCGCAAACAGTACAACCACTACTGAGGCTGAAGCTACGGAATTTCGGGATGAAATTCCAGATCAACGGGGGGTAGATGTGACACCCCAGGAAAACCGGGAAAACCATACAACTTAACTAGCTTCCTCAGTGAGTGCTTACCAAATTTCGGTACGAAATTTCTTTCAACTTGGGGATGATGTGACAACTCGAAATTTAGAACCTTTCGTTGTATCTTGGTGTAACTTGCTTGAAACGTTATGTGATTAGTCAACTTGTTGGTTCAATGAATGGCCTAAGTGAAATTATGTGATTATGTGTTATACTTGTAGGTATGAGTGTGATTATGTGAACCGAGACACAAGGACACGACTCGAGACCATGCGGTCTTGAGTGAACAGTAACGGTTGGGCCGGATTGGGCCATGCACCTCTTTAGTCCACTAGTATATAACCATTGTGATTAGCCACACTTGTCATTTTTGGGCAAACAATACGCACTCTCCTAGACACACACACTCTCACTCTCTCTCACTAAAACCCTAGCAACACCACCCTCTTCTCTTGTGCCGGATCAAGAGTAGCAAGCTAAGCTCTCGGATTTGCTTGTGTTCTTCACTCGGAAACTTACGGACAACAAACCTACTTTCCTTCACACACACCTCATCAACCGGTTAGTGTTTTATGATGTTTGTTGTTAGAATAGTTGTTATGAATGATGATGTTCTTGTGAATCGGATGTGTATAATGATGTTATTCGGCTAACATGTTCTGATTTCGGATATATTACATAATGAGCTAATGATGTCTTGTGTCTAAATGTGATTTAAACCATTGATTGTTGATGTTCATGAAATAGGCTTACATATATGTATTAGATAATGCCATGTTAATCGGATTGTACACTCTTGTGCTAAGAACCGAATGCTTGTTAAACCGGCTACATGTGTGTGGAAATCGGATTAGTGTAGAGCCGAGTTTGAGTTGTTATGTGATGATTTGAAACCATTAGATGAGTATGTTCAAGTGTTTTGATTGTTGTTCATGTTATGGTTGTGATTAATGCTAAAAACCCTAAAATATGATGAACAAGTTTGAATGATCATGATGAACTACTTGAATGTATGAAGAACAACATGAATATGATATGAAGGTGTCTTGAATATTTGAAAAATACTTGTTTGATCCATTTTAGTAAATTGTTAGAGCAGAAAACATGTTTAAATGGATAGTACACATTGTTGCATGAAATCAAAATCTCATTGGCTAAGTACAATGTCGGAAATCAGCAGATGTCCAGTCGAGGCCTCTGGTTTCGACTCGAGATCATCGCATGACAACTCGAGAGCATAGATTGCGACACGGGTTGCGAGTCAAGAACCCCTAGTCTCGGCTCGAGACCACACTTGATCAGCACACAAACATCATGACTCGAGACCATGCTTGCGAGTCCAGTTGCGACTCGAGACCAATACATGCATGACCCGAGACCACCTCAGTTGCGACTCGAGAACTAGTAGGCTACAACTCGAGACCGCACAGTCTCGACTAGAGACCGCACAGTCTCGACTCGAGACCATGTACATGTGCACGCTGTTTGGACTTGCACCCTATTACGGGCTTAGGTGATTGGGCCGGACTTTTGGGCTTTGTTTACTTGTATACGTGATACTGTTCAACTCATAGGTATTATTGTGAACCGCCATGTTTATACGTGTATGCCATGAATAATACCTGTATGCAACTTGTGAGAATACGTGTAGAACATACGTGCACTACTTAGATATGAACCTGACGTGAATGATATCTATGTTAGGACGTAGTTGACCACTTACAACTTGATTGACTTTTCTGTGTATCTGCCGAGCAAACCAAGGTGAGTTCACACCCTCTACAAAGCATGGGATTCCCTGGGTTGGGAATGGGGTTAAGGAACGTGGATTCCTCGTCCTTTCTTGGGTAGGACAGTATTGGTTCAAGAATGAAATTCCTCGTCCTCATGGACAGATAACTCGTACTAGACCAAAACTCTATCACGAAGTCCCTCCTTTTATATCGACTTAATCGCCGGGCCAATGGCGAGCGGGTCATTAGTTAGATAGCGCTATTTAGGTCTGACAAACCTCACACCGTGCCGCAGAGGACGGGCGTGAACTAATGGATCTGGGGCACGTCAATGATGATAGACATTGACAGTTTCAGGGCACATAAACATGACTACAGTAAGCAGTCGATATGGTAACGAGTCTAGTGTATACATGGGATAGCCCCCACGGCCGAAATGCCAGATAACTAACACGGGGTAGCCCCCACGGCTGGATTTCCAGAGTAACCGGGGATAAACAAGTCACGTTTTTAACTATGGGGTAACCCCCACGGCAGGATGCCAGATAAAGGAAACTGTTTTCGAAACAACTTAAAACGAATACCCAACCGTGAACTCACTCAACTTGTTGTTGACTCGTTACTACATGCTTTGCAGGACTATAGGTACTTAGCTGGAGCTTGCATGGAAGAGAGTCGTTGTGGGGCATGGACGGCTGTGTGCCATGTTAAACTTTGAAACAATTCAACTTATGTTTTGGTTTTAAGACTTATGCTTCCGCTTGCAACTTAACTATGTTTTGTTTGGACACCAATTGTATTGGTTGGATTTTTATAATGACTTTTATGCATGTTCAATATGATTGGTGGCTGGATCCTGGTCGGTCACGCCTCCAAGCGGTAGAATTCCGCAGGTGGATTTTAGGGGTTTGACACATTATCTGTTCCTCTGGTAGGGTTCAATCCCAACAATCTCCCCCTGGAACAGATAATGCCAAAACCTGTCATTATTTTGGATCTTTATAACTCATCAGAAGTTCCCTTGCTTTACTTTTAAATTCTTCTTCAAATGCTTTGGAACTTGTATCATCTTCATCCCGGCACAGTGTAAGTTCAAGGAGATCCTGCAAATCTTGAACACTAAGGCCTAGTGCTTCTTTCCTTGATATATACTTCACCTATCCATTGGATCTGACCAGAGTCAATATGTGGGTCTTTTGATAAGAGAGCCACTTTAGTACTTTTAAACCCAATGGATTTATTGGGAGAGATTTATTTGAAGATGAGCTTTGAGATATTGGCCTTGAGAAGACTTGCAGACTTTCAGACATTCTTTTGAAAGCCATTTCTATGACATCATTTGCTGCAGCTATATCTTCTGCAGTTTCTCTTTCAATCAGCTCCTGCCTTTCAATGTCTGTCATGTCTGTTGAAGTGTTTGGTGATGCAGGTTTGGTTAACATCCCTTTAAAAAGGTTTTGAAGTTTTTCTGAGCTTTCTTCTTTTAGACCCATTTTCATGATGGATTCTGTGAAGTACTCAACCTCCTTTTCTTTCACCTCTTCACTGGTCAACTGTTCTTTTTCTTCTTGGTTTGTCACAAAAGTAGACCGGAACAGTGTTTTGAGGTTTTCTATCTGCTGTTCAAGCTTCATTCTTTATTCATGCTTCTTTGAGGTGCTTGAAACAGTTATCTTTCTTTTCTTTAGCCTTTCATAGGCTTCATCAGTCTGCTGTTTTGACCATTTTGATATGGCTTCAGCAGTATCCATTTTTGCATCCACCAGCTCCTTTTTCTTTCTTTTATACTCAGCAGTTAGGTCAGCAATGAGCTTTTTGTATTTGCTCCAGTTTGGAGCATTCTTCTTCTTTGTAGGATCATTCTTGATTTTCTCAATCCTTTCTGCTTCATGCTTTAGAGCGACTATTGGCCATTCTTCGAACTGTTGTTCTTCAGCAGGATAGAATTTCTCTTTCATGATGTAGGCTAGATATTGTTTTTTAACTTTTTCCTTTGTTCAGCCTTTTCTTTGTTTAGGTCTTGTGCAAATTCTTCTATCTGCTTTACTTTTGTGAAGTAGAACTCCAGTCTTTTAGCAATGCCATCTTCGCTTAACCGTTCACGTTCACTCTCAACTTTAGCTCTTAGTTTAGCTTGCCTTGCCTTGATTTTGAGGTAGTCATCCATATCATCTGGTGGCATGTAGCCTATGAGTGAGGAGAATCTTCTTTTTGAAGGATCTTCTTCTGTATAGAATTGCCTCATCTCATTTTTGATAGCTTCAAGTTCCAGTGGATGTTGTGCAGCATTAGGATCATGTATACCCTCATCGGCAGGAATTGGCTTTCTTTTTCTGTTGAAGAGCTTTGGTTGTGATGTAGAAAAGGTGAGAGCAGTGGTGGATGACTGACTAACAGCTGTTGAAACAACTGGTGTCTCAACATCTGTTGTCATTACAACTGCTGATATGTCAGCAGTTGTCTTCTACTTTTGAGCAGGGGATGGAAGTGGTGAGGTAATTTTTGATGGTGGTGATGGTGGTGGTGAATCATCATCTGATATGAGATTCCTTCTCCTTTTTAATGAAGAAGGGGCAGATGATGTTTTGGGTGAATCAGTGGTTTGAATGATGGGGAGTGTCTGACAAACAACTGTTGAAACAACTGGTGCTTCAACCGCTGCTGTCATTACAACAGATGTTGTAACATCTGTTGTCTTTTGTTTTATGACAGGAGGCAGTGGTGGTGATATGATTGTAGATAATGATGGTCGTGGAACAGTGGTTGTGGTTTGTGATTGAGTGGTGTGTGTTGAAGGTGTGTGTGTTGATGACATGGCAGCTGTTTGGCTACTGACAGCAGTTTTTGTAACTACTGATGTATCAGCTGCTTGACTAACAGGTTTTGAGACCTGCTTTTCTTTCTCTTTTTCTTTTTCCGGCTCAATGTAAAGGCCATGTTCTATTCCCATCTTATTCATTTTTCTCAACAGCTTGATATTCTCCCCCTTTTTGGCATTATCTGAAGGGGGGGTTATCAAGAAATGATAGGGAAGAAGGAGCTTTGCCAGAGACACTTTGAATGCTAGCCTTTATAGCCTTGATGTCTGCTTGTGTGTCTTTAAACCTTGATTCCACCATGTTGGTCAGCATTTGTACATGAATAGCATGCTTTTGATCAGCCATCTGTTGCTGTTTTTCAAGCATGGGTTTAAAAATATTCCAAAGCTCATTTTCAGCAAATGCATGTTGTGCGGGTGCTTGAGCAGGAACAGCAGTGGCTTGTGCTTTCTGAGCTTTTAAAATCTCTTGCACCATCTCCTTTATTTCAGAAACTGATTCTTCTAGTTTTTCAACTCTGCCCGTCAATTCCTGATATTTTGAATCATCACCTACTTTAGTAGGATCATCTGAATCCCCACCAGCAGTGGTTATATCAATGTGTGACTTAGGAACAGAGTCCCAAAAATCACCCATTGATGCCCCTTGTTCTTGGTACTGGGGACTTCTTTCTTCAGCACTCGATAAACCTTTGATGGTACCAGTGGTTAGATCTAACTCACTGGTGGTTACCAAAGTTGCCATGGAAGAAATTGCCTTCAAGGGAGTCTTACTTATGAAACAACTGTCCAAGTGAAGATCTGTTGATCCACCAGTTGTAGTTGCTGCTCCACTTGAACTACCACCGAGAGTTACTTGTAACTCAGGGGGTGTAACCTCCTCAATTGTTGCTGGGATAGCAGGAGTAGTAGCATCAGACCCAGTCACTTGTCGAGGTATGCTCTCAGTGATAGGTGATAGAGAGGAACTGGTTTGTGTCTGAGCTATAGCAGCTGCATGCAACAAAGGTAGCATGGATTGTGGCATTATGATTGGTGAGGGTATAGGTGTTGAAAGAGACATGTCCTTAGGATCAGGACTGAGGAAGATGGATCCGAGTGGATTCAGAGCTTCATATTGTGGTGTCCCTGTGCTTACAACCTGATCCTTTTGTGAGGATGCAAGAGGAGTTTTAGGCATGGGTTGAGATCTTTCTTCCAACTGCTGTGAGGAAGTAGCAGCAGTGGTTTGTGGTGACTTTTGTGTTGTCACTGGCAGTTGCTCTGGGATCTCATCTTCCAGAGTTGCCTTTGTTTTGGGTTTGGTGGGTTTTCTGGATGTTTTTCTTTTGGTCTTTTTGGTGATGTCAGGTGTGGGTTTCAAAGCAGTGGTTGTGCTGCTTTGATCACCTGGAGCAGTGGGCTCAGTAGCAGATGTCTGAGGAGCAGTTGTAACTGCTAAATTCTGCTCAGGCACCTCTGCTTTTGTTTTTATAGGTGCCATCATCCTTGAAAATGTTTCATTTGTTAAGCTTTTTATTTGACAATGAACACCTTGTTTGAGCAAATTTACATTTTCCTTTTCAAATTTTTGTTCAAAATAATAACTAAAAAATCTTGGAAAAAGTAAAAATGCTTTGCTATCAACATTTTTTATTAAGTCATTAAAGATCTCCTGGGAGTAGTTGTAATTTTTGTTGTTTAGAATAGCATATCCCAGACATTGAATCTTTAATGGTATTTTGTTGAACGATGTTGTTTTATTCGAAACACACATCAGAAGTGTGTGAAATAAAAACCTAGGTGCAGAAGGGAAATAACCTTTTTGTAAGGTATCTACCTTTGATTCTTCTACATATCCCCTTTTTACGAAATCAGTTTTCATCTCGGCTTTATCAAAAGAGATTTTACCTTCCTGATCATCAAGATTAAAGACTTCGGAGATTGATTGTGGTGTGATTTGAATCACTTTACCCTGTAACGAGGAGTTAATGGCTATGACTTTATCGTCTTGTTTTTCAAGCGTCGCCTTTTTCCAAAACTCTCTCTGGGTTTGCAGATAGATGGGAGCATTTGCTGTCAACAAAGTTTTGTACTTTGATGCAGATATTGTATCAATGATGTAGTCGAAAGTGTGGTTGCCTTTGAGTTTTGTGAGTAAACCCAAATAGTTGTGAGATTGTTTGTATGGTATTTTGATGGGTTCTTCGGCCGTTTGAGCGACCTCTTTTGAAGATGGTGGTGATTTTGGTTTAGATTTTGATTTTGACTTTGATTTTGTCATTTTTGCAGAGAAGAACGAAGAATGATTTTGAAGTTTTTGAGAAGAAGGGTTGGAAACTGCTACGAGAAGAGAATTTTGGAATTCAATTCGACAGTGTAAAACCCTGTTTAGGGTTTAGGGCAGGGTTTTATTTAGGGAAAAAAATGATCGCTGATGTGGCAGCGGTTATTACGATCTGAGGGCTAAAAACTGACCACGTGTCAAACACTGATGGAATGGATGAAGTATGGAGAACAGTTGTTTTAAGGGCCACTGACGTATCAAGCATCAGTGGTTACAACGGTAAAAATTGTGGGCAGTGGATGATTTTTACTATCAGTGGATAGCATATCAGTGGATAGGACACTAATTTTGAACATCAGTGCTTGTCAATATAATGAAGGATCATTGGCTAACTTTTAGCAGTGGATAGTATTTAGAGATCAGACGTTGAAACAAAACATTGGTTAGGGTAAATGGTACAGATCTGAAGGACAAGTGTTTAGCAGCAGTTTTGAAAATTTTCATTCAAGGTTTTGCCACATGTCAATTTTGAAAGACAGTGGTTTAGTACCCCAGATGATGAAAACTTTTTGCTAAGGCAACTCATTTTCGTTTAATATTCAATTAAAACATGAGTACCCTAGTAATTCAAGCACAGTTTGCAATCAACCTTTGATAAAAATTTAGGAGCAAACCTGAGAATGACATGATTTTGACATATGTACCATTTCCTTTTGACCCATTTATGAGGACAATAATACCAACAAAAAAATAAGGTATTACATCCTGACAGGAACTGAAACTATTGCTAACAAAAATAAGCAAAAGTTCCAAATATATTATTCTAAAAAAAAAATGAACAATATATCCTGGTTATTCGAGAAAATCCTTTGAAGGAAAAATGATTAAAGGATTTTCTGAGAACGGCATCAAAAAGGATCTGATATATTTTCAAAAGAAAAACGTAATCATAACATTCTCAAATTTATGAAGAATGATCAGTGGTTTGACAGCAGTTTGTGGAACATTCTGAATACATTTTGACCACTATTTGATACCATTTTCTTTGTCAGTTGATTGCAATCATGAGGACACATGGATAAATTTTTGAACATTTGTCTAGTCCTCTTTGGAGTTCATTCACTGGAATCAAAACCTTTTCCTGAACAGATGAATGCACATAGTTGCTTAATGACCATTATTACCCCAAGCTTTAACTCTTAAGTGTTTTACGTTTATACTCTTTTCTTTTGACTTCAAAAGTTTTGAGATAAACACACTTTCGAGTTTATTTTAGTCCAAAATCATTTTGCAGTAATGTTTTGAGAGACTTGGTCATGTTTGCACAAGTTTTTCAGCCAATCTCACACTACATATGATACGGACTATGTTGACCCCTATTTTCTTAATGTATTTAAACAAGGTTGATTTGATCCTTTTGAGGATCTCAACCTGTTTTCAACACATAAGATATATGTCACACCCCCAAAATCCACCTGCGGAGTACTACCGCTTGGAGGCGTGACTGACCAGGATCCAGCCACCAATCATATTGAACAAGCATGTAAGTAATTATAAAAGTTCAACCAATACGATTGGTGTCCACACAAAACATAGTTAAGTTGCAAGCGGAAGCATAAGTCTTAAATCAAAACATAAGTTTAATTGTTTCAAAGTTTAACATGGCACACAGATGTCCATGTCCCACAACGATCCTCCTCCATGCAAGCTCCAGCTAAGAAACCTAAGGACCTGCAAAGCATGTAGTAACGAGTCAACAACAAGTTGAGTGAGTTCACGGTTGGGTGTTCCTTTTAAGTTATTTCTAAAACAGTTTCCTTTAGCTGGCATCCTGCCGTGGGGGTTACCCCGTGTTAGTTATCTGGCATTTCGGCCGTGGGGGCTACCCCATGTATACACTAGACTCGTTACCATATCGACTGCTGACTGTAGTCATGTTTATGTGCCCTGAAACTGTCAATGTCTATCATCATTGACGTGCCCCAGATCCATTAGTTCACGCCCGTCCTCTGCGGCACGGTGTGAGGTTTGTCAGACCTAAATAGCGCTATCTAACTAATGACCCGCTCGCCATTGGCCCGGCGATTAAGTCGATATAAAAATGAGGGACTTCGTGATAGAGTTTTGGTCTAGTACGAGTTATCTGTCCGTGAGGACGAGGAATTACATTCCTGAACCTTTGCTGTCCTACCCAAGGAGGACGAGGAACCCAGTTCCTTAACCCCAATTCCCGACCCCTGGGAATCCCATGCTTTGTAGAGGGTGTGAACTCACCTTGGTTTGCTCGGTAGAAACACAGAAAGGTCAAACAAGCAATGTTGTGGCTACTCACGTCCTATCATAGTTGTATCATACAAGTCAGGTTCGTAATCAAGTAGCACACGGATGTTTCTAGCATAACGCATTCAAGTACTGTTCATGGCATACACGTTTGATCATTGCAGTTCAACAATATTCACGTTCAACAGTTAACATATAAGGTCTGTGCATTCAGGCCCAAGAGTTCGGCCCAAACAATTAAGTCCGAAACGAGGTGCAAGCCCAAACAGCGTGTATCTGTGTATAATCCCGAGTCGCAACTAGGCGTTTGCGACTCGCAACCTGAGTCGCAATCGTGGTTTCGGTTCGTGTTGTTTTGGTTACGAGTCGCAACCGGACTCGCAACCGAGATTTCGAGTCATGAGATTTGTGCTTGATCGAGTGTGGTTTCGAGTCGCAACCAGGTGTTTGCGACTCGCAACCGATGTCGCAACCGGAGGTCTCGACTCGTCATGCAGTGGTTTCGAGTCGCAACAGGAGGTCTCGAGTGGACATAAGCTGATTCGGTACAGTGTACTATCCAATGAGAATTTGATTTCATGAAACAGTTTGTACTACTCTCATAAACATGTTTATTTGTCTAACAATTTGCCATATTGGATCAAACACAACAGATTTCAAATATTCAAGCATGTTCATATCACATTCAAATTGTTCTTCATATGTTCATCATGTTCATCATACACTAACAGCCCTTATTTAGACATATTTTGCATTTTCTCGGACAAGAGTTATATTATCAAAACTAGATATCAACTCAACTTGCAAACAAAACATTTGTTCTATACATAAAACAAATCGGATGATTATGAATAGCCCTAAGCTTATCATTCTTTTGTTACTCAACTACCTTGTTCAAATGTTATTCTATAAAGTCATGTTCTCCTAAGCATGTATCATATACTCGAACCAAAATTCATCAAACAAACAAGCACTTTAATCATGCATCAATCATTAGCAAGCAAACACATTATCAAGTATCTACATCACACATCATCATCAACCGAAATGTTATGCACTATCATCAACCGAATACAATACATGGCATGAAACACTAACCGGTTCAAGTGTGGGTTCAAAAGTGTGAGTGAAGCTTCCAAACGGTGTGTGTGCAAGTTGATCCGAGAGCTCCTTAGTGGTCACCGGTTGATCCGAGAATGAAGGAGAAGGATAGGGTTTTAGTGAGAGGAAGTAGGAGAGTGTGTGTGTGTTAGAGGAGAGTATGAGTGTTGTCCAAAAATGACAAGTGTGGGTATCATGAGGATTATATACTTGTTTCACTTGTGCACCCTAATGGGCTTCGACATAGGCTAAGTGATGTGTGTGTGGCCCAACCGGCCCACATGTTACATACTCGCATACATACACATAAGCATACATGTATCATAACACCTAATCACATAAAGTTCGCATAAATCATTCATTAATTCATCAAATCAGTTAGTCACTAATCGTTCAAGCATACAACGAGAGGTTCTAAATTTCGAGTTGTCACATCATCCCCAAGTTGAAAGAAATTTCGTCCCGAAATTTGGCAGGCACTCACTGAGGAAGCTAGTTAAGTTGTATGGTTTTCCCGGTTTTCCTGGGGTGTCACATCCACCCCCCGTTGATCTGGAATTTCGTCCCGAAATTCCGTAGCTTCGGCCTCAGTAGTGGGTGTACTGTTTGCGAACAGTTGGGGATACTTTTGTTTCATCTGATCTTCGCGCTCCCAGGTGAACTCTGGGCCGCGACGTGAGCTCCAACGAACTCGAACGAGAGGTATTCTAGTGCTCTTGAGGACCTTAACATCCCGGTCCGTGATCTCGACTGGTTCCTCGACGAATCGTAACTGCTCGTCGATAGTGAGTTCCTTCAAAGGAACTACGTGGGTCTCATCTGACGGACACTTCTTCAGATTCGACACGTGAAAAACGTTGTGAACTGCACCGAGTTCTGCTGGTAAGTTTAGTCTGTAGGCCACCCTGCCTATTTTCTCAATGACTTCGAAAGGTCCAACGTATCGTGGGTTAAGTTTGCCGCGTTTACCAAAACGAACCACACCCTTCCAGGGTGAAACTTTGAGTAGTACCCGCTCCCCAACCTGGAGCTCAAGTGGTTTCCTGCCCATGTCGGCGTAAACTTTCTGACGTTCACGAGCGGCCGTCATGCGTTTTCGTATCTGAGCGATCTGCTCGGTTGTATCTACCACATATTCCGGACCAGTGATCTGACTATCTCCCACTTCTGCCCAGCAAAGAGGAGACCGGCATTTACGTCCGTATAACGCCTCAAACGGAGCAGCTCCTATGCTGGTGTGGTAGCTATTATTGTACGAGAATTCCACAAGTGGCAGATGCTTTTCCCAGCGGTTGCCGAAGTCGATTACACATGCACGAAGCATGTCCTCTAAGGTTTGGATCGTGCGCTCGGACTGCCCGTCCGTCTGCGGATGATACGCTGTGCTCATATCTAATCGTGAGCCAAAGGATTTGTGCATTGCTTGCCACAGCTCTGACGTGAAACGTGCATCTCGATCCGAGATAATGGAGGTGGGCACCCCGTGCCTCGAAACGATTTCCTTGATGTATATTTCTGCGAGTGTGGAGAACTTATCCGTCTCCTTGATAGCCAAGAAGTGTGCAGATTTTGTGAGTCGATCCACGATCACCCAAATGGTATCGTTCCCGCGCTGGGATCTAGGTAGGCCAGTAACAAAATCCATGGAAATTTGCTCCCATTTCCATTGAGGTATCTCTGGTTGTTGGAGCAGGCCTGAGGGTTTCTGGTATTCCGACTTGACTCTCGCACAAGTCAAACACTTGCTGACGTAAGTTGCTATGTGGGCCTTCATGCTAGGCCACCAATACGTAGTTTTGATGTCGTGGTACATTTTATCCGATCCTGGATGTACCGAGTAGCGAGACTTGTGTGCTTCGTCCATCACAAGCTCTCGTAGGTTGCCATAGAGTGGGACCCAAACGCGTCCCGTCACGTAGTAAGCACCGTCTTCCTTTTGTTCTAATCGTTGCCTTGATCCGCGTAGGGCTTCAGCCCTGACGTTTTCTGGTTTTAGTGCTTCTATCTGAGCAGCTCGTATTTGTGAAGGAAGACTAGAATGGATCGTGAGTTGTAAAGCTCGCACGTGCTTAGGCGCAGTGTCCTTCCGACTGAGGGCGTCAGCCACAACATTGGCCTTGCCCGGGTGATACCTGATTGAGCACTCGTAGTCATTCAGCAGCTCGACCCATCGTCGTTGTCGCATATTCAGTTCCTTCTGCTTGAAGATATGCTCGAGACTCCTGTGGTCAGTGTAGATCGCGCACTTGGTACCATACAGGTAATGCCGCCATAACTTAAGCGCAAAAACAACAGCTCCCAGCTCTAAATCGTGCGTAGTGTAGTTCTTTTCATGAACTTTGAGTTGGCGTGAGGCGTAGGCTATAACTTTGTCTCGTTGCATCAACACGCAACCAAGACCCTGAATTGATGCGTCGCAGTAAACCACAAAGTCGTCTGTGCCTTCCGGCAAGGAAAGGATAGGTGCGCTACAAAGTCTATCCTTTAGGTGCTGAAATGCTGACTCCTGTGCATTTCCCCAGCGATAAACAACGCCCTTCTGCGTTAGTGAGGTGAGAGGCTGTGCAATCTTAGAAAAATCCTTTATGAATCTCCGGTAGTATCCCGCCAAACCCAAGAATTGGCGAATTTCCTTTGGTGTACGAGGTGCGGGCCAGTTCTTAATCGAGTCTATCTTGGATGGATCAACATGAATCCCATCCTTGTTCACCACGTGGCCTAGGAAATGGACTTCTCGAAGCCAGAAGTCGCATTTCGAGAACTTTGCATAAAGCTGTTCTGTTCGAAGGAGTTCCAGAATAAGTCGCAGATGCTGCTCGTGTTCTTCCCGGCTTTTAGAGTAGATCAGGATGTCGTCAATGAAGACTATAACAAACTTGTCCAGGTAAGGCTTGCACACTCGGTTCATCAAGTCCATGAAAACCGCAGGTGCATTTGTCATACCAAAAGGCATGACCAAAAACTCATAGTGCCCGTATCGAGTTCTAAAGGCTGTTTTGGAGACGTCCTCTTCCCGGACTCTCAGCTGGTGATAACCCGATCTCAAATCAATCTTCGAATAGTAGCTCGACCCTTGCAACTGGTCGAACAAGTCGTCGATACGCGGTAGAGGATAACGATTCTTCACCGTCACCTTGTTGAGTTCTCGGTAGTCGATGCACATTCTGAAAGTACCGTCTTTCTTCTTCACAAATAATACTGGAGCTCCCCAGGGCGATGAGCTTGGGCGAATGAAACCCTTATCTAAGAGTTCTTGTAGTTGCGTAGAGAGTTCCTTCAACTCTGATGGGGCTAAACGATAAGGTGCACGGGCTATGGGCGCAGCTCCAGGAGCTAGTTCGATCTGAAACTCGACTTGGCGATGAGGCGGAAGACCAGGTAATTCCTCAGGAAATACCTCTGGATAATCGCGTACAACTGGAAAATCTTCTATTTTCTTCTCTTTTTCTGAGGTGTCAGTAACGAGAGCCAAAATGGCAGTGTGGCCCTTCCATGAGTACTTTTGGGCCTTAAGGAGAGAAATGACGTTCTCAACAGCACTCCTCTTGTCGCCATGAATCATGAGAGGTTCACCATCGGGACCTGGAATACGGACAACCTTCTCGTTGCAAAGAATCTCTGCCCGGTGTTGGGATAACCAATCCATTCCAATGACAACGTCGAAACTACCCAAGACAATAGGAATGAGGTCGATAGAGAAGGTCTGGTCAGCAAGAATAAGTTTACAACCCTTGACTACGTGTGTGGCTTCTAAACTCTTACCATTTGCTAGCTCTACGGTGTGCTTGATGTTCAAAGGTGTTGGAATACGCTTAAGCATTCGACTAACTTCTAGTGACATGTAGCTAGTATCGGCACCCGAATCAAATAAAACTGAAACATAAAAGTCGTCGAGAAGGAACTTACCCGCCACAACATTGGGGTCATTCCTTGCTTCACCTTGGCCGATCACAAACACTCGCCCCCTGGCGCCATTGTTGTTGTTCCCATTGTTACCATTCCCCTGATTGTTGTTATTGTTGTTGTTGTTGTTCTGGTTCCTGTTCAGTTGGGGACAGTCTCTCTTGAAGTGGCCCTCAGCTCCACACTGAAAGCACCCTTTGTTATCTCCCTGTTGCTGTTGCTGGCGCTGGTTCTGTTGAGCTTGATGACGATTCTGATTGGCGGGGTATAAGCTCCTGCAATCCTTTGCAGCGTGACCAGGCTTGTTGCACCGATGACAGTTGCCCCTGGTGCATGGCCCGCTGTGGTGCAGGCTGCAGCGATTGCATTTGGGATGATTTCCTTTGTATCCGCCACCAGACGATTGCTGATTAGGGCTCTTGTAGTCCTCAGTCTTTCTCTGCTGAGACTGGGACTGAACAGAAGTCGAACCCTTACTTGAAGTTCCATCCCATTTCCGTTTGTTGTCACTCGAGGTACCAGAAGTAGTTGCGGCACCTATGCGTTTTGGTAACTTGTTCTGCTCCACCGCCTGATCCGTGAGACGGTGAGCCAACTTAACGGTTTGCTGGTAGGTGGCGAGGTTCGCTGAAGTCACATGACTTTGGATTTCCGGCACTAAGCCCTGAAGAAATAGTTCGATGCGTTTGATGGGAGGATCCACCATAGTAGGGCACAGAATTGCCAGTTCGTTCGACCTTTTCACATAAGCTTCAATTTCGGACCCCGTCATCTTGAGGTTGAAGAACTCCACTTCCAGTTTGTGAATCTCATCACGACTGCAGTATTCTTCTTTGATCATTTCCTTAAAAGTTTCCCATGGGGTGGCGTTGGCAGCAACCAACCCTAGCATCTGAACTTGAGCGTTCCACCATGTGAGGGCTAAACCCTCGAGGGTACCAGTAGCGTACTTCACCCTGCGCGCCTCAGGGCATTCGCACATTTCAAACACAGATTCTAGCTTCTCGAACCAGTGTAGGAGACCTACTGCTGCTTCAGTGCCGCTAAAAGTAGTTGGTCGGCAGTCCATGAAAGTCTTAAAAGTGCACACGGGTGGCTGAACATGCTGACCTATCGTAGGTGAAAGAAAAGACAGAGTTTAACACAAAGGTTGGTTCACGAGAGTAGGATCCTAAAGATCCTAGAATGAGTTCGGACTGCAGGATATACCTCCTGCGTGTGCAGCTGCAAGTGCTGCGGCAACTCGTTCGTTGATCAGAGCCGTCAACTGGGCTTGTGTCATGTTAACGCGTCCAGACATGATCTTCATATCAAGAAGAACGTGAGTGAGAAGGGTTCGTGAAAGTACGATGTCAGATGCGAGTAAGTACACACGTGTTCAAGCGACAGTAGTTATTCTAACCAAGCATACCACAAGCAATGTACTATGTAACTAACGAGTAGGCAATATATACACAGATCATATCACCTAGAATGTCGAGCCTTGCATGTGGAGTGAAGCATCGTTGTGGACCGTTGAGCACTGTACAGGTTATAGTCCGGTTTTAACAAAAACGTTTTCCCCTTTATTAAAACCAAGTTCTCTATAACCAATGGCTCTGATACCAATCTGTCACACCCCCAAAATCCACCTGCGGAGTACTACCGCTTGGAGGCGTGACTGACCAGGATCCAGCCACCAATCATATTGAACAAGCATGTAAGTAATTATAAAAGTTCAACCAATACGATTGGTGTCCACACAAAACATAGTTAAGTTGCAAGCGGAAGCATAAGTCTTAAATCAAAACATAAGTTTAATTGTTTCAAAGTTTAACATGGCACACAGATGTCCATGTCCCACAACGATCCTCCTCCATGCAAGCTCCAGCTAAGAAACCTAAGGACCTGCAAAGCATGTAGTAACGAGTCAACAACAAGTTGAGTGAGTTCACGGTTGGGTGTTCGTTTTAAGTTATTTCTAAAACAGTTTCCTTTAGCTGGCATCCTGCCGTGGGGGTTACCCCGTGTTAGTTATCTGGCATTTCGGCCGTGGGGGCTACCCCATGTATACACTAGACTCGTTACCATATCGACTGCTGACTGTAGTCATGTTTATGTGCCCTGAAATTGTCAATGTCTATCATCATTGACGTGCCCCAGATCCATTAGTTCACGCCCGTCCTCTGCGGCACGGTGTGAGGTTTGTCAGACCTAAATAGCGCTATCTAACTAATGACCCGCTCGCCATTGGCCCGGCGATTAAGTCGATATAAAAATGAGGGACTTCGTGATAGAGTTTTGGTCTAGTACGAGTTATCTGTCCGTGAGGACGAGGAATTACATTCCTGAACCTTTGCTGTCCTACCCAAGGAGGACGAGGAACCCAGTTCCTTAACCCCAATTCCCGACCCCTGGGAATCCCATGCTTTGTAGAGGGTGTGAACTCACCTTGGTTTGCTCGGTAGAAACACAGAAAGGTCAAACAAGCAATGTTGTGGCTACTCACGTCCTATCATAGTTGTATCATACAAGTCAGGTTCGTAATCAAGTAGCACACGGATGTTTCTAGCATAACGCATTCAAGTACTGTTCATGGCATACACGTTTGATCATTGCAGTTCAACAATATTCACGTTCAACAGTTAACATATAAGGTCTGTGCATTCAGGCCCAAGAGTTCGGCCCAAACAATTAAGTCCGAAACGAGGTGCAAGCCCAAACAGCGTGTATCTGTGTATAATCCCGAGTCGCAACTAGGCGTTTGCGACTCGCAACCTGAGTCGCAATCGTGGTTTCGGTTCGTGTTGTTTTGGTTACGAGTCGCAACCGGACTCGCAACCGAGATTTCGAGTCATGAGATTTGTGCTTGATCGAGTGTGGTTTCGAGTCGCAACCAGGTGTTTGCGACTCGCAACCGATGTCGCAACCGGAGGTCTCGACTCGTCATGCAGTGGTTTCGAGTCGCAACAGGAGGTCTCGAGTGGACATAAGCTGATTCGGTACAGTGTACTATCCAATGAGAATTTGATTTCATGAAACAGTTTGTACTACTCTCATAAACATGTTTATTTGTCTAACAATTTGCCATATTGGATCAAACACAACAGATTTCAAATATTCAAGCATGTTCATATCACATTCAAATTGTTCTTCATATGTTCATCATGTTCATCATACACTAACAGCCCTTATTTAGACATATTTTGCATTTTCTCGGACAAGAGTTATATTATCAAAACTAGATATCAACTCAACTTGCAAACAAAACATTTGTTCTATACATAAAACAAATCGGATGATTATGAATTGCCCTAAGCTTATCATTCTTTTGTTACTCAACTACCTTGTTCAAATGTTATTCTATAAAGTCATGTTCTCCTAAGCATGTATCATATACTCGAACCAAAATTCATCAAACAAACAAGCACTTTAATCATGCATCAATCATTAGCAAGCAAACACATTATCAAGTATCTACATCACACATCATCATCAACCGAAATGTTATGCACTATCATCAACCGAATACAATACATGGCATGAAACACTAACCGGTTCAAGTGTGGGTTCAAAAGTGTGAGTGAAGCTTCCAAACGGTGTGTGTGCAAGTTGATCCGAGAGCTCCTTAGTGGTCACCGGTTGATCCGAGAATGAAGGAGAAGGATAGGGTTTTAGTGAGAGGAAGTAGGAGAGTGTGTGTGTGTTAGAGGAGAGTATGAGTGTTGTCCAAAAATGACAAGTGTGGGTATCATGAGGATTATATACTTGTTTCACTTGTGCACCCTAATGGGCTTCGACATAGGCTAAGTGATGTGTGTGTGGCCCAACCGGCCCACATGTTACATACTCGCATACATACACATAAGCATACATGTATCATAACACCTAATCACATAAAGTTCGCATAAATCATTCATTAATTCATCAAATCAGTTAGTCACTAATCGTTCAAGCATACAACGAGAGGTTCTAAATTTCGAGTTGTCACATCATCCCCAAGTTGAAAGAAATTTCGTCCCGAAATTTGGCAGGCACTCACTGAGGAAGCTAGTTAAGTTGTATGGTTTTCCCGGTTTTCCTGGGGTGTCACAATATAAATAACTAAAGTCTTAATTCCCTCTTTATAGAAAATCAAAACACTAATGTCTTATGAATCATAGGTTTTGTTAATCTGAGGTTCATACTTTAGTATTTAATGAAAACATCACAAATATCAAAACAACAGTTGAAATCAATTTTAAGAATATGAAATGATCTCACAGTTTAACATATATGTTTTCAGATCTAGAAACCATGAGTGTCTTGTGCATGAAATCACTTGTTGTGTGAATTTTGTGTGTCATATGACATCTTGGTTGATTTACAGAGTTTTTGAATAACCATTTTGAACATGATTTACTCGATACTCTGTTTTTAACTAAATACAACCAACCTTAGTATCAATGAATTTTGAGCCGAACTGTTATGTCAATTTGACTGTTAAATCGAAATTGACTGTCCAAGCTCTGATACCTATTGTTAGGATCTGAGGCTTTCATGATTGTGTTTGTTTGTGAGATTTGAACAAATCAAATAGATATGAATAGTTTTAAGTGCAGCGAAAATGAATAACAAACTTTGTAAACACAATCAAAGGAGAATATAGTTTGATAAACAATTGCTTTTCATAGAGTCGAAAGATTACATCAAAAGCAAAAGGTTACAATGCAAGCTTACAGACTAAACTCCCCCTCAGCCTGATACTTCAGAGTTGGTTGCACAAGATGAAAGGATTGAATTGAGGAGAAGAACTCTCTCAAAACGAATCAAATATAACAGTACAGAGTACTGTCATATTTATAGGCAAACCAAACTACTGATGTACCTTAGCTGACGTCACCATGATAGTGACATCTAACAGCCTAACAAACTATAAACACTGGTCTATACAAACTACTGATGTCTAACAACTGATTGATAATAAAATACAAAACAGGTCTAACACTGTTCACGTTCCACTGTTGTGGCCTAAACACTGACTGTCTGAATCATCAGTGCTTTATTCAAAAGGTGATCAGTCTTTGAATGGGCAATGCTTGGATCTTCAGCAGTACTTAAGAGACAACAGTAGATAGAGCTCAGTGTTTGCCTTTTAGCAGTCTTTAGCTGTTTCATCAGTGTTTGGTTCATCAGTTGTTCTTCAGAGCAGTACTTAGAGTGTATCAGCAGATAGATAACCACTGTCAAGGGGAGAGCTTAGAGTAAACGTCTGCTTATTGTGTATCCACTGTTGTGACCAGGTTTTGGCTTTACATTATCTGTTCCTCTGGTAGGGTTCAATCCCAACATGTATGATGTTAGAGGGTTTAATGGAGGTTATGTGGGATTTACAGGAAATCAAGGTGGTCGAATAGTTGGTGAAGGAACTTTATCGAATGGTATTGTCACGTTTGAAAGAGTAAACTACATCGCTGAGCTTGAAAACAATCTTCTGAGTATTTCTCAGATTTGTGATCGTATGTATACAATGCACTTTACAGACAAAGAATGTTTGATCTTGAAACCAGGATTTGTTGTTCCCGAAGAGTGGGTTATCATGAGAGCACCCAGATTCAATGATCTGTACGTGTTGGACATGAGTGTAGCAACTACTACCACGGGTCAGGCTCACTGTTTTATGTCAAGAGCAACGGAAAAAGAATCAAAATTGGGGCATCGAAAGATGGGCCACATTCACCTGCGAAAAATGAATCACCTGATGCATAACGACTTAGTTATTGGTGTTCATGTGAAAGGTTTAATCTTGAGGGGGAGTGCATTAGCTGTGTCAAAGGCAAGCAAAAGAAGAAATCTCACCCTGGAAAGAAGGTTAACTCAGTCTCAAGACCGTTAGAGAGACTTCATATGGATCTTTTTGGTCCTGTGAACGTCAAAAGTATAACTGGAGGTCTCTACTGTCTTGTAGTAACAGACGACTACTCAATATTTTCATGGGTATCTTTTCTGAAGACAAAAGATGAGACGTTTGAAAGTTTGATGACGTTCAGAAAGATTGAAAACTTGTACCAAACTCGAATCAGAAGAATCAGGAGTGACAACGCTACTAAGTTTAAGAACAACAAGATGGAAGAATATTGTGATGAGAGAGGCATACTGCAAAAATTTAGTGCTCTTTACACTCCACAGCAAAATGGAGTAGCTGAAAGAAAGAACAGGACGCTAATTGAAACGGCCAGGATGATGCTTGCTGATTCGAAATTACCTGTCAACTTTTGGGCAGAAGCAGTGTCAGCCGCTTGCTATACACTCAACTGGGTTCTTACTATGAAGAAATTCAACAAGACATGTTTCGAGCTGATCAACAAACGCAAACCTAACCTGAAGTATCTGGAACCGTTTGGGTCTCCCTGCACAGTTCTAGAACCTTTTGGAAAATTTGGTGCAAAGAGCTTTGAAGGAATTTTCGTGGGTTATGCAAGTCCATTGAAACGAGTCTTTGTTCCAAGCTTGAAGCGGATTATCGAAGCACACAATGTTGAGTGTCAAAGTTATACCATGCCACCGCAGAATCCCGGCGACTCATGGCGTTTTAATTACGATACACTGTGGGATTCGTTTGACATAGAAGAAGAACCAGATTTCTTTGACGAGTTAGATATTCTGAGAGAGTTTGAAGAATCAGAAGAAAGGTTTCCAGCTGAGTATTCTAGATGTCAACGGCAAACTTCAAATGACGATAAAGCCGGTCCAAGTAATGCTGGAGAACATGATGATATTCAACAATTCTCAGAACATGCTCCTGACAATCAGACGGTAGTCAATGATAATCAAGAATCTGATGATAGACCTATTTTTTATCGTGGTGATTCAGATTCTGAGGGGGAGTAGATCCAGATTTCAAGTCAAACAATTCTAGTCAGTGAACAAGGTGCAAATTAGAATGTCACAAATTTGGAAGGCGAGGTAGATGTTCCAGGCGAGGTGATGCCGAGAACTCTTTCGTACCATCCAGAAGAGCTAATTATTGGAGAATTACAATCAGGCGTTCACACAAGACGTCAAATTGACCAAGGTCTTGTTTTTATTCTATAGTTGCTCTGTTACAAACTGAGTTTTCACTTAGTTGTTTTATTTCGCAGATTGAACCGCGAACATACAAGGAAGCACTAACTGAAGATTCTTGGATCAACGCGATGCAAGAGGAGCTGAGTCAGTTTGAGAAGTTGGGTGTGTGGAAATTGGTAGACTTGCCTGATGGTCACAGGAAGATAAACACCAAGTGGGTGTTCAAATGCAAGAGGGATGATAGAGGGGTTATTATTCGTAATAAAGCTCGACTTGTAGTCCAGGGTTTTAGTTATCAGGAGGGTATAGATTTCACTGAAGTGTATGCTCCGGTTGCTAGACTTGAAGCGATCAGAATCTTCCTAGCATTTGCATTTGGAAATTTTTTAAAGTTTATCAGCTAGATGTTAAATCGGCGTTTCTCTATGGGAAGGTAAAAGAGGAAGTATATGTCGGACAGCCACCGGGCTTCACCGATCCAATCCACAAAGACAAGGTTTATTTACTAGATAAAGCGCTGTATGGTTTACATCAGGCCCCGAGAGCCTGGTACGAGACTTTGTCTCAACACCTGCTTGCCAACAGCTTCATCCGTGGAAAAGTGGATGCCATTCTCTTTACTAAAGAAGTCGACGTACATCTTCTGATAGTTCAGATATACGTGGACGACATCATATTTGGGTCAACAAATGAAAATCTGTGCAAAGATATTGAGAGAGTTATGAAGCAAAAATTTGAAATGTCATCGATGGGTGAGATGAAATTATTCTTGGGAATTCAGGTTGATCAACTGCCTAAGGGAATTTTCATACATCAGACGAAGTATGTTCATGATATCTTAGAGAAATTTGGGATGTCAGGTTCTACTCCAGCTTCCACCCCGTTAGCGACGAACCATGGGATAAACCATGATCTCACCGGAGAGAAGGTAGATGAAACGTTATATCGTTCCATGATCGGATCGCTGATGTATTTGACAGCTTCTAGACCCGATATCATGTATCCAACCTGCCTCGCAGCAAGATTTCAATCTAACCCGAGAGCTTCGCATATGCTGATTGTGAAACGGATATTACGCTACCTGAAAGGAACTCCATCACTGGGGTTGTGGTATCCAAAAGAAGGCGATTTCACGCTCGAAGGGTATTCCGATTCTGATTTCGGATGCTGCAAAGTTAACGCTAAATCAACAACAGCGGGGTGCCAGTTTTTCGGACCACGATTGGTTACCTGGCAATGCAAGAACCAGACCTCTGTAGCTTTATCCACATGTGAAGCTGAATATGTATCTGCTAGCAGTTGCTGCTCTCAGATCTTGTGGATCCAGCAACAGATGCGCGACTACGGTTTGCAATTTCTTAACACCCCTATCTTTGTTGATAATGAGGCTGCGATAAACATTACTAAAAATCCTATTCATCACGCTAAAACGAAACACATTGAAATTCGTCATCACTTCATTCGAGATGGTTTCGAAAAGAAGTTGATACGAATTGAGAAAATCCACACTGACGAACAAAAAGCTGATTTACATACCAAAGCGTTTGATAAAACTCGTTTTCAATCTTTTAAAATTGAACGGTATGAAGGTTTTATCGGTGTTGGGGGAGATTCTTGGCATAGATGAAGGTACCACTGTAGATGATGTTGAGAAGCAATCTGCAATGGTTTGTTGATTTTTTACTTGTTTTGGTATTTAGGGGGAGTAAATATTTTCAGAAAATACAAAAACAGTAAAAAATTTCAAAAAAATCAAAACACATGAGATATTTCAAAATACAAAAACAATAGAAAAATGAAAAAGAGCTTGTGTAAAAAGGGAAAATGATAGTACATTGGCTTGACAGTTACAGTATGCTAAAGAATTGTAAAGTTTAAAAGTCTTAAACAGTCTCGATGATGATGTGCCGATAGGTTTTTACACATTTAGTAGGTTTGTTCGGGATATAAACTTAAATCTTTACTTACTTATTTCGTGGGGAACACTACTTGAATATATAGGTAACCCCTAAAATCTTGTTTGAAAGATCCCACTTTTTGAGATACTAGGTCTTTATACTCAGTGATATCTGGGGTATTATTCCGGGACTTCTGATTTTGCGAAAGCAATGGCCTAGTCCCCGTATAATACTTGACACTTGTTTGAAATATAGCATCTCCCTCAGCATAAAAAATGATGAAACATTGCAAAATGCTAATCATGTGCTGTTGTAAAAAAGATCCTCTAAAGGGGACACACCAAAAGTCGAAGCCGTCATCTCTCTGATTTTGCGGAAGCAATAGCCTGAGCTCTCACGACCCTCGCATTTAACCCCTTACAGATATCATCTGTGGTATACTCACCTGTAAGACTGAATATTGGGTTCTGGATACGGGAGTATATTCAAGAGGTGGGACACATGAATAAGTTTAAGCTCTTAATTCGCCTAATTCGTATCCTGGACAGATTGAAGTTTGTGTGAGAATTTAAGTGGACCAGTATATCGACATTCTAAGCGAATTGTTTAATTCTGAGTATGAAATTAAAGCTTAACGGTACTTGTGACTTGTCAAATAGCCGATATGATTCCCTAACACGCTCACCAAAAATATGTTTGTAAATAGTTTACTTTTACTGCATTTTATTTCTGTTTAGCATTCTAGTATAGAAACTTTATTCAAAATCCAAAAAGATTTTTCATTTCTGCTTTATTTTTCCGACAAACCAAAGTGGAAAGTTGATCTTCAGATTCGAAGTTTGAAGCAGATGCAGGAAGTTTCTGAGCTGGACATAAGAGTTGTGAGCTTATCATGATAAAATTCTGTTTATGAAAAGTCAAAACAAGTTCATTAAGTTGAAACTTGTAATTTTCAGAAAAATGTTTTGAAAAATGTTGAACAAAAGTCAGTTTTGTTTTGTCTCAGATCAACCAAGGTCATTAAGTTGGACTTGGTAGATAAATTAAGTGCCTAGGGTCATTAACTTGAACCTAGTTACTTAAGTGGATTTCTAGAAACTGATAAAAACTTCAAAATGTATTAAAAAAAAAAAAGGGGAATACATTGTAATGTCAAATTTCTGAGAAGTAGGTAACAGCAGCAAAGCTAGAATCCTCATGGCTATATTTGAACAAAGCTTGAAACAGAATTCAATCCTAGCTTATTGAGAGGGGGAGTCTACATTCTGGATCAATATTCAAGAGGGAGTTTAAAGATTGTCAAATAAAGTTCAAGTGCTAGCTGCTGATGCTAAAAGAGATTGGAGGATGCTTACATGTCAGATATTTTTGGAAGAAAGACAAGATTGATCAAGACTGAAGACTCGATCCCAAAGACTTCATCAACATCTAAGGGGGAGTCTGTTGGTGCATAAATGTCTGTTAACTTCGTCTTGTATCGAGTCATGTGTCTAGATAGGATAAACCAGTGTTCAGCAGGTCAGAAAACAGGTTTTGTAAGTTTAAGGGTAATTTCGCACGAAATTACACAAGGGTAATTTCGCACGAAATTAGTAATTTCGTTTGAAAGTAATTTCGCTTGTGTAGGTCCATGCGAAATTACTCACCCTATAAATACCCAACCTGCTGATTCATTTGTAACTTTTCCGATTCAGAGCCGAGGTGCTGCCAGTTTGTCAAACGATCTGTAAAAGCTTTGAAATCAATAATAAGAAGATAATTAGGAGGAATCAAGCTGTTAAACATCTATTTCTCTGATTCCGCCTTTGAAATAGATCGTAAACTCTTCTGATTGACTCATTCAGGTCACACGTCGATCCAACAATCTCAATGTCCAAGCTCAAAGGATGAGCAAGAGAAAATGAAAGGGATCCCATATGCGTCAGCTATAGGATCCATCATGTATGTAATGATATGCACTAGACCGGACGTCTCATGCGCCTTGAGCATGACGAGTAGATACCAGCAAAATCCAGGAAACTGTCATTGGAAGGCTGTTAAGTGCATATTAAAATACCTTAGAAGAACTAAGGATATGTTTTTAATATATGGATCTGGTGAAGAGGAACTCGTTGTAAAGGGTTACACGGATGCGAGTTTCCAAACCGATCGAAGTGATTCTCGATTGCAATCGGGGTATGTCTTCATTTTAAACGGAGGAGCAGTCTCTTGGAAGAGCTCAAAACAAGACGTGGTAGCATTGTCCACTACAGAATCAGAATACATCGCCGCTTCATTGGCAGCCCAGGAAGATGCATGGTTGAAGAAATTCATAGCCGACCTAGGGGTGGTCCCCACCATTTAAGACACCCTAGAGATTTTTTGTGATAACGAGGGTGCGATTGCTCAAATCAAAGAACCTCATGCGCACCAAAAGACTAGACATATCGAGCGGAGATTCAACTACATAAGGGATGAAGTTGAAAAAGGAAAGATATGTATCCGCCAAGTTCACACCGATCAAAACATTGCGGATCCACTCACGAAGCTCCTTGACCGGACAAAACATGAGGGTCATACATATGCCTTAGGACTTCGATATTCTAGTGATTGGATTTGATCTATTTTGTATTTGGATATTGAAACAATTGTTAATTTAACTCTTTTATGGTATTTTGAGTTACGTTTCATTTTAGCATGTTTAAATCCATGAATAAGTTAATTATTCTAAATGTTCGTAGTCGATCATAATTGTGGGAACAAATATGAATGTAAGACTATTATGAACTTGGATTCGTAGATATTCATTTGGTATGAATATAGAGCAACGTGTTGTTGCCAAAGTTCATAGATATTTGTGGGATACAAATGTTGGACTGACTCGCTCTCAAATGTTACTGCATGGAATCATTTGTGATTGATCATAAGTAAATTTGAGGAAAGGCGAATATCATAGTATCCTCTGACCTGAGATACATATTGGGTCTGGATATTCACCAAGTGTTATACCTTGACCTAGTTCTTCATTGTCTGTAATAAGGGAGTACATAAGGCTAAACTCAGGTGTGGTACAAGGTGATTGTGAGAGACGTATGTAGTCAAGAAGGGATTTGTTCCTCTTATTTCTTGGGAGTAAGATGTCTAAGTCCTGCTAAAGTTAAATCAATAGAGAGTGATCACTCTATGTCTCTGGATTTAACATGACATCTGTAACGAAAGGATAAATGATAGATTCACCTAAATCATGTTCAAGTAAGGGACTTGAAGGGGATGATGTTATTGAATGGGACATATAGTCATACGTATTAGGGGTAGTAAACTATAGTTAGGTGGTCTTTACTACTTGCATCAATCTTCTATGTATCTTGTGTAAGTGGGAGATTGTTGGATTCTGTATGCCCAAGACACATATTAAATTGATGTGGCTATTACGTTATGATCCAAGTCGAGTCATACCCAAATACAAGCTAGACAAACACTTACAATATTTATTTGTGATATGATCAAACAAATAAATATTAACACTTATAATATTTAGAAATTTGTTTTCTAAATAATAGCAGTTGAGAAACTAATAAATTATATGGATAATTTATTTTGAGAGAATATTTTATTTTGTTACTTAATGGGTTAAATAACATAATAAAAGGTTATATATAAGTCTTAGATAATATGATGTATTTTATAAAAGTTATAAGCTATATATATAAGACTTATATTATTTAAAAGAAAATTTGATTTTTTTTAAATAAAAGGTGGGCCACCCCCAACATGTATCTTCCCAAAAATTGTGTGGTCCAATGAAATGGCATGCAATCTTACAAGTTAGAAGGAACATGATTGGGCATTAGTGGTGGCAACATTCTCTCTCATCTTTATTGTGACACCTGTGCCTTCACGTCCATCAAACAAAGACCAAATCAATGAAACATTGAGTTTCATACTTGGGATTTGTATAAATATGTGTATAATTTGCATATATCTATTCTTGTTCGATTTCGAGCTTTAAATCGCTTTCTGGAAGGTTATACGCAAACTAATGCGTAAACGTAATCAGTTTAACGTGACAAACACTCTGGGATAGTGACATAGGCTTAACACACCTTAAATAACCTTTACATAACTTAGAAATAAGTTTTGGAGGGTTTGGTGTGCCGAAATCAAGTTTATTCGCTTACATGGACTAATTTCGACAAAACTATGAAAGTAGGCCGATTCGAACTGTAACAAACATTCCAGAACTTGATCATAAGTTAAATATGCCCTAAATATCCTTTACATAGCTTCGAAATAGGCTTTGAGGTGTTCGGTGTGCTAAAATAAACTTTTTGGTCATTCAGGGACTAAAAGCGTTAAAAAGTGCATAAGTTTGCATTTTCGCGCATATCTTACGTTCTGAATACATCCGGACATCTAAAAATTTATGTAATCATTAAAATATTTTATTTTAGTGGTTGGCATGATAAAATTCCATTCATCGCGTAATTTGGATCGTTTTTCTCGTCCGTTCGTGTTTCATCGTAATTAACCGAACAACGCGACCGTACAACCAAACGAACCGACATCCGATATATTTTTTAGCACATTTCATGTTCCCTATACTTTAACTTCATCATAGAGCCTTGAAATGAGGTTAACGGGATTTAAACATGTCAAAAACGCATCAAAAATCAAGTTCAGAGTCTAAGGGGACTGTTCTGCGTTTTTGTGAAACTTGCTGACCTGCACAAGGCTTACGGACCGTAAGCACAAACCCATACGGTCCATAAGGACTCCCCAGATCAGAAAAACTGATTTCCAGCTTGTTCCAACTATTCCCCATGTTTACAAATGGTTTTGTCAAGTCTATGGGCTTGTTTTAAGTGCCCATGGTATTCTAAAACAGGGGGTGCACTTGTACGGCTCAGATTGAAGCTCGGTTTTCGATGAACGATCTTAACGGTTACCCGAAAACTATATATACCCCCTTCCATTTCTCTTGCAAACTCACACTTTGATCTGATTTCTCTAAGTTGAAGGTTAGAACCTTCATACCTGAGAATTCTAAGATCAAATCTCCATTTGCTTGGACCTTTTGTAAGTCTCTTTCGTTCTTTTATGAGTTTTATGGGCGAAAGTCAAACAAGTGTTTGACTTTTAGCTTTGACCAGTTTATGGTCAACACAAAGTTCGTTTAAACTTCGCAACGTGAGCGTAATCACGATGGTCATAGTCCCTTGTGACTTTACCTACTGATTACCACGTTATTTTGGCACAATGACGAGTCGTAGTTTCGGTCAAAATGTGTATTCTTGCGTATTTTGCAACCAAACTACTCTTGGGTATCAAAACCATTTGTTTTGATATCAAACTTGTTTTTTAACTTTGTTAAACATGTTTTAACATGTTTAGCTCGTAACTTTAGGTTTAGTGCTTATATAGTGTTGTAAGATAAGCGGTCTAAACAACCGCTTAGACTTTCGAACCCGACCCGTTTGGTCGATCATTAGGATCTGACCAAACACATTAGGTAACCATAGTTGTATAGGGAATAACCCTCCGAGGTTATACCTTATGGTCACTAGGTTTAGTTAGTTGTATGATAGGTAGTTTATATGCCTTAGGAAAATGACCAAAATTCTCTTTTTACGTATAAATCCATTTTAAGCATATGTAACCTAAATTTTGACATCTAAACTGATTAGGTAACATTATTAGACATGTTAAGGCATATATTACTTATCATAGGACTAGTTAGGCGGTCCGAACACGTTTTACGCGAACGACGCGTTAAAGTAGCGTAAGCTACCTAAACGAGTCGTAATGGGTTGTAAGCACTTAGGATAGGTTTCTTTTTAGAATGTAGGCTTTGTTAAACCATATTACATGAGTTTCTATACTCATTTGGTTTACGAAACCTCATTCTATCCGATCTTCCGATTTAGGTACGGTTTATTTACATAGTTATCTATATTAGGTGCCGTTTGATTCCGTGATTCCTCTAGCCTTGCTTGGTTGTTATTCAAGACTTCTAAGCACTCTCAAGTGAGTACATAGTCCCCTCTTTTACTGTTTTCAAAGATTTTGGGGTGAAACACATGTGCCTACTTGTTACTTTTGTGCTTTTCATGTTTTTATATCATACTTGTTATGTTCATTAGTACACTTATAGTACATGATTTCATTATGTTTTTGCTATGTATGTCCATTTAGTGTATACTTAGTACATCGTTTTACATTACATTTTATGCTATGTATGTCCATTTAGTGCATACTTAGTACATTGTTTTACATTACATTTTATGCTATGTATGTTCATTTGTTGCAAACTTAGTACATTGTTTTACATTACATTTCTGTTGCATATGTTCTCGTAGCATATGGACACATTGTTTTACATTTCTACCTTGTATGTTCACTTAACATAATAGGTACATTATTTTCATAAAACATGCTTAAATTTGGTATAACATTTGGTTTGTTTAACGAAAGTAATACATTCATTAACTCCGATCATGCCGCTCGGTAGTAGGTAGTGGTACCATAGGACTTGACAACTCCCATTTCTGAAATCCTAGGTTTGTTTGGGTGGAAGAAATGACCGAATCCGAATACATTTCTAGGTAGACCTTTGACTTTGTTCTAGGGTTTATCCTACAGTCTCAAGGCTTGGATGTAGACGTATAACATTACAAAACATAACTTTTGATTATAATCTATCAAATGCATTGTTTTGTACATTTCTTTCTTATAGGGCTGAGTAAATGCTTTTAATCAATAAATGCTTTTATTCACTATACATTACATTTAGTTACACATGAACATTTTTACATTGGTGGTTTGTTTGGGTAAGTGATTTAAGTAACGAGACTTGTGTAATATGATAAAAGCATGGTGGATACGCTGCTGGTACTTCCTATATATAAGTGCTTTTATGGTATTACATATCGTAGTGTTATTTAAACCATTTCAAGTTAGACATAATACATTTTACCCTTATATCATATCTTCATGAAACATTGTTTTACAAACAACATATTTTATACAAACTCATTTTACTTGGTTATTCATTCATCTGTGCATCTTTCTTTTATATCATCTGATTTCTTATCACTGTTTGTATGATTTATAAAAGAAAACATTTTACAAGGTTCTTGACTAATTTTTGTTAAAACTTTTTCTTTTAAACTTACAAGTCATGAATCCTATTTTAATAAAACCTATGTATCTCACAGGCATTTTTATGCTGACGTACCTATTTTCACATGTGTTCTCAGGAGATGATGCATAGGATTGATCAAGATACACTTAGGCGGACTTGGGCCTTAGTGATAATAAAAGATGCAAGACTAGTTAATTATGTTATGATTCTTTGTTTTTAAAACATTGTAACTTCTTTTATTCTATAAAACAAAATTTCAATTTCCATGTGTTATGAGACAATGATTCTGTTACAAAACTCCCCGACGATTCCGTCGCGATTTGTTGTTTTACGCGGTCGAGGTTTGACAGAAAAGTTGGTATCAGAGCTCTTGGTTATAGGGAATTAGGTTATTAGTAATGCTTTGACCTAGTATATAACCTTCCTAGGACCCTAACACAGGATTCTTGTGTTTAGATCTTAAAACAATACAGTCACCTATCCTTAGGTGACAACCGTAACAAGAACACAAATTTCAAAACCACTTTGAAAATCAATCATTTGTTCTAGGATGATTTATTACTAGGTTTTGAACCCTCTAAGTTTTCAAAATCTCGTCAAAGTTGGGTCTTATGCATAGTTTTCGAAAAACATTATGCTCGTATGTTGATTTAACATACGTAGTACCCAACCTCCGAATTCTGCTTCATATGTCGCCTTGTCATATCTAGCGCCTCAACTCCATGAACATTCTACCTTGTGTTTCGACTTAAGAACATCTAGTGAAAGGTTTCGAAGAGCCTCCCGCTCTGCGAATTCCAAAATCCATATAGGATCCTCTTATCTTTACAATTAGATCCTTGTGGATGATTATCGTTTAAATTGGAGTCCTTAATTGAATTCCTTGTATGCCTTAATACGTACATTATGATTCAATAAGGACAAAGCCGAATTCCTATTAAGATCTTCCTATCTTCATAGTTAGATTTTTGAAATGTTTAAAAGTGCCAAATGAAATCCACGGATTGGATTCCTTGTTTGCCTTAAATACTGGTGTTCAAGTTAACAAAACAAATTAATAAAATGATAACAAATTAAAGATCAAGATAAACAATTATGTGATTGCGTGTTTATGTTTTATGTGTTGTATTTTTTTGCGTAATATGATTTTTCGTTTTCCAAATCCTCGTAGAATCTTCCATATCTTCATATGGGGGATTCATAGTAGGATATCCAAAGGTACTACCTCAAATCCGTAATGGTTAAGACCCTTGGATTATATAGTACCATTCCATAATTCAAAAGTGACCCTTTGGGTGGTCTAGTTAAAAAGATTGATTCAGAATCTGGTTAAGAATGGCATGTGATGATATAGCTAAACAGACTCCTTGGTGGTCTATTTAAAGAGATCAATTGTTGATTTAATTAAAAGGACCCTATGGTGGTCTAATCACAATCATCACAGGTTCGTTCATTGTTTTCTTCCACTACACATTATAAAATGCACTGTGTGGACTGTGCAAGGAATTATGTAATTATGGATGCATACATAATTATGAAATTCAGTGCACGGAAACCACAGTAAGATTTATCATGTGTAAGAACCGATAGTGGCAACAATAACGAAACGTGAACAATGTAATAGAGGTACGGTGGACGCACCAATGGCGCTTCATATATTTATATAAGTATCCCTCTTACATTGCAAGCATGTGTGTCTTATGATAATCTAGGAACAACTATAGTGTCTAGGGACAAACCCTAGGCAAATACAAGTCGAAATCATGTTAAATTGATGAACACTAGGATATTGGGTGTTGTTCTAGTGTAATTTGACAATTTTGAAGTGATTTCAGAAATTTAGAAGCTAACAATCATGTAAAATGGTTGATTTATGTAAAACTAGGGCTAAGAGATAAGCTAGAGACTTGATAAATACATATGTAAAATTCTGCCCTAAAAGTGTTTGTTGAAATGCCTCAAAGAAGGTTCAAAAATAGAATTTTGTAGTTAAAACACCTAATTGAGATGTTTTGGCTATTATGCAAAAGTTGATTACAAAAGAGTTCTAATTGTGACAAAAATTGAACTCTATAGGAAAGGATACCGGAACGTCAAGTGGACAAGCCGGTGGTGATTTGCGGTTGAAGGGCGTGCACTAAGGTATGTAACTTGACCCGTTACATTTGATGAATTATTGTTAAACTATGCGTGTTAATAAAAATTTGGTTGAATTGTAACGACTTTGTTCGTTACCTAATTCATAGGTTAAGAATTGGTTTGTAGTCGTTTGGTAGTCATCAAAATGGAGGTTTTCCGTAGATGAACCAAACGGGTCAAATAATGATGCATTGTAGTAATAATATTGTAAGTAGATTTAAATGGCGAAAATGATCACAAGAGCACGAAGCCATAGTGTTGGTAATGAAGTGCCGGTGATCATAAGCCCCGGAAGTTGGGTAACAAGCGTCTTAGGCTTACTAGTCAAATGGTAGTAAAATAAGTAGAATTATAATGGGTCGAATAAATGCATAGCGACATTTAGTTGTTTGGTCCGTAAGTTAAATTTTTGGTATCAAAATTTTATTAGTTATGTCGGTAATAAATTTTCAGACGTATAGGAAAAGAATCACATAAATTGGACTTACGAGTCAAAAGTTATGGCCAAATGAAGTTAAAACTTTGAATTTCCGGAGCTGGCAGAAAAATGCAGCTCAAAAACACAACCTGCTGGAAAACCGTTCCTGCCGCGCCATGCGACAGGATCATCTTGATCCTCCTAGAACACACGGGAGCCGCCGCGCCACGCGACGCGTAGAACAAAACCTGCCGCGACACGCGGCAGGGTAACTTTTGAAAATTGTTTGTTTTTCTCATATTTGATACTAGGACTTGTTTGTATTATACAAATTGTTGTCAAAACTAACGTTTTGGATGGTTTTGACCTTAGGTAAAAGTGGGAACTATCCGGATGGCAATCAAGCTAATGTCGAAGAACCGAACACTCATTTTGAAGCTTCCGCAATGATTTAAATCTTTGATAGACTTTGTGTATGGGTTGTAAACAATTTCTAAACAACTTTTGAAACGTTTTAAACTTAGTCGTTAGTTGCCTAAGGTTGATGCTATGTATGAACTTATTTGATGAAAGTTATGTTACTTAAACAATATTTTAATTGAAATGGTATAATTTATTATTAAAATCAAGTGAAAATTTAAGGGTGTTACAATTATCTATGGTTTAAACACAAATTTTTCAAAGATAATAAAACAAATTGTTGGGTTGTACTTAATTTATACATTCATCAAGCCAATTGGTAGTATGATATAGCGATATAGGACTAGACACCCCATTCCTGTTGTATGGAATGTCAGAAACCAAATTTTTATCAAATAGAAATTGCCTTTGTGGTATTTCGATGTCACACCCCGACCACGTAAAACAACAATACGTGGCGGAAACGTCAGGGGGTGTTGTAACAGAATCATTGTTTCACAACCATGGATTAAACAGTTTCGTTTTGTTGAATTAAATGTATTACATTACATTGGAATTAGAAACAGAACGGGAACAAATAAACTTTAATTGTTATTAAGTCACTAAGGCCTCGTCCATTCCTATGTGAGCGTACACAAGTATCATCATCAAACATCATCAACTATGGTACCTGAAACACATGTGAAAATACGTCAGCATAAAAATGCCGGCGAGTACATAGGTTTTATATGAGTGTCAGATTCATGGCTCATTTTACATGTTGCAATACTTATTTAAAAACCTTATTTTGAAAAGTATAGTATTGCGACCTAATTAACCAACTCAAATCAAGTTGGATATGATTTGTAAAATCTCATAGCCATGATTCTTAACTCCGAAACATTTGTTTTATGAAATCAAATTGGTAAAACATCTCGTAGAAACTCGTTAATAAAACTCGTATGGTTTATATTATTCAGAAAACATCATTGTGTGTCATCATTTCAAAATCGTTTACCCAAGTGATCTAGATAACGCAACGATATATAATGTGTTAAAAGCACTTATATATAGGAGGTACCAGCGGCGTATCCACCATGCTTTTAACACATTACACCCGCCCCGTTACCTAATCACTTCCCTAACCCAACGGTTCAAACAGTTACAAATGGTTCCCATATAACAGATGGTTACAAATGGTTCGAATAGTTCATTCAAAATGTAAAACAATGGGCTAGCATGTTAAGTGAACATACATAGCAAAACATAATGAAATCATGTACTAATAGTGTACTAATGAACATAGCATATATATGATATGAAAACATGGAAAGCATGAAAGTAACAAGTAGGCACATGTGTTTCACCCCAAAACGTTTGAAAAACAGTAAAAGAGGGGACTATGTACTCACTTGAGGGTGCTTAGAAGTCTTGAATAACAACCAAGCAAAGCTAGAGGGATCACATAATCAAACGACACCTAATATAGGTAATTATGTAAATAAACAGACCTAAATCGGAAGATCGGATAGAATGAGGTTTCGTAAACCAAATGAGTATAGGAACTCATGTAATATGGTTTAACAAAGCCTACATACTAAAATGAAACCTAAACTAAGTGCTTACGACCGATTATGACCCGTTTAGGTAGCTTACGCCACTTTAACGATTCGAACCGCCTAATTAGTCCTATGATCAGTAAAATATGCCTTAAAATGTCTAATATTGTTGCCAAATCAGTTTAGATGTCAAAAATTATGTTACATACGCTTAAAATGAATTTTGGCGTAAAAAGGGCATTTTGGTAATTTTCCTAAGGCATATAACTACCTATCATACAACTAACTAAACGATGTGACCATAAGGTATAACCTTGAAAGGTTATTCCCTATGCAACTATGGTCACCTAATGTGTTTGGTCGGATCCTAATGATCGACCAAACGGGTCGGTTTCGAAAGTATAAGCGGTTGTTTAGACCGCTTACCTTTACGACCCTATATAAGCACTAAACCTAAAGTGACGAGCTAAACATGTTAAAACATGTTTAATGAGGTTTGAAAACCGGTTTGGTATCAAAACAAACGGTTTTGATACCTAAAAGTAGTTTGGTTACAAAATACGCAAGAAAACGTATTTTGGCCGAAACTACGACTCGCCACTATGCCTAGATAACGTGGTAATCAGTAGGTATAGTCATAAGAGACTAAAACCATCATGATTACGCTCACGTTATAAAGTTCAAACAAACTTCCTGTTGACCATAAACTGGTCAATGCAGAAATTCAAACAAAGTTTGTTTTTCACCCTAAAAACGCGTAAAAGAACAAAAGAGGACTTACAACGGGTCCAAGCTATGGAGTTTTGATCCGATTACTCTCAGGTATGAAGTGTATACTTCAACTTAGAGAGCCAAATCAGATCAAATGTGAGTTTTGAAACAAGAGGGTGGGGTATTTATAGGAAAACCAAGACCGTTAGGATCGTTCATCGAAAACCGAGCTTCGATCTGGACCTTACATGTGTGCCCATGTTTTAGAATACCATGGGTACCCCCAAAATAAGCCCCTAGTTTCATTAAAACCATGTGAAAATGAGGGGAACAGATGGAACAAGCTGGAAATCAAATTTTCAACTTTGGTCCCTTCCTAAGATAACTATGGCAGATTGTCAATTTTGGTCCCTAAATGTGGAAAACATGGTTTTTGATGCATTTTTGACACGTTTAAGCCCCGTTAATCCCATTTCAAGGCTCTAAAATGAAGTTAAAGTATAGGGAACATGAAACATGCTCAAAAATATCTCGGATGTTGGTTTGTTTGGTCGTATGGTTGCGTTGTTCGGTTAATTACGACGAAACACGAACGAATGAGAAAAACGATCCAAATTACGCGACGAATGGAATTTTATCAAACCAATCACTAAAATAAAACATTTTAATGATTACATAAATTTTTGGATGTCCGGATGTATTCAGAACGTAAGATATGCGCGAAAATGCAAACTTATGCACTTTTGACGCTTTTAGTCCCTATTGATCAAGAAAGTTTATTTTTGCACACCAAACACCTCAAAGCCTATTTCTAAGCTATGTAAAGGATATTTAGGGAATATTTAATTTATGATCAAGTTCCGGAATGTTCGTTACAGTACAAATCGGCATACTTTCGCAGTTTGTCGAAGTTAGTCCCTGTAAGCGAATAAACTTGATTTCGCCACACCAAACCCTCCAAAACATATTTCTAAGTTATGTAAAGGTTATTTAAGGTATGTTAAGCCTATTTAACTATTCCGGAGTGTTTGTTGCATTAAACTGGTTATATTTACGCATCTGTGCGTGTATAACCTTCTAGAAAGCGATTTAAAGTTTGAAATCGAACATGAATTGATATGTGCAAACAATATACGTATTTTTACAAATACCAAGTATGAAATACAATATTTAATAAATTTGGTATTTTTTTGATGGTCACAGAGGCACAGGTGTCACATATCCCCTACTTTAGGAAATTTCATCTCGAAATTTATTTGTAGGAGTCTGTCTGTGACGCTGTGTTAAATAATTGCCTTGCATGGAATCTAGGGTGTTTATCTATTTCCGTAGAATAACCCATCAAAGATTATGCAAGGCATAATCCTGTCATTTCTCTCAACGAACAATCTTTAAAAATGAAAATGAAGGAAAAATCAAGGATATTTATTTCCCTCGATGGATATTCTTCAGAAACGAAAATGAACGGAATGAGTCATTTTCCTCAATGGGTATTCTTCAGAAATGAAAATGAATGAATAATAAAGAATATTCATTTCCCTCGATGGATATTCTTCAGAAACGAAAATGAACGGAATGAGTCATTTTCCTCAATGGGTATTCTTCAGAAACGGAAATGAAGGAAAAATCAAGAATATTCATTTCCCTCGATGGATATTCTTTAGAAACGAAAATGAACGGAATGAGTCATTTTCCTCAATGGGTATTCTTTAGAAACGGAAAAAAAATCAAGAATATTCATTTCCCTCGATGGATATTCTTCAGAAACAAAAATGAACGGAATGAGTCATTTTCCTCAATGGGTATTCTTCAGAAACGGAGATGAAGGAAAATGAAAAATCAGGGATATTCATTTCCCTCGATGGATATTCTTCAGAAACAAAAATGAACGGAATGAGTCATTTTCCTCAAGGGGTATTCTTCAGAAACGGAAATGAACTGAGTCAACTCTAGACACATGACAAAACTTGCTGTGGTTTCTGTGCACTGAATTCCATAATTATGTATGCATACATAATTACGTAATTCCTTGCACAGTCCGCACAGTTTGTTTTGTAATGTGAAGGGGAAGAAAATCAAACCTGTGATGAGTGTGACTAGACTATCATAGGGCCCTTTTAATTTGATCGACAAATGATCTCTTTAATTAGACCACCAAGGAGTCTTTTCAGCTATATCATCACATGATATTCTTAACCAAATTTTTGGATCAATCTGTTTAACTAGACCACTCAAGGGGTCTAACTATGGAATAGTACATTATAATCCAAGGGGATTTACTATTACGTAGAAGCCCATTAAGGATTTAAGGTAGTACCTTTGGATATCCTACTATGAACCCCTTATACGAAGATATGAAAGATTCTACGAAGATTTGGATAACAAAAACTTGGATCACACAAAAACATAAAAGGGAACACATAAGCACATAATCACATATTTGTTTAATTTGACCTTTAATTTGTTATCTTTGGACACGGATATTCAAAGCACACCAGGAATCCAATCCGTGGATTTCATTTGGCACTTTAATCATTTTCAAGAATCTATCTATGAAGATAGGATGATCTTCCGAAAATTTGATTTTTTTTCAATGAAACGTAATATTCGAATTTAAGGTACACAACAATTTTAGGATTTACGGAAATACCCTTAGGTATCCTATTAAATATTTATAGTGGTACTTTGGGTATTCGTCCAGAGTTGTAACTTGCGCCTTGTACTTCGTTTCTTTGGAAGAAACGGGTACTTAGGATTTTCGTGGAAAACGCAAGAGATCATAAAATGGAAGAATTTTGGGGGTAGTCTGTTCTTCAAGGAATACGATTCCCTGATTGTCGGTATTGTAGGGGATATGTTGTTTATACATGCAACCACATAAATACATTGCAATGTAAATCAAAGATTTATTTATAAACAACGATAACAACTGTTTCATGGACCTTGACAACAAAAGAAAATAATACATAAGACGTGATTATTTCTAAACGGTGTTGTCTTCTAGTCGGTCAGATGCTCATCCCTGTGCTGGATTTGCATTAGCAAGCTTTGGGCAATTTCTTCGGAAATGACCCATCTCGCCACAGTTGTAGCAAGAACCTGGTGGAAAACGAGCTTGAGCAGGATTGTTGTCAGCTTGATTTGGTGCAACTGCAGCTCAGCAAAGTCTTGTTGTATGAACTATAAGTCCATAAATTTGGCATTTGCTGCACTTCACACTAGCATGATGATGAAGGTTACATTGGTTGCACAGGGGTGCAGTTCCGTTGTATGGCTTCCTAGTAGGGGGTTGAGCTAATTGGTTGGGGGCAGCTTGATCATTGTGAGTAACCACGGCGAAGTTCTGTGAAGCTTTTCGCTTCCTTGACTTCTTGGAGGATTCAGTCTGTTCATCTTTGGGTTTCGAATCCTCGATTGGTTTCTTATCACCTCTTCGGAAAAGTTTACCTTTCCTAATTTGAGATTCAGTCAAGGTAGCAGATTGATGTGTGCAAAATGCAACATATAAATTACATCAATTGTGGCATAAAACTAACCCTTTTTTAGTACTAATGTTGGAAAAAGTGTGCTTTTGTCTTCCTTTTGTATTTTCAGGATTAAATGAGCTCAAATTAACAAAAGAAGCAAAAAGACATCAAAATCTAACATAAATACAAGAAAAGGAACAAGACGTGACATGCCCGACCCCACGACAACATCTTCCCAAGCAAAATAAGAAGACAGAAGACTGAACACGCCCCGTGCTCAGCCAGCACGGGGGCGTGCCCAAGTGTCAGCAGAAAAGACAAAGTGGTAGAAGCTTCTATTGCCCACCATGGGGCCGTGCTCAGCAGACACGGGGCCGTGGTCAACTATAAGATTCGCACAATCCAGGCAAATCTTCATAGTACAAAGATTCTTCTGCACACGGGGTCGTGCTCAGCGGACACGGGGGCGTGGTCAACTAATAAGACAAGCTGCATTAAATGAATAAAGAGAAGGATGTGGACACGGGGCCATGCCCACTGGACACGGGGCCGTGCCCGAGCTTCTGTTCAGCCTATAAATAGGAGTGCTTGGCAAGCTCAAACCATCCCTTGGCACACCACCTCTCTCACACTTCACCCACCACCCACCACCACCATAACACCATCATCAACCACCATCATCCATTGTCCATCATAGAGTGTGTGAGTCGTCTCGGGATCCAAGATTGATCGTAAGAGTTCTTGACAATCAAGGCCATGTTTGCCTAAGTCTCTTACATCACTTGGTGAAGACAAGTGTCTAGTGTAATACTTTCTATTTCTAATCTTTTCGCACTTTTTATTTGGTTTTGTATTAATGACTTTAATAACTAGTTTCTTATGTTGAAGGTGATTCTTCTTTATCGTTTGTCCGTGGTGTCTTGACATTATTTTACTGTCTATATAAAATAAAAGATTTTCACCATTCATATCTCCACGGTCTATATGGAGGTATGTTAGCTACCTGGTCGGGGGTTAAGGGAACGGTTTGGTAAGAGTCTTGCCATTGTTCAGCGTTTAGAGGTCCTGCAATGGACCTGGGTCAAATTTAGTAGGACATCCTTCAATACTTAACGGTATTGGATGGCTGGGGTCCAAACTCTTTGATCCCCTCATAAGTTAACTACTATTAATACTATAACCCGGCTATTTAGGATTGTATCCCTGCTGACTCAGACTACTTAGTCGAGGGTAACTTCACCTCCAAAAGAGGGGCCTACCATAATTTGCATTAATAACTTAATTAATTATCTTTCAATGATCCGACCCTTTAGGATTGTATCCTTGCTGACTCAAACTACTGGGTTGAGGGTAACGTCACCTTCAAAAGAGGGGCCTACTACAATAACTAAGATAATCTCTTAAATAAGTGCAAAAGTGCGGAAATAATAAAATGTTACACTATACACGAGTCGGAACCAAGTGATTCATCTTATCTATCTGTTTTTCTTTTATTTTTATTTTTCAGCATTTTAATTAGTTTTTATTTTTCTTAGCTTAAAACATTTTTTTTCTAAACTTTTTGATTTGATTAGACGTTGAGGATAAACCGGTACTAAAAGCTCTTGTGTCCTTGGACGACCTCGGTATCTTACCAACACTATACTACGCCCACGATGGGTGCACTTGCCCATATGTGTGTTGAGTGTTTGTAAATATCGTGTTTTATAAATTTAAAACTTGGCTAAAAAAAGTGTTAAAGGGCTTAAAATATACACCTAATATATATAACACTTCACACGCATCAAGTTTTTGGCGCCGTTGCCGGGGACACAAGGATTTTAAGAAAGCTTAAAATCGACGGCCTAATCAGTTTTCCAAAACCTTTTTAAAAACGCGCGCACATTTTTCTGCATTTTAGTTTAGTTTTGCATTTACAGTAACCTGTACACGGGCCGTGCTCACTGAACACGGGGACGTGCTGCACATCTTTCATAAAACACCCAGTAACAGTAGCTTGAACACGGGCCGTGCTCACTGAACACGCCCCGTGCTCAACGAAATCAGTAAATTTAATTAAAACGCCCAGATACAGATTCTGTACACGGGGCCGTGTCCACTAAACACGGGGCCGTGTCCAGGCTCTGTTTCCGTTTTTATTTTTGTTTTCTGATCTCGAGACTTGGTTGTGGTCTGCTGAGTGATTCTTATGGATCAATACTCAGGAGGTTACAACTACACCTATGAGGAGGATGATTATAGGAGTAACTATTGCACTAATTGTAGTAACACACACTCGGTTCAATATCGTCACTCATATCAACCATCCAATTCATACACCTACTATGAGGAGCCCAGGTACGAGCCATCAACTTCATACACATCCTATGAAGACCAAAGGTATGAACCTCCTCCCTCATACTCATATATTGATGACCCAAGGTATGAGCCTTCTTACTCATACTTTGAGGAACCAAGATATGAGCCACCACATTCGTACGCTTATTATGAGGAACCATGGCGTGAACAACCCAAATCATATGAGTATTATGAAGAACAAAATAACGACCCTTATCCATCATATGCTTACAATGAAGAACAATGGTGTGAACCATCTACTTCATATGGGTATTATGAGGAATAACAGATCGAACAACCGGATTCAAGCTTTGAAAATCCCGATTCTTTTTCTATAACCGAAGTGACCGATAGGATATTAGAACACCTTAGAGTTATCGATCGCTATATAAAAGAATCTCGCGCAAGGGAAGAGGAGTCCCGCGCAAGAGAAGAATTCAAAAAGGATGAGATAACCGAAAGTGTAAAAATGGAAGAACAAATAAGTGAAAAGCCGACACATGAGTTAAACAACGAAAAAGGTGAGTCCGACAACGTTAAAATTCAAGAAGAGCCTAATTTTGAAGAAATTAATCTCTTGTCACCTTCTTTCGAAAATCATTGTTCAGTACCCACTCATGCTAAGTTTTTAAAAGAGTTAAACACTAACACTAAAATTGACGAAACAGTAAGTGTTAAGTTAACTAATGATCAAACCTCGCTAATAAAAGAAGACCCATTTGAAATTAACACTACACCGGTTCCATGTTTCTTTCGAAATTCGTTTATTAGTAATGTCACAATCGATAAAGATCTTTGTGTTAACATAATGCCTAACTACGTTTTTGAAAAAACTAAGTATTAGTGATTTTTCTCCACTTCAAATACCCATTTTTTTATCCAATCGGAAGGTAATAAAATCAATCGGTATAGTTGAGGATGTCTTGGTTCAAACAAATCAAATGGTAATCCTGACCGACTTTGTCATCCTCGATGACGCTCCTCTAGTGTTGGGACGACCATTTGTAAAAACTCACGAAGCTTTGAAAAACCGAAAGTTCAACAATCTACCTCTTCAATTAGGGGCATTTAAAAAGAGTGTCGATCTTGAGCGGACAATGAAATATCCATTCGACAATAATGACCCCCTAATTGAAGATTAGCCAGAACCACCCGATAAGGTGGGTCTAGCCAAGGACCCTTATAAACGTGGTGCACCACTGTAACACCTCGAAAATTCACGTCCTATAATGTGTTGACACGTGTAATATGTTTAAACGTGTGAAAGAATATTATAAAAGGATTAAAGTTGACAGTCATGAAAAGTATTTGAATATACGAGTTCTAAATGTCAACAGTGAATAAATATATTGTACATTAACCCTACATGATGCTCATACCTTGAAACGAATAAATCATGGATAATACGAAGCTAAATATGAAAGAAAGTGAGAGATTACAAACTACAGGGGTTAAATGTGTCAACATGTTTAAGTTATACCTCTGAGTGACCTTTTGACAAACCCGAAGCTTTGTAATGGTTAATTATGCTCACTAGAATGCACGACATAAATTTCATAAAGTTTCGTTATCGTATGAGAAAGTTATGATCAAATTCATGTGCGAGGGGTTCAAAGCGTCAACGTTGAAGTTTAGGACTTTTCGGGTGACAATAACGTTAACCGAGGACTAAACAAAATGGGTATATGTCTTGGAGCCCTTATATGTTAAATAGGAGGGTTCATAATGCAAGAAATGAAGTCGTAGCAAAGTTTTGAAGAGCCAAGGATCAAAACATAAAAATCTAAAGTTTTGATTTATGCAGGAGGGCCTCGCGCCACGCGAAGGTCCCTGGGGGGGGGGGGGGGGGCTACGCGTCGCGCTAAGGGTCATCTGATCTAATTTTCTTGGTTTCTTGTCTGCCATAGCTCTTGTAATCGACTTTTAACCGATTTTCCACATCTTGCTTGACCCCTAAACAACCCCTAGACACTTAGGGACACTTTTGGATGAGTTGTGGTCAGTTGTAGACTTGTGTGTCAATAATCCATGGTGATTAAAGCACTATAAAAGGCCATGAAGTTGCAACTCATTCTTCACACCTTTCTCTTGCATTCCTGATCATTTCTGGAGCTCCAAAGCAGGCTCAAGTGATCTCTAATCGTGCAAAGGACTCTAGTAAGTTTGCTTAACCTTTCTTAGTTAAGTTTTTGCTTAGTTTTAGCTTAAAAGTCAAACCGTCGCAATTAACGGTTGACTTAACGATTAATAACTAATGGTCCAGTGATTAGTAGAATTGAAAGTAGTTATAAGTTGGTAATTATGTGGGTAATAAACCCTTAAAAGGGTTCCCCCTGATTCCCACTCTAACTAGGTCAAATGTCGGGTCAAACTTGTCATTAAAAAGTCAACAGGATACTTAGTTTCTAATTTATGCATGATTAGCAATGTAGAACACATACAACCTATTTGATCATTAATATAACTTGGTAATTAGTGTAAGAACATGTCTAAACATGTTCAACCCGACAATTTTATGTTTAGACCCGGTTCGGAACCGAAAGTCGCAAAGCTTTGACTTTTGCTTTGACTTCAGTTCTGACCCGTTATGGTATGTTTTAGAAATACCTTAGAGCTTCATTTGGACCAGGTTACATGCTGATATAACCCTCTGTGATTATACACCATGGTTCATTAGTTAACCTATTAATACGCATGATTCCGTTAATTGCTCATATGTTAACCATTATGCCCTTTTCATCTTAAAACATGATTTTTGAAAATGTAAATGTGTAGAAAGCTTAGTTACTGATATATAAACTTGCATGCAAAGTTTGACATCAGTTTGAGGTATAGTTTGAGAGTTATGCTCATTAGCGTAAATTGAAAGCTTTATGTTAATTAAATGGCGTAATTAAGGTATAGCCTAGTTAAGCCTAATTTTTGATATCAAACTTATTACCCACTGATGTAATATATTATTTTGGGATTTTTTAAGATTTTTAATTAATTTTAGCCTGAGCATAACTCATAGTCGCAGGCTTAATCCGGTAATTGTCGGTTTTGCCCTAACGGGCCATAAAATGAGTTTTACATATCTAATCGACTCCAAACCTTTTGCTACTGATCTTAAATGATAAATAAATTATTTAAAGCCTTCTGGAATAATAAAAAATCAGCTTTATGTGTCGAACCCGAAAATGGCTTCTAATCGCCTTATTAAGCGTTTTTAAACGCATAGTATGTACTAAAACTATTTTAAACATACAAGGGTTGATACCTACTGATATTTTAGGTAAATTATAATATTTTAACAGTAAGTAGAAGTTGTTTAACTCAGACTTCAGTTTTGAGCTTTACGGCTTATGTGAAATTACCAAAATGCCCCTACGGTGCATAGTTTGGTTATAATTGATAAATTTCACATATATACTTTACCCTACTGTTATAATTTAGTAAACTAAGTATTTTTGCTGATTATATCAGACCTGTAACTCAGGTTAATACTTAGGCTCTTTTATAACCTTGAAAATGATCAAACTACCCTTACGAGGCATAGTTTGTGTTTAATTTTCGTTTTGGGCATAATGGAAGGTACCCTACTGATATCACAACATATTTGAAGCATATTAACTTAGGAAACCTGTATATGGCTCTTATGAATGCCCATTACGCTTATTACGCGTTCGGTTCGGTTTATGTAACTAGTCTGCATAAATTAGCCGAAACGGGTCAAACCTTATCGGTTTTATCTCAAAATCCAGAATGTGTATGAAATACCAATATTAAGCAAATCTCCGAACTTGTTGGGTCTAAATCACATTCTATTCCGGTCTTCGCTTAATCGTGCGTTTGAACCTTATAATTAACCGGTCTAAGCTTAGGCTTAATTAAAGACCCGTTTGCATTCTAATTGGTTATTTATACCATCATTCCAGACTAGAGCCTTCCGGTAAATTGTACCTACGCTTACTTAAGTTAATACGGCTGAGTTATTATAATTCTTGCTATTTAAGACAGGAGCTAGCTCAGGTAAATACTCTTAACTTATTTTCCCTATTACGGGCTTGGGATACGGTAATATATATACCGCATGGTCAGGTATGGGATTCAAAGACCAATAAGTCGGGAAATCCTAATAACCTGTTTTTAATTCGTATTGCTTGACTGAAACATTGGGAATTAATGCTGCCGTGTCCTGGATATCCTAGACTCATTAAATGTAATGGTCACGACCTAAGCACGGGGTGTAGGCATACACCTGACGGATGCCATATGTTTATTAATTAATTGTACCCAATAAGGGAATAGTGGTGTGTCGGTTAATCATGAACCGGCATAGAACCGGGCCCCGTATGTAGAGCAAGTTATGTAAAACTGATAACATGAAATATAGTTTGTCCCAAGTATAAAAGATTAATTTTGCCTCTGTGCATTTTAATCAAGTTATAAAAGATTAATTTTGCCTCTGCGCATTTTAATCAAAGTGTCAAAATATTTTCGTGCCTTGCGCACCTAAACCAATTTTCATAAACATTTCCAAATGAGTCGGTTGAGTGTATTTACCAGTGAAAACTGACGTATTTTCAAAAGTCTAAGTGACAGGTACAAGTACGTAATAGGCTGGAAGCTGCTCAGGACGTTAATAAGGAACCTTGCAAGTTCTAGGCGTCTAAAGTCTGTTGAACAATATTTATGTTTAAGATCCTCCTGTGGATCCTTTACTTTCCGTTGTAATACTTGATATTACTTTATATTCGGATTGTAATATAATTTATCTTTTGCTTCCGCTGTGCATTTATATATTGTGTTGTTTGACTATGATGATATCAACTACGTCACGATACTCCCCTACCGGGCCCACCGGTGACACGTGGAATTCGGGGTGTGACAGGTTGGTATCAGAGCCAACACTGAGTGAATTAAACGCTAGCCTTTTGTGTTTAATCTCAGTTACACAGTTGCACATTCTTGAGTCTAGACAAGAACATAGGACAATTTCTAATTCGTTTTTATTTGTCCTTATTTGGTTCCTTTGTTATTTTCTGATTAGCTCTTGTATGGGCAAGTCATTTTTGTAGAAGTCCCGTTTAGGGCAACCATATACTTGTTTAAATTTTAAAGGAACGATTATACTAAAAATATCATTCCTATATTATAAAATCTACCATTATACTAAAATGGCAATATCTAAAAAGGACAAGGCCTAGCTCATGTGTCATTTTAAGACAGGGCCAAGACGGTAGTTCCACAATTAGATTCAGATCCTTGTTAACATTTCAATTTAGGATTGTTCTGCGTTAAATATTAAAGGAATCTTAAATGTAAAACCTAGCCTAAATGTCAATGCAGACATGGCCAAGATGGTAAAACCTAGCCTAAATGTCAATGAAGACATGGCCAAGATGGTGAAGACAAGTGTCTAGTGTAATACTTTTTATTTCTAATCTTTTCGCACTTTTTATTTGGTTTTGTATTAATGACTTTAATAACTAGTTTCTTATGTTGAAGGTGATTCTTCCTTATCGTTTGTCCGTGGTGTCTTGACATTATTTTACTGTCTATATAAAATATGAATCCCAACTCCCACCAAAATCGATCACACAAGCTCTAAGCATATCCTCCAGTGTCTGGATTGTTCTTTTAGATTGACCATCCGTTTACGAATGATAAGCTCTGCTCAAATTAAGTTGGGTCCCCATAGCAGATTGCATGGTTCTCCAAAAGCGAGATGAAAATCGAGCATCTCTGTCAGATATAATGTTCAAAGGAACGCCATGACGGGATACAATCTCATCCACATAGATTTTAGCCAGCTTGTCGGCAGATAGATCCTCACGGATTGGCAAGAAATGTGCTGACTTGGTAAGACGATCAACAACTACCCAGATAGAGTCATTACCTCTCTTAGTGTGTGGAAGTTTGGTAATAAGATCCCTAGCAATATTTTCCCATTTCCAAACTGGAATCTCTGGTTGCTCCAATAATCCAGAGGGATGTTGATGTTCAGCCTTAACCTTAAGACAAGTAAGGCATTTTGATACGTACAAGGCAATGTCTTTCTTCATACCTTCGAAGATCCTTATACATTTTGTCTGCACCAGGATGAATAGAATAGCGAGACTTATGAGCTTCATCCATTAGCAAGGTGTGAAGATTGTCTTGACTCGTGACCCACAAACGATCCATGAAATAATACAATCCATTGTCCTTTAGTTCAAGATCAGGCTTAATGTGACAGGGTAATTCCTTACCCATTAAATCTTGTGTAACACAAGTATGTTGAGCCTGAGAAATGCGTGTTTGAATATCAGAGCGAACTTGAACACAGTGAAGCTTGACTCATTCTTTACGACTCAATGTATCAGCCACAACATTCGCTTTACCAGGATGGTAGCGAATTTCGCAATCGTAGTCGTTTAGGAGTTCAACCCAACGTCGTTGCATCATGTTAAGTTCTTTCTGATTGAAGATGTGCTGGAGACTTTTGTGGTCAGTGAAAACCACACATTTTGTACCATACAGATAGTGTCTCCATATTTTGAGAGCGAAAACAACTGCAACTAACTCAAGATCATAAGTTGTGTAGTTCTACTCGTGTACCTTCAACTGCCTTGATGCATAGGCTATGACTTTGTTTCTTTGCATGAGAACACAGCCAAGGACTAAATTGGATGCATCACAATATACGATAAATTCGTCGTTGCCCTCAGGTAAAGATAGAATAGGTGCATCACAAAGTTTCTGTTTCAAGGTCTGAAATGCTTCTTCCTGTTTGGATCCCCATTCAAAAGGTTTATTCTTCTGAGTTAGAGCGGTGAGAGGAACTGCAATCTTGGAGAAGTTTTCAATAAAGCGGAGGTAATAACCCGTGAGACCAAGAAATGAACGAACTTCAGTTGGAGTAGTAGGTGTATCCCAATCCTTAATCGCACTGATCTTGGCGGGATCTACATGAATACCTTGTTCGTTAACGATATGTCCCAAAAATTAAACTTCCTTAAGCCAAAATTCGCACTTGGAGAATTTGGCGAAAAGTTGTTCTTTCTTCAGGAGTTCCATTGTAAGACGGAGATGTTGTTCATGATCTGCTCGTGTCTTAGAATAAATCAAGATGTCATCAATGAAAACGATGATGAACTTGTCTAATAAGGCTTACAAACCTTATTCATCAAGTCCATGAAAGCAGCAGGAGCATTAGTCAAACCGAATGGCATAACAGTGAACTCATAATGCCCATATCTTGTGCAGAAAGCAGTCTTGGGAATATCTTTTTCAAGCACACGAAGTTGATGATACCCAGAACGCAGATCAATCTTCGAAAAATAAGTAGCACGACACTGTAACTGATCAAAGAGATCATCAATGTGAGGCAGGGGATATCGATTCTTGATGGTAAGCTTGTTAAGCTCACGATAATCGATGCACATCGTGAAAGAGCCATATTTCTGCTTGACAAAAAGAACGGGAGCACCCCAAGGTGAAAAGCTAGGATGAATAAAACCTTGGTCAGAAAGCTCCTGAAGCTGTTTAGATAATTCTTGCATCTCAGACGGTGCAAGACGATACGAAGATTTAGCAATAGGATTAGCACCAGGTACAAGATCAATACGAAACTCAACTTGGCGTGGTGGGGGTAAACCAGGTAATTCTTCAGGAAATACTTCAGGATAATCCTGAACAACAGGGATATCTTGAATAGACATACCTTTGCCTTTATCCGCTACAATATGTGCCAAGAATGCCACATAGTTCTTTCGTAGATACTTTTGAGCTTGAGTACAAAACATGAGTTTGAGATTGCTAACAGGTTTCTCACCACGAACCTCTAAGATCTTATCAGTCGAAAGCAGCACAAGAACAATCTTCTAAAAACAAACTACCTCTGCATGGTACTTGGCTAACCAATCCATTCCCACTATAATGTCGAAGCTTCTAAGTTGCATCGGTGTGAGGTCGATAGGAAAAAGATGGTTATTAAGGTTCAACTGGCAGTTTCGAAGAACAGAATTGAGAACAACGGGTTCACCACTAGCAACTTCTACTGTCAAGGGCTTTCCTAGTTTCATTCTAGTAGTACAAAGCAATGGTTCAAAAGATAATGACACAAAACTCTTATCGGCACCTGAATAAAAAGAACAGATGCAGGCTGATTGTTAACAAAGAACGTACCATTGACCACTTCATTGTCTGCTCACGCCTCATTAGCATTCATGTTAAAGACTCGACCACGAGCCTGAGCCTGATTTGCATTGGCTAACCTCGGACACTGATTTCGATAGTGGGTCAAATCCCCACAATTGTAGCAAGACCCAAGAGGATAGTGAGGTCGTGCAGCCTGTGCTTGTTGTTGTTGAGCAGGAGGTTGAGCAGCTTGCTGAGCTGGGTTTTGTGCGGCTTGATTAGGAGCAAAACGATAAACATTGGTAAGATGACCAGATTTCCCACAATTGGCACAAAAACAACACTGAACCTGTGGTTGATGGTGACTGTTACACCTGTTGCACAACGGTGCATTCCCAACATACTGTTTCTTTACTGGTGGTTGTGCAGGTTGGTTGGGAGCTGCCTGATTGGCTTGTGCAGTAACAACGAAATTTTGGGAAGCTTTGCGCTTCCTAGACCTCTTTGAAGATCCAGCTTTCTTACCCTTCTTGTTCTCTCTCTTGTCAGACGATTGTTTCTTATCCTTCTCACCTTTCCAGTTGTCACACCCCGACCACGTAAAACATCAAATCGTGGCGGAAACGTCGGGGAGTGTGGTGACAGAATTATTGTTCCACAACCATGGTAATTAAAATTTCATTTTATTGAACAACCAAAGGTGGAATACATTGTTTCAAAACAAGAACCAAAGAGTACACAACATAATTAAACTAAGTCTATCTTTATTTTAAGTTTCTAAGGCACAGGTCCGCCATAGTGTCACGATCATCATCCTAAGCAACAGCTCCTGAAACACATGTGAAAATAGGTACGTCAGCATAAAAATGCCTATGAGATACACAGGTTTTGTAAAAATAGGATTCATGACTTAAGTTTATGAAAAGTTGTTTAACAAAAGTCAGTCATGAACCTTGTTAATTGTTTTGTTTTAAAAATCTTTTGAAAAGCGATGATAAAGTAGATGATATGTAAAAGAGTAATGTGAGGTTAAATGAATAACCGAGTAAAATGAGTTTTGTATAAAATAAGTTGTTTGTAAAACGATGTCTAAAAAAATATGTTATTTGTATAAAATGTTATATGTCTAATTTGAAATGATTCAAATAACGCTACGATATGTAATACCATACAAGCACTTATATATAGGAAGTACCATTGGCGTATCCACCATGCTTGTATCATATTACACACACCTCGTTACTCAAATCATTTTACCCAAACAAACCACCAATGTAAATTGCCCATGTCTAAACCATTTGTCAAATGTCTTTGTGTAAATCATGTCAAAATGTTTATGTCAAAATGTAGTCCATGAAATATGTATATCAATATCAAAATGTCTATGTCAAATGTCAAATATATAATGTGTAAACAAAATGTCATGTATGACAAGTGAAACATATATATATATATCTACTGAGCCACAGATAAAAATGCACAAAACAATGTATTGAAATAAAACGTGGTTTAAATCAATGTTATGTCTTGTGGAAATACATGCTATACTGAATACAAACATTTATGCAGTGTTGTAAAAATGCATACATCCAAGCCTTGTGACTGTGGTGATAAGCCCTTAAACAAATTAAAGGTCTATCTGTATTATGTTTTATCGGATTCGGTCATTCCTTTCATCCAAACATACCTAGGATGTCAGGAACGGGAGTTGTCAATTCCTATGGTACCATTACCTACTAACGAGTGGCGTGATCAAAGTTAATGAATGTAGATGGTCCCACTTAACAAACCAAATGTCATATCCCAAAATGTAAGCATGTGATGAAAATGTACTAAGTATGCGGCAAAACGGACATACATAGCATGTGATGAAAAACAAATGCACTAAGTATGGTGAACATACATAGCATAAAAAGGTAATGTAAAACAATGTACTAAGTATGTATTAACTGAACATACATAGCAAAAACACAATGAAATTATGTACTATAAGTGTACTAATGAACATAGCAAGTATATGATATGAAAGCATGGAAAGCATGAAAATAACAAGTAGGCACATGTGTTTCACCCCAAAATGTTTGAAAACAGTAAAAAGAGGGGTCTATGTACTCACTTGAGATTGCTCAATAGACTTTAGATATCCACCAAGCAAAGCTAGAAGGTTACGGAATCAAACGACACCTAATATAGGCAACTACATTAATAAACGGACCTAATCGGAGGATCGGGTAGCATGAGAGTTCGTAAACCAAATGAGTGTAGGAACTCATGTAATATGGTTTAACAAAGCCTACATACTAAAACGAAACTTATCCTAAGTGCTTTTGACCCGTTACGGCCCGTTTAGCTAGCTTATGCTACCTTAACGCGTCGTTCGCCTAAAACGCGTTCGGATCGCCTAACTAGCCCTATGACAAGTGAGATATGCCTTAACATGTTTAATATTGTTGCTAAACCAGTTTAGATGTCAAAAGTTATGTTACATCGGCTTAAAATGAATTTTGGTGCGAAAAGGGTATTTTGGTAATTTACCTAAGGCATAAGAACTACTTATCATACAACTACTTAAACGATGTGACCATAAGGTATAACCTCGGAAGGTTATTCCCTATACAACTATGGTCACCTAAAGTGTTTGGTCGGATCCTAATGATCGACCAAATGGGTCGGGTTCGAAAGCATAAGTGATTGATTAGATCGCTTACCCTTACGACCCTAGACAAGCATGAATCTAAAAGTGACGAGCGAAACATGCTAGAACATGTTTAGTTAAGTTAGAAAACAGGTTTTGATATCAAAACAAACAGTTTTGATACCCTAGAGTAGTTTGGTTACAAAATACGCGAGAACACGCATTTTGCCCGAAACTACGACTCGTCACTGAGCCTAGAAAACGTGGTAATCAGTAGGTATAGTCACTAGAGACTATAACCATCGTGATTACGCTCACTTTATGAAGTTCAAACGAACTTCGCATTGACCATTAACTGGTCAATGCAAAAAGTCAAACGCAGTTTGACTTTTAAGCTAAAAAGGAATGAAAAGAACGAAAGAATACTAAGGTCCCCGCAAGCAAAATCTTGACCCAAGTAGCTCAGGTATGAAGCAAAGGCTTCAACTTAGAGCATCTTAGATCAAATTTTGAGTGAGGATGAAATGTAGTGGGGGTGCTATTTATAGATTTTGCACAACCGTTAGGATCGTTCCTCGATAAACGAGCATTAAATCTGGACCGTACACATAAGGCCCTTGGTTTTGGGATACTAGGGGTGCCCCAAAACTAGCAAACGTTTTTGAAAATGTTACAAAATAGCCCCTAAACTTCAAGAGAAGTGCTGAAAATGGACCTTGTGTTGCAAAAATAGAGTTTCTGCCCAGATCAGGTGCTGGTGTAGCGCCAAAGACATGGCAGGAGGTACTCGCGCTACGCCACCAAGTACCAGATTCAGCAAAGTTTCAAAAATTACAGTTTTAGTCCCTGCACGTGTTTAAGGCCTTTTTCGATGCGTTTAAACCCCGTTAACCTCATTTCAAGGCTCTAAAATGAAGTTAAAGTATAGGGAACTCAAAACATGCTCAAAAATTTCTCGGATGTCGGCTCGTTTGGTCGTACGGTTGCGTTGTTCGGTTAATTACGACGAAAGTCGTAACGGACGCAAAAACGATCCAAATTAAGCGACGAATGAAATTTTATCAAGCCAATCACTAAAATAAAATATTTTAATGATTACATAAATTTTTTGATGTCCGGATGTATTCAGAACGTAAGATATGAACGAAAATGCAAACTTATGCACTTTTTGACGCTTTTAGTCCCTGAATGAGCATAAAGTTTATTTTAGCACACCGAACCCCTCAAAGCCTATTTCTAAGCTGTGTAAAGGATATTTAGGGTGTGGTTAACTTATGATCAAGTTTCGGAATGTCCGTTACAGTTCAATTCGGCATACTTTTGCAGTTTGTCAATTTTAGTCCCTGTAAGCGAATAGACTAGATTTTGCCATACCAAAGCCTTCAAAACTTATTTCTAAGTTATGTAAAGGTTATTTAAGGTATGTTAAGCATATGTTGATGTTCCGGAGTGTTTGTCTCCTTAAACTGATTACGTTTACGCACCAGTTTGTGTATAACTCTCTAGAAAGCGATATAGAGTTTGAAATTGAATAAAAACCAAAACATGAAAAATGTAAAACATAAACAAACAAACATTGGGATCAAATAACTTTATTTAATTGATAACTGAATTGTTTACAATGATTACAAGCACAGATGTCACAGTCTCCCCTACTTGTGGAAATTTCGACCCGAAATTTGTTTAGAGGAAACTCGTGAGAAAAGATGTGGATACTTCGCCTGCATTTGATCTTCACGTTCCCAAGTAAACTCAGGTCCACGCATAGATTCCCAGTAAACTTTAACCAAAGGAATGCGCTTGTGTTTAAGCCATTTGACTATTCGGTCCATGATTTCCACAGGTTTCTCAACAAAATGTAGTGTTTTATCAACACGAATCTCATCAAGTTGTATGTGGAGGTTCTCATCAGCTAGACACTTTTTGAGATTGGACACGTGGAAGGTTGGATGAACATTTCCAAGTTCAGGAGGTAACTCAAGTCTGTAGGCTACCTTACCGATTCTTTCGACAATCTTGAATGGTCCAACATATCTAGGTGCAAGTTCTCCTTTCTTTCCAAAATCTGATCACACCTTTCCAAGGTGAGACTTTAAGTAATACACGATCACCGATTTGAAATTCTAAGGGCTTGTGTCGTTGGTCCGCGTAACTCTTTTGACGGCTTCGAGCTGCCTGTAGGTTATCACGAACTTTCTTAACCTTATCAGTTGTCTCTAGAATGAGGTCAGGTCCAGTAAGCTGAGCCTCACCTATTTCATTCCAGCAGACTGGTGAACGACATTTTCGACCATAGAGAGCCTCGAAAGGAGCCATGTTGATGCTGGAGTGATAACTGTTGTTGTAGGAGAATTCAATCAATGGAAGATGTGAATCCCAACAACCACCAAAATCGATCACACAAGCTCTAAGCATATCCTCCAAAGTTTGGATTGTTCTTTCAGATTGACCATCAGATTGCGGATGATAAGCAGTGCTCAGATTAAGCTGGGTCCCCATAGCAGATTGCATGGTTCTCCAAAAACGAGAAAAGAAGCTAGTATCTCAGAAATAATGTTCAAAGGAACACCATGTCGAGATACGATTTCATCCACATAGATTTTAGCTAGTTTGTCAGCAGATAGATCCTCACGGATCGGCAAGAAATGCGCTGACTTAGTAAGACGATCAACAACTACCCAAATGGCATCATGACCATTCTTTGTGCACGAAAGTTTAGTAATGAGATCCATAGCGACGTTTTCCCATTTCCAAACTGGGATATCTGGTTGCTCCAAAAGACCAGAAGGATGTTGGTGTTCAACCTTAACCTTAAGACAAGTAAGGCATTTTGAAACGTATAAGGCAATGTCTTTCTTCATACCAGGCCACCAATACTGAGTACGAAGATCCTTATACATCTTATCTGAGCCAGGATGAATAGAATAACGAGACTTATGAGCTTCATCCATAAGCAAGGTGCGGAGATCATCTAGGCTTGGGACCCACAAACGGTCCATGAAATAATACGATCCATCGTCCTTCAGTTCAAGATCAGGCTTAATGTGATAGGGTAATTCCTTACCCATCAAGTCTTGTGAAAAACAAGCATGTTGAGCCTGAGAAATGCATGCCTTGATATCGGATCGAGCTTGAATATCAGATTGAACACGAACACAATGAAGCTTGACACGTTCTTTACGACTCAAAGCGTCAGCTACGACATTCGCCTTACCAGGATGGTAGCGAATTTCGCAGTCATACTCGTTTAGAAGCTCAACCCAACGTCTTTGCCTCATGTTGAGTTCTTTCTGATTGAAGATATGCTGAAGAATTTTGTGGTCAGTGAAAACCACACATTTTGTGCCATACAAATAGTGTCTCCAGATCTTAAGAGCGAACACAACTGCACCCAACTCAAGATCATGAGTGGTGTAGTTTTTTCTCATGCACCTTCAACTGCCTAGATGCATATGCTATGACTTTGTTCCTTTGCATCGGAACACAGCCAAGTCCCAGATTGGATGCATCGCAGTACACGACAAAATCATCATTGCCTTCGGGCAAAGATAGGATAGGTGCATCATAAAGCTTCTGTTTCAAGGTCTGAAATGCTTCTTCTTGTTTAGAACCCCATTCAAAGGGTTTATTCTTCTGAGTTAGAGTAGTTAAGGGAACTGCAATCTTCGAGAAATTTTCGATGAAGCGGCGGTAATAACCCGCGAGACCAAGAAATGAACGAACTTCAGTAGGAGTAGTAGGCGTGTCCCAATCCTTAATCGCACTGATCTTGGAGGGATCTACATGAATACCTTGTTCGTTGACGATATGACCCAAAAATTGAACTTCCTTAAGCCAAAATTCACACTTGGAGAATTTGGCAAAAAGTTGCTCTTTCTTTAGGAGTTCCAGAGTAAGACGAAGATGTTGCTCATGATCAGCTTGCATCTTAGAGTATATCAAGATGTCATCAATAAAGATGATGATGAACTTATCCAAATAAGGCTTGCAAACCCTATTCATCAAGTCCATAAAAACAGCAGGAGCATTAGTCAAACCGAATGGCATAACTGTGAACTCATAATGCCCATAACGAGTGCGGAACGTTGTCTTGGGAATATCTTCTTCATGCACGCGAAGTTGATGATACCCAGAACGTAGATCAATCTTTGAAAAGTAAGAAGCACCCTATAACTGATCAAAGAGATCATCAATGCGAGGTAGGGGATATAGATTCTTGATGATAAGCTTGTTCAACTCACGATAATCGATGCACATTCTGAAGGATCCATCCTTCTTCTTGACAAAAAGAACGGGAGCACCCCAAGGTGAAAAGCTAGGACGAATAAATCCTTTGTCAGAAAGCTCCTGAAGCTGCTTAGATAGCTCTTGCATTTCCGACGGTGCAAAACGATAAGGAGATCTGGCAATGGGTTTTTGCACCAGGCACGAGATCAATACGGAACTCGACTTGGCGCTCTGGGGGTAATCTAGGTAACTCCTAAGGAAATAGATCCAGATAATCCCGAACGACAGGGATATCTTGAATAGACTTACCTTTGCCTTTATCTGCCACAACATGTGCCAAGAAGGCCACATAGTTCTTTCGCAGATATTTCCGAGCTTGAAAACAAGACATAAGCTTGAGGCTACTAGCAGGTTTCTCACCACGAACCTGTAGGATCTCACCTGATGAAAGCGGTACACGAACGATCTTCTCAAAACAAACTACCTCTGCGCGATGCTTGGCTAACCAATCCATACCCACTATAATGTCGAAGCTTCCCAGTTGCATTGGCATGAGGTCAATGGGAAAAAGATGGTGGTTAAGGTTCAACTGGCAGTTGCGAAGAATAGAATCAAGAACAATGGGTTCACCACTAGCAACTTCTACTGTCAAAGGCTTACCTAGTTTCGTTCTAGACACGCGAAGCAACGGTTCGAAAGATAAAGACACAAAACTCTTATCGGCCCCTGAATAAAAAAGAACAGATGCAGGTTGGTTATTAACAGAGAACGTACCGTTCACCACTTCATTGTCTGCTTGCGCTTCTTGTGCATTCATGTTAAAAACTAGACCTCGAGTGGAGCCAGATTCGGATTCGCATTAACCAGCCTTGGACACTGGTTTCGATAATGGGTCAGGTCTCCACAATTATAGCATGAGCCAGGAGGATAGTGAGGTCGTGCAGCTTGCTGTTGAATAGGTTGTTGAGCTACGTGTTGAGCTGGATTTCGAGCGACCTGAGCAGAACGACAAACTTCCGCAAGGTGTCCAGACTTCCCATAATTGGTACAGAAACAGCACGGAAGTTGCTGTTGATGGTGACTATTGCACCTATTACACAAAGGTGCATTCCCTTCATACCGCTTCTTTGCTGGAGGCTGCGCTGGCTGATTTGGTGCAGCTTGTGCAGTAACTACGAAATTTTGGGAAGCCTTACGCTTCCTAGAACCCTTCGAGGAACCAAAATCCTTACCCTTCTTGTTTTTACTTTTCTTGCACTCACTCTGATCAGACGCCTGCTTCTTGCCCTTGTCACCTTTTCTATGCAGCTTACCCCTTCGAACCTGAGACTCGGTCAATGTCGCAGATAGCTCGATTGCCTGACGGACTGTGGTAGGGTTACTACCAGTAACGGTGTCTTGTATGGAGTCAGGTAGGCCATCGATATACCTCTCGATAGCCTTCTCGAGTGGGGTAACCATTGTTGGGCATAACAAACTCAGCTCCTCATACCTATCAGTATATGCCCGGTGCTCGCCACTATCCTGTTTCAAATCGTCAAACTCCCTTTCCAAAGCTCACAGTTCATGACGAGGACAAAACTCCCTCATCATGAGAGTCCTCAGTTCAGCCCATGTTTGTGCTAAAGCAACCTCAGCACCACGGTCTCTCATAACCCCGTTCCACCATGTAAGCGCCCTTTTCTGAAACACACTGGAAGCAAACTCGAATTTGCGATTATCAGGACACTGAACGTGACGGAAAGTATTTTCAATGCTCTCGAACCATTGAAGAAGCCCAGTTGCTCCCTCAGAACCACTAAACTTGAGTGGTTTAGCCGAGTTAAAACTCTTGAAATTGCATGGAGCATTGTTGTTGTTGTTGGCTTGGTTATGTTGAGCAATAAGATTGGGGAACGCAGCAGCCATTTGCTGTGCGATGATTTCTGCCAGTTCGGCATTTGGTAGCGGATTTTCGCGTCGAGGAGGCATTCTAAAAGAGGGAACATGAAAGGAAACGAGTGAGATGATTAGATGAAAAGAACGAGATGAGACAAAATCAACAAGGCAAAGATGGTGGTCATTCGTCCGTATCACAAAGCAAACAAACGACACACAATGACTAATCAAAGTAAATGGGTCCAAAATAATGCTTAGCGAAGACATGCTCGCCTGTAAGTGAACACTCACCCCAAGAGTTCCCAGGTAAGAGTGACTGGTCCGATTATGTGGATTTGTACGAACACTCTAGCCTTAGACAGAAAACCCAGGGTACAGGCATTCACCCTTCCAGTTCGCACGTGTTCACACTATTTAGAACCCAAAACTTTGACGAGATTTTGAAAACTTGGAAGGCACAAGGCCAAAAGAATTATTCAAAAACAAATGATAATTTTTCAAAATCAATTTGAAAAATCAAAAAGTTCAAAACTATATAATAAATCATTTAAAAACAAATGATTGATTTTCAAAAAAAAATCGTTTTAGAAAATTGGGTTCTTGTTTTGGTGATCACCTAAGGATAGGTGAAGTGCATGTTTTAAGATCTAAACACAAGACAACTTGTGTTGGGGTCCTAGAAAGGTTATAGTCTAGGTCAAAGCATTACTAATAACCTAATTCCCTATAACCTGGCTCTGATACCAACTCTTCTGTCACACCCCGACCACGTAAAACATCAAATCGTGGCGGAAACGTCAGGGAGTGTTGTAACAGAATTATTGTTCCACAACCATGGTAATTAAAATTTCATTTTATTCAACAACCAAAGGTGGAATACATTGTTTCAAAACAAGAACCAAAGAGTACTCAACATAATTAAACTAAGTCTATCTTTATTTTAAGTTTCTAAGGAATAGGTCCGCCCTAGTGTCACGATCATCATCCTAAGCAACAGCTCCTGAAACACATGTGAAAATAGGTACGTCAGCATAAAAATGCATGTGAGATACATAGGTTTTGTAAAAATAGGATTCATGACTTAAGTTTAAGAAAAGTTGTTTAACAAAAGTAAGTCATGAACCTTGTTAATTGTTTTGTTTTATAAATCTTTTGAAAAGCGATGATAAAGTAGATGATATGTAAAAGAGTAATGTGAGGTTAAATGAATAACCGAGTAAAATGAGTTTTGTATAAAATAAGTTGTTTGTAAAACGATGTCTAAAAAATATGTTATTTGTATAAAATGTTATATGTCTAATTTGAAATGATTCAAATAACGCTACAATATGTAATACCATACAAGCACTTATATATAGGAAGTACCAGCGGCGTATCCACCATGCTTGTATCATATTACACACGCCTCGTTACTCAAATCATTTTACCCAAACAAACCACCAATGTAAATTGCCCATGTCTAAACCATTTGTCAAATGTCTTTGTGTAAATCATGTCAAAATGTAGTCCATGAAATATGTATATCAATATCAAAATGTCTATGTCAAATGTCAAATATGTAATGTGTAAACAAAATGTCATGTATGGCAAGTGAAACATACATATATATATATATATATATATATATATATATATCTAGTGAGCCACAGATAAAAATGCACAAAACAACGTATTGAAGTAAAACGTGGTTTAAATCAACGTTATGTCTTGTGGAAATGCATGCTATAATGAATACAAACATTTATGCGGTATTGTAAAAATGCATACATCCAAGCCTTGTGACTATGGTGATAAGCCCTTAAACAAATTAAAGGTCTATCTGTATTATGTTTTATCGGATTCGGTCATTCCTTTCATCCAAACATACCTAGGATGTCAGGAACGGGAGTTGTCAATTCCTATGGTACCATTACCTACTAACGAGCGGCGTGATCAAAGTTAATGAATGTATATGGTCCCACTTAACAAACCAAATGTCATATCCCAAAATGTAAGCATGTGATGAAAATGTACTAAGTATGCGGCAAAACAGACATACATAGCATGTGATGAAAAACAAATGCACTAAGTATGGTGAACATACATAGCATAAAAAGGTAATGTAAAACAATGTACTAAGTATGTGCTAACTGAACATACATAGCAAAACCACAATGAAATTATGTACTATAAGTGTACTACTGAACATAGCAAGTATATATATGAAAGCATGGAAAGCATGAAAATAACAAGTAGGCACATGTGTTTCACCCCAAAATGTTTGAAAAACAGTAAAAAGAGGGGTCTATGTACTCACTTGAGATTGCTCAATAGACTTTAGATATCCACCAAGCAAAGCTAGAAGGTTACGGAATCAAACGGCACCTAGTATAGGCAACTACATTAATAAACGGACCTAATCGGAGGATCGGGTAGCATGAGGGTTCGTAAACCAAATGAGTGTAGGAACTCATGTAATATGGTTTAACAAAGCCTACATACTAAAACGAAACTTATCCTAGGTGCTTTTGACCCGTTACGACCCGTTTAGGTAGCTTATGCTACTTTAATGCGTCGTTCGCGTAAAACGCGTTCGGATCGCCTAACTAGCCCTATGTAAAGTGAGATATGCCTTAACATGTTTAATATTGTTGCTAAACCAGTTTAGATGTCAAAAGTTATGTTACATCGGCTTAAAATGAATTTTGGTGCGAAAAGGGTATTTTGGTAATTTACCTAAGGCATAAGAACTACTTATCATACAACTACTTAAACGATGTGACCATAAAAAGGGTAGTTGCACGGTACCCTTGACCGTGGAAGGGATCTCCCTTCCCAGTTCACCACCCGACAAGGATCCCTGGCGGCAAATACCCATAGCCATCAAAGAGGGGTAAGAAACATGTTTCGAACCCGAGACCTCGAGTGTCCTCGGTCCGGCTTAAAGCAGGTGTCGGTGGCCACCAAAGTGGCACTAATGGGAATTTAACTTGGGTCTCCATTGGAGAACCCAAGTCACTCCACCACTAACCTCGGAAGGTTATTCCCTATACAACTATGGTCACCTAAAGTGTTTGGTCAGATCCTAATGATCGACCAAATGGGTCGGGTTCGAAAGCATAAGCGATTGATTAGATCGCTTACCCTTACGACCCTAGACAAGCACGAATCTAAAAGTGACGAGCTAAACATGCTAGAACATGTTTTGTTAAGTTAGAAAACAGGTTTTGATATCAAAACAAATGGTTTTGATACCCTAGAGTAGTTTGGTTACAAAATACGCGAGAACACGCATTTTGCCCGAAACTACGACTCGTCACTGAGCCTAGATAACGTGGTAATCAGTAGGTATAGTCAGTAGGGACTATAACCATCATGATTACGCTCACTTTATGAAGTTCAAACGAACTTCGCATTGACCATAAATTGGTCAATGCAGAAAGTCAAACGCAGTTTGACTTTTAAGCTAAAAACAAATGAAAATAACGAAAGAATACTTACAGAAGGTCCCCGCAAGTAAAATCTTGACCCAAGTAGCTCAGGTATGAAGCAAAGGCTTCAACAAGAAGATTAAATCTCCTTGGTTTGGTATGATGGCATTTGTTGGTGAAGGCTGCAAATGTGTATCATCTGAGCTAACCACTGCTGGGGACTTTGATGATCCAGCAGTGGCTTCAAAAGGTGGTGGAATAGGAGGTAATGAAGTGGACACCTGCTGACTTTTATCCACTGTTTGAGGACTTTTGTCAGCAGTGTTTGAGGATGTGGAAGCAGTGGTTGATGGGCTACTTTGGTCAACAACTGTTGAGGTAGCAGTGGTTGAGCTTTGACAACTGTTTTAAACAGCTGGTGCTTTTCCCTTTGTGGCAGACCTTTGAGGGATGATGATTTCATACCCATAGTCTGGTGTTGTATCCTCTGATGGACCTGCACTGTTAGTCTTGACAGAAGTATTTTCAAAAGTAAATTTTTCAAGATCAAACAGATCTGCAGGGTTTGCTGGGATTTTCATTGATGAAAGTTCATTGAACTTAACATTCAAAGTCTCCTCCACTGCCTTGGTCCGTGTATTGAACACTTTGTAGGCCTTGGTAGTGGTTGAGTATCCCAGATGATAACCACAATCAATTTTGGCTGCAAATTTTGAAATGGAATCTTTAAGTTCAAAATAAAGCATGGGCAACCAAACACCTTGAAGTATGAAATCAGTGGTTTAATTTTATACAGAATTTCATAGGCAGTCTTTTTGTGCCTGGGGTTTATTAAAACTCTGTTCTGAACATAGCAAGCAGTGTTTACTATCTCTGCCCAGAAAGTTAATGGCAAACCTGAATCTGCAAGCATGGTTCTGGCAGCCTCAATCAGAGTTCTGTTCTTCCTTTCCACTACCCCATTCTGCTCTGGTGTTCTAGGGATGCTGTACTGCCTTACAATCCCTTTCTTCACACATGTTTTCATATTCACAATTTGTTCAAAACATACAAACAAACACAATCATGAGAGCCTCCGATCCTAACAATTGGTATCAGAGCCAAAGGATTTACAAATCAAAGCAAAAGATTACAGATATGCTTACAAACTAAACTCCCCCTCAGCCTGATGCCCCAAGGTTGGTTTGCACACAAGATGAAAGGATTAGACATGAGGAGAAGAACTCGCTCAGTCAATCAAATGTAACAGTACAGGGTACTGTTACATTTATAGGCAAACCAAACCACTGAGGTATCTCAGCTGACGTCACCATGAAAGCGACGTCTAACAGCCTAAGAACCTGTATCTACTATCCTTACACAAACACTGCTAACCTAACCACTGACTATACATAAAACAAATAATTCACTAAACAGCTGCTCTCCCTTTATGTCAGTGCTTTACTCAAGGTTGATCAGTCCTTGACTGGGCAGTGCTTTATCATCAGTAGATAGGACCAGCAGTGTTGGATACTTCAGGGTTTTGATCAGCAGTTGAAAGGGTAGCAGCAGTTGTATATGGACAGTGGATAGAGACCACCAGTTGTTATAAATCACTTTCAAGGGGAGAGCAAAGTGTAAACTGCTGCTTATTGTGAATCCTCTGTTGTGACCTGGTTTTGGCTTTACATTATCTGTTCCTCTGGTAGGGTTCAATCCCAACACTTTTCACAATCACCATATGCGAAGCTCTCGGGTTAGATTGAAATCATGCTGCGAGGCACGTTGGGTACATGATATCGGGTCTTGAAGCAGTTAAGTACATCAGCGATCTGATCATGGAACGCTATAACGTTTCATCTACCTTTTCTCCGGTGAGATCAGGATTTATCCCATGGTTCGTCACTAATGGGGTGGAAACTGGAGTAGAACCTGACATCCCGAATTTCTCCAAGATATCATGAGCGTACTTCGTTTGATGTATGAATATTCCTTTGGGCAGTTGATCAACTTGAAGTCCCAAGAAGAATTTCATCTCACCCATCGATGACATTTCAAATTTCTGCTTCATAACTTGTTCAAAATCTTTGCACAAATTTTCATTTGTTGACCCAAATATGATGTCGTCCACGTATATTTGAACTATCAGAAGATGTCCGTCGACCTCTTTGGTGAAGAGAGTGGCATCCACTTTTCCACGGATGAAGCTGTTGGCTAGAAGGTGTTGAGACAATGTCTCGTACCAAGCTCTCGGGGCCTAGTCTAAACCATACAGCGCCTTATCCAACAAATAGACCTTGTCTTTGTGGATTGGATCGGTGAAGCCCGGTGGCTGACCGACATATACCTCCTCTTTAACCTTCCCATAGAGAAACGCCGATTTCACATCTAGCTGATAAACTATAATTTTTTTCCAAGATGCAAATGCTAGGAAGATTCTGATCGCTTCTAGTCTAGCCACTGGAGCATATACTTCGGTGAAATCTATACCCTCCTGCTGACTAAAGCCCTGGACTACGAGTCGAGCTTTGTTACGAACAACAACCCCTCGATCATCCCTCTTGCACTTGAACACCCACTTGGTGTTTATCTTCCTCTGACCATCAGGCAAGATTACTAACTTCCACACACCTAACTTCTCAAACTGACTCAACTCTTCTTGCATAGCATTCACCCAAGAATCTTCACTTAGCGCCTCTTTATAAGTTCGCGGTTCGATCTGTGAAATAAAACAACTTAGTGAAAACTCAGTTTGTAAAGGAGCTACTGTAGTATAAAAACAAGTAAGGCCTTGGTCAATTTGACGTCTAGTGCGAACGCCTGACTGCAATTCTCCAATGATCAATTATTCTGGATGGTATGAAAGAGTTCTCGGCATCACCTCGCCTGGAACATCTACCTTGCCTTCCAAATTTGTGACATTTTGATTTGCATCTTGTTCAGTAACTGGAATTGTTTGACTTGAGATCTGGATTTGTTCCCCCTCAGAATCTGAATCACCATGATCAAATACTGGCATGTTATCAGATTCTTGATTATCATTGTCTACCGTCTGATTATCAGGAGCAACTTCAATTTGTTGAATATCATCATGTTCTCCAACATTGCTAGGACCTGCTTCATCGTCATTTGAAGCCTTTTGACGTCTAGAATACTCGGCTGGCAACCTTTCCTGCGATGACTCATACTCTCTTAGAATATCCAACTCGTCAAAGAAATCTTCTTCTTCTTCTTTCATGTCAAACGAATCCCACAAAGTATCATAGTGAAAACGCCATGAATCGATGGGATTTTGCGGTGGCATTGTGTAGCCTTGACATTTAACATTGTATGCCTCAATAATCTGCTTCAAGCTAGGAATGAATACACGCTTCATTGGACTTGCATAACCCACGAATATTCCTTCTATGCCTTTTTAACCAAATTTACCATGAAGCTCTAGAACTGTACAAGGAGACCCAAACGGTTCAAGATACTCTAGGTTTGGCTTACGGTTGTTCATTAGCTCAAAACATGTCTTGTTGAATTTCTTCACTGTGAGAACCCGGTTGAGCGTATAGCATGCAGCTAAGACTGCTTCTGCCCAAAAGTTTACAGGTAATTTAGAATCAGCAAGCATCGTCCTAGCCGTTTCGATTATTGTCCTGTTCTTTCTTTCATCAACTCCATTCTGCTGCGGAGTGTAAGGAGCACTAAATTCATGCAATATACCTCTCTCATCACAATATTCTTCCATCTTGTTGTTCTTGAACTCAGTACCATTATCACTTCTAATTCTTCTGATACGCCTTTGGTACAAGTTTTCAATTTTTCTGAACAACGCCATCAAACTATCAAACGTATCATCTTTAGACTTAAAAAATGAAACCCATGAAAATCTGGAATAATCATCAGTTACTACTAGACAATAGAGATCCCCGGTAATACTTTTGACTTTTACTGGACCAAACAGATCCATATGGAGCCTCTCTAACAGTCTTGAGATGAATTGACTTTCTTTTAAGGATGTGATTTCCTCTTTTGCTTGCCTTTGATGCAGCTAATGCACTCTCCTTCTAGATGAAAACCTTTCACATGAACACCAGTAACTAAGTCGTTATGCACCAAGTGATTCATTTTTCTAAGATGTATATGACCCATCTTCCGGTGCCACAATTGCGAGTCCTTCTCAGTTGCTCTTAACACAAAACAGTGAACCTGACCCGTGGTTGTAGTAGCTACACTCATGTCCAACACGTACAGATCATTCACTCTAGGTGCCCTCATGATAATCCATTCTTCGGGAACAACAAATCCTGGTTTCAAGATCAAACATTCTTTGTCTGTAAAGTGCGTTGTATACATGCGATCACAAATCTGAGATATGCTCAGAAGATTATTCTCAAGCTCGGCGATGTAATTCACTCTTTCAAACATGACAATCCCATTGGATAACGTTCCTTCTCCAACTATTCGACCACCTTGATTCCTGCAAATCCTACATAACCTCCATTAAACCCTCTAACATCATACAATAGGGTTTTCTTCCCCGTCATGTGCTGAGAAGCTCCACTATCCATAATCCAACGTGAAATGGATCTTGGAAGCTCTTACACATTTCAAAAATGCTTAGTTAGATTTTGATGCTACCCAAGCCACTTTGGACTCAGTTAACTTGACATTAATGTGAGTTTTTGCAATGTAAAGTCGCGGAAAATTCTTGTCGTTCATCTTGAAGCTCTCTGCAGACCCGACCCAACCTCAACCTCTTTATACACGAAAAATTCGTCTTTTTGAGGTTGACCAGATGGTTGGTCTTTTGAAACAACCTTTTTTCTTAGAAGTAACAGACTCTTGTTTTTCAAGTTTCTCATAGTAATCCAAAGGAACATTCATCTTTACCGGAGTGGTAGAAGACGATTGTTTTTTTATCTCAGAAACCTTTGGTTTTGGAACACTTGATTTCTTTTCAATTACTTTTGGCTTCCATGTTTGTTGAGAAGATGCAACCCGTTTGTAAAACTTGTCATTTTTAGTTACCAGCTTCTTAACAGGTTCAGTTTTGATTTTGGTGTTGTCATTTTTCAAAACCTTTTTCTCAACAACCAATGGAGCTTTTCCCTTCACATCATCTTTCTTTCTTGAATTCATCACAAGTTCAGTCTTAGGCTTCAAGTTGATACACTTTCGTGCAATATGTCCAACTTGATTACATTTGAAGCATGTTCTAGTGTCAATTACCCGACTTGTACCTTCAGTCAGAGGCTGCGAGGCCTTTTTCTCAAAGAATTCTTCATTTGTTTTTGAAAAAATCTTAGATTCTTCATCAGAAAGTGAACTTAAACTCGAAATAAACACATTTTTATCAACAAATTTCTTGTTTTGAAAGTTTCTTCTTTGATAATTCTTACCACCCTGATATCCACCCGACCATCTGTTTTGGTTTTTGTTATAAAAACGCGGTGGAACAACTGGTTTCTTGTAGTAAGCTTTATCTTTTTCAAAATTCAATTGTCTCTCAGCGCGTTTCAGATTTTTAAGTTCAGAAACATCAATTTCGACCAACTTGAAAACATTTTTCAATTTATCCACATTCACATTTTCCAACGGAAATTCAGAATCCGAATACAACTTATCCGATCCTGCCATCTTGTACATCACAAGATGTGATTCTTCATGTAAGTTGTTTTTGGACTTTGATTTTGGAATATATTTGTCCAGAAAGCACTCTTCATCCTCAACTGAATCACTATCAGACTTCAAAACACTTTCAACCATGCCTTGCACAATCTCAGTTTGAACACTATCATCAGATGAAGAAAATGTAACATCAATTGACTTTGGAAGTTTTATTTCATTTGTTTCATCTTCATTATTAACCAACCCGGATATTTTCTTTGAAAAATTGTTTAACACTGGCGGTGGAACTTGATGATACCCAACCCCAGCTCCATCTGAATAAACATCTTCGCCTGCTTTGTTTTTTCCGATGGGTTTAGGAACAATGTGTTGTAAAACAAAGCTTGCGAAGTTGTAACTTGTTAATTTCAGATTGATACGTTCATTCTCAATCTTAGCTTCTTCAAACTGAAGCTTCAATTTAGCAATCTCATCCAGTTGTTGGTTGATTTGCTCTTCTTTGTGTCTAAGAACTACAGTTAAATGCTCATTTTCTTTATTGGTTTTACCGTTTCTTTCATCAGAATCTTTTACCGTTCGTTTTAGTTTGTCAAAATTTTCTGAGAATTGACGATTTTCAAGAATCAATTTTTCGTTTTCTTTCTTAATTCTTTCTACTTCAATTTTATCATTGTCAATTTTCTCGGTTAACTTTTTAGCTCGATCATTTGAAGCTTTTAGCATTTTATCACGGTCTAGAATCTGATCTTCAACCTTTCTGACTCTTTTTATCAGTTCTTCAACCTTTGTATCACTAAGGTAAGTGAGTGTTGTGACACCTGTGTCACTTCAACCATCAGACAAATTCCAAATCAATGAAATATTGTATTTTATACTTGGGATTTGTAAAAATATGTGTATCGTTTGCACATATCAACTCTTGTTCGATTTCAAGCTTTAAATCGCTTTCTTGAGGGTTATACGCGCTCTGATGCGTAAGTATAACCAGTTTAATGAAACGAGCACTCCGTAATAGTGAAATAGGCTTAACATACCTTAAATAACCTCCACATAACTTAGAAATAAGTTTTGGATGGTTTGGTGTGTTGAAATCAAGTTTGTTCGATCGCAGGGACTAATTATGTCAAACTGCGAAACTATACCGATTTGTATAGTAACGAACATTCCGGAACTTGATCATAAGTTAAATATGCCCTAAATATCCTTCACATAGCTTAGAAATAGGCTTTGAGGCGTTTTGTGCGCTAAAATAAACTTTCATGGTCATTCAGGGACTAAAAGCGTCAAAAAGTGCATAAGTTTGCATTTTCGCGCATATGCTACGTTCTGAATACACCCGGACATCCAAAAATTTATGGAAGCATTAAAATATTTTATTTTAGTGTTTGGCATTATAAAATTCCATTCGTCGCTTAATTTGGATCGTTTTTGCGTTCGTTACGACTTCCGTCGTAATTAACCGAACAACGCAACCGTACGGCCAAACGATCCGACATCCGAGATATTTTTGAGCATATTTTGAGTTCCCTATACTTTAACTTCAATTTAGAGCTTTGAAATGGGGTTAACGGGGCTTAAACATGTCAAAAATGCATCGAAAACCAAGTTTGGGGCTTCAGGGGCCTGTTCTGCCAAAATTCAATTCTTGCTAACCTGCAGGGTCCTTACGAACCGTATGGTTCTGGGTATTACAGTCCTTAAGCATGTTCCAGAATGCAGAAATTTGTTTCCAGCTTGTTCCAGCTGTTGCACACTATTGCACATGGTTTTGATCATTCTATGGGCTGGTTTGGAGGCTCCCATGGTATTCAAATCAATGGGCTTGAGGTGTACGGCCTAGATCGAAGCTCATTCTTCGAGAAACGATCCTAACGGTTCTACGAAAACTATATATACCCCTCCACCCCATTTGCTCAAACCCACAATTTGAATCTGATTCATGCTCTCTAAGTGGAAGTATATGCTTCCTACCTGAGAGAGAATCGGATCAAATACTTGCGGGGACCCTTTGTAAGTCTTCCTTCGTTCTTTTCATTCGTTTTAGCATGAAAGTCAAACTTTGTTTGACTTTCTGCATTGACCAGTTTATGGTCAATGCGAAGTTCGTTTGAACTTCATAAGGTGAGCGTAATCACGATGGTTATAGTCCCTAGTGACTATACCTACTGATTACCAGGTTATCTACGTGTAGTGACGAGTCGTAGTTTCGGCCAAAATGCGCATTCTTGCGTATTTTGTAACCAAACTACTTTTAGGTATCAAAGCCGTTTGTTTTGATACAAAACCTGTTTTCTAACTTAACTAAACATGTTTTAGCGTGTTTAGCTCGTCACTTTAGGTTTAGTACTTATATAGAGTCGTAAGTCAAGCGGTCTAAACAACTGCTTAGACTTACGAACTAGACCCGTTTGGTCGATCTTTAGGATCCGACCAAACACATTAGGTGACCATAGTTGTATAGGGAATAGCCTTCCGAGGTTATACCTTATGGTCACTTCGTTTAAGTAGTTGTATGATAGGTAGTTTATATGCCTTAGGAAAATTACCAAAATACCCTTTTTATGCATAATTGATATTTAAGCATATGTAACCCAAAATTTTGTCATTTAACTGAGTATGTAACATAATTAAGTATGTTAGGCCATATAATACTTGTCATAGGACTAGTTAGGGGGTCTGAACACGTTATACGCGAACGATGCGTTAAAATAGCATAAAGACCTAGTATCTCAGAAAGTGGGATCCTTCAAACGAAATTTCAGGGATTACCTATATATTCAAGTAGTGTTCCCCACGAAATAAGCAAGTTTGAATTTAAGTTGATATCCCGAAAAAGCTTACTAAATGTGTAAAAACCTATCGGCATATCATCAGTGAGACCGTTTAACGCTATTTAAACATTACATTTCTTTAGCATACTGTAACTGTCTACTGATGTACTATCATTTCCTCTTTTTCACAACAAACTCATTTTTGAATTTTATCATGTTTTTGACTTTTTCCAATTTCCAAATGTTTTTGGATTTTCTATAGAAATACTTGTAGGATCGTTGTCGGACCCGAAATGAGTCGATCAGAGGCGTTCTATTAAAAATGAAAGGCGGAAACAGACATAATGAGTTGGATTCAACTAGATATACACTTTAAACTGTCGTATTATTGATCTGGAACAATTTTGTAGCAAGATGACACTTCGACAGAGCTTCGTCGTCGGAAACACTCTTCTCTCATTCCGCTCCAAATGACACAACCTATCACCTATATATAGACTCCTGATTTCGCTTGAAACAGCTACAAGCGAAATCTCATTACAAGCGAAATCACATTAATTACACTCAAGAGAAATAAGCATATTCAAGGGAAATCACTCACTCAAGCGAAATCACATGCTCAAGCGGAATCAGCCATTTAACTTGTTTTCTCGAACTACGTGCCCTGAACAATGCGAGACTCGATACAAGACGAAGTCGACAGACGCATGCACCAACAATTGGGGCTCAAGAGGCATGACAGGATCCCAATGTGATCACCGGTACGTTCCCTGTCAACGATCATTTCGCTTCTATTTTGTTTGATACCGGTGTAGATTTTATTTTCATATCTTTAGAATTTAAAGATATACTTGGACTAAAGTCAATTAAACTAGATAGTCCGTTAACTATCGAATTAGCGAACGGAAAGGTGATTGAATCTGATAAAATTGTTAAAGGATGTTCCTTAGAACTAGGAGGACGAAAATTCAAAATCGACCTAATACCCGTTCAACTAGGTAGTTTTGATATTGTAATTGGATTGGATTGGCTATCCACCAACCAAGTAGAAGTCGTGTGTTACGATAAAATCATTCGAATTCCCCTTCCTAATAATGAAACACTTCTTGTTCACAGTGAGAAAAACGAAAAGCCCTTACGAATTATCTCCTGTATGAAAGCCCGAAAGTGCCTACGAAAAGGATGTATAACATTTTTAGTGCACATAGTTGACAAAAGGGCCAAGGAGCTAAAACTTGAGGAGATCCCGGTAGTGAAGGAATTCCCTGAAGTCTTTCTTGAAGACTTATCAGGAGTACCACCACAACGACAAGTCGAATTCCGAATAGACTTAATTCCAGGTGCCGCACCTGTGGCGAAGTCTCCACACCGATTAGCTCCTTCGGAAATGCAAGAATTGTCCACATAACTTCAAGAGTTGTTGGACAAAGGTTTCATTAGACCAAGCTACTCACCCTGGGGAGCTCCAGTGTTATTCGTGAAGAAGAAGGATGGAGGTCTTAGGATGTGCGTAGACTATCGGGAATTAAATAAACTCACAACCAAGAATCAGTACCCATTACCAAGGATTGATGACTTATTCGATCAACTTCAAGGATCGAGTTATTATTCGAAGATTGATTTGAGGTCACGATACCATCAACTCAGAGTTCAAGAAGAAAGTGTTCCGAAAACGGCATTCTGAAGTCGCTACGGTCATTACGAGTTCCTTGTTATGTGTCACACCCCAACCGATGGCGGAATCATCGGGGCGCGACACTGAGCGAAACAGATTGTCCATGAGTATCCATAATGACTATTAATTACCAGATATTTAAACGTCATGTCCCATACCATAACATATCAAATAAAACAGTTATTACAGATAATTGTCTCACAAACAAGTACTGATCTGACAACTCAGATTTCAAATAGACAATTGTTTATTTATTTGTTCCTAGGACTCTTTCCTAGCCTCGATTTCTTCACACAGCAAACAAGGCGTCCTAGCATCTTATGCACCTGCCACATACGTTAAAGTAAAAGTCAATACACATAGTGTAAAGGTGAGCATACAAGTTTGATAATAGCATAGCAGAGTCCGAAATCGATTACGCATAACCAGTACGTACAACATGTGATGTGAAGCACGTTAGTTATCGACATGATCCTATAGATACCAATGACTGCGGGTTGACTGCCCAAGGCAGTTCGTAATACATATTCACCACTGTGAACCATGTAATTAATTGTCCTTAACAACCCCTGAGTGAACAGGTGCTTAGTCCAAATTATAGTACTATCGTTGCTAAGGCAGGTAGACAACAATCTATGTGTAAACATAACAAACAAGCATTCATCGAGTCACGTATAACATACGGTAGCGGTTAGCGTTAAAGTATTGCATAGTGTGTTAGATGTGATTTAGAATAAGTAACGTATGTGACACCCAAACGCGCGTAAAGCAAAAAGGGTTCGAGTATACTCAGAGCGATGATGGATTGAACGGAGCGCTTAGAGCGAGATTAGCCTGGACAATACGATAGTATAAACTATAAGCGGCGCGTAAAACGGTGCAAAGAACCAAGTGTCGAACAACAATCCGGTCGGATAGCAATCCGATCGGATGGCCAGTCGATCGGATGACAATCCGTTCGGATGGTCATCTGATCGGGTGGCCATTCGATTGGATTGTCACCTCGTTTGGTGAGGATGTGATTGTGTATGATGGTTTGCCTTTTGAAGTTTTCATTGTAGCATTTTGAAAACAGAGAAGTATCTCTACCCTTCAGGTCGGTCTATCGAACGATGGTTCGATCGGACGGCGACCCGTTCGGTGAGACATTTCCCAGAGAATAAGTTCACAGCAGTTTTATCATCCCATCAGATGGTCTACCGATCGGGTGACAATCCCCTAGAACTGGTAATGCATTGAACGTGTTTAAAAGGTTAAGTGTTAAACCCCAAGTGTCAACCGATCGGATTGCGGGTCGATAGGATGACAGTCCGATCGGATGGTAATCCGATCAGACGGTGATCCGTCCCGCGATCTGATCGTTTGCCAACTCGGTGTTTTTGCTAAGTTTGCGGTTCAATCGAGACGGTTTGACGACGTCTTAGATAACAGAAACCCTCATCAGAACCAAGTAACCCGATCGGACATGAACCACCCTGACCAAATCAGTTAACGGTTCGTGATGGTTGGTCATGTCTAACTCCTAATCATCATCTCCTGGATAGAATTCAGATCTAGAACTGATACATTACTAAGAATGAGTAGAAGATCAGAACAAGCTCCGATTCTATCGGATTTGAGTGCATTGAGTGTAAAAGAGTTGAAAGAAAGTTAGAAAAACCATCTTCCAATCCTTTTCACCGTTAATATGTTCAGATCTATGCAAGATCTTTGTTTATTCATGTAGAATTCGTCCAGATCCGAGTTGTTCTTGGTAGATTGAGGCCAAAACATGAAGTTCATAAAGACACCATGCTGACATCATCCTAGAACACCTCAAATCTAGTGATTTCACGGTTAAAAGTTAAGATTCAAAAGATAGAAAGGTGTAGGAGTGCGTGTAGATCAAGAAAGTATAAGATTTAGTTGGAAACTTACAATAATTGCGAGAAATCGAGAGAAAGAAGCTTTAGAGCGGTTGGATCGAGTAAGGAGCTGTCACCATCAAATGAGGTAACAAATGGGGTATTTATAGGGTTTTCCAAAAAGGAAAGTGCTGGTCGATCGGGTGGCGGTCCGATCGGGTGGCAGCCCGATCGGGTGACAACTCGATCGGATGGTAGTCCGATCGGTTGGCCACTCGGTCCTATTGTTTGGCGCGACGAGTTCTGTTGTTTCGATTCGCGTGTTGTGCATTGCGATGTGATAGGCGAGTGATGCGTTGCGATGTGATAGGCGAGTGATGCGATAGAGTTAACTACTAGATTACACCATTAATCCTAACTACTATATCTAACATACAATCATCCTAACTATCTTGCGTTCAGCGTTTGTGATTCGATTGTGATAGCATTGCGATTGCGTTTTGATTGATCACCACAACATAAACATAAATAAACATGCCCAAGTAACACATAAGTAGCACACACACATATAAACAATAACCAGAGCGCATAAATTTGAGTTGCGAGTGCGATTGCGATAAGCGATGAAGCATGCGATAAATGTCGATTAAACCTCGATTATTAACAAGTACTCCACATAATACAGCTAATGCGATAAAATAAATAGATTATCTACAAGTCAAAGAAGTCAAAACACTCAATCTTGACTTTGACTATGACTTTCGAAACACGGGGTGCATCTGCTGTTGTTGAGCTAGAACTGTTTGGAGCGGGGCAGCAGTGGTAATAGCACAGTTCTTGTTGCTGGAGTTGTTGTTGCTCTTCCTCTTGTGACGTAGAGCCTTTGAAGACTGAGGAGTGGCGGCGGCTTCAGCGGTTGTTGCGGTGGTAGCTTGATGCAGATTCTTGGGAGTTTTATCCCAGACACCAGATTTGACTCGCTTGTCGTTGATTTCAGAGGCAAGCAGGTAAGTTTCTTCGATTGTTTCAGGTTTTGAGGCTTGCACAAAATCCGCGACACAATCCGGCAGAGCTCGGATATACTTCTTGATCGTCATATCAGAAGTCTTCACCTGATCAGGACAGATTATGCTAAGCTGCTTGAAGCGAGCAGTTAAAGCAGCATTGTCACCATCCTTCTGCTTAATATGCCAGAATTCTTCCTCCAACTTTTGGTGCTCGTGGGGAGGGCAGAACTCTTCCAACATGATGTCCTTCAACTCATCCCACGTCAACCTATAAGCTGCATCATTTCCGTGTTTGTTCCTTTCGACCGTCCACCAATCTAAAGCTCGGGATTGGAAGACGCCAGTTGCGTTAAGAGTGCGGAGATCATCGGGACAGCCACTCTGACGCAGGGTGATCTCGATTGAATCAAACCATTGAAATAAGGCCGTAGGACCATCTTCGCCAGTAAATTCTTTCGGTCTGCAAGCTTTGAACTGCTTGAAACTAAAAGCAGCTTTGGGAGTAGCCTTAGGAGTTTCGGCCCTGGACTCTTCAGAAGACTTGCTAGCATTCTCTTGTAGATCGCTAACGATCTGCGGAATGACTTTTGCTATCTGCTCTGCGACGAGTGCCCCAAGGCGTTTGTCTCTCTGTTCTCGGCGAGAGTAACGGGGTCCAGATGACGACATTGTCTGCAACAGACATCGTCATAGGACTAAGACATAATATAATCGAATCTCACCTCACATACCTAAAACTACTAAAGCTCAGGAACACAATCGAAAACATGTATCATATGAACACATAGGCACATAAACACAGAATCATATAAGCACAGGAGCACATAAGCACGTAAGGCACAGTAACACAAGAGACAGTCAGAATACAGAAACCTATCATTTAAAGTTCGCACGCGATATAGCGAGTAGCATAGCTAGTGGTATAGCATCAGTAACATCATAGTGTGCGATCATCCATAAGTAATAGCGGTTCGTTAGCGGTGTGTAATGTGTTGTGTGTGTCGAGCGATAGACAAAAGTGTTAAATCGAAACCAGTAGTGCCCCAAAATGCTAACAGATAAGCATATAAGCCACATAGACACATAAAATTTTCATAAAATTGACAAATATCAGAGTCAGCAGTTGCGGGCTCAGAATCAAAACTCATAAAAACAGCGATTGCGATCTTGAGATTGTCTAAGGCTAAATAGACATCGACTACCCAAGGTGATTCGACTATTCGCGGAGACTTTTGATACACTCTGTGACTTTCGAGACTGTGCTCTCGCCTCGATTTCGGGCGATTGGCACTCATCCTTCCAGTTATAGTGTGTCTTCAAGTCGTTAGTGTTCATCGAGCCTTGGGTGAGGATTTTTGTAAAACCAAAACTAGCGCACGGAACAAGTCATCAAGGTTCGGGTTTCACCCCTGACTTAATAACTTTGTTCTTGGTTTGATAAAATAGAGAAGAAATTTGCGTTAGTGTACGAATTTCATGTGACAACTCGAATTTCCGACGTTCTTTATTCGCATTTAATGCACGTTGACTTTGACTATATGGTTGTGTTATGATAAAACCTTGTGTGTTTGCATGGTTATGTGTGATTGTATATCATGTGTACTGTTTGTAGAACTTAAACTGTTAAGAACCCGACGAAACACAAGGCTGTTTCGCCATAACCCATTCCGACGAAACAGGCTGTTTCGCCATGAACACTCCGACGAAACAGAAGTCTGTTTTGCCGGCCCAGTAATTCACGAAGCCCAGTTTGGGCCCAGAACGTAAACTCGCATACTACTACGTGAATCAACCTATTGTTTCACACTTTTGAACACTCTGAAACCCTAGAACACTCTCTCTTCTGTGCGACGGCAACAACCATTGTTCACCATCATCCCTAGCTCTCGAATCCTTGTTTCTTCATCTTGAATCGGTTAGTGTGTGTTTGTTAATCGATTCCATGTTTCTGTTATATCACGATTCTTGCTTGTGTATATGATTGATGTGTGTTACTGCTGTGATAAGAGTATGATCATGATGTTATAGATTTTGATATGTATGATGTAGTAGGATATTTATAAAATGCTATGCGAAACTTAATATGATCGGATACTCGGTTCTGGATGTTGTTATTATAATCTGATTCTGAATGCAAGTTAGCATCTTGATAGGGTTTGATGATGTGATGTTGTAATCGATATGTTGTATACATAAGCTAGGGTTCATGCTAGATGTTAAAACACCGTGATGCTTGTGTTAGAATTATGTGATAATGAATCTTGTGAATGAATGATTCTGCATGATCGATGTTTTTGATGTCGGCTGCTAACATGATTAGGGTTTCTGTGTATTTCGTAACTGCTGTAACTGTGTCTACGAATCAGACATTCGACGAAACAGGAATCTCGGCGAAACAGAAAGTGTTTCGCCAAGAGTCGTCGACGAATTAGAATCCTGTTTCGCCAAGCAAAGCCACGACGAAACAGAATATGTTTCGTCACTATATATGTTTCGTCACTATATATGATTCGCCACTATGTGTGTTTCGCCAACTCACTTGTTTCGCCAACTTATGTGTTTCGCCATATATGTATTTCGCCGAGCTGTGCTGTAACTTGAGTTAATTCTGTTAAGTGTTAACTGAAATATTTAACGGCTGTTATATGTTAAATATGACTTGTATGATTGTGATTACGTGTTACCTGCTTATACATGAACAACTGAAACACAAACTGATTATGTATACGTGCATACCTTAGGACGTGATTGATTATTTGCGAGCACTTACATACCTAGCATACCGAGCAAACCAAGGTGAGTTCACACAAGCCAAGGCATGGGGTTCCCAGGGGGGAATGGGGATTTGATGATTACTGTACATACATAGATGACAGAACCTACTGCTAGACTAGTAACACTTATTGAACGATCTTCGCACACCTGCCAAGGACATTGGCCGCGATATTATGACTGACTTCGCACACCTGCCAAGGACATTGGCCGCGATACAAACAAACCTAGTCTAGAATACTTGGGGAATAACATTCCCCAACATCTTCGCACACCTGCCTGGAGGGCCGCGATGGGAAATAATACAATACTTTGTAACGAACGAACATACTACTACTCACACTATACTATTACTGAACTGTTAACTGTGAACTCGCTCAACTAGTTGTTGACTCTCTCTTACATGCCTTGCAGGACCTTAGGTACATATGGAGCTTGCACAGGAAGGAGCAGGTCGTTGTGGGATACGGATCGTAGACGATATTTGAACTTATAACTTATTTTGGGTTTTCATTATTATGCTTCCGCTACTTAAACAATGTTGGTTATGAACATCAGTCATGTCAAGATGAATTACCTTTTCCTACTTTTACACTTAAATACTATGTTTGATATGATTGATGGCTTGATCCTGGTCAGTCACGCCTCCTAAGCGGTGATACTCCGCGGGTGGATTTTGGGGGTGTGACAGATTGGTATCAGAGCCATTGGTTATAGAGAACTCGGTTTTAATAAAGGGAAAACGATTTTTGTTAAAACCAGACTATAACCAGAACAGTGCTCTCAACGATCCACAACGACGCTTCGCTCCACGTGCAAGGCTCAACACCATAGGTATTACTATTCATGTTACATTACCTACATGCTAGAACTACATAGAACTATGCTCGTGGTATGCCTACAGTACAGAACCCACTATATGCTATTACTTGAGAACACTTGTGTGCTTACTCTCTTCTGTCATCGCACGATTCGCGAACCTATCTCACTTACGTTATCTTTACTATGAAGATCATGTCTGGACGTATCAACATGACTCAGGACCAGTTGACGGCCCTCATTAACGAACGAGTTACTGCGGCAGTTGCAGCCGCACAAGCAGGAGGTATACCCTGCAGTTACAACTCACACTAGGATCCTTAGATCCTACATTCCTAAATCAACTCTCGTGTTTAAACTTGTCCTAATTCTTTTACACAACAGGTCAAGCACCTGTTTGCACTTTCAAGACTTTCATGGACTGTCGTCCATCCACTTTCAGCGGCACTGAAGGAGCCGTAGGTCTCCTGCACTGGTTTGAAAAGATAGAGTCTGTGTTTGAGATGTGTGAATGCCCTGAGGCACGCAGGGTGAAGTATGCTACCGGTACCCTCGAGGGTTTAGCCCTCACATGGTGGAAAGCTCAGGTCCAAATACTGGGGTTGGTTGCTGCTAACGCCACCCCATGGAACAATTTCAAAGAGATGATCAAGGAAGAATACTGCAGTCGAGATGATATTCATAAGCTGGAAGTTGAGTTTTTCAACCTCAAGATGACGGGGTCTGATATTGAAGCGTATACCAAAAGGTCGAATGAGCTTGCGTTACTGTGTCCTACTCTGGTGGACAAACGTATCGAACTTTATCTTAAGGGTCTGGTGCCAGAGATCCAAAGTCATGTGACTTCAGCAAATCATGCCACTTACTAGCAGGTTGTTCAGCTGGCTCACCGTCTCACTGATCAGGCGGTGGAGCAAAACAGGTTGCCTAAACGCATCAGCGCTACTGCTACCGCTACCACTTCGGTTACTCCTGCTACTCCCAGCGACAATAAGAGGAAATGGGAGGGGGATTCTAGCAAGGGTTCAGCTACTGCTCAGTCTCAAGCTCAGCAACGCAAAACAAATGACCACCAGAGTCCGAATCAGCAATCATCAGGTAGTCAAGGGCAGAGTGGCTATCGGGGAAATCACCCATGGTGTAGAAGGTGCAACAAACACGACAGTGGAAGATGCCGCAGGGAACAGTGTCAAAGATGCCTCAAGATGGGTCATGAGGCTAAGGATTGTAGAAGCGTACGGCCAGCAAATCAGAACCAGCAACAACAACCACCTGCTCCACGAAACCAGCCTCAGCAGCAGCAGCAGGGAAACAGGGGATGCTACCAATGTGGGGCTGAAGGTCATTACAAGCGGGATTGCCCTCAGTTAAACCAGAACCAGAACAATAACAACAATAACAATCAGGGCAACGGGAACAACAACAATGGTGGGAACAATAACAACAATGGTGCTAGAGGCCGTATGTTTGTGATCGGTCAGGGTGATGCCAGGAATGATCCCAACGTGGTTATGGGTAAGTTTCTTCTTGACGACTTTTATGTTACTGTACTATTTGATTCTGGTGCGGATACAAGTTACATGTCTTTAAAAGCTAGTGAAATGTTAAAACGTGCACCAACTCTCCTAAATACCAAGCATGTCGTAGAGTTAGCTAACGGTAAGAGTTTAGAAGCCACACACATAGTTAAAGGGTGTAATCTTATTCTCGCTGGTCAGACTTTCTCCATCGACCTCATTCCTATAACATTGGGTAGCTTTGACGTCGTCATTGGTATGGATTGGTTATCTCAACAACAAGCGGAGATTTTATGCAAAGAAAAGGTTATTCGTATTCCTCGTTCGGGCAAGGAACCTCTCGAAGTTCAAGGCGACAAGAGTGGTGTCGTGAGTGGCATCATTTCCTTCTTGAAGGCCCAGAAGTGTCTGCGCAAGGGTCACACAGCTGTTCTAGCTCTCGTCACTGATACATCGAAGAAAGAGAAAAAGATTGAAGATATTCCTGTAGTACGTGACTTTCCTCAAGTGTTCCCTGTGGAATTACCTGGGTTACCGCCTCATCGCCAGGTCGAGTTTCAGATCGAGCTAGCTCCTGGAGCAGCACCCATAGCTCGAGCGCCTTATCATTTGGCTCCAACTGAATTGGAAGAACTGTCAAAGCAGCTACAAGAACTCTTGGAAAAGGGTTTTATACGTCCTAGCTCTTCGCCCTGGGGAGCTCCAGTGTTATTCGTAAAGAAGAAAGACGGTACGTTCAGGATGTGTATAGACTACCGTGAACTCAACAAGGTGACGATCAAGAATCGTTATCCTCTTCCGCGCATAGATGATTTATTCGATCAGCTGCAAGGGTCGAGCTACTACTCCAAAATAGACTTAAGGTCAGGATATCATCAGCTGAGAGTCCGGGATGAGGACGTCTCTAAAACAGCATTTAGAACTCGCTACGGCCACTACGAGTTTATGGTCATGCCATTCGGGCTAACGAACGCGCCTGCCGTATTTATGGATCTTATGAACAGGGTGTGCAAACCCTATCTCGACAAGTTCGTCATTGTTTTCATCGACGACATCCTGATTTATTCAAAAAGTCAGGAGGAACACGAGCAGCACTTACGGCTTATTTTGGAACTTCTACGAACGGAACAGCTATACGCTAAGTTTTCTAAATGTGACTTCTGGCTTCGTGAAGTCCACTTCTTAGGCCACGTGGTAAACAGAGATGGGATCCATGTCGATCCATCCAAGGTAGATTCAATCAAGAATTGGCCTGCGCCTCGTACACCAACAGAAATACGCCAATTCTTAGGTTTGGCGGGTTATTACAGACGTTTCATCAAAGACTTCTCAAAAATTGCTCAGCCGCTTACACTACTGACACAGAAAGGTGTTGTTTACCGTTGGGGTAATGCACAGGAAACAGCGTTCCAACACTTAAAGGATAGACTCTGTAGCGCACCTATCCTCTCACTGCCTGAAGGCACGGACGATTTCGTAGTCTACTGCGACGCATCTATCCAAGGTCTTGGATGTGTATTGATGCAGAGGGATAAAGTTATTGCTTATGCTTCGCGCCAACTAAAGATTCACGAACGGAATTATACGACACACGACCTAGAGCTGGGAGCGGTTGTTTTTGCACTTAAGATATGGCGACACTATTTGTATGGTACCAAGTGCGCAATCTACACTGATCACAGAAGCCTCGAACATATCTTCAAACAGAAAGAGCTGAATATGCGACAGCGACGATGGGTTGAACTGTTAAATGACTACGAATGCTCGATCAGGTACCACCCAGGCAAAGCCAATGTTGTGGCTGACGCCCTCAGTCGAAAAGACACTGCACCTAAGCGCGTACGAGCTCTACAACTCACTATACAGTCTAGTCTTCCTTCCCAGATAAGAAATGCTCAGGTGGAAGCATTGAAACCAGAAAACGTCAGGGCAGAAGCCTTACGCGGCTCAAGGCAACGCTTAGAACAGAAGGAAGATGGTGCTTATTACGTAACAGGACGCATCTGGGTTCCACTCTATGGTAATTTACGCGAGCTGGTAATGGATGAAGCTCACAAGTCTCGCTACTCGGTACACCCTGGTTCGGATAAAATGTACCACGATATTAAGACTACATACTGGTGGCCTAGCATGAAGGCCCACATAGCCACATACGTTAGCAAATGCTTGACTTGTGCGAGAGTCAAGGCAGAATATCAGAAACCGTCAGGACCACTCCAACAACCTGAGATACCACAATGGAAATGGGAGCAAATTTCCATGGATTTTGTTACTGGCCTACCTAGATCTCAGCGCGGAAATGATACTATTTGGGTGATCGTGGATCGACTCACAAAGTCTGCTCACTTCTTAGCAATCAAAGAAACAGACAAGTTCTCTACCTTGGCAGACATTTACTTAAAAGAAGTGGTCTCGAGGCACGGAGTGCCCACCTCCATCATCTCTGATCGTGACGCACGTTTTACTTCAGAACTGTGGCAAGCAATGCATAAATCTTTTGGCTCTCGTTTAGACATGAGCACAGCTTATCACCCTCAGACAGATGGGCAGTCTGAGCGCACTATTCAAACTCTAGAAGACATGCTTCGGGCGTGCGTAATTGACTTTGGCAATGGTTGGGAGAAACATCTGCCACTCGTGGAATTTTCATACAATAACAGCTACCACACCAGCCTTAAGGCTGCACCATTCGAGGCATTGTACGGGCGTAAATGCCGGTCACCTCTCTGTTGGGCAGAGGTGGGAGATAGTCAAATCACAGGTCCAGAAATGGTAGTCGATACTACAGAAAAGATTGCACAAATACGACAACGCATGGCGGCAACACGCGACCGTCAGAAAGCATACGCTGATTTAGACAGGAAACTACTCGAATTCCAGGTTGGGGATCGAGCGCTACTTAAAGTTTCACCATGGAAGGGTGTGGTTCGTTTTGGCAAACGCGGAAAACTAAATCCACGATATGTTGGACCTTTCGAGGTTATTGAGAAAATAGGCAAAGTGGCCTACAGATTGAACTTACCACCTGAACTCAGTGCAGTTCACAACGTCTTTCACGTGTCGAATCTGAAGAAGTGTACGTCAGATGAGACCCACATAGTTCCCTTAAAGGAACTCACTATCGACGAGCGGTTGCACTTCGTCGAGGAACCTGTTGAAATCACGGACCGGGATGTTAAGGTCCTCAAGAACACGAGAATCCCTCTTGTACGAGTTCGTTGGAACTCCCGCCGCGGCCCAGAGTTTACCTGGGAGCGTGAAGATCAAATGGAACTTAAATATCCCCAGTTATTCGGAAACCAAGCAACTACTACTGAGGAAGAAGCTACCAATGCTGAATTTCGGGACGAAATTCCAAATCAACGGGGGGATAATGTGACACCCCAAGAAAACCAGTAATCTTCGCAAACCTGCTCGAGGAGCCGCGATACGACACAGGTAAACAACGTCACACTACTAGCTTCCTGAGTAACCGCATGCTAAATTTCGGGATGAAATTTCTTTCAAATTGGGGATAATGTGACAACTCGAATTTCCGACGTTCTTTATTCGCATTTAATGCACGTTGACTTTGACTATATGGTTGTGTTATGATAAAACCTAGTGTGTTTGCATGGTTATGTGTGATTGTATATCATGTGTACTGTTTGTAGAACTTAAACTGTTAAGAACCCGACGAAACACAAGGCTGTTTCGCCATAACCCATTCCGACGAAACAGGCTGTTTCGCCATGAACACTCCGACGAAACAGAAGTCTGTTTCGCCGGCCCAGTAATTCACGAAGCCCAGTTTGGGCCCAGAACGTAAACTCGCATACTACTACGTGAATCAACCTATTGTTTCACACTTTTGAACACTCTGAAACCCTAGAACACTCTCTCTTCTGTGCGACGGCAACAACCATTGTTCACCATCATCCCTAGCTCTCGAATCCTTGTGTTCTTCATCTTGAATCGGTTAGTGTGTGTTTGTTAATCGATTCCATGTTTCTGTTATATCACGATTCTTGCTTGTGTATATGATTGATGTGTGTTACTGCTGTGATAAGAGTATGATCATGATGTTATAGATTTTGATATGTATGATGTAGTAGGATTTTTATAAAATGCTATGCGAAACTTAATATGATCGGATACTCGGTTCTGGATGTTGTTATTATAATCTGATTCTGAATGCAAGTTAGCATCTTGATAGGGTTTGATGATGTGATGTTGTAATCGATATGTTGTATACATAAGCTAGGGTTCATGCTAGATGTTAAAACACCGTGATGCTTGTGTTAGAATTATGTGATAATGAATCTTGTGAATGAATGATTCTGCATGATCGATGTTATTGATGTCGGCTGCTAACATGATTAGGGTTTCTGTGTATTTCGTAACTGCTGTAACTGTGTCTACGAATCAGACATTCGACGAAACAGGAATCTCGGCGAAACAGAAAGTGTTTCGCCAAGAGTCGTCGACGAATTAGAATCCTGTTTCGCCAAGCAAAGCCACGACGAAACAGAATATGTTTCGTCACTATATATGTTTCGTCACTATATATGATTCGCCACTATGTGTGTTTCGCCAACTCACTTTTTTCGCCAACTTATGTGTTTCGCCATATATGTATTTCGCCGAGCTGTGCTGTAACTTAAGTTAATTCTGTTAAGTGTTAACTGAAATATTTAACGGCTGTTATATGTTAAATATGACTTGTATGATTGTGATTACGTGTTACCTGCTTATACATGAACAACTGAAACACAAACTGATTATGTATACGTGCATACCTTAGGACGTGATTGATTATTTGCGAGCACTTACATACCTAGCATACCGAGCAAACCAAGGTGAGTTCACACAAGCCATGGCATGGGGTTCCCAGGGGGGAATGGGGATTTGATGATTACTGTACATACATAGATGACAGAACCTACTGCTAGACTAGTAACACTTATTGAACGATCTTCGCACACCTGCCAAGGACATTGGCCGCGATATTATGACTGACTTCGCACACCTGCCAAGGACATTGGCCGCGAACTAAATTTACAACATCTTCGCACACCTGCCAAGGACATTGGCCGCGATACAAACAAACCTAGTCTAGAATACTTGGGGAATAACATTCCCCAACATCTTCGCACACCTGCCTGGAGGGCCGCGATGGGAAATAATACAATACTTTGTAACGAACGAACATACTACTACTCACACTATACTATTACTGAACTGTTAACTGTGAACTCGCTCAACTAGTTGTTGACTCTCTCTTACATGCCTTGCAGGACCTTAGGTACATATGGAGCTTGCACAGGAAGGAGCAGGTCGTTGTGGGATACGGATCGTAGACGATATTTGAACTTATAACTTATTTTGGGTTTTCATTATTATGCTTCCGCTACTTAAACAATGTTGGTTATGAACATCAGTCATGTCAAGATGAATTACCTTTTCCTACTTTTACACTTAAATACTATGTTTGATATGATTGATGGCTTGATCCTGGTCAGTCACGCCTCCCAAGCGGTGATACTCCGCGGGTGGATTTTGGGGGTGTGACATTTCACTCCTGATTCAACGCAATTTCTCCTGTTTGTAGACGAAATGCGGGTCGAACAGGCAATTTGGGTCGAGAGTTTACGGTTTTTACACCTAATCTCAACCTAATTACTCGTTTTTTTCAAAAATTAGAGTGCAGTGATAGTGTAGCGTAAGTGAGATTAGTGAGGTGTAGGCTCATGCTAACCCCTACAGGGTATGCACGAGTCGGTCTGTTGGTACTTAGACTATAGACTAGGTCGTTCTAAGACATCGACTCGGACTAGGTCGAGTCTTGCCTAATTCCTTATAGTTATGGCTCCGACACCAATCTGTCACACCCCAACCGATGGCGGAATCATCAGGGCGCGGCACTGAGCGAAACAGATTGTCCATGAGTATCCATAACAACTATTAATTACCAGATATTTAAACGTCATGTCCTATACCATAACATATCAAATAAAACAGTTATTACAGATAATTGTCTCACAAACAAGTACTGATCCAAAAACTCAGATTTCAAATAGACAATTGTTTATTTATTTGTTCCTAGGACTCTTTCCTAGCCTCGATTTCATCACACAGCAAACAAGGCGTCCTAGCATCTTATGCACCTGCCACATACGTTAAAGTAAAAGTCAATACACATAGTGTAAAGATGAGCATACAAGTTTGATAATAGCATAGTAGAGTTCGAAATCAATTACGCATAACCAGTACGTACAACGTGTGATGTGAAGCACATTAGTTATCGACATGATCCTATCGATACCAATGACTGCGGGTTGACTTCCCAAGGGAGTTCGTAATACATATTCACCACTGTGAACCATGTAATTAATTATCCTTAACAAACCCTGAGTGAACAGGTGCTGAGTCCAAACTACAGTACTATCGTTGCTATGGCAGGTAGACAGCAATCTATGTGTAAACATAACAAACAAGCATTCATCGAGTCACGTATAACATACAGTAGCGGTTAGCGTTAAAGTATTGCGTAGTGTGTTCGATGTGATTTAGAATAAGTAACGTATCTGACACCCTAAAGTGCGTAAAGCAAAAAGGGTTCGAGTATACTCATAGCGATGATGGATTGAAGGGAGCGCTTAGAGCGAGATTAGCCTAGTGTCGAACAGCAATCCGGTCGGATAGCAATCCGATCGGATGGCCAGTCGATCGGATGACAATCCGTTCGGATGGTCACCCGATCGGCTGGCCATTTGATTGGATTGTCACCTCGTTTGGTGAGGATGTGTTTGTGTATGATGGTTTGCCTTTTGAAGTTTTCGTTGTAGCATTTTGAAAACAGAGAAGTATCTCTACCCTTCAGGTCGGTCGATCGGATGACGGTTCAATCGGATGGTGACCCGTTCGGTGAGACATTTCCCAGAGAACAAGTTCACATCAGTTTTATCATCCCATCAGATGGTCTACCGATCGGATGACATTCCGCTAGAACTGGTAATGCATTGAACGTGTTGAAAAGGTTAAGTGTTAAACCCCAAGTGTCTCCCGATCGGATTGCGGGTCGATTGGTTGACAGTCCGATTGGATGGTAATCCGATCGGACAGTGATCCGTCGCGCGATCTGATCGTTTGCCAACTCGGTGTTTTTGCTAAGTTTGCAGTTCAATCGAGACGGTACGATGATGTCTTAGACAACAGAAACCCCCATCAGAACCAAGTACCCGATCGGACAGGAACCACCCTGACCAAATCAGTTAACGGTTTATGACAGTTGGTCATGTCTAACTCGTAATCATCGTCTCCTGGATAGAATTCAGATCTAGAACTGATACATTACTAAGAATGAGTAGAAGATCAAAACCAGCTCCGATTCTATTGGGTTTGAGAGCATTGAGTGTAAAAGAGTTGAAAGAAAGTTAGAAAAACCATCTTTCAATCCTTTTCACCGTGAATATGTTCAGATCTATGCAAGATCTTTGTTTATTCATGTGGAAATCGTCCATGTCCGAGTTGTTCTTGGTAGATTGAGGCCAAAACATGAAGTTCATAAAAACACCATGCTGACACCATCCTAGAACACCTCAAATCTAGTGATTTCACGTTTAAAAGTTAAGATTCAAAAGATAGAAAGGTGTAGGAGTGCGTGTAGATCAAGAAAGTATAAGATTTAGGTTGGAAACTTACAAGAATTGCGAGAAATCGAGAGAAAGAAGCTTGAGAGTGGCCGGATCGAGTAAGGTGCTGTCTCCATAAAATGAGGTAACAAATGGGGTATTTATAGGGATTCCTAAAAAGGAAAGCGCTGGTCGATCGGGTGGCAGTCCGATCGGGTGGCAGCCCGATCGGGTGACAACTCGATCGGATGGTAGTCCGATCGGTTGGCCACTCGGTCCTAGTGTTTGGCGCGACGAGTTCTGTCGTTTCGATTCCCGTGTTGTGCGTTGCGATGTGATAGGCGAGTGATGCGATAGAGTTAACTACTAGATTACACCATTAATCCCAACTACTATATCTAACATACAATCATCCTAACTATCTTGCGTTCAGCGTTTGCGATTCGATTGTGATAGCATTGCGATTGTGTTTCGATTGATCACCACAACATAAACATAAATAAACATGCACAAGTAACACATAAGTAGCACACACATATCTAAACAATAACCAGAGCGCATAAATTCAAGTTGCGAGTGCGATTGCGATAAGCGATGAAACATGCGATAAATGTCGATTAAACCTTGATTATTAACATGTACTCCACATAATACAGCTAATGCGATAAAATAAATAGATTATCTACAAGTCAAAGAAGTCAAAACAGTCAATCTTGACTTTGACTTTGACTTTCGAAACACGGGGTGTTACATTATGCCATTTGGCTTAACAAATGCACTAGCGGTGTTCATGAATTTCATGAACCGCGTGTGCAAGCCGTACCTTGATAAATTCGTGATAGTATTTATCAATGATATATTGATATATTCACGAAACAAGGATGAACACGAGCACCATCTTAGAACTATTCATGAGTTGTTGAAAAAGGAGAAGCTATATGCGAAATTTTCCAAATGCGAATTTTGGCTTCGCGAAGTTCACTTTCTCGGACACGTAGTCAACGAGAAAGGCATACATGTTGATCCATCCAAAATCGAAGCCATAAAGAATTGGAGCGCACCAAATGCACCGACCGAGGTACTCCAATTTCTAGGATTGGCAGGCTATTATAGAAGATTCATCGAAAATTTTTTGAAGATTGCTCAATCACTCACTTTTCTCACGTAGAAAGATAAGAAATTTGATTGGGGAGAAAAGCAAGAAGCAGCTTTCCAACTGCATAAAGACAAACTCTGTAATGCACCAATTCTATCACTCCCAGATGGTACTAAAGATTTCGTAGTCTATTGTGACTCCTCAAGTCAAAGGTTTGGATGCATGTTAATGCAAAGAGAGAAATTTATTGCATACGCATCACGACAATTAAAAGTTCACAAAAAGAACAATACCACACATGACCTAGAGTTAGGTGCGGTCGTATATGCGTTAAAAATTTGGTGTCATTAACTTTATGGTACCAAATGCACGATATTCACGGATCACAAGAGTCTTTAACATATATTTAACCAGAAAGAGTTAAATATGTGCCAAAGACGATGGGTTGAATTGTTGAATTACTATGATTGTGAGATCAAATATCATTCGGGCAAAGCGAACGTTTTCGCGGATGCTTTATGTCGAAAAGAACGAGTCAAGCCTCTGCGTGTGCGATCTTTAAGACTCATAATTCATAATGACCTTACCTCTCGAATTCGTGATTCTAAGCAAGAAGAATTAAAAGAAGAAAACTTCAAAGCAGAAATGCTTAGAGGTATGGAAAAACATTTAGAGCCGAAAGAGAACGGAGCCTTATACTTCATGAATAGAATTTAGATTCCTCATTTTGGTGGTCTTCGAGGCCTAATTCTTGATGAGGCTCATAAATCAAAATATTCGATACATCCTGGAGCAAATAAGATGTATCATGATCTTAAAATTTTTTTATTGGTGGCCTAATATCAAAAGTGATATTACAACTTATGTTGGAAATTGTCTAACATGCGCTAAAGTTAAGGTCGAGTATCAAAAACCTTCTAGATTGCTACAACAACCCGAAATCCCTACTTGGAAATGGGAACATATTTCTATGGATTTTATAACTAAACTACCCAGGACTTCTCGTGGACATGACATGATATGGGTAATCACCGACCGATTAACCAAGTCAGCTCACTTCTTGCCTATACGCGAGAAAGATAGTGCTAAGAAGTTAGCTGAAATCTATCTCAAAGAAATTGTAGCAAGACATGGAGTACCTGTGTCGACAATCTCTGACTGAGACGGTCGTTTTGTATCAAGGATTTGGCAGTCATTTCAAAAGGCCTTTGGATCCCAATTAAACCTAAGCACGGCCTTTCATCCTCAAACTGACGGCCAAAGTGAACGAATGATTCAAACTTTAGAATATATGTTGCGTGCTTCTGTGATGGACTTAGGCAAAAATTGGGACACTCACTTGCCTCTAGTAGAGTTCTCATACAATAACAGTTATCACACGAGTATTAAAGTTGCACCATTCGAAGCATTATATGGACGTAAGTGTCGATCTCCGCTATGTTGGGCAGAATGAGGCGACTAACAAATGTTAGGTCTAGAGTTAGTTCAAGAAACTACTAATAAAATATTCAAGATTCGAAACCGTATTAAGGTGGCTCGAGAGAGACAGAAAAGTTACGCAGACAGAAGTCGCAAACCATTATCTTTCTAAGTTCGAGACAAGGTGTTGTTAAAAGTCTCGCCTTGGAAAGGCATAGCTAGATTTGGTAAGCAAAGAAAGCTTAGCCTGAGGTACATAGGACCATACGAAATCATGGAGAAGATTGGAAACGTCGCTTACAAGTTAAAGTTGCCAGAAACACTCAGTAGCGTCCATGACATTTTTCATGTGTCAAATCTTAAAAAGTGTCTTTCGGATGAATCACTTATTATTCCCTCGGATGAAATCCATATAGACGACAAACTCCATTTCATCGAAGAACTTGTTGAGGTTTTGGATTCAAAGATTCATAAAATGAGAAAAGTCATATCAAACTAATCAAATCCGATGGAACTCGAAACGCGGACCCGAGTTCACATGGGAACGAGAAGACGGAATCAAAAGAAAGTACCCTCACCTGTTTAGGAAAGTCCCGGCAAGGAGTAACGCAACTTAAAATTTCGGGACGAAATTTTCTTTAACAGGGAGAGAATGTGACAATCGGCAAAATTCCGGTAATTCCATACAACCCGAACAACTACTACATTAATTACTTTCGCATGTTTGACTTGATTCTATTTAATTAAGTCTTAAAAGTCTAGGAATTTTAAAAATCATAGTTAAATATGATAACAAATCCGTTACGATTAGAAACTATATCCTAGACTGGCAGTAGGATCGTGAACAAACAATACTTGTCAGTACTAGTCGCGGTACAGTCTGACACGATGAAAACAAGACAAACAGATATATTTGCACAAATATTCTATAAAACTCTATCTAAAATAACATGTGCCTTCTATTAGTTAGAAAATTCCAATTAAAAACCAAATTGTCCAAGTCCGCAAAAAAATACAGTAATCGTGCGGAAGTGTACAACATTCCACAGAACGAAACAGTAATTGTACAAAAACCCAAAAATAAATATTATCTGACATAAATAATATGATGGGTATTAAAAATGACACAAAATCTGCAATTGAATCATATTATGTTAAGCTGCACGGCTAGTTCAGTAAACAGCCTGACAGCAAAGCCGGTACCGGAACTGTGTCAGAAATAATAAAATTTTTAGTCCGTAAAGTTGGATTAATAATTTGGATGATAAAACATGTGCAAAAAATTTTTTTGTGATGTATTTATATAAATAAAACGCAATGTCTGCAGGACCTGAACCAAATTTTTCACCCGATCAACAAAATAATAATTTTGATGGGCTACTTTTACCTAATGTCACACTACTTTAAAGTATAAGGGCTTGAAACATTTTAGATATTTTTATATAAAATATCAAGGTTCATAAAGTTTATATATTAATCCAGTTTTTATAAAAAAAATATACAAACCCCCCCTCTCTTGCACACGGTTTTGGTGGGTCCCCCATATGCCCACTCATCCAAGTTGTAGTGTGTTGGAAGCTTAATTGAATGATTAGTGTAATGTCCAAGATCCTAATTTGATTCTAACACTCAACTCATACTCATTTTCCAACAAAAACCATCCATCTATTCATCTTTTCAAAATTCAAACACTAGAAAATCTTGCAAACATGGAGGTTCATGGATGAATCAAGACACTTGTGAGACTAGGAGAACCATTTGAAGCACTTTGGTGACACTTGAAGCTCTTAAATCATCAACATTTACACATCTCCATCTTTATTTTACTAGCAAAATTGTAAGAATTCTTCACTAGTTTCTATTTTATTATCATTCTTGATTTTGAAAGAATACAAGTTCATCTTGAATCATAACCAAAACAAAACCTACATGAAAAAATTAAGAAAAAACAAAACCATTATTTTATCTTATGATTTTTCTATAATTTTGGATGAACTTGAAGAAGTTTATACTAGTGACTATGAATCTTGGTTATTTTTGTATAAAAACATGATCTAAACACATGCATGTTAGATCTAACAAGATTTATCAACAAAAGTTATGAACATGGGTTTTTATAATTTAAATAGTTATCATGCGTGCTAGAAAAAACATGGGAAATTCTTCAAGTTTTTCCCGACGGCCGGAGCAGAAATTCTGGCGACCATTTCTTGCCACACCTCAGACCAAACGACACCGCAAACACCCCCTTTTCTTACCTCGTTTCACCCACACCCACACCCATAAAACCCTTCTGTACCATCCTTCGCACACACATATCCAGGATTACAGAGAGAGAGTTTGTTGAGAGAGAGAGAGGGCTACGGAGAGAGAGGTGCATTGACGGGAAGGTCAGTGGTAACGACGACAAGGCAACAACAGCCAGAAGGGTCGCCATCGGCGGCTGGATTATAATGTCTCATGACTGATTCAGAAGCGATGTGTTTCCGATGAGTCCATACGACATGGTGGTGAGTTGGTGACAGTTTGGGGTCTGCGGTGACGATGGTATCCAGTGGTCCTGAGACGGGAGCAGCGGTACTTCAGATGGTGGCAGCAGAGAAGCTCACCGCCGACGGCGGCCGGAGCCCCAATTCAGGCTGCAGCGATGGCAGCGGGCACCCCCTTTTGTCTCGTAGACTCTTGGTCAGTAAATATTTGTCAATAATAGTCTTGCGATTCTTGATTTGTACACATTTGTTGATTGGTGAATTGAAGTATGAATCGAAATACATGTTTTGTTACCTGAGTAGTGTTTAGAGAATGTGGTTTTTAATTGAGTATATGTTTGACTAACTGTTGGTTTAGAGCAGCACATTGGTTTGATTTACTTGTTTGATTTGGGGTTTTATATGTGTGTTGTGGTTGTATAAATGTTAAATTAAAGGTGAAGGGAAATGTTGAATGTTTTTTGTAACAGGGGTTTTAAAGGGGGAAATGAAGGGAAATGACAGATCTACCCCTCATGTGGAAGGCACATGGGGGATTTAACGGTTAAAGTTAACACCGTTTTCCATAAAGGACTTGCAATGCAACGAAAATAAAGTTAAAGGATTTGCAGTGCAACTTTTAAAAGTTAAGGACGTGCACTGTACTTTTAGTTAAACCTAAAGGACGTGCACTGTCATTTTGTCTAAATGTAAGGATGAACATCTTTTATGGTTTAAATATTTTGTTTACTCGATTGACTGTAACGATTGCCACTCTGGCCACACCTCATGACACGCTTCCGCAGAAACCAAAAATCGGGGTGTGACAATCAACTCTAGTATTATTGGGTTTATAGGTATGTCTATGGCTTTTGGCCAAAACATAAGTTTTACAAATTAAAGTGGTTTTTGAAGGAAATAATTTTGAAAACAAAAGATGTGAGTAACCAGTGGATGGGTGTCCAAGCCTCCTATGCCGTAGCTATGCGTCTCTATGAATACTTCCATGAGCAAACATTGCAGTCCACTGATGAGTCGCTTCATCCACGTAATACATCCCTTGGTGTTCAGTGCCACACCCAATGATCGCTCCTGTCCTGATATCCTGTAAGATGCAAAATGTAGGGTGCATTAGAACTGAACAGTTTAACTCTTTCATGACATGGCTAATGGATAACCGTTTATGTGACAAGGAAGGTATATAAAGGCAATTTGACAACTTCATTGTTGGTGACACTTCAACCGTTCCTCCCCTTTAACTGCCATTATTTCCCCACTAGCAGTTTGGATATGATTTCTCATTGGTTTTGACCTCGTCTTTATATCAGAAGGATCAAATGTCATAGTATCGGTTGCTCCACAGTCAAATATCCAAGAATTGTTTCGACTGTCACAACCCTTTGCAACATTTAGCTTTCCCATTTTAATCTTATTTTTTTTAAAACGTCTTCCTGTTGTAAAAGTAGTTCTTTAGGATTTTCTTTTGACAATTCTATTTTCAAAGGAGTGCCTTCAAGTGATCTTTGAAGTTCCAAAGGGAAATATTCTGGTTTGAACAAACTAGAGGGACTAATATGAATATTGTAAGAAAGAAAAGGATTAATAGAAGGGTTTGAGTGATAATCCCAAACCCTGTACCTGCTACATCATTCCCTTCCTCTTCCCCACATGAAGCCGCCGCCATCCCTCCAAAACCACCTACTCCACCCTCGTTTTTCTTCCCGGTGAAACCACTATCATTTACACCTGACCTAGTGTTCTCGGTAGCTCCATTCTTCCCTCCATCTTTGCCAATTTTTTGACCATCGGTCCACTAGTCAGGGAATCCGACGATTTGAAGCATTGTTCCTTAGTATCTAGGTTTTTACCACAATGTGTACACTTCAAACCAGACTTGTCCGCCCGAGATGCCAACCCGTTCTGGCCTTGGATGGTCCGATGGGAGCTCTTCGATACTAGCCCGAATCCTTCATTCCTTGATTCGGTTGCAACCAACCCTGCTGCTATTCCTTGTGAGTTGTTATGGACTCCCCTAAGATGTTTTGATGGGTTGTTTCTTTTCTAATAGTCGGGTAGGCTTCTTCGACCGACGACAGGGGGTCCATTCAGAGGATTTCTCGCTTGATGGTATCGTACTTTCGATCAATCGCATTCAGGAACTGAAACAGCTTCTGCTCGGTCCGGAGTTTGTTGTAAGTGGCAATATCTACCGATGAAGTCATGGGGTTCAGTTCTCTTCGATCAATCTCACCCTATATCCCTTGCATATCAATCCAGAATTCTTCAAGTGGAATCCCATTTTGTTTAATTCCATTAGCATTAACATGTAAGTCAAACGTTTGAAGCTTATCTGTCACACCCCTAAAAATACCCCAAGTGGAAACCCCCGTGAGCCGTGTGACGAACCAGGATCTAGCCACCAATCACATTGAACTCATACAAGATTTTAAATAAAACTTTCATTCATTAACATAAAGTGTTACAAAACAGTAAATACAAATCATCTTATTCAGCGGAAGCATAAATCATTAATTAAGTGGTTCCTAAACCATATGTATGATAACCATTAGACGCGACTTGCGATTCCATGTATCTCGACCCATGACCAATCCAGCATCCCAGACAACAAGTTCCATATCCAGAGATACCTATAACCTACGAGCATGCACACACGTGTATCAGACAACGCTGGTGAGTTCATAGTTTTACGAAAACGTTAGCTACCAAGTGTTTTAATTTCGTTCATTGGTTACAATGTTGATAATACCTCGGATACAAGATGGCTCCAGATTTATTTTGCCCGTTCCCCAATGCTCCTATCAAATCATTGGGCATGACTGAGTCATTAGTTCACACCCGTCCTCTCAGGTATGGGGTGAGGGTGCCAAAACTAGATAGCGCTACCAACTAATACTCTGTTACCTCTCAGGAAATAAACAAGATGGGACTTAAAGGTGATAGGACGAGTGTATTATCCAACATGTGACAACTAGCACGAAATCGGTAATTTCCGTACACTTTAACTATTAGTTAATGACTGCAATTATGTGCTCAATTGTCAGCAATGTCTGAACACATACTAAACAAGTGAATTCATGCACGTTGTATACTACCAAATAGCGCTTTATGCATAAACGAGAGCGTTGCGTCAGAAATAGTAGTAAACTCACCGGTAAGACACTCTGTGTCAACAGAACTACAGAAAGCAGTCAGACAATAAAATTGGAGCCTAGGTGTAGGTCCGACAACAAGAATACATTTAAACCCAAGAGTACATACAAGGGTTTAATATATATACATTACGGAAGCAAAAATAAGCACTAAAAAGCACCCGAAACGCACTTTAAGTGCATAATTTTAGTAAATTCAGCTCTAAACAGCTTTTAGACATATGAATATTATGCAGAAATGTCGTTTTATTATCCAGAATATTTCCCCAAGTGTTGGGAATTGAAAAGGATACAAAAAGGTACTTAAAAGACACTAAAAAGTGTGATTTAGCACCTTAACGAACCGGTATATAACCGAACAACCGGATATTACCCGGAACACCAAAATAATGCTAGAAGCATTATTTTTATTTTTCAAAGCTAGTTAGGGTCCCCGAACACCCTAACACCCGTTATATTACTTTACACACTAATAACCTATTTAAATCCCTAACTAAACTAACTAGACACTTAACTATACATTTGAAAATCCAACCATATACCCCCCCTAGTCCGATCGGTTGAAGGAGTGGGGACACACCCCACCATTTGTTGATTATTTTATTAAGCTTGTCTAATATCTAGTGAACATAATGCATGAAGGATAAAACAAGAACTTGGTTTATAAAAATGATCAAAGGGTAATCACTCTCTTTCATTCAACATCAACAACCAAACTCAAAACTCTCTCCCTCCTACACCATTCGGCCGCCACCCTACAACCACACCACCACCACTTTCAAACTTTGTTCAACCATTTTACATGCATACATAGAAGCAAGGGATCATCCAAGAAGACTTGGTGCACTCGGAAAGTCAAGAACCTCTCTAGATTTCTTTTATCCACCTTGTTTACGTCTTGTTTCTTCCCTAGCCTCGAGCTAGTAGTAAGTGCTTCTAAACATCCTCTTGTTCTTGTTTAAAGTGGTTAATAGGTGATTTAACGGTTAAAAATCAAGAACACACAAGATCATAACTTAAAGTCTTGAAAGTAACATAAACTAGTTGGATAAAGAGTAGATATGTGTGTAAATCTTGTGAAACTTGTCTAGTTGTGATTATGTGGTGTTGTTTGTTACTAGAAGTGGGAAGGATCATCATCTAACCATACTAGATTATGTAAAAGAACATGAACTAGTAATATGTTAAGTGTTAAAATTATAAAAGATGATGAACCCTTCCACTCATGTAACATGAACTTGTGTAAATATAATTTTTCTTGTAAAATAAGATACTAAACTAGTAGATCTAAAGATCTACAAGTGGTTTTTCGGAAGAACCAAGTGAAAGATGCAAGTCTTGTTAAAACCCGGATATTTTATGAACTAGAAGTATTTTTGGGCAAATAAACAAGTGTATAAACACTTGTGTAACAAGAAATTTAACAATGAAATGTTTTGTAAATCTTGACTAGAAGTTGTGAAACTTCATGTTCTTTAAAAATAAAGTTTTTAAGAAACTAATTTTATTTTTAAAGATAACAAGACTTACTAAATGTGCTAGAAGGTTACTACACATTTTTATAAATTCTCAAGTTCATGGAATAGAGAAATTAGTATATGTTGTTGATGATTATTGTTGATTTTAAAAGAAAATAAACACATGTTTTGAAAACATGGGAAACCTCCATTTTTAGGGGAAACTCTGTCAAAATTTCTATAAATTTTGACACTTAGAAAAATATAAGTTTTTGAGAAACTTATTCCCTAAAAATGTATCTAAAAATATTACCAAGGTTTCCCTAATTTTTGGTGATAAGAAATGGTGATTTCTTCAAGATTAAAAATTATGTTAAGTATGTATATTTTTGAGAGAAAAATATATATTATTTGATCACCAACTTTTGTGCTAAGTGTATATAGTATGTGTTATACGTGCTACTGTATTAAGACTTAAAAATACACTAAATACTCATGAGAAGTATAAACACAAAAATACACATACCACACACAAGATATATAATTCGGGTGCAAAGTGCAAAACACGAGATACTTATATTAATTTTTGAGAAAATAATATAAGTAAGATACTTAGTTAAAAATATAAAATATTTTTAACACAACAATACGAATACAAAAGAAAGTGATTGTGCTTGTGCGACGCAAGTCTAGTGACTAACGTTAAGAAAACGCGTATAGGTCACGATGTTAATTAAGCAAATCCGGTGAAGTTTACGACGCAAGGAACGCAAAGTTGTGAGTTCATGCTCCCCCTTTTCTTTTAACTGTTTTCAGTTTTATAACTTCGAGGGTGAAATACATGTACAAATGTTACAATGTTTATAAATGGTATGATAACAAGAAACGCACTTGGTGAGGACGAGAACCAAGTATGATGCGTTATGAGAAATGATACGAGAAATCGTGTCACGAATAGGGCACATAAGCACCATTAATCAACTATATACCTAGACCGCAGAACAAAAGGTTAGATCTAACGGGTGCCGGGCAGCTACACTCTCGGTGAGGGCGAGAATCGAGTAGTGCTTTTGTGTCTCAGAATATGCCAACTAGAAAAATGCCTAAGGTTTGGTGACTTCCTATGTCATGTCACATGTTAATGGCTTTGCAACCCATTAACAATCCTGATACTTACAGGAATACTTTATTTACAGAAAATTCATACCATACTAAATCTTGATTTATACTTGAGTACGTGGGGTACTCAAGAAAAACTTGAATTATACTTGAGTACGTGGGGTACTCAAGAAGACGGGAATTATACTTGAGTACGTGGGGTACTCAAGAAAAACTTGAATTATACATGAGTACGTGGTGTACACATGAATATTTGATTTATACACGACACAAACTATGTTTTCATACAAAGTATACAAACATGAAATACAAAAACTGCATGAATTCACACCAACATTATGTTGACGTCGTTTTTCCAAAACTCACATGTATTTCAGGTAACTAGGATGGATGTGCGCGTGGTCTTACTCATGCTCGTGGATGTCGCTTTGTTTATCATTAAATAAAGTTGTAACTTTTAAAACAATATGCTATCTCGTGTTGTAAACACTTGACTTATGGTTTCAGTAATGTAATGTTTTGAAGTTACTTTTGAGCATGTAGTATGTTTACTCTTCGTATGCAATGAGAACCTTTCATGATCACACCTCGTGCTTTCGCCGCAGAAAGGGGTGTGACAGATTGGTATCAGAGCTGCGATTGTAGTAAACTAGGAGTCCTTCTCGAGTCTAGTCTACAATCTCTAGGATCCTTTCACGAAAACAATTTTTCAAAGAGTTTTCATTGCATAAAACGTCCCGCGACATCCACTACCTGAAACTGTTTACATGAGTCTAGAAAAGACACTACGAGACTTAGGGTGCACATGAGTAGCATTTGTCTTTAACTGAGAAATTACTTGCAATTATGTGTGGTAATTAGCATATACTAGAAGTAGAATGTCACAAGTATACGTGACTTTATCTGAAAGCGATGGCCCATCTGAAGGAAGAAATACGAGGATGAAACGAACTGTGCGGACTGTGCAATGAGTTATGTAATTCTGGATGCATACATAATTATGGGATTCAGTGCACAGAAACCACAGCAAGTCTTGTCACGTGTAGATTCCCTCAGTGCAAGCCTACTAAGTACTCTGCTAGAGTAATAATTGTTTGATGTCACTTATGTGGTATATACCTGTGAATATATATACTACTACTGTCTAGTATGACGATATCAAACAAATGTTTAACCCTGTTGTGTTATGTTCTGTCAGAACATGGCACCCAGGAAAACTGTGAATGCTCGCAATGATGATCAACCTCCTCCTCCCCCACTGCCAAGAACTGCTGAAGAGCTGAACGCTCTAATGGAAGAAAGGATCTCCGCTGCTATCGCCCAGTACGAGGCGAACCGTACTCAAGACAATGGAGGACCAAGCAACGCTAGGCGTAATGGGAATGGAGATTCGTCTGGAGGCAACGCAGCTCAAGGCTGCACTTTCAAGCAGTTTCTCGACTGCAAGCCGATGAACTACGACGGCACAGGAGGTGCAGTAGCATTTGTACGCTGGACGGAGAAGACTGAAGCTACTATCCGCATGAGCAAGTGTACAGCGGATCAGCAAGTCACTTTTGCTACTGGGCTGTTTGTCAATGAAGCTCTGTCTTGGTCGAACTTGCAAGCCCAAACTTTGGGTGATGATGCCGCTTATGGCTTAACTTGGGATGAACTAAAGGAAAGAATGAGAAAGAAGTACTGCTCTCGTGCTGAACTCCAAAGACTGGAAACGGAGTCTGGCACCTAACCATGGAAGGTGCTGACATCAATGGTTATACTCGAAGGTTCCACGTTCTGTCTAGAGTGCTTCCCTACATGGTGACTCCCGAATTCAAGCGTGTCGAACGCTACATTTGGGGACTAGCCCCAGAATTTCGTGGCATGGTGACGTCAGCCAAACCACAAACAATCACCGAGGCTGTAACTCTGGCTGTCAGCCTGACTGAAGATTGTGTTTGTATGAAGAAGTTATCGCTGAACCCCACTGAAAAGACCGAGACGCATGCCGAGTCATCCGGTGACAAAAAGAGAAAGCATACAAGTTTGAATCAAGCAACTCGCAACAACAAGGGTTTCAGCAAGAAGCGCGACACTAACCCGCCTCAGGAGACGAAAACCCTTGCAACCAAAGGATACCAAGGCACCATGCCTAAATGCCAAAAATGCCAAAAATGTAAGTATCATCATGAAGGAGCTTGTCACATTCCAAGGTGCGACAAATGTGGGAGGTTGGGTCATCAAACAGAAGACTGTTGGGGAAATGGTAAGAACCGGAATGGAAATGGTGCTGGTAACAAGAATAGTAACGGGAAAGGGCGAAACCAAGGATGCTTCAGATGTGGAAGCAATGATCATTTCATGAAGGACTGCCCAGAGGGAAACAATGCTCAGGCTCGAGCATTTGTGATTGGAGCAAAGAACGCACGCGAGGACCCTAACGTGGTCACCGGTACGTTTCTCATTAACAATCACTTTGCATCTATATTATTTGACACTGGCGCCGAGTATAGCTTCATGTCTGTGGAATTTAAACGCATGCTTGGATTAAAATCTAGTAGATTAGAAATTCCTTATTCCATAGAGCTAGCCAATGGTAAACATGTTGAATCGAGCGAAGTCGTTAGAGGCTGCACACTAGAACTTGGTGAACGAAGATTTAACATCGACCTCTTACCTATTCAATTGGGTAGCTTCGATGTAGTAGTCGGAATGGACTGGTTGTCCAAGAACAAAGCTGTGGTTATTTGTCATGAGTAAATCATTCGCATCCCTTTAGCGAATGGTGAAACTCTCATCGTGCAGGGAGAAAAACGAGACGCACCTCTTCGGATCATCAGTTGCATGAAGGCACCGAAGTGCTTAAGGAAAGGATGTGTTGCCTTCCTAGCACACGTTGTAGACAAGAAGGCTGAGGAGCCGAAACTCGAAGACATTCCTGTGGTGAAGGAATTTCCTGATGTTTTTTCCGAAGATCTGCCAGGACTACCTCCGCAACGACAAGTCGAATTCCGTATAGACTTGGTTCCAGGAGCCGCTCCTGTAGCCAAGGCGCCCTATCGACTTGCGTCATCCGAAATGCAAGAATTATTTACGCAACTCTAGGAGTTGTTGGATAAAGGATTCATAAGGCCAAGCTTCTCACCCTGGGGAGCTCCAGTATTATTCGTGAAGAAGAAGGATGGAACACTGCGGATGTGTATCGATTACAGGGAACTGAACAAACTCACGATCAAGAATCGGTGTCCACTACCAAGGATTGATGACTTATTTGATCAATTGCAAGGATCAAGCTACTATTCCAAGATCGACCTTCGATCTGGATACCATCAGCTAAGAATCCAAGAAGAAAGCGTACCAAAGACTGCATTCAGAACACGCTATGGGCACTACGAATTTCTTGTGATGCCATTCGGGCTGACGAATGCACCAGCAGTCTTTATGGATCTGATGAACCGTGTATGCAAACCATATCTCGATAAATTCGTGATTGTATTTATCGATGATATCCTGATTTACTCGCGAATGAAAGAAGAGCACGAGCAACATCTCAGAACCATCTTGGAACTACTGAAGAAAGAGAAGCTTTATGCAAAGTTCTCGAAATGCGAATTCTGGATTCGCGAAGTACAATTTCTTGGTCACGTTGTGAATGAGAAGGGCATTCATGTAGACCCATCCAAGATAGAAGCAATAAAGAATTGGGAGGCTCCCAATACCCCAACTGAAGTTCGACAATTTTTGGGCTTAGCGGGCTATTATCGGCGATTCATCGAGAATTTCTCAAAGATAGCTCAACCGCTAACGACCCTTACTCAAAAAGACAAGAAATACGACTGGGGTTACAAACAGGAAGAAGCCTTTCAGCTACTTAAAAACAAGCTATGCGACGCACCAATATTATCATTACCCGAAGGCACAGAAGACTTCGTAGTATACTGCGACGCTTCACGACAAGGTTTGGGTTGCGTGCTCATGCAACGCCAGAAAGTCATCGCATACGCTTCGAGACAATTGAAGGTACATGAAAGAAACTATACCACTCACGACCTGGAGCTGGGCGCAGTGGTATTCGCCTTGAAGATCTGGCGACACTATTTATATGGTACTCGATGTACAATCTTCACAGATCACAAAAGCTTACAACACATATTTGATCAGAAGGAATTGAATATGCGCCAGCGGCGATGGGTCGAGCTGCTAAATGATTACGACTGTGAGATCAAGTACCATCCTGGAAAGGCAAACGTTGTAGCAGATGCACTAAGCCGAAAAGAAAGGGTTAAGACCCTAAGGGTTCGAGCATTGGAAATGACTATTCGAACGAACCTCACTGCACGCAATCGTGATGCACAACAAGAAGCTCTTAAAGGAGAGAATCGTAAAGCTGAATACCTCTGGTGTATGTTGAAATACATGGTGCCAAATGAAGAGGGAGCCTTATACTTCAAGAAGCATATTTGGGTTCCGCTCTATGGCGGCATTCGAGAAGTCATCCTTGATGAAGCGCATAAATCGAGATACTCGATCCATCCAGCATCGGACAAGATGTATCAAGACTTGAAAGAGTACTATTGGTGGCCGAGACTCAAAAGCGACGTTGCTGTCTATGTTGGAAAATGCCTAACCTGTGCTAAGGTTAAGGCCGAATATCAGAAACCGTCTGGCCTCCTACAACAACCAGAGATTCCCCAGTGGAAGTGGGAACAAATCTCGATGGACTTCATAACGAAATTACCCAGGACCCCGAGAGGGCACGATATGATATGGGTGATAGTTGATCGATTGACGAAGTCTGCGCATTTCCTACCGATCCAAGAAAAAGACAGCACTGGAAAGCTAGCTGAGATATACTTAAGAGAAATTGTGGCACGCCATGGAGTGTCGATCTCGATTATTTCAGACAGAGATGGACGCTTTGTCTCAAGAATCTGGCAATCATTTCAGGAAGCCTTTGGATCTCAGTTAGATCTAAGCACGGCATTCCATCCACAAACAGACAGCCAGAGCGAACGGACTATACAAACGTTAGAAGATATACTTCGCGCATGTGTCATGGATCTAGGCGGAAGCTGGGATACTCACCTACCTTTGGTTGAGTTTTCCTACAATAACAGTTATCATACGAGCATAAAAGCCGCACCGTTCGAAGCTCTGTATGGCCGCAAGTGCCGATCGCCCTTATGTTGGGCAGACGCCGGAAATAAACGAACGATTGGTCCTGAACTTGTACAAGAGACAACCAACAAGATTACGCAGATCCGAGAGCGCATTAAGGCGGCTTGAGATCGACAAAAGAGCTACGCTGATCTGAAAGGAAAACCAGTAGAATTCGAGGTGGGAGACAAAGTGTTGTTAAAAGTCTCACCATGGAATGGCGTAGTAAGATTTGGAAAACGTGGAAAGCTGAATCCATGATACATCGGGCCATTCAAGATTCTAGAAAGAATTGGTACCGTGGCATACAAGTTGGAGTTACCGGAAGAACTTAATGGAGTACATGATACGTGTCACACCCCAACCAATGGCGGAAACATCGGGATGAGACGAAGTGTGAAGATTGCTAGAGACATCATAACGCTATTTGTGACAATATTTAAATAATTCCCATTTCATTTCATAACTTCAAATTGTCAACATTACATAAACTCAAATAACAACAAGTTCAAAAGAAATACGTAGCAACATAATCAAAATTGATACAACATTTTAAACCTAAACGTCTATATGTGTATCTAGGCATCAACGCTACTTCATTTCATAGCATTGTCCTCATCAACCTGTAACACGTTTAAAATACAATTCAATGCAAAAGCAAAGGCGAGTATACAAGTTTGGTACGTACATAACAAATGATAAGTTTTGAACAATTCCTCATAGCAAGCATGTGATTCAAGATAAAAAATAAATATGGCATGTGTCTAACAGATCAAACCAAGGAAACGCAACAGGCTCATGACATTACCTCAAGTTTACGGGCGGGTCGTTAATCCTATAGCGCTACATATGTCACGGTTTGGCTCGTACGAAGTTAATGATAAGTTCAACACATAAGAATCACCCAAGTTTAAAGTATTAAGCCATCACGTATACAAGCATGTTAATAGGAATGTTCATGTGTTTAAGCAAAATGTTCATGTGTAAGTTGTTGATAAGTAAACATGTTACACCCCAAAAGTGGTAAAAGTAAAAAGGGGGAAATACGAGTATACTCACAATATTGCAAATTCTTCCGATTATCCGATTGTTGACGAGTGAATGGGATTTGGAGGATGGAACACCGAGGTCACCCTATATGGGCAAACGATGGTGCATGAGTAAACGGAATTGCGACGGAGGGTTTGAATTGGGATTTCGAGTATAACTAGTTGACATAATTATGTATATATTTATATAGTTTATGTAAATATTATAAATCAAGTCTATCAAGAGTATTTAAGGAGTATTGTCAAGAATAAATATACATTTATTTTTATTTTTATAAAAATTATTTGAAACCGATGCGTTTAGTTTTATAATTTTAACGCATTTTTAATTATGGATTTTAACGAAAATCGGGCAGAGTTTCCACTGTTTTTGGACGATCCCGACAACGCAAGTTGTCAATATAATCACCAAAACTCAACATTTTATTCAAAACAATAAAGATATATATTTCTATGTAATATTAAAAACAGTTACATGATGTTCGGTTTCGCGATAACAAAATTAATTGCGAGAAATATAATTGGAATATTCGTAACGTTATTGTATACCAAGCCTCGGATTTGACTCAACGTCCCGACAGTTGACCGGGTTTGACCCGACAGTTGAACGGGTTCGCCACTGTCTCCGGACCTGAAGCAAAACAAACCGGAACCAAAACTGAGACTCAAAACTGAACCGAACCCGACTGTAATATGAACCAAACCTGTTGAAAAACAAGAAAATTAACAGAATAGGAATAAAAGCAAAGGTCAAAGCCCGAACCGAGATTAACCTAAACCGAAGCGGCTGCGAGCTCGAACCGAGATAGGATCCGAAACGAATAAAAGAAGAACCCGAACTCAGACATCACGTTGACTCGATGAAGGCTGAGCCGAATGATAACCACCTCCACTGCCACCATCGTTGGTGTCACCGAAGCCAAAACCGAACACGAACCGGAATCATAATCAAATTATTTTTCATCAGATTTAAAGAAAGTAGTAGAATCCAAAATGAAAGAAATGAAATGAAGGATTTACCGATTGAAACTCGTCGGACCAAACCAGTGTCGCTGCCGCCGTTGCCGGCGACGCTGTCGTTGTCGGCCTCCCGATTTCTTCTCTCTCTCCTTATTCCTCCCCTCTCTCTCCTTCATCTCCATCTCGTCCCATCACCGGAGATGCGAAAGGGTGAAGATGCAGGGGGTGCGGCTGTCGTCGGAGAACGGGGAGAATCGGAGCAGAGGAGGTGCGGCCGGAGAAGAAAAGGGAGCGCTGGAGGTCACCGGTCACCGCTGTTCAGCCGGCGGTCTTCATCGGAGTTGGTGAGGGTAACCGAGAGGGAAGGTGAGCTCAGATGGTTGTCTGGTGTGTGTAAATGAGAGAAAGGAAAAGAGTGATTATGTCAATTCAGGGTTGCGATTTCTTGATGAAGATGATAGATGGGTTTTAGGTATGAGTGTGTTCTTGTTTAACAGAGAAAACAAAAGGGCAGAGGGAAAGGTTACGTATGCGGCTGAAGACAAAAGGGGACATAGGGTTTTACTAGTATTTAACACATAGGGTTTGTTTAGTGGGCTTTGGGCATGGGCCCAAGGCCCACAAGCCTAATCCCCGTTTTTGGGTGGCCCGATAAATTCAGAAAGTTGTCGTAATTTTTATTATTTTTATTATTATTATTTTACATGGAAATACGTAAAATACAGGGCGTTACAGTCTCCCCTCCTTTAGGAAATTTCGTCCCGAAATTTATTCAGAAGGAAGACTTGAAAGGATTTGGTAGGCAGAAGAGGATTGCTTAGAATTGAAGCTTGTATAAAGAGCAACGGAGAGTAACGGAGATATAAGGGTGAACGATTGATCTGATAAACAAATACGAGTATAAGAATAGTATAAGTATCGGATAGACGAAAGTAGAGTGTTAATAATGAAGTCTCGTCGTGGATAATCGGATATAATGCGTTTGCAAGTTGTTTAAAGTTTGTATTAGGTCCAAAAAGGTTTGTAAAACACTGAATTTCTCGTGGCACGTTTTACGAAAGTTTGGTAACATGGTGGAAACACTTATATATAGGAAGTACCAGCGGCGTATCCACCATGTTTTGACCATGTTACGTCCGTTTCGTTATTCGTGTCATGTTACGTTCCGTGTCTTACCATACACAATAGTACACTCTATGGTTCTCATACGCCTATCACTATAATCCCGTGTGCACCCGCGATTATATTGATCGTCGCATGATCCGCATAGCTTGTACTAGTCGTGTATGAGTCAGGGTATACATAATTTAAAAATTAAGAATGTGTACGTGTAAGAATGTAGTATGTAAGCAAGTCCATGCTTAAGTATGTATGAGACCCACGTAAGCAAATCACTCTGATTACGCTCGCGTATGGGTACGAATGTATGAATCATGAGTTTAAGTATGAATATGCATGTATGTATGAGCATAAACATAAAACGTGTAAGTAGTATGTGGATAAGCATAAGCATAAAACGTATGAAAAATGAGTATAAATGCGAGTACAAACATGAGTATAAGCGTAATCACAAGGCGTATGAGTATAAATACAAGTATCAGTGTGAACATAAGATGTATGAGCATAGATATGAATATGAATGTGAATATAGGTGTAAAACATGAAGGTTAAGTATGAATAAAATATATGTGTATGAATATAAGTGTAACAAAGTTGTGTAAGTGCAAATGAAAACATAAAGCGTATGAATATGAATATGATTACAAATGTAGTATAGACATGATTGTAAGGACAACGTAAGTGTATAATTGTGAGTGTATGTATTAACGTAAAACGTACGAATTTTGAATCATGAGTATAACATAAATGTGTAAGTGTGAACATAAGTGAAGGCATAAAATGTATAAGCATGGATGTAGAAAATAATGATTTTGTTTATAGTATAGATCAAAATACACGAGTTTGTGCGCGTAAAAGATTAAAATTTTAAGTATGAAAGAAAAGGGAACGAGTGACGCGCGTGAGATTGTCGTGAGATATTGACGAAAACGTGCAATATGATATGCATATATAGTTGTTTGCGCAAAACGTGAAGTTAAAATAGATTGAGTTGTCACGAGATATAGACTCTAGTTTGTGAATGTAATAGAGTATAAAACGTCTATTGGTTATGTGGAAAGAACTTTGTAAAGGAATGGAAATGCTACTGCGGTTTTAAAAGGGTTTGCATAAGTTGAAAATTTGTCGGTTCTTATGAAGTTTCCTTGCCCACGTGTTTTGAATTTAATTGACGTATCGAGTGAGGTTTTGGAAAGTTCTAGAGATTAATAAGTCTGCATCATTTTAAGCAACTTTGTGTTAGAAAATTTTGAAACTTACAGCTTCTTGTGAAAAAGTTGATCCTTAGAAAAAGGAATTTGGTACATGAACTTAGTGATTGTTGAAAATTGTTTCGTTGGTTTTGAAAAGGAATTTTAGTAAATGATTAAATAATATTGGTAATATTTTATAGGTGTGTGCGAAAAAATTGATTTGATTCTCAATTGAGAATAACAATCTCTAGTTTAATGGTGTGAGAGGAGCGTGTTTCAATGTTTACGTTGATTGGTGAATTTGTGGGCAACGGATTTATTAAACCGACTAGGCTGACAAGTAGTATTTCGTGAAATTTTGAGAATCGAGGAACATGCGGTTATGGTAACATTAAAAAAAAAATTTATGTATGCGAGTGATGTGAAAATAGATTATAGAATAAGAGGTACGTTTAAATAAATGAAGCATTTTGAAATACATGATAAATGATTTAGGTATAAACATGATTGTGTTTACATAATATAGCCTATTAAAAGAAAGCGTTGGTAACGATCACCTAGGTAAGGGAATCACCCCTAACCCGTTGGTGAGGTCGTTTTAAGGTGAGAGATAAAACGGAGTTAGTCATCAAGGTAGGGGAATCACTCATATCTTGACGACATGTCTCCATTTGTTGTTGCAAGGAGTGTAAATAAAATTACATAAAATTATGTATGCTAATAATGTATAATCGTATGAAAAGTAAGAGTATGATGTGTGCGCAAAAATGAAATCTCGAAAAATTGTTCAAAATTGACAAAAGATCGAAAATAACAAAGCGTAAGCTCGAATAAAACTTGGATGGTTCCAAACGGAACATTGACTAACCAAAGTGGTCGAAAGTCTTTTGAATTTGAGTAGCATGCTTTGGCCTAATAGGTGAAATATCCTCGCCGATATCTCGGCTAATGGTACTCACCCTTCCAGTTACTACATGTTCCTAATTCATTTGAAATTCCGAGACTTGGCGGGATTAATGAAAATCAAGGAGTGGAACTAGTCGACAAGGTGCGGGTTTCACCCCTAACTTGACGATTTCGTACCCTAAGTGTGGTTGGTACTCGTCGGGTCAAAATTTAATTTCGACACTTTGACGAGGGTCCACTAGAGTTTGAAATTCCCATGAAGATGTGGATTTCACTCCTAACTTAATGGTGAATTCGTGCAAAAATAGAATCAAGCGGATGAGAGTCGTTTACCAAATTGTGGGTTTCACGCCTATTTTGGTAAACTCGTCTCGTTTGTATAAGATGAGTGTTGTCGAATTTAGAATAATCAAACAAAAGCCTTAGAAAAACGTATGTTAAGAAAATAAACAAACAAGTAATAACACATAAGAAGGCTTGTCAAGAATAACACATAAGGATCGAATATTAAACAAGTGTCAACACATCATAAAACAAGTATTAACACATAATGAAACAAGTATTAACACCTAAGGATGGCACGTCAAGTATAGTGCATAAAGTTAAGACGACATATGTACTTAAAAGTTTAAAGAGAATGGATAAGAAGCAAGTAAGTAGCATGCAAATAGTTTCAAGCAAAACCTAAGAATAAGGCTCTAAAACTATAGACTAGGTTAAAGCATTCCTACTTTTCCTAATTCCCTATAGTTATGGCTCTGATACCAATCTGTCACACCCCAACCAATGGCGGAAACATCGGGATGAGACGAAGTGTGAAGATTGCTAGAGACATCATAACGCTATTTGTGACAATATTTAAATAATTCCCATTTCATTTCATAACTTCAAATTGTCAACATTACATAAACTCAAATAACAACAAGTTCAAAAGAAATACGTAGCAACATAATCAAAATTGATACAACATTTTAAGCCTAAACGTCTATATGTGTATCTAGGCATCAACGCTACTTCATTTCATAGCATCGTCCTCATCAACCTGTAACATGTTTAAAATACAATTCAATGCAAAAGCAAAGGCGAGTATACAAGTTTGGTACGTACATAACAAATGATAAGTTTTGAACAATTCCTCATAGCAAGCATGTGATTCAAGATAAACAATAAATATGGCATGTGTCTAACAGATCAAACCAAGGAAACGCAACAGGCTCATGACATTACCTCAAGTTTACGGGCGGGTCGTTAATCCTATAGCGCTACATATGTCACGGTTTGGCTCGTACGAAGTTAATGATAAGTTCAACACATAAGAATCACCCAAGTTTAAAGTATCAAGCCATCACGTATACAAGCATGTTAATAGGAATGTTCATGTGTTTAAGCAAAATGTTCATGTGTAAGTTGTTGATAAGTAAACATGTTACACCCCAAAAGTGGTAAAAGTAAAAAGGGGGAAATACGAGTATACTCACAATATTGCAAATTCTTCCGATTATCCGATTGTTGACGAGTGAATGGGATTTGGAGGATGGAACACCGAGGTCACCCTATATGGGCAAACGATGGTGCATGAGTAAACGGAATTACGACGGAGGGTTTGAATTGGGATTTCGAGTATAACTAGTTGACATAATTATGTATATATTTATATAGTTTATGTAAATATTATAAATCAAGTCTATCAAGAGTATTTAAGGAGTATTGTCAAGAATAAATATACATTTATATTTATTTTTATAAAAATTATTTGAAACCGATGCGTTTAGTTTTATAATTTTAACGCATTTTAAATTATGGATTTTTACGAAAATCGGGCAGAGTTTCCTCTGTTTTTGGACGATCCCGACAATGCAAGTTGTCGATATAATCTCCAAAACTCAACATTTTATTTAAAACAATAAAGATATATATTTCTATGTAATATTAAAAACAGTTACATGATGTTCGGTTTCGCGATAACAAAATTAATTGCGAGAAATATAATTGGAATATTCGTAACGTTATTGTATACCAAGCCTCGGATTTGACTCAACGTCCCGACAGTTGACCGGGTTTGACCCGACAGTTGAACGGGTTCGCCACTGTCTCCGGACCTGAAGCAAAACAAACCGGAACCAAAACTGAGACTCAAAACTGAACCGAACCCGACTGTAATATGAACCAAACCTGTTGAAAAACAAGAAAATTAACAGAAAAGGAATAAAAGCAAAGGTCAAAGCCCGAACCGAGATTAACCTAAACCGAAGCGGCTGCGAGCTCGAACCGAGATAGGATCCGAAACGAATAAAAGAAGAACCCGAACTCAGACATCACGTTGACTCGATGAAGGCTGAGCCGAACGATAACCACCTCCACTGCCACCATCGTTGGTGTCACCGAAGCCAAAACCGAACACGAACCGGAATCATAATCAAATTATTTTTCATCAGATTTAAAGAAAGTAGTAGAATCCAAAATGAAAGAAATGAAATGAAGGATTTACCGATTGAAACTCGTCAGACCAAACCAGTGCCGCTGCCGCCGTTGCCGGCGACGCTGTCGTTGTCGGCCTCCCGATTTCTTCTCTCTCTCCTTATTCCTCCCCTCTCTCTCCTTCATCTCCATCTCGTCCCATCACCGGAGATGCGAAAGGGTGAAGATGCAGGGGGTGCGGCTGTCGTCGGAGAACGGGGAGAATCGGAGCAGAGGAGGTGCGGCTGGAGAAGAAAAGGGAGCGCTGGAGGTCACCGGTCACCGCTGTTCAGCCGGCGGTCTTCATCGGAGTTGGTGAGGGTAACCGAGAGGGAAGGTGAGCTCAGATGGTTGTCTGGTGTGTGTAAATGAGAGAAAGGAAAAAAGTGATTATGTCAATTCAGGGTTGCGATTTCTTGATGAAGATGATAGATGGGTTTTAGGTATGTGTGTGTTCTTGTTTAACAGAGAAAACAAAAGGGCAGAGGGAAAGGTCACGTATGCGGCTGAAGACAAAAGGGGACATAGGGTTTTACTAGTATTTAATACATAGGGTTTGTTTAGTGGGCTTTGGGCATGGGCCCAAGGCCCACAAGCCTAATCCCCATTTTTGGGTGGCCCGATAAATTCAAAAAGTTGTCGTAATTTTTATTATTATTATTATTATTATTATTATTATTATTATTTTACATGGAAATACGTAAAATACAGGGCGTTACAATACGTTTCATGTATCCTACCTGAAGAAGAGTCCAACACAAGAAAACGTGATCATCCCTGTGGATGAAGTGCATATTGATGACGCCCTCCGATTTACAGAACAACCCGTCGAGGTTACCGACTGGAAAGTCAACAAGACCCGGAGGAGCACTGTTAAACTTGTCAAAGTACGTTGGAGCTCTAAGCACGGACCCGAGTACACTTGGGAACGCGAAGACCAGTTCAAAGAAAAGTATCCCCACCTATTCAAGAAGACTCCTGTGAGAGTTAGTCCAGCCTGAATTTTGGGATGAAATTCTTTTAACGGGGGGAGACTGTGACAACTGGCACGAAACCGGTAATTTCCGTACACTTTAAATATTAGTTAATGACTGCAATTATGTGCTCAATTGTCAGCGATGTCTGAACACATACTAAACAAGTGAATTCATGCACGTTGTATACTACAAAATATTGCTTTATGCATAAACGAGAGCGTTGCGTCAGAAATACTAGTAAACTCACCGGTAAGACACTCTGTGTCAACAGAACTACAGAAAGCAGTCAGACAATAAAATTGGAGCCTAGGTGTAGGTCCGACAACAAGAATACATTTAAACCCAAGAGTACATACAAGGGTTTAATATATATACATTACGGAAGCAAAAATAAGCACTAAAAAGCACCCGAAACGCACTTTAAGTGCAGAATTTTAGTAAATTCAGCTCTAAACAGCTTTTAGACATATGAATATTATGCAGAAATGTCGTTTTATTATCCAGAATATTTCCCCAAGTGTTGGGAATTGAAAAGGATACAAAAAGGTACTTAAAAGACACTAAAAAGTGTGATTTAGCACCTTAACGAACCGGTATATAACCGAACAACCGGATATTACCCGGAACACCAAAATAATGCTAGAAGCATTATTTTTATTTTTCTAAGCTAGTTAGGGTCTCCGAACACCCTAACACCCGTTATATTACTTTACACACTAATAACCTATTTAAATCCCTAACTAAACTAACTAGACACTTAACTATACATTTGAAAATCCAACCATATACCCCCCCTAGTCCGATCGGTTGAAGGAGTGGGGACACACCCCACCATTTGTTGATTATTTTATTAAGCTTGTCTAATATCTAGTGAACATAATGCATGAAGGATAAAACTAGAACTTGGTTTATAAAAATGATCAAAGGGTAATCACTCTCTTTCATTCAACATCAACAACCAAACTCAAAACTCTCTCCCTCCTACACCATTCGGCCGCCACCCTAAAACCACACCACCACCACTTTCAAACTTCGTTCAACCATTTTAGATACATACATAGAAGCAAGGGATCATACAAGAAGACTTGGTGCACTCGGAAACTTAAGAACCTCTCTAGATTTCTTTTATCCACCTTGTTTACGTCTTGTTTCTTCCCTAGCCTCGAGCTAGTAGTAAGTGCTTCTAAACATCCTCTTGTTCTTGTTTAAAGTGGTTAATAGGTGATTTAACGGTTAAAAATCAAGAACACACAAGATCATAACTTAAAGTCTTGAAAGTAAGATAAACTAGTTGGATAAAGAGTAGATATGCGTGTAAATCTTGTGAAACTTGTCTAGTTGTGATTATGTGATGTTGTTTGTTATTAGAAGTGGGAAGGATCATCATCTAACCATACTAGATTATGTACAAGAACATGAACTAGTAATATGTTAAGTGTTAAAATTATAAAAGATGATGAACCCTTCCACTTATGAAACATGAACTTGTGTAAATATAATTTTTCTTGTAAAATAAGATTCTAAACTAGTAGATCTAATGATCTACAAGTGGTTTTTCGGAAGAACCAAGTGAAAGATGCAAGTCTTGTTAAAACCCGGATATTTTATGAACTAGAAGTATTTTTGGGCAAATAAACAAGCGTATAAACACTTGTGTAACAAGAAATTTAACAATGAAATGTTTTGTAAATCTTGACTAGAAGTTGTGAAACTTCATGTTCTTTAAAAATAAAGTTTTTAAGAAACTAATTTTATTTTTAAAGATAACAAGACTTACTAAATGTGCTAGAAGGTTACTACACATTTTTATAAATTCTCAAGTTCATGGAATAGAGAAATTAGTATAAGTTGTTGATGATTATTGTTGAAAATTGATTGTTGTTGATTTTAAAAGAAAATACACAAATGTTTTGAAAAAATGGGAAACCTCCATTTTTAGGGGAAACTCTGTCAAAATTTCTATAAATTTTGACACTTAGAAAAATATAAGTTTTTGAGAAACTTATTCCCTAAAAATGTATCTAAAAATATTACCAAGGTTTCCCTAATTTTTGGTGATAAGAAATGGTGATTTCTTCAAGATTAAAAATTATGATAAGTATGTATATTTTTGAGAGAAAAATATATATTATTTGATCACCAACTTTTGTGCTAAGTGTATATAGTATGTGTTATACGTGCTAGTGTATTAAGACTTAAAAATACACTAAATACTCATGAGAAGTATAAACACAAAAATACACATACAACACACAAGATACATAATTCGGGTGTGCAAAACACGAGATACTTATATTAATTTTTGAGAAAATAATATAAGTAAGATACTTAGTTAAAAATATAAAATATTTTTAACACAACAATACAAATACAAAAAAAGTGACTGTGCTTGTGCGACGCAAGTCTAGTGACTAACGTTAAGAAAACGCGTATAGGTCACGACGTTAATTAAGCAAAATCCGGTGAAGTTTACGACGCAAGGAACGCAAAGTTGTGAGTTCATGTTCCCCCTTTTCTTTTAACTGTTTTCAGTTTTATAACTTCGGGGGTGAAATACATGTACAAATGTTACAATGTTTATAAATGGTATGATAACAAGAAACGCACTTGGTGAGGACGAGAACCAAGTATGATGCGTTATGAGAAATGATACGAGAAATCGTGTCACGAATAGGGTACATAAGCACCATTAATCAACTATATACCTAGATCGCAGAACAAAAGGTTAGATCTAACCGGGTGCCAAGCAGCCACACTCTCGGTGAGGGCGAGAATCGAGTAGTGATTTTTGTGTCTCAGAATATGCCAACTAGAAAAATGCCTATGTCGTGTCACATGTTAATGTCTTTGCAACCCATTAACAATCCTGATACTTACAGGAATACTTTATTTACATAAAATTCATACCATACTAAAACTTGATTTATACTTGAGTACGTGGGGTACTCAAGAAAAACTTGAATTATACTTCAGTACGTGGGGTGCTCAAGAAGACGGGAATTATACTTGAGTACGTGGGGTACTCAAGAAAAACTTGAATTATACATGAGTACGTGGTGTACACATGAATACTTGATTTATATATGAAAACTTGATTTATACATGACACAAACTATGTTTTCATACAAAGTATACAAACGTGAAATACAAAAACTGCATGAATTCACACCAACATTATGTTGACGTCGTTTTTCCAAAACTCACATGTATTTCAGGTAACTAGGATGGATGTGCGTGTGGTCTTACTCATGCTCGTGGATGTCGCTTTGTTTATCATTAAATAAAGTTGTAACTTTTAAAACAATATGCTATATCGTGTTGTAAACACTTGACTTATGGTTTTAGTAATGTAATGTAATGTTTTGAAGTTACTTTTGAGCATGTAGTATGTTTACTCTTCGTATGCAATGAGAACCTTTCATGATCACACCTCGTGCTTCCGCCGCAGAAAGGGGTGTGACACAACATTCCAGATTTTACCCACAAGACGTACTCCTCTCAGGAATACCCATTTGATTTACCCAAGAACCTATCCCTCTCAGGGATACCCAGTGATTGTCCCAACCACTGGGACGCATGCTCAAGAGGAATGAACTCACCTTATATTGCTCGGATTGTTAAGTTACTTTACCCATTCCAAGTTGGTCAAACGAACCCTATCGTGATTATCAATGATATCAGTTTCGTAGCAGACTAAACCACGTATTTCACACAGACTGTATTCAACACCAAGTTTACCATATAACACGAATTAAGTACCCAGTTTGTATACGCAACAACACATAATAGTTGGGTCTACTACTCCTATGAGTGAAACCAGGTTTCTCTTCACAAGTAACAGATATTACTAATACACATTGACATCTACCAACATGTGTATCATAATGGTTCACACACAACCACATTACATATAGCAGGTATTTAGATTCCATACAAGTCAACCTATCCCAGTGAATGTTATACAAGTCAAAACAGGACCCTTAATCATGTACTCAACAATATGCATAAACATCAACATTCATTAACATGATCAACAGCAAACTCATTTACTCGCATGCATGAATTATAGTTTCCCCATTACTGAATTATACATAATATCCAAGCAGAACCCTAAGACTAATACGACGCCGATAACTCATGCAGTTTAACACACAATTGTATTCAACAGTTGAAGTGGTTATTCACATTTCTAAATACAAATTCCCTCATTTCTAAATAGTGCTGTTAGTAAGCAGTAATTGAATTCATGTTACCAGAACATTCACATCATACACATTATATATATGTACTGTTCTAATAACTTGTTCTCACATAACATCCCGACGAAAAACATCCTTCGTCGGCCACTCCTATGACGAAAATCCCCTACGAAAAACATTCTTCGTCACAGCCTTCACAGCATTTAGGGTTTCTTCAGTGGTTACCGGTTTACCCTTGCATCTGCAGTTACAGGTTACATGCCATAATTCATTACCTTCTTATACACTTATAAACAATCCGTAGTTACAATCGTTCATCAACACGAATCATCGGCTAAATTCTATGATTCACATTAATCCTATTCATCATTTATCAATTACGATCTTGCAAACCCTAATTCGTTATGTCACTACCAAATCACATTAACAATCGGCTTAACTCACTGATCATCATCGGTGATATAATTTGTGATCAAGATCCTTTTCTATGAACAATCCATCACAAGAAGCATCATACATATCTATTTAGCATCTAATAAAACATAGTCACAGAATAACCAAATCATGCATCTCACAAAACATCACAATTTAACATTTAAACGTGTAACCACGAGTGTCAGAGATAAGCACACTAACCGAGAGATAAGAAGTGTGTAAGGATGCCAGAACAAGATAGATAATGCTACGATCTGAGAAAAGCTTCGAAGGAGAAGGAGAGTTGCCGTCGCCGGTTTCGAGAGAGAGAGAGAGGAGGAAGTAGGATTATTATGATTTTTGTGTGTTTGCAACCATGGGGAGCACATGCTCTAACAAAAGAGCGTATGCGGCTAGTAAGTGGGCCGAGCCCAGCCTCGGCTTCGCATCGGGCCGAGAGTCGAACTACCACGTGTGGGGGTTTGGGCCGTGATCCAGTTTCAACACATCGCTAATACATAGCTACAAACACATAACGTTTAACCTTCAAACACAATGAGCACCTTTAATAACTTCACATCTCTAATACATAGCTACAACGTATGACGAAACGTGATTAGAAATAATAGGAATTTCCGGGTTGTCACATTATCCTTACCACTGCTATATGTTGTAACAAGTGCATCCCACAACGACTTAGCCGTGGGAAATTCGGCCAGATTGCTGGCAATGGTTGGTTCCATGTTTTGTATCAGCCATGAGAAAACTACGAGATCATCTTGTTCCCACTGCTCATACCCGCTGTCTGTCGGATCGGGTGGTGCTGGGTTACCGGACAAGTGTCCAAGAAGTGTTTTCGTTTTCCCGCCGATCGCTACTTTAATCATTCGAGCCCATATTGCATAATTTTGATTGTTAAGTTTAAGGCTAATTTTCAAACTGTCGGATAGATTGTGTTTGGAGTTTTGGTTCTGGGATTGAATTCCGTTAAGGAGGTTGGCTAGTTGAATAGAAAGATCGGAATTAGTTTGGTTGTCGCCCCCGTCATTAGACATGGTGGCTGTAGGATGGTTTGAAAAACGTAGATAAAGAGCGAATAATTAATCCGGTCAAGGAACCGTTCACCGCTCTGATACCAAGATGTAAATTGATAAAACAGAATTGTGGTGTTGAAGAAAGAATTTTTTTTTTTTTTTCTACGATACAGGAACATGAATACAAAGAATATAAATAGAAGGTAATATGCCAATGAAAGTAAACCTAATATGAAAATAAAGGAAACCCTTAAAAGGTCAATCATGAATTACGGCTGGAATTTTGAAGGGAAAATCACCACCTTTTTGACTGATGATACAGAGGATTTTTTGTAATCCCTAGTTGCCCCATAAAAGTATATTCCTTTTTTCTAACATATGTTTTTTCAGTAACGAAAGACTAGTGCTAGATCTTCTTAGTCATGCCAATAAGTTTTCATTTGATGCCAGAATTGAAAATTCCTGTCATTTTTTTACATGAATGATAATTTGTAAATTAGACAACAAATTCTGTTGGCTACTATGTTTCCTAGAGATTTGGAAACGTTCCTTTTATAGATTCAAAACACATGTAAATACAAACGTATTACTCTTCCAATTTGATTTGGTTTAAATAAATCAGAAGACCAGGATTGAGCTAAAAATTGTTTGTTCGTGATCGAAGATTGAGTTCTAAGTTTCTGTTGATTTTATAAGATTTTCAAGATCAGAGGGATAAATAAAGCAATAGACCAAGATCCAATATCATGTCACTGTACAAAAATGAACTAGAGACGCGGTGATTTCGGGCTTAAGTCATCAGACGCGTCTTAAGATGCATGGGTCAACAGACGTGGAATTTATGTCTATAAACTTTTGAGATGAATTTTTACACGGCTAGCAAATTGACTATCACGGCTGAAACATCTTGATGGCTAAAAGTATCGACGATTACACAAAAGTCCCTAATCTTTCAGCGACATATAGCAGAAAATCCAAAAATAAAAATGTTTTTAACGGTTATAATCCGTAATAACCATGGAAAGCAAAAAATCCATGTATAGCGTGTGGTCATCACCCTCATGACCACCATCACCCTCCACGGCAGTGTCATGTAACTCACATCTAATCCACCATCCAAAACCACTACCCTAAGGGTGTGGTCATGACCCAAACCACTAGCCCCTTATTTATTTTAATTTATCTTTGTATAAAGAAAAAGGAAATGATTTATTGAAAAATGGAATGTAGGACCATAGTTGTCATGGTTTAATATATGCAAACCATGGTGGATCAAGCAAGCGGGTGGTGTAGCCTTCTATTCATGTTCCTACGTGGCGAATCATGTCTCAACCATGACCCCCACACCCTTTAGTTTAGCTTAGTATCATAGTATCCAAGATCGAACGGACCGTTGGAAACCATAACAAATAAATTTGCAAAGATTTTCAATTCTATATTATTATATATTTTCTCTTTGATACCTATTTTCAAAATAATAATCTCTCTTTAATTTTGTAAGAATTTACATTTAAAACCTAAATCTAACAGTAATACATTTTCCGTATTTATAAAGTATAAACTTATTTAAACTCAATAAATAATCCATTTGTTTATTCAAATTTGAGTTGTTTAAATTCAACTACTAATGTATAATACTAAAACCGTGTCTTAGATATTTCTTTTTCAACACAATATAAAATTTACACGTGTAAATGGAATTAATAGTTATCATTAAAAAAACACTAAATCGAGTAACACTATGTTAAGTTAATTTTTAGAACGAAATATGTTCTTAAAATACGTTCAATATTATTTATAAGCCTATGACGCCACTCGATTACCATATCAAAGGAGCAAACCCTAAGGCACAACCGCAAGACAAGAAGTAGAAGTTAGGATTCTGTTACGTGTCTGTCTCATTCCTCCGGAGTTTGGCGATTCGCTTAAGCTTCAAGGCTTGTCTGTCTTACCTTGGTCCAACCCCACTTCTCCATGCACCCACGTTTGCAATTCAACCATGCATGTTATTTGATATTATTGTAGTTTTATTTTAGTTGTTTACTAAGTTTGTTAATGTTAGGTTAGTAATGGGTGGTTATCTACATATGACCACGATCTTTATGTTAAAAGTTTATTTTCTGTTTTAAGCCTTTATAAATAGCTGGAGTTTTAGGAGTAAAGGATAGGAATGAAAAGCTAAAAAGAGATCTCAAGAATCGCATATTCACACATAAGCCTAGCTATTTGCACACAAAACCTTATCTGTACCTACACTGCGTATAGACCTATACGTAGCGTAGGTACAAGGTACGTACACGACCACTCAGTCAACCTCGTACACTGTCAAATCATGCATATATACGCTACGTATAGAGCCATACGAAGCCCGTACACGAGACACATATACGCTGCGTATATTGCTATATGTAGCGTATGTAAAGGGTTGGTACACGACGAGTCAGTCAACATTGTATAATGTAAAATCGGTCTAACATACGTTGTGTATAGAGCCATACGAAGCCAGTATACGCGGCATCTATACGCTTCGTATAGAGCTATAGCAGCGTATGTCAGACAGATTTAACATTGATACGATATTGTCTAGGCACGTGAATAAATTCATACTCCCAATATAGAGCTATACAAGGCTGATAATTGTGAATTCAGCTAAAATGGCATCATTTTGGGACAACAATTATTTCTTTAAGCAGTATTCTAACAACTCGTGGGGAGTGAATGATGCTAATGAGGAGGAGTTGTGTCTCGCGTCCCTGTTGATAAAAATATATAGTTGCCAGACTTTAACGAGGCTCCGACTCCACCTGTTGATGAACCATATTACCCAGCGCATCAAGTGTATCCTGATTACGAATACGAGCGTGTATCTTCACATGTGCAACAAGGTAATCCGGATGGATACGTAGGATACGATGCTGAGAACGCCCCTGTTGATGAACCATATTACCCTACACAACAATCATATCCGGATTACGCATATGTGTGTGAAGTTTCTAACGTGCAACCAGATAATTCGGATAGATACGATGGATATGGTGATGAGCCTACGAATACACCACTGTATGATGATTATAATTATCAATAGTATGATGTTTATCAACCCTCTAACCCGGGCAATCCGTTTCAAATTAATCAGGTATCACATTAATATTTGTATTGTTGTTGTTGTTGTTAATATTATAATTTGTATTATTATTAAAATATTATTATTATTGTTAAAATTATAATAATAATAATTATTATTATTAAAATTATTATTATTATTGTTAATACTGGTATTATTGGTAAAATATTATTATTATTATTATTATTATTATTATTATTATTATATTGTTAAAATTATAATTATTAATTTTTTATATTATATTTCTATAATTGTTAAAATATGTATCATTGATAAATTTGTATTATTGTTAAAATATTATTATTATTATTATTATTGTGAAAATTATTATTAATATTATTATTATTTTTAGATTTATAATTATTATAATGAGTTAATTACATAGTTAGTACATGTGGTTTGCACAAATTAACATACTTAGTTACTAATAGTTTAAAATAACCTTCTAGGGTATTAACTTTTCATTTTGTAACGTTTGGAGGTATTAACGTCTAGGGAATTAACATAGTTAGTCCATGTGGTTTGCACAAAACAACATGCTTAGGTACTAATAAAATGTGATTTTAAACCTACAAATAACGTTAATACCTCCAAACGTTACAAAATGAAAAGTTAATACCCTAGAATGTGATTTTAAACTATTAGTACCTAAGTATGTTACTTTGTGCAAACCACAGGGACTAACTATGTAATTAACTCTATTATAATTATTATTGTTATTGATAAAATTACAATTATTGTTGTTATTGTTTAAATATTATTATGATTATTATTATTGTTAATATTTGTATTGTTGCTATTAATGATAAAATTATAATAATTATTATTGTTAAAATTATAATTATTAATTTTTTAATATTATATTTGTATAATTGTTCAAATATATATTATTGATAAAATATTATGATTGTTAAATAACGTAACTGTTTTTTAGAGTTTCATATCTCTAATTAATCCGAAGAATTAGGTACAAGCAACGGGAAAGGAGAATGGTTATGTAATTGTGACCTGTCGATCGAAGAGTATTGGTGGTAGTACGGGGATGGTATGGCTTGTGTGCTACTGTGGTGGTGAGCACCGTAGCAAAGCAACAGTTCGGAAATTAATATAGTATCACATTAATATTTGTATTATTATTATTGGTGGTAGGATTTTTTTTTTTTGTATTTATACGGTGTACTGAGCGAATACGAACCGTAGGTTAGGGTTTATCATCTGTAGTCTGTGGGTCTGTTGTCACACCCTGACTTTTGCGGAAGCGTGATTATGTGTGACTTGCTTAATATCATTGTATTCAACTATAACAAACAACTATATGATAAAACCAAGATGTTCATCCTTGAATTAAGTTTCAAACGCTGTTCAATTCCTAACACAGACTTCAATTCCGTATTACAAACCATTCAAATTGTTTTGAGTTCCATAAGGACTTCACTAAAGATACTACTAAAAGCTAGGCTTTGAACTATGTATCTTATCCAGGATAAGATACACAACCCAAACCCTTTGACACAGGATGACATTTTTTATTAGGGACACGACTTGAAAACTTCAGCGCCCGCCAGATCCACATTTAGTTTCCTGAAATACATGTAGTTTGAAAACATCAAGAAAAGTTGAGCGAGTTCATGTGTTTTGTATGTGATCTCGTAATAAACTTTGAATCCGTAGTATGTATGTATTTATAAATCCCGGTATGAAAGCAACAAGGAAACATATCAATTAATGGTTTGCAAGGCCATTAACATGTGTGCAACGGCGTAGGAAGGCTCAAACCTAGCAGATTTTGTACCGGGCTTCCGGCTGGAAGACATAGTCACCTCATGGGCCAAATCCCGGTCCTCATGGGTGGGGCTCACTACACCCAAATAGATATATCACTCATGTCCTCATGGGTGGGGCAAAAATAATTGTATTTTTATTTAAACCATAAAAATAATATATTTTCAAGTTTAACTTAGAAAATATATATATATATATATATATATCCATTTTTCACCCAAGAATAATATATTCTATATTTGTTTAAGAAAATATATATTTTCTCCCAAAATAATATATCTTCTAATAATTTCAAAAAAAACATATATATTTTTATTTACCCAAAAATAATATATTTTCGTCTTGTAAAAAATATGATATATTTTTGTTCTCTTGGTGTCCAAAATACCGTTTACCAAAATATACTCTCAAAATTAAATTCCGGAATATTTTGTAGCTTATAACCCTTGTTCGGTTTCTCAAATATTTTGTGTATAAATTATATATTTATTTCTTGGAATTTTGGTAATATTTTGTATTGTATTTTCTTGGTATTTTGGTGAGTTATATGATTTCAAGTCCTAAAATAATATAACTAATACACATAATATACAAATAATCACACACATGGTGACATCTAAATATATATTTTCCTAAATACATATTTAGTCACTTTTATTATCAAAAACCAACCTCCAATATTTTGTAATTTTTGTAACAAAATTTATGGGAAACTTTATATGAAAATTCATGGTTTAAAATATACTTGTAAATATTTGTTTAAAAATACTTTTCTAAGTGTTTAATTTCTAGAAAAATTTTGCCATAGTTTCCCCTTAAAAATGGAGGTTTCCATGCTTTCAAAGCATATCATTTTCTTTTATAAATCATCACAATCAACAACAAATCAACCAATACTTACCAATTTGCAAAAATCAAGCTATAATCACTACTTCATGAACTTGAAAATTTATAAAAATTCATAGTAACTTACTAGTGTGTTTAGTAGGCTTAGTTACCCTTTAAAGTGTGGTTATTTATTTTAAAACATCATTCTTGCAGAATTTAGATGTTTACAACTTGTAAATCATTTTTCTAAAAATATTTCTTCTTGAGTTTTTCTTGTTAAATACATGATCCTACACTTGATTAACCACTAAAAATGTGATTAATTCCTTTAAGAACCAAGCTTATGTAAATCTTGTATTTTAACTTGGTTTCTTGAGAAAATCATTCTTAAAATCATATGTTTACAAGACTTTATATTCACTTTGATCATCATACTTCAAGAAAAACAATTTATACTTCGAGTTCATGCTTTACATAAGGATGATCACTTTGATTTCTAACATAATCATCCTCTTATCTTGCTAGATTATGTCTTTAATCACCATCTAGCAAGATCATATGATGTTTAACATCATAAACACAAATAATCAATCATCAAGAAGCATAATAACACTTAACAACATGTATTCTTACGATTTTTAAGCTTATGTTTAAGTTTCATGTTCTTGATTCATAGTGTTCTTCATGTTAAGTTACTTGTATCATTCTTTAACCAACTAAATAAGATGTAAAATGGAGTGTAGAATGATCTTACTACTAGCTCAAGGCTAGGGATGATCACAAGATGAAGATGAGGTGGTTAAAATCTTGTATGAGAGGTCCTTCCACTTCCAAGAGTTCCTAGCTTCCTTATATAACTTCTTACACCTTTGTATATGTAGAGATTGGATGAAAGTTGATTGATGAAGGTGGTGGTGTGTGGGTGTGTTTTCGGCCGAGAGTAGAAGGGAGAGAAAAGAGAAGAGTGTGTGTTGTGTTGTGATGAGAATGATGAGCTTATGATCTTGAAGTTAAACTTATAACACACCAAAACATGTTTCTCTAATGTGTAATATGTAAACTAAAGGTGCATACAAGATCTAATATAATAAACAAATAAAATCATGGGGTGGGCCATGCTTGTTGGCCGTAAATAGGTGGGGGGTATAGATTAGGGCTTAATGGTTAGTTAGATTTCATAGTTGAAATCCAAGTGTTATAGTTAGGTTATTAGTTTTTATGTGATTATATAGTGTGTTATGATGTTCAGGGACCATAACTAGCTCAGAAATGTTAAAACAATGCTTCTATTGAAAATTTGGTGTTTCGGGTAGTGTCCGGTTGTTCGGTTGGTTACCGGTTCGTTAAGATGCTAAACTACGCTATTTAGTGTGTTTTATGTTACCTTTTGTGACAGTTTTGATTCCCGATACTTAGGAAAGCATTCTGGACCATTTAACCATATTTTTGCATGATATTAAGTTGTTTAAATGCTGAATTCTGCAGAATTCTGCAGTTTGTGTGAGTCTTAGGCACTTTTCGGCACTTAAACTATCATTAGGAAGGTAGTTTTATGATCCTTACTTTCCTACACACTATACTAGTGTAACTCTTGGTTTCTGGCTCATTCTATGTTTCAATACCATGTCTGTCTATGTACTGATCTCCATCAGCATTTTTCTGATTTGTCTGATAAGTGTGCTAATTTTGTTTCGTGCATCATTTGAATCAATAAAGTGTTATGTGCAATAATGATATGACATTTTGCAATATATGTTGCATATGTATGTATGATAACAATAATCAGGAAACATTCATGTCATAAATGTTAAATCAGCATAGTCATTAAGCACTAATTACTGTTTAATAGTTGTACCGATACCTGGAATTTTGACAATTGTCACATTCTCCCCCTGTTAAGAAAATTTCATCCCGAAATTTTAAGCTTTACTATTAGCTGCAGGGGAGTTAGGGAACAAGTGTGGATATTTTGCTTTCATACGATCTTCACGCTCCCAAGTAAACTCTGAGCCGTGACGTGCATTCCATCGAACCTTGTCAAGCTTAACACTACTGCTCCGAGTCTTGTTAACCTTCCAATTTGTAACCTCACCGGGTTCTTCGGTGAAGTGGAGTGTGTCGCAAATGTGTACCTCATCCGCAGGGATGACCACTGTCTCATGTGTTGGACTTTTCTTTAGATTAGATACATGAAATGTATCATGAACACCATTTAGTTCTGCTAGTAGATCCAACTTGTATGCTACTGAACCAACCCTTTCCAAGATTCTGAACGGTCCGATATATCGTGGGTTTAACTTACCACGCTTCCCGAAGCGTGCTACACCTTTCCAAGGTGAAACTTTTAACAAAACCATATCGCCCACTTCGAATTCCAAGGGTTTTCGTCTTTGGTCCGCATAACTCTTCTGTCGATCACGAGCCGCCTTGATGAGCTCTCGGATCTGCGTGATCTTATCAGTCGTTTCTTGGACCAGTTCGGGACCAACCATCTGTCTATCACCTGCATCTGCCCAGCATAACGGTGATCGACACTTGCATCCATAGAGAGCCTCGAACGGTGCCGCTTGGATGCTTGTATGGTAGCTGTTGTTATAGGAGAACTCAACCAAAGGCATATGAGTATCCCAACTGCCACCTAAATCCATTACACAAGCACGCAACGTATCTTCAAGAATCTGAATCGTTCTCTCGCTTTGTCCGTCCGTTTGTGGGTGGAAAGCTGTACTCAGATTCAACTGAGAACCAAAAGCTTCTTGAAAAGATTGCCAAATCCTTGACACAAAACGTCCATCTCTGTCTGATATAATCGAGATAGGCACTCCATGACATGCAACTATCTACCTTAGGTAAAGCTCAGCTAGCTTACCAATGTTATCCTTCTCTCTAATCGGCAAGAAGTGCGCAGACTTTGTCAATCGGTCCACGATTACCCAATCGTATCATATCCTCTGGGAGTCCTGGGCAACTTGGTTATGAAGTCCATAGAAATCTGCTCCCACTTCCACATGGGGATTTCTGGTTGTTGCAGAAGACCTGAAGGCTTCTGATACTCGGCCTTCACCTTGGCCACCAATAGTAATCCTTTAAATCTTGGTACATCTTGTCCGATCCTGGATGGATCGAGTACCTTAATTTATGATCTTCATAAAAAATAACCTCTCTAAGACCACCAAAAAGCGGAACCCACCCCAAATATGTCCCATTTCCTCGTTGGGTACCAACTTTTTCTCCATTCCTCGAAGATATTCAGCCTTAATGTTCTCTTTCTTAAGAGCTTCTTTCTATACAACACGAATACGCAACGTGAGGTCCGTCTGAATAATCATCTCTAAAGCCCTAACCCTTATGGGCTTGATCCTTTCCTTTCGGCTTAAGGCGTCTGCCACCACATTCGCCTTTCCTGGATGATACTTGATCTCGGAATCATAATCATTTAACAACTCAACCCATCGTCGCTGTCTCATGTTAAGCTCTTTTTGATCAAATATGTGCTGAAGACTCTTGTGATCCGTAAAAATAGTACATCGAGTACCATATAGATAATGTCGCCAGATCTTCAATGCGAACACCACTGCACCTAATTCCAAATCATGCGTGGTGTAGTTCTTCTCATGGACCTTTAATTGGAGAGAAGCATAAGCGATAACCTTCTGACATTGCATGAGCACGCACGCAACCCAATCCCTGACGCGAGGCGTCACAATATTCCACGAAGTCGTCGGTGCCTTCGGGTAGGGATAATATAGGTGCATCGCAAAGCTTATTCTTAAGCAGCCAAAAAGCTTCTTCTTGTCTGTTTCACCATTCATACTTCTTATCCTTCTGAGTAAGGGAGGTCAGTGGTTGAGCTATCTTGGAGAAATCCTCAATGAACCTACGATAATACCCTGCTAAACCAAAAAACTGTTGGATCTCGGTTGGCATCTTCGGAGTTTCCCAGTTCTTAATTGCCTCGATTTTGGTGGGATCCACATGAATTCCGTTCTCGTTTACCACGTGACCGAAGAACTGCACTTCGCATATCCAAAACTCACACTTCGAGAACTTAGCGTAAAGCTTCTCCATCTTTAGCAGCTCTAAGATGGTTCTGAGGTGTTGCTCGTGATCTTCCTTCGTACGCGAATAGATCAAAATATCATCGATAAACACGATCAAGAATTTATCGAGATATGGCTTGCAAACTCGATTCATCAAATCCATAAACACTGCCGACGCATTTGTCAATCCAAATGACATCACTAGAAACTCATAATGTCCATAACGAGTTCTGAAGGCAGTCTTTGGTATACTCTCTTCTTGAATCCGCAACTGGTGATAACCTAATCGAAGATCGATCTTGGAATAGTAACTTGATCCCTGAAGTTGATCGAATAAATCATCAATCCTCGGCAAGGGATACCGATTCTTAATGGTTAACTTGATAAGCTCCCGGTAGTCAATACACATTCGAAAACTACCGTCCTTCTTCTTGATGAATAGTACTAGAGCTCCCCAAGGCAAGAAGCTTGGCCTTATAAATCCCTTATCTAGTAGCTCCTAAAGTTGCGTTGATAATTCTTGCATTTCTGAAGGCGCAAGTCAATAAGGTGCCTTGGCTACAGGCGCGACGCCTGGAACCAAGTCAATGTGGAACTCGACTTGTCGTTGGGGAGGTAATCATGGCAAGTCTTCGGGGAAGACTTCGGAATATTCCCTCAACACAGGGATATCTTCGAGCTTCGGTTCTTCGGCCTCTTTGTCCACGACATGAGCTAGGAAGGCAACACATCCTTTACGCAAAAACTTCCGTGCCTTCAAACAACTGATAATCTGTAGAGGCGTATCATGCTTCTCCCCGGGAATCACGATCGTCTCTTCATTTACCATCGGGATGCGGATAATCTTCTCATGACATACAATCTCTGCACGATTACTCGAAAACCAATCCATTCCAACTACGACGTCGAAGCTTCCCAATTCAACTGGCAGAAGGTCTATCGAAAACTCACGCTCTCCAAGCTCTATAACACAGCCTCTAATCACTCCATTTGCTTCTACTAGCTTTCCATTAGCCAGTTCTATCGAGTACGGGATATCTAGCTTACTTGCTCCTAAACCAAGTATATTCTTAAACTCTAGAGATACGAAGCTATAATCGGCACCGGTATCAAATAGCACAGATGCAAAATGTTGATTAATAGGGAACGTACCAGTGACTACGTTATGATCCTGGCGAGCTTCCATAGCTCCAATGTTGAACACTCTTCCACGAGCTTGGTTATTCTTTGGGCAATCCCGCTTAAAATGCCCTACATCACCGCAACCAAAACAACCTTGACCGCGTCCGTTTCCAGTACCACCTTGATTGTTGTTATTATTTCCTCTGCGGTTTCCATTTCTCACCTAGTTTCCATTTCCATTCCGGTTTCCATTTCCTCCCTGATTTCTATTCCCATAACCATTACCACCACGGTTGCCATTACCATTTCCATTTCCTCCTTGCCCACCATTTCCACGTCTGTTTCCATACCAGCATGTCGCCTTAGTATGACCAATTTTTGCACAAGTTTCACATTTCCCAACTCTGCATCGACTAGCATGATGAAACTAACATACATCACACTTGGGCAGGGTGCCCATATACCCTTTTTCCTTTGTTTTCAGTACTTGCAGCACCAGCTTGTGGCTCAACTGGTGGGTTAGCGTCTCTACGCTTGTTGGCATTGTTGTTGTTCGTACGATTACCGTTCTTGAAGTTTGAAAACTTCCTTTTGTTTTCTACAAACGACTCCACATGAGTCTCTTTCTTCTTGGTCTCAGAAATTGAGAACTTTCCCAATCTAATGGCTTCCTCTGTCAGTGCCATGCTCATGTCGATCGCCTCAGTAATGGTTGGAGGCTTAGATGTTGTCACCATGCTCAAGATTTGGGGCGCCAATCCCCAAATGAAACGTTCGATCCTCTTAAATTCTAGCTCCACTAAGTAATGGACCACGCGAGACAAATCATGGAACCTCTTCACATACTCAGCTATCTTGGGACCATCCATTTTCAGATTCCAAAATTCAGTTTCCAACTTCTGTATTTTGGCTTGGGAAGAATACTTCTTTCGCATCAACTCTTTCAATTCATCCCATGTCAAAGCATACGCCGCAGCCTCACCTAGAGTCTGAACCTGAAGGCTCCACCATGACAGAGCCCCATCTAAGAACAGTCCAGAAATGTACGTGACTTGATGCTCTAGCGCACATTTACTCATCCGCAACACAGAATCTGTCTTCTCAACCCATCTTACAAAAGCTACGACACCTCCAATACCGTTGAACTTCAGAGGCTTGCAGTCCAAAAACTGCTTGTAGGTATAGCCTGTACACAAGCAACATCATTCACAGAATGCATTAGCAAAGCACACTAGGAAATGTCTAAACATATTGTAATGTGTCTTAGGTGACTTAAACATTACCGTTAGGTGGGTTATTCCCTGAGGTACCCCCGCTGTGTTCAGAGCGTAGGTCCTCGTGGTGTGCGATGGCCTGTGAGATGCGTTCCTGTAGTTCTGCCTAGGTCGTCGGCAGAGGATTGTTGGTGTCGGTGTTCCTTCGCGGCGATATCTTTCTTGTAGGAAAAAGATCGGATAGGTCAGGTCTTATTTAGTAAATAGATAAACAGTACGTATATATAATAGCATTAATCATAGCAGGCAATCACATAACAACATAATCATAGCATAAACATGTAAATCAACAACGTGTTTAGTGAGAACATGATGATTGAGCTTTCATTAATCATCGACCACAGTTACATTGTTTACAAAGTGTATCACATCAAAAGGGACATAGGGTCACACTACCCTTATCCAATAAGTCTATAAATATACAAAATCACATGGTCAAATATGGTCTTCAAAAGTCTTCACAATCTCTGCTCAATAGTGGTGCTCTCACTAAAAGTAATGCAATCTGCATAAAACCAAAAACCACTATGCTGATGGTGGAGGTGGATGAGGAGGGAAGAATAGCAAGCTGCGCACATGCGCAATCTCCTCCTCGAGCTTGTATACATGACGAAGCAGGTAACTGATCTGCTGCTCGACAGTAAGAAATGTCACGGCCCCCGACCCGGTTTGCCCCGTTTCAGGAGCCGCGGGACAGAAATCCCGTGGTATTTAATTAATTGAGTTTAACAGCGGAAGTTTATTATCAGGATCTTTTTAAAACTGAAATATTTCCCGATTATTTTATTTCACAACGCGGGATAAAACCCCGGTAATTTACAATCGTTTGATTTCACGAAGAAATCTTTTATTTTTACAAAACATGTTTCTTTATTTTATATTGAGCCACTTCCTTGAGCTTGTAGTGCTTTATGGCACTTTTCCTGGATCATAACAGATCACCTGAAACATGTTTGAAAAAGGTTTTGTCAGCGGAAAATACTGAGTGAATCATTCTATTTTGCATAATGATGCATAGTTATTAATTACAGCATAAGAGCGATTACAATGGCTTCTATCTTATTTTTATCTGGCGCTCTGTCACAATGGTGACGATGGTCATACCACTATTAGATCAATGAACCTAAATAGTGATGATTATCCCTAGTAGGTCAATGAACCTCACTAGGAGAAAATTAGTAATGTGCACAATACCCCACTAACCAGTGATTCAAGATATCCACGACTTAGTCCCTGTAATTATAACTTTTGAAAATAATTTGAGGTATTGTAAAATAGTTGATAAAAAGAGAATGACTCACATTGCAGATTTAATTTGAGCAGAGTTTAGCCTACTGATTAGCCTTTTAACCTAAATTTAATAACAGGCACACAATGCTGGGTTAGTAATCAATACAGCATTTACGATAACTCACGAGATCAACCCTCACAACGAATGACAAAGTGCTATGCTTAAACATCCATCGAATTAACGACTAATGACAAAGCATCACCCTAATGTGGGCAGCACTTAAACATCCATTGAGTACATTGATCGATCGGAAAATGAATCGTAATAGCGATCGAGTTAATACCCTGATTGCGGCGTCGATTAGTGATTCGTGTGTTTTATGACAGTATTTCTACGATATCTCAGTGTGTATTTGGAATTTTTACGTCGTTTCTGTGCCCAAAATCAAGTCCCAAGGCCTTCTATTTATAGCAAGATTTTGACCCCCCTCGCGTGACGCGAGGGACAACATATCACCATAGAGTTGCCACGTGTGGGACTAGACCTGCTGAGTTGACAGTTTCGTGAAATTCGATTTTGACAACGAGATTTTAAGATAATCGTAACTAGGGTTACCCCCCCCCCCCCTGAGTTTTAGGGGCCCTGATCCTGATTCTAATTGTTCTGAAAATTTTAGGGTTTGTGCAGAATCACTTGGGTGTCTCAATTAGGGTTTCCTATTGGACAAATTAAATTAATAAATATGACTTTTGATGAGAGTTGTTACAAGAAATTGAGCATCAAAACCTGGAAAAGGAGTAAGAGGAGCAGGTGGATGTGCAAAAGGAGACGGTGATGAATGTGGAGGAACAGATGTAGACTGACAGGGACACGGTGGGGGACGCGGAGTCAGCTCAAGCTCCAAAACTCTGCGGCTCATAATCTCAAACTGAAGCTAAAGTGATAAAAGTAACTCATCCCATGTGTAGCCAACAAAATGAGAGGGATGATAGGGATCTGAGATCGGCATAGAGTACGGTGGGAACCATCAGAATGGCTCGTCAAGTGGTGAAGATGTGTAGGGAGCAAACGGTGCAGTCTGAGGGATCTGAGGAAAAGCTGCTGAAGCATAAGGATCATAACTAGGCTGCTGGCCAGAAGTACCTTCCCCTGGACGGGGTGCAGGGATGTCCTGTAGGAAAACGATCGGTAAGTCGGTGCGATGGACATCGAACTCTACAGGAGGAAGAGGAGCAACATCAGCGGGTGCGGGTGCAGGAATAAGTGGCTACGCAAGAGGGAAATCAACGGTCAGGAACTGGTCGGGAATAAGGGGTGCAATGTATGGTAAACCAAATGGAATAGGGTCAGGAGCAGGAATCGGCTCAGGGTCAGCAGGTGCAACGTCCGGCTGATCTAAATGAACAGGGTCCGGCTCAAGGACGTGCTCGGGATCGTGTGGAGAAGATGGTGCAGCCGATATAGCAGTGTCATCATCAGAATCAGTAGCGTAGCACTGTAATCCGACCGGCTGTAAAGCTGAAGACGTCACAGACTCAAAGGAGTCTGAAACGGAGTGCAAACTAGAATCAGAGGATATCTCAACAACAGGAATCTCAGGAGGTGGGATGGCAACAACGTCCTCATGTATCTCTCCATCACCATGGGCGTCAACAGGAGGACCATTAACAAACAAGTAATATTTTTGTTATTTACTTTAGGTCATCCGTAACTAGTGTCGAATTCATAACTAGTCGTAAATATATAATATTTTTATTATTTAGTCGAAGTCGTCCGTAACGCGCGTAGATCAGTAACGTGCATCGAGTCCGTAACCAGCCCTAATTACGTAATATTTTTATTTTTTAGTCGAAGACGTTAGTAACGCGCGTAGGTCCGTAAGGAGTGTCGAGTCCGTAAAGACCCGTAATTATATAATATTTTTATTTTTTAGTCGAAGTCGTCCGTAATGTGTGTAGGTCAGTAACGAGCATCGAAACGTAACTAGTCGTAAATATATAATATTTTTATTATTTAGTCGAAGTCTTCTGTAACGAGAGTAGGTCCGACACGCGCGTCGAATCCGTAACTAGTCGTAAATGTATAATATTTTTATTATTTAGTTGAAGTCGTCCGTAACACTCATAGGTCCGTAATGCGCGTCGAGTCCGTAACGAGCCGTAATTATATAATATTTTTTTTTAGTCGAAGTCGTCCGTAATGAGTGTCAAAACGTAACTAGTTATAAATATGTATTATTTTTATTATTAGTCGAAGTCGTCTGTAACGAGTGTAGGTCCGTAACGAGCGTAGGTCCGTAACACGCGTCGAATCTGTAACTAGTCGCCAATATATAATATTTTTATTATTTAGTCGAGGCCGTTCGTAATGAACGTAGGTCCGTAATGAGTATCGAAACGTAACTGATCGTAAATATATAATTCTTTTATTATTTAGTCGATGTCATCGATAACGAGCGTAGGTCCATAACACGCGTCAAGTCCATAATGATCCTTAATTCTATAATATTTTCATTTTATCATTCAAGTCGTCTGTAACGATCGTATAAATATATAACATTTTTATTATTTAGTCGATGCCATCCGTAACGAGCGTAGGTCCGTAACGCGTGCTGAATCCGTTACGAGCCGTAATTATATAATATTTTCATTTTATCGTTCGAATCGTCCGTAACGATCGTAGGTCCATAACGAGCGTCGAAACGTAACTAGTCGTAAATATATAATATTTTTATTATTTAGTCGATGTCGTCCGTAACGAGCATAGGTCCGTAATGCGCTTCGAATTCGTAAGGAACTGTAAATATATAATATTTTTATTTTATCGTTCGAGTCATCCGTAACGGGTGTGTGTCTCTAACGCTCATCGAATCCTTAACGAGTTCTAAATATATAATATTTTTTTTAGTCGAAGTCATCCGTAACGAGCGTCGAAACCGGCGCATCCTCTTCCGGGTCATCCATACTTGGAGTTTCCTTCGGAGTCCGACGCTGCTGGCCGTTGTGCCAAGCTTTGGAACATGCATGTCTGCAGACACTGGGCGGTTTGTTGGGATTCTCTTCAGACCCTTATGAAACGCCATTTTAATGAAAAGTTCAAAACGACAATTAAAAACACGAACTTCTAAAAACTTTCATTCTATAATTCAGATTTACCATATTGCCCTTGTAATTATTTAACTTCATCACTCATTCTTCGTCGACAAAATAGCAAAACCATAACTATATAAATACGACCAATTTAAACTTTGAACACTCGTAAGAAAAAACATTGGTCATACTTAAGGTGTTGACCATTTTTAACTAATTACAAATTATCCAACACTTACAAAATGTAAAACTTAAGTCTTTAGTTAAGACTTTTTTTTTTTTAAAACAACTAGACAATAACTACATCATATTCAAAACATTTTGACCCATTTGCATACACTAAGTTCAGAAGCGTGTGGAAGGCGTTGCGAATGGTGTTCGTTCCGATCAAGGCATGGCCATCTAAGTTGGTGCTTTACCTAAAACACAACGACAAGTATTGTTAACAATATAAGACAACATATAAACTAACTTTCAGCAAACATGCTATTCATCATATCACTTCATTCTTAGTCTTAGTTTTTGATCTACTAAACTACCATTCTTTTCTCATTCTCGTTCTAACAATCTAACCCGTTTGACCCGTTCATAACAGATCAACACGAGTCCATACTTTTATATTTTCATACCAATTCCGTTGACCCGTTCGTAATAAATCAATGCGAGTCCATAATTTTACATTTTCATACTAACCCGGTTGACCCGTTCGTAATGAATCAATGCGATTCCATAGTTTTACATTTTCTTACTAACCCGGTTGACTCCTTCGTAACGAATCAATGTGAGTCCATACTTTTGCATTCTTATTTTTTTAAACTGGTTGACCTGTTTATAACGGATCAACACATTTTATACTTAGTCAATACCTTTACATTCTCATTGTAATCCGGTTGATCCATTTGTAACGAATCAACAAAAGTCCATACTTTTGGCATTCTAATATTTGAACTTATCTTCTAATATAAATCAGCTAGTAATCAAGGTAATATGCAATTATAGTCCTTTGCATAATTATGACATAAATTCAACGACTTCTAAATAATAATAATAATTAGAAGATTGACTCGCGAGCGTTGCGACGCAGCCAACGAAATTGACATGCTATTGATCAGATTCACATTTACAATGTGTTAAAAATGTTTTTGTCAGTTAAGTCTGTATTACTATCTTATACAAATAAGAAATTCACCAAATAATCTCAATACAATTAATGGTATCATAATTACTACGTTACATGACTCCATATAAAAAAACTATCGTATTAAGCTCCCCGTGTTGCGGCGGGGGCGTAAAACCGTGACAAATAGCACCAATGCCACACTATAGCCAACGACCACCAACACTGAAGTTGCGGCGTCTTAACGTGGAAAAATTAGACCGACATAAAAAAATAGAAAATAATAACTAACTCGATTTAGGACTTGCACGTTGAGACGAACTTATTAAACGGGAAAAAATAGACGACGTAAACACAATGAACCACATAGGTACGTCGCCTCATGTTAACTCGCAAAATTTAGAACGAAGCGTATAACAAAACGTAAAATAGTTGAACAACACACACACATTGTGCCGTGTTAAATCGCAAAATTTATATCTAAACGTAAAACGAAAAATTTTGCAAAATATGAAAAACATACGGGACCAAAGTTGAAATTAAAATGGCCGTGAGGTTAAATTGGAAAAACTAAAAACTTTTAGGTTAACACTACAAAATCACGTAGTTTTGGGTCTAAAGTGAAACATCAATTTTTTTTTCAAAACCCCCCAAAACATGGGGTACAACACCCCAATGCCTCAACTTGTTGTAAATTTACATTATGTAAATTTATCCAATCTAAGCATCATGTACAACACAATTATGCACAAAAAAAACTCATTAATCATTATGTACAAATCCACAATGTACAAACAACTTTCAAATTAATAGTATATAAATACCTAAAAAATTAGATCAAAAATGAAAAAAAATATTTAAAAAAATTATGATCACTATTCATCGAGACTTTAAAAGATATAGTTGGAGTTAGATTTTTTTTAAACAAATAATTAACGTAGCAAGTTGTTTAAAATTATATTATGTAGATTTTTGGACTTGAATGACATATTTTGAGAATGTTAGGCACGAAAATGGTATAGGTTTGAATTTTTGTCTGAAATGGAAAAAGTGAACAAAACACAGGGACGTAAATGACACGTAACTCTTTTTATATACTGTTGAGTGGTTATCTAATTACTTTTAGATTATACTTACTACACTTGATTTATTAATTTGATTATTGAGATGTACATTGGTTCTAATAGTTAAGGGTTGTGTTTAGTTTTAGTCTTTTGAGATATCTGAATGTGAGCTCTTTGAACTGATTTCACTTAGTGATCTTAGCATGTGTTTATTAGGTTATTACTGTAATTGATAATATTTGGTTGGTTGAGTGAACAAAATTGAAACTTAGGACTACTAATTTTTTATGGATAGATTAAAATCAATAAAGTGTTGTTAGTTTGATTAGTTAATTAAATTGTCAGCAAAAGAATTAATCAACTAATGAATAAATCATTCAAAATTTTTACTAGACTTAATTGGCTAGTGTGTGCAAAAAAAAATTATGAGTTCCAATATTTCAATACAACTGAGCAAATGATTAGTGGAACAAATATAAATTGCAAAGGTTGTAAATAAAAAAAATACACTCTTAATAAGCATTTTATAATTTATTACTACTCCGTTAGACCCTCACCCTCAATATTACAATGCTATTAATTAAAATATTTGATTTTTTTTTAAATATCTAACAATATCATCTAAATTGTAAAGCATATAGTAGAAAACTCAAATTTTGTGTAAATTATGTTTCTAATACTCATGATAAATGGTTACTCGGCTAAGTGGGAGAATGTGACATTAAATATATTTTTATTGTAATATTTAATATTGTAGTCATATAATCATTTATATTATATAGATCAAAATATATTAAAAACTATTTATATAATTAGGTTGTAATTGTTGACGAACCATATTACCCTTATTAATTAATTGGGTTTCCTCTTGGGTGTATATATAAAGAGATAACTAGAGAGATTAGAAGTTAGACAATTATCATAACATCAGCATCATCAAAATTGCCTCATCTCTCTATCCATTTTCACGAACTCAAACCCTAGAGTTCGGTATCACCATCGTTAACTTACACTCTAAGGAGGAACCAGATCATCTTGACAGGTATGTCGAACTCCATGTCTGCGTCTTTGACTGGATTCTCTACTGGCCTGTCTCCTGTTACAGGTATTTCTTTATGTTTTCCATTATGTTTAAACATAACTGACCAACATGTGGTATTAGAGCATATGTTGATAAATCAGTTCTGTTTTATATCCATAAATCTGGAATAAGAATCTTGTAAACAGAATTTTTTGAAAACCCTAATAAAAAATAGTAATCCCATCCCAAATACTGTTTTGGATCTGTTGTTTTGTGTTTTGGATCATATATTAAAGTTTCAGATCTTATGTTTGTTCATAAATTACTATTCCAAAACTCAAATGGGTAAACCACTGTTCAGAAATCTGCATTGAGATGTAAAAATCTTCATATAATTTTCGGGTTCATGGATTCATATTTATGTTTTAGGGTTCATCAATGTTCATAAGAAAATTCCGAAAATTCCCTTATTTTGGAATTAATTTCGGATTAGAGGGTGTTTTTATGTTTTGATCTAGTTTATCAACGAAAATGTGTTCGAAATCTTTTATAATCATAAATGCATATTATTTTCGAAATAATTAGATAAACATAATTAGCATTAAAACAGGAAACTCAATCCCATGATCCGTTAAAATTCGGATTTTCGACCATATCATTATTAACTGTCAAAATTTAGGGATTTTGAAGCTTGGAGAAAACTTCTCGGATAGATCCAAAATTCATTCGAACTTACACATCTCGGATAGAACCGAAATCATTCGAACTCATCAGTTTCGGATGAATCCGAATATTATTCAAAATCATACATTTCGGATGAATCCGAGATCTAACATATTTGAAATCACAAATGTTTTTGAAATGTCAAGATTTAATCTGAAATCCCATTAGGGTGTTAATGGGAACTAACACGTTGTTTTCTATTAAATAATTGGTTTTATAAATACTTAATTAATCAGAATCAGATAATTTTTCACAAAACCAAATAGCTTAATTTGAAAGAGCTTCTGATTTGTCACTTCTGGCCAAAGGTGATTTGATACATCTATTTGTTGTTCAAGTATTGCTCATGGGAGGGTATTCACTATTGGCGCCTGTGATGCGAGGAACGATGGCAACGTCGTGACCGGTATGTTTTCTGTGAACAATCTTTTCGCCTCTGTTTTATACAATCACGGTGCCTATTGGAGTTATGTGTCCTTAAAATTCAGTAGACTGTTAGGATCGACCCCGACACCTCTCAAAACCAAGAATATCGTAGAATTGGCTAATGGTAAGCCAATTGAAGCGTCTCATGTTCACGTAGAGTGCAAACTCAATCTTCTGGGTCAACTGTTTGATATTAACCTTCTTCCCGTCACTCTTGGTAGCTTTGACGTAGCTGTCGGTATGGACTGGTTGTCCAAACATCGAGCTGAAATTCTCTACAAAGAGAAGATCGTCCATATTCCTCTCCCTAGCGGAGATTCACTGTCTGTTCATGGTCACCAGAGTGGTGCTACGATTGGCATCATTTCAGCTATGAAAGCCTAGAAGTTCTTACAGAAGGCTTATCCTTCTATTTTAGTTCTCCTTAACGATAGTTACCCTGAGGAAAAGAAAAGAAAATTGAAGATATTCCAGTCGTTCATGACTTTTCCGATGTGTTTCCCGAAGAACTTCTAGGACTACCTCCAAATCGACATGTTGAATTGCAGATCGAACTTACGCCAGGAGCAGGTCCGATTGCTCGTGCTCCTTATCGTCTTACACCAGGGGAATTTCAAGAACTGTCGAATTAACTCTAAGAACTGTTGGATAGAGGTTTTATCTGACCAAGTTCTTCGCCGTGGAGAGCCCCAGTCCTATTCGTGAAGAAGAAATACGGGTCTTTCCGCATGTGTATCGCCTATCGCGAACTCAACAAGGTGACGGTCAAGAACCGTTCTCCTCTCCCTCGCATTGACGATCTGTTTGACCAGCTGCAAGGGTCAAGCTTCTATTCGCAAATCGGTCTAAGATCGGGCTATTACCAGATGAGAGTCCGAGAGGAAGATGTTCCCAAAACAGCCTTTCGAACGCGGTACGACCACTATGAGTTTTTGGTCATACCATTCGAGTAAACTAACGCACCTGCGGTCTTCATGGATCTCATGAACCGTGTGTGCAAATTGTATCTTGATGACTTCTTCATTGTGTTTATCGATGACATTCTGATCTATTCTAAGAGCAAGGAGGATCATGAGCGACACTTGCGTCTTATCTTGGAACTTCTGAGGAACGAGCAGCTTTACGCGAAATTCTCCAACTGTGATTTCTGGCTCCGAGAAGTCCACTTTCTTGGTCACGTGGTCAACGAGTTGGGAATACATGTTGATCCTGCAAAGATCGACTCTATCAAAAGTTAGGTGGCACATACGACTCCTATGGTGGTGCGACAATTTCTTGGTCTCATGGGGTACTATCGCAGATTTATTAAGGGATTCTCAAAAATCGCTCAACCCCTTACCGCTCTAACTCAGAAAGTTATCACTTGTTCGTGGGGTGCGAATCAGGAGAAGGCCTTTCAACTTTTAAAACAAAAACTCTGTAGTGCACCGATATTCTTTTTACCCGATGGTAAGGATGACTTCGTGGTGCATTGTGATGCTTCAATTCAAGGTCTTGGTTGTGTTTTGTTGTAACGCGAGAAAGTGATAGTCTAGGCTTCTCAACAGTTGAAGGTTCACGAGAAAAATTACACGAATCATGACTTGGAGTTGGGATCCTTGGTCTTTCCACTTAAAATCTGGAGGCATTACTTGTACGGTACTAAATGCACCATCTATACCGATCACAAGAGCCTTCAGCACATTTTTTTATCAAAAAGAGTTGAACATGCGACAGTGTCGCTGGGTCAAACTCTTAAACGATTAAGGCTGTGCCATTAAGTATCATCCAGACAAAGCTAACGTTGTAGTTGATGCCCTCAGTCGGAATGAAACTAAGCCTAAATGTGTTCTAGCCTTACAGGTCACAATCCATTCTAACCTTCCCGACCAGATTCTTTTTCCCCAAACAGAAGCATTGAAGGACAAGAACCTTCAAGCTGAATCCTGGCGGGGCATGGAGGAATAACTGGTAACCAAGTCTGACGGTATTCGTTATTTTATAGAGCGAATATGGGTCTCTTTGCACGGTAATCTGAGAGAACTTTTGATGGATGAAGCTCACAAGTCTCGGTACTCTGTTCATCCTGGTTCTGATAAGATGTATCACGATCTAAAAATCTTCTACTGGTGGCCAAACATAAAAGCAAACATAGCGACGTATGTGAGCAAATGCTTGACTTGCACGAAAGTCAAAGTAGAATATCAAACACTGTCTGGATTGCTTCAGCAACCAGTATTATCTATGTGGAAATGGGAACAGATTTCCATGGATTTTATCACCAGCCTGCCAAGAACTCAAAGCGAAAACAATACCATTTGGGTAATCGTTGATCGTCTGATAAAATCTACACACTTCCTTGCGATCAAGGAAACTGACAAGTTTTCGCAACTTACTAACATTTCTGATCGCGATCCGAACTTTGTGTTCGATTTGTGGCAAGCGATGCACAAATCATTCGGCTTACGTCTAGACATGAGCACCGCATATCACCCTCAGATGGATGGTCAAAGCGAACGAAACATCCAGACACTCGAAGACATGCTTCGAGCATGTGTGGTCGATTCTGGTAAGGGTTGGGGAAGATATTTACCTTTGGTAGAGTTTTCCTACAACAATAGTTACTACTCTAGCATCCAGGAAGCTCTGTTTGAGGCGTTGTACGGACGGAAATTCAAATTTCCTCTTTGTTGGGCTGAGGTGGTTGATAGCCAAATCACCAGTCCAGAACTCGTACTCGAAACTTCTGAGAAGATTGTTCAAATCAAAAATCGTATGGCAGCACCCCATGATCGCCAGAAAAGCTACGCCAACAAGAGTAGGAAACCCTTGGAATTCTCTGTGGGCATTCGAGTCTTATTGAAAGTCTCACCTTGGAAGGGTATGGTTCATTTTGGAAAACACGGCAAGCTCAATCCGCATTATGATGGCTCGTTCAAGATTCTGGAAAGAATCGGTAAGGTTGCTTACCTGCTTAAGTTACCTGACGAACTTGGTAATGTTCATGACATTTTAAACGTCTACAATCTAAAGAAGTGTTTGTCCGATGACACACTTGTGGTTCCTTTACAAGAACTAAATATGGATGACAAGTTGCAGTTTATCGAGGAACCCGTCGAAATCATGGATCGGTAAGTTAAGGTCCGTAAACACAGTCGAATCCCAATGGTCAGAGTTCGTTGGAACTTAAGACGTGGACCAGAGTTCATGTGGGAACACGAGGATAAGATGATGCTCAAGTATCCTTCTTGTTCAAAACTGCCAAACTTAACCCTGATGCAACTAGTGAATTTCGGGACGAAATGCCGTTTCAAGTTGGGGATGATGTGGTACCCGAGGAAAACCCCAGTCATCTTAACTTACCGTTTCACTTCTCTATGACTGCTTGTCAACTTTCAGGACGAAATTTCTTTCAAGTTGGGGATGATGTGACAACCCGCAACTTCAGGTTACAATTTAACCAAACCATAGTTAATTTAATCATACATTCATAGCACTACATTTAACTAGGGTTCGTTAAATGAGTCTACGTTGGTAATTCGGGGAATTACAGGAATACAAACGAATAACTATAAACGGACGGTTTACATGAAATTCGTACATTACTTGTCAATACATGAATTATGTGTTTAAATGTGAATTGCATAATTTATGTGCTAGGGAATGAAAGTTGTATAATTAGGGGGTGTTTAAAATAATTGTGAAACTCTTATAACCACTCAAAACCCTAAAATTTCCCATAACTCCACTGTACGACAGTTTCTACACTCTCTAATCATCTCTAATCCATCTTCAATCATTTGGCTTCACAAGTTCACACACATCAATCCTTGATCTTCAATCCATCTAGATTTAATCAGAGGTAAGTGTTTATGATTATATGATACATTGTTAATCTTGTTTTTTTGATTCATACAAACCCTAAATGATCCAAACAATTGATTGTGTGTGATTAATTATGCTAATTAATATGTAATTTATAACAACCCTCCTAAAAATATTTTTGGACACCCCTAAATGTCCTAAAATATACCCCGTGTGGGAGAAACGGACCCGTTATACCTCTATACTTATAAAAATCAACAAAAACCAAGTTTGGCAGTCGCTCGAGGGCCGCAATGGAGACCCCTTTGGTCTGTCACTGGGCGCGACGGCCTTTGCTTGGCCGGCACACAATAGCGCCACGTATCGTACGCATGGCAAAGCTACCCCCTGACTCGGCAACCCTATACAAGACACGTGGTCCCTCTCGGGGCGCGAGAGAGTGGTCCAGCAGCCTACATAAGAGGCATCAGGCCTCATTTGTTCAACGTTCAATTTTCATTTCTCTCTCGAATTCTCTAATAGTAGAAATTATACCCGGGCATATTACCCACTATAAAGCGAAGCTCTGCCCCGTTGTAAGTACTATAACCCTGCTATTACCCTACACGATTGATCTGGGATTCCGTAATGCCTGTCGGCACTGCCCGACTCAGTCATTGGAATTTTGTCTCGTGTGTCCACTCGATTGATTTAGGATTTCCGTAATGCATGTCGACACTGCCCGACTCAGTCATTGGAATTCTGTCTCGAGTTGTACGGTTAATATGAAATGGGTTATTTGACTAACACGCGTGAGTTGTTTGATTTTAATAACCAAGAGATACAACAGGAAGCTTTAGTATTACCTAAGTAAACAATGTGAGTGCATCTTCTTTTTGCCACCTTTTTGTAAATATATTTATGTGAGTCAAAATGTTTTGCCAAAACCTCAAATGTTTTAAATTACATTTAACAGTAATTGAGTATTTGTGATTCTACAATTACTACCGGTATGTTGGGGTTTTATATACAAATTGTGGAAAACGTTACCATTGGACAAAGAGTTAGCCAATGAGTAATATGACCCAGAAGTCAGGTGTTAACATTACTGAATGAGTAATTGAGTAGATATAAACAAATGTAATTGTGGATGCCCTCAATTCTGTAACGTTGTAAACCTGTTTTGATTAAACTGGGATGCACTCGCCAGTATTTATTGCTGATAAAATATTTTTAAAATGCGTTTCAGGTAACAAAATGTGAAAGCCAATAGAAGGCAGCTGGAGAGCACTGAAGGCTTGGAAAAGTGGCTATAAAAGTTACCTAAATAAAAAGGAGTTTTTGTTTTCAATAATTAGGGTTCACCCCTACAAATGTATTGTCCAATGAACTTGGATTTTCATCCCAAAAAGTTATTATTATAAAAGTTTGGTGTTTTACTCTGATCAAAATATTTCCTAACTACGGCCATGATATATTCCGCTGCCAAAATAATAAACACCGATACCACCCATCTGGATGCTCGCGACTGTGACAACTGTCGAAATTTCATGTATCCGTACAATAGTTAAACAATAATTAGTGCCTTAATGACTGTGCTGTTTTAACTTAATGACATGAATGCTTTTTTATTATTGTCATATACATACTTGTGCGTCACATATTGCATGAATCCATATCATTATTGCATGCAACACTTTATGATTCAAACGATGCACGAAACAAAGTTAACACAGTTATCAGACGAATCAGAAATACTGACGGGAGTTCAGTACTTAGACAGACATGGTACTGAGACACAGAATGAGCCAGAAAACAAGAGTTACACTAGTATAGTGTGTAGGAGAGTAAAGATCAGAATACTGCCTTCCTAGTGATAGTTTAGGTGTCTGAAAGTGGCTAAAACTCACATAAACTGCAAAATTCTGCTGAATTAAGCAAAAATCAGCTTTTAGACAACTTAATATTATGTAGAATTATGGTTAAATGGTCCAGAATGCTTTCCTAAGTATCGGGAATCAAAACTGTCACAAAAGGTAACATAAAGCACACTAAATTGCATAGTTTAGCACCTTAACAAACTGGTAACCAACCGAACAACCAGACACTACCCGAAACACCAAATTTTCACTAGAAGCATTGTTTTATCATTTCCGAGCGAGTTATGGTCCCCGAACATCATAACACCTATTACAACAACATAACAACTATATACACTAACTAAACTCCTTATAATCTAACTAGTTCCTTAATAAGCCATTACAAACCAATCTATACCCCCCCCCCCCCTCAACTTACGGTTACAATCGGTGTGGCCCACCCATGATTTTTGTTAATTGTTTATTAGATTGGGCTAGTTCTTTAGTAAACATTGGAACCAATGGTCTAAAAGATGTTGGAGGATTATAAGTGAAACCACAAGTCCCACAACTCTCATTTCTTCACAACATCACCAACACCACTCCTCTCCCTCTCCTCCCTCTAGTCTCCACCGAGAACAAGAGCACCACCACCACCACCTTTCGTCTCATTTCCATCCATTCTCTAGTGATCACAAGGTGCTAGGAGCTTGATAAAGAAGCAAGGAGCCATTGGAAGGTGAAGGACCTCTCTCACAAGCTTTCAGCCACCAAGATTAGCATCATCTTCATCTTGTGTTCTTCCCTAGCCTTGTGCTAGTAGTAAAATCCTTCTAATCCCACTTTACATGTTGTTATGTTGGTTAAAAGATGATATAAGTAACTAATCATGAAGAACATTATAGATCAAGATCATAATCTCTAACATAAAGCTCTAAATCACTATGATCTATGTTGTTTAAGTGTTTATATGCTTCTTGATTGTTTATGTTTATGATGTTAAACATCATATGAAACTTGCTAGATTGTGATTAAACACATGATCTAGCAAGTGAGAGGATGATTATGTGATGAATCAAGAAGATCATCCTTATGTGTAAACATGAACTTGAAAGGTTAAGTGTTTTTCTTGAATGATGATGATCAAAGAATAATATAAATCTTGTAAATGCGTGATTTCAAAATTGATTTTCTCAAAAAACCAAGTTAAATCACAAGATTTACATAAACATGGTTTTTAAAGAAACTAATCACATTTTTTGTGATTAATCAAGTGTAGAAACATGTTACTAACAAGAAAAATTCAAAAGGAAATATTTTAAGAAAATCACTTCACAAGTTGTAAAGCTCTAAAATCTTCAAGAATGATGTTTTTAAACAAATAACCACACTTTAAAGGCAACTAAGCTTACTAAACACTCTACTAAGTTACTACAAATTTTTATAAATTTTCAAGTTCATGAAGTAGTGTATATGGCTTGATTTTGGCTCTTAGTAAGTATTGTTTTCTTTGTTGATGAATTGTGATGATTTTTAAAAGAAAATAATATGCTTTTAAAGCTTGGAAACCTCCATTTTTAAGGGAAAACTATGGCAATTTTTTTCTCGAAACTAAACACTTAGAAAATTATTTTTAAACAAGTGTTAACAAGTATATTTTAACCATGATTTTTCATATAAAATTTGCAATAATTTTTGTTACAAAAATTACAAATATTGGAGGTTGGTTTTTAATAAATAAAAGTGACTAAATATGTATTTAGGAAAATATATATTTAGATGTCACAATGTGTGTGATTACTTGTATATTATGTGTATTAGTTATATTATTTTAGGATTTGTAATAATATAACTCACCAAAATACCAAAAATCACAATATAAGATATTACCAAAATCCCAAGAAAATAAATATATAATTTATACCTAAAATTTGGACAAACGGAACAAGGAATATAAACCATAGAAATATTCCGGAATTAAATTTATAAGTATATTTTGGTAAATGGTATTTTGGAAACCAAGAGAACAAAAATATGATTTCTATGATTATTACAAAAAAATATATCATATTTTTTGACAAGAAGAAAATATATTATTTTTTAGTAAAGAAAAATATATATATTTTCTTGAATTGCTAGAAAATATATTATTTTTAGAGAAAATATATATTTTCTTAAATAAATTTAGAATATATTATTTTGGGGTGAAAAATGGATTTATATATATTTTCTAAGTTAAACTTGAAAACATATTATTTTGAGATTTATATGAAATTATAAATATTTGCCAAGGGAGAATTATAAATAATTTTCTACAAGAGTTTTCTTGAAATATATATATTTTAAGAATATATTCATATTGGTGTTTTTTATTGAAAGCAATATTCTGGAAAAATAAATACAAAACTAAGTATAAAAATACTTATTAAACACAATAAAAATACTTATTCTCGTACATATAAATACACCGGAATACGCCACCGATACTTGGCAAAAATATACAAGTTTAAGAATATGAGTATGAATACACCCATCCTTGGGGAAGATATACATGTATAAGTACATAATGTCACACCCCGACCGCGTAAAACAATAAACCGTGGCGGAAACGTCGGGGAGTGTCGTAACAGAATTATTGTTTCACAACACAGGGTAATTGAAATTTTGTTTTATTGAATTAAAAGAGGTTACAATGTCTTAAGAACAAAGAGACATATAATTAACTAGTCTTGCATCATTTATTGTCACTAAGTCCCAAGTCCGCCTAAGTGTATCTTGATCAATCCTATGCATCATCTCCTGAAAACACATGTGAAAATAGGTACGTCAGCATAAAAATGCCCGTGAGATACATAGGTTTTATTAAAATAGGATTCATGACTTGTAAGTTTAAAGAAAATGTTTAACAAAAGCTAGTCATGAACCTTAAAAATATTTTCTTTTATAATTCATACAATATTTATAAGAAATCAGATGATATAAAAGAAAGATGCATGGTTAAATGAAAATCAAGTAAAATGAGTTGTATAAAATATGTTGTTTGTAAAACAATGTTTCATGAAGATATGATATTTATGTAAAATGTAATATGTCTAACTTGAAATTGTTTAAATAACGCTACGATATGTAATATCATAAAAGAACTTATATATAGGAAGTATCAGCGGTGTATCCACCATGCTTTTATCATATTACACACGCCTCGTTATTTAAATCACTTACCCAAACAAACCACCAAATGAACTGTTTAAACCAATGTCAAAATGTTTATGTGTAAACAATGTCGAATGCCAAATGTAAATCATGTTCATGTATTACCAAATGTAATGTAATGTATAGTGAATAAAAGCATTTACTCAACCCTATAAGAATGAAATGTTCAAAACAATGTATTTGATAAATCATAATTTAAATCAAAAGTTATGTTTTGTAAAAATAAATGCATGCTTTACTGATACAAACAACTATGCGGTATTGTTTTTATTCCTACATTCAAGCCTTGCGACTGTGGCGACAAACCCTTAAACAAATTAAAGGTTCATCTAAATTCTTAATATCGAATTCGATCATTCCTTCCACCCAAACAATTTTAGGATTTCAGGAACAGGAGTTGTCAATTCCTATGGTACCACTACCTACTAACAAACGGCAAGATCGGTGTTAATGAATGTATTTATGACCCATTAAATAATCCAAATGTCATACCAAATGTAAGCATGTTATATGAAAATAATGTACTAAATATGCTAAATGAACATACAAAGTAAAAATGTAAAACAATGTGTCCATATGCTGAGTTAACATATGCAACAAAAATGTAATATATGAAATCAATGTGCTAGCATGTTAATAAAACATACATAGCAAAAACATAGAAGAAATTATGTACTATATGTGTACTAATGAACATAGCAAGTATATGTTATGAAAACATGAAAAGCACGAAAGTAACAAGTAGGCACATGTGTTCCACCCCAAAACAGTTTGAAAAAAGTAAAAGAGAGGTCTATATACTCACCTGAGAATGCTTAGAAGTCTTGAACAACAACCAAGCAAAGCTAGAGGGATCACGGAAATCAAACGGCACCTAATATAGGTAACTATGTTAATAACCGGACCTAAATTGGAAGATCGGATAGGATGAGGTTTCATAAACCAAATGATTATTGGAACTCATATGATATGGTTTAGAAAAGCCTACATACTAAATCGAAACCTAACCTAAGTGCTTACGACCCGTTTAGGTAGCTACGCTACATTAACGCGTCGTTCGCGTAAAACGCGTTCGGACCGCCTAACTAGTCCTATGACAAGTATTATATGCCTTAACATGTCTAATAGTGTTACCTAATCAGTTTAGAGGTAAAAATTTAGATTACATATGCTTAAAATGAATTTATGCATAAAAAGGGCATTTTGGTCATTTTCCTAAGGCATATAAATTATCTATCATACAACTAACTAAACGAAGTGACCATAAGGCATAAACGCATATTTTGACCGAAACTATGACTCGTCACTACACCTAATCAACGTGGTAATCAGTAGGTATAGTCAGAAAGGACTATGACCATCGTGATTACGCTCACGTTGCGAAGTTCAAACGAACTTTGTGTTGACCATTGACCGGTCAAAGCAGAAAGTCAAACACTGTTTGACTTTCACGCTTAAAACACATAAAAGCATGAAAGAAACTTACAAGAGGTCCAAGCAATGGAGATTTGATTCAAGTTGCTCAAGTATGAGGTGTGGAAACCCCAACTTAGCGCATAAATGAATCAATGTGTGAGGTTGCAAATGAAACATGATGGGTATTTATAGATTTCGGGCCACCATTAGGATCGTTCTTCGATTTACGAGCTTCAATCTTGGCCGTCCATGTGTGCCCATTCTTTTACAAACCTATGGGTGCCCCAAAACAAGCTCATGGTATTGAAAAACCAAGAACCAAAGCCAGAACCCAGCTGCTGATTGCAGAAACTGGTTTTTGCAGGTCTGATGGTCTCTCGCGCCCCGCGTAGACTCAGTAAGAGTCTTACGCGCCCCTCCTGAGCCAATGTTTGGCAGATTTGTAGTTTAGGTCCCTGAAGTTGTAAATCTTGGTTTTCGATGCTTTTTCAGCACATTTAAGCCCCGTTAACCCCATTTCAAGGCTCTAAAATGAAGTTAAAGTATAAGGAACATAAAACATGCTCAAAAATATCTCGAATGTCTGTTCGTTTAGCGGTACGGTTGCGTTGTTCGGTTAATTACGACGAAACACGAACGGACGCGAAAAACGATCCAAATTACGCGAAGAATGGAATTTTATCATGCCAATCACTAAACTAAAATATTTTAATGATTATATAAATTTTTGGATGTCCGGATATATTCAGAACGTGATATATGCGCGAAAATGCAAACTTATGCATTTTTTTACGCTTTTAGTCCCTGTTGATCAAATAAGTTTATTTTTGCGCACCAAACACCTCAAAGCCTATTTCTAAGCTATGTAAAGGATATTTAGGGCATGTTTAACTTATGATCAACTTCCAGAATGTTCGATACAGTACGAATTGGCATACTTTCACAGTTTCTCGAAATTAGTCCCTGTAAGCGAATAAACTTGATTTCGACACACCAAACCTTCCAAAACTTATTTCTAAGTTATGTAAAGGTTATTTAAGTTATGTTAAGCCCATTTCATTGTTTCGGAGTGTTTGTTGCGTTAAACTGATTATGTTTACGCATCAGTTCGCGTATAACTTTCTAGAAAGTAATTTAGAGCTCGAAATCGAACAAGAATTGATATGTGCAAATGATACACATATTTATACAAATCCCAAGTATGAAACACAATATTTCATTGATTTGGTATTTGTTTGATGGCCATGGAGGCACAGATGTCTCAGTTTCCCCTACTTCAGGAAATTTCATCCCGAAATTTATTTAGAGGAAACTTGTGAGAGCTCGAAACATGAAGTCGAAAAGATAAAACAAAACTGGTTAGAGTTCTGAACTTCTAGTAACTTTAAATAACATCACGCTTGCAATGTAAGAGGGACACTTATATATAATGTTAGGCCCTAAAGTGTGAGACTGACGCATTAAATTAACACAACGGGCTATGGTTACAAACTGGGCTTTACTGGGTTAGTTTATATTAGGTTGTGGACCTTTATAGGTCACTTGGGCCAAGCTTTAGGCCATTTGGGCCAAGCAGGCCCAAGGGGAGCCCATGTAGGGAATTGGGCTTGAGTAAGTATAAAAACAAATTTCTAACTTGTTTTTAGGTTGGAACCTCCTAGTTACAGAAATTCTAGAGAAACAGAGAGTGGGAGGCGATTTGGTTGTGAGCACTTGTACTAGACGATTTTGCTTTGATAGTAATAGAATCGTGTGCAAGTGTTGAAAGTGATTCGGTGTGTTCTTCGTATTCGGTTCGTACTTTCATATTTCTTCGGTTTATTCTTGAATCACATCAAGTTTAGATTCCGCACAAACTTGGTGTTGTTTGATATCATTGAAAGATCCGGTTATACGGGACTTACAAGTGGTATCAGAGCCGTTAGAACCTGTTTCTAGGCTCGGTGTGATATCAAGGATTCAAGATTTTCGCTATTTTTGGGTTGATGTTCTTCGCGATATTCAAAGTGTTCATCGAGTTTCTATTGAAAAATTGTCATATTTTGGTATTTTAATCTTTTGAGAAGGTGTTAATTGATTTATCTATGTATTTGAATTTTTTTAAAATTATCTTCAAAAGATTTAGAAAATCCCGAATTTTGATTTGAAAAGTTCAAAAATCTCGGAATTCCAACTGTTTGAAAGTTTTGAAAAATTTGAAAGGTTCACTTTCCATATCTATTCACAGCTGCCATCTCCTCCACACGGTTTCGAGTCCATCATTTTAGGAAACTGTTCTCACAATTGGTCTTCACCCGGTCTCGACTCATCATCATCATCACGGTCTCGACTCACATCTTCACCCGGTCTCGACTCATCATCATCACGGTCTCGAGTCGCAACCTCGGTTCTGAGTCGCATCAGAGATCTTGAGTCATCTTGTTTTGTTTTCGAGTCGCAATCATCAAAGGTCTCGAGTCACGGATTTTTGAGTCGCCGGAAACCTGCAACTCCTTCGCTTCGAATCATCATCACTGCTTGATAATCTCCATTCATCACTGGTCATCTTCTCATCTGTTATCACTTGTTATCACCACCGACATCATCCCTCCTTCATCATCGGCAATCATATTTCATCTTCATCATCGATCACTTCATCACCATTTTCATCGCACAAGAGGTCTCGACTCTTCACGGTTTCAAGGTCTCGACTCATCACTGGTCTCGACTCTGATTTTTAAGGAAATAGCTCTTGACTCCATTCATCTTCACAGGTCTCGAGTCATTCATTTTTGCAGTCTCGAGTCACTCTCCGAGTCGCAACCGAGATTTCGAGTCATCAATATCCACTGTCAATCATATATCGACCACCGGCAATCCGATTCTGTTGGGATTGAACCCTACAGAGGAACAGATGATGTAAAGCCAAAACCGGATCACAGCAGTGGATTCACAATAAGCAGACGTTTACACTAAGTTCTTCCCTTGACAGTGGTTACCTATCTGCTGATACACTCTAAGTACTACTCAGAAGAATAACTGATGAACCAAACACTGATGAAACAACTAAAGACTGCTAAAAGACAAACACTGCGCTCTATTTACTGTTGTCTCTTAAGTACTGCTGAAGACTCAAGCTCTGCTCATTCAAAGACTGATCACCTTTTGAAGAAAGCACTGATGTTCAAACAATCAGTACTTAGGCTACAACAGTGGAACGTGAACAGTGTTAAACTTGTTTTGTATTTTATTATCAATCAGTTGTTAGACATCAGTAGTTTTGTATAGAACAGTGTTTATAGGTTGTTAGGCTGTTAGATGTCACTATCATGGTGACGTCAGCTGAGGTACATCAGTGGTTTGGTTTGCCTATAAATATGACAGTACTCTGTACTGTTATATTTGATTCGTTTTGAGAGAGTTCTTCTCCTCAATTCAATCCTTTCATCTTGTGCAACCAACCCTGAAGTATCTGGCTGAGGGGGAGCTTAGTATGTAAGCATATCTGTAATCATTTGATTCTTATTGTAAATCTTTTGACAAAATGTATTGCATATGCTTTCTCAAAACTATTTTCTCCTTTGATTGTGTTTACAAAGTTTGTTATTCATTTCCGCTGCACTTAAAACAGTTCATATCTATTTGATTTGTTCAAATCTCACAAACAAGCACAATCATGAGAGCCTCAGATCCTAACAATTGGTATAAGAGCTTGGACAGTCAAATTCGATCTAACAATCAATTTGACATAACAGTTCGGCTCAAAACTCATTGATACTAAGGTTGGTTGTATTTAGTTGAAAAACAGAGTATCGAGTAAATAATGTTCAAAGTGGTTAATCAAAAATTCTGTAAATCAACCAAGATGTCATATGACACACAAATTTCACACAACAAGTGAATTCATGCACAAGACACTCATGGTTTCTAGATCTGAAAACAATATCTGTTAAATCATGAGATTATTTCTTATTTTCTAAATTGATTTCAATTGTTGATGTATAATCTGTGATGTTCTCATTAAATACTAAAGTATGAACCTCAGATTAACAAAAACCTATGTTCATAAAACATTAGTGTTTTTTGATAACATAAAAAGAGGGAAATCAAAACTTTAGTGATTTGAATCTTATGTATTGAAAAACAGGTTGAGTGTCCTCTAAAAGGACCAAAATTAATTGTGTTAAGAATACATTAAGAAAATCAGCAGTCAAAATATCCAGATCACGAGTAATGTGAAATTTGGCATAAACATGTGCAAAAATGACCAAATCTCTCAAAACATTGCTGAAAATGATTTTGGATTGAGTATTTGTTTTTCCTTGAAATCCTTCCAGTAAAAGTTTCAATACTTTTTCTATGGAAAGGGTAAAAAGGGAAAGAAGAAAAATTACAAAAACTCAAAAGTGTGTTTATCTCAAACTTTTGAAATCAAAAGAAAAGAGTATAAACATAAAACACTTAAGAGTCCTAAATTGGGTGAATAATGGTCATCAAGCAACTATGTGCATTCATTGATTCAGGGAAATTCAGGACAAAATCATTTCCTTCATCTGAGCAGCAGATGTACAAAACAGCTGGTAAAGCTCACCTACTGATCCACCAGCAGTTGCTGATAGAAGTACATCAAAAATGGATAGAAATCACTTGACTGCTACCTCAACAAGTGCTTGATCAAAGTAGCCCTTCACCTCTATTTCCAAGTCCACAACCACTGTTGATAAAAATCTACTAACAATGGATAAAAATCAACACTGGTTATCACTAATTCCTTTTATTCCTCCACTTTCACCTTCAAACAGTTGTTGGATCATTAAAGGCACCAATAGTTGTTAGCTCAGATGACTCACATCTGCAGCCTCACCTTTTAAACCTCAATCCTTTTTAATCACATCCATTTTACCATACACTTGACAACATCAATTGGAAGGGATTCTTATAAAAAGTTTATCCCAAAACCTTTGTCTTCTTCTTGACTTTCTACCATTCCATCAACAAGTCATGTGCCTTATAGCACTGAAAGACAGAAAGTTGGGTAGCTGTCATTTAAGAGGAGCTTCCGCAGTTCAGTGACAACAAGTTTGAAAACCTTGTGCCACAGCCAAAGGATGAGAATCTATTTGGCGAAAAGTGGGTCCTCAAAGAACTTTGCATATGCTAGGAGCATGATTGACAAGTTCTATCAAACTCAAAACAAGTACAAACATCAAGGTGTTATTGACTGTGCACATGCAGCAGATATTTCCAACCACAGATTGAAGAATATTATGATGCTGCTGCTGTTGCTGAAAAGTCCAACTGTTTGTAACTTCAAAATATGTTATTGAATTTTGGTATAGTTGCTCAAAAGATTGTTTTTATGCAGGGCAGTCAAGTAGCTGAAATATATCATCAAAAAGTTCAATATCTCATTAATTCACCATCATTCATTATCTGACATCACTTTGTGAGGGATTGCTATAAAAAGGTTTGATTTCATCTTTAACATGTCCATCCTAAAGGTCAGGTGGTAGATGTATAAACTTAAAAAATTGGATTCATCTACTGTTAAAAAAACTTGATCCCTATGATTGGAGTGCTAAACATGGTTTAAAGCAAGCTTTCTTGTGTTCCATGTGTAAATAGCATAAAAATGTTTTTAGAAAAATCAAAAATAACCTTAAAAATAGTTTAAAATTGAATTTTTCAATAAATCCTCAAAGTCTGTTCAAAGCACTGATGGCATTAAAACTCTGTTAAATAGTAAAATCTATCCACTGCTAAAGTGTATCCTCTGTTTGTGCAAAACACTGATTTAAAACAGAGGTTACACGTGGACAGATGTTATTCAACAATTGTGTGCATCAGATGCCATCATCACTTTTTCAAATAAATGGCCTTATACCTGAAAACATTTACAAGGCTATCAAAAATTTCCAAAACAAAAGCAAGGTACCTGAGCAGATTTTAGCAGCTACCACTGCTCCTCAGATATCTGCTGCTGAGCCCACTGCTCAAGGTGATCACAGCAGTAACACAACTGCTGTGAAACCCACACCTAAATCCACCAAAAGACCAAAACAAAAGAAAATTCAAAAGCCCCCCAAATCTGCAATAAAGGCAACTCTGGAAGATGAGATCCCAGAGCAACTGCCAGTGACAACACAAAAGTCACTAGAAACCATTGCTGCTACTTCCTCACAGCAGATGGTAGAAAGGTCTCAACCCATGCCTCAAACTCCTCCTACTTCTTCTAAAAAAGAACAGGTTGTAAAAACAGGGACACCAAACTATGATGCTCTAGAATCACTTGATTCCATCATCCACAGTCCACTGCCCGGGGCAAATTCACTTTCAACTCCCATCATCACTTCACATATACCACTTCAATAATGACCTTGTTGCATGCTTTGGATATAACTCAGACATAAATCAGTTCCTCTCAACCACCTATCACTGAGAGTACACTCCAACAAGTGACTGAGTCTGATGCTTATACCTCTGCTATCCCAGCAACAACTAAGGAGATTACACCCCTTGAGTTACAAGTAACTCTTGGTGGTAGTTCAAGTGAAGCAGCTACTACAAGTGCTGAACCCACTGGTTTGCACTTGGACAGTAGTTTCATCAATAAGACTTCCTTGAAGGCAATTTCTTCACTGGGAACTCTTGTGTATCCAGTCTTCACTGGTTCACTAAAAAGTGTTTCTCATTATGAAGAAAGAAGTCCCCAGTACCAAGACAAAGGGGCAACAGTGGATGATTTTTGGGATACACTTCCTCAATCAACCACTGTTACAACCACTACTAGTGGGAAATCAGATGACCCCATTAAGTTGGGTGATGGTTTAATGTACCAAGAATTGACGGCTAGAATTGATAAACTGGATACATCTGTTGCAGAAATCAAAGACATGCTGCAACAATTGTTGAAAGCACAAACGGTACCATCCACTGCTACACTATCTCCAACAGCTACTCCATCATCTGCTCCTACTCCAGATGAGCTGTGAAATTTATTTCAACCCCTGCACTATCTTCGAAAGAGTTGATGATGCCAAAAAGGGGGAGAAAAATGACTCTGAGGAAAATCTCTCAGTAACTTTTGCTGAAACATCTGTCAAAGAAAAGGAAAAGGGAGGTGATGAAACCCTGAAAATTCAAGCAGATGATGAAGATACACAAATGAGGATCGTTCAAAGTCAAGTCAATTCAGCTGGTCTCAAAACCACTGCTGATATTAAAAGGGTAAGGGATGAGAGCAGAGCTTTAGTTGAGAAAAAAATTAGTTCTGCAAAAAGGAAAAAGAAGAGGTTGGTACTTCATTAAAGAAGAGTCCTGTTAGAAAAACAAGGCAATCAACCACCACAGCTTCTGCTTCTACAACTAAGCCAGTTACTACTTCAACCACAACTTCTATTCCCACAAAATCACTTACACCTCCACCATTAACAACATCTGTCACTCAAACAACTGCCACCAATACCACATCAAAACACACCACAACCACTGCCATACCTACTAAATCAACCACCACAAACACCACCTGCTGCCATCCTTCATCAAAGAAGGAAACAAAGCAGATGGATGCAGAAATATCAAAAGAAGAACAAGCTTGAAAATAATATATCATGAAGCAGGTTCTTCAGACACTTAGAACAGAACTACAAGAAACAGCAAAATCTCAAGACACTGCTCAAAGTTATCATCACCAGGTCTCAATCTCCAAACTCATCCTTCAAATAAATCTCTCCCAAGAAACCCATTGGATTCAAAAATACTAAAGTGGATGTCTGGTCAAAAGACCCACGTATTGACTTTGCTCAGATCCAATGGTGAAGTGAAGCATATATCAAGGGAAACAACACTTGGCCTGGGTGTTGAAGATTTGCAAGATCTCCTTGAGCTTACACTGTGCAGGGATGAGGATGATACAAGCCCCATTGACTTTGAATTACAATTCAAAGGACAAGTTAGGGAACTTGTGATGAGTAAATAAAAATCCAGAATAATGAAGGGTTTTGGCATCATCTGTTCCAGGGGGAGATTGTTGGGATTGAACCCTACAGAGGAACAGATGATGTAAAGCCAAAACCGGATCACAACAGTGGATTCACAATAAGCAGACGTTTACACTAAGTTCTTCCCTTGACAGTGGTTACCTATCTGCTGATACACTCTAAGTACTGCTCAGAAGAACAACTGATGAACCAAACACTGATGAAACAACTAAAGACTGCTAAAAGACAAACACTGCGCTCTATTTACTGCTGTCTCTTAAGTACTGCTGAAGACTCAAGCTCTGCTCATTCAAAGACTGATCACCTTTTGAAGAAAGCACTGATGTTCAAACAATCAGTACTTAGGCTACAACAGTGGAACGTGAACAGTGTTAAACTTGTTTTGTATTTTATTATCAATCAGTTGTTAGACATCAGTAGTTTTGTATAGAACAGTGTTTATAGGTTGTTAGGCTGTTAGATGTCACTATCATGGTGACGTCAGCTGAGGTACATCAGTGGTTTGGTTTGCCTATAAATATGACAGTACTCTGTACTGTTATATTTGATTCGTTTTGAGAGAGTTCTTCTCCTCAATTCAATCCTTTCATCTTGTGCAACCAACCTTGAAGTATCTGGCTGAGGGGGAGCTTAGTATGTAAGCATATCTGTAATCATTTGATTCTTATTGTAAATCTTTTGACAAAATGTACTGCATATGCTTTCTCAAAACTATTTTCTCCTTTGATTGTGTTTACAAAGTTTGTTATTCATTTCCGCTGCACTTAAAACAGTTCATATCTATTTGATTTGTTCAAATCTCACAAACAAGAACAATCATGAGTGCCTCAGATCCTAACAGATTCGATCATCTCCGACGACCACCACCTTCACCATTATCTCCGTTCATCATCTTCATCGTCGTATTGTTCGACACTGTTCATTGTTCGACACTGTTCATCCACTGTTCATCCATGGTTCCAATCACTTCCGTTCAACGTTCTTTCGTAGTTCTCTTTTATCGCTGTTGTCATTGATAATTGAATTGAAGAAGACGGGTAGTAGTTGTTGTAATTCGGTGGGTTTTGAACGAAGAAGACAGACATACAGACGTTGTTTAGGTTTACTATTATATAATTATAATCATTAGTAATAATATCTTAATCATTACCTTATCATTACTTATAATAGTAATAATAAATATAATAAGTATTCTTTTATAATTTTATCATATTCTAATTAAAAAAAAAAGGGTTTGTTTTGTTTGTGATATCGGTTTGACAGATTTTGAGGTACGGTTCAGAAAGCGGGTTAATTCGCATACAAAGGGTTTGAGTTAGCGATTTCACGGGTTCTCGGTTGGTTTGTGTTTTGAGGAGAAGAACAAAAGTATCAACCACCCACTGAAATTATGGCATTCGTGTTGCATAAACCAGTGGCTCAAGAAATTACCAGAGAAGAGATACTTTCTGTCTTTTGCACTCCTGAATGTAGAGAAAGGGTTGAGGCTTATCATATACACAATGCTGAGCTAATTCAAGATTATCAAGATATAAAAAATAAAAATTTCACATTATCGAAAAATGAAAAACTTTATAAAGAAAAGATTGAAGCTCAACGAAAAGACATCATCAAACTCAAAGATGATGTAAGTGTAAAAACAGCCCATTTTCTAGAAGCTCAGGAGAAAGTATGTATTTTGACTAAGGAACTGGAAGATATCAGAGATAGATATCAAATAAATGAACTTAACATTAAGAAATTTGATTCTTCCAGCAAATTAGTCAAAAACTTGTGTGATCAACAGCTCGCATACAAGGAAAAGAAAGGTTGTGGGTTGGGTTTTAATAAGGCTCCTCCTCCTTATAATGACAATTATACTTATCTGCCAATGACTGAGGAGGAGATGATGAATGAGAGTAACATGACTTATGGTTCCAAAACCAACAAGTCGTCTTCTCATGACAGACAAGTTGAGAAACAGAAGTCTACTCCATTAAATTTTGTTTCCAAAGGCTCAATTGATCCTAACGTTTCATCTTCATGTGCAGATGATATTTCTGAAGTAAAGTGTGGAGATGTTCATGGGAGTGAACCAGTCGTTATTTCAAATATTTCTGAACCTTATTTTGAACCTTATTCTGAACCAACTGAATCTGACATTGCTTTTAGTCGTTCTTTATTTGCGTCGTTTTCTGCTTATGTTTCATCTTGTGAGCCTGTTGTTTTGGGCAAAACTGATGATGTTTGTGTTGATAGTTTGAACAATAAGTGTGGTGATGATTGTTTTTCAGCTAATGTGTGTGATCCTAATGTTTCTAACGTTTCAGTTAATGAAAATGTTACAGGTGAGGTCCCTCAGGACGCATTCAGTGAAACCACTGAAACGACTTCTCAAGAAAATCAAGAGTATCCTGATTCTTCTTCTGAATCTGTCTCAGTGGGTGTCCCTAATGTTGAATCTAGTGGGACCCCATTGGAAACTGTAGATGAAAGCAAACCTAAATCGGATTCACATGATACATGTGTTGATGAAACATGTGTTGATGAAACTTCATCTTCTTCATCTTCTGAAATTAAAACTGAACCTGATTTTGTAAAAGAAGAAAAAGGTGTTGAAATAAATGAGCAGTCACCGATAAATGTTTCTGAAATTAAAGTTAAAACAGAAACTAAATCGTCTATTCAAAATGATCATGATAAAATTGTAAAAGACGAAAAACATCATCCGTCTGAATCTCATGCTTGTGCTAGTTCTGATCAACAGGTACATAAGAACTCAGAAAAGGCACATGGAACACATGCAAAGCAATCAAAGCAAGCTCGTTCACCTAAACCAATCAGATCAGCTACTGCTGCTAGCTCTTCGAATCTCCATACATTGAAGCGACAAACATGTTTCAACTGTGGAATTCCTGGACACATTGCTAGAAATTGTGTTTGTCGTCAAAAGGTGCAACAAAATGCTAATATTCACTCTTGTGCTGGTGTTTGTGAGCCGGTTCACAACACGCAAAAGGAGCCAAAAAGAGCAGATCAAAGTCGAGTATATAAGAAGTCTGCTCATCAAGGGCAATCACGATCTCATAAGGCTCGTAACAAGGTGAATGAAAGATCCAATCAGGAAGATAAGATAAAGAATGGTGCTCATAGCAACAAGAGTTCTGCAAACAGCAAATATAAGCACCCAAATTTGTTTTCGTCTGAAAGTCAAGTGCAGGCGCATCCAACACGAAGAGGACCGGTTTGTCCTTCAGGGTCTGCAAGAGCAAATCCAGCTGATCAGAATGCTTTCTACATAAAGAGACAAACATGCTTCAATTGCAGCATTGATGGTCACATAGCTCGGAACTGCACACATCGTCCCTACGTACCATATTATATGCTAAATCGGAGGGTTACACCAAAGGACAACTACCATTCTAAGCCAATGAAGGTATCTTCACCTAAGGCAATGAAGAATGTGAATCCCAAGGTTAAACCTTCTGATGGGGATTGGAATGCTGCTAAAGCAAAAAGAAAACAAGCTTTGAAACCTACACAAATTTCAAAAAATAACAAGGTTGATAAGCCAACTGTTTTGCCAAAGGCATCTAAGGAACTAGAAAAGCCTAAACAAATTTGGAGAGCAAAACACAAAGCAGCAATGTCTCCAATCCTTGAAACGAAAGGGGACTTGTGTTTGAAGGAAGTGTCTTACTTTGATGCTTCAGGTAAACCCAGGACCACGATGGCCTGGGTACCCATGTCTTACTAATCTCCTTACCTTTCAGGAACAACCAAGGAGGAGCTGTTGACAATCTCTGGAATGTTGATGGCGGTTGTTCCAGAGATAAAAACAGGTAACATTTCACTGTTGCAAAAAGTTCAAATTTTTTTTACAGATGATATGTTTCCTTTGGAGGAGATAAAAGAAGTAAGAAATGATCAGCAAAAGGTACCGTTTAAATTCAGTACTTTGATTTGAATTTTGATTAGTCTTCAATCTGATGACATAACGGTTAAACAAAAATATTTTCTCTTTTTCTTAGTTTATAACTTTGTACATAAAGTGTCCTTTCTCTAGTAAATAGTAAATTTGCGCAAAAATGCAAGATTTATGCACAAATTTAGGGGGCGAGAGGAACATATAGATAGATATAGAGTTTAGGGGGATAAAACTCAGAAAAGAAAAATACAAAAAGAGTTTGCTGTAAATATGTATTGTTCAGGGGGAGAAAATAAGAAAAATACAAAAACATTTGAAAAATAAAAAAGCCAAAAAGAAAAATTGCATGATATGGGAAGTGAAATAAATGTTCGTGTTAAAGGGTTTGACTAACACATGTAAGGTGCCATAGCTGAAAAGACTAGGATCTACTGTAATATGTCGATAGGCTTGACGCTCAACATGATAAAAGATACTAAGTGATATAAACATAACGAACTATGTATCATGTGGGTAATATACCAACGGCGTATGATTTTATGGTCTTAAATCTTGCGTTGATAGATAGCCAACATCTGAGGTTTCGGGTCTTTATATTGTTGAATCATCCGGGGATATCTTGGCTGTCCTTCTGTTCAGAACTAAAATTGTACATGACCCCAGGAAAGAAAGTCACTTGGAATTAGCTCATTTCTATTTGAATGTCTGTATGTTGTCCCGATACACACAATTTTGATCTGATTCTGAAATCTTCTCTGAAAAAGTCGTGTACCTCCTCTGCTGCATCCAGATATATGCTGACCTGGAGGTGTTAGGCAACGACAGCTTCTGCTGCATCCGGATACATGCTGACCTAGCTGTACGTTGTCGCGCTATAGATCTAATACACCCGAAAGAGGCCCTCAAGTGCCCAAAAGAAACCCAAGAAACCTATATCAAACTGAGAAAAACTCATTTGATCTGTATATTATACCATCTCTGCAAAAGATCTATTCTGTTCTCTTCTCAACCTATTCCTAGTTAAGATTTCAGAAATCTGGATTGGACTTGTGAAATATGTGGTAGGGAAGATACTTGCATGATAGAGTGTGCTGTTTATATTTCCAGGATTTGATTAGTATTTATTTGGGTGTTCATTGTTAAGAAATCAAAACATGATAAAACAGATTATATGCAGACCTAGATACAGTCAGGATATCTTAAAGGATGACATCAGTATACTCACCTGCTACGATGAATCGTTGTGCTTACCTTAATCGCGGGGGTATGCCTTGGAATGGGACACATGGGTATGATAGTATAATATTACCTAAAGCATATCACGAAGTTGAAAAATTGAAAGTTGAGCGTTAAAGTTTAAGTGGACAAACATATTGGTAATCGCATAGACCAGTTTGATTAGGCTCGTACTGAAAAGTGTTCCTTAGTCTGCCTGAGAATGAATTTTGATCCCATTGCAATTGTAATTGTATATTATGGTAGTTGTTTATATTTTGAGTTTTTATTTGTTTTAATTCTTAATATTAAAAAAATTAAAAAATACAAAAATACAAAATAGTATCTTGCTTTTCTATAAAACCAAAAATCCAAAAATAGAGTGTTTATTTGTTTTCTTAAAAATTAAAAATATAACCGTTCTTGAAGATTTGACTGATCATCAAAAGTTGAAAGAATTTAAATTGTGAAAGCTGAGTATAAGTACTTGGTTGTACCTAGTGTTCATATGGTACTCTCCCTGTTGCATAAGAAATGTTTGCTTATGAGTTTGTGAGCATGTGCAGAATTTGATTTCAATCAAGAACAGGGGTTGATGAAGACTGAGATGCTGTTAGTTGCTGAAGAAGCCTGAAGCAGCACAACAACAAGATGTACCTGAGTCAGAAGAACCGGATACGAAACGCCGTCTGACAGTGAAAGTACATTTGAAGAAGTACCGTGAACCTGCTTGAAAGAGAAAGATTAAAGAAGAAAAGAGTTGTTGAGAATCCTCCTCTCACATTCTTTTTAACAAGATTTTCAAGCAAAGCTGATCGAGATCCTGATATGAAGCTAACCACAAGAGCTGAAGAAAGAGACCCAGTGCTGAGAGTTCAGAAGTCAAGAACTTCCACAACATCTGCAGCATAGCGACAACCATAGACTTCGTTGAAGACGTTGCTGAATTCATGCTATGAAGACAATTTGATGGCATCAGTCTAGGGGGAGATTGTTAGGCCCTAAAGTGTGAGACTGACGCATCAAATTAACACAACGGGCTATGGTTACAAACTGGGCTTTACTGGGTTAGTTTATATTAGGTTGTGGACCTTTATAGGTCATGTGGGCCAAGCAGGCCCAAGGGGAGCCCATGTAGGGAATTGGGCTTGAGTACGTATAAAAACAAGTTTCTAACTTGTTTTTAGGTTGGAACCTCCTAGTTACAGAAATTCTAGAGAAACAGAGAGTGGGAGGCGATTTGGTTGTGAGCACTTGTACTAGACGATTTTGCTTTGATAGTAATAGAATCGTGTGCAAGTGTTGAAAGTGATTCGGTGTGTTCTTCATATTCGGTTCGTACTTTCATATTTCTTCGGTTTATTCTTGAATCACATCAAGTTTGGATTCCGCACAAACTTGGTGTTGTTTGATATCATTGAAAGATCCGGTTATACGGGACTTACATATAAGTATATGAAGCGCCATTGGTGCGTCCACCGTACCTCCATTACATTGTTCACATTTTGCTATTGTTGCCACTATCGGTTCGTACACATGATAAATCTTACTGTGGTTTTCATGCACTGAATTTCATAATTATTGTTGGACCATTTATGTGACCCTAAACGTCAGTAAAAGTAGTTCATCTTAGTTTACAGAGGCAGAATCAAAGTAAACCGAGTCACAAACAGCTTGTTCCTTTCAATCTCTTTTCTATTAACACTTTTCTGAGACTTTACACATGTTTCTAACAAGATTTTGGCTGCACCTTGTCTCACATACAATGATCACTGTCCGCTTCAAATGAAACACCACAACCCCTATTTATAGTTGTAGCCTGTTCGATTGAATGACATGGATTGCTTCAAGCGAACGCACATAATTGTGTTTCAAGCGAACATGTAAGAACTAGTTTCAAGCGAACAAGAATCTGTTGGTTTCGCTTGAACATGACATGATGTCATTTCAAGCGAACTACCTTACATTTACATATCAAACCCTAAATCTAACCATCTAGACCTAAGACTTGATTAAAACGTAGTCAACAGACATTCAGTGCACCAACAGACTCCCCCTTGGATGTTGACGAAGTCCTCAGCGTCAAGTCTTCAATCTTGGTCTCTTTCCAAATTATCTTGTCATTGTAAAACTCTTTATAATCTTTATCTTCAAACTTTAATCTTCAATCTCCCCTTCGAGTTGTTGATCCAGAATCTTGAATCTCTCTTTCACAAACTCCCCCTCTCGGAATGCTAGGACTTGAATTCTGGTTCAAACTTTAACGGTTTGTTGCCATGGAAATTCCTGTATAATCTCTACCCAAATATAAGATATATGATAACAATAGTTTTAATCCAAACTTACCATTTAACTTCCAGTGTTAGAAATCCACTTAAGTATTCAGGTCCAAGTTAATGACCCTGATTACTCAATTTATCTACCAAGTCCAACTTAATGACCTTGGTTGATCAGAGACAATTCACACTGACTTTTCGTTCAATTTGTTTCTGAAAATTTACAAGTTTCAAATTAATGAACTTGCTTAAACTTTTCAACTTCTCAAACTTATCAAGATCAGCTCACGACTCATCCTCCAGTCCAGAAATCTCCTGCATCTGCTTTCAACTTTCGAATCCGAAGATCAACTCTCCACTTTGGTTTGTCAAAAATAAAGCAAAAATGAAAAATCTTTTTGGATTTTTAATAAAGCTTCTAAACTAGGAATGAAATACAGAACTAAAATGTAATGAAAGTAAACTATTTACAAACATATTTTTGATGAGCGTGTTAGGGAATCATAAATGCTATTCGACAAATCACAAGTACCATTAAGCTGTGATTACATACTCAGAATTAAACAATTCGCTTAGATTGTCGATATACTGATCCACTTAAATTCTCACACAATTTTCAATCTGTCCAGGATACGGATTTAGTGTTTTAGAGACTTAAACTTATACGTGTGTCCCACCTCTTGAATATACTCCCGTATCCAGATCCCAATATTCAGTCTTACAGGCAATTATAACACGAATGATATCTGTACAGGGTTAATAAATTATGTAGAATCATGAGAGCTCAGGTCAGAACTACCGTTCAGCAGAGAGATCATGACTCAACTTGGGTGTGTCCCCTTTAGAGGATCTTTTTTATAACACCATTGCTAAGCAATTTTATTGTCTTATCATATATGCTGAGGGTGATGCTATGTTTCAAGCATTTGCAAAAAGTATTATTCGAGGACTAGGTCAGAACTTCCATTCAGCAGAAGTCCCGGAATAATACCCCAGATATCACTGAGTATAAAAACCTAGTATATCAGAAAAAAAATCTTTCAAACGAGATTTCAGGGGTTACCTATATATCCAAGTAGTGTTCCCCACGAAATAAGTAAGTAAAGATTTAGATTTATATCCCGAACAAACCTACTAAATGTGCAAAAACCTATCGGCATATCATCAGCGAGACTGTTTAATCTTTTAAAACATTCCATTTCTTTAGCATACTGTGACTGTCAAGCCGATGTACTATCATTTTCCCTTTTTACACAAGCTCTTTTTCTGGTTTTCTATTGTTTTTGTATTTTGAAAATATTTCATATTTTTGTATTTTTGTCATTTTTATTGTTTTTGTATTTTCTGAAATATTACCCTATACTCCCCCTAAATACCAAAACAAGTAAAAAATCAACAAACCATTGCAGATTGCTTCTCAACATCATCTACAATGTCTCCTTCATCAACGCCAATGATCTCCTCGGACACCGATAAAAGCTTCATACCATTCAATTTTAACAAATACTGAAAACGTGCTTTATCAAAAGCTTTGGTATGTAAATCAGCTTTATGATCATCAGTGTGGATTTTCTCAATTCGTATCAACTTCTTCTCAAAACAATCTCTAATGAAGTGATGACGAATCTCTATGTGTTTCGTTTTAGCGTGATGAACTGGATTTTTAGTAATATTAATTGCTGCCTCATTATCAACAAAGATAGGGGTGTTTAGAAATTGCAAACCGTAGTCGCGCATCTGTTGCTGGATCCACAAGATCTGTGAGCAGCAACTGCTAGCAGATACATACTCCGCTTCCCATGTGGATAAAGCCACAGAGGTTTGCTTTTTGCATTGCCAAGTGACCAATCGTGATCCAAAAAACTGGCACCCTGCTGTTGTTGATTTAGCATTAACTTTGCAGCATCCGAAATCGGAATCGGAATACCCTTTGAGCGTAAAATCGCCTTCCCTTGGATACCACAACCCCAATGATGGAGTTCCTTTCAGGTAGCGTAATAGCCTTTTCACAATCACCATATGCGAAGCTCTCGGGTTAGATTGAAATCTTGCTGCGAGGCAGGTTGGGTACATGATATCGGGTCTTGAAGCTGTCAAATACATCAGCGATCCGATCATGGAACGATGCATCGTTTCATCTACCTTCTCTCCGGTGAGATCAGGGTTTATCCCATGATTCGTTGCTAATGGGGTGGTTGCTGGAGTAGAACCTGACATCCCAAATTTCTCCAAGATATCATGAACGTACTTCGTTTGATGTATGAAAATTCCTTTGGGTAGTTGATCAACCTGCAGGCCCAAAAAGAATTTCATCTTACCCATCGATGACATTTCCAATTTATGCCTCATAACTCGTTCAAAATCTTTGCATAGATCCTCATTTGTTGACCCAAATATAATGTCGTCCACGTATATCTGAACAATCAGAAGATGACCGTCGACCTCTTTAGGGAAGAGAGTGTCATCCACTTTTCCACCAATGAAACTGTTGGCTAGTAGGTGTTGAGACAATGTCTCGTACCAAGCTCTCGGGGCCTGGTGTAAACCATACAGCGCTTTATCTAGTAAGTAGACCTTGTCTTTGTAGATTGGATCGGTGAAGCCCGGTGGCTGACCGACATAAACTTCCTCTTTAACCTTCCCATAGAGAAAATCCGATTTTACATCAAGCTGATAAACTTTGAAGTTTTTCCAAGACGCAAATGCTAGAAAGATTCTGATAGCTTCTAGTCGAGCTACAGGAGCATACACTTCGGTGAAATCTATCCCCTCCTGTTGACTGAAACCCTGGACTACGAGTCGAGCTTTGTTACGAACCACAACTCCTCTATCATCTCTCTTACACTTGGACACCCACTTGGTGTTTATCTTCCTCTGACCATCTGGCAAATCCACTTACTTCCACACTCCCATCTTTTCGAATTGACTCAGTTCCTCCTGCATTGCATTGACCAAAGAATCTTCTGTAAGAGCCTCTTTGTAAGTCCTTGGTTCAACCTGCGAGATAAAACAACTCAATGAGAATTCAGTTTGCAAATGAGCAACTGTTGTATAAAAACATGTAAGCCCTTTATCAAGCTGTCTTCGAGTGCGAACTCCTGTCTGCAATTCTCCAATGATCAATTCCTCTGGATGATATGAAAGAGTTCGTGGCATTACTTTGCCTGGAATATCTACATCACCTACCAGATTAGTAACATTCTGATTTGCATCATGTTCACTGACTGGGTTTGTTTGACTAGAGATCTGAATTTGCTCCCCCTCAGAATCTGAATCACCATGATCAAATACTGGCATGTTCTCAGATTCTTGATTATCATTCTGTGCCGACTGATTATCTTGAGCAACTTCATTTTGTTGGACATCATCATGTTCACCAGCATTGCTTGGACCTGCTTCATCATTATTTGAAGCTCTTTGCGGTCTTCTTGAATACTCAGCTGGAAACCTTTCCGGCGATTCTTCATACTCTCTTAGAATATCCAACTCATCAAAGAAATCTTCTTCTTCCTTTTCTTCTTCCATGTCAAACGAATCCCACAATTTATCGTAATTAAAACGCCATGAGTCACCTGGATTTTGAGGCGGCATAGTATACCCCTGACACTCAACATGTTGTGCTTCGATGATTTGCTTCATACTTGGAACAAAAACACGTCTTTGTGGACTTGAGTAACCCACAAATATTCCTTCGATACTCTTTGGACCAAATTTACCAAAAGGTTCTAGAACTGTACAAGGAGACCCAAACGGTTCTAAAAACATTAGGTTCGGTTTGCGGTTATTGATCAATTCAAAGCATGTCTTGTTGAATTTCTTTACAGTGAGAACCCGGTTGAGTGTATAGCATGCGGCGGAAACTGCTTCTGCCCAAAAATTTATCGGTAGCTTTGAATCAGCAAGCATTGTTCTAGCCATTTCGATTAGCGTCCTGTTTTTGCGTTCTGCTACTCCATTCTGCTGCGGAGTGTACGGAGCACTAAACTCACGCAATATACCTCTTTCATCACAATATTCTTCCATTTTGTTGTTCTTGAATTCAGTACCATTATCACTTCTGATTCTTCTAATACGCCTTTGGTACAGATTTTCAATCTTTCTGAACAACGCCATCAAATTGTCAAACGTTTCATCTTTCGACTTCAAGAATGATACCCACGAAAATCTGGAATAATCATCAGTAACCACAAGACAGTAGAGATCCCCCGTAATACTTTTGACGTTTACTGGGCCAAACAGATCCATATGTAGTCTCTCTAACGGTCTGGAAACTGAATTGACTTGCTTTTTAGAGTGTGACTTTTTCTTCTGCTTGCCTTTGACGCAACTAATGCACTCCCCTTCCAGATGAAAACCTTTGATATTAACTCCAAGAACCAAATCATTGTGCACCAAGTGATTCATTTTTCTAAGATGTATATGCCCCATCTTCCGGTGCCATAACTTCGATTCTTTCTCTGTTGCTCTAGACACAAAACAATGAGACTGACCCGTGGTTGTAGTAGCTACGCTCATGTCCAACACGTACAGATCCTTGATTCTTGGTGCCCTCATGATAATCCATTCTTCAGGGATAACAAATCCTGGCTTCAAGATCAAACATTCTTTGTCTGTGAAGTGAGTGGTATACATCCTGTCACAAATCTGCGAAATGCTTAGCAGATTATTCTCCAGCTCAACAATGTAATTAACTCTCTCAAACGTAACAATCCCATTGGACAACGTTCCTTCACCAACAATTCTACCACCTTGGTTTCCTGCGAATCCCACGTAACCTCCATTGAAATTTATAACATCATACAACAATGCAGTCTTCCCTGTCATATGTCGAGACGCTCCGCTATCCATAATCCATCTTGAAATAACTCTCGGAAGTTCCTGCACATATCACAAACAATTCAATAAAGATGCCGATTCATGCTTCACAATTACCAACTAGGAAGCTCCGGCAAGTCCAAAATCTTTAGTGAGATTTTGATGCCACCCAAGCCTCTTTTGACTCGGGTAACTTGACTTTAATGTGAGTTTTAGCAGTGTAAAGTGGCGGAAAATTTTTATCATTCATTTTCAATCTTTCATCTGATCCAACCTCAACCTTTTTGTATAAGAAAAACTCATCTATTTTAAGTTGACCGGTTGGTTGATTTTTCTTTTGAACATTCTTCTTCTCAGATGGAGTAGAAGATTGTTTCTCCAACTTTTCATAATAATCCAAAGGAACATTCATCTTTACCTGTGTGGTAGACGACGATTATTTTTCCAACTCTGAATCCTTTGGTTTTTCAACAACTTTTGGCTTCCATGTTTGTTGAGATGATGCAACCCGTTTATAAAATTTGTCATTTTTAGTTACCAAGTTCTTAACAGGTTCAATTTTGACTTTTGTTTTCTCATTTTTCAAAATTTTCTCAACAACCATTTGAGATTTGCCTTTTGCTTCAACCTTCTTCTGTCGATTCTCAACAACTTCAGTCTTAGGCTTGGAGTTGATGCAATTTCTTGCAATGTGACCAACTTTGTTGCATCTAAAACATGTACGAGTATCAACTACGCGACTTGTGCCTTCAGACTGAGGTTGAGAGGCCCTCTTCGCAAAAAATTCTTCATTTGTTTTCGAAAAAATTTCATTTTCCTCATCAGAAAGTGAACTTGAACCGTTCACAAACACCTTCTTTTCAGCAAACCTTTTGTTTTGAAAACTCCTTTTCTGATAACTCTTACCACCCAGATAACCACCCGACCAATTGTTTCGATTGTTGTTATAAAACCTCGGTGGAACTACAGGTTTCTTGTAGTAAGCTTTATCTTTCTCAAAATTCATTTGCCTTTTTGTTTGTTTTAAACTCTTTACTTCAGACAAATCGATTTCAACCATCTTGAACACATTTGTCAATTTTGAAACATTTACATTCTCCAGAGGAAACTCAGAATCCGAGTACAACTTATCAGATCCAGCCATCTTGTACATCACAAGACCCGGTTCATCACCTAAGTTGTTTTTGGATTTTGTTTCGGAATGTATTTATTCAAGAAACATTCATCATCTCCAGCTGAATCACTATTCAAAACACTTTCAGCTGTGCTTTTAACAATCTCTGTCTGAACACAATCATCAGATGATGAAGAAGAAAATGTAACATCAATTGAATCAGGAAGTTTCACTTCATTTTCTTCCTCAAGATTAACCAACCCAGATTGCTTTTTCGAATAATTTTCAAGAACAGGTGGTGGAACTTGATGAAACCCGAACCCAGTTCCATCACAGTATACATCTTCGCCTGCTTTGTCTTTCCCGATGGGATTGGGAATAATGTGTTGCAAAACAAAGCTTGCAGAGCTGTAACTGTTCAATTTCAAATTGATCCGTTCATTCTCAATCTTGGCTTCTTCAAACTGAAGTTTCAATTTAGCAATCTCATCTAATTGTTTGTTTATTAATTCTTCTTTGATTCTCAAAACACATTGCAATTGGCAATTTTCTTTATAAGTTTTACCATTTCGATCATCATTATCTTTAATCGTGCTTTTAAGCTTCTCAAATTTTTCAGTGATCTGACGACTTTCAAGAACTAACCTTTCATTTTCTTTCCTAACCTTTTCCTGATCAATTTTATCAGTTTCAATTTTGTTAGTTAATTCTTTTAACCGTTCAGTTGAAGCTTTCACCATTTTGTCACGATCAAGAATTCGATCCTCAACACTTTTGACTTTAGCAGTCAGATCTTCAATCTTCTTACCTTTGAGATAAGTGTTTGTACTACAAACCTTGCATTCTTTGATGCAATTTTTGCAGTCAACATCACCAATGACCTTCTTACCTGACTCAGTCGTTAACGCGTTTGAACTGACTTGGCTTTTAGACTCAGAAACGGATATAGAATCTACCTCAATTGCCTTAGCTGCCAGCACCTTGTCAGCCATCTTTCCCATGTTTTCAGCATTCACTCCTGTGTCGTGTCAATGATCCCAATGTCAATCTTCTTTAACTTCTCTTTCTCTTCTTTCTCCTTCTTTTATTTCTCTTCATCTTCACCGCTTCCCCACCATTTCTTCTGCCAATAATCATCTTCAATTTTATACTCTTGGATTATGGTTTCCAAATCAAGAGTTTTATGATCAACAACAATGTTTCCATAGGGGTCAAGATAACACTCCTTGTCTGGATCCCATCTATTTGCTCTTTTTGCCTCAGAAAAGATACCAGATATTCTGATCATTTTGTTTATAGCTAACTGCTTTCTGTAACCATACTTTTGTTCTTCAGTTCTGTCATCTTTCCAAGGAACAGGTTCAGATTTTGCCATAAATGCATATCCAACCGCATCCTCCTCAGGTAACAACTCGCTCCAGTCGTAAACTTCATCGTCGTGAATCACCGCAAGAGCTCTAGATTTTTCTTTGTTATCCTCAAGCTGCTTCATCCTTGGCGGTTCTGATTTATTCTAATGATAAATCGCCTTCTTGTAGTAATCTTCTATGAACGGGTTTTCAGATTCATCAGCATACGCGTTTCTGCATTCACACTTAAAGTGACCTTTCTGTTTGCACTTGAAGCATGTCACCTTAGACTTATCAAAGCCCAACTTGGTAGATGGTCCACCAATTGACTTTCTCCCGGTTATCTCCATGAAACGCTGTGCTCGACGAACTGCACTGGCCATGCACCACCTTATGTCGATTAGTTCCATCTCCTCAGGATCTATCTGATCATAATCTTCTTTCGTTAGGTTGGTGTTGCCTATCTTCCCAGCTACAAGAATTTCATAAGATTCTAGCACAGAGGCTAGGAAAACCATCTGTTGTTTGGCAGACTCCTCACTGAAGTTCTGAGCGTTCTTTAAGTCTACAGCGATGTTACATTGAAATAAGTTCTTTGCATCAGACTGGTTTGAATTTGATGAAGACCCACTGTGATATCCACTGTGATAACCATTGCTTTGACTTTCTTTGCTTGTTGTGGAAACATTCTTAGCAAAAAACGCAGTCTTGGGAGATGTATTCTTTGGCATCATATTCTTTGGATAATACAAATCCAAGTTCTGCTGATAAGACGAATGATTGACTTTGTGTGTCTTCTTCAATTCCAACTCGTGACTCTCTAGTCTCTCAATCAACAAGTCTACTGTCAACTCTTCTAGTGGCTTGATAGTATTCTTTAGCATCAATGCATAATATTGCCAATCCATCTCATCTGGTAATGCATCAAACAATTTGTCAACTAGCTCTTCTCGAGAATAGAAAATATCATGTCTCGCGAGTTCCAGTTTCAGATGCCTAAACCTTTCTATAATTTTACAAACTGATTCATTCTTTAAACACCCAAACAAATCAAACTCTTTTCTAAGTAGTTTCTTTTTATTTTCCACAATTTCTTCGCTTCCTATACGTTTGTTTTTCAATTTGTTCCAGAGATCTGTAGCACTAGAGTATTCGATCAAAGATATTATATCTTCTCTGACGGACTGAAACAGCAACGCAATAGATTTCTGCTCAGCAACAAACAATTCTATCACCTCATTTGTTGTTAAGGTTTCACCTTTCTTGTTTCCATTTTGGTATCCATTTTTTAGACTCTTCCAGCTAGGAAAAGCAAAGGCCATTAACCAATCTTCAAACTTCTTAGCCCACCGACTGTATTTTTCGATAGCCATCAACTTCGGGGGTTTATTGTATGTTCCGAAAGCACTTTTAACCTCCAATGCATCCGGTAGCTTTTTCTTTGAATTCGTCATGTTCTCATTGGTGTTACTAGAAGAAGTATCATTTCCACCATCTCCAGCAAACGTAAAGACATCATAAAACGGATTGAAATCATCCATCTTGTACGTACCTGAAAAATCAGCAATCACTTAGAAAATTTTAAGTTTTGAAAAATAACAAGTTCAAACGAGATCACTTGAAGCGAAATAGCTTCAAGTAGAAACAGCAACTTTCAAGCGAACTCAGATGATACAAGTTCAAGCGAACTCAAATAACGAAAGTTCAAGCGAACTCAACTCAAACGAACTCACTGAATATTTTCAAGCGATCACAGACTTTTAAGCGAACACAAGAATTATCTTAGTTCGCTTGAAAATACACAAGTATTTCAAGCGAGTTGTTCAAGCGATCAATGTATTTCAAGCGAATGATCAAGGTATTTCAAGCGAACATACAAGTTCGTTCAAGCGAACAATGTATGTCAAGCGAATGACGTCATCTTTTTCACGAACAATTTCAAGCGGACAATCGATTTTGATCAGTTTTAAGCCGTATTTTAGTCCAAAACTTTCAAGGATTAGTTAACTATGTATTTCGCTTGATATATATCAGTTTCAGGCCATTTCAACCGTGAATTATGTCCGAATCAGAAAAGAAAGGAGTAGAAGTAAGAAAATCTGGTAGTATCAAGCTGTAATGGTATGAACTCCTTGTCCTGAGCTCTGATACCACTAGTTGGACCGTTTGCGTGACCCTAAACGTCAGTAAAAGTAGTTCATCTTAGTTTACAGAGGCGGAATCAAAGTAAACCGAGTCACAAACAGCTTGTTCCTTTCAAAGTCTTTTCTATTAACACTTTTCTGAGACTTTACACATGTTTCTAACAAGATTTTGGCAGCACCTTGTCTCACATACAATGATCACTGTCCGCTTCAAATGAAACACCACAACCCCAATTTATAGTTGTAGCCTGTTCGCTTGAATGACACGGATTGCTTCAAGCGAACACACATAATTGTGTTTCAAGCGAACATGTAAGAACTAGTTTCAAGCGAACAAGAATCTGTTGGTTTCCCTTGAACATGACATGATGTCATTTCAAGCGAACTACCTTACATTAACATATCAAACCCTAAATCTAACCATCTAGACCTAAGACTTGATTAAAACGTAGTCAACAGACATTCAGTGCACCAACAATTATGTATGCATCCATAATTACATAATTCCTTGCATAGTCCACACAGTGCATTTTATAATGTCTAGGGGAAGAAAAACAATGAACGAACCTGTGATAATTGTGACTAGACCACCATAGGGTCCTTTTAATTAAATCAATAAATGATATTTTTAAATAGACAACCAAGGAGTCTTTTCAGCTATATCATCACATGCCATTCTTAACCAAATTCTGAATCAATCTTTTTAACTAGTCCACCCAATGGGTCTCTTTTGAATTATGGAATAGTCCTATATAATCCAAGGGTCATAACTATTACGTAGAAGCCCATTTATGATTTAAGGTAGTACCTTTGGATATCCTACTATGAATCCCTCATATGAAGATATGGAGGATTCTACGAGGATCTGGATAATGAAATAAATCAGATTACACGAAAATACAACACACATAAAACATAATCACGAAATCACATAATTGTTTAACTTGATCTTTAATTTGTTATCATTTTGTTAAATTGTTGGTTTACTTGAACACGAGTATTTAAAGCACACCAGGAATCCAATCCGTGGATTTCATTTAGCACTTTAAATATTTAAAAAATCTAACTATGAAGATAGGAAGATCTTAATAGGAATTCGGCTTTGTCCTTATTGAATCGTATTGTACGTATTAAGGCATACATGGAATTCAATTAAGGGCTCCGATTTGAACGATAATCATCCACAAAGATCTAATTTTGAAGATAAGAAGATCCTATATGGATTTTGGAATTCGAAGAGCGGGAGACACTTAGAAACCTTGCACTAGATGTGCTTAAGTCGATACACGAGGTAGAATGCTCATGAAGTTGAGGTGCTAGCTATGCCAAGGCGACATATGAAGCAGAATTTTAAGGTTAAGTCAATGTATGACCAAAATGTTTTTGAAAACTATGCACGGGGTTCTTTTAGAAATGTGTTTAATGTTTTTGAAACCTTACATAATACTTTTGAAATCATAAAGTAGGTGTATTAGATAAGTATATTTATAAAATGTTTTAAAATCATGCGAGATGAATTTTTGAAATTATGTAAAAGGTTTTTGATAACATGGATGATGCTTTTGAAATCATGCACTTGATATGTTAAATAAATATACTATGTTAAAAATGTTTTCAAACTATATAAAATGTTTTTTTTTTTTTTGAAATCATGAAGGTTGTTTCGAAAACCGATACTATGTATGCTGTTATGAAAACCAAAATGAAATGATATGGGTATGACATCGGAAAAAAATACCCTTAGTTATCTAACAAAGGATTTAAAGTGATTACTCAAAATGTCAATTATATTCTGTACTTCGTTTCTTATAATGAAATGAGTACTTAGAATTTTCAAGGAAATCATGAGCGATTACAAGAACAGGAGAACTTCAAGAGTAGTTTGTAAAGAACATAGTTCTTTGGTGTAGGTATTGTAGGGGTATGCCATACACACATGTAACTACACTTGTACATCAAAATTGTGAACAATGATTTATTTATAAACCAAACAGTTCGTTTCACAGTTCAAGAAAAACAAAAGAAACAAAAGCATAAGATTTAGATTATTCAAAATAACAGCATCTTTTAATCAGCCAAAGGCTCATCCGTGGGTCAGACTTGCATTGACAATCTTTGTGAATTTGTTCCTAAAATGACCCATCTCACCACAGTTATAGCACGATCCAGGTAGAAAGCGAGCTTGAGCAGGGTTGGCTTGAAATTGAACAGGGTTCTGAATAGCTTGGTTTAGCACAGTGACAGAACGACAAACTCTTGCCATATGGCCAATAAGTCCACAGTTGGAACATGTTCGGCATTTGACACTGGCATGGTGATGGAGGTTACACTGATTGCACAAAGGGGTTGTTCCCTTGTACGACTTCTTGGCTGGTGGTGCTGCCACCTGGCTAGGTCCCGCTTGATTTGGTGCAACGGCTGGAGGATTCTTTGAAGCTTTACGTTTCTTTGATTTTCGTGAAGGCTTGGCTTCTGTTTCCTTTGGTGATTCTCGGGTAGCTTCATCATTGAGACGAGACATGGCGACAGCCAATTCAGCAGTCTTCTGGACTACTACGCCTATTCGTTGGGCAATTTTGGTAGCCTGCTCGTACATCTGAGTGTCGCTGCGATGAAGACACATCTTGAAGGACAAGGAAAACATAGGAGGAAACAAGTGAGATGTTATCGGATAATCAAAACAGAATGGCAACACATAAAAATGGTGATCATTTGTTTGTTACCTAAGGCAAACAAATGTGACTGTGACTAAACAAAGTAAGCGGGTCATATTAATGTATCGCGAAGACATGCTTTAGCCTATAAGTGGACACTCACCCCAAGAGTTCCCAGGTAAGAGTGACTGGTCCGATTATGTGGATTTGTACGAACACTCTAGCCTTAGACAGAAAACTCAGGATACAGGCATTCACTCTTCCAGATTGCACGTGTTCACATTATAAGACCCAAACTTTGACGAGATTTTGAAAACTTTGAGGGTCCAAAACCTTATAATAAATCATCCTAGAACAGATGATTGTTTTTCAAAGCGGATTTGAAATTTGTGTTCTTGTTATGGTTGTCACCTAAAGATAAGTGACGGTATTGTTTTAAGATCTAAACACAAGGATCTTGTGTTAGGGTCCTAGGAAGGTTATAGACTAGGTCAAAGCATTACTAATTACCAAATTCCCTATAACCATGAGCTTTGATACGAACTCTTCTGTCACACCCCGACCTCGTAAAACAACAAACAGCGTCAGAAACGTCGGGGAGTGTCGTAACAGAATTATTGTTTCACAACACATGGTAATTGAAATTTTGTTTTATTGAATTAAAAGAGGTTACAATGTCTTAAAAACAAAGAGACATAACATAATTAACTAGTCTTGCATCTTTTATTGTCACTAAGGCCCAAGTCCGCCTAAGTGTATCTTGATCAATCCTATGTAGCATCTCCTGAAAACACATGTGAAAATAGGTACGTCAGCATAAAAATGCCTGTGAGATACATAGGTTTTATTAAAATAGGATTCATAACTTGTAAGTTTAAAGAAAATGTTTAACAAAAGCTAGTCATGAACCTTAAAAATATTTTCTTTTATAATTCATACAATATTTATAAGAAATCAGATGATATAAAAGAAAGATGCATGGTTAAATGAAAACCAAGTAAAATGAGTTTGTATAAAATATGGTGTTTGTAAAACAATGTTTCATGAAGATATGATATTTGTGTAAAATGTAATATGTCTAACTTGAAATGGTTTAAATAACGCTACGATATGTAATATCATAAAAGCACTTATATATAGAAAGTACATGCGGCGTATCCACCATGCTTTTATCATATTACACACGCCTCGTTAATTAAATCACTTACCCAAACAAACCACCAAATGAACTGTTTAAACCAATGTCAAAATGTTTATGTGTAAACAATGTCAAATGCCAAATGTAAATCATGTTCATGTATAACCAAATGTAATGTATAGTGAATAAAAGCACTTACTCAACCCTATAAGAATGAAATGTACAAAGCAATGTATTTGATAAATCATAATTTAAATCAAAAGTTATATTTTGTAAAAATAAATGCATGCTTTACTGATACAAACATCTATGCGGTATTGTTCTAACGCCTACATTCAAGCCTTGCGACTGTGGCGACAAACGCTTAAAAAAAATAAAAGTTCATCTAAATTCAGAATATCAAATTCGCTCATTCCTTCCACGCAAACAAACCTAGGATTTCAGGAACGTGAGTTGTCAATTCCTATGGTACCACTACCTAATAACGAACGGCATGATCGGTGTTAATGAATGTATTTATGACCTGTTAAACAATCCAAATGTCATACCAAATGTAAGCATGTTATATGAAAATAATGTACTAAATATGCTAAATGAACATACAAAGTAAAAATGTAAAACAATGTGTCCATATGCTGAGTGAACATATGCAACAAAAATGTAATATATGAAATCAATGTGTTAGCATGTTAATAAAACATACATAGCAAAAACATAGAAGAAATCATGTACTATATGTGTACTAATGAACATAGCAAGTATAAGTTATGAAAACATGAAAAGCACGAAAGTAACAAGTAGGCACATGTGTTCCACCCCAAAACAGTTTGAAAACAGTAAAAGAGGGGTCTATGTGCTCACCTGAGAATGCTTAGAAGTCCTAAATAACAACCAAGCAAAGCTAGAGGGGTCACGGAAATCAAACGGCACCTAATATAGGTAACTATGTTAATAACCAGACCTAAATCGGAAGATCGAATAGGATGAGGTTTCGTAAACCAAATGAGTATTGGAACTCATATGATATGGTTTAACAAATCCTACATACTAAATCGAAACCTAACCTAAGTGCTTACGACCCATTACGACCCGTTTAGATAGCTTACTCTACTTTAATGCGTCGTTCACGTAAAACGCGTTCGGACCGCCTAACTAGTCCTATGACAAGTATTATATGCCTTAACATGTCTAATAATGTTACCTAATCAGTTTAGATGTAAAAAATTTAGATTACATATGCTTAAAATGAATTTATGCATAAAAAGGGCATTTTGGTCATTTTCCTAAGGCATATAAATTACCTATCATACAACTAACTAAACGAAGTGACCATAAAGTATAAACTCGGAAGGTGATTCCCTATACAACTATGGTCACAAAATATGTTTGATCAGATCCTAATGATCGACCAAACGGGTCGGGTTCGAAAGTCTAAGCGGTTGTTTAGACCGCTTATCTTACGACCCTATATAAGCACTAAACTAAAGTGACGAGTTAAACATGTTAAAACATGTTTAACGAAGTTAGAAAACAAATTTGATATCAAAACAAAGGGTTCTGATACCTAAGAATAGTTTGGTTGCAAAATACGCATTAACGCGTATTTTGACCGAAACTATGACTCTTCACTACACCTAATCAGCGTGGTAATCAGTAGGTATAGTCACAAAGGACTATGACCAACGTGATTACGCTCACGTTGCGAAGTACAAACGAACTTCGTGTTGACCATTGACCGGTCAAAGCAGAAAGTCAAACGTTGTTTGACTTTCATGCATAAAATGCATAAAAGCATGAAAGAAACTTACAAGAGGTCCAAGCAATGGAGATCTGATTTAAGTTGCTCAGGTATGAGGTGTGGAAACCCCAACTTAGAGCAGAAATGAATCAAGGTGTGAGGTTGCAAATGAAACATGATTGGTATTTATAGATTTCGGGCCACCGTTAGGATCGTTCCTCGATTTACGAGGTTCAATCTTGGCCCTCCATGTGTGCCCATTGTTTTACAAACCTATGGGTGCCCCAAAACAAGCTCATGGTATTGAAAAACCAAGAACCAAAGCAAGAACCCAGCTACTGATTGCAGAAACTAGTTTTTGCAGGTCTGATGGTCTCTCGCACCCCGCGTAGACTCAGTAAGAGTCTTACGCGCCCCTCCTGAGCCAATGTTTGGCAGATTTGCAGTTTAGTTCCCTAAAGTTGTAAATCTTGGTTTTCGATGCTTTTTCGACACATTTAAGCCCCGTTAACCCCATTTCAAGGCTCTAAAATGAAGTTAAAGTATTGGGAACATGAAACATGCTCAAAAATATCTCGGATGTCGGTTCGTTTGACCATACGGTTGCGTTTGTCGGTTAATTACGACGGAACACGAACGGACGCGAAAAACGATCCAAATTACCTGACGAATGGAATTTTATCATGCCAATAACTAAAATAAAATATTTTAATGATTATATAAATTTTGGGATGTCCGGATATATTCAGAGTGTGAAATATGCGCGAAAATGCAAACTTATACATTTTTTGACGCTTTTAGTCCCTGTTGATCAAGTAAGTTTATTTTTGCGCACCAAACACCTCAAAGCCTATTTCTAAGCTATGTAAAGGATATTTAGGGCATGTTTAACTTAAGATCAAGTTCCGGAATGTTCGATACAGTAAGAATTGGCATACTTTCGCAGTTTGTCAAAATTAGTCCCTGTAAGCGAATAAACTTGATTTCGACACACCAAACCTTCCAAAAATTATTTCTAAGTTATGTAAAGGTTATTTAAGGTATGTGAAGCCCATGTCACTGTTCCGGAGTGTTTTTTGCGTTAAATTGATTATTTTTATGCATCAGTTCGCGTATGACTTTCAAGAAAGCGATTGGGAGCTCGAAATCGAACAAGAATTGATATGTGCAAATGGTACACATATTTATACAAATCCCAAGTATGAAACACAATATTTCATTGATTTGGTATTTGTTTGATGGCCGTGGAGGTACAGATGTCACACATAATGTGTAAAGTTAAAATATATTATTTTAACTAATGTTCCAAAATTAATAAATATAATTTAAGTTAAAATATTTATTATTTTAACAAATAATTATATACTTTGGAATAATATTTATGACACTAAGAATTGTAACTCAAAGATACTAAGTCATAACAAATAAAACTAAAGTCAAGGCATGACCCATCCTTCTAATACACCTTAGCACGTTTGTAGGTAGTCGTGTGATCGAGTAGCATCTTTGAGATACACCGGATTTTGAGATGCAAGATTGTAGGTTCATGTCCCCCTTTTCTTTTAACTGTTTTCAGTTTTACAACTTCGGGGGTGAAGTAGATGTTACAAATTGTTTACAAATGTTTACATATGGTATGGTTAGCTAAGGAATGAACTGTTAGATCATGTGAGTGGTGGGTACAACGCTTAAGACCATTAATCCTCGTAGAAGGACCGAGGTACATGAGTAATAGATCTATTTGGGTGTTGTGAGCCCTACCCTTGGCACCGGGATTTGGCCCATGAGGTGACTATGTCTTCCAGCCGGAAGCCCGGTACAAAATCCGCTAGGTTTGAGCCTTCCTGCATCACTGCACACATACTAATGGCCTTGCAAAACATTAATTGATCTATTTCCTTGTTGCTTTCATACCGGTTTACAAATACCTACATACAATGTTTACAAATTTATTACAAGCTCACATACAAAACACATGAACTCGCTCAACTTTGGTTGATGTTTTCAAACTACATGTATTTCAGGAAATTGATTATGGATCTGACAGGCGTGCATGGATTTTCAAGTTGTGTCTTCAAATAAAAGATGTCATCCAGTGTTGATGGGTTTGAATTGTGTATTTTATCTTGGATAAGATACATGGTTCAAATCCTAGTTTTATTGGTGTCTTTTGTTAAGTCCATTATAGAACTTCAAACTTAGGTTGTTATGTATTTCAAACTTGAAGTCTGTGTTTAAAACAATGATGGTTGTAATATTTTGAAACTTAAGTATGGATGAACATCATGATTTTATCATATAGTTGTTTGTTATGGTTGAATGCAATGATATTAAGCAAGTCACACATAATCACGCTTCCGCAAAAGTCAGGGTGTGACAGTTTGGTATCAGAGCTTGGATTGTAGCAAACTAGGATTCCTTATCGAGTCTAGACTACAATCATTAGGGCTCTCTCACAAAAATATTTTTACAGCATACTTTTCATTGCATACACAAAACACCCAGATCCATGGAACAAACATTTTACAAAAGGAAAAACAAGAAACACAATGCAAGGTCATAATGGTGGTTAGTCTACATGGGGTAGACTAGGAAAGATAGAAGAGTTTCAAGAAGGATAATGTGAAAACATGTTTAAGTGATGATTGTCTTGTTTGCATATGCTGAGTGTAGTGATTAATATATGTGCACAAGTTATGATCATTATGTTACAGGCACACATGTCATCCTCAGTGAGTGGGTTGTCTGATGGCCATGACCCGATGGCAATCGTTTCGGATGACGAGGTTATGCTCGCGCCAGAGATATATATGTCGGACACTAAGAGTGATCCTGACATGCTGTCCGAGGACGAGGACGACTTCCAGCCGTTCACGCTACCAGACATTGGTGATGATTTACCTATTGCTGATGGTTTCCCTGATGAGGATCCTTTTGACATTCCTGCTCCAGTCCATGATCACCTCATCATCGGTCACCCCGACAGTGAGCACATCGTGGCTCCCATCCTCGATCCCATTCCTCTTGTGGTCATTGCTCCCGAGGATTGGCCTTTCGATGACTTGTTTGATGACGATGTCGATTTTTTTGTATATAGTCCCCCAGTTGATGCCCAGGGCAATGGAGACATAGATGAGGATGTTGTAGCTATCCCACTTTGTCACAACCCCCGATCCCTTATTCCCAGGAACGGGCGGACGTGAGCTCAGAGTTTGGTGGTATCAGTTTGTTTAGTCTCGCAGCGGAATTTACATCAGGATCGTAGTTAGGAAATGTTTATCAGAGTAAAACCACCTTATTAAATATTAATAATCACATGGGTAAAACCCAAGTTTCTTATTACAATACATTTATAGGGACAAACCCTATTTTATTTAATTTAAAACATCATTTATTAGGTAACTTTTATAGCCACATTTTTTCCAAGCCTTCAGTGCTCTCCAACTGGCTTTTCACTAATTGGCTGTTCACATTGTGTTACCTGTAACGCGTTTTAGAAACATTTGTCAGTCGGAAATACTGGTGAGTGAATCCCAGTTTAATCAAGAAACATTTTATCAATTAAAACAGTATTGAGAGCGATCACATTGTTTATTTCTACCCAATTACTCATTCAGTATTTGCCACTCGACCGGATCTATGGCTATGGTCAAATTACCCATTGGCTAACTCGTTGTCCAATGGTAATGCACTGTCATTCAGACTTACTACTACTCGTAGTAAATTTTGTATACAAAACCCCATAATACCGGCAGTAATTAAAGAACTACAAAGACTCAATCACCGCTTAATTTCATAGTAAAACATTTAAGGTTTGGTAAAACATTACCAAAAACATTAACAAAAAGAGGATAAACTCACATTGCTGTCATAGGCTTTTCGTAAGGGTTTTCTGGATATAATCTATAATTTATACAAATGTATATTGATTAGTACCATAACCCTTTGAAATTATTAATGATACCCTCCCCGAGACGGCATTCCAACAACTACGTCGGGCAGAACCACGACAGTTGTTACGGAACCCTAAATCAATCGGGCAGCGTAACTATTATGAAACCGGGGTTATAATACTTACAACGAAGCAGAACTTCACTAATTAGGGGTATAATACCCGAAAATTATGCCAAATATCAGAGAATTTCGAGATTGAGAATGAAATGTGAGCGACGGAATTCGTAAACTGATGCCTGCTATTTATACTTGTGTAATTGGGTTTCCACGCGGCCCGCGTCAAAGACAAGGAACATGTACGCGGCCCGCGTCAACATGAGTCAACGCAGTAGCTTTGCTGGGTCAGCTACTAGACTCGACACGATGTTGACACGTGTCGTCCTCTGGTGCGATCGCGTGTTATGAGTCCGCGCGGCCCGCGTTGATGTAAGCTTAAGTTTAAGCGGCCTACTTGAACTAAAGAATTCAGCGGCGTCCAGTCAATGCTCTCATACGGCCCGCGTGAGCTTGGGGTGGGATCCTACGCGACCCGCCTCAGCTTACTATTTCTTATTTTTAATTTATTTTTATAAACTATAACATAATTTGGGCTCGGTTTTCACATATGGGGTGTAATTAAAGACATATTGGGACATTCTAAAATATAATAGGGTGTCAAACATATTATGAGAGTGTTGGTTTTACCGAGGGTTGTTACATTCTCCCTACCTTGTTTTAGAGCTCGTCCTCGAGATCTATTGAAATAAATGCGGATATTTTCTTTTCATTTCTGATTCGAGTTCCCATGTGTACTCAGGTCCTCTTTTGGAGTCCCACTTCACTTTGACTAGAACTAGTCTCTTATGTTTGAGATTCTTGACTTTCCTATCTTCAATCTGTAGAGGTCTTTCTACAAATTTAAGTTGTTCATTTACCTCTATATCCTTAAAAGGAACTATCAATGATTCATCAGCTAAACACTTTTTTTTAAGATTAGATACATGAAACACATCATGTATTCCTGCCATTTCCTCTGGCAATTGTAGCTGATAGGCTACAGGTCCTATTCTTCTAATAATCTTAAAAGGTCCAACATACCTGGGACTTAGCTTTCCCCGTTTGATAAATCTTACCACTCCTTTCCAAGGAGAGACCTTTAACAATACCTTATCTCCTACTTGAAATTCTAAAGGTTTGCATCGGTTATCAGCATAACTCTTTTGTCGATCACGTGCTGCTTTCAGTCGTTCCTTGACTTGAATAATTTTGTCGGTTGTTTCTTGTACAATCTCAGTTCCAGATAGTTGCTGTACCCCAATTTCTGCCCAACAGACTGGGGTGCGACACTTTCGTCCATAAAGTGCTTCGAATGGTGCAGCATTGATACTTGTGTGATAACTATTATTATAAGAAAATTCTATTAAAGGTAAGTGTTCGTCCCAATTACCTCCAAAGTCAATTACACAAGCTCTAAGCATGCCCTCCATTGTCTTAATTGTTCTTTCACTTTGTCCATCTGTTTGAGGATGATAAGCCGTGCTTAGCTTTATCTTTGTTCCCATTGCCTTTTGGAAACTTGACCAGAAATGAGATGTAAAGCGACTATCTCTGTCAGAAACAATTGATAATGGAATACCATGTAAAGAAACAATTTCATTTACATACAATTTAGATAATTGTTCCATACTAATTGTTTCCTTCATTGGTAGAAAATGAGCTGACTTAGTTAGTCTATCTACAATCACCCAGATTGTATCATTTCCTTTCCTAGTCTTGGGTAATTTAGTAACAAAATCCATTGTTATAAATTCCCATTTCCAAACTGGCATTTCTAATTGTTGTAACAAACCTGAGGGTTTCTGGTGTTCAGCTTTAACTTGTAAGCAAGTTAAACATTTAGAAACATAGGTTGCTACGTCCTTTTTCATTCCTATCCACCAGAAATTTTTCCTTAAATCCTGGTACATTTTATCACTTCCTGGATGCATCGTATACTTAGATTTATGGGCTTCTTCTAATATACGATGACGTAAATTTCCTAATTTAGGTATCCACATTCTCTTTTCATGGAATCTCCAAATTCCATCTGTTCCTTGTTTTAATTCTTTTAACATACCTTTTAATTTTTCAGAATCATCCTTGATTACTGATTCTTGGGCTTCTCTTATTTGATCATTTAAATCTACTTGAAGATTTAATTTAAGAGAACGTACCCTTTTTGGTTTTTTCATGATACTTTCGACTTAAAGCATCTGCCACTACATTTGCTTTTCCTTCATGATACTGGATATCACAGTCATAATCACTAAGAAATTCCATCCAGCGTCTTTGTCTCATATTCAACTCCTTTTGCCCGAAAACATACCTTAAACTCTTATGATCAGTGAATATGGTAAACTTACTACCATAAAGGTAATGTCTCCAAATCTTAAGAGCAAAAATTATAGCTCCTAACTCTAAATCATGAGTTGAATAATTCTCTTCATGATTCTTAAGTTGTCTAGATGCGTAAGCTATAACCTTTTGTCGTTGCATCATCACACATCCATAACCTAATCTAGAAGCATCACAATATACTACAAAATCTTCAGTTCCTTCTGGTAATGCTAATATAGGTGTTTGGGTCAATCTTTGCTTAAGAATTTTAAAGGCTTCTTCTTGTTTTAATCCCCATTCAAACTTAACAGATTTACAGGTTAGCTTAGTTAAAGGAATAGCTATTCTAGAAAAATCTTTAATAAATCTTCTTTAATAACCGGCCAATCCTAAGAAACTTCTGACCTCGGTTGGTGACTCAGGGGTTTTCCATTTAGTAATTGCCTCGATTTTGGTTGGGTCTACATGAATTCCTTCATGATTGACTAGGTGTCCAAGGAATTGTACTTGTTCTAACCAAAATTCACACTTTGAAAACTTAGCATAAAGCTTTTCTTTTCTTAACAAACTTAAAAGTGCGTGCAAATGCCTTGCATGATCCTCTTTATTCTTAGAGTAAATTAGAATATCATCTATAAAAACAATTATGAATTTATCCAAATATGGCTTACATATTCGGTTCAGCATGTCCATAAATGCAGCTGGGGCATTGGTTAAACCAAATGGCATGACAGTAAATTCATAATGACCATACCTCGTTCTGAATGCGGTTTTAGGAATATCCTCTTCCTGTACCTTTAATTGATGATATCCTGACCTTAAGTCGATCTTAGAGAAATATCGAGCTCCTTGCAGCTGATCAAATAAATCATCGATTCTCGGTAATGGGTACCGATTCTTAATCGCGAGTTTGTTTAATTCACGGTAGTCAATGCACATACGCATTGATCCGTCCTTTTTTTTTACCAAACAATATCAGTGCTCCCTATGGCGACGAACTTGGCTGTATGAATCATTTTTCTAACAATTCGTCTAATTGTTTCTTCAATTCTTGCATTTCTGCAGGTGCCAAACGGTAAGGTGCTTTGGCAATTGGTGATGTTCCTGGTAGCAAATGAATTCTGAATTCAACTTCTCTATCTGGAGGTAGTCCTGGTATTCTTCTGGAAAGACATCTGAAAACTGAGATACTACTGGAATATCTTTTAGTTCTTTTCCTTTAGTGTTAGTGATTATAGAAATCAAATACACTAAAGAACCTTTTCTCATACAACTTGCAGTTTTCATCACAGATATGAATTTTGTAGTTTTAGATGGTTTATCTCCTTTGATTGTGATCGTTTTACCTTTTTGTGAATTTACTTGAATTAACTTTTGATCACACAAAATATTAGCTTTATTGGCTATTAACCAATCCATTCCTAAAACAACATCAAATCCTACCAGATTCATGGGATATAGGTTTGCAATAAATTTCTGATTTAAATTTTCTATGCTTGCACCCTGCAAGATTTCAAAAATTCTTATAGTTTCCCCATTAGCTGTCTCTACTACGCATTCTAGTGGTAGTTTAGTTAATGACTGATTTAGAAATTTGCAAAACGATGTATTAATAAAACTTTGGTTTGCACCAGAGTCAAATAATACTTTAGCAAAAACATCATTAACTAAAAACGTACCAGCTATAACGTCTGGGATCATCTTGGCTTCTTCTGCAGTTAGAACAAATGCTCTAGCATTTTTAGTATTCTTGTTGTCTGGAGCTGGAGCTAATTTTGGGCAATTCAGCTTGATATGACCTTGTTCTCCGCAATTGTAACATACCCTGCTGTTAGCTTTCTTTCTACAGTTTTCTTCTTTGTGTCCCGATATTTTGCAAAAGTTACAATATATGGAGCATCTCCCTGAATGCTTTCTTTTGCAATACCTACAGTAGGGTGCAGAGGTAGAACCTATATTTTTCCCACGGTTAGAATTTCCAGAACGAAATTCTTGAGTCAATTTCTAGGTTAGATTCCTCCTTTGATCCTCTTCTCTAGTACAGACTAACTCATCAGTCAAGGTATTGGCTAATTTTACAGCTTCTTCTATGGTTTGAGGTCTAGCTGCCTTGACTACGTGTCTTATCTCCCCAATTAATCCCCAAATTTAACGGGAGATTAACACTGGTTCTGGTGAAGCAAGAGTTGGCACTATCCTAGCATATTCGAAAAATAGCTTTGTGTACCCCTTGCTATCCACACCAGTCATCCTAAGGTTTAGGAATTTGTTTGCTATCTGTTCTTTCTCACTGGGTGGGCAGAACATCCTTTCTACCTTGTTTTTAAATTATTCCCATTCCATATTATAAGTTTGATCACTTCCCCTTGTCTGGAGGATAGTGTTCCACCATTCTAGTGCTGCATTCTTAAACATATTAGAAGCAAACAATATTTTATCTTCTTCAGCACACTTGCTTATCCTTAAGACTGCCTCAGTCTTTTCTATCCAGCGTAAGGTTGCAATGGCCCCTTCATTGCCCGAGAATTCCATTGGTTTACAAGACCAGAATTCTTTATAAGAACAACCGTTAGGCACGGTTCTTCTTCTTTTGGGAATAGGCATTTGAAGTACAGGCCCATTGTTCACGCTGTTTTCTGGTTCAATTGGTCGCTTACTTCTATGTTTACTTTTATTATATTATTATTATTACTACCGCTTCCTCCATTCTAACATTCATGGATATGGATTCATCCAAAAATCCATATTGCTTTCATCGTATTTCCATACGAGACGCTCTCCCACCTGATGCATCCTCTCACTGCTTTCTAAGATTTCCTCCCCGAAAGTCCTAAGTTCTTGCGCGTTTTCTGCACTCATTGGGGGTGCAGGTTCTCGGACTAGGTTTGGAATCTGGGGTACGGTTTCCTGATATGGGGGTGACAGTTCATGAAATTGGTAAGGATCCTCTAATATTTCCCTAATATATTCATCTTGGTAATAGGGATCTAAAGGGTCCATACCTGGGTAAGCTTCTATGTTCTGTATGGGTGGATAATCCTGGATAGGGTAACGTTGCACAAAGTCCCTATTATCGTCCCACCAGGGGTCGTAATTCGGGTCTAGTGGGTTTGGTGCAGGTACCCTTGGGATTTCTTCTGGGTTAAAATCGTTCATCTCTACTTGGTTCTCCGGATTTTCTATTTCCATGGGTTGTTCTGGGTTTTGTGGTTGTGGGGCTATTAGTTGCTCCAGACTCGGGTCAGCAGCAGTTGTAGCTAAGATATGGAAATTAGCTAGGCTTCTATTTAGCATATCTTGAGTATGGGCATCTGTCTCTCGCTTAATAGCTGCTAAAGCCCTTTGCTTTTGCAATTTTCGCATTCTCTTCCTACGAGTAAAAGCTTCTTTACTGAACCATCCTCGTTTCTTAGTAGGAAATGGTTCTTCAGATTTAGCTCTAAAGGCAAATATTCCCTCCTCCTGATCAGCAGAATACCCTGAAAGGGCAGTCTGTGATGATGTATCTTCACTCCTAGGTGAATCAGCTAATTGACGATTCACATCTGATGGTCCTTGATCACTCATACTGAAAACTAACAAATAGTCAAATAACACATAACACATAATTACAGTTATGCATGCATTTCCTTATTTTATTTCCTAACATAAATTCAAAATTTAAGTGTCAGCAGAACACTTCTTTGGCTCAGACCAGTGGCTAGGCTCTGATACCACCTTCTGTCACAACCCCCGATCCCTTATTCCCGGGAACGGGCGGACGTGAGCTCAGAGTTTGGTGGTATCAGTTTGTTTAGTCTCGCAGCGGAATTTACATCAGGATCGTAGTTAGGAAATGTTTATCAGAGTAAAACCACCTTATTTAATATTAATAATCACATGGGTAAAACCCAAGTTTCTTATTACAATACATTTATAGGGACAAACCCTATTTTATTTAATTTAAAATATCGTTTATTAGGTAACTTTTATAGCCACATTTTTTCCAAGCCTTCAGTGCTCTCCAGCTGGCTTTTCACTAATTGGCTGTTCACATTGTGTTACCTGTAACGCGTTTTAAAAACATTTGTCAGTCGGAAATACTGGTGAGTGAATCCCAGTTTAATCAAGAAACATTTTATCAATTAAAACAGTATTGAGAGCGATCACATTGTTTATTTCTACCCAATTACTCATTCAGTATTTGCCACTCGACCGGATCTATGGCTATGGTCAAATTACCCATTGGCTAACTCGTTGTCCAATGGTAATGCACTGTCATTCAGACTTACTACTACTCGCAGTAAATTTTGTATACAAAACCCCATAATACCGGCAGTAATTGAAGAAATACAAAGACTCAATCACTGCTTAATTTCATAGTAAAACATTTAAGGTTTGGTAAAACATTACCAAAAACATTAACAAAAAGAGGATAAACTCACATTGCTGTCTTAGGCTTTTCGTAAGGGTTTCCTGGATATAATCTATAATTTATACAAATGTACATTGATTAGTACCATAACCCTTTGAAATTATTAATGATACCCTCCCCGAGAAGGCATTCCAACAACTACGTCGGGCAGAACCACGACAGTTGTTACGGAACCCTAAATCAATCGGGCAGCGTAACTATTATGAAACCGGGGTTATAATACTTACAACGAAGCAGAACCTCGCTAATTAGGGGTATAATACCCGAAAATTATGCCAAATATCAGAGAATTTCGAGATTGAGAATGAAATGTGAGCGACGGAATTCGTAAACTGATGCCTGCTATTTATACTTGTGTAATTGGGTTTCCACGCGGCCCGCGTCAAAGACAAGGAACATGTACGCGGCCCGCGTCAACATGAGTCAACGCAGTAGCTTAGCTGGGTCAGCTACTAGATTCGACACGATGTTGACACGTGTCGTCCTCTGGTGCGATCGCGTGTTATGAGTCCGCGCGGCCCGCGTTGATGTAAGCTTAAGTTTAAGCGGTCCGCTTGAACTAAAGAATTCAGCGGAGTCCAGTCAATGCTCTCATACGGCCCGCGTGAGCTTCGGGTGGGATCCTACGCGGCCCGCCTCAGCTTACTATTTCTTATTTTTAATTTATTTTTATAAACTATAACATAATTTGGGCTCGGTTTTCACATATGGGGTGTAATTAAAGACATATTGGGACATTCTAAAATATAATAGGGTGTCAAACATATTATGAGAGTGTCGGTTTTACCGAGGGTTGTTACACAGTTCCTGCGATCCCTGTCATTGAGATATCTTCTGATGCCAGTTTACATTCCGTTTCAGACTCGTTTGAGTCTATGACTTCTTTAGCTTTACAGGCGGCCAGACTGCAGCTATATGCTACTGACTCCGACGACGACACATCGATGTCGGCTGCACCTCCACATGATCTAGAGCATGTCCCCGAGCCAGACCCTGTTCCTTTTGACCAGCCCAACATTGCACCTATTGACCCTGAGCTGATTCTTGATCATGACCATGTCCCGTTTGGGTTACCAGATATTGCACCCCTTGTTCTAGAGCCAGTACCTGCACATGTTGATCTTCCTCTTACTGCGCCATTTATTCCTCCACCCGCACCCGTTGATGTTGCTCCTCTCCTTCCTGTAGAGTCTGATGTCCACCGCACTAATTTGCCGATTGTTTTCTTACAGGACATCCTTGCACCCCATCCAGGGGAAGGTACTTAGGACCAGCCCCCGAGTTACGATCCTTTTGCTTCAACAGCTTTTCCTCCGATTTCTCAGACTGCACCATTTGCTCCCTTCACATCTACACCGCTTGACGAGCCATTCCGATGGTTCCCACCATACTCTATGCCTATCTCAAACCCCTATTATCCCTCCCATTTTGTTGGCTACACACGGGATGCGTTGCTTTTGTCGCTTAAGTTACAGTTTGAGGTTTTGAGTCACTGAGTTTTGGAGCTTGAGTTGACTCCTCCACGTCCTCCACCTTGTCCCTGTCAGTCTACTTTTGTTCCTCCACATTCATCGTCATCTCCTTTTTCACATGCACCTACTGCTCCTGCTCCTTTTCCGGGTTTTGATGCCCGCTCCCTGACTGTCGAGCAGCGGATTAGCTTCTTGTTTCGTCGTGTGTATGAGCTCCAGGAGGAGCTCGCACATGTTCGCAGTTTGCTTTTCTTCCCTCCTCCTCCTCCACCATCAGCACAGTTGGTTTTTGGTCTTATGCAGATGCATTACTTTTAGTGAGAGCATTACTATTGAGCCGAGATTGTGAAGACTTTTGAAGACCACTTTTGACCATGTGATTTTTGTATATTTACAGACTTATTAGACAATGGTAGTGTGACCCTATGTCCCTTTTGATGTGATAAACTTTTGTAAACAATGTAACTGTGGTTGTTAATTAATGAAAGCTCAATCGTCATGTTCTCACTAAACACAGTGTTGGATTACTTGCTTATGCTATGATTGTGTTGTTGCATGATTGCTTGATATAATGATTGCTTATATATATGTACATATGACCTCTAGACAATTACTTATTTATTTAACGAATAAGACCTGACCTGTCCGATCTTCTTCTTAGAAGAAAGATGCTGCCATGAAGGAATACCGATACCAACAATCCTCTGCTGACGACGGAGGCGGAATTACAAGAGCGCATCTCACAGGCCATCTCACAGCACGAGGCCCTTCGTCTGAACACAGCGGAGGTACCTCAGGGAATAACCCGCCCAATGGCTGTACCTATACGCAGTTTTTGGACTGCAAGCCCCTGAATTTCGATGGCACCGGGGGTGCCGTAGCCCTTGTGCGCTGGGTTGAAAAGACGGATTCTGTTCTAAGGGTGAGTAAATATGCACCACAACATCAAGTCACGTACATTTCTAGATGGTTTTTAGATGGGGCACTGTCATGGTGGAACCTTCAGGTCCAGACGTTGGGTGAGGCTGCTGCGTATGCTTTGACTTGGAATGAACTGAAAGAGTTGACACGTAAGAAGTATTGTTCTCGAGCCGAAATCCAGTAGTTGGAAACTGAATGCTAGAACTTGAAAATGGAAGTTCCAAAGGTGGCTGAGTATGTGCAGAGATTTCACGATCTGTCTAGAGTTGTCCCTTATTTGATAGAGCCAGAGTTTAAGAGGGTAGAACGTTTCATCTGGGGATTGGCACCTCAGATTCTGAGCATGGTGACAACGTGTAAGCCTCCAACCATTACTGAGGCAATTGACTTGAGTGTGGCGCTGACTGAAGAATCAATTAGGTTGGGCAAGTTCTAGATATCTGAAACAAAGAAGAAGGAGACTCATGTAGAGTCGTCTGGGGAAAACAAAAGGAAATTTACAAACTTCAAGAAAGGTACTCGGGCGAACAACAAAAATGCCAACAAGCGTAGAGATACTAATCCGCCAGTTGAGGCACAAGCTGGCACTACAAATGCTGAGAACAAAGGAAAAGGATACATGGGTACTCTACCAAAGTGTGATGTATACCAGTTTCACCATGCCGGCCAGTGCAGGTTTAGGAAGTGTGGTAACTGTGGAAGGAATGGTCATTCTAAGGAAACGTATTGGTTTGGAGTGGGTCGTGGAAATGGAGGGCAAGGAGGAAATGGGAATGGTAATGGTAACCGTGGTGGTAATGGGAATCAGAATGGTAATCAGAACCACGGTGGAAACGGGAACTAGACAGGAAATGGAAACCGTGGTGGACACAATAACAACAATAATCAGGGTGGTAATGGGAATGGACGCGACCAAGGATATTATGGTTGTGGTGATGTAGGGAAATTTAAGCGGGACTGCCCCAAGAATGATCAGCCACGTGGAAGGGTGTTCACAATTGGAGCTAGGGAAGCATGCTAGGATCCAAACGTGGTTACTGGTATGTTCCCTATTAATCAACGTTATGCATCTGTGCTATTTGATACTGGTGTTGATTATAGCTTCCTATCTCTAGAGTTTAAGAATATATACTTGGTTTGGTAGCAAGTAAGTTAGACGTCCCGTACTCGATAGAACTGGCTAATGGGAAGCTAATGAGGTGATTAGAGGTTGTGTTATAGAGCTTGGTGAGCGTGAGTTTCCGATAGACCTTCTGCCAATTGATTTGGGAAGCTTTGATGTCGTAGTTGGGATAGACTGGTTGTCTGGCAACCGTGCTGAGATTGTGTGCCATGAGAAGATTATCCGCATCCCGATGGTGAATGAAGAGACGATCGTGATTCATGGAGAGAAGCATGATGCGCCTCTACGGATTATTAGTTGTTTGAAGGCGCGGAAGTGTCTGCGTGAAGGATATGTTGCCTTCTTGGCTCATGTTGTGGATAAGGAAGCCGAATAGCCGAAGCTAGAAGATATCCCTGTGGTAAGGGAATATCCTGAGGTGTTCCCCGAAGAGTTGCCAGTATTACCTCCTCAACGACAAGTCGACTTCCGCATTGACCTAGTTCCAGGCGCTGCACCTGTAGCCAAGGCACCTTATCGACTTACGTCATCAGAAGTGCAAGAATTGTCCACGCAGCTTCAGGAGTTATTAGACAAGGGATTCATAAGGCCGAGCTTCTCTCCTTGGGGAGCTCCAGTGTTGTTCGTCAAGAAGAAGGATGGTAGCTTTCGAATGTGTATCGACTACCGGGAGCTGAACAAGTTAACCATCAAGAATCGGTATCCCTTGCCGAGGATTGATGATTTATTCGACCAACTTCAGGGATCAAGCTAATATTCCAAGATTGACCTTCGATCAGGTTATCATCAACTGTGAATTCAAGAGGAAAGTATACCGAAGACTGCCTTTAGAACTTGTTATGGACATTAAGAGTTTCTAGTGATGCCGTTTGGGTTGACAAATGCACCGACAATATTTATGGATTTGATGAATCGAGTGTGCAAGCCATATCTCGATAAATTCATGATCGTATTTATCGATGATATTTTGATTTATTCACGGACGAAGGAGGACCATGAGCAACACCTCAGAGCCATTCTAGAGTTGTAAAAGAAGGAAAAGCTCTACGCTATGTTCTCGAAGTGTGAGTTTTGGATATGTGAGGTACAGTTCCTCGGTCATGTGGTAAACAAGAATGGTATTCATGTGGATCTCACCAAGATCGAGGCAATAAAGAACTAGGAAACTCCGAAGACACCGATCGAGATCTGACAGTTTCTAGGTTTAGCAGGCTATTATCGCAGGTTCATCGAGAATTTATCCAAGATAGCTCAACCGTTGACCTCCCTTACTCAAAAGGATAAGAAGTATGAATGGGGAGATAAACAAGAAGAAGCCTTTCAGCTGCTCAAGAATAAGTTATGCGATGCACCTATATTATCCCTACCCGAAGGCACCGACGACTTCGTGGTATATTACGACGCTTCGCGTCAGGGATTAGGTTGTGTGCTAATGTAATGACAAAAGTTTATCGTTTATGCTTCGCGCCAACTGAAGGTCCATGTGAAGAACTACACATGCATGTTTGGAGCTAGGCGCAGTGGTGTTTGCATTGAAGATCTGGCGACATTATATGTATGGTACCCGTTGTACTATATTTACAGATCACAAGAGCCTTCAACACATATTTGATCAGAAAGAGCTTAATATGAGACAATGACGTTGGGTTGAATTGCTAAATGATTATGACTGCGAAATCAAGTATTATCCTGGAAAGGCGAATGTGGTGGCAGACTCCTTAAGCCGAAAAGAAAGGATCAAGTTCATAAGGGTTAGGGCTTTGGAAATGATTATTCAGAAGGATCTCACTTTGCGTATTCGTGTGGCACAAAAAGAAGCCCTTAAGAAGGAGAACATTAAGGTTGAGTATCTCCGAGGATTGGAGAAGAAGTTGATACCTAACGAGGAAGGAACCTTGTATTTTATGAGACGCATTTGGGTTCTGCTTTATGGTGGTATTAGAGAGGTTATTTTTGATGAGGCACATAAATCGTGGTACTCGATCCATCCAGGATCGGACAAGATGTACCAAGATCTAAAGGATTACTATTGGTGGGCAAGACTCAAGAGTGATGTTGCCATCTATTTTGGAAAGTGCTTAACTTGTGCCAAGGTAAAGGCCGAGTATCAGAAGCCTTCAGGTCTCTTGCAACAGCCAGAAATACCCATGTGGAAGTGGGAGCAGATTTCTATGTATTTCATAACAAAGTTACCCAGAACCCCTAAAGGACATGATACGATTTAGGTAATCGTAGACCGGTTGACAAAGTCTGCTTACTTCTTACCGATTCGAGAAAAGGATAACACAGGTAAGTTAGCTGAGCTTTACCTCAGAGAGATAGTGGCACGTCATGGAGTTCCTATCTCGATAATATCTGATAGAGATGGACGGTTTGTGTCAAGGATTTGGCAATCCTTTCAGGAAGCTTTTGGTTCTCAGTGGAATCTGAGTACAACTTTTCACCCGCAGACTGCGGACAGAGCGAAAGAACTATTTAGATGTTGGAAGATATGCTTCGCACTTGTGTAATGGATTTGGGTGGTAGTTGGGATACTCATCTACCTCTGGTTGAGTTTTCCTATAACAACAACTACCACACAAGTATTCAAGCCGCACCATTCAAAGCTCTCTATGGACGCAAATGCCGCTCACCGTTATGTTGGGCTGATGCTGGAGATTGACAGATGGTTGGTCCCGAACTGGTCCAAGAAACAACTGATAAGATCATGCAGATCCGAGAGCGCATTAAGGCGACTCATGAACAACAAAAGAGTTTCGCGGATCAAAGACGAAAACCCATGGAATTTGAAGTGGGTGACATAGTTTTACTGAAAGTCTCACCTTGGAAAGGTGTAGCACGTTTTGGGAAACGTGGCAAGTTAAACCCACATTATATCGGGCCATTCAGAATATTGGAAAGGATTGGTACCGTAGCATACAATTTGGAGCTACCAGCGGAATTAAACGGTGTTCACGATACATTTCATGGATCTAATCTGAAGAAAAGTCCAACTCAAGAGACAGTTATCATCCATGCGGATGAAGTACACATAGACGACACACTCCACTTCACTGAATAACCCGTTGAGGTCACAGATTGGAAAGTTAACAAGACTCATAGGAGTAGTGTTAAGTTTGTCAAGGTTCATTGGAACGCACATCACGGCCCAGAGTTTACATGGGAGCGTGAAGATCGTATGAAAGCAAAATACCCACATTTGTTCCCTAACTCCCATCCAACCGTTAGTGCAGCTTAAAATTTCGGGACGAAATTTTCTTAATGGGGGGGGGGGAATGTGACAACTGTCGAAATTTCATGTATCCGTACAATAGTTAAACAATAATTAGTGCCTTAATGACTGTGCTGATTTAACTTAATGACATGAATGCTTTCTGATTATTGTCATATACATACTTGTGCATCACATATTGCATGAATCCATATCATTATTGCATGCAACACTTTATGATTCAAATGATGCACGAAACAAAGTTAGCACAGTTATCAGACGAATCAGAAATACTGACGGGAGTTCAGTACTTAGACAGACATGGTACTGAGACACAGAATTAGCCAGAAAACAAGAGTTACACTAGTATAGTGTGTAGGAAAGTAAAGATCTTAATACTGCCTTCCTAGTGATAGTTTAGGTGCCGGAAAGTGCCTAAAACTGACATAAACTGCAAAATTCTACTGAATTCAGCAAAAATCATCTTTTAAACAACTTAATATTATGCAGAATTATGGTTAAATGGTCCAGAATGCTTTCCTAAGTAACGGGAATCAAAACTGTCACAAAAGTTAACATAAAGCACACTAAACTGCATAGTTTAGCACCTTAAAGAACAGGTAACCAACCGAACAAGCGGACACTACCCGAAACACCAAATTTTCACTAGAAGCATTGTTTTATCATTTTCGAGCTAGTTATGGTCCCCGAACATCATAACACCTATTACGACAACATAACAACTATATACACTAACTAAACTCCTTATAATCGAACTAGTTCCTTAACAAGCCATTACAAACCAACCTATACCCCCCCCCCCTCAACTTACGGTTACAATGAGTGTGGCCCACCCATGATTTTTGTTAATTGTTTATTAGATTGTGCTAGATCTTTAGTAAACATTGGAACCAATGGTCTAAAAGATGTTTGAGGATTATAACTGAAACCACAAGTCCCACAACTCTCATTTCTTCGCAACATCACCAACACCACTCTTCTCCCTCTCCTCCCTTTAGTAAACAAGAGCACCACCACCAACACCTTTCATATCATTTCCATCCATTCTCTAGTGATCACAAAGTGCTAGGATCTTGATAATGAAGCTAGGAGACATTGGACGGTGAAGGACCTCTCTCACAAGCTTTTAACCACCAAGATTAGCATCATCTTCATCTTGTGTTCTTCCCTAGCGTTGTGCTAGTAGTAAGATCCTTAGAATCCCATTTTACATCTTGTTATGTTGTGTTAGGAAACTTTATTTGTAAGTATTGAAGAAAATCACAATCAACTGGATCTATGAAGAGATCACAGTCCTGAAGATCACGAACTAGAAAAAGAAGATCAGATGGGACAACTGGAATACATAGCATCTACTTCAAAGAATCACAAGTTGATCAAGAGCAGAATTGGATTATCAGAAAACGTCACTTCTGATGGATCTGATGATATTTCTGATGAAATATCATCATTTTCTGACGATTCTGATCATCAGGATTTTTCTGATGATTTGTTCATCAGAATTTCTGATGAAGTGGTTTATCAGAATTCTGATGAAATACCCCACCTGTCTGAAATTGGCTCTGTCCTGCCACACTTACCGAAGCAAGTTGACATTAATTGATATCATGATGAAAAAAGACAACTTTAACATTGGATTCAATGAATATGTCAATTGGGCACTTTTTGCAGGACTTATTGCATGAATAAACTATTGTTTATTCATGCACCCAGCCTTCTATAAATAGAAGGCTCAACCAAGAGAAGCAAAGTGAGTTTGAAGCTTATCATTCATACATACATCAAAACTCCATTGCCGTCTCACCCACAGAATTCAAGATTCGTCTGTACTAGATAATAATCTTACGATCACCTTGTAAACCTTTTTGTTTCAAAGTGATATAAACTTGATAATTCTGTAGGTCTTGTTTCTTGAAAGTCTGATTTCCATTTCCGCACATCTTTTTAACATCTACTGAAATCACTTGCCATATTACGTGAAAAGAAGTTGTTTTAAAGGCCAAACTGGGTCCAACAATTGGTATCAGAGCAGATTGAATAAACTATTTTCAAAAGATCAATCGCTCATCTTCTTTTCTCTAAATATGGCCAGCTTTCAATCCTGGAATAATGCTTTTAACATTGGTTCTATGTCCAAACCTCCGACTCTGGTCAGAGAGGAATACCCCCAATGGAAAATCAGGATGGTCAATTTCCTTAATGGTCATGACCCAGCTCTGTTTCAATCCATTGAAAGGGGTCCACATACACCAATGACTGATATACCTGCTATTCCAGCAACTGACCAATCACCAGCTATCCCTGCCTCCCGCGCTCCCAAAAGTGAAATAAACTGGAGTGCGGAAGACAAGGACCTGGTAGCTGGGGATGAAAGGGCAAAGTCACTTTTAAGAATGGCCATCCCCAATGACATATTTTCACAAGTTGATGCATGCGCATAAGCTAAGGAAATATGGGATCAGTTGGAAAATCTTTGTGAAGGAGGAGAAAGATGAGAAGAAACAAGAGAACAAACAATGTCTCATCTTAAGAAAGGTTTAAAAGTTTGCCAAATGAAAGGTTTAATGATACATATCAAAGATTTACAAAACTTTTAAACGAGCTAAAGAAATTTGGTATAACAAAATCAAACGATGAAAGAAACATAAAATTTCTTGATGCCCTTCCTAGAGAATGGAGAAGTCTAACCATGACTTTATCATCAACCTTAGAACTAGGAAACATGAGTCTTCATGACTTATACAGCATCTTGATCCCCAGAGAGGAAGAAATATTTGAAGAAACCATTCAAAGAGGGGGATCTTTAGCTCTTATCTCAAACTCACAAAGATCAACAACAACCAATGATCCACAACCATCAAACAGCCAAAATCTTGAAACTTCTGATGCATCATCAGACTTTTCAGCTTTCGCTGAAGCAATAGCACTGCTCACTAAAACATTTGAGCAGAGGTTGAGGGGAGGTAGCCAGAGATACCAGAGGAGTGACAAAGCAAGGATGGATAGAAGATCTAAAGAATAGGTTAGATCTAAGGATAAACGAAAGGCTGAAGTTGTGTGTTACAAGTGCAAGCAGAGAGGTCATTATGCATCAGAATGCAAGACCAAAAAGCTGAAGGACGTTGCCTATTATGAGAAAAAGCTTGAAGAAGCAAAGAAGCAGCAACAAGTAAGCTTAATTGCTGGAACAGATAAATAATTGCTGGAGAAGAATTGGCAAATTTTTGCCTCATGGCACTTTCTGAAGGACTAACAGAAACTTCAGAACAAAAGGTAAATTTAGACAATCTTGATCTTGAACACAAGCTAAACAAGCTCATGTCAGATTTTCTAAATCTGCAAGAAAAACATCAATCAAATATTAGAAAATCTGATGAGTTGCAAAGGACTTTGAATAAAATCATTCTTGAAAACCAACTTCTTATAGAGGATAGTTTAGATCAAAGAGCTAAAATTGAGTTTTATGAAAATGAAAGAAAAGATCTTTACAAGAAAATCAATGACAAAGAAATCAATGTAAGAGGTTTTCAACAAGCCAAAGAGTTCATAAATTTTATTGAGTCCACACCAAAGAACAAAGGAGAGGGTTTAGGTTATAAAAGTTCTACAAGATCAAATAGAAGTAAACCCACTATCTTTGTAAAAGCAACTCATCAGAAGTCTGATAAATTTACATCAGAATCTGGATCTGAATCTTGCAAAACTACCTGTTCTGAATGTCTTTTTTGAAAAACCAAACTTCAAAACAAACAATAGTGAATGCAGTAAAAATTCTGTAAAAACTCCAGAAGCAGATCACTCATCTTTTCAAAATTATCCACTCATTCCATCACAAGAGGAAATATCAGAAAATTCTGATAACTCTTGTATGTGTGTTGACATACTGAAGCTTGTTCAACACCATCTTCAAAAGAAAACTGTAAAATCTGTTAGTGGCTCAGCATATAACAGAGTTTCTGATGTAAAAACAAGAAGAAGAAAAAATAAAGTGAATAATATTCCATCAGAAATAGTACCCAAGCATGCTTGGGTACCAAAACCCTCTAATCATTTCATTTCAGAACCATCATGTGCAGCAGATCTGGTACTGCGACTCAGGAAGTTCCAAGCACATGACTGGGGACAGGAGCTTACTCAGCAACTTTATTTCAAGGCTGGGTAGAATGGTAAATTTTTGAAATGGAGTGAAAGGAAGGATCATGGGATATGGATGCATAGGGTTTGGAGGTCTGACCATAGAGAGAGTAGCCTATGTTATCTGCTTTGACATGGTCAGATCAATGATAAAAATTACTCAGATAATTTTATCACCAAAAAAATGATTGATAAATTGCTTTAGTAATAATCAAAATCATATATCTGATAAATCACCAGCAAATCTGGCAACTTATCATGAATTCTGATGAAGTCATCAGAAAATCTGACACAACATCAGAAAACCTGATAAGTCATCAGAATTCTGGTGAATCATCAGAAAATATGTTGGATAATCAGAATTGTCAAAATTCAGTAAAACAAATTGCTGCATATCATCATCCTTATTCATATCTCTTGACTGTATATTCTTTAGTTGTACATTTGTTTTTTTTTTAAATGATGAAAAAAAAATATTCAATAAAAAAAGGGGAAAAGGTTTTTGATTCTTGTTAGTGCTGATAACGTCATCCAACAGAAAATTTCTGGGAACTCGTAATATAGAACTTTCTCTCTCCTTCATTTATTACACCCCATCATGTATTAAGAAGGATGAAGTGACATATTGGTAGGCTATCAGATTACATCACCAGAAATTAGCTGCCTATATCATTAAATTGCATGTGAAGTGGAGAAGAAACATATCTCTGTTATTTTTTTCTGTCCTCTGGTAATCATTTAAAATAACAGAGATTGCGGTGAAGAAAATCTACAAGTTGGTAGCTTCCATTTATGGGAAATATTAAATTTACTATAAATAATCACCACTTTGTGTTAAAATTCTTCTTCCTCACTTCTCTTCTTCATCTCATTCTCACACACTCTCACAAAATGAACACCATCAAAGATGAATGCTTCCCACTTGTTTTTTATCCATATCATAACCTTAGATTGAGGACCAACCTGGAAGGTCCTCAGTGGGAAGGGTGTCAAGTTGTGCTCAAAATGCTCATGAGCAGCAACTTGAACTATGCCCTTACCGCTCACATAAGTGTTCATCCAGAAATTCTTCAAATCTTCTGGAAAAATGCAACACTATCTGAGTATCAGAACAGGGAACAGATGGCCATCAAGAGTGTGGTGCTAAATCAATAAATTCTGTTAAATGAAGCCATCATCAGGACAGCTCTTCAACTCAATGATGATAATGACGTCCTGATGTTCACAAGGGCTCAGAAGGATGATGTCTTGAGACAAATGGGTTATGGCACACAAACCCAACAACGAGCTATCAACAAACATGGCTTCATCAGGCCATGGCAATATCTGGTCACACAGATGGGCGCATGTTTTTCAAAGAATGTTATCAATCATCATGAGGTATCTCTTAGATTGATGGTGCCCATACTGGCACTTGTACTCAATGTACCTTACAACTTCTCTCATTATCTAATGAGTGATTTTGCAAGTAATATGTGGGTTGGCAAGCCATTCTTGATTTATCCTCGTTTTCTGACAAAGATAATAACGAGCCAGCTAGACTTTGCAGGCATACCTGCAAGTTATCCAAGAGCTGATATGAGACTTCAAGAAAACATGGGTCTCAGCATGCTTGTACCCACCAATCACAACTATGGGCTAATAACTGATCTGTTATTACTTCTGGAAATAGAACATGGTGAAGGAATAGATATTGACTAGTTTTTGTTTGTTTTGCTTGTATTTTTTTGTTTTTTGTTAATATGTTAATATTCTGTGCTTGCTTGATTTGTTGGGTTTTTTTTTTTTGGAAATGGGTAAATATGATTTGATCATCAGAAATTAACATTCTGACTCAAAACTCAAGTTTCCTGATGACAGAAGACAAAATCTGGTAATTCAAAATTGGATCTAAAATTTTTTTCTGATAAAACTTTAAGATGATAAAATGTTTTTTAGAAAATATCAGAAAAGGCAAAGAGACACGGATGCTACCAGAAAAACAAATGTGAGTCTTCTGATCTTATCTTATTCCCTCTCATCTCAAAAAAAAAAAAAATTGTGCAAAAGGATCACAAGTTTAGGGGGAAAACTCAGAGATTCTGTTGAAAAGTCTGTTTACTTCTGTTGACCACATCTAAAAAGTCAACAAAAGTCAAAACAAAAGAGGGATACATATGATCAACAGAATATCTGATGACTTTATCAGAATGGGACTTTCTGACTTATGAAGAAAAGAGGGTACATATGAAGGAAGATTATTGGACCTTCTATCAAACGGGGTCCACAAAGAAGAAAAGGTGTCATAGAACCGATAGTCTTCTCCAATCAAAAATCAATGCAACATTTTCAAGAAGGCATGATTGAAGAAACTACAAATTGAAGAGTCAAGTTGAAAGTGCATAACCACGATTTCATGATAAAACAATTTCATTAATGTCTTAATACCCACGATCTAACGGTTACATTTTGAACCAGAAACTCAGCACCCACTATCTAACGGTTATAAAGACAATTAATGATCTCTTTATCACTATTTCATACCACGTTCTATATCCTTTCAACTCCTTCAACTCCATACACCCACAATACTCTGCTGAAACACTCCTATAAAACACACACGTAGGAGAAACTCAAAAACAATCATATTCCTCACAAAAACAACATATCCTAAAATCCCCTGTTTTTCACTCACAATTCAAAAATCCCTAAATTTCAAACCCTAACTCACAGAGACCAACAATGGCAGAAGTTAACCTTAATATTCCAATCGCTCAACATGAAGTACCTTTGGTCGAGGAAGCAGAATTTCTACCAATGAAGGAAAACAATCTGCTGATGAATACAGAGCATTCAGAGTATGATAAAAGATGTCAACTTCTGGTAGAATATCTCACGAAATGCCCAATCTCAGGAGCACTAACAAAAGGAAGAGAAATACTAGAAAGGCTACTACAGCAATTTGTTTACACCTTTAATGAAGTTGAAGAAAATCAGGTGTCTGCTCATGTATGGGGAAGTGTTTATGTAACATTAACCCCCGCAAGAGTAAGAGAATGGCTTGGACTGCCTATTCTTGGTAGTTACACTGAAGCCCCAAGCAGAGACGATTTATTAAACTTTGTTATTGGACTTGGATACAAGAAAAGAGATGTCAACAAAATTGGAGCAATAAGAAGAAGTGAATTGCTAGCCATCTGGCAAGTGATGATGGAAGTGTTAAACAAATGTCTCACATCAAAGATAGGAGGAACTGATCAAATCAGCCAAGCTATTCTGACAATCATGTTTGGACTCATAAATGGGTTCAAGATCGATTATGGGTCAGAAATTTTTAACCTTCTCAAAAGATCAATCATCACCATAAATGGAAGAATAACCTCTCATCTGTCATATCCAAGGTTAATCTCAATTTTCATTTCTGAAGCATTTATTGAAAGAAACATGGAAATTCCAATCTTGGAAGATGTCTGGAGATCAAAAACCATGAAGGCCTGGAGTTCAAATCATGGATGGGAATCAGATAAAGATGTCCCTGTGTTACCAGAAAGTATGTTATGCTTCATTGCACCAGACTCACAATTCAGAATACAACATGAAAAACTTCTGACAAAATCAGATTCTCCAACAGAAGAGCCCAGCAGAGAAGTCGTGAACTGTTCTTCATCAACAGAAAAAGGAGATGATGAGAAGTCCTCACCATCAGAAAAGGAGGGTGCAGAAGGAAAAAGAATTCAAGAGATAGCTAACTTGGAAATAGCCAACTCACCAGAAAGCAAGAAAGAACATGCTGAAAGACAACAATTTCATGAAGCAAGAATTCATCATGATTTTGAAATTCATCAAGAACATTATACAGAATCACATATTGCTGGAGAAACACATACCGCTGAAATTGAAGCCACTGAAGTCATTCATTATGATGAATCTCACATTGTTGGTACATCTCTTTTAAACACTGTTTTAGTTGAGTCTCACAGAGAAGAAACAAAATCAGAGAGCTCAGTTAATGTATCCTACAAGATAGAATACAGAACAACTATGGTTGATAAGGAGGTTACTAGTGCCATTAATCTCAACTCTGAATCAGAAAGTGAGGAAGAGGATGAGATCCCAACAGATAGAGATCAGGAAACTGATCAAGGAAATCTGGCTAAAGGTAATTTGATTACCTCAAAAACTCATGGAGAACCTGATAAGGTTCAAGGATATGAGGAAATCCAGAACTTGAATGTGTTTCAATTTTCTGGTGAGAATATAGAGAATTTGGAATCTTCAAATCCTCTTAATCTCAGAACAGCAGCAAATGTGTTTGCAGCTGGGATGTTAGAAGGAACATCTGTTGTTCCAATTATCCCTGAGAAACCTATGAACAAAGAAAGTTTAGAAACAGTAATAAAAAATGTTTACAAAATATGCAAAAGAAATTCAGTGGAAGAAAAACTTGATATATTGCTGGCAGAAATACAAGGTCAAAAAGCTGATATGAAGACTTTGTTAGAATCAGTGGAGGCAATAAAGAAACAAACTGATGAAAACACTAAAGCACTAAAGTCTCTTCAAAAGATGAAAGAAAAGGCAACAGAATCCAACATCTCTACATCAGAAATCCAAACGATTCTCACAGAAATAGAAAAGATCAAAGCACAAGTTGCAAATGTGATGGAATCAAGGCAGTCAAGCAGCGCAAACAGAGTTTTGGAGGAAGTTACCATGCTAAGGGCAAGCAACAACAGTATCACAGATGCTCTTGAAAAGCTGTCAAAAGAATTGATTGTAATTCAGACGAAAGCTCAAACTGAATTCACCAATGTTCAGAAAAACATGGCCAGCAACTCTAAACAAGAAAGAGAAATACAACAACTGGTGGAGAAGATGCAATTCAACATTGCAAGATTGGCCAAAGTGGATCCACAAGAACTCATGAAAGAAGCCAATGCTGAAAGCTCACATCAAGAAACTTCAAAGTCAACTCCTCAACAATCATCAAGCACACCAATCACCAAAGCAGGAACCACAATGATGGGACCACCCCCAAATGTCTCAAAAGAAGAAATGCTGCAAAGGTTAGCAACTGCAAAACCTCAAGTTATTACAAATTTGAAACTGCTAGCATCTGCTCCAAATCCAACAGTGTCTGATGACTCAGCCATAAGTAAGTATATGAATATACAAACTATGAATGAATGGGAACAAGAAGGTGATTCATCAACAAAATTAAAGATTGTTAAGAGAAAAATCTCTGAAGCCAAGTCTGTGATGGTTAAAGAGATTGCCAGGGATGTAATGATATTCCCTGAGAACAATCTGGTGAGCTATTATCTAACAAAAGAAGATGAAACACCAAGATCACTGTCTCCTACCAGACTGGCATTAAGAAAAGAAAGGATAAACAGAGGGTCAGGCAGCATTCACAAACAGAATGACAATCCAGTAAAGAGAATTTTAAAGGTGGACGAAATGAAAATTGCAACTGATGATGTTGGAGGAACTCATGTGCAAAACAGATACACACTTCAGAGAGAAAATGGGGAAGAACAAAAGGTGACTGATGAAGAAATAGCTGACCAATTGCATCCTTTAGACATTCTGTTTATGAAGGATCATTATGAAAAAGAGAAGAGAAATAATCAAGAGGTCAGAAGGGCATTATATGGCATATCAAAGGCTGGAATACTGCTATTTGAAAGAATAGCCTTCTCAGACTTTGATCTATGCATCAACTTTGAGCATGTACACAACAAAAAGGTGTATGCCAGATCACCAAAGACAAAAGTTGCCTCAGAAATATTGGAAGATGCAAGATCTGGAGACATCATTATGATGACAAGTAAAAATGAAGAACAGGAATATGGTGTCATCTTCAGAGATCATGATAATAACAAGGCTCTATTCAGAAGTGTTGACATCTGTAAATACTCAAATCAAACTCTGAGGTATATCCTGAAAACCATGAACAGAAGACAAGAACATCTTCAGAAGATAGAGAAGAACTTGGAGGGAAAAAGAAAAGAAATTGAGCAAATGATTGAAGAATAGATCCAAGCAAGAGAATGGTACAAAGACATGTATGTCAGCTGCAACAAGTATATCTCCTACAAAAAGAAGTTAAAGGAAGGAGATGTGCACAAGAGAATGAAGCTGAATTGAAGAACTTGTTCATCTGAATTTTCATCTTTTATAATGTGTTTTTCAAAAACATCAGTAACTGTTTTGTTTAAATTTTGCATGTATTATGTTTCCACTGTTTGGAAATTTTCTGTTCAAAAGGTAGTTCATTTTCTTACAATACTTAGGGGGAAACTGTTAGGAAACCTTATTTGTAAGTATTGAAGAAAATCAAAATCAACTGGATCTATGAAGAGATCACAGTCCTGAAGATCACGAACTAGAAAAAGAATATCAGATGGGACAACTGGAATACATAGCATCTACTTCAAAGAATCACAAGTTGATCAAGAGCAGAATTGGATTATCAGAAAAGGTCACTTCTGATGGATCTGTATCATTAGTTTCTGACGATTCTGATCATCAGGATTTTTCTGATGATTTGTTCATCAGAATTTCTGATGAAGTGGTTTATCAGAATTCTGATGAAATACCCCACTTGTCTGAAATTGGCTCTGTCCTGCCACACTTACCGAAGCAAGTTGACATTAATTGATATCATGATGAAAAAAAACAACTTGAACGTTGGATTCAATGAATATGTCAATTGGGCACTTTTTGCAGGACTTATAGCATGAATAAACTATTGTTTATTCATGCACCCAGCCTTCTATAAATAGAAGGCTCAACCAGGAGAAGCAAACTGAGTTTGAAGCTTATCATTCATACATACATCAAAACTCCATTGCCCTCTCACCCACAGAATTCAAGATTCGTTTGTACTAGATAATAATCTTACAATCACCTTGTAAACCTTTTTGTTTCAAAGTGATATAAACTTGATAATTCTGTAGGTCTTGTTTCTTGAGAGTCTGATTTCCATTTCCGCACATCTTTTTCACATCTACTGAAATCACTTGCCATATTACGTGAAAAGAAGTTGTTTTAAAGGCCAAACTGGGTCCAACATGTTGGTAAAAGATGATATAAGTAACCAATCATGAAGAACATTAAAGATCAAGAATATAATCTCTAACATAAAGCTCTAAATCACCATGATCTATGTTGTTTAAGTGTTTATATGCTTCTTGATTGTTCATTGTTTATGTTTATGATGTTAAACATCATATGAAACTTGCTAGATTGTGATTAAACACATGATCTAGCAAGTGAGAGGATGATTATGTGATGAATCAAGAAGATCATCCTGATGTGTAAACTTGAACTTGAAAGGTTAAGTGTTTTTCTTGAATGATGATGATCAAAGTATAATATAAATCTTGTAATTGTGTGATTTCAACAATTATTTTCTCAAGAAACTAAGTTAAATCACAATATTTACATAAACATGGTTTTTAAAGAAACTAATCACATTTTTGGTGATTAATCAAGTGTAGAAACATGTTACTACCAAGAAAAATTCAAAAGGAAATATTTTTAGAAAATCACTTCACAAGTTGTAAAGATCTAAAATCTTCAAGAATGATGTTTTTAAACAAATAACCACACTTTAAAGGGTAACTAAGCTTACTAAACACTCTACCAAGTTACTACAAATTTTTATAAATTTTCAAGTTCATGAAGTAGTGTATATGGCTTGATTTTGGCACTTGGTAAGTATTGTTTTCTTTGTTGATGAATTGTGATGATTTTTAAAAGAAAATGACATGCTTTAAAAGTATGGAAACCTCCATTTTTAAGGGGAAACTAAGGCAAATTTTTTCTAGAAATTAGACACTTAGAAAAATATTTTTAAACAAGTGTTAACAAGTATATTTTAACCATGATTTTTCATATAAAATTTTCCATAATTTTTGTTACAAAAATTACAAATGTTGGAGGTTGATTTTTAATAAATAAAAGTGACTAAATATGTATTTAGGAAAATATATATTTACATGTCACAATGTGTGTGATTACTTGTATATTATGTGTATTAGTTATATTATTTTAGGATTTGAAATAATATAACTCACAAAAATACCAAAAATCACAATATAAGATATTACTAAAATCCCAAGAAAATAAATATATAATTTATACCTAAAATTTGGACAAACCGAACAAGGAATATAAACCATAGAAATATTCCGGAATTAAATTCATAAGTATATTTTGGTAAACGGTATTTTGGAAACCAAGAGAATAAAAATATGATTTCTATGATTATTACAAAAAAATGTATCATATTTTTTACAAGAAGAAAATATATTATTTTTGAGTAAAGTAAAATATATATGTTTTCTTGAATTACTAGAAAATATATTAATTTTGGAGAAATTATATATTTTCGTAAATAAATTTAGAACATATTATTTTGGGGTGAAAAATGGATTTATATATATTTTCTATGTTAGGGGCTGTTTGGTAGCCTCTGAATGGTCATTAAGAGGCTACCTCTTAATGGAATCATTAAGAATTTTACTAATGAGAAGATAGAAGAATGTGACATGTGATGATTTACCATTCAGGTGTTACCTCTTAACCATTCAGACTTGAGGTTACATCTTATTCATTCAGAGGTTTTAAACCATTAAGAGGTAACATCTGAATGGTCATTAAGAGGCTACCAAAGAGCCTCTTAAACTTCAAAATATATTATTTTGATGTTTATATGAAAATATAAATATTTGCCAAGGGAGAATTATAAAAAAAAATTCTACAAGAGTTTTCTTGAAATATATATATTTTAAGAATTTAAGAATATATTCATATTGGTGATTTTTATTGAAAATAATATTCTAGAAAAATAAATACAAAATTAAGTATAAAATAGTAAATAAACACAATAAAAATACGTATTCTCGTACGTATAAATACACCGGAATACACCACGGATACTTGGCAAAAATATACAAGTTTAAGAATACGAGTATGAATACACCCATCCTTGGGGAAGATATACATGTATAAGTACATAATGTGTCAAGTTAAAATATATTATTTTAACTAATGTTCCAAAATTAATAAATATAATTTAAGTTAAAATATTTTTATTTTAACAAATAATTATATACTTTGGAATAATATTTATGACACTAAGAATTGTAACTCAAAGATACTAAGTCATAACAAATAAGACTAAAGTCAAGGCACGACCCATCCGTCTAATACGCCTTAGCACGTTTGTAGGTAGTCGTGTGATCGAGTAGCAGCTTTGAGTTACATCGGATTTCGAGACACAAGACTGTGAGTTCATGTCCCCCTTTTCTTTTAACTGTTTTCAGTTTTACAACTTCGGGGGTGAAGTACATGTTACAAATTGTTTACAAACGTTTACATATGGTATGGTTAGCTAAGGAATGAATTGTTAGATCATGTGAGTGGTGGGTACAACGCTTAAGACCATTAATCCTCATAGAAGGACCGAGGGGCATGAGTGATAGATCTATTTGGGTGTTGCGAGCCCCACTGTTGGGACCTGGATTTGGCCCATGAGGTGACCATGTCTTCCTGCCGGAAGCCCGGTACAAAATCCGCTAGGTTTGAGCCTTCCTGCATCGTTACACACATATTAATGGCCTTACAAACCATTAATTGATCTGTTTCCTTGTTGCTTTCGTACCGGTTTACAAATACCTACATACAATGTTTACAAGTTTATTACGAGCTCACATACAAAACACATGAACTCGCTCAACTTTTTTGATGTTTTCAAACTACATGTATTTCAGGAAATTGATTATGGATCTGGTAGGTGTGCAAAGATTTTCATGTTGTGTCTTCAAATAAAAGATGTCATCCAGTGTTGATGGGTTTGAATAGTGTATTTTATCTTGGATAAGATACATGGTTCAAAGCCCAGTTTTATTAGTGTATTTTGTTAAGTCCATTATGGAACATCAAACTTTGGTTGTTATGTATTTCAAACTTGAAGTCTGTGTTTAAAACAATGATGGTTGTAATATTTTGAAACTTAATTATGGAAGAACATCATGGTTTTATCATATAGTTGTTTGTTATGTTTGAATGCAATGATATTAAGCAAGTCACACATAATCACGCTTCCGAAAAAGTCAGTGTGTGACAGCGGCGTCTGCTCCCGGGGTAGGGGTCGGGGGCTGCGACAGAGAGTGGTATCAGAGCTACAGCCACTGGTTTAAACCAAAGAAGTGTTCTGCTGACACTTAAATTTTAAAATCTGTGTTAGGAAATAACTTATATGATTATGTGTTTTGTGTTATTTGACTATTTGTTAGTTTACAGTATGAGTGAGCAAGGAACTTCGGACGCTTATCGTCATTTAGTTTGTTCACCAAAAGATGAGGGAACATCATCTCAACCTGATCGTTCAGGATACTCATCCGATACTGAGGAAGGGATATTTATATTTAAGGGACAGTCTGAGGAACCCTTTACTACTAAGAAAAGAGGTTGGTTTAATAGAGGAGCACATGAGAGAAGAAAAAAAAATGAAGAAGTTGCAACAACAAAAGGCCATAGCCAGGGCTAATAGGGAGGCAAATGCACAGATTCAGGAAACATCTAGTAGGCCACCTTGGGAAGAGAAACTAGATAGATAGCTGGCCAATTTCCATATGTTAGCCACTACAGCAGTAGATACTAACCAAAACCAAATAGCCAAACCGCCACTGTTACCTTTGTTTCGAGACCAAGAGATGCTTGAACCTGACCAGGAAGATCCATTTCCAATCCCAGATGTAGATCCCTAAGAGATTCCCAGAATACCCCCACCAAACCCCATAGCTCAGTATACTGACCTTAACCCTTTAGATCCCTTTTGGAATGGTGGACGCAGAGTGTAATAAGAAACCCATACCCTTATGGAAAACCTATCCCTCAACACCCTAATCCAGTACCAGCACCCATGCCACCTATGAGCCAGGAAAATTTGGAGGAACTTCGCTCATTGGGTGACGAATTAGTAGAGGAAGGAGATAGAATTCGACTAATAGGAGAAAGTTGAGCGTGACATACATGATTGGATACATGACACTTAGAAAATACCTAGATATATATGTAAATTTTGTATTTTAAGAATATACATATATATATATATATATATATATATATATATATATATATATATATATATATATATATATATATATATATATATATATATGTATGTGTGTGTGTGTATAGATACGGATGCATAGTATATTTGATTCCTAGTTGTAGTTTGTAATAGATACATATATATATATATGAAAAAGAGTAAAAGTCGCAATGTACGACTTTTTGGACAAACTGTTTGTGTGTTCATGTATAAATAATAGTATTAAATCTTATTCTGTGATAATTAATACCTGCTAATTATTCCCAATTCAGATGTTGAACAAAATAAATCAGGAAATCCAGAATAATGAGAATAAAGGAAACCAAATACATGACAGTGTCATTCAACATATAGTAGCACAAGGAATTATAGATGCTATGCCTTATATTATCAAGACTGTTAAAGAAGCAAAAAATAATAAATCTGCAAGTAAACGTCAACACACTGAACCAAGTCACAGTGTGAATGATAACGGGCCTATTATCCAAGCTCCAATTCCTAAAAGAAGAAGAACTGCTTCTTACGGTTGTTCTTATAAAGAATTTTTTGCCTGCAAACCAATAGAATTCTCAGGAAATGAAGAAGCCATTGCAGCCTTACGTTGGATAGAAAAGACAGAAGCAGTCATAAAAATAAGTAAATGTGCAGATGAAGATAAGATTATGTTTGCTTCTAATCTTTTCAAAAATGCAGCCTTAGAATGGTGGAATACTATTCTCTAGTCTAGGGGAAGTGACAGAGTTTATAATATGGAATGGATCAACTTCAAGGAAATAGTTGAAATAAAATTTTGTCCTCCTAATGAGAAGGAACGAATTGCTAATATGTTCCTAAATCTTAGAATGACTGGAATAGACTACAAAGGTTACACTGCCATATTCTGCGAATATGCTATGATAGTGCCTACCTTAGCCTCACTTGAATCGGTGTTAATCTCCCGTTATATTTGGGGATTAATTAGTGAGATTAGACACGTAGTCAAGGCAGCTAGACTGCAAACTATAGAAGAAATAGTAGAACTAGCCAATACCCTAACTGGCGAATTGGTACGTACACAAGAAGAAAACTAGAGAAAGAACCTAGCTTAAAAGCTTACACAGGAATTTCGTTCTAGTAATTCCTACTGAGGAAAAGGAACAGGTTCTTCTGCACCCTACTGTAGGTATTGCAAAAGAAAGAATTCTGGAAGATGCTCCATATACTGCAACTTTTGCAAAATATCTGGACACAATGAAGAAGACTGTAGGAAGAAACCCAGTAATGGGATATGCTACAATTCAGAAGAGAAGGGACACATCAAACTGAACTGTCCGAAACTAGCTCTAGCCACACCCAACAAAGCTAAGACAACTGAAGCACCTAAAAAGAATACCAGAGCGTTTATTCTGACAGCTTAGGAAGCCAAGATGATTCCAGATGTGATTGTCGGTACGTTCTTAGTTAATAACATATTTGCCAAAGTATTGTTTGACTCTGGTGCAAACCAAAGTTTTATCAATACTTCTTTCTACAAACTTCTTGACCAACCCTTAGCTAAACTTCAACAAGATTGTTTGGTGGAGACGGCAAACGGAGAATCCGTTAAGATAAGTGAAATCTTGCAGGGAGCAAGAATAGAAATCCTAAACCATCATTTCTTTGCTAACCTTTACCCAATGAAACTGGCTGGATTCAATGTCGTATTAGGAATGGATTAGTTAGTAGCCAATCGCGCCAGTATTTGATGTGATCAAAAGTCAGTACAATTAAGTACACCAAGTGGTGAAAAGATCACTATTAAAGGAGATAAGCCAACCTGATCGACAAAATTCATCTTTGTGATGAAAGCTGCAAATTATGAAAGGAAAGGAGGAGTAGTATATATGATCTCCGTAATCATTAATACTAAAGGAAAAGAATTAAAAGATATTCTTGTAATATTTAAATTCTCAGACGTTTTTCCTGAATAGTTACCTGGATTACCGCCTGATAGAGAGGTTAAATTTAGAATTCACCTAATACCGGGGACGGCACCGATTGCCAAAGCACCATATCGATTAGCACCAATAGAAATGCAGGAACTGAAGAAACAATTGGACGAACTTCTTGACAAAGGTTTTATACAACCAAGCTCATCACCGTGGGGAGCACCAGTGTTGTTTGTCAAAAAGAAAGATGGATCGATGCGTATATGCATTCATTACCGAGATTTGAACAAAGTCACGATTAAGAATCGGACCCACTACCGAGGATCGATGATCTGTTTGATCAACTTCAAGGAGCTCGATTCGTTTCTAAGATCGACATACGCTCAGGATATCATCAACTGAAAGTACAGGAAGAGGATATTCCTTAAACTGATTTTAGAACGAGATACGGTCATTATGAATTTACCGTCATGCCATTTGGTTTAACCAATGCCCCAGCTGCATTTATGGACCTAATGAACAGGATATGTAAACCATACCTGGATAAATTCATAATCGTCTTTATAGATGATATTCTAATTTACTCTAAGAGTAAAGAGGAACATGCAACGCATCTGCATACACTTCTTACATTATTGAGAAAAGAGAAGCTTTATGCTAAATTCTCAAAATGTGAATTTTGATTACCAGAAGTGCAATTCTTTGGACATCTGGTTAATCATGAAGGAATTCACGTGGTTCCCACGAAGATCGAGGCGATTACTAAATGGAAAGTCCCTGAATCACCAACGGAAGTACGAAGTTTTCTTGGACTGGCAGGATATTATAGACGGTTTATTCGAGATTTCTCTAGAATAGCCATTCCATTAACTAAACTGACCTGTAAATCAGTTAAGTTGAATGGGGACCGAAACAGGAAGAAGCTTTTAAGATTCTTAAGCAAAGGTTAACCAACGCACACATACTCGCATTACCCGAAGGAACTGAAGACTTTATAGTGTATTGTGATGCGTCTAAGTTAGGATATGGATGTGTGTTGATGCAACGTAAAAAGGTTATAGCTTATGCCTCTAGACAACTTAAGAATCATGAAGGGAATTACACAACCCATGATTTAGAACTAGGAGCCATAGTTTTTGCCCTTACGATTTGGAGACACTATTTATATGGAAAAAAATTTGTTGCCTTCACCGATCATAAGAGTTTAAGATATATTTTTGGGAAAAAAGAATTAAATATGAGACGGAGACGCTGGATAGAAATTATTAGCGATTATGATTGTGATATCTAGTATCATGCTGGAAAAGCTAATGTAGTAGTTGATGCTTTAAGTCGAAAGTATCATGAAAAGCCGAAAGGAATACGTTCTCTTAGGTTAAATCTACAAGTAGATTTAAATGAGCAAATCAGAGAAGTACAGAAAACAACAATCAAGGACGATGCTAAAAATTTAAAAGGGATGATTAAGGAGTTAGAACAAGTAAATGATGGAATTTGGATGCTCCATAAGAAAAGGATGTGGATACTTGAACAAGGAAACCTACGCCACAGAATTCTATAAGAAGCTCATAAGTCTAAGGATACGATACATCCCGGAAGAGATAAGATGTATCAAGATCTAAGAAAGAATTTCTGGTGGATAGGAATGAAAAAGAATATAGCAAACTATGTTGCTAAATGTTTAACTTGTTCACAAGTTAAAACTGATCATCAGAAACCCTTAGGGTTATTGCAACAGTTAGAGATGCCAATATGGAAATAGGAATTGATAACAATGGACTTTGTTACCAAATTACCCAAGACAAGGAAAGGAAATGATACAATCTGGGTGATTGTAGACAGATTGACCAAATCTGCTCATTTCTTACCCATGAAGGAAACTTTCAGTATGGAACAGTTAGCCAAGCTATATGTAAATAAAATAGTTTCATTACATGGAATTCCTTTATCTATTGTATCCGATAGAGATAGCCGTTTTACTTCTCATTTTTGGACAAGTTTCCAAAAAAGCAATGGGAACCAGGTTAAATCTAAGAACGGCTTATCATCCACAGACGGACGGACAAAGCGAAAGGACAATCTACACAATGGAAGATATGCTTAGAGCTTGTGTAATTGATTTCGGAGGAAATTGGGATGACCATTTACCATTAATAGAATTTTCCTACAATAACAACTATCATACAAGCATTGAAATTGCACCATTTGAAGCACTTTATGGACGAAAGTGCAGAACTCTAGTTTGTTGGGCAGAAATTGGAGAAAATAATTATCTGGACCAATAATAGGGCAAGAAACAACAAATAAGATAATCCAAGTCAAGGAAAAACTAAAAGCAGCAGGAGATCGTCAAAAGAGTTATGCAGATAATAGACGAAAACTTTAGAATTTCAGGTAGGAGATAAGGTATTATTAAAAGTTTCTCCATGGAAATGAGTAGTCAGATTTGTTAAAAGTGGAAAGCTAAGCCCCAGGTATGTTGGACCTTTTGAGATTATTAGAAGAATAGGATATCAGCTACAACTGCCAGAGGAAATGGCAGGAATACATGACGTGTTTCATGTATGTAATCTCAAAAAGTGCTTAGCAGAGGAATCGTTAGTGATACCTCTTCAGGACATAGAGGTAAATGAAAAACTTAAGTTTATCGAGAAACCCATTCAGATCAAAGATAGAAAGATCAAGAATCTTAAACACAAGAGACTAGTTCTGGTTAAAGTGAAATGGGATTCCAAGAGAGGACCATAATACACTTGGGAACTCGAGTCAGAGTTGCAAAGGAAATACCCATACCTATTCCAGCAGATCTCAAGGACGAGACCTAAAACAAGGTGGGGAGGATATAACAACCCTCCTAAAATATACTTGGGCACCACTAAATGTCTTAAAATATACCCCGTATGGGAGAAACAGACCCGTTATACCTAGTTTGGCAGAAACCAAGTTTGTATACAACTACTGCCGGTATGTTGGGGTTTTGTATACAAAATATGGAAAACGTTACCATTGGACAAAGAGTTACCCAATGGGTAATATGACCCACAAGTCAGGTGTTGACAGTACTGAATGAGTAACTGAGTAGATTTAAACATATGTAATTGTGGATGCCCTCAATTCTGTAAAGTTGTAAACCTGTTTTGATTAAACTGGGATGCACTCGCCTGTATTTCTTGTTGATAAAGTGTTTTTAAAACGCGTTTCAGGTAACAAAATGTGAAAGCCAATAGAAGTCAGCTGGAGAGCACTGAAGGCTTGGAAAAGTGGCTATAAAAGTTACCTAAATAAAAAAGGAGTTTGTTTTCAATAATTAGGGTTCACCCCTACAAATGTATTGTCAAATGAACTTGGATTTTCATCCCAAAAAGTTATTATTATAAAATATACCCCGTATGCGAGAAACAGACCCGTTATACCTTATAAAAATCAACAGAAACCAAGTTTGGCAGTCGCTCGCGGCCCGTGACGGAGACCCCTTTGGTCTGTCACGGGGCGCAACGACCTTTGCTTGGCCGGCACACAATAGCGCCACGTGTCGTACGCGTGGCAAAGTTGGCCCGTGACTCGGCAACCCTATACGAGACATGTGGTCTCTCGCGGGCCGCGAAGACCCTAGCTATATCTCTCGTGGGGAGCGAGAGAGTCGTCGACCAGCCTATATAAGAGGCTTCAGGCCTCATTTGTTCAATGTTCAATTTTCTTTTCTCTCTCGAATTCTCTAATAGTAGAAATTATACCTGGACATAATACCCACTATAAAGCGAAGTTCTACCTCGTTGTAAGTACTATAACCCAGTTATTACCCTATACGATCGATCTAGGATTCCGTAATGCATGTCGTCTTTGCCCGACTCAGTCATTGGAATTCTGTCTCGTGTGTACACTCGATTGATTTTGGATTTCTGTAATGCATGTCGGCTCCTCCCGACTCAGTCATTGGAATTCTGTCTCAAGGTGTACGGTTAATATGAATTGGGTTATTTTACTAACACGTGTGCGTTGTTTGATTTGAATAACCAGGAGATACAACAGGAAGCTTTAGTATTACCTAAGTAAACAATGTGAGTACATCTGCTTTTTGCCACCTTTTTGTAAATATATTTTTGTGAGCCAACATGTTTTACCAGAACCTCAAATGTTTTAAATTACACTTAACAGTAATTGAATATTTGTGATTCTACAATTACTGCAGGTATGTTGGGGTTTTGTATACAAAATATGGAAAACGTTACCATTGGACAAAGAGTTACCCAATGGGTGATATGACCCACAAGTCAGGTGTTGACAGTACTGAATGAGTAACTGAGTAGATTTAAACATATGTAATTGTGGATGCCCTCAATTCTGTAAAGTTGTAAACCTGTTTTGATTAAACTGGGATGCACTCGCCTGTATTTCTTGTTGATAAAGTGTTTTTAAAACGCGTTTCAGGTAACAAAATGTGAAAGCCAATAGAAGTCAGCTGGAGAGCACTGAAGGCTTGGAAAAGTGGCTATAAAAGTTACCTAAATAAAAAAGGAGTTTGTTTTCAATAATTAGGGTTCACCCCTACAAATGTATTGTCAAATGAACTTGGATTTTCATCCCAAAAAGTTATTATTATAAAAGTTTGGTGTTTTACTCTGATTAAAATATTTCCTAACTACGGTCCTGACGTATTCCGCTGCCAAATTAATAAACACCAATACCACCCATCTGGATGCTCGCAGTGTCCGCTCCCGGGGTAGGGGTCGGGGGCGGCGACATAATTGCTTAGACTGAATGATTGTGTAATGATTGTTGGATGTTTGTGGTATGATAATACTGTTAGATTGATTGATTTGATTCCTGACATTTTTGAATTCTGTGCATCTGGGGGTTTCTTTTCATGAAAACTTTTGATGAAAGGGATTTCTGAATTGTCAGACTTTGTGAAGTCACAAAGTCTCCGCATTTATTAAAAACCTAATGTCCGCATTTGTTATTTTGTTCAAATGTCCACACTTAACATAATTTGATTGATCCGTACATATTAACTTTTATATATAATCCGTACTTAGTGAGCCTTAAGTTGTCTGCACATAATCTTTCATAACTATCCGCACATATGATGTAACATTGATCCGCACTTAGATTTTGTTAATGGGTCCCCACTTAGTTATTTTAAAAGAAGTCAACATATGATCAAATATACCGTCTGCACTTAACTAAATGGAGTGTCCGCACTTGATTGAAGCGCTGAGGTCCGCACTTAATGCTTTGATTTAGTCCGCACTTAGGAGAAGGTGTGATGTCCGCACATATAGAGTTTGATGTGTTCGCGTTTATATATGTTTGGGGAGTGTCCGCACATAGGAAGTGTTATTGGGTCTGCATATATGAAGTGCTTTATGTGTCCGAACTTAAATAATTGTTAAATGTCCGAACCTAACAAGTTATATAGAGTCCGAACTTACCAACCTTTGATGTATCCGCACATATACTTCTTTTCATGTCCGCATTTGGTTATGTGTTAGCATGTCCACATATATATATGTTAAAGGTGTTCGCACTTAGAAACTCTCATATTGTCCGTACATGTAACATCAAAGTGGTCCGCACTTAGGGACTTTTACACTGTCCGCACATATATGATTTATATGTAATCCACACTTAATAGATGAGATAAGGTCCGCATTTAATGAAACGGTATATGATTTAGATTCATGATAATGGTTCAAAGATGTTACTGTGTGATAAACTAGATAATTTGATCAGTTACGCGCGGGATTGTTTGGACACATAGGGTATTGTATAACCCTACTCGTATACGTACTTACATTTATCATACCTTAGGTCGCGTGTAACAGATCTAGCAATTAACTAACGCATAAAAGCACGTTATCATTTACCGAGCATACTAAGTTGAGTTCACTACTCTTTCACAAGTATGCGTCCCCGGGGGACAAACAAATTAATATTCCTAGGATGAATACTTTTAACTAATTTTGTTTAATTTCAATGCTAGATAATAAACTCGAACTCTATCACGAAAGTCCCTACTTACATACTGAGCTAGTTGCCTAGGAGGCAAATGGGGTTGTGTAAAAGATTGTTGATGCCGGTAGAGCATAGCAAGTTTCTCCTCTGATGGCTTAGATGGCAGCTTGAAAGAATTCCAGAGACCTTCATAATCGAACACCCAAGGATATCCTGGAGTCTGTGTCAGGATGTGTATCTTTGACAATCTACATGTTGATCCTTAACAACTGTCACACCCCGACCACGTAGAACATACAAAACGTGGCGGAAATGTCGGGGAGTGTTGTAACAGAATTAATTGTTTCAAATCCATGGCAATTGAAGTTTCGTTTTATTGATTAAAAGTGTTACAATGTCTTAACAAACAAGGAAATACAACATAATTAACTAGTCTTGTATCTTTTATTGTCACTAAAGCCCAAGTCTGCCTATGTGTATCTTGATCATCTTATGCAACAGTTCCTGAAAAACACATGTGAAAATAGGTACGTCAGCATAAAAATGCCTGTGAGATACATAGGTTTTGTGAAAATAGGTTCCATGACTTATGTTTGAGAAAATGTTTAGTCATGAACCTTGTTATTTGCTTTGCTCTGTAAATCATTTGAAAATCGATAAGATCAGATGATAAGTATAAATAAATGTAGGGTTAAATGAATAACCAAGTAAAATATGTTTGCATAAGATAAGATGTTTATAAATCAATGTCTTGTGAAAAGTATGTTATTTGTATAAAATGTTCTATGTCTCAAACTGAAATGATTCAAATAACGGTATGATATGTAATACCATACAAACACTTATATATAGGAAGTACCAGCGGCGTATCCACCATGCTTGTATCATATTACACACGCATCGTTACTTAATCACTTAATCAAACCAAACCAACCAATGTAAGAAGTCTATGTTTAAATCAATTGTCAAATGTATTGGGTAATATGTCAAAGTGTTCATGTCAAGATGTAAATCATATCAAAATGTCTATGTCAAATATCCATGTCAAATGTCTATGTCAAATATCCATGTCAAACGTCTATGTCAAGATGTCATGTATGGCAAGTGAAATGTCTCAACTAAACCATATGCACAAAAACAAAGTATTGAAGTAAATCTTGGTTTAAATCAAAGTTATGTTTTGTAGGAAATGCATGATCAAATGTCAATCATGTTAAAATGTCTATGCCGAAATGTCTATGTCAAATGTCTATGTCAAAACGATGTACTAAGTAATGCACACAATTGGGCACACCTAGCATGAAATGTCATAAAATCATGTACTATAATGTACTAATGAACATAGCAGTATATGATGTTAAAACAGGAAAGCATGAAAGTAACAAGTAGGCACATGTGTTTCACCCCAAAACAGTTTGGAAAACAGTAAAAGAGGGGTCTATGTACTCACTTGAGATTGCTCAGTAGTCCTTGAGTAACAACCAAACAATGCTAGAGATCGCGGATATCAAACGACACCTAATATAGGTAACTATGTTAATTAACCGGACCTAGATCGGAAGATTGGGTAGCATTAGGGTTTGTAAACCAAACGAGTGTAGAGACTCGTGTCATTTGGTTTAACAAAGCCCACATACTAAATGAAACCTAACATAATTGTTTACGACCCATTACGACCCGTTTAGATAGCTTATGCTACTTTAACGCGTCGTTTGCGTGAAACGCGTTCGGACCGCCTAACTAGTCCTATGACAAGTGTTATATGCCTAAACATGTTACATAATCAAAAGTTTAGGTTTCATATGCTTAATTACCAATTATACATGAAAAGGGTATTCTGGTAATTTACCTAAGGCATATAAACTACCTATCATACAACTACTTAAACGATGTGACCATAAGGTATAACCTCGGAAGGTTATTCCCTATATGCTATGGTCACCTAATGTACTTGGTCAGATCCTAATGATCGACCAAATGGGTCGGGTTCGAGGTATAAGCGATTTATCAGATCGCTTACCCTACGACCCTAGTCAACGTGGTAATCAGTGGGCATAGTCCCAAGGGACTATGACCAACGTGATTACACTCACGTTGCGAAGTTCAAAAGAACTTCGCATTGACCATTACTGGTCAACGCTGAAAGTCAAACAAAGTTTGACTTTCTGACTCGAAAAGCAGTAAAATAAGGAAAAGAACGAAAGAATACTTACGAAGGGTCCCCGAATGCTAAACTCGATTCAAAAATCTCAGGTATGAAACAAATGTTTCAACTTAGAGTTTCTCAAATCAAGTTTCTAGTGATTTTAGCAATGGGGGGTATGGGGTATTTATAGGAATACCCGAACCGTTAAGATCGTTTCATGGAAAACGTGCCTTAATCCCATCCGTACATGTGTTGAAAAGTTATGGTGTTTAGGTGTTTAAATTCCATCCATACATGTGTTGCAAAGTTATGGTGTTTAGGTGCTTAAATTCCATCCATACATGTGTTGCAAAGTCATGGTGCTTAGATTCCATCCTTATCCGCTGACTAAGCATGTTTAGAATGTGTGGTTGTGAATTAAACAACGGCTAATACATCGAATCTGGTCCCGAATGCGAAAAACTGAGTTTCTGCATGTTTTCTTATGGCGAACATTAAAATAAAATATTTTAGTGCTTACATATTTTTTTTGAATGTCCGGATGTATTCAGAACGTAAGTTATGCGCGAAAATGCAAACTTGTGCACTTTTTGACACTTTTAGTCCCTGAATGACCCAAAAGTTTATTTTAGCACACCGAACCCATTAAAGCCTATTTCTAAGCTATGTAAAGGATATTTATGGTGTGTTTAACTTATGGTCATGTTCCGGAATGTCTGTTACAGTTCAAATTGGCATACTTTCGCAGTTTGTCAACTTTAGTCCCTGTAAGCGATTTAACTTGATTTCACCACGCCAAACCTTCCAAAACTTATATATAAGTTATGTAAAGGTTATTCAAGGTATGTTAAGCCTATTTCACTATTCCGGAGTGTTCGTTGGATTAAACTGGTTATATTTACGCATTAGTGCGCGTATAACCTTCCAGAAAGCGATTTAGAGCTTGAAATCGAACATGAGTTGATATGTGCAAAAGATACACATATTTATACAAGTCCAAAGTATGAAATACATTATTTCATTGGTTTGGCATTTGTTTGATGGTTGAAATGACACAGGTGTTACAGTCTCCCCTACTTTAGGAAATTTCGTCCCGAAATTAATTCGTAGGAGTCTAACTGTGGCTTTGTGTCAAATGACCACCAGAGATATGAAAGGCATAATCCTGTTATTTCTCTTTAACGGACATTCTTCAGAATTGAAAAATGAACGGAGTTATTTTCAACAGGCATTCTTTAGAAAAATGCACATGAAGGAATAAACAAGGATATTCATTTCCCTCGATGGATTTTCTTCAGTAATGAAAATGAACGGAAACGAAAATGAACAGAATGTGTCATTTTCCACAACATCTTCAGAAACAAAAATGAACGAAAGGGGTCATTTTAACATCTTCAGAAACAAAAATGAACGAAAGGAGTCATTTTAACATCTTCAGAAACAAAAATGAACGAAAGGAGTCATTTTAACATCTTCAGAAACAAAAATGAACGAAAGGAGTCATTTTAACATCTTCAGAAACAAAAATGAACGAAAGGAGTCATTTTTCACCTTTTCTTCAGAAACCAAAAATGAACGACAAGAGTCATTTTTCACCATTTCTTCAGAAACCAAAAATGAACGACAAGAGTCATTTTTCACCATTTCTTCAGAAACCAAAAATGAACGACAAGAGTCATTTTTTTTCCATTTCTTCAGAAACCAAAAATGAACGACAAGAGTCATTTTTCACCATTTCTTCAGAAACCAAAAATGAACGACAAGAGTCATTTTTCACCATTTCTTCAGAAACCAAAAATGAACGACAAGAGTCATTTTTTTCACCATTTCTTCAGAAACCAAAAATGAACGACAAGAGTCATTTTTCACCATTTCTTCAGAAACAAAAATGAACAGGATGACTCTAGACACATGACCAAACTCGCTGTGGTTTCCGTGCACTGAATTTCATAATTATGTATGCATCCATAATTACGCAATTCCTTGCATAGTCCGCACAATTTGTTTGTAATGTGAAGGGGAGGAAAATCAAACCTGTGATGAGTGTGACTAGACTACCATAGGGTCCTTTTAATTAGATCGACAAAGGATCTTTTTAAATTAGGCCACCCAGGAGTCCTTTCAGCTATATTATCACATGATATTCATAACCAGATTTTTGGATCAATCTGTATACCTAGACCACTCAGGGGTCTAATTATGGAATAGTACTATATAATCCAAGGGTCTTTACTACAACGTAGAAGCGCATTGAGGATTTAATATAGTACCTTTGGATATCCTACTATGAATTTCCTTATACAAAGATATGGAAGATTCTACGAGGATTTGGATGACAAAACTTGGATCACACAAAAACATAAAAGGAAACACATAAGCACATAATCACATAGTTGTTTGACTTGTTTATTAATTTGTTATCTTTGGACGCGGATAATTAAAGCACACCAGGAATCCAATTCGTGGATTTCATTTGGCACTTTAATCATTTCAAGAATCCATCCATGATGATAGGATGATCTACCAAAAATTCGATTTTTCGTTTTCAGGAAAACGCAATATGCGAATTATGGTACACAATAATTTAGAACATACGGAAATACCCTTAGGTACCCTATTAAGAATTTATAGTGGTACTTGGGGTATTCGTACAGAGTTATAACTTGCACCTTATACTTCGTCTCTTTGCAAGAGACGGGTACTTAGGATCTTTGTGGAAAACGCAAGAGATTGTAAAACGGAAGAATTTTTGGGGGTAGTCTGTCCTTTAAGGAATACGGTTCCTTGATTGTCGGTATTGAAAGAGATATGTTGTTATGCATACAACCACATAAATACATTGCAATGTAAATAAAAAGATTTATTTATTAACAATGATAACAACTGTTTCATGGACCTTGACAACAAAAGAAAATAATACATAAGATGTGATTATTTCTAAAGAGTGTTGTCTTCTAGTCGATCAGATGCTCATCTCTGTGCTGGATTAGCGTTAGCAAGCTTTGGGCAATTTCTTCGGAAATGTCCCATCTCGCCACACTTGTAACAAGAACCCGATGGAAAGCGAGCTCGAGCAGGTTTAATGTTAGCTTGATTTGGTGCAACTGCTGCTACGCAAACTTTTGCTGTATGACCTTTACGTCCACAAATTTGGCATTCGCGGCACTTCACATTAACATGATGATAAAGGTTACATTGGTTGCACAAAGGTGAGGTTCCATTGTATGGCTTCCTAGTACGGGGTTTAGCTGGTTGGTTGGGGACGGCTTGACCATTGTGAGCAACCATGGCGAAGTTCTGAGAAGCCTTTTGCTTCTTTGACCGCTCAAAGGATCCAGTCTGTTCATCCATGGTCTTTGATTCCTCGATCGGTTTCTTGTCACCCTTTCGGAAAAGCTTACGTTTCCTGATCTGAGATTCAGTCAGGGTTGCAGATAGCTCAATGGCCTGCCTAACCGTAGTAGGGTTACTACCAGTAACAATGTCTTGAACTGAGTCAGGGAGACCATCAATGTATTTTTCGATTGCCTTATCCAAAGGCGTAACCATGGTAGGACACAACAGGCTCAGCTCCTCATATCGATCAGTGTATGCTCGATGTTCGCCGCTGTCTTGCTTAAGATCATCGAATTCCCTTTCCAAGGCCCTGATCTCGTGACGAGGACAGAATTCCTTCATCATCAGTGCTCTAAGTTCTTCCCATGTTTGAGCCAGTGCTACTTCGGCACCCCTATCTCTCACCACACCGTTCCACCACGTCAAAGCTCTTTTCTCGAAGACACTAGATGCGAAGTCTACCTTTCGCTCGTTTGGACATTGAACATGCCTGAAGGTGCTCTCTAGACTCTCAAACCATTGCAGAAGTGCAGTCGCTCCTTGAGACCCAGAAAACTTTGATGGCTTAGCCGAGTTGAACGTCTTGAAGTTGCAGAGAGCATTATTGCTGTTGATAGCTTGGTGACATTGGGCAACGATAATCAGGATTGCAGCAGTCATTTGCTGTGTAATGACAGCTGCCAGCTCGTCAACAGATACTGGATTTTCGCGTCGTGGAGGCATTCTAAAAGAGAAGAACATGAAAGGAAACGAGTGAGAGAATTAGACGAAATGAATGAGATGAAACAAATTTGATGAAAGCAAGGATAGTGGTCATTTGTTTGTTACTACAAAGCAGCAAACGACCTCGGTGATTAATCAAAGTAAATAGGTCAAAAATAATGTATCGCGAAGACATGCTCGCCTATAAGTGAACACTCATCCCAAGAATTCCCAGGTAAGCACAACTGGTCTCGCGTCTGGTTGAGATGTATACGAAGTGCTTGCCTAGACAGAAAACTCAGAATACAGGCATTCACCCTTCCAGTTTGCACGTGTTCACATTATTTAAAACCCAAAACTTTGACGAGATTTTGAAAATTCAAAGGGGTTCAAAACCATATAACAGAGGGTTCAAAACCTTACAATAGAGGGTTCAAAACCTTGTAATCAATCATCCTAGAACAGATGATTAGTTTTCAAAGTGGTTTTGAAATTTATGTTCTTGTTGTGGTCGTCGCCTAAGGATAGGTGACGGTATTGTTTTATGACTAAACGCAAGTAAACTCGCGTTAGGGTCCTAAGAAAGTTATAGACTAGGTCAAAGCATTACTAATAACCTAATTCCCTATAACCATTGGCTCTGATACCATCTTTTCTGTCACACCCCGACCACGTAGAACATACAAAACGTGGCGGAAATGTCGGGGAGTGTTGTAACAGAATTAATTGTTTCAAATCCATGGCAATTGAAGTTTCGTTTTATTGATTAAAAGTGTTACAATGTCTTAACAAACAAGGAAATACAACATAATTAACTAGTCTTGTATCTTTTATTGTCACTAAAGCCCAAGTCTGCCTATGTGTATCTTGATCATCTTATGCAACAGTTCCTGAAAAACACATGTGAAAATAGGTACGTCAGCATAAAAATGTCTGTGAGATACATAGGTTTTGTGAAAATAGGTTCCATGACTTATGTTTGAGAAAATGTTTAGTCATGAACCTTGTTATTTGCTTTGCTCTGTAAATCATTTGAAAATCGATAAGATCAGATGATAAGTATAAATAAATGTAGGGTTAAATGAATAACCAAGTAAAATATGTTTGCATAAGATAAGATGTTTATAAATCAATGTCTTGTGAAAAGTATGTTATTTGTATAAAATGTTCTATGTCTCAAACTGAAATGATTCAAATAACGGTATGATATGTAATACCATACAAACACTTATATATAGGAAGTACCAGCGGCGTATCCACCATGCTTGTATCATATTACACACGCATCGTTACTTAATCACTTAATCAAACCAAACCAACCAATGTAAGAAGTCTATGTTTAAATCAATTGTCAAATGTATTGGGTAATATGTCAAAGTGTTCATGTCAAGATGTAAATCATATCAAAATGTCTATGTCAAATATCCATGTCAAATGTCTATGTCAAATATCCATGTCAAACGTCTATGTCAAGATGTCATGTATGGCAAGTGAAATGTCTCAACTAAACCATATGCACAAAAACAAAGTATTGAAGTAAATCTTGGTTTAAATCAAAGTTATGTTTTGTAGGAAATGCATGATCAAATGTCAATCATGTTAAAATGTCTATGCCGAAATGTCTATGTCAAATGTCTATGTCAAAACGATGTACTAAGTAATGCACACAATTGGGCACACCTAGCATGAAATGTCATAAAATCATGTACTATAATGTACTAATGAACATAGCAGTATATGATGTTAAAACAGGAAAGCATGAAAGTAACAAGTAGGCACATGTGTTTCACCCCAAAACAGTTTGGAAAACAGTAAAAGAGGGGTCTATGTACTCACTTGAGATTGCTCAGTAGTCCTTGAGTAACAACCAAACAATGCTAGAGATCGCGGATATCAAACGGCACCTAATATAGGTAACTATGTTAATTAACCGGACCTAGATCGGAAGATTGGGTAGCATTAGGGTTTGTAAACCAAACGAGTGTAGAGACTCGTGTCATTTGGTTTAACAAAGCCCACATACTAAATGAAACCTAACATAATTGTTTACGACCCATTACGACCCGTTTAGATAGCTTATGCTACTTTAACGCGTCGTTTGCGTGAAACGCGTTCGGACCGCCTAACTAGTCCTATGACAAGTGTTATATGCCTAAACATGTTACATAATCAAAAGTTTAGGTTTCATATGCTTAATTACCAATTATACATGAAAAGGGTATTCTGGTAATTTACCTAAGGCATATAAACTACCTATCATACAACTACTTAAACGATGTGACCATAAGGTATAACCTCGGAAGGTTATTCCCTATATGCTATGGTCACCTAATGTATTTGGTCGGATCCTAATGATCGACCAAATGGGTCGGGTTTGAGGTATAAGCGATTTATCAGATCGCTTACCCTACGACCCTAGTCAACGTGGTAATCAGTGGGCATAGTCCCAAGGGACTATGACCAACGTGATTACACTCACGTTGCGAAGTTCAAAAGAACTTCGCATTGACCATTACTGGTCAACGCTGAAAGTCAAACAAAGTTTGACTTTCTGACTCGAAAAGCAGTAAAATAAGGAAAAGAACGAAAGAATACTTACGAAGGGTCCCCGAATGCTAAACTCGATTCAAAAATCTCAGGTATGAAACAAATGTTTCAACTTAGAGTTTCTCAAATCAAGTTTCTAGTGATTTTAGCAATGGGGGGTATGGGGTATTTATAGGAATACCCGAACCGTTAAGATCGTTTCATGGAAAACGTGCCTTAATCCCATCCGTACATGTGTTGAAAAGTTATGGTGTTTAGGTGTTTAAATTCCATCCATACATGTGTTGCAAAGTTATGGTGTTTAGGTGCTTAAATTCCATCCATACATGTGTTGCAAAGTCATGGTGCTTAGATTCCATCCTTATCCGCTGACTAAGCATGTTTAGAATGTGTGGTTGTGAATTAAACAACGGCTAATACATCGAATCTGGTCCCGAATGCGAAAAACTGAGTTTCTGCATGTTTTCTTATGGCGAACATTAAAATAAAATATTTTAGTGCTTACATATTTTTTTTGAATGTCCGGATGTATTCAGAACGTAAGTTATGCGCGAAAATGCAAACTTGTGCACTTTTTGACACTTTTAGTCCCTGAATGACCCAAAAGTTTATTTTAGCACACCGAACCCATTAAAGCCTATTTCTAAGCTATGTAAAGGATATTTATGGTGTGTTTAACTTATGGTCATGTTCCGGAATGTCTGTTACAGTTCAAATTGGCATACTTTCGCAGTTTGTCAACTTTAGTCCCTGTAAGCGATTTAACTTGATTTCACCACGCCAAACCTTCCAAAACTTATATATAAGTTATGTAAAGGTTATTCAAGGTATGTTAAGCCTATTTCACTATTCCGGAGTGTTCGTTGGATTAAACTGGTTATATTTACGCATTAGTGTGCGTATAACCTTCCAGAAAGCGATTTAGAGCTTGAAATCGAACATGAGTTGATATGTGCAAAAGATACACATATTTATACAAGTCCAAAGTATGAAATACATTATTTCATTGGTTTGGCATTTGTTTGATGGTTGAAATGACACAGGTGTTACAACAACCAGGTTGATGCTAGGAAGATAAACTTTCTTAAGCGGACTAGCATATCCCACAAAGAACCCTTCTAACAATTTAGCTCCAAATTTGCCATCCAAGTCAATTACCGTACACGGACACCGAGAAGGTTCTAACCATTTCAAATTCGGTTGTTTGTTGGTTAAGCAACTCAAAACATGTCTTTTTATGTGCCTTAACCGTCAACACTCTGTTAAGTGTGTAACACGTAGATGCCACGGGCTTTTGAATAACGGAGCATGGTGCTTGCACTCTCTATCAGTGTTATGTTATTTCTCTCAGCTACATCGTTCTGTTATAGAGTGTTCGGTGCACTAAACTCATACAGAGTTCCTTTCTCGTTGCATAACTCTAACATCTTGTTATTCTTGAATTATGTTCCATTGTGGCTTCGAATGCGACTAATCGACAAATGGTGAAGATTTTCCAACTTTTTGGACAAAATCATTAGACTGTCGAACATTTCATCTTTACTCTCCAGGAACATCACCCATGAGAACCTTGAATAGTCGACAGTAACAACTAGGTAGTACAGATCTCCTAATATACTTCTTACAATTATCGGGCCAAAAAGATCTATATGTAGCCTTTCTAGTGGATGTTTTATCGAGTTTAGAAGCTTTCTTGGATGTGACTTTTTATGTTGCTTTCCTTAATTGCAGTTGATGTGGTCATCATTGAAGTGAAAACTCTTCAAGTTGACACCGTCCACTAACTCGTTGTGCACCAGAAAATTCATTTTCCAAAGATTAATGTGCCCCATCTCTCTCTATGCCATAATATTAACTCCTTCTTAGTAGCCTTTTAAACAAAACATTGTATTGTTTTCGTTGTCGTAGTTGCAATGCTCATATCCAGAACAAAAAGATCATTTTTGTGAAGAGCGCGCATTAAGATCCACTCTTCCGGTATTTTGAACCCTAGCTTCAGAATCAAACATTCTTTATCTGTGAAGTGCGTCGTGAACTTTTTGTCACAAATCTTAGATATACTAAGCAAATTGTTCTCCAACTCAGCTATGTAGTTGACCTTTTCAAACGACACCATCTCGTTGGTTAACGTACCTTCACCTACAATTCTACCTCCCTGATTACCTGCAAACCCAACGTCGCCTCCTCTTATAGATTTGACATCATATACGAGTGCCAACAACCTCGTCATGTACCTGGATGCTCCACTATCCATGATCCACTTCGATATGATAGATATTGGGAGCCCCTGCACTTTCACTCAAATAATTACTTTAAGAGTGAGACCCAAGTCTTAGCGGTCTTGGGTGGGTTTACAACTTTTGTTTCACAAACACAATCACACTTTTGAGCAATTTTTTCAACATTCACTATTGAATCAGATTGTTTCACCTCTTCAGAACATTCACTGTTGAATTAGATTGGTGTAAAATTTAGAATCTTTATGTTTATATTTTTTTGAAGATTCACTAGTTTTTATAGTTGAAACTTTTATGTTTATTGGTTTCACTTCTTTTGTAGATTTATTGTTTCATATTAACATTTGAGTTGGAACAAATATTGAGGATTTTTGTTTCATATCTTATGAATTCTTTTTAACACCGTAAACAGGTTTAGTATTCTTTTGTGGACACCGACTAGCGATATACCCAACCTGGTTACATCTGAAGCAAGTTCTACTGTCTGTTACAACAGTAGATCCTTCCTGTTCACGTTATTTTTTCTGAGCAAAGAACTCTTCATTTGATTGTTTGCTTAATTGACTTTTTTTTTCACTTTCTGAACTCATTCCAGATACAAAAGTCATTTTCTTTGCAAACTTTGGTTTTCCAAACTTGTTGTAATTTTTCTTACCATATCCCGACCCGTTCCTCCCTTGATAAAAACTTTTTTGTTGATAGTTACAGTAGGGACTTTTTGGTTTAGAATAGTAAGACTTATCCCTTTTGAAGTTTGAAAATCCTTGAACATTTGATAAATTTTCAATCTCAGACATTTCAACCTCCACTAATTTGAAAACCTTTTCGACTTTGTTCATGTTCACATTCAGAATCAGAAATTCTGTTTCGGAATATAGTTTGTCAGATCCATTCATTTTATACATGATCACATTTAGATTATCACTCGAACTATATGCTGATTTTCGAATGTAATTCTTATGAAAACTTTCGTCACTTTCTGGTTGTGAACTTGAACTCTCTTTGTCAAACTTTGATTGCGTGCTTTCAAAATCAATATTGTCACATTCATTTTCCAAAACCTTTTGAGCAACATTTTTAACCAATTCTGATTCACACTCTATGTAAGATTTGGTATAAGTCACATCAAGATTGTCAGGCAGCTGATCTTTTTGTTTAGTCTTTAATTTATGTTCAGCACCTTTTCCACCCCATTTGGTTTCTCTTGAATAGATATTCCACATAGGAGGTGGAACTCGATTATAATCCAACCCTTGATTACCCTAACCATACACATCTTCCCCTGACTCGTCTTTTCCTATTGGTATGGGAAGGTTGTGATCCAAAACATAAGATGCCGTAGAATAACTAATCAGCTTCTTATCAACCTGTTCCATCTCTATCCTAAGGGCTTCTAGCTCTTGTTTTAATTTGGATTTTTTTTCAATTTGAATATTAATTGCAATTTATTTATCCATGACAGTGCTAGTTGATAGTTCTATTTAGTTTATCATAAGTTATTTTTTTTTTGTTTGTTTCTTTTAAATCACTGATCAGGTTATCTTATCTGTGTGTATTTTCAACTCTTTGAATTTCTCATCTTTTTCAATGCAAGATTTGCACAGTTCTATGCATTTCGTGCATTTAAAATAACTTTATGTTATCTCACTTTCAACCTTTTCTTTAACCAACTTGATCTTCTGTTGATCCTCATAGATTTTGGCTACCTCTTTTAGTTGAGCCATCATGGCTTTCTCAGCAATCTCGGTCAAGTTTTCTGCATTCATTTCCTTTATTACCTCTATGATTTCTTCTACAGATTGTTTATTCTCTTCTTCATAATATATGCCATGGTAATTTCCATGTGTGCTGAAGAAACCTGCAAAAGAATTAAACATATCAGGGCGCATAATCGATTTGAATGCATTTTGAAGAATCTCATGTGATTCAAAATCATAATAATATTCTGAAACTTCTTGTGAATGTACTATGTCTATTGCTTTCATCAATCATGTGCTTAAGTGTCAAATGTATCAAATCGTAGTTAATAGGTTAGACAAGAATAGGTTTAATGTATTGCATGTTCACACAAGAGGCAGTTTCATACGGATCAAATCTGCGCAGGGCAGATTCACATGGATTGGCCTTGCACGCTAAGAGCCCATCTGAGCTAAGGTGCACATCCATGATAACCTATAAGTGCGGATGGAGGCTGCCTACATACAGTGGTTTGTGTCTTGTCATTTGAAACCTTTAGTGGACTAGAGAGGGGAAACTCTGTCCAGTTGATTTCACGGTATTGTATTATCAAATCATCAATAGGAATCATATTAATTAGCTTGTTCTTGTTCAAGTCACCTCTGTACTCAGATTCCACACGAGATACGAAGTATTTGTAACCAGTTGTACATTCAAGAAGATCGTAATCGGTCCTAACAAGTTCCTACAAGTGGTATCAGAAAAGGAGACTGGTTGCAAGGACTGAAGATACAAGATACGAGGAGATTCAAGCAAATCAGATCCAAATTAGAGCAAAAATAATCTGATTTCATCATTTTTACTCATTCTTCTTCTACTCAACTTCTTCAAACTTAAAACACAGATTTAACGTCGAATCTACAGATAAAGTTGACTAATTTTTTGAATATGTTGTGCAAAATCATAACATAATCAATCCTTGAAAAGATTAGATCAAAATTTGAGTTAAATCATTGAAAATTCTATGAAAAACCATGAAAACGTGACTGAAGTTTGCGCATTCATTTGAGTGTGTTCGCGCATATCAAAGACTTCTGTTTGCAAGGATCAGATAATCCCAATTCACGTGGATCTAGCACATTGGGTTCAGACGGATCAGATAAAGATTGGCAAACACAGTTAGAGCGGATCTGATTAATCCAGTTCACACAGATCCAAGTTGGTCAATCCACATGGAACAGAAATATTCAGTTCGCACAGATCAGACAGTTCGCACGGATCAGGATTCATATTATTTGGTTTTTCAAGTTGTTTGATTGTTTGTTGACTTTTGCAGATACTTCTCGAATATTTCAAAGTTGGAAATCATGGATGTGAGATGTAGTCGAGAAGAACGCATTGCGCGTAGGAGGTTGGATGAAATGTACCAAGTTTTTAAAGAAGCAAGAAATGCCAAAAGATGGGAAGAGCAGAGGGAAATTCTACTTAGATCCTCAAGGAAATCCTGCAATAGATCCCAATATTGTAGATTTTGATGCATTACTTGCTACTATTCCTACTACTGTAGAATATTATTCAAAGAAGAAAGAAGACAAAAATTTTGATGAACAAGTGAAGAAGCGTATAGAAAAAGTGATTAATGCGAGTCTAGAAAAGTCGACAGAGACTTTGAAGAAGGTGGAAGAAACCATTTATGAGAACCAAAAGATGATGGATGAAAAACTGAAGAAAGTGACTCACGAAACAATGATGAAAAAACAAAAAAACATAGAAACTCAAATTGAATCTATCGAGTTGTTAAACCAGGTTAAGTCAATGTATAAAAATGATGAAAATGATGAAAAATATGAAAATAAAAATGAAACGCAGTGTAAGAAAGGCATTATATCATGCAGTGCCGGTACTGAAAATGACGAACGTTAAAATCCCGAAACATTGAATTTACTAAAAGTGAGAATTTGTTCAAGTAGAAATGTAAATAAATATTTGAAAATGAGAAGATTTTGAAAGAAAAAGTAGATGAGCTGACACAAAAATGCAACAGTTTTGAAAAAAGAAAATGGGATTTTAAAGTAGAAGTGTTCAAGAAATTGTAACGAATGTTTTCAAAAAGATAATATCATTTGAGAATGGCAAAAGGAATGTGATGGGATGAAGTAGTCACATCATAGAGTAAAGGAAGCATATGATACATATGATACTTTGAAAAGTCTAGTTAAACATCTTAAAGGAATTGTTTTAAAATATTCTGAAACGACAAAATTTCTTGAAACCAAATATAAAGGTAAACAACTGATATTAAATCAATATATTGATGAAGTTGCTGAACTAAAACGAGAATTGGCTGAAAAGGAAATGAAAAATAATAAACTGCAAAGTTATCATGCTTTTTCATATATTCTTGAACGTATTTTCAACATTAAACTAGATGATAATGATTCCGAAAAGAATAAAAAGGAATTGGTTCAGAATATCATCAGGTTCCACCACCATTGGAGAATAATTATACTTTCTATGATGATGAAAAGGTTGCAAAGGCAATAAACATGATTGATCAATTGCATGAAAAGATTGATGTGATGGGTGAATCAGAGGTGGTAAGTAAAGTTGTTGAAAGTGTCTTGAAAGAAGAAAATCAAAACAATTCCACCAAAAATGATAATTCCGAATCACAGATTGAAGATGAAGAAAATTTTCATAATAATTATATGAAGAATTCAAAATCCGAGACAAACACAGATGATGATCCAATAATGTTAGCATATTATATGGTTGGATCTGGAAAATTGTTCCCATAAGTTGAAGTTCCCGATCAAAATGTGATTGCGGAAAAGATTGATAAAGTTTATAAATTGGTGAAAATTGAGAAAACTGAAATTGAAAAATTTGCTGGTAAATGCAAGAAAGCTTTTTATAACAAACCAGGTCACAAAAAGAAAAACACAAAGGCTGGGTTGGGTTATAAAAAGAAACAAAATCAAAAGAAAAGGTTTGAAAAGACAAATCTTCAGAAAAAGATGAATTTTTTCACAGAACACGTTCTGAAAAAGAGAAAGAACTCCGATTTAGTCGACAGACTAATGAGGAATTCTATGCTCAAAAGAAATGACAACAACAAGCCAAATGTCCAAATCTGAAGCTTGTTGATGTTGAGAAAAAGAAATCTGAGTTAGTGAAACAGAAGTCACCCAAGTTTGAGCCAAAACAAATTTGGAAACCAAAAGTTGAAATGTCAAAAAGAAAAATTCAAAGTGATTCAAGATTTTATGAAAAGAATGTTTCAAAAGGAAAAATTTGGGTGGTGAAGAGAAAAGATATTTCTGTTGAGGAAAAGAGGAAAATCGAATCAACGAAGGTCAAGCAGACTTGGGTGAAATTGTTCAATTAAGAAAAAAAAATTAAAACGAAAAATATTTTCCAAAACTGAATGAAGCTTATTGTGTCCATATACCCAAGGTCAAGCAGACTTGGGTGAAATTGTTCAAGTGATTCAATTAGTGTTTGTGTAGGTATTTTGGAGGACAGTCAAAGTTCTACATAGTCAACAGAACAGCCTGCCACATGAGGAGAAAATCCTGTGTTTGTGGTTAAAACAGGATGTTATTTTTTTAAAATTGTCAAAATTTAAAAAAATGTGTGTTTGGTTTAAATTTTTAAAATCTAAAATTTTGAAAAAATGAAAAGGAATACGCCGAAACTCTCACGGTAGAACAACCAAAACTTGATAAAACAAAGTTAAAAAATGTTTTCAAAATGTTTAAAAATATGTGTTTTTGTAATCATGGGGGTGTGTGTAAAAATAAGCAATCTACTGAATGTGAAGTAGAAACGGATGGCGAGATGAAGCAATCTACATCGTTTTGTCAAAAGTTTTAGAATTTTAGGGGGAGTATATAGTTTTGAAACTTGAAAAATTCAAAAACTTTTGGAAATTTGAAAAAGTAAAAAAACATGAAAAAAAATCAAAAAAGTTTTATGTAAAAAGAGGAAATGATAGTACATCAGTAAACAATCACATCATGCTAAAGAAATAGAAATATTAAAAATGATAAATGGTCTCAGTGATGATATGCCAGTAAGTTTTTACATAAGTAGTAAATTGATTTCGAGATATAAACTTAATTCAATAATTTTCTTAATTCGTGAGGAACATCTCTCGGATATATGGACTTAGTACTCCTAAATTTCGTTTGAGAGGTTGCCTGATTCTAAGATATTAGGTCTATATAATTATTGATATCTAGGGTATTATACTTGGTCCTTTGATTTTGCGTCAGCAATGGCTTAGACCTCGTATAATACTTTTGCTCTTAAAATCTACCACTGCATAAAAATTGAAAAAATATCGAAAGATATATATCAAGTGCAGTTAAGGAGATTCCTAAGTGGAACACACCTTAAGTCGAGCCTTCATCTCTTTGTCTGAACGGAAGTTCTAACCTGAGCTCTCAAGGTCTCGTACTAACATAGAGACAGATATCATTTAGGTATACTCACTTGTAAGACTGAATCTAGGGAATCTTGATACGGGAGTATATTCCGAGGTGGGACACGCGACTAAGATAAGTTCTTAAAACACTAATTTCGTATCTTGAATCAATTGAAGTTTGTGTGAGAATTTAAGTGGATCAGTATACTGACAATGAACTATTTAAAGCTTAAAGTTAATATAGATCAACGGTGCTTGTGATGTGTCATAAACTGATATTATCCACTGACGCAAACTTAACAAAAATATGTATGTAAATATTTGGTTATTGCATTTCATTGTAGAGAAAGACTTAAAAAGATTTTCAGTGTGTTTTAGCATAAAGTTTGAAAAATGCAAAAAGATTTTGTTTTACTTTATGTTTAGACAACCGATGTTGGAAAGCTGAATTTCAAAATCTACATATGCTGAACATGTCTTAGAAAATAACAAGTTCATTAAGTTGAAATTGAGTTTTTGAAATGAAAAATAAAAAATTTTATTGAAAATTCTTACCAAGGACATTAATTTGAACTTGGAAGATATTTCAGATAAATCAAGGTCATTAAGTTGAACTTGATTATCTGTGAGGGTTTATGAAGATTGGATGCTTTAAAAGTCAATATGATATTGATTGGTTTGTGTATGAATGTTATTTGACAGCGGGAGCTTGGTTTTTAATGTCAAAATATTTGTGTTTAGAGCTAGACAAGAATCTAGGGAGATCTCAAATAGTTTTAATTGTCAAATAAATTTGTGAAAAGCCAGTTTATGATTCTGAAATTGTAAATGTTTCTTATAAAAGGTTTTAAATTCTAAAATGAACAGATGCTCAAAGAGCCATGTAATAATTCAGATCAAAGCAAGGAGGAGTTTGCTAAAAAGGAGTTTGATGAAGGGGGAGCTGATGAATCAAGATGTAAAAAGGAGTCTGTAATTCAGAATTGTCAAAGAACTTTGAAGACTCAGAGATAAATAAGATTAGCTACGACAAGGATTGACTGCATCAATATCCAAGGGGGAGTCTGTGAATGTATTATGTCTATTGCTTAATTCAATCATATGCTTAAGTGTTAAATGTATGGCATGTTCACACAAGAGGCAGGTTCGCACGGATCAGATCTACGCAGGGCAGATCCACACGGATCGGCCATGCGCGCTAAGAGCCCATCCGCGCTAAGGTGCGCATCTGTGATAACCTATAAGTGCAGATGGAGACTGCCTATATATAGTGGTTTGTGTCTTGTCATTTGAAACCTTTAGTAAACTAGAGAGGGGAAACTCTGTCCAGTTGATTTCACACGAGATACGAAGTATTCGTAACCAGTTGTACATTCAAGCAAATCGTAATCGGTCCTAACAAGTTCCTACACTTCTGGAGTTTTATCAAAGCTAATCTCAGCACAAACTTCATCACGAACTTCTTCAACTATCACTTCTTCAAAATTTGTTTTGGTTCTTCAATGATCTCAGCCAAAAGAGCCAGGCTTTCAGTCTTAGGAATATAATTGTTCCAGTTAAAACCTTCGTCTTCCAATGTCACGATATCGCCTCATCCTTTGATTTCGATGAACCATCCTCATTGGAATTGGTCTTGACGTGTTTGGCGGATGTTGAGAATTTTTGTGATAAATTGCCTTCTTGTAATAATCATCACCAAAAGGATTATTGATACCCTAAACCTATCTGTTTGGTCATTCTCGCTTGAAATGGCCTTTTTCTGTACATTTGAAGCATGTTACTTTGGATTTATCGAATCCTAGCTTTGATTCAGGCCCTCCAAGACTGTTCCTTCTTGTAATTTCCATGAATCGTTGTGCCCTTCAAACTATACTTGCCATAAACCATTTGATATCAATCAGTTCTAGCTCTTCAGGATCTATCTGATTGTAATCTTCTTTCTTCATATTAGGATTCCCAATCCTTCCTGCTACTAGACTCTCATAAGATTCCAGGACGGAAGCAAGAAACATCATCTGCACCTTTGTGGTCGTTTCATTAAAACCTTGTGTATTTTGTACATTAACAGCAATGTTGCACTGGATGACGTGTGGATTTGAATTACTCTAGCTTGAATAGTTGTTTAAGATTTGCGAAGTGTGAGGACTCTGCATTGGAGTGTTTGTCTCAAAACTTAGATAGGATGAAAAACCACCACAATTGCTTGAATTGTTGAATGATGATCCAGATGAAGTATCTGCACTAAAAGTTGTTTGGATCTTTGGGCTTTGATTATATGCCACATCACTACCCTTATAATAAAGATCAACGTCTTGTTGAACACCTGAACTTCTCATTTTAGCCATTTTTCGTAACTCTAGTTCATGTCCTTCTAACCTCTCAATGAATTTTTTCAGAGTTAACTTGCTATATTCTTTAGAATTAATCTAAAGAATCATCAAATATGTCAACCATTCGCCTTGTGGTAACGCATCAGCTAGCTTATCCACCTATTCCTCATCTTCTTTTTCAATATTCAGTCACTTCGTCTCCGCAACAAGATGACAATACCTCTCAACAAGCTGTTTTAATGACTCTCCTTTCAAGGTTGTGAAGATATCAAATTCTTTCTTTATTAAAGCCTTTTTGCTTTTCTACATAGCTTTACTCCCTTTAAATTTCACTTTTAAAGCCATCCAAATTGATTGTGCATTACCCTTATGTTGGAGTAGCATGAATATATCTTCTTTCATAGCTTGCTGAAGAAGATTCAACATCTTTTTCTCTCTTATAAACTTTTCTTTTTCAGCTGGATTAATGTCACACCCCCAAATTCCACATGCGGAGTACTACCGCTTGGAGGCGTGACATGACCAGGATCAAGCCACCAATCATATTGAACATAAGTATGTATCTCAAAAGTCATTCATCAATACGATAGGTGTTTACAAAACCAAATATAAACAAGTGTGTAGCGGAAGCATTTAATGTAAACCCAACAAAAGTTTAAGTACAAAATGTTATAATGTTTAACAACACAATCACGATCCATGTCCACAACGACTGTGCCTCCCGTGCAAGCTCCAAAAGTACCTATGGTCCTGCAAGGCATGTAACAGAGGGTCAACAAAAAGTTGAGCGAGCTCACAGAAAGTAATGCGTAATAGTAAGTTTGTTTGTAACATGTGGCTCTACTGGGCCGGTAGTAAGTTCTATTGGTGGGGGCTTCCCGTGTTGTATAACCACTAGACTATTTGTAACCACTATGTGTTCTTCACAACCGAGAACAGTAATACGTACCAGTGTTACGTAGGTTTTACGTAAGTATCCTTCACAACCGAGGATAGTAAATAGCATAAGTATACGTAGGTTTTACGTAAGTGCCTGACACAACCGAGGCAGTAGTAAATATAGATTCACGTAGGTTTTACGTAAGTATCCTTCACAACCGAGGACGATGGTATGGTAGTCTAGTAATAATGTCCGCATGAATCCATTCAACCTTATTCCTTAAATCCCATTCCCAAGCCCTGGGAATCTCATGCCTTGGTAGAAGTGTGAACTCACCTTGTTTGCTCGGTATGCTAGGTATGTGCTCAAAGTAAGTCAATCACGTCCTAAAGTATGCACGTATGTGAAATCAGTTTGCGTCCAAGTTATGCACGTATAAACATGTAGCACGTAATCACAATCATATACAAGATGGCTACACTTAACAGCAGTCAAATATTCCAGTTAACACTTAACATAATTAACTCAAGTTATTGCACAGATCAGCTATTCGGCGAAACACGCATGTTGGCGAAACACAGATAATGACGAAACACATATAATGGCGAAACACATTCTGTTTCGTCGAGGTGTCCCCTGGCGAAACAGAACTTCTGATTCGTCGACTACTCTTGGCGAAACACATTCTGTTTCGCCGAGAGTTCTGTTTCGTCGAACAGTTCAGTTTCGCAGACATCAGTTACAGCAGAGCGAAAAACACATAAACCCTAACAGCCGTAAAACAGCAATTCCTCATCATACAGAAATCGTTCAACACAGAAATCATTCAATCCTCGCTCAATATAATGAGTCTTATGTTACCAACCATTAATCTATGCATCACAACCGAAACATCAATGAACCAGGGATCATATCATCATCTTCATCAATAAAATCATGTAATCATCACAAAACAACACTCATAAAATCCATACTCTATGCATACCCGCTAACATGCATAATCATTGAGAGGTTCATGAAACCCTAAGTATTCATCATACACATACACTCCTATAATCCAGAAATCAAGCATAAACACAACATGTATAAAGAAATCAAGGGACAAAGAAACCGATTTAGACAAGCACGCACTAACCGAGATATTCGGGATGAACAAGGGAGGATTCGAGAGAGAAAGATGATGGTTGATGATGGGTATCGCCTTTTCAAAAGAGAGAGTTCTAGGGTTTCTATTTTTGATAAAAGTGTGAAACAGGAAGTCGGTTTCACTTAATATCCACGAATTACCGTTCTGGGCCCTTAATGGGCTTTGCGAATCAATGGGCCGACGAAACACATCAGTTTCGTCGTGAGGTGATATGGCGAAACACACTGTTTCGTCGAGTTGCTTGATGGCGAAACACACCAGTTTCGTCGGAATGTAAATGGCGAAACAGTCTGTTTCGTCAGGTCCTTCCATGTTTTAAACAGTTTAAGTTTTCAACAGGTGTTTCATGATATACAGCCAAACACAAAATCATGCAACCACAATTGTTCATTATAAATTAACGTATACAGTTACAAGTTAAACAAGTCAAACAACTACACAGTCAAAGTCAACGTGCACTAAATGCGAAAAAAAAAGAAAGTCGGAAACTCGAGTTGTCACATTATCCCCAACTTGAAAGAAATTTTGTCCCGAAATTTAGCATGCGGTTACTGAGGAAGCTAGGTAAGTTATCGTTTACTGGTTTTCCTGGGGTGTCACATCATCCCCCCGTTGAGTTGGGATTTCATCCCGAACTTCTGTAGTAGCTTCAGCCTCAGTAGTAGTTGCATTGTTTTCGAACAACTGGGGATATTTGAGTTCCATTTGATCTTCGCGCTCCCAGGTGAACTCTGGGCCGCAACGGGAGTTCCAACGAACTCGTACAAGAGGTATTCTAGTGTTCTTGAGGACCTTAACATCCCGGTCCGTGATTTCAACTGGTTCCTCGACGAAATGCAATCGTTCGTCGATAGTGAGCTCCTTCAGAGGAACTATGTGGGTCTCATCTGACTGAAACTTCTTCAGATTCGACACGTGAAAGACGTTGTGAACTGCACTGAGTTCAGCAGGTAAGTTCAGTCTGTAGGCCACTTTGCCTATTTTCTCTATAACTTCGAAAGGTCCGACATAACGCGGATTGAGCTTGCCTCGTTTGCCAAAACGAACCACACCCTTCCAGGGCGAAACTTTGAGTAGTGCTCGATCCCCAACTTGGAATTCGAGTATTTTCCTGTCTTTATCGGCGTATACTTTCTGACGGTCACGTGCTGCCGCCATGCGTTGTCGTATTTGAGCAATCTTTTTAGTAGTATCAACTACCATTTCTGGACCTGTGATCTGACTGTCACCCACCTCTGCCCAACAAAGAGGTGATCGGCATTTACGCCCGTACAATGCCTCAAATGGAGCAGCTCTAATGCTGGTGTGGTAACTGTTGTTGTATGAAAATTCCACAAGTGGCAGATGCTTTTCCCAGCCCTTGCCAAAGTCAATTACGCACGCCCGAAGCATGTCTTCTAGAGTTTGAATAGTGCGCTCAGATTGCCCATCGGTCTGAGGATGATAAGCTGTGCTCATGTCTAAACGAGAGCCAAAAGATTTGTGCATTGCTTGCCACAGTTCTGAAGTAAAACGTGCATCACGATCAGAGATAATAGATGTGGGCACCCCGTGCCTCGAAACAACTTCCTTAAGGTATATGTCTGCTAGAGTGGAGAACTTATCCGTTTCCTTGATAGCCAAGAAGTGAGCAGACTTTGTGAGTCGATCCACGATCACCCAAATAGTATCATTCCCACGTTGAGATCTGGGTAGACCAGTAACAAAATCCATGGAAATTTGCTCCCATTTCCATTGTGGTATCTCAGGTTGCTGGAGTGGGCCTGATGGTTTCTGATATTCTGCCTTGACTCTCGCACAAGTCAAACACTTTCTAACGTAAGTTGCTATGTGGGCCTTCATGCTAGGCCACCAATATGTAGTTCTGAGGTCGTGGTACATCTTATCTGAACCAGGATGTACTGAGTAGCGAGACTTATGAGCTTCATCCATTACAAGCTCGCGTAGGTTGCCATAGAGTGGGACCCAGATGCGTCCGGTTACATAATAGGCGCCGTCTGCCCTTTGTTCTAACCGTTGTCTTGAGCCGCGTAGAGCTTCAGCCCTGACATTTTCCGGTTTCAATGCTTCTACCTGAGCATCTCTTATCTGTGAAGGAAGACTAGACTGAATAGTGAGTTGCAACGCTCGTACACGTCTAGGTATAGTATCCTTTCGACTGAGGGCGTCGGCCACCACATTGGCCTTGCCTGGATGGTACTTTATAGCACATTCGTAATCGTTCAGTAGCTCGACCCATCGACGCTGTCGCATGTTCAGGTCTTTCTGCTTGAAAATATACTCAAGACTCCTGTGATCGGTGTAAATGGTGCACTTGGTGCCATACAGATAATGTCGCCATATCTTGAGCGCAAAAACAACAGCTCCAAGCTCTAAATCGTGTGTAGTGTAATTCCGTTCGTGAATCTTAAGTTGGCGTGAAGCATAAGCAATAACTTTATCCCGCTGCATCAACACACATCCAAGACCTTGGATAGATGCATCGCAGTAGACTACAAAGTCGTCCGTGCCTTCAGGCAATGAGAGGATAGGTGCGCTACAAAGTCTATCCTTTAAGTGCTGAAACGCTGTATCCTGTGTATCACTCCAACGGTAAGCAATACCTTTCTGTGTCAGTAATGTAAGCGGCTGTGCAATCTTTGAGAAGTCTTTGATAAACCGTCTGTAATAACCCGCCAAACCCAAGAATTGGCGTATTTCTGTAGGTGTACGAGGCGCAGGCCAATTCTTGATCGAATTTACCTTGGATGGATCAACATGTATCCCATCCTTGTTTACCACGTGGCCTAGAAAGTGGACTTCACGAAGCCAGAAGTCGCATTTTGAAAACTTAGCGTACAGTTGTTCCGTTCGAAGGAGTTCCAGAATAAGTCGTAAATGCTGTTCGTGTTCCTCCCGATTCTTCGAGTAAATCAGGATGTCGTCAATGAAAACAATAACAAACTTGTCAAGATAAGGTTTGCACACCCTGTTCATAAGATCCATGAAAACCGCAGGCGCGTTCGTTAGCCCGAAAGGCATGACTAAAAACTCGTAATGGCCGTAGCGAGTTCTGAATGCTGTTTTGGAGACGTCCTCATCCCGGACTCTCAGTTGATGGTAACCCGACCTTAGATCAATCTTTGAGTAATAGCTCGACCCTTGCAACTGGTCGAATAAGTCGTCGATACGTGGAAGTGGATAACGGTTCTTCACCGTCACCTTGTTCAGTTCACGGTAATCTATGCACATACGAAAGGTACCGTCTTTCTTCTTTACAAATAATACTGGAGCTCCCCAGGGCGAAGAGCTAGGACGTATGAAACCCTTTTCCAAGAGTTCTTGCAATTGCTTAGACAGTTCTTCCAGTTCAGTTGGAGCTAAGCGGTAAGGCGCTCGAGCTATAGGTGCTGCTCCTGGAGCTAGCTCGATCTGAAATTCGACTTGGCGATGAGGCGGTAACCCAGGTAACTCTTCAGGAAACACCTGAGGAAAGTCGCGTACTACAGGAATATCCCCAATCTTTTTCTCTGTCGTCGATGTATCAGTAACGAGTGCTAAAATAGCTACGTGGCCCTTTCGCAGACACTTCTGAGCCTTCAAGAAGGAGATGATGCCACTCACGACACCACTCTTGTCACCTTGAACTTCGAGAGGTTCTTTGCCAGAACAAGGAATACGAATGATCTTCTCCTTGCATAGGATCTCTGCTTGCTGTTGGGATAACCAATCCATACCGATGACAATGTCGAAACTACTCAGAGTTATAGGAATGAGATCGATAGAGAAAGTCTGACCAGCGAGGATAAGATTACAACCCTGAACTATGTGTGTGGCCTCTAGACTTTTACCGTTAGCTAACTCTACTACATGTTTGGTGCTTAACAGTGTTGGTGCGCGTTTAAGCATTTTACTAACTTTCAGAGACATATAACTGATATCCGCACCCGAATCAAATAATACCGTAACATAAAAGTCGTCGAGAAGAAACTTACCCGAAACCACATTAAGATCGTTCCTTGCGTCACTCTGACCAATCACAAACATACGACCCTTTGCACCATTGTTGTTGTTGTTTCCCCCATTGTTGTTCCCAGTGCCCTGATTATTGCTGTTGTTGTTCTGGTTTCGGTTTAACTGAGGGCAGTGTCTTTTGAAGTGACCTTCAGCACCACAATGAAAACATCCCTTGTTACCCTGTTGTTGGTTCTGCTGCGTTTGCTGCTGCTGTTGATTCTGAGTTACAGGCCGTGGGCTCCTACAATCCTTGGCCTCATGGCCCATCCTGAGGCACCTCCGACAACGACCCTTGTTGCACTGGCCACTGTGATGCCTGTTACAGTTGTTACACTTTGGGAGGTTCCCTTGATAACCACCCTGCCTGTGACTGCCCGAAGATTGCTGACTTGGGCTCTGATAGTTGTCAGTCTTTCGCTGCTGAACTTGAGACTGTACTAAAGCTGAACCTTTGCTGGAATCCCCCTCCCATTTTCTCTTGTTATCACTGGGGGTAGCAGGAGTAGTTGCTGAAACAGTAGCAGTAGTAGTAGCGTTGATGCGTTTAGGCAGCTTGTTCTGTTCCACTGCCTGATCGGTGAGGCGATGAGCTAGCTTGACGATCTGTTGAATAGTGCCAAGATTCGCTGAGGTTACGTGGCTTTGAATTTCCGGCACCAGGCCATTGAGATACAGTTCGATACGCTTAATGGGAGGGTCCACCATAGTAGGACACAGAATAGCCAACTCATTCGATCTTCTGGTGTGCGCTTCAATTTCTGACCCAGTCATTTTCAAGTGATAAAACTCTACCTCCAGCTTATGAATATCATCACGGCTACAGTATTCCTCTTTAATCAAATCCTTGAAATCATTCCAAGGTGTGGCGTTAGCAACAGCCAATCCTAACATCTGCACTTGCGCATTCCACCAAGTCAGCGCAATGCCTTCTAGTGTACCAGTGGCGTACTTCACCCTGCGAGCCTCAGGGCATTCGCACATTTCGAATACGGACTCGAGCTTTTCAAACCAATGGAGGAGTCCAACCGCTCCTTCCGTGCCACTAAAAGTAGTAGGACGACAGTCCATGAAAGTTTTGAAGGTACAAACAGGTGGCTGAGCATGCTGACCTGTTGTATATAAGAATCCAGTACAAGATTAAAACACAAGAGTTGGTTTAGGAGTGTAGGATCTAAAGATCCTAGTGTGAGTTACAACTGCAGGGTATACCTCCTGCTTGTGCGGCTGTAAGTGCCTCAGCAACTCGCTCGTTAATAAGAGCCGTCAGTTGGGCTTGCGTCATGTTGATACGTCCAGACATGATCTTCATAGTAAATATGACATAAGTGAGAGAGGTTCGCGAGTAGTGCGATAACAAAAGGGAGTAATCACACAAGTGTTCTCATGCAATAGTGTCAAGTTAACCTAAGCATACCCGGAGCAAAGTTCTATGCAATTCTAGCAAGTAGGCAATAAGACATGTACCATATTACCTAGAGTGATGAGTCTTGCACGTGGAGCGAGGCGTCGTTGTGGATCGTTGAGCACTGTTCTGGTTATAGTCTGGTTTTAATAAAAACGTTTTTCCCTTATTAAAACCAAGTTCTCTATAACCAATGGCTCTGATACCAATCTGTCACACCCCCAAATTCCACATGCGGAGTACTACCGCTTGGAGGCGTGACATGACCAGGATCAAGCCACCAATCATATTGAACATAAGTATGTATCTCAAAAGTCATTCATCAATACGATAGGTGTTTACAAAACCAAATATAAACAAGTGTGTAGCGGAAGCATTTAATGTAAACCCAACAAAAGTTTAAGTACAAAATGTTATAATGTTTAACAACACAATCACGATCCATGTCCACAACGACTGTGCCTCCCGTGCAAGCTCCAAAAGTACCTATGGTCCTGCAAGGCATGTAACAGAGGGTCAACAAAAAGTTGAGCGAGCTCACAGAAAGTAATGCGTAATAGTAAGTTTGTTTGTAACATGTGGCTCTACTGGGCCGGTAGTAAGTTCTATTGGTGGGGGCTTCCCGTGTTGTATAACCACTAGACTATTTGTAACCACTATGTGTTCTTCACAACCGAGAACAGTAATACGTACCAGTGTTACGTAGGTTTTACGTAAGTATCCTTCACAACCGAGGATAGTAAATAGCATAAGTATACGTAGGTTTTACGTAAGTGCCTGACACAACCGAGGCAGTAGTAAATATAGATTCACGTAGGTTTTACGTAAGTATCCTTCACAACCGAGGACGATGGTATGGTAGTCTAGTAATAATGTCCGCATGAATCCATTCAACCTTATTCCTTAAATCCCATTCCCAAGCCCTGGGAATCCCATGCCTTGGTAGAAGTGTGAACTCACCTTGTTTGCTCGGTATGCTAGGTATGTGCTCAAAGTAAGTCAATCACGTCCTAAAGTATGCACGTATGTGAAATCAGTTTGCGTCCAAGTTATGCACGTATAAACATGTAGCACGTAATCACAATCATATACAAGATGGCTACACTTAACAGCAGTCAAATATTCCAGTTAACACTTAACATAATTAACTCAAGTTATTGCACAGATCAGCTATTCGGCGAAACACGCATGTTGGCGAAACACAGATAATGACGAAACACATATAATGGCGAAACACATTCTGTTTCGTCGAGGTGTCCCCTGGCGAAACAGAACTTCTGATTCGTCGACTACTCTTGGCGAAACACGTTCTGTTTCGCCGAGAGTTCTGTTTCGTCGAACAGTTCAGTTTCGCAGACATCAGTTACAGCAGAGCGAAAAACACATAAACCCTAACAGCCGTAAAACAGCAATTCCTCATCATACAGAAATCGTTCAACACAGAAATCATTCAATCCTCGCTCAATATAATGAGTCTTATGTTACCAACCATTAATCTATGCATCACAACCGAAACATCAATGAACCAGGGATCATATCATCATCTTCATCAATAAAATCATGTAATCATCACAAAACAACACTCATAAAATCCATACTCTATGCATACCCGCTAACATGCATAATCATTGAGAGGTTCATGAAACCCTAAGTATTCATCATACACATACACTCCTATAATCCAGAAATCAAGCATAAACACAACATGTATAAAGAAATCAAGGGACAAAGAAACCGATTTAGACAAGCACGCACTAACCGAGATATTCGGGATGAACAAGGGAGGATTCGAGAGAGAAAGATGATGGTTGATGATGGGTATCGCCTTTTCAAAAGAGAGAGTTCTAGGGTTTCTATTTTTGATAAAAGTGTGAAACAGGAAGTCGGTTTCACTTAATATCCACGAATTACCGTTCTGGGCCCTTAATGGGCTTTGCGAATCAATGGGCCGACGAAACACATCAGTTTCGTCGTGAGGTGATATGGCGAAACACACTGTTTCGTCGAGTTGCTTGATGGCGAAACACACCAGTTTCGTCGGAATGTAAATGGCGAAACAGTCTGTTTCGTCAGGTCCTTCCATGTTTTAAACAGTTTAAGTTTTCAACAGGTGTTTCATGATATACAGCCAAACACAAAATCATGCAACCACAATTGTTCATTATAAATTAACGTATACAGTTACAAGTTAAACAAGTCAAACAACTACACAGTCAAAGTCAACGTGCACTAAATGCGAAAAAAAAAGAAAGTCGGAAACTCGAGTTGTCACAATTAAATTGGGTTAGGCTTTTCTTTAGACTATTCTCTCCGACTGGAGCACTATATTCTTCTTCTATTGAATACCAAAAATCCATATAATTTGCTTGTACCCAATTCTCAAACCTCTCGTGCCATCCTTTAAAACAATCCATACTCAAAGGCTTCGGTGGCTTTGTCATTGTCCCCATTTCGTTGTCCAAATTTTGACTTTGAACCATCGTCGCGAGGGTTGTAGCAAACGTATTATAAAATTCGTTTTTCCATTTTAACAACAATTTTGTACAGATGTAGAATAATTTTAACAACAATTTGGTGCGAAAGAGAGCTCGTGTGGATGTAGAATAATCAGATTGAAAAAGATCACTTTTTGTGCGGATGTAGACTCTCGTGCGAACATAAACACAAAACAAATAAAAATTGTTTACTTTCGTGCGAATGTAAGACTTTTCAAACGAATGAAGATTTACTTCCGTGCGGACGTAGTACATTCTTGCGGACGAAGTTTGTTCGTGAAAATGGAAAAATTCAAGTTTTCTCATTTTTTGACATTTTGAACTTGATTCTTATTGAATTTTAGTCTAATTTTTTAGAGGCTTTGTTAAAAACATGTTTTATATAATCCACAAAAAAATCAGTCCATTCTGATGGTTAAATTTGTGGGAAATGATGAAAATGAGTAGAAAAGAAGTATTCTGTCTGAATCTTGTTGAATTGTCTCAGATATTAGCCTCCAAACTCTGATACCACTTGTGAGGACCGTTTTTCATCGACATATAGCTCAGGTAATATCTATAACTAGTCAAACTGTGTGGAATCCATTTTTGTTAGGCGACAACACAAGATTACTTAATTTTCAATGTTTTCATTACTTGTTCAAAGGTTAACAACCAGAAAACAATCTGATAGGGCTTCGCCATCAGTTACACAAAATCCTTCAAGCTTACAAACATTAAGTGCTCACGACTATTTATACTAATGAGACGTTACCTTCATGCGGACTAAGCACCTTCGTACGAACTAACTACTTTCGTGCGGACGAACTCACTTCATACGAATGAGGACTACCTCCGTATGGATGTATCACATCCGTGCGGACTAGGTTACATCTCGTCCTATTACATATTCGGCATGACTCGATGATGTAGGCAACATACATCGTGTATCAACAGATTGAACAAGATATCTACGCAACCTTTGAGTACATAGTCCCCACTTTTCCATTTTTAAACTGTTTTAGAGTGATTTAGATAATGTACGATTGATTATGCGTAGTGTAGTGTTATAAGATAGATTCTAGAGTGACTTAGATAACGAAACGATTGTAATACGATAAGAATATAGTGGATACGCCGCTAGTACTTGAAAGTTCCGGATCCGGTGGGTTTAGACGGAAGTTTGGATAGGGTAGAACTAATTCGGTAGAAATCTCGTCATAATAGTCATAAGTAGAAGGTTTCATTTCATATCGAAAGAGTATACATCATTCACAAGCTAGAGAGAACATCATGCAATCTGTCCAGCATTTCCCCTCTAAAGACCAAAACTTAACAACTAATGAACACATGACCCTATTTATACATTTAGTTTGGTGAGGAGGAACACATCCGTGCGGATGTGTCTTGTCCGTACGGAAGAGTCTCATCCATACAGATGTGCTCTCGTCCTCTCCAAGGTCTACCCATTTCGCTCAGTGGCGGACACACCGAATATGCACTAATAGTACTTCCTATAGATGAGTGCTCTTATTGTATTACTCATCGAAGCATTATCCAGATCACTTGAAGATTCTATATTTTGGAGAAACAAAGTACAAATTGTGACAACTGTGTTCTGTAATCATCGTATACTGTAAAACAATGTTGATTATCAATAAAATAATGTGCTTTGGTGTTATTATATGTGTTATTGTGTTTGATGATTTTACAATTTGATTCGATTCCGATTTCAAGCTTTAAATCACTTTCTAGAAGGTTATACGCAAACTGGTGCGTAAACGCAACCAGTTTAATGCGACGTACACTCTGGAACTGTGACATAAGCCAAACATACCTTAAATACCCTTTACATAACTTAGAAATAAGTTTCAAAGGATTCGGTATGGCGAAAACATGTTTATTCGAACTTTAGAACTATTTACGACAAAACTGCGAAATGAACGTTGGTGACCGCCTGGATAATATTTAAATCCCAAAAATATTCTGTTATGATTAAAATATTATTTTTAATCAGGTTCGTGTGAAAAAATAAATTAAAACGCTTAAAAACGTTATTTTCAAGTTTAAGCGCATACCGCGTGTTACTGCGCAACACAATGCATATACTGCAAAACGCAGACAACGCAGCCAGTCTCCGCAACTGAAAATTTATTTCAGTAATATTTTGGTGAGTGTATTTTGATAGAATAATAAAAATAATTTAGAACGCCATAACCCGGGATTTAAACGCTAGATAAAATACCCGGTACCCAGTTAAACACATGTTTTTATCTAATTTACCAAACAAACTTACACTTAACCCCCCCCCCCTTCTCAAACTTACAGTTAGAATATGTGTGGCCCCACCAAATTTTTTCTAGATCTTGCAAATATCTTATTTGATCATTGTGTGGAAAAGTGTTAGTGCATGCTTCATTCCATATCTTCCTTATATCTTCAATATCTTTCCATATCTTTCCAAATCACTACAAGATCACTCCGTCTTCTTTTCTCCTCCCTCCCAAAACCGTAAACACCCTTCTCCCACTCATCTTCATCTTTTTCAATCTTGTTCTTCATAATCAAGCTCCATTTCAAGCATATTTCAAGTTCGTGTGAAGATACAAAGGAGTTTCCAAGGTGCTTTCAAGTGATTTCAAGCTTCCTATCATCAAAACCTCATCCAACAACTTGCTTGAATCTTGAAGGTATAACATTTATGTTTAAATCTTACTTTTGATTCATGGTTGTTCTTGATGATTTGAAGTTTCTCTTGAATCTTGGAATTTTCACAAACTTGAAATCTAAAATGAAATGGGTCTTGATACAAATAAAAAAAATGGTGATGTTTATGTATGTATATAACCGTACATATATATATGTGTGTATGAGTTTTGAAGTTCGATTTTTATAGGTACATGTTTAGGTTGTTGCTTGTTCTTGAATAATAGTTAAAATGCAAGTGGTTGATGATATATGTATGATATGATAATTGTTCAAATACATCAGCAAATAAACATAAATAAGTTGCATTTTGGATGCATTTAGTTCATGTAAAATGTTGGTGATATGATAGTATGCTTTAGACACTTGTACATGAGGATACATGTTGAGTTAAAGCTCAAGAAATGATAAAAAGTGATTGTATGACAAAAATGTTTTAGATCAGGTTATAAACACTAAAAATAACATTATTTGGTATATTATAATGGCATAAAACTTTGACATAGGTTTGATAGCTTTGCATGTTGTACATATAGCTTAAAATGTGGTAAATTATGTGAAATTTGCATGATTTATGTGCATTATGTGACACCTGCACTATCATGTGTATAACCACTATTTTATTCAGTAAATAACATGGGTTATGTTAAAACTTCAAGTTGTTTCTATTTGGGATGGTTCGGGTAACGTTCGATGCAAAACTATGCGGTAAAACGGTCAAAAATCGGCTTTTCGGGGGATTTTTATAAAACTGTTTTAGATCAGTAACCAAACTGATATTTTTGCTATAAAAATAAGTATTTTAACTTATATTAAGTTTACTTGGTGTTTGGTTAGCCATACGTGACTTCCGACGCCCAAAATCGCTAAAATAAGTGTTTTTCGACATACACTAGAATGGGTTGTTCATGGGAAAATTTTATGTGTTACAATGTGCTATATGTCTTACAATATGTGTATGATGATGTGTTAGTTTTGACAAGATCATGTGTATTACGCTAACCCATGTATATAAATACACTAATATAATAAAAAATAATAACTTTTCAAGAAATCTCAAAGTTATGTGAAAATTCTAAGTATCGGAGAAACTTATGTATTTTGTGGGTTTTTGATTATTAAATCATTCTTATTTAATTTAGGACGAATAAACAATTTGAGGGATTGTGCTAACATATAAAAACGCACCCAAAGGTGAGTACATAGATCCCCTCTTTTTATTGTTTTCGATTGTTTTGGGGTGATTCATATGTATCAAAACGATTTCGATATTTTAACGATGGTTTCAAAAACGATTATGATGGTTTATACTAAACTAATAACGATTTCGACAATGTGAACGAACTTGTTGGTTGTAGTTACATAACGAATGGCATTCATTAATTTTGGCCGAACCGACCAGTATTAGGTTATGGTACCATAGGATCCGACAAATCCCGTTATCAGACTGCACCCATGGTTATGTGTGGGTTAGGTGGGTAACGACTGAACCTGATGATTGTTAACTTACCCTTTAGTGGCTTGTTAATACGAGTTGAACGAGTTGAACGATGAACGAGTCACGAAGGTTTGAATGTTATTAGCGAGACGACCAAAAGTAGTTTTTCACAATTAAAATGAGAATGATTGGAACGAGAACGATATTAAACGATTGAACGATTATGAACGATTGAAACAAATGAACGATGATCTATAACGAGAACGAGTTAAACGATGTCACACAACGATGTTTACGAAACTATATAAACCATACGAGTTTTATTACGAGAACGATTTATGATTTGGTTTACATAAACAAATGTTTTGGGTTAAGATTCATGGCATCTAGTTTTATAAATTATAACCAATCTGTTTTGACTTGGTTATTCATTTTACAATACAAACATTTTACAAAACAAGGTTTCAAATATTGATTAACGAAGTTGTACGAGATATTTCAACGAGCCATGAATCTGACACTCACACAAAAACTATGTGCTCGCCAGCATTTCTTTGCTGACTTTGTTTTTACATATGTTTCAAGTGATGTTGCTTAATGTTGATTGCGGATAGGATGCATGCTCACTTAGGATTGGACGAGGCCTTAGTGATTTAATAACAATGATAGACTATGTTTGACTTGCTTGTTTAACTTTAAGACAATGTTTAACATTTAATAAAACGAAACTCTTTGTATCCATGGTTTGAAACAATAATTCTGTTACAACACTCCCCGACGTTTCCGCCACGGTTTGTTGTTTTACGTGGTCGGGGAGTGACACAAATCACAAATCCATGTAGGATCTTCCTATATCAATAGTTTGATCCTTAATGGATACTCAAACTACTATTTAAATACTTGATTGGATTTCTAAAAGTACTTCCTTATGTTCTGTCACACCCCGACCACGTTAAAACAACGAAACTGCGGCGGAAACGTCGGGGAGTGGAGCAATAGAATTATTGTTTCACAACCATGGATTCAAAAGTTTCGTTTTATTAGAATATTAAGCATTAACGTTGTCTTGACATTAAGTTAAAACACAATCACATTGTCTATCATTTGTTATTTAGTCACTAAGGCCTTGTCTAGTCCTAAGTGAGCATGCATCCTAGCAATCAACATCATTTGACACCACCTGAAACATATGTAAAAATAAAGTCAGCAAAGAAATACCGGCGAGCAAATAGGTTTTGTGTGAGTGTCAGATTCATGGCTCGTTTACAGGTTTAAATAACTCGTACAACTTCGTTAATCGATATTAGAAACCTTGTTTTGTAAAACATTTGTATTGTAAAATGAATAACCAAGTCTAAACAGATTGGTGATAGTTTATAAAAAATTGATGCCATGAATCTTAACCCAAAACATTTGTATATCGTAACCCAAATCGTAAATCGTTCTCGTAATAAAACTCGTATGGTTTATATCGTTTCGTAAACATCGTTTGCGTGACATCATTTAAAATCGTTCGTCCAAGTGAACTAAATAACGCCACGAAATATAATATGATAAAAACACTTATATATAAGAAGTACCAACAGCGTATCTGCCATGTTTTTATCACATTATACCCGTCCCGTTATCTATACACTAACCAAAAACCAATCGTTCGTTCAATTCATTTAACTTATTCAAATCGTTCTAATCGTTCAAATCGTTCATTCGTTTCAATCCTTCATAATCGTTTAATCGTTCAAATTCGTTCTTGTTTTAATTGTGAAAACTACTTTTGGTCGTCTCGTGGAATACATTCAAACCTTCATAACTCGTCCATCGTTCAACTCGTATTAACAAACCACCAAAGGGTAAGTTAACAATTAACAGGTTCAGACGTTACCCACATAACCCCTCACACATAACCATGGGTGCAATCCTATAACGGGATTTGTCAGATTCTATGGTACTATAACCTAATATTGGTCGGCTTGATCAATGTTAATGAATGTTATTCGTTATGTAAATACGTCCAACAAGTTTGGTAACATTATCGAAATCGTTCTTGTTTAATATAAACCATAGTATTCGTTTTTGAAATCGACGTTAAAAGCATCGAAATCGTTTAACACATATGAATCACCCCAAAACTATTGAAAACAGTAAAATAGGGGAACTATGTACTCAAATCGAAATGCAAAGTATCCTTGATTCTAATGAACTTGCAAGGCTCGAGTAAACCAAGGAATTCAAGTAGCACCTAATAATCGGATCGCTAAGTTAATAAATCGACACCTAAATCGGAAGATCGGGTAGAATAAGGTCTCGTAAACCAAATGAGTGTTGGAACACATGTGATATCGTTTAACAAAGCCTACTACATTCTAAATCGGAACCTAACCTAAGTGTTTATGACCCGTTACGACCCATTAAGGTAGCTTATGCTACGTTAATGCGTCATTCGCGCGAATGCGCGTTCGAGACGCCTAACTAGTCCTATGACAAGTATTATATGCCTAAACATGTTTAAATATGTTGCATAATCATTTTAAGTGACAAAAGTTAAGTTACATATGCTTAAATACCAATTATGCATAAAAAGGGCATTTTGGTCATTTACCTAAGGCATATAAACTACCTATCATACAACTAAGTAAACTTAGTGACCATAAGGTATAACCTCGGAAGGTTATTCCCTATACAACTATGGTCACAAAATATGCTTGGTCGGATCCTAACGATTGACCAAACGGGTCGGGTTCGAAAGTTTAAGCGGTTGTCAAGACCGCTTATCTTACGACCCTATACAAGCACTAGACTAAAAGTGACAAGCTAAACATGTTAAAACATGTTTAACTAAGTTAGAAAACAGGTTTGATATCAAAACAAAGTGTTTTGATACCCGAAAATAGCTTCGATGCATAATACGCATAAACACGTATTTTGACCGAAACTTTGACTCGTCACTTGGCCTAATCGATGTGGTAATCAGTAGGTATAGTCACAAGGGACTATTACCATCATGATTACGCTCACGTTGGAAAGTTCAAATGAACTTTGTGTTGACCAAAGACTTGTAAAAGCAGAAAGACAAACACTGTTTGACTTTCATGCTTGAAAAGCATAAAAGCATGAAAGAAGCTTACAAAAGGTCCAAGCAATGAAGATTTGATTCAAATTACTAAGGTATGAAGTATGAATACTCCAACTTAGAGCAGATTTGAGATCAAGTGTGAAGAACCAAGTGAAAAACCCATTGCTATTTATAGGAAGATTGGATCATCAAGATCATTCCAAGTGTTAAGAAGCATCAATTTTGGCCTTCCATTTGTAGACATGGTTTTTAAAACAGGAGGAACCCAAAAACCATGCCATAGTATTGAGAATTTTGCGTAAACAACCCTATAAATCAAGCCATATGCTGAAACTTAGTTGCTGGTTTTTGGTCCCTGTCACGTGGCGCGCCAGGTAACACCTGGGCTGGCGCGTAGCTCGGGGGAAACAGGTCCCTGCATGCTTAAAACTTGATTGTTGGCACGTTTAAGCCCCGCTAACCCCATTTCAAGGCTCTAAAATGAAATTAAAGTATAGGGAACTTAACATATTCTTGAAAACATCTCGAATGTCGGTTCGTTTGGTCGTACGGTTGTGTTATTCGGTTAATTACGACGAAAACTCGAACGGACGCAAAAACGATCCAAATTTCATGACGAATGGTACTTTTACATTTTAAATCACTAAAATAAAATATTTTAATGATTACAAAAAATTTTGGATGTCCGGATATGTTCAGAACGTAAGATATGCCCGAAAATGCAAACTTATGCACTTTTTGACGCTTTTAGTCCCTCTTTGATCAAAAACTTTATTTTCGCATACCAAACCCCTCAAAGCCTATTTCTAAGCCATGTAAAGGATATTTAAGGTATGTTTAGCTTATGATCAAGTTCCGGAATGTTCATTACTATACAAATCGGTATAGTTTCGCAGTTTGACACAATTAGTCCCTGCGATCGAATAAACTTGTTTTCGACACACCAAACCCTCCAAAACTTATTTCTAAGTTATGTAAAGGTTAGTTAAGGTATGTTAAGCCTATATCACTATTCCGGACTGTTTTTCGCGTTAAACTGATTACGTTTACGCACCAATTTGCGTATAACCTTCCAGAAAGATTTAAAGCTTGAAATCGAACTTGAGTCAAATCGTAAAATCATCAAACACAAATACACATATATTAACACCAAAACACATCGTTTTATTGATAATTGATATTGTTTTACATCGTACATCATTTACAGAGCACAGTTGTCACAGTGTCCCCTACTTTAGAAAATTTCGTCCCGAAATTTTAGCTAGAGGAAACTTGTGAAAACAAATGTGGGTATTTCGCTTTCATTTGGTCCCCACATTCCCAAGTAAACTCTGGACCACATTTGGACTCCCAGTGAACGTTGACCAATCGTATTCGCTTGTTCTTCAACTGCTTGACTGTACGGTCCATTATCTCCACAGGTTTCTAGACAAAGTGCATCGTTTCATCAACTTGAATTTCATCGAGTGGAATGTGAAGATCAGTATCGGCTAAACACTTTCATAAATTGGACACGTGGAATGTTGGGTGAATATTCCCAAGTTCAGGAGGTAGCTCTAGTCGATAGGCAACCTTTCCGATCCTTTCAACAATCTTAAATGGTCCAACATATCATGGTGCAAGTTTTCCTTTCTTTCCAAATCTCACCACTCCCTTACAAGGGGACACCTTGAGTAGGACATGGTCACCAATTTGAAATTCCAAGGGCTTGCGTCGCATATCCGCGTAACTCTTTTGACGGCTTCTAGCTGTCAGAAGATTATCGCGAATTTTCTTGATTTTATCTATTGTTTCCAAAATGAGCTCAGGTCCAGTAAGCTGAGCTTCACCGATCTCATTCCAACAGATAGGTGAATGACATTTTCGACCGTATAAAGCTTCGAACGGTGCCATATTGATGCTAGCATGATAACTGTTGTTATAAGAGAACTCGATCAATGGCAGATGAGAATCCCAATTACCACCAAAGTCTATTACGCATGCTCTAAGCATATCCTCCAATGTTTGTATCGTTCTCTCGGATTGTCCATCTGTTTGGGGATGATAAGCAGTGCTTAGATTTAGTTGGGTTCCCATAGCAGATTGCATGGTCTTCCAAAAATGAGATGAAAATCGAGCATCACGGTCAGAAATGATATCCAAAGGAACACCATGTCGAGATACGATCTCATCAACATAAATCTTGGCCAGTTTATCAGCAGATAGATCCTCGCGAATCAGTATAAAGTGAGCTGACTTCGTTAATCGATCGATAACAACCCAAATAGCATCGTGACCTCTAGATGTACGCGACAACTTAGTGATGAGATCCATCGCAATGTTCCCCCATTTCCAAATTGGTATCTCTGGTTGTACAAGCAAACCAGACGGTCGTTGATGTTCAGCCTTGACTTTGAGACAAGTTAGGAATTTCGATACATACAAAGCAATATCCATCTTCATACCAGGCCACCAGTACTGAATACGAAGATCCTCGTACATTTTGTCAGCACTAGGATGGATAGAATAGCGAGACTTGTGAGATTCGTCCATTACTAAAGTGCGAGGATCGTCTTGTTTCAGAATCCACAAACAATTCTTGAAATAGAGTAACCCATCGTCTTTTGTTTTGAGTTTAAGCTCAAGTTGAAGTGGTAGCTCATATTTCAATAAGCCTTTGGTTACCCAAGATCGTTGTGTTTGAAGGACACGTGATTGGATATCGGATAGAGTGCAAAAAAAATGGAGCTTGGCTCATTCCTTTCGACTTAGCTCATCGGCTACAACATTCGCCTTACCATGATGGTAGCGAATCTCGCAATCGTAATCATTCAGTAGCTCAACCCAGCGTCGTTGTCTCATGTTTAGCTCTTTCTGATTAAGAATGTGCTGGAGACTTTTGTGGTCTGTGAAAACCACACACTTCGTTCCATAAAGATAGTGTCTCCAGATTTTAGTGCAAAAACCACAGCTCCCAACTCAAGATCATGAGTCGCGTAGTTCTTCTCGTGAACTTTCAATTGTCTCGACGCATATGCTATAACTTTAGCTCGTTGTATGAGAACACAACCAAGGCCTAGGTTCGACGCATCACAATAGACCACAAAATCATCGTTTCCATCAGGCAAAGATAAGACAGGAGCATCATATAGTTTTCGTTTATGCGTTTGGAACGCTTCTTCTTGTTTGGGTCCCCACTCAAAAGGCTTATTCTTCTGAGTTATAGCAGTGAGAGGAACCGCGATTTTCAAGAAGTTCAAAATAAATTGACGATAATAACCAGGTGTCGTAGGTGTGTTCCAATCTTTAATTGCAGCAATATTGGATGGATCCACATGAATACCCTGCTCGTTAACAATATGACCCAAAAACTGAACTTCCTTAAGCCAGAATTCACACTTTGAGAACTTAGCAAAAAGTTGTTCTTTCTTCAGGAGTTCCAATGTCAGACGAAGGTGTTGTTCGTGATCGGCTTGAGATTTCGAATAAATAACAATGTCGTCAATGAACACAATGATGAACTTGTCTAAATAAGGTTTACAAACCCTATTCATTAAGTCCATGAAAATACCTGGGGCATTCGTCAAACCAAAAGGCATGACAGTGAACTCGTAGTCTCCATATCTCGTGCGGAATGCAGTCTTGGGAATATCTTTTTCGAGTACACAAAGCTGATGATACCCAGAACGCAGATCGATCTTGGAAAAACATGTAGCACCTTGCAGCTGATCAAAGAGATCATCGATTCATGGTAGGGGATATCAATTCTTGATGGTAAGCTTGTTAAGCTCACGATAATCGATACACATCAGAAAAGACCCATCTTTCTTTTTCACAAACAGGACTAGAGCGCCCCAAGGTGAATAACTTGGTCAGATGAATCCTTTATCAGATAACTCTTGAAGTTGTTTCGATAACTCCTGCATCTCAGACGGTGCAAGACGATGAGGTGCTTTCGCAATCGGGTTGGCATTAGGTACAAGATCAATATAAAACTCGACTTGACGAACTGGAGGCAAACCAGGCAGTTCATCAGGAAACACCTCTGGATAATCTCGAACAATCGGAATATCTTGAATACAATTGCTCTTGCCTTTCTCCTCGGTGACATGTGCCAGAAATGCCACATATCCTTTTCGTAAATAACTTTGGGCTTTCGTACATGTCATGAATTTCAAACCTCCAGATGGTTTCTCACCACGAACCTCTATGACTTCACCAGACGAAAGAGGAATACGAACAATCTTATCAAAGCAAACCACCTCAGCATGAAACTTAGTTAACCAATCCATTACTATGATAATATCGAAACTCCCATGTTGCATCGGTGTGAGGTCAATAGGAAAAAGATGGTTATCGAGGTTCAATTGACCGTCGCGAATAACATAATCGAGTACAAGCGGTTTACCAGTAGCAACTTCGACAGATAAGGGTTTCCTCAGTTTAGTTCTAGGTATCGCAACCAAAGGCTCTAATGATAACGATACAAAACTTCTATCGTCACCAGAATCAAAAAGAACAGGTGCAGGTTGATTGTTAACAAGGAACGTACCATTAACAACCTCGTTGTCAGCTCGAGCCTCGTTGTCGTTCAAGTTGTACGCTCATCCACGAGCGAGATTCACATTGGCATTCGCATTCGCATTTGGATTCGCCAGTTTCGGGCAGTTGTTGCGAAAATGACCCATTTCACTGCAGTTGTAACATGAACCAGGTGGGAATCTAGCAGCATTCCCCTGAACTGGAGCTTGATTCTGAACAGCTTGATTTTGACCCAGACGACAAATGTTGGCCAGATGCCCAAGTTTACCACAAGTAGTACATTGTTTACAAGCCTGTTGGGTCGCATGGTGACCATTGAACCTATTGTAGTGAGGTGCGGTACCAGCATACGCTTTCTTGGCAGGAGGTTGTGCTGGTTGGTTCTGAGCATTCTGATTCGTGACAGCAAAATTTTGGGAAGCCTTGCGCTTCCTCGACCTCCTTGAAGAATCGCCTTTCTTACCCTTACCCTTTCCTTTGTCTTGAGCATCAGCTGACTGCTTTTTGTCACCCTTGCGGGTCAGTTTACCTTTTCTGACTTGAGACTCAGTCAGAGTAGCAGCCAATTTAATCGCCTGACGCACAGTGGTAGGATTACTACCAATTACCATGTCTTACACAGAATCGGGTAGACCATCGATATACCTCTCAATTGCTTTCTCCAACGGGGTAACCATAGTTGGACACAACAAACTCAGCTCCTCATAACGATCCGTGTACGCACGGTGTTCCCCCCCCCATCTTGTTTCAGATCGTCAAATTCTCGTTCCAAAGCCCTAATTTCATAACGGGGACAGAACTCTTTCATCATGAGAGCTCGAAGCTCTTCCCATGTTTGTGCCATCGCCACATCGGCACCCCTATCATGCATCACACCGTTCCACCATGTTAGAGCACGCTTCTCAAAAACACTTGACGTAAATTCAACTTTACGCTCATTCGGACATTACACATGTCTGAAGGTGCTTTCCAAACTCTCGAACCATTGTAGGAGCGCAGTTGCTCCTTGAGACCCAGAAAACTTCAATGGTTTAGCCGAATTGAAATTCTTGAAACTACACTGAGCATTATTGTTATTGTTGTTGTTGTTCGCTTGATTGATCTGAGTTACTAGGTTCGGAAGCACAGCTGCGATTTGCTGAGCGACAAGGGCTGCGATTCCAGCATCCTGTTCGGGATCACGTCTAGGTGGCATATTCTAAAAAGAACAAGGAAACATGAGAAAAAAGTGAGATCGACAATTGGATAAACAAAAGAGGTATTGAAAACATTGACAAAACATAAGGAATGCGATCATTTGTTCGTTACCTCGAACAAACAACCGACACACAGTGACTAATCAAAGTAAATGGGTTAATATAATGTATCGCGAAGACATGCTTTAGCCTATAAGTGGACACTCACCCCAAGAGTTCCCAGGTAAGAGTGACTGGTCCGATTATGTGGATTTGTACGAACACTCTAGCATTAGACAGAAAACGCAGGATACAGGCGCCCACCCTTCCAGATTGCACGTGTTCATATTATAAGACACAAACATTGACGAGATTTTGAAAATTTTGAAGGTTCAAAACCTTATAATAAATCATCCAAGAATAGATGATTGATTTTCAAATCGGATTTGTTATTGTGTTCTCATTGTGGTTATCACCTAAAGATAGGTGACGGTATTGTTTTAAAAATCTAAACGCAAATTTCTTGCGTTAGGGTCCTAGAAAAGTTATAGTCTATGTCAAAACATTACTAATAACCTAATTCCCTATAACCATTGGCTCTGATACCAACTCTTCTGTCACACCACGGCTGCGTTAAAACAACGAAAAAGCGACGGAAATGTTGGGGAGTGGAGCAACAGAATTATTAATTAACAACCATGGATTCAAAAGTTTCGTTTTATTAGAATATTAAGCATTAACGTTCTATATCAAATCGTCTATCATTTGTTATTTAGTCACTAAGGCCTCGTCCAGTCCTAAGTAAGCATGCATCCTAGCAATCAACATCATTCGACACCACCTGAAACATATGTAAAAACAAAGTTAGCAAAGTAATGCCGGCGAGCACATAGGTTTTGTGTGAGTGTCAGTTTCATGGCTCCTTTACATGTTTAAATAACTTGTACAACTACGTTAATCGATATTAGAAACCTTGTTTTGTAAAACATTTGTATTGTAAAATGAATAACCAAGTCTAAACAGATTGGTTATAGTTTATAAAACCTTGATGCCATGAATCTTAACCCAAAACATTTGTATATCGTAACCCAAATCGTAAATCGTTCTCGTAATAAAACTCGTATGGTTTATATCATTTTGTAAACATCGTTTGAGTGACATCGTTTAAAATCGTTCGTCCAAGTGAACTAAATAACGCCAAGGAATATAATATGATAAAAACACTTATATACAAGAAGTACCAGCGACGTATCTGCCATGTTTTTATCACATTATACCCGTCCCGTTATCTATACACTAACCAAAAACCAATCGTTCGTTCAATTCGTTTAACTTGTTCAAATCGTTCTAATCGTACAAATCGTTCATTCATTTCAATCGTTCATAATCGTTCAATCGTTCAAATTCGTTCTGGTTTTAATTGTGAAAACTACTTTTGGTCATCTCGTTGAATACATTCAAACCTTCGTAACTCATCCATTGTTCAACTCGTATTAACAAAACACCAAAGGGTAAGTTAACAATTAATAGGTTCAGTCGTTACCCACATAATCCTAACACATAACCATGGGTGCAGTCCGATAACGGGATTTTTCAGATCCTATGGTACCATAACTTAATACTGGTCGGCTTCATCAATGTTAATGAATGTTATTCGTTATGTAAATACGTCCAACAAGTTCATTCACATTATCAAAATTGTTCTTGTTTAATATAAACCATAGTATTCGTTTTTGAAATCGTCGTTAAAAGCATCGAAATCGTTTAACACATATGAATCACCCCAAAACAATTGAAAACAGTAAAATAGGGGAACTATGTACTCACATCGAAGTGCAAAGTATCCTTGATTCTAATGAACTAGCAAGGCTCGAGTAAACCAAGGAATTCAAGTAGCACCTAATAATCAGATCGCTAAGTTAATAAATCGACACCTAAATCGGAAGATCGGGTAGAATGAGGTCTCGTAAACCAAATGAGCGTTGGAACTCATGTGATATGGTTTAACAAAGCCTACATTATAAATCGGAACCTAACCTAAGTTTTTACAACCCGTTATAACCCATTAAGGTAGCTTATGCTACGTTAATGCGTCGTTCGCGCGAATGCGCGTTCGAGACGCTTAACTAGTCCTATGACAAGTATTATATGCCTAAACATGTTTAAATATGTTGCATAATCATTTTAAGTGACAAAAGTTAAATTACATATGCTTAAATACCAATTATGCATAAAAATGGCATTTTGGTCATTTACCTAAGGCATATAAACTACCTATCATACAACTAATTAAACCAAGTGACCATAAGGCATAACATCGGAAGGTTATTCCCTATACAACTATGGTTATAAAACATGCTTGGTCGGATCCTAACTATTGACCAAATGGGTCGGGTTCGAAAGTCTAAGCAGTTGTCAAGACCGCTTATCTTACGACCCTATACAAGCACTAGACTAAAAGTGACGAGCTAAACATGTTAAAACATGTTTACCTAAGTTAGAAAACTGGTTGGATATCAAAACAAAGTGTTCTGATTGTCGAAAATAGAATTGATGCAAAATACGCATACACACGTATTTTGACCGAAACTTTGACTCGTCACTTCAACTAATCGACGTGGTAATCAGTAGGTATAGTCACAAGGGACTATAACCATCGTGATTACGCTCAAATTGCAAAGTTCAAACGAACTTTGTGTTGACCAAAGACTGGTCAAAGCAGAAAGTCAAACACTATTTGACTTTCATGCTTGAAAAGTATAAAAGCGTGAAAGAAGCTTACAAAAGGTCCAAGCAATGAAGATTTGATTCAAATTTCTCAGGTATGAAGTATGAATACTCCAACTTAGAGCAGATTTGAGATCAAGTGTGAAGAACCAAGTGAGAAACCCATTGCTATTTATAGGAAGATTGGATCATCAAGATCATTCCAAGGGTTAAGAAGGATCAATCTTGGCCCTCCATTTGTAGACATGGTTTTTAAAACAGGAGGAACCCTAAAACCAGGCCATAGTATTGAGAATTTTGCATAAACAACCCTGTAAATCAAGCCAGATGCTGAAACTGAGTTGCTGATTTTTGGTCCATGTCACGTGGCGCGCCAGGTAACACCTGGGCTGGCGCGTGGCTCGGGGGAGGTTAGTTCTAAGTTTCAGTTTTTGGCAAAACAGGTCCATGCATGCTTAAAACTTGATTTTCAACACGTTTAAGCCCCGTTAACCCCATTTCAAGGCTATAAAATGAAGTTAAAGTATAGGTATTGTAGGATCGATTTGACAATCTAGTGAGTCAATCAAAGTCAATACACCACTGTTTGAGTGGCGGAAACAAACAAACAGTGTTGAATCAGAGAGAATTGAGTAGAAAACAGAAGAATATCACTTTAATACTTGTTTCTCATTTATATATCACTTGAAAATCCGGCAGAAGTTCGGTACACGACTGATGGCAAGGTTACAAATGAGAAACCCAAACAGCCTATTTATAGGCATCCTAGTTCGCTTGAAATAACACTTGACATTTCAAGCGAACACACAACATTAGGTTTCGCTTGAAATGACCAAATGTCATTTCAAGCGAACTGACATCACAAACTTCATAAAATTACATTCTAACCCCTGTTCTATACATATTTGACACATTTAGACCCCTAGACTTAAGACGTAGGCTTTAGACATCGTGCACTAACAAACTCCCCCTTGGATACAGCCGAAGTCTTCAGTCTTGGTCTTCAGTCCTTCACAGTGACTTGAATTTTTCTTCTCTTGGCTTAGGCTTCTTTTGCAGCAGCTTCCTAAGCTTTTCATTTTCTTTCTTGTTTTTCTTTTCCTCTTCTGCCTGTATCTTCATCCATTTTCCTTTGTTTTCTTCCAACTTCTTGCGTTCTTTTTCAGCTTTCTTTCTCTTCAAGCGACCACCATTTAGAATTCCATTTACTTTCAGAATTAATGCCTTTCTGGAAGCAAATAGTTACAACTTGTTGAAACTGCATCGCTTGCTCTCTGTCTTCAGATTGAAAATGGATTTTGTTGATGAATAAACATTCAATATCCTTCGTTGAGCAGTTAATCAACCACATTGGGTCATAAATAAAAATCTCTCTAATCTCTTTCCCAGCTCGATAAGTAATCACTGCCTCAGTAGTACAACTATACACTCAGCCCATGAAACCTTTTTAGAATTCCTGTTCCATCTTGGGCACTGGAATGTTCTTCATCGTTTTCGGCTTTTTCACATTCAGAATAGTCTCTTCAATCCCTGTCACTGGATCTCTCCTTTAAACTCTCTTTGGATAGTGAGGCTTCCAATGCTTGAAGTCTTTTAGAGCCTCAAACTTTATCAGGCCCCACATCGCAATATCATTCTTCCTTACAGGATATCCCAAAGTTTGTACTTTTGATAATTCATCCACATCCCACCATGGAAGGGACATAACATCATGTAACTTTTCAAAATATTGAACTCCACATTCTCTTCTGATCGCATACGCATTAACTTAAGGTAGAAAACCCCAACTAATGATATCCCCCAAGGAAATACTTCTATCTCTTTGATAATACTTCAACGGACGCTTGAATTTACATTCATTGCTCTGTTGATCTGATCTCTTGTCTTCACTCCACTATAAAGATCTCCAATAATTTGCTCTAAAGGATGATAAGAGAGAGTTCTTGGCATGACTTCGTCAGGCACACTCACTTCCGATTGCAAATTTGTGATATCTAGATCACTGGTGTGATCCTCAACTTCAGTCGATGCAACATTTGGATATTCATCAAAGATCGGACCGTTTTCTGAATCTAAGTCATCGGATTGATCAAATGATGGAGCTGGTTCTTCTGGTGGTTCGTGAGCCGTTCCACTCGGACCTGCCTCATGATCATTTGTTCCTGTTGTAGGGATTCTTGTTCCCTCATCAGGTTGAGAAACCACCAATGGTCTAGGTATCTGTTCTTGTACCATGGATTGCTGCTGTTGGTATAAGTAAGCAAGTTCCTCTTCACTCGGCTCTGTCGGTAGTTGGAACGACTCCCAGAGTTTGTCGTAGTCGAAAAGCAATCTGTGTCCGGGAATTTGAGGTGGAGCAGTATGTTTCTGACAATCCACATGTTGAACTTCAATTACCTTCTTCACACATGGTACGAAAAACCTTTTTAGCGGACTAGCATATCCGACAAAAAATCCCTCATTACTCTTCGCGTCAAACTTTCCATCTTGATCAATGAATATACATGGTGATCCGAACGGCTCTAGAAACTTCAGATTTGGCTTATATCTATGAAGAAGTTCAAAGCAAGTCTTCTTGTATTTCTTCACAGTAAGCACTCTATTCAAGGTATAGCATGCCGCTGCCACAGCCTCACTCCAAAAATAGATCGGTAGTTTAGAATCGGCCAGCATCGTTCGAGCAGTTTCAATGATAGTGCGATTCTTTCTTTCAGCAACACCATTTTGTTGTGGAGTGTATGGTGCACTAAATTCATGAAGAATCCCTTTTTCGTTACAGAACTCGAGCATGCGGTTGTTCTTAAACTCCGTTCCATTGTCACTCCGAATCCTTCTAATAGGCACCTTATACAACGTTTCCATCTTCTTGAATAAAATCATCAAGGGCTCAAATGTCTGATCTTTCCTCTCCATGCACACTACCCAAGAAAACCTTGTGAAATCATCCATGACCACCAAACAGTATAAATCTCCACTGATACTTTGCACATTAACAGGCCCAAAAAGGTCCATGTGGAGCCTTTCAAGCGGTACTCTGATCGAATTCAGCAACTTCAGCGAATGAGACTTCTTTGTCTGCTTTCCTTTCTTGCAAGCTACACAATCATCATTCAAGTGAAAATTTTTCAAATTTACACCTTCAACCAAATCATTATGCACAAGAAAGTTCATTTTTCTAACATGAATGTGGCCTATCTTTCGATGCCACATAATTGACTCTTTTTCAGTTGCTTTGGTTTTAGACACAAAACATTGTTTTTGATAATCAGTTGTTGTTGCGATACCCATATTAAGAATATACAAATCATTTTCGCGTGGAGCTCGCAACAACACCATTTCTTCCGGAATTTTGAAACCAGGTTTTAAAACACAACATTCGTTTTTAGTAAAGTGGACGGTAAATGATTTGTCACAGATCTACGAAATACTTAGCAGATTGTTTTCCAATTCAATTATATAGTTCACTTTATCAAATGAAATAACTCCATTCGTAAGAGTCCCTTGACCAACAATCATTCCCCCCTGATTCCCAGCGAATCCCACGTATCCTCCGTTTAAAGATTTAACGTCATAAAGCAATGCTAGCATTCCGGTCATGTGTCTTGACGCTCCGCTGTCCATTATCCACTTCGAGATATACGACCTCGGCAGCCCCTGCATACATCATAGCAAATTCATTCAAACAATGAAGCCCATGACTTCTTTTCCTGTGGAACACTACCAAACATTATATCACATTTCCCATCAACTTTTGGAATACTAAAGATCACATTTGGGACAACAGGTTCAGATTTTGTTTTTAAAATTTTCTCTTTGATTGGTAGAAATTCATCGAGAAACTTGTCTAGCTCAAACTCATACTTCTTAACATCATTTACAAAAACTTTTGTTTTAGATTTTAACTCAGTCTCCATTTTCTTCCTCTCAACTGATTGCTTTGATTTAGCCACCCATGATTGTGTTTCAAAAACTTTTGTCTTTTGATAAATCTTTGAAATCTTTTGGGTTTTAGAAGATTCACCAATCTCAAAAGTTGATTTTGGTTTTTCTTCGGACTTCAACGATTCACCTCTTTTCAGAATTAGAACAGTAGAAACCATTGCTTTTTTACCCTTATCATCAGTTGAAGTTTTAGATTTTGGTTTTTGCAAAACAGGTTTCTTGAAAACAAGTTTTTCAATCTTTTTGGTACATTGCTTCGCCATATGACCAATCTCATTGCAATGGTAACAAACTCTTTCGTCATATTCGACAAAAGTTGATTTGTAGGTCTCTTCTCTCAACTTTTTCACTGCATTGAAATCATCAATGGCTTTTTGACTGAAAATATACTCCTTTTCAGCATCAACACTTGGACCAACAACAAAAACATCACTCATAGTTTCTTTTGGCTTAACATTCTTAGCCATTCTCTTTTCAAACCCAACACCTTTGTTTTTAAAATTGTTACCATTTTTCTTGTTAGACCCATTGTTACCCACCCAATCTTTCTTCCGAGGGTTGCTTTGTTTTACAAAAGATTTCTTAGGTTTTGAAAAGAACTCGTTGTTGTTTACCTCAGAAATGTCAATCTCGACAAGTTTAAACACCTTTTCAACATTTTTCATATTCGCGTTCTGGATCGGATACTCAAAATCAGAATAGAGTTTGTCAGTTCCGATCATAGTGTAAACCACCATGATCGGATCATCATTCGCAACCTTTTCTGATTTTGGTATAAACTTGTCCAAAAAGTTACCATCGTCTTCACATTCAGAACTGGAATTTTCCAAATGTGTTTTCACAGTTTCAAAGTCTGAGTTATCACTCTCTTCGTCTAACACTTGGTCAACAACGGTCTTGATCACCTGTGACTCATTGTCAGTGTCGGACGGAGAGAACGTAACATCAATATTCTCAGGTAACTCATCCTCAATGGTTCTCAACTTGAGGTTCAAAGCAGCTTCCACCCCATCTGGATACTTCTGAGTGTAATGACTCCACATTGGGGGTGGAACACTGTTAAAGACAGGTGTTTCATCTGGTTGTTTCGGGACAATTTGTTCAATCACATATGAAGATGCAACGTAACTCATCAACTTCTTATCAATTCTTTCATTCTCAATTTTTGTTAACTCCAATTCCTTTTTCAATGAAGCTATTGTGTCCAAATGAAAGTTGATTTCCTTTTGTTTGTCAAGAACTGTTGATTTTAGCAATTTTGTGGCTTTATCGTTTTCAAGACTCTCATTTTGAATCATTTTGATAGATTTAGCCAACTTGTCATACGCTTCTTTTACTTCATTCAGATCAAATTTCAGTGCATCAATGTATTGTTTCAATTTCTAAAACTTTGTGTCCTTTTCAAGACACTCCATGCAGGGTTTTGAACAGTTTTCGCATGAAGTTTCAGAGATTGAATCAATCTTTTCAACAACCTTTTCTTCTTGTTCAAAATTAGTATCCTGTTTACCGACATTATCAGACTCTGACTCAGACACTCCTTCGGTTTTGACCTCCTGACATTCTGATTTCCCATCAGACTCCTTTTGACCTAATTCTGTTTTGACCGACTCAGTATCAACAGACTCTGGTTTTACAGATTCTGTGTCTACCTCTTTCAGTTTTGCCATCAAAGCTTTGTCTGCAATCTCTTTCAATGTCTCTTCAGTCATTTCTTTTGAGACATCAATTATCTCATCAACTAGAACTTTCTCTTCTTCGTACTGTGGGCAAAATCCGGTTGTTGGCTCACTGAAAATACCTGCAAAAGATTCAACCACATTAGGAAGCATAACTGATTTTAAACAACTAGCTAAAACCTCTTGTTCAGATTGATAGTAGTAGATTTCAGCAGCAACTTCTTCAAGATCAACCAAACTTTCTTCAGTCACTTCTTCACTAACAACCTCTGTTTCAACAGCACTCTCTGATTCCTCCACAATCTGAGCCATCGTTCCTCTACCCTCACTGCCAGGAATGTGTTTATCCCAATTGAATCCTTCAGCTACCTTTTCATCATCTTGGTTGACTATGAGAGCTTTTTCTGGCTTGTTCTCAATCTGAGGTCTTTGAACTATAGGTTGTTGATTTGTCTTGTAATAGATCGCCTGTTTGTAGTAATCATTGGTAAACGGATTTTGGTGATTGTTGACCTCTCTATTCGGACACTCCCTTTTAAAATGCCCTTTTTCCTTACACTTAAAACACGTAACTTTAGACTTATCAAATCCAAGCTTCTGATCCGGTCCTAACAAATTATTTCGACCCATAATCTCCATAAATCTTTGGGCTCTTCTAACCAAGCTAGCCATACCCCACTTGATGTCTATCAATTCGAGTTCTTTCGGATCTATTTGATCATAGTCCTCTTTCATCATATCGGGGTTTCCTATTCTTCCAGCCACCAAACTCTCATAGGATTCCAGTACTGATGCAAGTAGTGCAATGTGCTGTTTGGCAAAAGATTCTGTAAAATCTTGAGCATTCTTAATGTTTACTGCAATGTTGCACATTATCCCCGGATCTTGACTCTGATTATTCGAGCTTGAAAAACTTTGTGGAGTAGCTTGTTCAGAAGCTTTGTAGTTTGGCTCATAACTAGCAAATGGTGAAGACTTGTTGTTGCTTGAAGTACTAGACGAAGCACCGGATGTTACATCTGCACTAAACCCTGTTTGAATGTTCGGGCTCAGATTCGTTGTTGCCGGAGAACTACCTTTGTAATACAACGAAACATCCTGTTGAATCTTTGCAGAATTCATTTGTTTAATCTTTGTTAACTCTAACTCATGTGCGTCCATCTTCTCTATGAAACCACTAAGATTCATATTGTCAAAACTTGTTTTGTTCTTTAACACCAGCAGATAAGTTCCCCACTCATCATATGGCAATGCATCTGCCAATTTATCGATCCCCTCCTCATTAGTCTTGGTTATCTTCAATCTTCCCATCTCTAGAACTAAATGGCAGTATCTTTCAATCAATTGTTTTGTAGTTTCACCTTTCATACCCGTGAAGATGTCAAATTGTTTATTTATCAATGCCTTCTAGCTTTTCAACATCTCTCCACTCCCTTCAAACTTTGTTTGCAGTTTATTCCAAATAGATTTTGAATTATCCTCATGCTGTAACAACACCAATATATCCTCTTTAATTGCCTGTTGAAAAATACTCATCATCTTCTTTTCAGCTTTGAAATCTGCTTGCTCATTTTGTGTCAAACTTCCAATCACTTTTGCATGACCCATAGCATCTAATGGAGGATCATATTTCTCTTCCATCTTCAACCAGCATTCAAAGTGGTTTGCTTGAACCCATGTTTTAAACCTTCTAGCCCAACCCGAATACTCATCAATATTCATCAGTTTAGGTGGTTTCTGCATCGTTCCTAACTCATTCTCCATATTGACGTTTTGCACAATACTGCCCGAGGTTTGTCCTGCTGTCATACCACTGCCGGCGAAGAAGTTATAAAAATCTTGATTTTCCATTTTAAGAAAACAGTTTATGAACAGATTTTCAAGTTGTGAAAACAGATTTTACACAAATTCAGACTTTCGAACGAAATCACGAACAGTATGAACTTTCAAGCGAACTATCACTTTCAAGCGCTTTCAAGCGATATCAGTATTTCAAGCAAACTTCAAAATACACTCAAGCGAAATCACCTAATTCAAGCGAAATGAGGTGTTTTCAAGCGAACTCACCTATTTCGCTTGAAACTACTACAACTATTTCAAGCGAGACCAGATCTTTTCAAGCGAAACACTCTAGTTCGCTTCAAAATGCCACAATTTTCAAGCAAAACCTACTTGTTCGTTCAAGCGAAATGAGGTTTTCAGGCCATTTTTATCTGTTTTACTCAGAATTTTAATCTAATTCTCTCAAGGGTTTGTTAAAACACACTTTTACACACACTGTCCAAAACTCAGTCCATTTTGTCCGTTCAAATGTCCAGAAATCAAATTTTGGGTAGAAAAAGCTATTGATTCAAGTGTATTGGCTCATAACTGGCTCTGATACCAATTGTAGGATCGATTTGAAGATCTAGTGAGTCAATCAAAGTCAATACACCACTGTTTGAGTGGCAGAAACAAACAAACAAACAGTGTTGAATCAGAGAGAATTGAGTAGAAAACAGAAGAATATCACTTTAATACTTGTTTCTCATTCATATGTCACTTGAAAATCCGGCAGCAGTTCGGTACACGACTGATGGCAAAGTTACAAATGAGAAACCCAAACAGCCTATTTATAGGCATCCTAGTTCGCTTTAAATAACACTTGACATTTCAAGCGAACACACAACATTAGGTTTCGCTTGAAATGACCAAATGTCATTTCAAGCGAACTGACATCACAAACTTCATAAAATTACATTCTAACCCCTGTTCTATACATATTTGACACATTTAGACCCCTAGACTTAAGACGTAGGCTTTAGACATCGTGCACTAATAGGGAACTTAAAATATGCTTGAAAAAATCTCGTATGTCGGTTCGTTTGGTTGTACGGTTGCGTTATTCAGTTAATTACGACGAAAACTCGAACGGACGCAAAAACGATCCAAATTTCACGACGAATGGTACTTTTGCATTTCAAATCACTAAAATAAAATATTTTACTGATTACAAAAATTTTGGATGTCCGGATATGTTCAGAACGTAAGATATGAGCGAAAATGCAAACTTATGCACTTTTTGACGCTTTTAGTCCCTGTTTGATCAAAAACTTTATTTTCGCAAACCAAACCCCTCAAAGCCTATTTCTAAGACATGTAAAGGATATTTAAGGTATTTTTAGCTTATGATCAAGTTCCGGAATGTTTGTTACTATACAAATCGGTATAGTTTCGCAGTTTGACACAATTACTCCCTGCGATCGAATAAACTTGTTTTCGACACACCAAACCCTCAAAAACTTATTTCTAAGTTATGTAAAGGTTATTTAAGGTATGTTAAGCCTATATCACTGTTCCGGAGTGTTTGTCGCGTTAAACTGATTACGTTTACGCACCAGTTTGCGTATAACCTTCAAGAAAGCGATTTAAAGCTTGAAATCGAACTTGAGTCAAATCGTAAAATTATCAAATACAAATACACATATATTAACACCAAAACACATTGTTTTATTGATAATTGATATTGTTTTACATCGTACATCATTTGCAGAGCACAGTTGTCACACGTTCTTGGTCGATTTCTATGATATGTGTTTGGGTGTTGTGTGGTGTTATAACATAGAATCTAGAGTGATCTAGGATAACGAGGCGAGCATAATACGATAAGGGCATAGTGGATACGCCGTTGGTAGTTCCTATATATCAGTGCTTTTATCATGTTACCCATCGCAGCGTTATCGAAAATCACTTGATGATTTTTTTGTTATAACGAGACAAAATACAAGTGAAACAAAGAACAATGTACAATTTTTATTAATACAAAAACTACTTCGTATTATTCATATTGCCATTATAAAAAAAATTGTCACAAATTTTACTAATAAAAAAACAATGTGTTGTAATACTAAACTTTTTGCCATATATTGGCTACATAAATCTATTTTTATTCGACAACTCGTGTAGTTATCAATGTATTGCAATACCAAACCTTTTGCCATAAATTTGGCCAACAAAACCTATGTCATTCACTAACTTTATTGTTGACCGTCTATTTTCACATATATTTCAGGTATCGACATTTAAAGTACGCTATACATAGGAATAGACTCAGGCCTTAGATTGCTTATGAATATAAAAACAGTTACTTGTATTCCTTTGTGTTTGTAAAATAATATAATCAATATAATGAATCTTTAGTACCATGTGTTGTGATTAATTTGTAATGTGACTCCCCGACGATTCCGTCGTGAGTTGAATACGCGGTCGGGGTGTTGCACCTTCACCTCTTCCAATAACATCACTCCCAGTAAACCCCTAACATCACTCCCATAAACCCCATTACCTCTCAAATTCAAAAGTGGTCCTCAAACAAAGCCAGCCACGAAATGACTCTGGTCAGGGAAAATAGGGAAATGCAAAAGACTTCAATGAACAGTATTATGAGCTTAAAAATTGAAGATCTGCAAGATTCACTAAATCTTCCACTTTAAAGAGATGTTGATGACTCATTTTCTAAAAGGTTTGAATAGAATTTCAAGGATTAAATCAAGATAATGTTAAAGAAGTGGAATAAAAGTTGATCCAATAAACATCTGTTTTGGCATCATCTGTTCTAGGGGGAGATTGTTGGACCTACAAAAGAACAAATGATATCTAAAAGCCAAAGCATGGTCCACTGATCAAGAAATAAGCAAAAGATTGAACGTGTCTCTCTCAAAGATAGTGAATCATGAACACCTGTTCAGAACATCTGTTCAAGAGCATGGCTAACATCTGATGAAGACTTGGAACCACTGTTCAAGAGTACCAGCATCTGTTGAAGGCCAACATCTGTTGAAGACCAAAGCCTTGATCAAGCCAAAGGTCTGATGAAGAAGACCAAACATTTGTTAGGACAAACATATGTTTCGACAACTGTAACAAAGGATAGCTTAGATAGTAGTTTCTCAATGTAACAATATTTATCTCATCAGTGTTTGATTAGATGATAAGATATGATCAGATGTTTGTAGAATCTTTTCTGTTAGGAATGTTAGATATCACTATCAGGGTGACATCAGCCAATTACTGAACAGAGCTTTCGTAGTTGTATAAATAGATCACACCTGTTAGTGATCTATTCATCACACACCATCACATTTTCTCTTGTACGAACTAATTTGTTTGCGTGTCAGCCGAGGGGGAGTCTGTAAAGTCAATCGAGTTGTTAAACATTTGAATCTTTGATGATTAATTAAAAACAATCGTTGATGATGACTTACAGTTTGTGAATATTATTATGATAATCAATTGTGACACCTCGGAAAATTTTGACAAATGATATGGAAACACGTGTCCGTTAACTCTCAAATAATCCCCGTAAGTTGGACGCGGGGACCAAATATGTAAAAATGTGGAAGGATGAAGGTTGTGGGGTCAAATACAGGAAAACGCCAAAGTTTAGGCCTCAGACAGTCCCTTACGGACCGCAAGGCATATGCCTTATGGTCTGTAAGGCATTCAAATTATATGTGGGCACTGAAGGTCCTTACGGACCGTAAACACACCCCTTACGGTCCATAAGGGGTGTCGCTGGTAGAACCATGTGTTGACAGCAGCAGCTTGTTGCTTCTGCCACTTCTCTAGCAATTGTGCCACATTGAGCCACCTTTGGACACCTGCTAGGAAACTCCTAAGCATCTCAAAGCTTCAGTGACATGTGGTATGATCTTGTGAACCTTGTGCAAATATAAATAGAGGTGATCATTAACCTCATTCCTTGTACCTCTCACACTTTCTCATTCTATAATCATCTTGGATAGCTTTTGCTCTATAGAGGCTTCGCTCTTAGATTTATAACACTCCTTTGAACATTTGTAAGTGTTCTAACTCAGTCTTGTTTCATTTATAGGTTAGTTATTAGCTTAAAGTCAAGCAAATTGATTTTTGCTTTGACTTTCAGTTATGTCCATTTCGGTAAAGCCTAAGTTCGAATCGAACATGGTTACGTGATCATAATAATGTAGATGTTAATCCCCTAAGAAGGCACCTTCTGAAGATCACATTAAGTTAGTGAAATGACGGGCAAAGTTTTATTAAATAAAAGTAAAAAAAGCAGATTTTCGTAAATTACGTTAAAGGAACTTCTAAGTATCGAAACCTTAATATTTGATATTATAACCGTTTATATAACATATTAGGAGATGTTTGATCATGTCCAGCTCCTCATTTCCTGCTTAGGCTCGGTTCGCACCCAAAAGTCAAACAATTTGACTTTTGCTTTGACTTTGGATTCTAACCTGTTTAAGATAGTTTAGACACTGTTTAAGGATTGTTATATGATTATATTATAGTAGGGAATAACTCTTAGAGGTTACACCTTTTGATCATATCGTATGTCGGGTTTTATGCAAAGTCCACATATTATGCCTAGATAATAGCTAAAATGCCCTTTTTGCGCATAGAATGATTTTGAAACATAATAAAACTATAATATGAGTTTGAAAATGATTTAATAACATAATGAAATGTATTTTGGCATATTGGACTTATCATAGACCCATTTGACCAACCAGTGCCGCATATGCGCGTACGGCTGACTTGTATAGCACAATTTATATAAGTTAGCCGAATCGGTTCTAAAGCTTTCCAAATCAGTTCTAATCAGAATGTATGGTTGTTTGACCCATATTATACGATTCCTTGTACTCGTAAAGGAATAAACCACATTCTATCCGGTCTCTGCTTAATCTAGCAAACCATAGTTATTCATTAAAGTTAACCTGTCCAAGTCAAATGAATTGAAATAAGACCAATTAACATTCTAACGAATCATATTTCCGTTCATTCCAGACTAGCAACCTCCAGTAAATTGCGCTTGTGTTTAGGTTGTTTTGATTACGGTTGTGCTTAAACATCTTTGATTTGTAATGATAAGCTCAGATAAATACTCTTAGCCTATTTTCCCTATACAGGCTTGGAATACAGCACATTGGGGGTTAAATAACCCATTTTAATCTTTTTTGCTTGATAACTTAAACATTGGGGGTTAATACGACTTTGTCCTGGATATCATCGGCTCACTTAATTGCAAGTGGCCACGACCTATGCCCAAGGTGTAGGCATATAGCTGACAGACTTTAATACTATTATATTTTTATTGAAAATGTGGTATGCCGGTTAATCATTTATCGGAGTTTAGCTCCGGGCCCTATATATATTAACAAACATATAAAACTGGTAACAAGAAACATTATCTTGTCCCAAGTTATTTATAAAAATGATATACCAAATGGCATAAAAATGATTTTGAAAAGATTTTTAAAAGGTGTCGGTTAATTGTATTTAACAGTAAAAACTAACATATTTTCAAAGGAATAAGCGCAGGTAAATTAGCAAATATGGAATAGGCTGGAGCTGCTCAGTCTAAGCATATTGGAATTTGCGACTCCATGCAAGACCTATTAGTCTAAAGTCTCTTTTTTGTTATTTTGATACGCCTGTGGATCTTTTACTATAATTTAGCTTTTATAATTATTTTTGAACTTTCAAACACTATTGTACTTGTAGTAATTAAATTTAAAATCTCATTTTCCGTTGTGCTATGTAAATTAGTGATATCAATCGTCAGGCATAAACCCCAAGTCCGAGCCAACCGGGAAATTAGGGTGTGACATCAATACATGTTTGCAAACAAAGAAACGCAGTTTTAACATCAAACCTTTTATTTTCTAGGTTATTAAAGTTGCATTAGGAAATATCCCCATGTATTTTTTATATTTTTTATTTGAACAACGAAGAGAACTTCTTACTATCCCAGCAATGGAATGGAAAGAACATTCCACCAAAGTTTACACATAATTATTCAATAATCGTTGTTTACATATAATATAGTGTTGATTTTTTTTAGAAACAAATTAAACACAAAATTAACCAAAACTCTATGTAATTCATTGAAAACGATCTGTCTGTATTTATTTACCACATATTGTAAAGTTGAATTGATTTATGGCTCCTTGCAAAAAAAAAAAAATTGTAAAGTTGAACTGATTATTGGGTCATGGGAATTTAGGCTTAATAAAGGTTTGGAGTATGTGGGGATGGATCTTCTTAGTAAAAAGTTTTGATTTTTAATCAAGAATGTGTGAATTGATACGGTTGCATGTATGTTCTTGGTTTGTTTTTCTGATTGGGTAATTGGGTTTTAGTTTGAAGTTTAAAGCATAAAATTTTTATTCAATAAAAGTGTATATGTGTAAACAATTGATTCTAGCTTACTTGATAACAATTTTCAATTGCATATTTGCAGAATTATAGGTTTTTAGTTTAAGGATTGTAGCACACACTGTTGTTACATTATGTTTAGTTTTGTTTGTAAAATGTAAATTGTGTAGGTAGAGTTCAGAATCCTAAAACGTAATATTTGTGTATGATTGGTTGTTGTGAGATAAACTTGGTTGTGAATTCTTAATGTGAAAAGTGTGAGAAATGAACTTTTAGAGGGATAGAATTTGAAAAGTTTTAAAATGATAACTTTTAGAAAGAGGGTGTGAAATCTAGAAAGAGCCACACCCATTTTTAATAATCATCGAATTTTAAGTTTTCCGAGAATAAAATAAAAGAAGAAGAAAACGACTTTTCATATGGTAGACTAGAAATTATTGGCCCCCTCTTTACTTAGATATAAATGACTTTAGAGTATTCACATCGGTGACCCAGCGTTAGTCTTAGGTTGGTTATATGGAAACTAATTAAAAATATGGAAAAGGATCTTTAAAGTTTCAACCAATGTTTTAAAAACCGGTAAACACAGGCCGGTTATACCGGTATTACCGTTTCCAGATGTGAATCTGTTACGAAACACACCGATATAAGTGAAACGGCATAAGGTTTGTACCGACGATAAAATCCGGTATATCGGTTTGAAACGTAATACCGGTACTGGCCTAGGTTATTTTAGTTTGGGTTGTTACTTATTTTTATTATATATGTTACTTTTCTTCATGGTTGCAAAAGTCGCTAGGCGCTCTCGGATTCGGGAGTACTCGGTAAGTACTTGAGTTAGGCTGAGATTACTTGGGGAGTAATTGGCCTGAGAGAACAATACTCGTGCCTCGACAGCCTACCTTGTAGCAAGTACTCGGGGAGTACTTGGAGCCTAGGCGGGACTTTTACAACCATGTTTTTCTTACGTAATTTTTATATATTATGATTATTCGTAACTAAAAGTTTTTATTTAATATTTTATGAAAGGAAAATAGTTATTCTCTAGTTGACAACGATGGAGATAATAGTGAATTTCATCTTTTATGCGATCGTGAACTTGATGTATTCAACACTCAAATGACTTAAACATATCGTACACTTTCATTTAAAAGAGCTTGTTGGAAAATTAGATGATTTTCGTTTATCTTTTAGATTATTTTTTTATTATGTATTTACTTTTGGATCATCTTTTAATATGTAATTATACATTTTTTAATTAACTTTTGAGTTAATGTTGTAATTTATAAAATTATAAAGTTAGTTAGTCAACCCGGTTGAACCGCTTGATACAACCTAATTCAACAGATTGAACCATTTTTAGTCTAATTCGGTTTGATTTAAAAACTAGTTTTTAAAACATTGGTTTCATCCCCGTTGTTGAGATAACCGAAGCTTGTAATGTGTTGCCCAATTTATTTTGTCATTTGTCAAAATTTAATTGATATATATTTAAATTTTCTTTTATTATTTTATTTCTTAACTCTTAATTCCCTCATTAGTTTAATTACTCAATTAATTTGTGATACTTGAAGTTTGAAAAAGAAACTAAATACCCCGTGTTTCTTAGAAGAAAAAAAAATTCTGAACATTACCATATAAATTTTATTAAATAGAAATTTCCTTCTAGTATATTATATGTATAGATGGTTTAACTTTTTTAATTTTTATACATATATAAATAACTTGGGTTGTTAGTGTGCGTAAAAAATTGAGTTGGGTTGGGGTTATTGTATATGTGAAAGAGAGATAAATCTATATTTATACAATATAATAAAATAAATCTGGGGACACATAACACTTTATGATGTGATCTCAATATAGTTTTCCTATCAAAAAAATAGTTCTTTTTTTTTTTACAATTTATCTCTATTTAATCTAATCTTTGTACAATATTTAAATTAAGTAATGAAAAATAGTAAATACCACACTATCTATATATTAAAAATAGAAGACAATAAATAGCAACTTTAATATTATAATATTATATATAGTTTTTTTATATTTTTATTATTCTAATGTTATAATAATAATTACTTTCTTTACTTTTTAAGCTTAATACATTTTCATATTTTTTCTTAACTTTAATGATTTCTTTTTAGCATCACTGGTTGGGATATGATTGTTGAGTTGGTTTTTCTTAAAGATTGTGGTCAAATTCAATTAAAATATATCTTTTTAAAATAAAATTTATATATTAAAAATAGAAGACAATAAATAGTAACTTTAATATTAAAATATTATATATAGTTTTTTATATTTTTATTATTCTAATGTTATAATAATAATTAATTTTTTTTTTTACTTTTTAAGCTTAATACATTTTCATATTTTTTCTTAAGTTTAATGATTTCTTTTTAGTATCACGAGTTGGGATATGGTTGTTGAGTTGGTTTCTCAAAGATTGTGGTCAAATTCAATTAAAAGATATCTTTTTAAAATAAATTAGATAAACCAACTAAGGTAGTTATATCCAAATCTTTTGGTTTCATTTTTCAAATTCAAGTTCATATAAATTCTATTTGTGACCTTTATAATAACTGACCATGTTAAACTTAATTTGTGAAATTATTTTAGTTTGCTCGTTTATATGTTAATTTAATTTAATATTTTTAATATTAAAAATAAAAGCCAATGAATAGTAATTTTAATATTATAATATTATATATAGTTTTTTATATTTTTATTATTCTAATGTTATAATAATAATAATTTTCGTTACTTTTTAAGTTTAATACATTTTCATATTTTTTTCTTAACTTTAATGATTTCTTTTTACTATCACGGGTTGTGATATGCTTGTTGAGTTGGTTTCTCAAAGATTGTGGTCAAATTATCATTATCATCATCATCAATATATTAAAAATAGAAGACAATAAATAGTAACTTTAATATTATAATATAATATTATATTTAGTTTTTTATATTTTTATTATTCTAAAGTTATGATAATAATTATTTTCTTTACTTTCTAAGTTTAATATATAATTTTTTATATTTTTATTATTTTAATGTTATAATAATAATTATTTTCTTTACATTTAAGTTTAATATTTTTTCATATTTTTTCTTAACTTTAATGATTTCTTTTTAGTATCACGGGTTAGGATATGCTTGCTGAGTTGGTTTCTCAAAGATTGTGGTCAAATTCAATTAAAAGATAACTTTTTTAAATAAATTAGATAAACCAACTAAGGTAGTTATATCCAAATCTTTTGGCTTCATTTTTCAAATTCAAGTTCATATAAATTTTATTTGTGAGCTATTGTTAAACTTAATTTGTGAAATTATTTTAGTTTGCTTATTTATATGTTAATATTTAAAATAGAAGCTAATGAATAGTAATTTTAATATTATAATATTAATAATAGTTTTTTATATTTTTATTATTCTAATGTTATAATAATAATAATTTTCTTTACTTTTTAAGTTTAATACATTTTCATATTTTTTTCTTAACTTTAATGATTTCTTTTTAGTATCACCGGTTGGGATATGCTTGTTGAGTTGGTTTCTCAAAGATTGTGGTCAAATTCAATTAAAAGATATCTTTTTAAAATAAATTAGATAAACCAACTAAGGTAGTTATATCCAAATCTTTTGGTTTCATTTTTCAAATTCAAGTTCATATAAATTTTATTTATGACCTCTATAATAACTGGCCATGTTAACATAATTTGTGAAATTATTTTAGTTTGCTTATTTATATGTTATTATTAATTTATCATTTGCGAATCATTTGTTTATTTCAAAAGAGAAGAGAATTTTGTATTAGAACAATGACTTATCTATCATAATTAATAGATCACAGATAATGTTTATTAGTGAGTATAAAGATAACTTAATAGTTATGAATTTTCATTATTTATACAATTGTTGATAAGCATAAAAATTATCCATAACTTAAAAACAAAGGTCGGTGGGGTTTCCTCACCGACAAATTAACACCCTCAGGTTTGGAACTTGACATAAGAAGTCCCTTTTAAAAAGAAAAAACAACAAATAAAAATTAGAAGTTCACAAAACAATACTTAAACTTTTGAAATGACATTTTCACCCCTCGAATTCTAACTTTTTAAATTTACCAAAGTATTTTCGTTCTTTAGCTTAAAAGAAAAAAAAACTGTTTTCGCACGTAATTATTTTTATGTACGTGTCGGTGTAAATTCACATTTCATATCTTATTTTTATGTACAGTTTTCGCACGTAATTATTTTTATGTACGTGTCGGTGTAAATTCATGTTTCATGGCTTATTTTTATCTACAACTTAAAAACAAAGGTCGGTGGGGTTTCCCCACCAACAAACTAACACCCTCAAGTTTGGAACTAGACATAAGAAGTCCCTTACAAAAAGACAAAACAACCAATAAACTTTAGAACTTCACAAAACAACACTTAAACTTTTGAAATTGACATTTTCACCCCTTGAATTCGAACTTTTTAAATTGACCCACGTATTTTCTTTCTTTAGCTTAAAAGAAAAAAAATTCGCACGTAATTATTTTTATATACATGTCGGTGCAAATTCACGTTTCATGGCTTATTTTTATGTACCTGTCGGTGTAAATTCATGTTTCATGGCTTATTTTGATGTACATTTTCAGTTGGTCTGCATCTTGAAGTTTTAATGTACGTGTCGGTATATATTCATGTTTCAACATAATCGATATAAATTCACGTTTCGACATAATTTTTTTCGAAAAGAGTTTGGTCAAATATATGTTTTCATACTTATTTTTGCATACGCTTTCGGGTAGTCTATGTTTTGACGTAAACAATGTTCAGATACGAGTTGGGTCAAATAAAATACGTTTTCCTTCACGATATAAATTCGAGTTGTACGTTTTGACGTCACTAAGTCTTGATGCAAAGATAAGGGTGGTGTTGTAGTTAGGTGAAACGCTCACTAAACAAACCAACTCGGTTTCGATTCCGTTTCTTTTGTAAGAACAATGCTTTAGATCGAATAGGCTGAAAAACACGTTTTCATATTGTTAACGCTTCACATAACATGCCTCCAAGGTGCCAACTTTGAACAATTAATGCGTCTCTACCGCAACGCACGGCCATGGCAACAATCTAGTTATTTATAACACCAAACGTGTTAATGAAGATCAAAGGCTCAAATTCGTTTCTCTTCTAAAAAACTTTCACAAATGTGTTAATGAAGATCAAATGATCAAATGGGAACAATCTATATATTATTAAGCTTTCACAAATATATCATACAAGGAAATATAATACAGATCAAAGGCACAAATTCATTTATCTTCAAAAACACTTTTGAACACCAACACATTAAATTGTAAGTTGTTTATTATCCATGAGATTTATTTTTTAATATAATATAACACACGTAAAATAAAAAAAAAAAATATATATATATATATATATAGCATATGACTAACTCTTTTGTAGGTGATAAATAAAGAACTTTTTTATCTAACATTTCAGATGGTATGGTATGATATATATTACCATATACATGTATATGTTATATGTACAACTCGTCATTTTCGACGCGCATTTCGGAAGTGCGCTCGTTACGGACGACATCGACTAAAAAATAAAAATAATATATATTTTTTACTCGTTACGGATTCAACGCGCGTTACGAACATATGCTCATTATGGACGACATCGACTAAAAAATAAAACTATAATATTTAGGACTCGTTAAGGTTTCGACGCGCGTTACGGTCGTAAGCTCGTTATGGACGACATTGACTGAAAATAAAAAATAATTTATACCTTGGACTCGTTACGGTTTCGACGCGCGTGTCGGACGTACGCTCATTACGGACGACATCGACTAAAAAATAAAAATATTATATATTTTGGACTCGTAACGGTTTCGACGAGCGTTACAGACACATCGACTAAAAAAATAAAAATATTACATATTTTGGACTCGTTAAAGTTTCGACGCTCGTAATGGACGTACGCTCATTACGGACGATATCAACTTAAATATAAAAATATTATTTATTTTGGACTCGTAAAGGTTTCGACGCGTGTTACGGATGAAATCGACTAAAAAATAAAAATAATACATATTTTTGACTCGTTAGGGATTTAACACGCGTAACGGACGTACGCTCGTTACGGATGACATCGACTACTACTCTGGACTTGTTACGGTTTCGACGCTCGTTACAGACGTACGCTAGTTACGGACGACATCAACTAAAAAAGAAAAATATTATATATTTTGTACTCGTTACGGTTTCAACGCGCGTTACGGACGTACGATCGTTACGGACGACATCGACTAAAAAATAAAAATATTACATAATTTGGACCCGTTAAGGTTTCGACGCGCGTAATGGGCGTACGCTCATTACAGACGATATCAACTGAAAAATAAAAATATTATTTATTTTGCACTCATTAAGATTTACACGCGCGTTACGGACGACATCGACTAAAATATAAAAATAATATATATTTTTGACTCGTTAGGGATTCGACGCGTGTTACGGACGACATCGACTACAAATGAAAATATTATATATTTTGGACTCGTTACGGTTTCGACACTCGTTACGGACGCACGCTCGTTACAGACGACATCTACTAAAAAATAAAAATATTATATATTTCGGACTCGTTACGGTTTCGAAAGTCGTTACGGGCGTACCCTTGTTACGGACGACATCTACTAAAATATAAAAATATTATATATTTTGCACGATAAGGTTTCGACGCGCGTTAAGGACGTAGGCTCGTTACGGACGTACACTCGTTACGGACGTACGCTCGTTACGGACGACATCGACTAAAATTAAAAATATTATTTATATTGGGCTAGTTACGGTTTCGACAAGCGTAACAGAGGTATGCTCATTACCGACGACTTCAACTGAAAAATAAAAATATTATTTATTTTGGACTCGTTATGGTTTCGACGCGCGTTACGGATGTACGCTCGTTATGGACGACGTCGACTAAAAAATACAAATATTATATATTTTGGACTCGTTACGAATTCGATGCACGATACGGACGTATGCTTGTTACGGATGACTTCCACTAAAAAAAACTATTTATTTTGGGCTCGTTACGGTTTCGACGCGCGTTTCAGACGTACGCTCGTTACGGACGACATTGACTAAAAAATACAAATAATATATATTTTTGACTCGTTTCGGATTCGACGCGTGTTACAGGCGTACGCTCGTTATGGAGGACATCGAATAAAGAATAAAAATATTATATATTTTGGACTCCTTACGGTTTCGACGCTCATTACGGACTTACGCTCGTTACAGACAACATCGACTAAAAAATAAAAATATTATATATTTTGGACTCGTTACGATGAGACGCGCGTTACAGACGACATCGGCTAAAAAATAAAAGTATTATATACTTTGGACTCGTTACGGTATCGACACGCGTTACAGACGTACGCTCGTTACGGACGACATCGACTAAAAAATAAAAATATTATTTGTTTTGGACTCGTTAAGGTTTCGACGCTCGTTGCGGGTGTACGCTCGTTACAAACGACATCGACTAAATAATAAAAATTTTGTATATTTTGGACTCGTTGCGGTTTCGACGCGCGTTACGGACATACGCTCGTTACGCCCGTCATCGACTAAAAAATAAAAATAAAATAATAGCTAACGTACCTGTAAAGCGGGTCAACAATCGTCGAAATCTCCCCTTGGAGTTTGCGCGGTCCCGATGCTCCTCATCCGCAATCACATGCAAAAACCCTAAAAGCGTGAGTTTATCAACCACTATCAACCCTTGTTTACACATATGTTTATTAAATGTTATTAATATTAAGTGTTACATGTTATATACGAAAATAATAATAATAATAACAATACAAAAATTAATGTTAAACGTATCTGCGTATAGAGATCCGTAGCGATCTCAGCCTACTGGTATAAATCAGACCGTGTCAGAAACTTTGAAAGTGACATAGCACGTGCCTGGCCGGACAGGCGAAAAGAAACCTCGGGCGGGGTGGGGGCGGAGGGGGTGCGCAAGGTCCACAATCTGGTCTGCCCGACGAGGAAGAAACTCGAACGACGACAGAAACACGACGAGTAACTCCTTGTAGGTCGGCATATATGATAGCTTAAAAGTCGAGCCCATAGTGAACTAACAGGAATAAACTCTTGAGCCCTATCATGCTCCATTGTAACATCCCAAAAACGCATAACGAATTTATCTTGTCTTTAAATGTTTTAGTTGACTAACTAAGTTAGACGGTATGTCAATAGAGTAGAAAGAACGAAAGTTATGCTTTATTAACAACCCAACGGAACTTTAGGGGCTGAAAGTGTACATTGAACAAAGTGAATAAAAGAAATTTTAAAGTGCAATGTGTGTATGTGTGTGTGACGCAAAAGAGAAGCAGGAGAGTAGGGAACCCTTCTTCTCCAACAATCATAAGAATCCAACAAAATTGAATGTGTTTAAGCACAAAATTTTAATTCATGTGCCTAGTTTTTCAATCATCTAAGTGTCTTCAACACAAGGTAAGTTAAATTATTTGTTTTGATGCTTCTTGATAAAGTGGGTTTTAATCAATCTGTTAAATTGTATGAAATTGAGCTTGTATATGAGTTAGAATCATCATGTAAAAGATGACTTTTCCTTGAATTCGATTGTATTGAAGATTTGAAGTGAAACCCACTTGTTCTAGTAGTATGATGAGATATGGTGATCTTGTGGTAGTGAAATTTATGGATTAAGGAACAAAGTGAATTTGGTTGATTTGATGAATTGTGACGTGAACTAGTAGGTTATGCATATAACACATGTACATTGTGCTTAAAATTTTGTACGCATACCAAGTGTTTCATGAAATGCCTAAATGATAAATTATGTAGTTTTGAATGAGTTTGGGGATTTTGTGTTGTATAAGGAAAGTATAAAGTTTGATATGTTTTGAAACATGACATGGAATACGAATGGTGCGTGAATGTGTTTACTATTTACGTAAACGACACAATCTAAATAAGAATGGGTTATGTGTAGGATTAAAAGAAGAAGGAGCATGTTCCGGAAAACAATCAAAGGCTCAAGAACGAAGTAAGTTCATTTAGTTACTTACTTATTATTATTATTATTTAGAAATCGTTGAATTTATGTCATAATTTTGCAAAGGACAATAATTGCGTATTACCCTGATTACTAGTTGATTTATATTAGAAGATAAGTTCAAATATTAGAATGAAAAAAGTATGGACTTATGTTGATTCGTTATGAAGGGGTCAACCGGATTAGAATGAGAATGTAAAGGTATGGACTAAGTATAGAATGTGTTGATCCGTTATAAACAGGTCAACCAGGTTAAAAAAATAAGAATGCAAAAGTATGGACTCGCATTGATAAGTATGGACTCATGTTGATCCGTTATGAACAGGTCAACCGGATTAGAATGAGAATGAGAAAAGAATGGTGGCTTCACGTAAATCCTCTATGAATGGGTCAACAACTTATGTTGTTTTAATAGGTCAAAAATTAAGACTAAGAATGAAATAATACGATGAATAGCATGTTTACTGAAAGTTAGTATTATATGTTGTATTATGTTGTTAACAATACTTGTCATTTTGTTTTAGGTAAGCACCAACTTAGATGGCCATGCCTTGTTCGGAACAAACACCATTCGCAACGCCTTCCACACGCTTCCGAACTTCATGTATGAAAATGGGTCAAAATGTTTTGAATATGATGTAGATATTGTCTAATTATTTTAAAAAAAGTCTTAACTGAAGACTTAAGTTTTAAATATTGTAAGTGTTGGATTATTTGTAATTAGTTTAAAATGGTCAACACCTTAAGTATGACCAATGTTTTTCTTTAGAGTGTTCAAAGTTTAAATTGGTCGTATTTATATATTGTTATGGTTTTGGTATTTTATAGATGAAGAATAAGTGATGAATTAAAATAATTACAAACGCAATTTGGTAAATCTGAATTATAGAATGAAAGTTTTTAAAAGTTAATGTTTTAGTTGTCGTTTTTACCTTATCATAAAATGTTTCAAGTTGGTATCAGAGCGAAGGTTTGTGAGAATCGAACACGAGTAGGAGTGTTCGAACTCAAACCAAAAGCTCACAAGAATGTGTGTGTTCATTCCAAGCTGAAAGGTGGAGGTAAGTACTTGATGATTATTTTAGAAATTCGATATAATTAGTGACAGAAAAAGGTAGATTTAAAGGGAAGTAAAAACAGACTATTGATCTGAAAAATAAGTATTTGGAATTGTCGGAGTAGGCCTAATCGAATAAGTATCGAAACGGGTCACTGCAACAGAATTATTACAGCAGCAGCATACCGTAACTTATGGTTGCTGGCTGTAGGTTACAGAAGGAAGTTCCTACTGAAACAGGCTGCCTCTACCATAAGCTACGGTAGGTGTTCCATAGCTTACGACAAGAGTATCAGCACCAAAAGACAAGAGCCGTAGGCTACGGCGGTTAGCCGTAACCTACGGCCACAAATGAAAGATGAAACTGTGTAGATGGTGGGCGAAAGAGATTTGAACGACGGCGATGTAGCAAATCGGAAGAAGACGCAAAAGCTATACAAGTTAACTTACCTCAATTAGCCCAAGAGGTAGAAAGCCGTGTTTTGGAAATGGAAGAAGCTATCATGGCGAAGAAGATAGACGAACTGAAGGAGATGCTTGGTGAATCTCAAAGCAAGATAGGGACTCATAGATGTGCATACAAGGATTTCATGGCCTGTAACCCCTCATCATACAATGGGGAAATAGATCCTATAAAATGTCAAAAATGGATCGCCAATATTGAAGCTGTGTTTGTATGTAGCCGATGCGACAACCAATAAGGAAGATCAAGTAATGTTTGCTATGGGTCAATTTCAGCTACAAGCCAAAGATTGGTAGGAAACATATTATAAGGAAATGGGTGAAGAAAAGTTACAAAGTTTAACATGGCAAGAATTCAAGGAGCCATTTTTGTAGTATCATTGTCCACAGTCGACGATTGATAGAATACAAGAGGACTTTCTGCGTCTCCGACTGAGAGGGGAATCCATTGATGAGATCACCAACACCTTTCTTGAAAAGTTAAAGTTTTGTCAAGATTTTGTTAAGTCGGAAAGAATGAAGATCAATCACCATGATGATATGCTGAAAGCCGAGTTTAGGGAGTTTATCACTCCTTCAAAGTGTGAAACCTTGAACGAGCTCATCAACTGGGCTCGGGATAGGGATATTGAGTTGAAGAGACAAATTAAAGGAGGAGATAAAAGATCAACATAAAAGTTCATAAGCTCAAGCCCGTCAAAGAAACCGAAGTATCAAGATAATAGAAACAAGGAATGAACGAGAAGTAGCATTCCTCCATGTATGGTTTGCGGGAAACTCCACACTAGGGAGTGTTTGTTGGGAAAGAAGGGGTGTTATAACTGCATTCAAGAAGGGCATCCTTAATATAGATGCCCTAGTCCCGTGAGGACCAGTTTCAATTGCTTCACTCCTGGTCATGTCAAGGTTGATTGTCCGAAGCTCAAGCAAAAAGTGCAAAAAGACGAAAAGAAGGATGAAAACTCAAGGGCTCGGGGAAGGACGTTTCAAATCAGAACCGAAGAAGTAAAGGCTCTTCCGAATGTTGTATCAGGTATTTTCTTAATTAACTTGATACCCGTGATTGTGTTATTTGATTCCGGTGCTAGTAGATCATTTGTATCAAACAAACTTTTATGTCATCCCTCTTTTAGAGTTGAACGAATGTCTATACCTTTAGAAGTAGAAATAGCATATAATAAGAGCTAATTGTTGTCACACCCCGACCACGTAGAACAACAATATGTGGCGGAAAACGTCGGGGAGTGTTGTAACAGAATCATTGTTTCATAACACATGGAAATTGAAATATTGTTTTATTGATTAAAGTAGTTACAATGTCATGACAATCAAAGAAACATAACATAAATAACTAGTCTTGCATCTTTTATTGTCGCTAAGGCCCAAGTCCGCCTAAGTGTATCTTGATAAATCCTATGCATCATATCCTGAAACACATATGAAAATAGGTACGTCAGCATAAAAATGCCTGTGAGATACATAGGTTTATGAAAATAGGATTCATGACTTATTGTTTAAGAAAATGTTTAGTCATGAACCTTGTAATTTGATTTGTCTTGTAAATCATTTGAAAAATGATAAGATCAGATGATATGTATAAATAAGAGAATAATGTATGGTTAAATGAATAACCATATAAAAATGAGTTTGTATAATTTAAGTTGTTTGTAAAACAATGTATTGTGAAAAATAGGTTATTTGTATAAAATGTTATATGTCTCAATTTGAAATGGTTCATATAACGCTACGATATGTAATACCATACAATCACTTATATATAGGAAGTACCAGCGGCGTATCCACCATGCTTGTATCATATTACACACGCCTCGTTACTCGAATCACTTTCCCAAACAAACCACCAATGTAAGATGTCTATGTTTAAACCAATTGCCAAACGTATTGAATAATATGTCAAAATGTCTATGTCAATATGTAAATCATGTAATGTGTAACCAATGTCAATAATGTTTATGTGTCAAATGTAAATCATGTAATGTGTAACCAAAATGATATGTATGGCTAGTGAAATATATCAACTAAACCATATGCACAAAAACAAAGTATTGAAGTAAAACACGGTTTAAATCAAAGCTATGTTTTGTGGAAATGCATGCTATACTGATACAAATATCTATGCGGTATTGTGAGAATGTATACATCCAAGCCTTGAGACTGTGGCGATAAACCCTTAAATAAATTAAAGGTTTATCTTGTTGTAACTGTATATCGAATTCGGTCATTCCTTTCATCCCCACCTACTCGGGATGTCCGGAACGGGAGTTGTCAATTCCTATGGTACCACTACCTACTAACGAACGGCGTGATCGGTGTTAATGAATGTATTGTTCCATTTATACAAACCAAATATCATATCAAAATGTAAGCATGTGATGAAAACAAATGTACAAAGTATGCAATAGATGAACATACATAGCATGTGATGTGATGTGAAATGATGTACTAAGTATGAACTAAATGGACATACATAGCATGAAATGTAATGAAATCATGTACTATAAATGTACTAATGATCATAGCATGTATATGATGTGAAAGCATGAAAGTAACAAGTAGGCACATGTGTTTCACCCCAAAACAGTTTGAAAACGGTAAAAGAGGGGTCTATGTACTCACTTGAGATTGCTCAGAAGTCCTAAGATAACCACCAAGCAATGCTAGAGATCACGGATATCAAACGGCACCTAATATAGGTAACTACATTAATAAACCGGACCTAAATCGGAAGATCGGATAGAATGAGGGTTCGTAAACCAAATGAGTATGGGAACTCGTGTAATATGGTTTAACAACGCCTACATACTAAATGAATCCTAACATAAGTGCTTATGACCCATTACGACTCGTTTAGGTAGCTTATGCTACTTTAACGCGTCGCTCGAGTGAAACGCGTTCGGACCGCCTAACTAGTCCTATGACAAGTAACATATGCCTTAACATGTCTAATATTGTTGTCAAATCAGTTTAGATGTCAAGACTTATGTTACATATGTTTAAAATGAATTTTGGCATCAAAGGGGTATTTTGGTAATTTACCTAAGGCATATAAACTACCTATCATACAACTACTTAAACGAAGCGACCATAAGGTATAACCTCGTAAGGTTATTCCCTATAAACTATGGTCACCTAAAGTGCTTGGTCGGATCCTAATGATCGACCAAACGGGTCGGGTTCGAAAGTATAAGCGATTGTTTAGATCGCTTACCTTACGACCCTAAATAAGCACTAAATTAAAAGTGACGAGCTAAGCATGTTAAAACATGCTTAACTAAGTTTAGAAAACAGGTTTGCTATCAAAACAAATGGTCTTGATACCCACAAGTAGTTTGGTTACAAAATACGCAAGAATACGTATTCTGACCGAAACTATAGCTCGTCACTGAGCCTAGATAACGTGGTAATCAGTAGGTATAGTCACTAGGGACTATAACCATCGTGATCACGCTCACGTTATGAAGTTCAAACGAACTTCGCATCGACCATAAACTGGTCAATGCAGAAAGTCAAACAAAGTTCGACTTTCGGACTCGAAAAGCAATAAAAGAACGAAGGAACACTTACGAAGGGTCCCCGAATGCTAATCTAGATCAAAATAGCTCAGGTATGAAACAATGGTTTCAAATTAGAGCACAAATGATCAGATTCTAATGAGAAATGAAGTTGGGGTATGTGGGTATTTATAGTAAATGGACAACCGTTAGGATCATTTCTTGGAAAAGGGGGCACGATCTAAGTCGTACACTTGTTGGAAAGTTGTGGTAACTCATTTGCCATCCACCATAAGAGTTTGACACTTGGCACTTGGCCTTTGGAGAGTGTTAAGGGCTGTTAAAAGCTGAAAAAAAAAAACGTTTTGCTGCATCTGGCCCCTGTTTACGGACCTAGTTTGGCAGATTTACAGTTTCAGTCCCTACAACCTCAAAACTTGGTTTTCGATGCGTTTTTTTGACACGTTTAAGCCCCGTTAACCCCATTTCAAAGCTCTAAAATGAATTTAAAGTATAGGGAACTTAAAATGTGTTCAAAAATATCTCGGGTGTCGGTTCGTTTAGCCGTACGGTTACGTTGTTCGGTTAATTACGACAGAATGCGCATAAGTGCGAAAAATGATCCAAATGGCGTGACGAATGGATTTTTCTTATGTAAAACACTAAAATAAAATATTTTAGTGCTTACATAAATTTTTGGATGTCCGGATGTATTCAGAACGTAAGTTATGCGCGAAAATGCAAACTTGTGCACTTTTTGACGCTTTTTGTCCCTGAATGACCCCAAAAGTTTATTTTAGCATACCGAACCCCTCAAAGCCTATTTCTAAGCTATGTAAAGGATATTTATGGTACGTTTAACTTATGGTCATGTTCCAGAATGTCTGTTACAGTTCAAATTGGCATACTTTCGCAGTTTGTCAAGTTTAGTCCCTGTAAGCGAATTAACTTGTTTTTGCCATACCAAAGCCTTCAAAACTTATTTCTAAGTTATGTAAAGGTTATTTAAGGTATGTTAAGCCTATGTCACTATTCTGGAGTGTTTTTTGCATTAAACTGGTTATATTTATGCATTGGTGCGCGTATAACCTTCCAGAAAGCGATTTAGAGTTTGGAATTGAACAAAAATTGATATGTGCAAATGATACACATATTTTTACAAATCCCAAGTATGAAATATAATATTTCATTGGTTCGGTATTTGTTTGATGGCCGTGGAGGCACAGGTGTTACAGTCTCTCCTACTTTAGGAAATTTCGTCCCGAAATTTATTTAGAGGAAACTTGTGAGAGTTTAAAACATGAAGTTGAAAAGATCGAACAATATTGGTTAGGGTTCTGAACTTCTAGTAACCTTAATAACATTATGCTTGCAATGTAAGAGGGACAATTATATACAAGTATATGAAGCGTCATTGGTGCGTCCACCGTACCTCCATTACACCGTTCTCATTTTGTTATTGTTGTCGCTATCGGTTCTTACACATAATAAATCTTACTGGGTTTCTGTGCACTAAATTTCATAATTATGTACGCGTCCATAATTAGACAATTCCTTGCACAGTTCACACAGTCTATTTTATAATGTGTAGGGTAAAACCAAATGAACAATCCTGTGATGAGTGTGACTAGACCGCCATAGAGTCCTTTTAATTAAATCAATAAATGATCTAAATAGACTATCAAGGAGTCTGTTCAGCTACATCACTAGATGTCGTCCTTTAACCAAATTGTGAATCAATCTTTTTTACTAGACCACTAAAGGGTCTCTTATGAATCAAGGAGTGGTACTATATAATCCAAGGGTCTTAACTATTACATAGAAGCCCATTAAGGATTTAAGGTAGTACCTTTTTGAATATCCTACTACGAATCCATCATATGAAGATATGAAAGATTCTACGAGGATTTGGATAACGAATATCCAGAGTATCCAAACACAAAAATGCATAAAAGAAAACATAAGATGAATAAACACATAGTCGTATAACCACAAAGATTGTTTATTTGTTAATTTGTTTTGTTGACAGAGCACATGTATTTAAAGTACAATAGGAATCCATCTCGTGGATTTCATTTGGCACTTTAAACATTTACAAGAATCTATCTATAAAGATAGAAAGATTTTTAAAAGAGAAATTCGATTTCGATTATAAGGAACCGAAATGTCCGAATTCAGGTACATAAGGAATCCAATTAAGGACCCTGATTTGAATGATGATCATCGAAAAGGGTCTAAATGTGAAGATAAAAAGATCCCATATGGATTTTAGAAGTTGAAGATGTTTTGAAACCTTGCACTGGACGTGCTTTTGTCAAAACATGAAGTAAAAATGCTTACGAAGTTGAGATGCTAGATATGCCAAGGCAACATATGAAGCAGAATTTGAAGGTTAAGTAAATATATGAGGAAAATATATTTGGAAAACTATGCATGGGGTTCTAAAAATGTTTTTGAAACCTTATATATAATACTTTTGAAATCATAAAGTAGGTTTTTAGATAAGTATATTTATAAAAATGTTTTAAAATCATGCGAAATGAATTTTTGAAATTATGTATAAGGTTTTTGGAAAACATGAATGATGCTTTTGAAATCATGCACTTGATAAGAAAATATACTGTGTTAATATTGTTTTCAGACTATATGAAATATTCTGAAACTATGAAAATTGTTTTTTTTGAAAACCTAACCAATGTTTTTGAAATAACATAAACAATGCATTTGAAAAAAATTGTTTTCAAACTATATGAAATGTTTTGAGATCATGAAGATTGTTTTTGAAATACTTGTACTGTGTATGTTGAGAAAATCAAAACGTAATGGGTATGAGATTTGAAACTACCCTTAGTTATCTAACCAAGGATTTAATGGCACAGATGTGTAAAGAGCACGATTACTCATAATTTCACTTTATTTCATGTACTTCGTTTCTTAGAATGAAACGAGTACTTAAAATTTTTGGGGGAATCATGAGTGATCATTTGAGAGGGAGAATCACAAGAGTAGTTTGTAAGGAACATAGTTCCTTGATGTAGGTATCATAGGAAAAGTCATACACACATGTAACTACACTCGTATATCAGAACTGTGAACAACAATTTATTTATAATCAAACAGATTGTTTCACATTACAAGAAATAGAAGAAACAAAAGCATAAGACAACAACATCTTCTAATCAGCCAACTGCTCATCCGTGGGTTGGATTTGCATTAGCAAGCTTTGGGCATTTGTTCCTGAAATGGCTCGTATCGCCACAGTTGTAGCACGATCCAGGCGGAAAGCGAGCTTGAGTAGGGTTGACTTGGGGTTGATTTGGACCACTTTGGTTTGGGGTAAATCGACAAGCATTTGCCAGGTGACCGAGTCGCCCACATGATGCACACAGACGACACTGTAGGTGAGCTAAGTGGTGTGCATTACATTTGTCGCATATTGGGGTTGTTCCCTTGTATTGCTTCTTAACAGGTTGTGTTGCCACCCGGATGGGTCCTGCTTGATTTGGTACTGCTGCAGTTGGACAAACCCTTGCCGTATGACCTATAAGTCCACAAGTTTGGCAATTGCGGCACTTCACACTAGCCTGATGATGAAGGCTACATTGGTTGCACAAGGGTGCAGTTCCGTTGTATGGCTTCCTAGCAGGGGGTTGAGCTGGTTGGTTGGGGATGGCTCGACCATTGTGAGCGACCACGGCGAAGTCCTGAGAAGCCTTTCGCTTCTTTGACTTCTTAGGGGATCCAGCCTGTTCATCCATGGTCTTTGATTCCTTGATTGGTTTCTTGGCTGGTGGTGCTGTCATTTGGCTAGGTCTTGCCTGTTTTGGTGCCACTGCTGCGGGTTTCCTTGAAGCCTTACGTTTCTTTGGTTTAGGTGAAGGCTTGGCTTCTGCTTCCTTTGGTGGCTCCTGAGTGGCTCCATTTTTTGAGACGAGACATGGCAATGCCTAGATCCACAGACTTCAGTATCACTTCGCCTATTTGTTGGGCAAATTTGGCTGTTTGCTCGGACATTTGACCGGTGCTGAGAGGAAGAGACATTCTAGAAGAAAATGAAAGACATAGGAAGAAACAAGTGAAACGTCATCGGGTAAATAATGCAGAATGGTAATGCATAAGAATTTGCGATCATTTGTTTGTTATCTAAGGCAAACAAATGAGACAGTGACAAATCAAAGTAAATGGGTCAAAAATAATGTATCGCGAAGACATGCTCGCCTATAAGTGAACACTCATCCCAAGAATTCCCAGGTAAGCACAACTGGTCTCGCGTCTGATGAGATGTATACGAAGTGCTTGCCTAGACAGAAAATCCAGAATACATGCATTCACCCTTCCAGTTTGCACGTGTTCACATTATTTAAAACCCAAAACCTTGACGAGGTTTTGAAAACTCAAAGGGGTTCAAAACCTTACAATAGAGGGTTCAAAACCTAGTAATCAATCATCCTAGAACAGATGATTAGTTTTCAAAGCGGTTTTGAAATTTATGTTCTTGTTGTGGTTGTCGCCTAAGGATAGGTGACAGTATTGTTTTATGACTAAACGCAAGTAAACTCGTGTTAGGGTCCTAGGAAGGTTATAGACTAGGTCAAAGTATTACTAATAACCTAATTCCCGATAACCATGAGCTCTGATACCAACTTTTCTGTCACACCCCGACCACGTAGAACAACAATACGTGGCGGAAAACGTCGGGGAGTGTTGTAACAGAATCATTGTTTCATAACACATGGAAATTGAAATATTGTTTTATTGATTAAAGTAGTTACAATGTCATGACAATCAAAGAAACATAACATAAATAACTAGTCTTGCATCTTTTATTGTCGCTAAGGCCCAAGTCCGCCTAAGTGTATCTTGATAAATCCTATGCATCATATCCTGAAACACATGTGAAAATAGGTACGTCAGCATAAAAATGCCTGTGAGATACATAGGTTTATGAAAATAGGATTCATGACTTATTGTTTAAGAAAATGTTTAGTCATGAACCTTGTAATTTGATTTATCTTGTAAATCATTTGAAAAATGATAAGATCAGATGATATGTATAAATAAGAGAATAATGTATGGTTAAATGAATAACCATATAAAAATGAGTTTGTATAAAATGTTATATGTCTCAATTTGAAATGGTTCATATAACGCTACGATATGTAATACCATACAATCACTTATATATAGGAAGTACCAGCAGCGTATCCATCATGCTTGTATCATATTACACACGCCTCGTTACTCGAATCACTTTCCCAAACAAACCACCAATGTAAGATGTCTATGTTTAAACCAATTGCCAAACGTATTGAATAATATGTCAAAATGTCTATGTCAATATGTAAATCATGTAATGTGTAACCAATGTCAATAATGTTTATGTGTCAAATGTAAATCATGTAATGTGTAACCAAAATGATATGTATGGCTAGTGAAATATATCAACTAAACCATATGCACAAAAACAAAGTATTGAAGTAAAACACGGTTTAAATCAAAGCTATGTTTTGTGGAAATGCATGCTACACTGATACAAATATCTATGCGGTATTGTGAGAATGTATACATCCAAGCCTTGAGACTGTGGCAATAAACCCTTAAATAAATTAAAGGTTTATCTTGTTGTAACTGTATATCGAATTCGGTCATTCCTTTCATCCCCACCTACCCGGGATGTCCGGAACGGGAGTTGTCAATTCCTATGGTACCACTACCTACTAACGAACGGCGTGATCGGTGTTAATGAATGTATTGTTCCATTTATAGAAACCAAATATCATATCAAAATGTAAGCATGTGATGAAAACAAATGTACTAAGTATGCAATAGATGAACATACATAGCATGTGATGTGATGTGAAACGATGTACTAAGTGTGAACTAAATGGACATACATAGCATGAAATGTAATGAAATCATGTACTATAAATGTACTAATGAACATAGCATGTATATGATGTGAAAGCATGAAAGTAACAAGTAGGCACATGTGTTTCACCCCAAAACAGTTTGAAAACGGTAAAAGAGGGGTCTATGTACTCACTTGAGATTGCTCAGAAGTCCTAAGATAACCACCAAGCAATGCTAGAGATCACGGATATCAAACGGCACCTAATATAGGTAACTACATTAATAAACCGGACCTAAATCGGAAGATCAGATAGAATGAGGGTTCGTAAACCAAATGAGTATGGGAACTCGTGTAATATGGTTTAACAACGCCTACATACTAAATGAATCCTAACATAAATGCTTATGACCCATTACGACCCGTTTAGGTAGCTTATGCTACTTTAACGAGTCGCTCGCGTGAAACGCGTTCGGACCGCCTAACTAGTCCTATGACAAGTAACATATGCCTTAACATGTCTAATATTGTTGTCAAATCAGTTTAGATGTCAAGAGTTATGTTACATATGTTTAAAATGAATTTTGGCATCAAAGGGGTATTTTGGTAATTTACCTAAGGCATATAAACTACCTATCATACAACTACTTAAACGAAGCAACCATAAGGTATAACCTCGTAAGGTTATTCCCTATAAACTATGGTCACCTAAAGTGCTTGGTCAGATCCTAATGATCGACCAAACGGGTCGGGTTCGAAAGTATAAGCGATTGTTTAGATCGCTTACCTTACGACCCTAAATAAGCACAAAACTAAAAGTGACGAGCTAAGCATGTTAAAACATGCTTAACTAAGTTTAGAAAACAGGTTTGCTATCAAAACAAATGGTCTTGATACCCACAAGTAGTTTGGTTATAAAATACGTAAGAATACGTATTCTGACCGAAACTACGGCTCGTCACTGAGCCTAGATAACGTGGTAATCAGTAGGTATAGTCACTAGGGACTATAACCATCGTGATCACGCTCACGTTATGAAGTTCAAATGAACTTCGCATCGACCATAAACTGGTCAATGCAGAAAGTCAACAAAGTTCGACTTTCGGACTCGAAAAGCAATAAAAGAACGAAGGAACACTGACGAAGGGTCCCCGAATGCTAATCTAGATCAAAATAGCTCAGGTATGAAACAAAGGTTTCAAATTAGAGCACAATTTGTCAGATTCTAGTGAGAAATGAAGTTGGGGTATGTGGGTATTTATAGTAAATGGACAACCGTTAGGATCATTTCTTGGAAAAAGGGGGCACAATCTAAGCCGTACACTTGTTGGAAAGTTGTGGTAACTCATTTGCCATCCACCATAAGACTTTGACACTTGGCACTTGGACTTTGGAGAGTGTTAAGGGCTGTTAAAATCTGAAAAAAAAAAAAAACGTTTTGCTGCATCTGGCCCCTGTTTACGGACCTAGTTTGGCAGATTTACAGTTTCAGTCCCTACTACCTCAAAACTTGGTTTTCGATGCGTTTTTTGACACGTTTAAGCCCCGTTAACCCCATTTCAAAGCTCTAAAATGAAGTTAAAGTATAGGGAACTTAAAATGTGTTCAAAAATATCTCGGGTGTCGGTTCGTTTAGCCGTACGGTTACGTTGTTCGGTTAATTACGACGGAATGCGCATAAGCGCGAAAAATGATCCAAATGGCGTGACGAATGGATTTTTCTTATGTCAAACACTAAAATAAAATATTTTAGTGCTTACATAAATTTTTGGATGTCCGGATGTATTCAGAACGTAAGTTATGCGCGAAAATGCAAACTTGTGCACTTTTTGACGCTTTTTGTCCCTGAATGACCCCAAAAGTTTATTTTAGCATACCGAACCCCTCAAAGCCTATTTATAAGATATGTAAAGGATATTTATGGTATGTTTAACTTATGGTCATGTTCCGGAATGCCTGTTACAGTTCAAATTGGCATACTTTCGCAGTTTGTCAAGTTTAGTCCCTGTAAGCGAATTAACTTGTTTTTGCCATACCAAAGCCTTCAAAACTTATTTCTAAGTTATGTAAAGGTTATTTAAGGTATGTTAATCCTATGTCACTATTCCGGAGTGTTTGTTGCATTAAACTGGTTATATTTATGCATTGGTGCGCGTATAACCTTCCAGAAAGCGATTTAGAGTTTGGAATTGAACAAAAATTGATATGTGCAAATGATACACATATTTTTACAAATCCCAAGTATGAAATATAATATTTCATTGGTTCGGTATTTGTTTGATGGCCGTGGAGGCACAGGTGTTACAATTGTTACACGAAGTATGTAAAGATTGTAAGATCAATATAGAAAACGAAGAATTCAAAATATATCTTATACCCATGGTTTTGGGGGAATTCAAAGTGTTAGGGGACATGGATTGGTTATCTCGATACCATGCGGAAATCTAATGCGAGGCGAAGGTCATTCGCGTGCTATCACCTAATGGGAATCGGGTATGCATATATGGGGAAAGAAAACTAGAGACAAAGTTATGCACCATTATTGAGGCAGTTAAATACGCACAAAACGAAGGCAAAGCATTTTTGGCATACGTGGTAGACACTGAATAGAACGTACCAGAACTTGAGAAGGTAGCAGGTTATGAATGAATATCCAGATGTGTTTCCGGATGAATTGCAGGGACTTCCACCCGAGAGAGAAGTGGAATTTCGAATTGAATTAAACCAAGTGCTAAGCCGGTGCCTAAAGCTCCCTACAGATTAGCTCCCACAGAAATGCGAGAGTTAATGACGCTACTACAAGAATTGCTCGATAAGGGTTTCATACGCCCGAGCGTGTCACCCTGGAGAACCCCGGTACTATTTGTGAAAAAGAAGGATAGTTTGATGCGAATGTGCATCGACTATCGGGAATTAAACAAGTTGACTGTAAAGAATCGATATCCCATGCCCCGAATAGATGATCTTTTTGACCAATTGCAAGGGGCGAACTGGTTTTCAAAAATTGACTTACGCTCGGGATATCATCAATTACGGGTGAGGGAGGAGGACATGGTGAAAACCGCGTTTAGAACCCGATACGAACATTACGAGTTCTTGGTAATGTCTTTCGGACTAACTAACGAGCCGGCCGCATTTATGGACCTCATGAATCGAGTATGCCGGCCCATGTTGGATAAGTCCATAATAGTATTTATCGATGGTATTTTGGTTCATTCTCGAAACAGGGCCGAGAACGCACTCCATTTGCTGAAGTACTAGAGACACTTCAAAGGAAAAAGTTATATGCAAAGTTCTCTAAGTGTGCTTTCTGGCTCGGAGAAGTGTTCTCGGCCATATGATTAATGAGGATGGTGTTTTGGTGTACCCGACCAAGTTAGAGGCTGTCATGAAATGGGTTCCTCCAAAGAACCAAAGTAAAGTAAGAAGTTTTCTAGGTTTAGCTAGATATTACCGAATATTTATACAAATTTTTCCCAAAAATAGCCCTACCCATGACTAAGTTGACAAAGAAGAACGAGAAGTTTATCTGGTGTCCTGAACTAGAGAAAGCATTTCAAACCTTGAAAGAAAGGTTGTCTAGTGCACTAGTGTTAACCCTACCAGAGGGGTTGGAAGACTTGGTTGTTTACACTGACGCTTCACGTTAGGGGCTGGGAGGTGTTTAAATGCAACGGGGTAAGGTTATAGCATATGCCTCAAGGCAACTTAAACCACACGAAGGCAATTACCCAACGCATGATCTGGAACTTGCCGCGGTGGTATTCACGTTAAAATTATGGCGACATTATTTATATGGAACAAAGTGTACGATTTACTCAGACCACAAAAGTCTCAAGTATTTCTTTCAACAAAGAGACTTAAACATGAGACAACGAAGATGGTTGGAACTAATTAAGGATTATGACTGTGAAATTCTTTACCATTCGGGGAATGCCAACATAGTAATAGATGCATTAAGCCGGAAGGATTATCCACCTACAATACAGGTTAAGTCCATGAGAATGACAGTTACACCCTAACTTTTAGAGGTATTTTTTGACGCCCAAATCAAATCATTAAATGCGGAAGATTCGATGAAGGAAAGAACGAAAGGATTTATCGATAAACTAGAAGTGAATGCAAACGGCGTCATGACCAGGTATAGCGAATCTGGGTGCCTTGGTTATGTGAAGCAAAATCATTCTTACTTGAGGAAGCTCACAAATCTCGTTATTCAAGTACAACCCGGAGCAACAAAAATGTATCGAGATTTAAAAAGGGGGATAATTGTGGCCCGGAATGAAGCGCGACATTGTTAAGTTTGTCGCCAAATGTCTAACATGTTCTCAAGTGAAAGTGGAGAACAAGAAACCGTACGGTAAGTTGCAACCCTTAGAAGTACCAGTTAGGAAGTAGGAAGATATAACCATGGATCTCGTAACCAAACTCCCCAAAACAAAAAGAGGGCATGAAGCCATTTGTGTGACACCCGGCTTTTCAGGCCGTACCGTACAATTGTAACACGTGTTGTGAATAGATAAAAAGGCTTTATTTGACTAATTATGATGTTTATATATGATATTTAATGAGATGGTAAATTTAAACCTTGGTAAAAATTATGTTGGCGACGATAAGATAAACGCTTATCGCGTAACCATTAAAATGCGAAACGAACGTCGGTGACCACCCGATCAGTGTTAAAATCCTAAAAATTGTCTGATATGATTAGGATAATAATTTTAATCATATTCATGAGGAAAAATAAATTAAAACACTAAGAAACTCTATTTTTTGAGTTTGAGCGTGAACCGCGCGATACTGCGCGTATTAGACAAAATTCTGTCAACGCAGCCAGTCAAGGCAACCGGTAATTATTTCAGTAATAATTTTGTGTGATTATTTTTATAGAATGATAAAAAATAATTTGAAATGCACTAAAACTGGATTAAAACGCTAGATAAAATACCCGGTATTCAGTAAAATACCTGTTTTTACACTATAATACATATATGTGTATATATGTGTGTGAATGGTGTACTGTGTGTGAGAAGGGAGAGATTTGGTGGCTAGGGGAGGTGCCACCTTTCTTGAAATTGTGATCTATTGCCAAGTGTAGCATTATGTCTACAACTAATCATTTTAACCTTTATAACACTCCATTAAATAAACTCAAAGATCAAAAATCATCTCCACTCTCTCTCTCTTGATGAATCTCGGCCGAACACCCCCATAACCACAGACATTCAAAAATTTCAAACTATATCTTGAAGATTCAAAGGCATTTCAAGGTGTTTCCAAGCTTGTATGGAGATTTAGAGGTGATTCCAAGAAGATCCAAGCAAGAACAAGGCCTCATATCATCATCATTTTCAAAACCCACTAAGAAATATTGAAGGTATAACATATTTACTTTCAAAATCATTTTAATGATTCTTGGTGATGAAGATGCTATGGAAGGTTTCTCTTGTTCTTAGATTTAAAACACTAACTTGAAAGCTAAAAAACTGGGTTTTTGGAATGAAATAAAATGGATGAACATGTATATACATATGTGGCCGTATGTATGTATATGTATGTTGAGTTCTGCTTTTTTGATAGATTCTTGTTTGATATGATTTTGTAATAGTAAGATGCATGTGTGATCAAAGGAATATTCTAAAAATATTTTAATGATTTGAAATGGATATGATAAAAAGTAATACTTTGGAGGTTTATGCATGTATGTATATGTGTCGTGTATGTATATATGTATATGTACACATGCATGTAAATTTTAATTATTAAAAGACTTAAATATGTTAGAAGGTGTATGTCTTGCATTTAAAATAAATGATTGAATGATGATCATATGAATGTTGCAATGCTTGAGTATGAGAAACATGAGTTAAATGAAGTCTAGATGCATTCAAGTTTATACAAAATGATTAGAACATGTTATGGATGCATTAGATGCATTTACTAGATCATGCATGTTGGAATATGATCATGAAATGATGATTTGAGCATGTTTTAGTAAAAATAAAATTTAGTCAGATTCTAAACACTAAAAATGTAAGTATTTGAAGTTTTTAATGCTATATACTTTTGTCATAATATTTACTAGCTTTGCATGTTGTACTTGGTGCATTAGAAATTGTAAAATACGTGAAATCGCATGATTTATGTGACTTACACAAAAAATGCACTAATATGATTCTAACCACTATTTTAATCAGTAAATAATATGTATTTTTTTAAATTATCAATTCATTCCGAGTTGGGATGATTATAGTAACGTTTAACGCAAAACTATGCGTTAAAACGGTCAAAAATCGGCTTTTCGAATGATTTTTATGAAACTGATTTAGATCAGTAAGTAAACTAATATTTTTAGTTTAAAAATAATTATTTTAACTAATTTTAAGTTTATTTGGTGTTTGGTTGGTCATACGTGACTCCCGACGCCCAAAAACGCTACCAAATCGCTAAAATACGCATTTTTCAATATACACTAGTATGGGTTGTTTTGAGTGAACCTTATGTGATAAAATGTGTTATGTGATTAAATATGTGAATGTGAAAATATGTTAAGATTTGACATGAAAACGAGAAATTTAGATTCTGCATGTATACTTGTGCGTTTTATGCGATAGAAACGGTAAAAATCGCGTTAAATTTGTAACTTGTTTGTCGAGCATGAAAATTGATACATATAAAATATTTTATGTATATTTGGCTTAAAAATGACAAAATAGGTAAGTTAATGAGATTACGCGTGATTGGATAATAATTTATATGAACGTTTATGTGTATATATATATATATATATATTACGACACGCAAATCGTAGATATATTACGTATAAACGGGTGTGTTAACGGATTTACATGATAACGGTCACCAATAAAATCGTTCAAGTCGCAAACCCTAAAAATATATATATATATATATACATGGACTCATATATATATTAACGTGCCAACATAATAAAAAACGATGATTTTTCGACAAAAATCTCAAAGTTATGTGACAATTCTAAGAAACGGAGAAACTTAGGAATTTTATGATATATTGATTTAAAAATCGTTCCTACATATAATAGGATGTGTAGAAATCAATATGTGGGATTGCACTATTTAAAATACGCACCCAAAGGTGAGTGTCACTAAACCCCTCGTTTACTGTTTTGTATATGTTTTGGGGGTAGAACACGCCTAAGAAGGTTTTAATAATGTTTTTGAAATAAAACATACCTTTTGATATAAATTATATATTTTCGTTGAAAATATATGTATTTTTGATAAATATATATTTCGGGATGAAATGGTTTTGGTGAATGATTATGTTTCGGGAGGAAATAGGATTTTGCACGGCGTTTGGGGGAAGACGACCATGTAGTTGGAACGAATTTGGCTTGATCTCAAGAGAGTAAGTATCGGCTTAGGCTTATATTTCAGAAGGGATTTCAGGGAATTCGTACAACATCATATATTTAATTTGTGATATTAGTAGGATATATATATATTGTACATGAGGCAGACATCATAAATGGTCTCAGTATGGACCAAGCGCCAATGGTGTCGTTTAATCATTTAAGTATTGCACGTGATGAATTATTGGTAGATCTATCTGGTTGACAACCCTGTCGTGACCGATCGCCCCATGTCAAGTCAGACGACGAATTGAAATTCTGTTTATTGTCTAGCATTGATTATCCATACATTGTAAATTTATAGTTCGTATTGTCTAGCTAACATGCGAGTCTGAACGTTTACGCTATAAATTTAATATACAAAACTTGGGAAAATGCCTTGATGTCGAGTTTTCAAATTTATGACGGATGACCCATGGATTTTATTAAGGAAATAAATGGACTTTCTAAAATTTTATGGTTGTTTTACAATAAACACATAATTAGAAAGTTTTTCCTTAGGAACAAATTGTTTAAATTTGAATATGTGAACTCACCTTCCTTTGTGTTGACACTTGATTTTAAACGTGTTCTACAGGTACTTGAGTTCGGCTTCGTGAATCATGGCGTATCTTGTGGTTGTTGATGCATGTATTGTCACTTAAATATGTTGGACTAACTTTAAAACTTTCTGGGACAAATGTAATAAGATCCATGAGGATCAAACACAACTTTATCATGTCATAGTTATGTCGTGTTTTGGGACGCTAAGTTTAAAATCTATGTTCTAAATAAGTAATTATGTCCAACAAAATAATGCATCAAACGTCAAGATAGAAATGGGCACCAACTTCCGTCACCACTACGTTTTAAATTCCGCTGCGACGTTTTTGGGGTGTGACAGAAGTTGGTATCCGAGCCAATGGTTGTTAGCAAACTAGATGTTTTCGGGAGAAAACACTAGACTTCAACCAAAGAATTTTGAGATTTAAAGTCCAAAATTCTCGAAGAAATTTTTTTTAAATAAACATGAAAATTTTTTATCATGTATGAAAACCATTATGTGTTTATGTGCATACGTGATTTTCTGTTTATTTGGGCCTTATATGTTACTATTCATTTTGATCACACACTTACTTGTACGGTTACATAAGTGTCACAGATGTCGCACGAGCACGAGGTTATCGAGAACCACGACTCAAGTAGCTAGCCAGATTTTGAGACTTCACCCAGATCCATTCTACCAGAGATACCTATCACGACCCCACAGATGGTTGGTATTGCTGAGTTTGCTTCATCTTTCCACGTCGACCCTGCTGCCTTTGCCAGCCAGGTAGACCCCCGATACGCTTTCACTAGCAACGGGTGGATTGATGACAATGATGACGCTCCTCTCACGATTCATGAGATTGGACAATCATCTGGCACAGTACCAGTTATCGATGAGGTGATTAGAGGTGTCCCTGTTATTGGATGATCTCTCTGTATTGGACCAGTGGTGGACGCCACTATTGTCACGGCTCAACCGTTAGAGCCATCAGTCGTTCCACCTGCTACTTTGATCGAGTCTATCACTGAGATCCCTCCACTTGTTTTGTCAGAGTCATCTTTACCTGTCCTAGAGTCACACGCACCTACTACGCCTCTATTAGTATATTATCGCAGTAGGAAGAGGCCTAGGCCTGCTGGGGAGATTGCATCTACGTCACACGCTGAGACGGCATCTGCTTCCAAAGAAGCAGAAAGGGGTTTGGATAGATCGATGTTGCCACTGTGACCGACAGTTTGCCACCTTGCGCGGAGACCTGGATACGACCAAGGGTAAGATGAAGGATCTCGAGGGACAAATAGATTGGTACGACGAGTTGAAGGATTTGGATAACAGTGCGATGGACCAGATGCATTGGAGCATAGTGTATCTGGAGGAGTTGGTTAGGAAGATGTTAGATTTTCTGGGTTTGAAGCATTAGATGTTAGTTGTGGTTTGTTTGTGGTTGTTGTGTTAGACACTTTTTGTTACTTTTGTTTGGGGCCTGTGTGCCAGATATATTTTTGGGATATTAAGTAGAAATTTTTGTGAAAACTTGTCATGGGTGTCGACATAGACATACCAAGGGTAGTTGGGTTGTACTGAAAACAAGTTTGTTAATTTCTATGATAATAGCAGATGATTTACTTTTGGTTTAAAAGTTATTCTCATTAATATGTGGATATTATACATGTGCAATGTTTGGTCCACTAACATTTAATGATTGAAATAATTTTGGTTATCGTCTTATGTGACTATTATTGTTGTAAATAATAGAAACGACAAAAATGCCACCAAAAGCAAGATAGGGTACTGGACTACCTACCACACCAGAAGAGTTGGCACAACTCATAGCCCAACACGTTAATACTACCTTGGAACAGCGTAACCCTAGCCAAAATAATGGCCAGGGACGTGAATGTGGTGCTCACGGGCATGGTTTTGGTGGGACACAGATTGGAAACCCTCCAGGTAAAATAATGATCAGAAAGTTTTAATATTTCATGTGTTATGACATCATTGGAACGTATTCCAGATTTTCATTAACCGTATGTGTGACAGCCCGAACTTCTAAGGTTAGTAACGTTTTGTATGGTGATCTTAACTTCTCGTTATCCCTTTCCTATGCGCTAAAATGTTCTAGTTCTACTCAGTTGTAACTCCGTTAAACTTACGCGAATGGTAACTTGGTTGTATAACATATTGATACTTGTTTGGCTGCTTTCCAAAGAGAGAGACGTTTCTCGAAAATATCATAAACCGGTCTCCAGTTGTTAATACGATTCATATTGGCACCGACCGTCAACCCTAAATACTTAAACGGAATGGAGTCCACCTTGCACCCAATCTAGTTTGCCATCTCCTCGATATCCTCGTTCGAGACACCAAAGCCAAAAATACTAGACTTATTAAGATTGATTTTAAGGCGCGAGCACACATGAAAGCACCAGAGAATCCTAATAAGATTAGCAATATTCTCTTTGTTCCACTCCCCCATGATCATAGCATCATCAGCGAAAAATAAATGAGACACACAGGAATCTAGATTGGGAATATTAATACCATTGAAGACGTTGGTCTCACTAGCCTTCTTGAATAAACACGACAGTGCCTCCATAACCACTACAAATAGAAACGGAGATATCAGTTCTCCTTGTCTCATACCTTTGCTGCAACCAAACTCGAATGTGGGCGAACCATTCACCAAAACAAAAGCCCGAGCCGACGCGAAAATGCCCGAAATCCAGCCACACCACTTATCTCCAAAACCCATCTGATGAAGAATATCCAAAACAAAACCCCAGTTCACGTTATCGTAAGCTTTCTCGAAATCAACTTTAAGAAAAAACACCTGTTTCTTGGATTTTTTTTGCCCAAGAGAGCAAATCATTGATGGTCAACGGGCCATCCAAAATGAACCTCGTCCCAAGAAAGACCGATTGAGAGTTGGAGACCACCCCGTTAAGCACCGGTTTCAACCTATTCGCATGAACTTTGGAAACCACTGTGTTAATAACTTACACCAGACTAATAGAATGATAATCGCTCAATCCCAAAGGATCTCTGACCTTAGGGATTAAGGTGATAAAAGCCGACCCATACTCCTTGCTTAACTTCCCTGTCTGAAAAAAGGAATCCATACTATTAACAAAGTCGGCCTCAAAGAGATCCCAAAAGTGAGTAAAAAATCTGAAATTAAAACCGTCGGGACCAGGAGCCCGATCTCTACCGCACTTAAAAACCGTGCTTTGATCTCCTCCTTAGAAAAACGCACTTCTAACCTAGCGACATCATGCGAAGAAATCTGCTTAACCTGGAGACAAATCAGGCACGGCCGAACAACACACTCCTCCACAAATTTGTCTCTGAAAAAATGAAACACCTCCTTTTTCACAAGAGACGGTTTGGAAATCCAAACCTGTAACACCTCGAAAATTTACGTCCTATAATGTATTGACACGTGTCATAGGTTTGAACGTGTGAAAGAATGTTCTGAAAGGACTAAAGTTGACAAACATGGAAAGTATGTGAATATAAGGGTTCAAAATGTCAACAGTGAATAAATACACTTTACAATAACCCTACATGATGCTCATACCTTCAAACGAATAAATCATGGATCATACGAAGCTAAATTTGAAAGAATGTGAGAGATTACAAACTACAGGGGTTAAATGTGTCAACATGTTTAAGTTATACCTCTGAGTGACCTTTTAGCAAAACCCGAAGCTTTGTAACAATTAATTATGCTCACTAGAATGCACGATAAAAATTTCATAAAGTTTCGTTATCATATGAGAAAGTTATGATCAAATTCGTAAGCGAGGGGTTAAAGCGTCAACGTTGAAAATTATGACCTTTCGGGTAAACATAAAGTGACCAAGGACTAAATAAAGTGGGTATAAGTCTTGAAGCCCTTATGTGACAATTTGGAGGGCTCAAAATGCAAGAAATAAGTTTGGATGACCTTTCGAAAGGCCAAGGGACAATATGCAACAACTTGAAAATGTTTAATCCTGAACGGAAGGCCCAAGAGGGCCGCGTAACCCCTTGAAGACCCTTACGCGGGCCGCCTTCGATGCCCAGTACCAGAAAGCTTTGGACAACAGCCTGTTTTCACGCATAACCGACTTTAATCAGATATTTTCACTACATGGGCGACCCCTAAATGAGCATCTCTAGAGCTCAAGTGCCTTCCCAAGTCCTTCCTAATCGTGCATAGGACTTCAGTAAGTATGCTTAACCTTTCTTAGTTGAGTTTTTACTTAGTTTAAGCTTAAAAGTCAAACTGTCGTAATTAACGGTTGAATTAGCGATTAATCATTGATGGTCCAGTGATTAGTCGAATTGAAAGTAGTTATAAGTTGGTAATTATGTGGGCAATAAACTCTTAAAAGGGCTCCCTCTGATTCCCACTCTAACTAGACCATTAGTCGGGTCAAACTTGTTATTAAAAAGTCAACATGATGCTTAATTTCAAATTAATACATAATTAGCAATGTAGAACCCATACAACCAGTTTGATCATTAATATAACTTAGTAATTAATGTAAGAACATGTCTAAACATGTTCAACCCGACAATTTTCAGTAGAGACCCGGTTCGGAACCGAAAGTCGCATAATTTGACTTTTGCTTTGACTTTCAGTTCTGACCCGATTAAGCATGTTTTAGAAATTCCTTAGAGATTTAATTGGACTAGGTTACATGCTAGTATAACCCTCTGTGATTATACACCTTGGTTCGTTAGTTATCCAATTAATATGCATGATTCCGTTAATTGCTCATATGTTGACCATTATGCCCTTTTGACCATAAAACGTGATTTTTGAAAATATAAAAGAGTAGAAACCTTAGTTACTGATATATAAACTTGTACCCAAAATTTGACATCAGTTCGAGGTGTAGATTGAGAGTTATGCTCATTAGCGTAATTAGAAAGCTTTTTAGCGATTAAACGGCTTAATTAGCATATAGCCCATTTAAACCTACTTTTTGATATCAAACTTCTTATCCACTGATGTAATATATTATTTTTAGATTTTTGAAGATTTTAAATTAATTTTAGGCTGAGCATAATTTAGAGTTATAAGCTTGATTCGGTAATTGTCGGTTTTGCCCTTTCGGGCTATAAAACAAGTTTTACATATCTTTTTGACCCCAAACCTTTTGCCACTGATTTTATATGATAAATAAATTATTTTAAACCTTATGGAATAATAAAAATATTAGTTTTCTATATAGAACCCGGAAACGGCTTCTAATCACCTTTTAAGCGTTTTTAACGCATAGTATGTACTAAAACCGTTTTAAATATACAAGGTTTGATACCTACTGATATTTTAAGTAAATTATAATATTTTAACAGTAAGCAACAGTTTTTTAACTCAGACTTCAGTTTTCAGCTTTTCGGCTTATGTGAAATTACCAAAATGCCCCTACGGTGCATAGTTTGGTTATAATTGATGAATTTCACATATATGCAATACCCTACTGTTATATGTTATCAAATTAAGTATTTTTGCTGATTATATCAGACCTGTAACTCAGGTTAATACTTGAACTCTTTTATAACCTTATAAATGACCAAATTACCCCTACGGGGCATAGTTTGTGTTTAAATTCATTTCGAGCATAATAAAAGATATCTTACTGATGTCACAACATATTTAAGGCATATTAACTTAGGAAACCTGTATATGCCTCTTATGGTTACCCGTTACGCCTCTTGCGCGTTCGGTTCGGTTTATGTAACTAGTTTGCATAAACTAACCCGAACGGGTCCAACCTTATCGTTTTTAGCTCAAAATCCAGAATGTGTTTAGATTACCCATATAAGACAAGTCTTCGAACATGTCGGGTCTAAATCTCATTCTATTCCGGTCTTCGCTTAATCACGCGTTCGAACCGTATCATTCCTTAAAACTATTCGGGCTAAGCTTAAGCTTAACTAAAGACCGTTAGGATTCTAATAGGTTATTATAAACCTTTGTTCCAGAATAGGAGAACCAGTAAAAGCTACCCGCATTTGCTAATTGTGAATTATACTTGCAAAGGTAAATACTTTTAACTTATTTTCCCTATACGGGCTTGGGGTACGGTATATAAAATACCGCTTGGTCGGGCATTAAAATCTTCCTTCGTATGGTGGTTAATTGATATTGATCGGCCCGTTTAAATTGTTTTGTTTGCTTAAATCCTTTGGGAGGTTAATGACCAAGTCCCGGATATCCTTGGCATCATTTTACGAAATGGCCACGACCTAAGCGCAGGGTGTAGGCGTACGCCTGTCAGTGCCAAAATAAATAATGTGGTGTGTCTATTGATCTTTAACCCGGCACGATCCGGGTTACTAAACGCATAAGGAACATGTAATTATTTTACGAGATTATATATTTAAATAATTATCCCAAGTTATAAAAAGTTTGTGCCACGTGCATTCAAATCAATTTTAACCATTTTTAAAATGAGTCAGTTAAATTGTATTTACCAGTGTAAACTGACGTATTTTCCTAAAAAGGTTAAGTGCAGGCACTACTCGTAATAGGCTCGATTTCTCCTTAGCATCAAAAGAGTCTCGCAAGCTTAAGATGCCTAAAGTCTGTTGAACTACTGTTTCCTATTTTGATTTTTATCCACCTGTGGATTAATTTCAACTATTTGTGATACTGATATTACAAGATTACATACGGTTGAAATATATCTTTCATTTGCTTCCGCTGTGCATATTAAATATTGTGTTGTTTGACTGTAATGTTGCCAACCACGTCACGATACTCCCCCACCGGTCAAACGTGGAAATATCGGGGTGTGACAGGTTGGTATCAGAGCCAAAACTGAGTTAATTAAACACTAGCCTTTTGTGTTTAATCTCAGTTACACAATTGCACATTCCAAAATTTTCGAGTCTAGACAAAGAACATAGGAACAATCCAAATTTGTTTCAATTTATTTTTAACTTTGTTTTTATTTTATATATTCTTGTTGTTATCTTATGTTATATTGACAGGTCTAAATATGCCACCAAGATTTTTCAGACGAAGAGGACGAGGCAAGGGGCCAATCACCGCCCCCAATGATCACGAAGCCGGGCCTTCGCACAGGCAAGCTCCTTCTACCACTGCGAGTGCCGATCCTCGAGAGAACAGGAGGAACCTTTTTGAGCCTGCTAGACGGTCTGTTTCACACAGTTCGACGCCTCCCTTTCATAACTCTTATGGGCCACAGTCGGAAAATGAGCCCGATAACCCTCAACCTTCTTATATACCCCTACAGCGATCCCTATCGCACCATTCCTTTGGAGACCCCACTCCCGTCTTTCAAGGCCGGTTTAACCCGGCAAACTACATACAAGAACTAGTGGGTTTTAACCCATTGGGGCCAGAGGATCATTTCTTCGGCGATCATGCAGAAGACATGGACGAGGACACGGATCCCGTCGAGCCTGCAACCGGGACCCCCAACCATCCTATCGAGGTCTCAGATGGTTCGTATTTTCATGGATCACCCTACCGTGGTCCGGACAGTTACCAGGCACGGTTTAACCAGTTCGAGTGGTATTTTACACCCTCGCATCATTCGTCGCCACACCAGCAGCAGCAGTAGCAGGATCCCTCTGGGGATTCACGTTTCGTGGCTGTCACGCCACCGCCTCCACCACCACCAGTTAATCAGGCACCTCCAGAACCACCGAGGCGTAGGAGAACAGGCGCGCGAATGTCCGCGCGTGGAGGAGATTTTCACTTTAGCTCTCCTCATCACTCAAGTGGCAGTCATTATCCGCCACTACAGGAAGACCCGCAAATGGGTGGACCTTCAAACCCAGTTGCACCACAACCACCACCGATGGGTTTTGATAACCCGATTCTTGCCTACACTGGTTCAATGGCATATAACCCGTTTGAGCAGCCGGCTCACACCAACTGTAATTACGCTGAAGCCGACCCATACTTGGTAGCAGCCAATTACAACGCCCTTCACCCGGAAGGACTGTATGGAGCTCCTTGGGGAGTAGGGTACCCAACTCATGGGTACCAAATACCTGCTAGACCTATAATTCGGCAACAATCGCAGCCGCCACGGTTTTCCCCACCCGAGCGGGAAGAAATTCTTCAAAGATTGGACCAAGTCGAGCGAGACTTTCACAGAGATCGCAGGGAGCGACAAAGTTTCTTCCAGGGATTGACAAGTTTAATAAAAGGGAAGAGCAAGAAGGAACATTTAATCCTTCAATTATTGATTGTAGTTTCCTTGTATTTTGAGCCCCTACGTGGGCCTATCTTTCTGTTAACCCCTACGAGGGTATGTTGTTTGTTTAAGTCCCTGCGTAGACTAGTATTTCAGTTTGACCCCTGTGTGGGTAAGTGTTCTGTTAAAAAGACCCGTTTAGGGCAGTGTGTACTTTTTATAATTATTGGAATGTTAAGTTTATAAATTTCATTTTGCTATTATATACATAAATATATTACATGGAATAAATAAATCAGAATCATTCCTTTTTAAAAAAAAATAATAATCTGCCTATTTTAATTATTGAATAAGAATCTTAAGAGTGAAACCTAGCCTGAGTGTCATTGTAAAGACCTGGCCAAGATGGTAAGACCTGTTTAAAAGATTCAGATCCCTGTTAACATCTAAAAATATGTTAACACTCCTGGTAGACGTGATTCGTTAAAATCACACACGTCATTCTTAAATAAGGATTCTTCAAAAGATTCCTAACCCAACTTAATGATCTATGAATCATGGGTTTAGGTCATCAATTAAGATGATCATATTTTGACCATACATTGGTAATATAGTGCCTACGGGCCTTGCTCATTTCTATATGAACCAAAATTACAGTGGTAGTCTACGACTCCCTGTCAGAAAAAGGTAATGAACTATGTTCAAACCCTAAAGCCTTGATTCTCTGAAATCATAGCTTATGATTTAAAAATGTCCTTGTGACTAGGCCTGTTGTGCCACTAATAAAACTGTTATTATTTTTATAATTAGGATAAATTATAATAAAAATCCTAAATAAATATGATTAACAAATTAACCAAATATGGCTTGTGTTACCATGGTTAATGAATTGCTATAAAAGACAATTCCATAATAAACTCCCAAATAAACTATTGTCATTGTCTTATGCAACAGTTCAAATTAAAATGGCTGACTCAGATGAAATTAATAGTCACCCAAAGGAGAATAATGATAACGCCCGAATTAATATAACGGGTGCTGAACTGAAAGCGTTAGTTGATAACGCTGTTACAAAGGCCTTAGAGCGGCAGTATGAAGAATATAGTGGGACTCGAAGTAGGACCCTATCTACACCGCATTCAAAGCCACCCTCCAAGAAGGATGAACCCAGACAAGAAGATGACGATCATCACTCTTCAAATCATCAAAGTGATCCATCTCAGAAGATAATGCTGAATCAAGGACCCCGTGATAAGGGTTGCTCCTACAAGTACTTTGTTTCATGTAAACCCAAGGATTTCACTGGGGAAAAAGGGGCCATAGACTGTATGACATGGCTGGATGAGATGGATACTATGGTTGATATCAGCGGATGCGCTGAGAAGGATGTGGTAAAGTTTGTGTCTCAATCATTTAAAGGTGAGGCCTTAGCCTGGTGGAGATCGTTGATTCAAGCTACCGGGAAGATCCCATTGTACAACATGACATGGGAGCAATTTGTTGCCCTCATCAGGGAAAACTACTGCCCTCAACATGAGGTTGAAAAGATTGAGTCTGACTTCCTATCGTTGGTTATGAAGAACCTTGATTGCCAAGCTTACCTTACGAGCTTTAACACATTATCCAGATTGGTTCCGTATCTAGTGACCCCGGAACCCAAAAGAATAGCTCGTTTCATTGGGGGTTTAGCCCCAGAGATTAAGGCAAGCGTGAAGGCCTCTCGGCCAACTACTTTCAGATCGGTAACCGATATATCCTTGTCCCTCACACTGGACGCGGTCAGACAGAGATCGCTGAGGAACACGGATGTCGAGAAAAGAAAGTGTGAAGATAACAATTCACGAAGGTCAAACAAGAAGCACCGAGGAAACAATGACCATAGGAAAGGGTCTGAATCTAAGAAGGATGGGCATCAATATGGTGATAAGCCCAAGTGTAAGATCTGCAAGAGACGGCACTTTGGGAAGTGCCGATATGATTCAAACTCGAAGACACAGTCGAGAACCTTTGCATGTGGGATATGCAAGTCCAAGGAACACAAGACCTTGGATTGCAAGAAGTTGAAAGATGCAACGTGCTACAGTTGCAACGAAAAGGGGCACATTAAGACAAATTGCCCAAAATATGCAAAGAAAGCTGATGAAGGAAAGAAGTCCAATGCGAGAGTCTTCAGAATGGATGCGAAGGAGGCCGTGCAAGACGACAATGTGATAACAGGTAACTTCCTTGTAAATGATGTTTATGCGAGAGTACTTTTTGATTCAGGCGCTGATAAATCATTTGTAGATAATAAGTTTTGCAAATTGCTGAATTTGCCTGTTAAAACCTTAAGTGTAAAATATGAGGTGGAGTTAGCTGATGGCACCATAGAAACCGCCTCAACCATATTAGATGGATGTTTCATATCCATTAAGAACCACTCTTTTCCTTTGTCCATACTTCCTTTGAAGTTAGCCGGTTTTGACATAGTTTTGGGAATGGACTGGTTATCTCATAACCAGGCCCAGATTGTCTGCAATAAGAAGCAAGTAGTGATTAAGAATCCGTCTGGTGAATCACTTACCATTCGGGGAGATACCCGTTATGGACTGCCTGAGCAAGTGACGATGCTCAAGGCCTCTAAGTGTTTAAAGAAGGGTTGTGTCATCTACATGGCACAAGTAACTATTGATGAGCCGAAACCGAAGATGGAAGATATCCCCGTCATTTCTAAATACCCTGAAGTTTTTCCTGAAGAACTACCTGGTTTACCACCAGATAGACAAGTCGAATTCAGAATTGACATCATCCCTGGAACAGCACCTGTTGCCAGAGCGCCTTATAGGTTGGCACCAACAGAGATGAAGGAATTGAGAACGCAACTAGATGAATTGCTAGCCAAGGGTTTCATTAGACCTAGTTTGTCTCCTTGGGGAGCACCAATCTTATTTGTCAAGAAGAAGGATGGATCGATGCGTCTGTGCATCGATTACCATGAGCTTAACAAGGTCACGATCAAGAATAGGTACCCATTGCCCAGAATCGACGATCTGTTCGATCAGCTCCAAGGGGCAAGTTACTTCTCTAAGATCGATCTAAGGTCAGGCTATCATCAATTGAAGGTTAAAGACGAAGATGTACACAAGACTGCATTTAGGACTCGTTATGGTCATTACGAGTTCCTAGTGATGCCTTTTGGGCTCACAAATGCACCTGCCGCATTCATAGATCTCATGAATCGCATCTGCAAGCCCTACTTGGACAAATTTGTCATCGTCTTCATTGACGACATCCTCATCTACTCGAAGAACAAGGCTGATCATGAGAAGCATCTTCGATGTATTCTTTCATTACTTCAGCAGGAGAAGCTCTATGCCAAATTCTCTAAATGTGAATTCTGGCTTCGTGAAGTCCAATTTCTTGGACATGTGGTTAGCGAACGCGGAATCCAAGTAGATCCCGCTAAGGTTGAAGCTGTCATGAATTGGCAAGAGCCAAAGACACCTACCGAGATTCGTAGCTTCCTAGGCTTGGCATGATATTATAGGCGTTTTATAAAAAATTTCTCAAGGATTGCTGCACCCCTAACTTCTTTGAATAGGAAGAAGGTTAAGTTCGATTGGGGGCCTAAGCAGCAAGAATCTTTTTGTCACACCCCGACCACGTAGGACAATCAAACGTGGCGGAAACGTCGGGGAGTGTTGTAACAGAATTAATTGTTTCAAATCCATGGCAATTGAAGTTTCGTTTTATTAATCAAACATGAAAGTTTATATTGTTTTAAAGAAGAACCAAAGAGTACATAACATAAATTAACTAGTTCTTGTCTCGTTTTAAGTCACTAAGGCACAGGTCCGCCTAAGTATGTCTTGATAAGTCCTATGCATCATCTCCTGAAAACACATGTGAAAATAGGTACGTCAGCATAAAAATGCCTGTGAGATACATAGGTTTGTGAAAATTGGATTCATGACTTATAAGTTTAGAAAAAAGTTGTTGTTTAACAAAAGTCAGTCATGAACCTTGTAATTTGCTTTGTCTTGTAAATCATTTGAAAAATGATAAGATCAGATGATATGTATAAATAAGAGAATAATGTATGGTTAAATGAATAACCATGTAAAATGAGTTTGTAAAAGATAAGTTGTTTGTAAATCAATGTCTTGTGAAAAGTATGTTATTTGTATAAAATGTTATATGTCTCAAATTGAAATGGTTCAAATAATGCTACGATATGTAATACCATACAAACACTTATATATAGGAAGTACCAGTGGCGTATCCACCATGCTTGTAGCATATTACCCACGCCTCGTTACTTAAATCACTTACTCAAACCAAACCACCAAGATGTAATGTTTAACAATTGTAGAAATGTTTATGTATAGTCAAATGTCTATTGTCAAATGTAAATCATGTCAACAGATACAAATGGTTCACACGGTTCAAATGGTTACAACGGTTCGAAATGTAGTATAATGTGTTCATATGCTGGATAAGCATATGCAACAGAAATGCAATGTAAAACAATGTACTAAGTATGCACGTAATGGACATACATAGCATAAGTGTAATGTAAAACAATGTACTAAGTATACACACAATGGGCGTACATAACATGAAATGTATTGTAAAGTGATGTACTAAGTATGCACACAATGGGCATACATAGCATAAAATGTATTGTAAAGTGATGTACTAAGTATGCACACAATGGGCATACATAGCATAAAATGTACTGTAAAGTGATGTACTAAGTATGCACACAATGGGTATACATAGCATGAAATGTAATGAAATCATGTACTATTATGTACTAACGAACATAGCAGGTATATGATGTGAAAACAGGAAAGCATGAAAGTAACAAGTTGGCACATGTGTTTCACCCCAAAACAGTTTGGAAAACAGTAAAAGAGGGGTCTATGTACTCACTTGAGATTGCTCAGAAGTCCTAAGATAACCACCAAGCAATGCTAGAGATCACGGATATCAAACGGCACCTAATATAGGTAACTATGTTAATATACCGGACCTAAATCGGAGGATCGGATAGAATGAGGGCTGGTAAACCAAATGAGTATGGGAACTCATGTAGTATGGTTTAACAAAGCCTACATACTAAATGAAACCTAACCTAAGTGCTTATGATCCATTACGACCCGTTTAGGTAACTTATGCTACTTTAACGCGTCGTTCGCGTAAAACGCGTTTGGACCGCCTAACTAGTCCTATGAAAAGTAAAATATGCCTTAACATGTCTAATATTGTTACCAAATCAGTTTAGATACCAAAAGTTAAGTTACATATGCTTAAAATGAATTTTGGCGTAAAAAGGGCATTTTGGTAATTTACCTAAGGCATATAAACTACCTATCATACAACTACTTAAACGAAGCAACCATAAGGTATAACCTCGGAAGGTTATTCCCTATATACTATGGTCACCTAATGTGTTTGGTCGGATCCTAATGATCGACCAAACGGGTCGGGTTCGAAAGTATAAGCGATTGTTCAGATCGCTTACCTTACGACCCTATACAAGCACTAAACTAAAAGTGACGAGCTAAGCATGTTAAAACATGCTTACCTAAGTTTAGAAAACAGGTTTGGTATCAAAACAAACGGTTTTGATACCTAAGAGTAGTTTGGTCACAAAACACGCAAGAATGCGCATTTTGGCCGAAACTACGGCTCGTCACTGAGCCTAGATAATGTGGTAATCAGTAGGTATAGTCACTAGGGACTATAACCATCGTGATTACGCTCACGTTATGAAGTTCAAACGAACTTCGCATTGACCATAAACTGGTCAATGCAGAAAGTCAAACAAACTTTGACTTTCGGACTCGAAAAGCGATAAAAGAACGAAGGAACACTTACAAAGGGTCCCCGCAAGATTGATAATCCAAGTATTCTCAGGTATGAGGTGACGACACACCCCAACTTAGAGAAATCTCAGATTTCAAGTGGGTTTTGCAATGAAGTAGGTTGGGTATTTATAGATTTCGGTTCACCGTTAGGATCGTTTCTTGGAGAAGAGGGAATGATCACATCCCTACACTTGTTGGCAAGCTCATGAACATCAATTGGCCCCCCATGATCAGTTAGCAACATGTGGAAATGGCCTTTGGAGTGTTTAAAAGCTAATAACAGCAGCCAAAAACGTTTTTCTGCATCTGACCCCTGCTTGCGCACCGTAACACAATTTGTGTTGAGGTGCGCAAGCACTTGCAGACCAGACAGTTTCAAAATATTGCAGAATAGGCCCCTGAAGCTCCAAACTTGCTATTTGATGCACTTTTGACACGTTTAAGCCCTGTTAACCCCATTTCAAAGCTCTAAAATGAAGTTAAAGTATAGGGAACTTAAAATGTGTTCAAAAATATCCCGGGTGTCGGTTCGTTTGGCCGTACGATCGCGATGTTCGCTTAATTACGACGGAATGCGCATAAGCGCGAAAAACGATCCAAATTGCGTGACGAATGGATTTTTCTCATGCCAAACACTAAAATAAAATATTTTAGTGCTTACATAAATTTTTGGATGTCCGGATGTATCCAGAACGTAAGTTATGCGCGAAAATGCAAACTTGTGCACTTTTTGACGCTTTTAGTCCCTGGATGACCCAAAAGTTTATTTTAACACACCGAACCCCTCAAAGCCTATTTCCAAGCTATGTAAAGGATATTTAGGGTGTGTTTAACTTATGGTCATGTTCCGGAATGTTCGTTACAATTCAAATTGGCATACTTTCGCAGTTTGTCAAGTTTAGTCCCTGTAAGCGATTTAACTTGATTTTGCCATACCAAAGCCTTCAAAACTTATATCTAAGTTATGTAAAGGTTATTTAAGGTATGTTAAGCCTATTTCACTATTCCGGAGTGTTCGTTGCATTAAACTGGTTATATCTACGCATCAGAGCGCGTATAACCCTCCAGAAAACGATTTAAAGCTTGAAATTGAACAAGAGTTGATATTTGCAAACGATACACATATTTTTTACAAATCCCAAGTATGAAATACAATATTTCATTGGTTTGGAATTTGTTTGATGGTTGAAGTGACACAGGTGTCACAGTCTCCCCTACTTTAGGAAATTTCGTCCCGAAATTTATTCGTAGGAGTCTATCTGTGACTTTGTGTAAAATAACCACCAGAGATATGAAAGGCATAATCCTGTCATTTCCTTTTTACGGACATTTTCAGAAATGACAATGAATGGAATGAGTCATTTTCCATAATTCCTTCAGAAACGAAAATGAACGGAATGAGTCATTTTCCACAATTCCTTCAGAAACGAAAATGAACGGAATGAGTCGTTTTCCAAAATTTCTTCAGAAACGAAAATGAACGGAATGAGTCATTTTCCACAATTTCTTTAGGAACGAAAATGAATGGAATGAGTCATTTTACACAATTTCTTCAGAAACGAAAATGAACGGAATGAGTCATTTTCCACAATTTCTTTTGAAACGAAAATGAACGGAATGAGTCATTTTCCACAACTTCTTCAGAAACGAAAATGAACGGGATGAGTCATTTTCCACAATTTCTTCAGAAACGAAAATGAACAGGATAAGTCATTTTCCACAACTTCTTCAGAAACGAAAATGAACGGTTTCCACAACTTCTTCAGAGACGAAAATGAACGGGATGAGTCATTTTCCACAATTTCTTCAGGAACGAAAATGAACGGGATGAGTCATTTTACACAATTTCCTCAGGAACGAAAATGAACGGAATGAGTCATTTTCCACAATTTCCTCAGAAACGAAAATGAACGAAATGAGTCATTTTCCACAATTTCTTTATAAACGAAAATGAACGGAATGAGTCATTTTCCACAATTTCCTCAGAAACGAAAATGAACGGAATGAGTCATTTTCCACAATTTCCTCAGAAACGAAAATGAACGGAATGAGTCATTTTCCACAATTTCCTCAGAAACGAAAATGAAGGGAATGAGTCATTTTCCACAATTTCCTCAGAAACGAAAATGAACGGAATGAGTCATTTTCCATAATTTCCTCAGAAACGAAAATGAACTGAGTCACTCTAGACACATGACAAAACTCGCTGTGGTTTCTGTGCACTGAATTCCATAATTATGTATGCATCCATAATTACGCAATTCCTTGCACAGTCCGCACAATTTGTTTTGTAATGTGAAGGGGAGGAAAAATCAAACCTGTGATGAGTGTGACTAGACTACCATAAGGTCCTTTTAATTAGATCGACAAATGATCCTTTTAATTAAGCCACCAAGGAGTCCTTTCAGCTATCTCATCACATGATATTCCTAACTAGATTTTTGGATCAATCTGTTTAACTAGACCACTCAAGGGGTCTAATTATGGAATAGTACAATATAATCCAAGGGTCTTTACTATCACGTAAAAGCCCATTGAGGATTTAATATAGTACCTTTGGATATCCTACTATGAATCCCTTATACGAATGATATGGAAGATTCTACGAGGATTTGGATAACAAAAACTTGGATTACACCAAAAACATAAAAGGGAACACATAAGCACATAATCACATAGTTGTTCAACTTGGTTATTAATTTGTTATTAACTTGTTATTAACTTGTTATCGATTGAAAATGGATATGGAAACCAGTCGATGGACTTCAATGTCCTCTGGGATCTATCTGAAAAGATAGGAAGATCTCCCAAAAATTCGATTTCGTTTTCAAAGAAACGTAATATTCGAATTAAGGAACACAACAATTTTAGGATTTACGAAAATACCCTTTGGTACCCTATTAAGGATTTATAGTGGTACTTTGGGTATTCGTCTAATGTTGTAACTTGCGCCTTGTACTTCGTTTCCTTGGAGGAAACGGGTACTTAGGAATTTCGTGGAAAACGCAAGAGATCATAAAATGAAAAAAAAAATTTTGGGGGTAGTTTGCTTTACAAGGAATACGATTCCTTGATTGTCGGTATTGTAAGAGATATGTTGTTTATACATGCAACCACATAAATACATTGCAATGTAAATAAAAGATTTATTTATAAACAATGATAACAACTGTTTCTTGGACCTTGACAACAAAAGAAAATAATACATAAGACATGATTATTTCTAAACGATGTTGTCTTCTATCTAGTCAGATGCTCATCCCTGTGCTGGATTTGCATTAGCAAGCTTTGGGCAATTTCTTCGGAAATGACCCATCTCGCCACAGTTGAAGCAAGAACCTGGTAGAAAACGACCTTGAGCAGGATTGTTGCCAACTTGATTTGGTGCAACAGCAGCCTGGCAAACTTTTGCTGTATGACCTTTAAGTCCACAAATCTGGCATTCGCGGCACTTCACACTAGTATGATGATGAAGGTTACATTGGTTGCACAAGGGTGAAGTTCCATTGTATGGCTTCCTAGCAGGGGGTTGAGCTGGTTGGTTGGGGACGGCTTGATCATTGTGAGTAACCATGGGGAAGTTCTGAGAAGCCTTTCGCTTCTTTGACTTCTTAGGGGATCCAGTCTATTCATCCATGGTCTTTGATTCCTCGATTGGTTTCGATTCCTCGACCGGTTTCTTGTCACCCTTTCGAAAAAGTTTACGTTTTCTGATCTGAGATTCAGTCAAGGTTGCAGATAGCTCAATGGCCTGCCTAACCGTAGTGGGGTTACTAATAGTAACAATGTCCTGAACTGAGTCAGGGAGGCCATCAATGTACTTTTCGATCGCCTTATCCAAAGGCGTAACCATGGAAGGACACAATAGGCTCAGCTCCTCATATCGATCAGTGTATGCTCGATGTTCGCCGCTGTCTTGCTTAAGATCGTCGAATTCCCTTTCCAAGGCCCTGATCTCGTGACGAGGACAGAATTCCTTCATCATCAGTGCTCGAAGTTCTTCCCACGTTTGAGCCAGTGCCCCTTCGGCACCCCTATCTCTCATCACACCGTTCCACCATGTCAAAGCTCGTTTCTCAAAGACACTAGATGCAAAATCTACCTTTCGCTCGTTTGGACATTGAACATGTCTGAAGGTGCTCTCTAGACTCTCAAACCATTGCAGAAGTGTAGTCGCTCCTTGAGACCCAGAAAACTTTGATGGCTTAGCCGAGTTGAACGTCTTGAAGTTGCAGGGGGCATTATTGTTGTTGAGGGCTTGGTTACATTGAGCAACGATGTTCGGGATTGCAGCAGTTATTTGCTGTGTAATGACAGCTTCCAGCTCTTCAATAGATACCAGATTTTCGCATCGTGGAGGTATTCTAAAAGGGGAAACAAGAGAGAAAACAAATGAAATGGCATTGGGTAAGACTAGGATGTTACAATTACCGACCAAAATCATGGTTGATGGTCATTTGTTTGAACCACGAAGCAAACAAACAACACAAAGGCTGAATCAAAGCAAATAGATCCTCATAGTGTATCGCGAAGACATGCTCGCCTATAAGTGGACACACACCCCAAGAGTTCCCAGGTAAGAGTGACTGGTCCGATTATGTGGATTTATACGAACACTCTAGCCTTAGACAGAAAACTCAGGGTACAGGCATTCACTCTTCCAGTTTGCACGTGTTCACACTATTTAGGACCCAAAACTTTGACGAGATTTTGAAAACTCAAAGGGGTTCAAAACCTTATAACAGAGGGTTCAAAACCTTACAATAGAGGGTTCAAAACCTAGTAATCAATCATCCTAGAACAGATGATTAGTTTTCAAAGCGGATTCGGAATTAATGTTCTCGTTGTGATTGTCGCCTAAGGATAGGTGACGGTATTGTTTTATGACTAAACGCAAGTAAACTCGCGTTAGGGTCCTAAGAAGGTTATAGACTAGGTCAAATCATTACTAATAACCTAATTCCCTATAACCATTGGCTCTGATACCAACTTTTCTGTCACACCTCGACCACGTAGGACAACCAAACGTGGCGGAAACGTCGGGGAGTATTGTAACATAATTAATTGTTTCAAATCCATGGCAATTGAAGTTTCATTTTATTAATCAAACATGAAAGTTTACATTGTTTTAAACAAGAACCAAAGAGTACATAACATAAATTAACTAGTTCTTGTCTCGTTTTAAGTGACTAAGGCACAAGTCCGCCTAAGTATGTCTTGATAAGTCCTATGCATCATCTCCTGAAAACACATGTGAAAATAGGTACGTCAGCATAAAAATGCTTGTGAGATACATAGGTTTGTGAAAATTGGATTCATGACTTATAAGTTTAGAAAAAGTTGTTGTTTAGCAAAATTCAGTCATGAACCTTGTAATTTGCTTTGTCTTGTAAATCATTTGAAAAACGATAAGATCAGATGATATGTATAAATAAGAGAATAATGTATGGTTAAATGAATAACCATGTAAAATGAGTTTGTATAAGATAAGTTGTTTGTAAATCAATGTCTTGTGAAAAGTATGTTATTTGTATAAAATGTTATATGTCTCAAATTGAAATGGTTCAAATAACGCTACGATATGTAATACCATACAAACACTTATATATAGGAAGTACCAGCGGCGTATCCACCATGCTTGTATCATATTACACACGCCTCGTTACTTAAATCACTTACTCAAACCAAACCACCAAGATGTAATGTTTAACAATTGTAGAAATGTTTATGTATAGTCAAATGTCTATTGTCAAATGTAAATCATGTCAACACATACAAATGGTTCACACGGTTCAAATGGTTACAACGGTTCGAAATGTAGTATAATGTGTTCATATGCTGGATGAGCATATGCAACAGAAATACAATGTAAAACAATGTACTAAGTATGCACGTGATGGACATACATAGCATAAGTGTAATGTAAAACAATGTACTAAGTATGCACACAATGGGCGTACATAGCATGAAATGTATTGTAAAGTGATGTACTAAGTATGCACACAATGGGCATACATTGCATAAAATGTATTGTAAAGTGATGTACTAAGTATGCACACAATGGGCATACATAGCATAAAATGTATTGTAAAGTGATGTACTAAGTATGCACACAATGGGCATACATAGCATGAAATGTAATGAAATCATGTACTATTATGTACTAACGAACATAGCAGGTATATGATGTGAAAACAGGAAAGCATGAAAGTAACAAGTAGGCACATGTGTTTCACCCCAAAACAGTTTGGAAAACAGTAAAAGAGGGGTCTATGTACTCACTTGAGATTGCTCAGAGGTCCTAAGATAACCACCAAGCAATGCTATAGATCACGGATATCAAACGACACCTAATATAGGTAACTATGTTAATATACCGGACCTAAATCGGAGGATCGGATAGAATGAGGGCTCGTAAACCAAATGAGTATGGGAACTCATGTAGTATGGTTTAACAAATCCTACATACTAAATGAAACCTAACCTAAGTGCTTATGACCCATTACGACCCGTTTAGGTAGCTTATGCTACTTTAACGCGTCGTTCGCGTAAAACGCGTTCGGACCGCCTAACTAGTCCTATGACAAGTAAAATATGCCTTAACATGTCTAATATTGTTACCAAATCAGTTTAGATACCAAAAGTTATGTTACATATGCTTAAAATGAATTTTGGCGTAAAAAGGGCATTTTGGTAATTTACCTAAGGCATATAAACTACCTATCATACAACTACTTAAACGAAGCGACCATAAGGTATAACCTCGGAAGGTTATTCCCTATATACTATGGTCACCTAATGTGTTTGGTCGGATCCTAATGATCGACCAAACGGGTCGGGTTCGAAAGTATAGGCGATTGTTCAGATCGCTTACCTTACGACCCTATACAAGCACTAAACTAAAAGTGACGAGCTAAGCTTGTTAAAACATGCTTAACTAAGTTTAGAAAACAAGTTTGGTATCAAAACAAACGGTTTTGATACCTAAGAGTAGTTTGGTCACAAAACACGCAAGAATGCGCATTTTGGCCGAAACTACGGCTCGTCACTGAGCCTAGATAACGTGGTAATCAGTAGGTATAGTCACTAGGGACTATAACCATCGTGATTACGCTCACGTTATGAAGTTCAAACGAACTTCGCATTGACCATAAACTGGTCAATGCAGAAAGTCAAACAAAGTTTGACTTTCGGACTCGAAAAGCGATAAAAGAACGAAGGAACACTTACAAAGGGTCCCCGCAAGATTGATAATCCATGTATTCTCAGGTATGAGGTGATGAAACACCCCAACTTAGAGAAATCTCTGATTTTAAGTGGGTTTTGCAATGAAGTGGGTTGGGTATTTATAGATTTCGGTTCACCGTTAGGATCGTTTCTTGGAGAAGAGGGAATGATCACATCCTTACACTTGTTGGCAAGCTCATGAACATCAATTGGCCCCCCATGATCAGTTAGCAACATGTGGAAATGGCCTTTGGATTGTTTAAAAGCTGATAACAGCAGCCAAAAACGTTTTTCTGCATCTGACCCCTGCTTGCACACCGTAACACAATTTGTGTTGAGGTGCGCAAGCACTTGCAGACAAGACAGTTTCAAAAATGGCAGAACAGACCCCTGAAGCTCCAAACTTGCTATTTGATGCACTTTTGACATGTTTAAGCCCCGTTAACCCCATTTTAAAGCTCTAAAATGAAGTTAAAGTATACGGAACTTAAAATGTGTTCAAAAATATCCCGGGTGTTGGTTCGTTTGGCCGTACGATCGCGATGTTCGCTTAATTACGACGGAATGCGCATAAGCGCGAAAAACGATCCAAATTGCGTGACGAATGGATTTTTCTCATGCCAAACACTAAAATAAAATATTTTAGTGCTTACATAAATTTTTGGATGTCCGGATGTATCCAGAACGTAAGTTATGCGCGAAAATGCAAACTTGTGCACTTTTTGACGCTTTTAGTCCCTGAATGACCCAAAAGTTTATTTTAGCACACCGAACCCCTCAAAGACTATTTCTAAGCTATGTAAAGGATATTTAGGGTGTGTCTAACTTATGGTCATGTTCCGGAATGTTTGTTACCATTCAAATTGGCATACTTTCGCAGTTTGTCAAGTTTAGTCCCTATAAGCGATTTAACTTGATTTTGCCATACCAAAGCCTTCAAAACTTATATCTCAGTTATGTAAAGGTTATTTAAGGTATGTTAAGCCTATTTCACTATTCCGGAGTGTTCGTTGCATTAAACTGGTTATATCTACGCATCAGAGCGCGTATAACCCTCCAGAAAGCGATTTAAAGCTTGAAATCGAACAAGAGTTGATATGTGCAAATGATACACATATTTTTACAAATCCCAAGTATGAAATGCAATATTTCATTGGTTTGGCATTTGTTTGATGGTTGAAGTGACACAGGTGTCACACATTTGATATCTTGAAGCAGAAGTTAAGCAACGCTCCTGTACTGACGTTACTTGAAGGTACCGAAGAATTCGTGGTTTACTGCGATGCATCACACACCGGGATGGGATGTGTGCTTATGCAGAGAGGCAAAGTTATTGCCTACACTTCACAACAGTTAAAAGTGCATGAAAAGATATACACCACCCATGACTTGGAGTTGGGTGCCGTTGTATTTGCACTGAAGCTATGGAGGCACTATTTATATGGTGTCAAGTGTGTGATCTATTCTGATCACAAGAGCCTCCAGCACCTGTTTAACCAAAAGGATTTGAACATGAGGCAGCGCCGATGGATGGAGACGTTGAATGATTATGATTGTGAAATAAGATACCATCCTGGCAAAGCGAATGTAGTCGCCGATGCCTTGAATCGAAAGGAAAGGGTGAAACCCATCCGAATCAATGCCAAGAGCATTGAGATAAAGAACAGTTTGAATGAAAGGTTGTTAGCTGCGTAGAAGGAAGCTGTGCTGGAAGCTAACTATCCTAATGAAAAGCTGGGAGTCACTGAAGAGCAATTATCTCAGGGCAAGGACGGAATCCTGAGGTTAAATGGAAGAATATGGGTTCCTGTTTATGGAGGACTTCGAGATGTTATCCTCCAGGAAGCCCACATCTCTAAATATTCTGTTCATCCTGGAGCTGATAAGATGTACCAGGATCTGAAGGCAAACTTTTGGTGGATAGGCTTGAAGAAATCTATAGCTACCTATGTAGCTAAATGTTTGACGTGTGCACAAGTCAAAGCAGAACATCAAAAGCCGTCAGGTTTGCTACAACAGCCTGAACTTCCCACGTGGAAGTGGGAAATGGTGACGATGGACTTCATCACCAAATTGCCAAAGACAAGGAAAGGCAATGATATGATATGGGTGATCGTAGATAGACTGACTAAGTCAGCACATTTCCTACCCATAAAGGAGACCTACAGCTCCGACATGTTAGCCCAATTGTACGTAGATAAGATTGTAGCTCTACATGGCGTACCTGTGGCTATTATCTCTGACAGAGATACTAGATACACGTCGCATTTTTGGAAAAGTTTCCAACAATCTCTGGGCATGCGCTTAAATTTTAGTACGACTTACCACCCCCAGACTGACGGACAGAGTGAGCGTACCATCCAAACATTGGAAGACATGCTACGTGCATGTGTGATTGATTTAGGTGGTAGTTGGGATAACCACCTACCATTAATCGAGTTCTCATATAACAATAGCTACCATACCAGCATTAAGGCTGAGCCTTTCGAGGCCTTATACGGTAGAAAGTGTAGAACGCCCGTTTGTTGGGCGGAAGTTGGAGATGTCCAACTGTCAGGTCCGGAAATAGTCTTTGAAACGACGGACAAGATTGTCCAGATTCGTGACCGCCTGAAGGCTGCCAGGGATAGGCAGAAAAGCTACGCAGACTTAAAGCGTAAACCTTTTAACTTCGAGGTAGGTGACAAGGTGTTGCTTAAAGTATCACCCTGGAAGGGAGTGATGCGATTTGGTAAGAAAGGCAAGCTAAGCCCGAGATACATAGGACCTTTCGAGGTCATCGAACGTGTCAGATCAGTTGCCTATAAGTTAAACTTACCTGAACAGCTCAGTGGTATTCATAATGTATTCCACATCTGCAATCTGAAGAAGTGTTTCGCTGATGAATCACTGGTCATACCACATACAGATGTGCACATAGAAGAGAGCTTGAAGTTTATTGAAAACCTATGTTGATTGAGGATCGACAGGTTAAGAAGCTTCGAAGGAAGCATGTACCTATTGTAAAGGTGAAATGGGATGCCCGTAGAGGTCCCGAGTACACGTGGGAGGTTGAATCCACAATGAAAGAAAAGTACCCTTATTTATTTCAGTAAATCTCGAGGTCGAGATTTCTTTTAAGGGGGTGAGGATGTAACACCTCGAAAATTTACGTCCTATAATGTATTGACACGTGTCATAGGTTTGAACGTGTGAAAGAATGTTCTGAAAGGACTAAAGTTGACAAACATGGAAAGTATGTAAGTATAAGGGTTCAAAATGTCAACAGTGAATAAATACACTTTACAATAACCCTACATGATGCTCATACCTTCAAACGAATAAATCATGGATCATACGAAGCTAAATATGAAAGAATGTGAGAGATTACAAACTACAGGGGTTAAATGTGTCAACATGTTTAAGTTATACCTCTGAGTGACCTTTTAACAAAACCCGAAGCTTTGTAACTATTAATTATGCTCACTAGAATGCACGATAAAAATTTCATAAAGTTTCGTTATCGTATGAGAAAGTTATGATCAAATTCGTAAGCGAGGGGTTAAAGCGTCAACGTTGAAAATTATGACCTTTCGGGTAAACATAAAGTGACCAAGGACTTAATAAAGTGGGTATAAGTCTTGAAGCCCTTATGTGACAATTTGGAGGGCTCAAAATGCAAGAAATAAGTTTGGTTGACCTTTCGAAAGGCCAAGGGACAATATGCAACAACTTGAAAATGTTTAATCCTGAACGGAAGGCCCAAGCAGGCCGCGTAACCCCTTGAAGACCCTTACGCGGGCCGCCTTCGATGCCCAGTACCAGAAAGCTTTGGACAGCAGCCTGTTTTCGCGCATAACCGACTTTAATCAGATATTTTCACTACATGGGCGACCCCTAAATGACTCCTAGGCCTTAGGGACATCTGTGGATGATCCATGGCCATTGCTAGGCTTGTGTGTCAATGATCCATGAGATTTTGAACACTATATAAAGGCCCTTAAGTTGCAACAATTGATCACACCTTCCATCTGCATTTGTGGAGCATCTCTGGAGCTCAAGTGCCTTCCCAAGTCCTTCCTAATCGTGCATAGGACTTCAGTAAGTATGCTTAACCTTTCTTAGTTGAGTTTTTACTTAGTTTAAGCTTAAAAGTCAAACCGTCGTAATTAACGGTTGACTTAGCGATTAATCATTGATGGTCCAGTGATTAGTCGAATTGAAAGTAGTTATAAGTTGGTAATTATGTGGGCAATAAACTCTTAAAAGGGCTCCCTCTGATTCCCACTCTAACTAGACCATTAGTCGGGTCAAACTTGTTATTAAAAAGTCATCAGGATGCTTAATTTCAAATTAATACATAATTAGCAGTGTAGAACCCATACAACCTGTTTGATCATTAATATAACTTAGTAATTAATGTAAGAACATGTCTAAACATGTTCAACCCGATAATTTTCAGTAGAGACCCGGTTCGGAACCGAAAGTCGCATAATTTGACTTTTGCTTTGACTTTCAGTTCTGACCCGATTAAGCATGTTTTATAAATTCCTTAGAGCTTTAATTGGACTAGGTTACATGCTAGTATAACCCTCTGTGATTATACACCTTGGTTCGTTAGTTATCCAATTAATATGCATGATTCCGTTAATTGCTCATATGTTGACCATTATGCCCTTTTGACCATAAAACGTGATTTTTGAAAATATAAAAGAGTAGAAACCTTAGTTACTGATATATAAACTTGTACCCAAAATTTGACATCAGTTCGAGGTGTAGATTGAGAGTTATGCTCATTAGCGTAATTAGAAAGCTTTTTAGCGATTAAACGGCTTAATTAGCTTATAGCCCATTTAAACCTACTTTTAGATATCAAACTTCTTACCCACTGATGTAATATATTATTTTGGGATTTTTGAAGATTTTTAATTAATTTTAGGCTGAGCATAATTTAGAGTTATAAGCTTGATCCGGTAATTGTCGGTTTTGCCCTTTCAGGCTATAAAACAAGTTTTACATATCTTTTTGACCCCAAACCTTTTGCCACTGATTTTATATGATAAATAAATTATTTTAAACCTTCTGGAATAATAAAAATATCAGTTTTCTATATAGAACCCGGAAACGGCTTCTAATCGCCTTTTAAGCGTTTTTAACGCATAGTATGTACTAAAACCGTTTTAAACATACAAGGGTTGATACCTACTGATATTTTAAGTAAATTATAATATTTTAATAGTAAGCAACAGTTGTTTAACTCAGACTTCAGTTTTGAGCTTTTCGGCTTATGTGAAATTACCAAAATGTCCCTACGGTGCATAGTTTGGTTATAATTGATGAATTTCACATATATGCAATACCCTACTATTATAACTTATCAAATTAAGTATTTTTTCTGATTATATCAGACCTGTAACTCAGGTTAATACTTGAACTCTTTTATAACCTTATAAATGACCAAATTACCCCTACGGGGCATAATTTGTGTTTAAATTCATTTCGGGCATAATAAAAGATATCTTACTGATGTCACAATATATTTGAGGCATATTAACTTAGGAAACCTGTATATGGCTCTTATGGTTACCCGTTACGCCTCTTGCGCGTTCGGTTCGGTTTATGTAACTAGTTTGCATAAACTAACCGAAACGGGTCAAACCTTATTGTTTTTAGCTCAAAATCCAGAATGTGTTTAGATTACCCATATAAGACAAGTCTTCGAACATGTCGGGTCTAAATCGCATTCTATTCCGGTCTTCGCTTAATCACGCGTTCGAACCGTATCATTCTTTAAAACTATTTGGTCTAAGCTTAAGCTTAACTAAAGACCGTTAGGATTCTAATAGGTTATTATAAACCTTTGTTCCAGAATAGGAGAACCGGTAAAAGCTACCCGCATTTGTTAATTGTGAATTATACTTGCAAAGCTAAATACTTTTAACTTATTTTCCCTATACGGGCTTGGGGTACGGTATATAAAATACCGCTTGGTCGGGCATTAAAATCTTCCATCGTATGGTGGTTAATTGATATTGATCGGCCCGTTTAAATTGTTTTGTTTGCTTAAAGCCTTTGGGAGGTTAATGACCATGTCCCGGATATCCTTGGCATCATTTTACGAAATGGCCACGACCTAAGCGCGGGGTGTAGGCGTACACCCGTCAGTGCCAAAATAAATAATGTGGTGTGTCTATTGATCTTTAACCCGTCATGATCCAGGCTACTGAACGCATAAGGAACATGTAATTCTTTTACGAGATTATATATTTAAATAATTATCCGAAGTTATAAAAAGTTTGTGCCACGTGCATTCAAATCAATTTTAACCATTTTTAAAATGAGTCAGTTAAATTGTATTTACTACTCGTATTTTCCCAAAAAAGGTTAAGTGCAGTTACTACTCGTAATAGGTTGGATTTCTCCTTAGCATCAAAAGAGTCTCGCAAGCTTAAGATGCCTAAAGTCTGTTGAACTACTGTTTCCTATTTTGATTTTTATCCACATGTGGATTAATTTCAACTATTTGTGATACTGATATTACAAGATTACATTCGGTTGAAATATATCTTTCATTTGCTTCCGCTGTGCATATTAAATATTGTGTTGTTTGACTGTAATATTGCCAACCACGTCACGATACTCCCCCACCGGGTCCACCGGTCAAACGTGGAAATATCGGGGTGTGACAAAACCCCATTCACCTCATGGCCGTGAATCGAGTTACTCGCTTTTCTGCTATTAATCATGGCATGGAAAAAATTCGAATTTTCATCACCTTCTTTCGCCAACCTGATACGGGATCTTTGCCTAAAATCCATAACTTTGGATTCCTCATCGTCTCGAATCACCTTTTTATTTTCATATAAAATCCATTCCTCTTCCTCGGTTAGCTCTCTAAACTCGAGACTAGCTTCTAGGGCCTCATACTCAACTTTTGCGGCCTCCACCTCCTCACCAGCTTTACGAATCATATCGTCTTTCCAATCTATCAGACGATCGCTAATAAAGCTCAATTTTTTAATGAAAGACGCGTCTGGATAACTTTCCTCCGAAACAAAATCACCAGAAGCATTATTCACAACCTCATCGAATCACGGTTTACCAAACCAAGAGTTAAAGATACGAAAGGGGCGAGGCCCAAAATTCTTGGGAAGACAAGCCAAGATAATGGGATTATGATCGGACCATAGTCTAGGGAGAACCCGACAGTATGCGGCTGGCCACGAGTTAAAAAACTCAGCGTTGACTAAGAAGCGATCGAGCTTACTAAGCTTATTTCCATCATCGGAGCAAAAAGTGAACCTTCTGCCACTCATATTATATTCAATCAAGCCCGATTCGAAGATAAAGTCATTAAAATTGTTAGCACACCTCTGTTTGAATCAGCAATTCCTCTTCTCCTATCTGGATCGGACCGCGTTAAAGTCCCCCGAAATAACCCAAAAACCTTCATTAAAATCAATAATACTATTCAACTCATCCCATAAGCTCTTTTTATCCGACACCCCCTGAGGAGCATAAACATTAAGGACATTAACTGTCGATGAACAACAAACCAAAGTTCCTTTGACATGCAAGAAACGCCTATTCTTTGAACCTCCCGTCTGTTTAAACATACTCTCATTCCAGACGCATATCAAACCCCCCGAGAAACCAACAGACTTGACAAAATCCATCCCAAAGTTTCCTTTACCCCAAAAAGAAGCAACATCAGAACGCAAAACATTAGCAGCTTTAGATTCTTGAAGAGATAAGAATGAAATCTCAAGCTCAGCAATCAATCCCCTCACCCAGCCTGAGTTATTTAAGCCCCCAATTACCCTAATATTTAAAGACATTAAATTCATATCTGAACCGCATTAATACCTGAGGTAATAGATTTCCTGATAAGCTCCTGATGGCCGGTTATATTGATCCCGATCTTAGAACCTGCATTGACAGTCTCCCTTACTTCATTCTCCACATCTGGCAAATCAATCGCACCTACCTCCTCAGGACTATTGCCGCCGTCACCCCCCTCTGAGGGAAGAACCATACCCACTTGATTGAGGTTCGTCTCGGTATTGTTATTATTCTCAGCGGAAGCCAATTTATTCAAATCAAAGAAAAAATCTTCGAAACCTTTGTCAGAACCATTATCCCCAGATCCCCCTGTGTTCAATTGATCACCTGAGTTACACTCTCCTTCTAAACTGGACCTAGATCTCTTCTTGGATCTATACTCTTGATTACCGTACTCGGCCCCATTGTTGCTAGAACTGGGTTTCAATTTTTTTTAATACACCTTTTAGCTTTTTTGGGCTTGACATTGTTGGGCCTCCCAATAATAAAATTCAAATGGTCACATTTACCCAACTCTCTTTCTTGATTATGGCTGGACCCCATAGGAGAATTAAAAAAGGAACTGTCTTTCATCTCCCCAAAAGCCTGCGTACCATTTTCCTTGAAAACAAAACCGCCGCAATTATTAACACCCTGCATGGGAACATGCATGACACTTGGGTTCTCAAGATTCACTGGAGTTTCTACAGGCGTTTCAACTTCAACTGTTTCCAAATCACAGTTATCACCAATCGTCGGAGACGGTGGAACTCCACCCAATTCCGATGAGGCGGCCTCCGATCCCAAATCATTATCGAGAAAATCGTGCATCCAATGATCATTATCTTCAATAGCCCACACCTTATAACGTTTATCCTGCCAACTAATGTTGATGACACCGTTAATCCTATTGCCCGAGTTGATCAGAACCCCCAGACGGTCGAATGAGAGATCCCCATCCGATTCGAGAAACTGAGATGACTGAACGACCTTACCATACTTACTACCCATCCGATTCGAGGAGGGACGCCAAGGATGTTAATCCACGCTAGGCGTTCATACGGAAGAGCCTGACCAATCCAAGGAGATAACGACGAAAACCACCGGCTCCAAGTATCTTTCTCCTGGATAAATTTACTGGATAATCCTCATTCTCATACAAGACCAACACAGAAAGCCCACTTAGATACTGAATCGAAGCTCCCGCAAAACCCGCTTAGGCAAGAGACGATTTGATAGACCTTAGTTCTTGGAGACCCAGAGACCGACCGACAACGACTCTTCTGGAGAAACGGGCTAGAGAAGAGATAGCGGGATCCAACACAAGAACGTCATCATCACTACTCACCCGTGTCCTGTTGGTGAGGATGTCCAGGAACGAAGCCCCGTTTCTAACAGCTTGAGATCCCCTGATCTGATGGACACCCCCCCTGAGTCCTGCCCAACCCAGACCCCATCGACTTGGCCCCTCCTGCAACCTCCTGCATTAGCAACAACCGGCTTAACATTAGCGTTTTCCATCACAAACAGGGCCACATTAACCAATAACTTGTTGCCTCCTAATTTCTCATTAGATAAGCTTCGCTTAAACTCGTCCATATTCTTGACACCCCTGAAGCTAATGAAACCAAAGATTCTACCCTCCTTGTCTTTCTTTTTGGCAATAAAAGCTCCCGATAAATCCCCGAACCCTCTGAACGCATTGGCCAAGTCCCATGGCCGGCATCTTTTAGGAATATTAGTGACAAAGAATTTGGTGACCCCTGAGTTATAGCCAACATTTGAACCACTGCCTCTTTTCTTTCTGTTTTGCACCTCCCAAGGTTCAACGTCGGGCTCCATGGCAGAAAACAAAAGAAACCATTGTGGATCCTAATTGCAGCCAGCGAATGGAAATATCAGAAACCAGCATAGAAACGAAGGAACAAAGGACCTACAGCCGCAGCGAGTATCCAGATGTCCTCGCCTCCTATACCGGACCCCAACCCTTCATCGAGCCGCCGGACAAAAGGAAACCACGAAAAACAGAGCACGAAGGAGAAAACCGAGTCCCGAAAGGCGAATGGGAAATTTGACTTCAAGTTAGAATGAATGGTCAAGCTAAGAACTAGCGACCACGCACGCTAACCCAAGAATCTCCTCTCTGTCAAGCCTCTGGCGACCGGAAAAAGAAAAGAAAGGGTTAAGAGAGGAGATAATCTATTCTCAATGAAAACTATTAGTATAATTATTTTTTGATATTTTTGAATGATGATCATATGAGTGTTGGAATGTTTGATTATGAGAAACATGAGTTAAATGAAGTCTAGATGCATTCAAGTTTATACAAAATGATTAGAACATGTTATGGATGCATTAGATGCATTTACTAGATCATGCATGTTGGAATATGATCATGAAATGATGATTTGAGCATGTTTTAGTAAAAATAAATTTTAATCATATTCTAAACACTAAAATGTAAGTTTTTGAAGTGTTTAATGGTATATACTTTTGTCATAATATTTACTAGCTTTGCAAGTTGTACTTGGTGCATTAGAAGTTGTAAAATACGTGAAATCGCATGATTTATGTGACTTACACAAAAACTACACTAATCTGATTATAACCATTATTTTAATCAGTAAATAATATTTATTGTGTTAACATATCAAGTCATTCCGAGTTGGGATGATTATAGTAACGTTTAACGCAAAACTATGCGTTAAAACAGTCAAAAATCGGTTTTTCGAATGATATTTATGAAAATGATTTAGATCAGTAAGTAAACTACTCTTTTTAGTTTAAAAATAAGTATTTTAACTAATTTTAAGTTTATTTGGTGTTTGGTTGGTCATACGTGACTTTCGACGCCCGAAAACGTTACCAAATCGCTAAAATACGCATTTTTCAATATACACTAGTATGGGTTGTTTTGAGTGAACCTTATGTGATAAAATGTGTTAAGTGATTTAAACATGTGAATGTGAAAATATGTTAAGATTTGACATGAAAACGAGAAATTTAGATTCTGCATGTATACTTGTGCGTTTTATGCGATAGAAACGGTAAAAATCGTGTTAAATGTGTAACTTGTTTGTCGAGGATGAAATTTGATACATATAAAATATTTTTTGTATATTGGGCTTAAAAGTGACAAAATAGGTAAGTTAATGATATTATGCGTGATTGGATAATAATTTATGTGAACGTTTATGTATATATATATTACGACGCGCAAATCTTAGATATATTACGTATAAACGGGTGTGTTAACGGATTTACATGACAACGGTCACCAATAAAATTGTTCAAGTCGCAAAAACCCTAAAATAATATATATATATATATATATGTCGTTTACCCGCGCGATGTGGCGGGAAACATATCACTTAGGTTGGTGATTTTAGAGCAATGTACGGGGATGTAGTTTCCGATGTGGTGTGCAACGACGATGGTGGTTGTGTAGCAGAACGTGACGGTCGGTTGCAGCCTTCTTCAGCGGCGGAGAATCAGCGGTGCATGGCGATTAGTGGTTTCGTGATGGCGTTTGGTGGTTATTGTGTAACGACGGAGAGTCGGAATCCGGTAGATAAATACCAACGTGCGGAATTGTTTGACCTTGGGCTTTATTAATCGTCATGGAAAAGCTAAGTCGAATTGGAAATTGTTTTCTTTTCAGCTTGAATGGGAACATGTCATCTTCAGAAAGGGTTAGAGGGATTCTTGGCAAAAAAAAACTCTTTTTCCGGCATATTGACCGACTACAATTTCCGTATCGATAACATTTCGCATGAAACCTTTACATATCAACCGCATGCCATTACACAGGCCATGTGATGGATCGATATTCTGTAACAATATTATTGGGCATCCAATTGGTCGATCAAAGTTTGTTTACTTCTTATTTTATTTAGTTAATTAAGTTTCATAATATGCCACTTAAGTTACACAGGTCACTGTTCAGCACTTAACCATTCAGAAGTTGTCAAACAGCCCCTTAATATGATTGTATACATGTTTTAAAGGGTTGTACTATTAGCTACATACAAACCCTCTCACAAACCAATTTCAGTTTTAAATATATGATATAATATAATTTTTGTATAAGTAGCATATTAGTTTTGTTTTTTTATAAATAAAAATAATTGATAATATTTATTTGATGTTCAGTATTTTAGCGAGACTCGAAAAAAAAAAACCTGAAATCGGACCAATTCATATTAAAAAATTCATATTCAAATTTGTTTTTTTTTAACGGCCAACATAATCAATCCCGAGCACTCTCGGGGCACCCACTGGACCAAACGGAGTACTCTGAGAGTAACTCGGGTCCACCACCAATTCCGGGGAATAAATGCATCAGGACAGTTATCAGCCACAGCTTCAATCAGTGTCCTCACAATTCCTGCATTTATATTGAAGAGGTCATCATGGGTCATCACAATCCGTGCTCCATAGTTGTACTGCAGTAGATCATAAACTAATTCATAAACACATGTATTAACTGAGACTAATAGAACATGTAACTACATTTTACATAACATACTTGTTGAATCTGATGATATGATAGAAGAAAATTCCCCGAGGAACTATATGGAGCTGAATAAACCGGTTCAGAATGACCTTGATACATGAGCGGTTTAGGGTACATCAAATCATCACCGGTGTTCTTAATCTTGCCCCACATGTACATCTGCCCTGCACCTGAAATTACAAATTTGCCACTCAATCCAAGAGAACGTAAACGATCACCAAAAATCGTCCAAACATCCGGGGACACCCATAGTTGTTAACTGCGAATAACGACAAATAGCGATAAGGTACCTATAAGCCACATAGCGAATAGCGATAAATAGTGGGCGACAATTTTATAAATAGCGATACACTTAAAATTTTTTTAAATATTTTTATATGTATATTATATCAAAATACCCTGGTATATATGCCATTTTACATATATATTTAACAAAAACCTATAATCCAGCCCTTTTATAGTTATATTTACTTGCTATTTATATCAAAAGAAATTAATTGTCGCTGTTCTCGCTATGAGTCGCTATAACCCTAAATCAGCCATGCTTACCGAGTTTGCACCGTCCATTGCCGCCTTGAGAGCCGCCACGTTTACCAAATTTTCCAAATCAGCACCTGAAACCAAGGAGTTCCTTTGGCAACATCCATCAGTAACGGTAGCATTAGGGGGAACCACCGCTAATTCTTGCTCAGAACCGGTAGAACCGAAGGCATATTCTGGTGCGACTTTCAGAAGAGCTATTTCCCCTTTCTTCATTGTCATAACAGCTCGATCCAATCCGTCAATCACTTGCTCTGTTTCATTAAATACCAAAACGGTCATTACTGAAAACAAATTACATAACTAAAGAAACAAACTTTAAATAATGTATATACCTTCATCTTGCTTGAACTCGAAAGGCTCGGAATCATCGTGACCTTTTTTGATGAACACGGTACCATCTTGTAGCTTACCAATCAATTTCACTGTTCATCATAAGTCATAACAACAAGCAATTTTAGACATCATACGGCAAATACGATAAACATATCGTAAACTGAACTGGCATAAAGAATTATGTAAATATAAACTGTTGCTGACCTTGAACTAAGGCTGGCAAATCGTGTCTTAACAGGTTTCTGACGGCGCGCACAACATAAGTTTCAAACATGATTATGACTCGTTTAACTACTTTCTACCTCATGTTTATAAAACAGTTTTATGTTTTATGTACAAAGATGAATAAATGATAGATCCTAACATTGTAATTTTAATAATTTTAAAAATTAAAAAAGTCAAAGGGTGTATTTTTCAGTCAAACAGGTCTAATCGTGTCTTTACAGTCAAACAGGTCTAATCGTGTCTAATCGTGGCTTGAACAACAACTCCTTCATTCGGTCGTTCATATCCTTCTCCTGTCAAAATTTTCTTGATGACTTTCTTGTCATCCGTAACATTCGACACCACCTTCCATGATAAAATTTCGAGCGCAATTTGCAGCGTAGCGTTTGTAGGGATTGCAGCTTCGTCTCCAGAAGCCGGTTTTCCCATCTCCCCGATCAACTTCTTCAGTGCAGTCAACCCTCCCCATAATGATACGGCCATCCACTTCAGGATCATGTCTGGTAACACAAAGATGAGAAAGAAGTTAAACTGAGAGCCAGTAGTTTGTAGCAGGAAATGGTATACATGGACATACTTTACTAAGCTAATTAACTTAAATTGTGAAAGTTACAAAAAACTAACAGGTTTAAGAATTTTGGAAACTTACAACTGCTTGTTTAACGGTAGCATTCTAAACACTTATGGTGAAGTTAGAGCTTTCAACGACCTTCATACTCTGCACCAAGAGAATCGCCAGAAACGCCTGTTTAATAACCATGTGGACCAACTCCAAAAATAAAGAACTTTAGGGACCAAACCTTATCCTGCCAATCAATGTCTCTGCAAGTACTCTGATATAACGTGTGGCTTGGAGCTCTCTTATCCTCTTCACAGCTCAAACCTTATCCTGCCAATCAATTTCTCTACCAAGCAAGAACAAAACAAACAGGTATTCACTTATTAATGTCTTTAGTACCTACAAACAAGCATCAAATAAGAAACTGATAATTTTTGGTTACCACGATTAACACGCTAATTATTAATTACAATCATAATTGTTGGGGAAACGGTGTTTATAATTATACTCGCCATGGCTCCTTTTATCGTGTTACCCAACCCGTCCGCCTTGCCACCTCTAAAGAGAAGGTTAAACCCAAAGCAATCTACCTCTGTGTTTTGAAATGAGAGTCTCCAATCATATGCAGCCACATTCATATTTTTCTCCTCACCAAAGCAATAGTGACACAAACTTGCATAATTATTTCTAGAAACAAGATGCAAAAACCAACAACCATAAGAACAAAAAAAGATCAATTGATTAGGGGGTGCAACTCTCACAAAAGCCAGTCCAGGACACATAAACCTAAAGAAACAAACCTGAGATTATATTTAAAGATCTGAATTTTTATGCGTCAACCATAGCCTTGACCATGAAACCTGCAAGGGGAGGGCCATGAAGACAACCAACATATTCACCATTTTCATAAACACAATATGAATAAAGACAAAAAATTAGCAATCGTGTGACGTCGTTACTCAATTTTCACACATATTAACTCAAATCAAACAACAAACGGCAGATATATATACAAATCAAAATAATTTCAGCACACCCTAAGATCTATCCGGATAAACCTACCTCTACAAAGCAAAAAAAGACCTGAAAACCTCCTTCTAACATCATCGAACCACAACAAAACAGTAACAACAACTTCTACAAATAAAAAGAAAAATTAAATCGATTCAGATCCAGATCCAGATAAACCTTCTACCACAAAGCAGACTGTAGAAGCAGTCAGATGAAACATGAAACTGTAGAAGCAGTCATATCTGAACGCAAACCCATCAGATTTGAAGGTAAAACTACTGAATGTAGCTAGAAAACTCAGATCTGCAAAGTATTGTCATCTTCATCTTCATCTTCCTCACTTCATCTTCATCTACACCAAACCAACCGAAAATGTCAAAAAAATGACCTAAGCTGACGAAAGCAAGAACTGGAACAGAAACAGGGAAGAAAAGAACCAACAAAGGAGAAGTACCTGGTTAACTCGTTCTGAGATTTGTGTATACGGTTTGAGTCCTCTTCCCTGTTTGCGAGAGAGAGTGAGAAGGAGAACGAAGGAAGATGAGGGTTGAAGATGAGGGTTGAAGATGGGGGTTGAACCCTAGATCAGCAGGATCGATGTTCTTCTTCATTGATTTCTGAATACAGAAAGAGAAACACAGAGAGAAAATCTAGATCTAGGTTTTTGGGAATTTGAGAGAGAGGGAGAAATGGGTTTGAAATTTGAAAGGTGATTAAGGGTTTTTTTTATCCCGCCATCTGCTTGTATTGAAAAGGTGTTAAAAGAACATTCAACACATTTGTGCTTAAAATGCTTGTACAATGTGCTTGAAATGCTTGTACAATGGCAAATGACCATTTCTATCCTTCCTATATGCTTATTAAAGTAGTATATATATATATGGACTCATATATATATTAACGTGCCAACATAATCAAAAACGATGATTTTTCCAGAAAAATCTCAAAGTTATGTGACTATTCTAAGAAACCGAGAAACTTAGGAATTTTATGTTATATTGATTTAAAAATCGTTCCTACATATAATAGGACGTGTAGAAATCAATCTGTGGGATTGCGCTATTTAAAATACGCACCCAAATTGAGTGTCACTAAACCCCTCTTTTACTGTTTTGTATATGTTTTGGGGGTAGAACACGCCTAAAAAGGTTTTAATAATGTTTTTGAAATAAAACATAACTTTTGATATAAATTATATATTTTTGTTGAAAATATATGGCTTTTTGATAACTATATATTTCGGGATGAAATGGTTTTGGTGAATGAATATGTTTCGGGAGGAAATGGGATTTTGCACGGCTTTTGGGGGAAGACGACAGTGTAGTTGGAACGAATTTGGCTTGCTCTCAAGAGAGTAAGTATCGGCATAGGCTTATCTTTCGGTGGGGATTTCAGGGAATTCGTACAACATCATATATTAAATTTGTCATATTAGTAGGATATATATATTGTACGTGAGGCAGACATCATAAATGGTCTCAATATGGACCAAGCGCCAATGGTGTCGTTTAATCATTTAAGTATTGAACGATATGAATTATTGGTAGATCTATCGGTTGACAACCCTGTCGTGACCGGTCGCCCCGTGTCAAGTCAAACGACGAATTGAAATTATGCTTATTGTCTAGCATTGATTATCCCTACATTGTAAATATATAGTTCTTATTGCCTAGCTAATATGCGAGTCTGAACGTTGACGCTATAAATTTAATATACAAAACTTGGGAAAATGCCTTGATGTCGAGTTTTCAAATTTACGACGGATGACCCATGGATTTTATTAAGGAAATAAATGGACTTTCTAAAATTTTATGGATGTTTTACAATAAACACATAATTAGAAAGTTTTTCCTTAGGAACAAATTGTTTAAATTTGAATATGTGAACTCCCCTTCCTTTGTGTTGACACTTGATTTTAAACGTGTTCTGCAGGTACTTGAGTTCGGCTTCGGGAATCATGGCGTATCTTGTGGTTGTTGATGCATGTATTGTCACTTAAATATGTTGGACTAACTTTAAAACTTTCTGGGACAAATGTAATAAGATCCATGAGGATCAAACACAACTTTATCATGTCATAGTTATGTCATGTTTTAGGACGCAAAGTTTAAAATCTATGTTTTAAATAAGTAATTATGCCCAACAATATAATGCATCAAACGTCAAGATAGAAATGAGCACCAACTTCCGTCACCACCACGTTTTAAATTCCGCTGCGATGTTTTTAGTGTGTGACAATTTGGCGGAGGTTACACAAACGAGATAATATCCCATCACAGAGTGCCTCTCACACCCCCAAAATCCACACGCGGAGTATCACCGCTTGGAGGCGTGACTGACCAGGATCAAGCCACCAATCATATTGAACAATGTAAATAGTAAGTGTAATTCAACCAAACAATATGAAAGGTGTTCCAAAAACCAAAGTATAGTATCAATGTTTAGTGGAAGCATAAATGTAAAAACCCAACATAAGTATTAAGTTCACAAAGTGTAAATGTTTATCAGGGAACTCAACAGTCCATGTGCCCACAACGATTGCGCCTCCCGTGCAAGCTCCATGAGTACCTATGGTCCTGCAAGGCATGTAACAGAGAGTCAACAACTAGTTGATCGAGTTCACAGTTGGTTGTTCAGTTATAGTAATTGTATTGTAAACCATATGTTCGTTTAGTAACCCATATATCGTATGTACTGGAATCGCAGTCTCCTAGACATGTGTGCGAAGATTAGTGGGGGTTTCCCATGTTTTCTAGACTAGGAATATTTGTATCGCAGCCCACCCGGCATGTGTGCGAAGTTTAGAGTATGGTTCGCAGCCATTCCAGGCATGTGTGCGAAGATTAGTTCTATTATCGCAGCCATTCCCGGCGTGTGTGCGAAGAGAAGTATATGTATCACTAGTCTAGCAGTATCTACCAATAACCTTCCTCTCCCGAGGCCTATGGTATGTATTTCCGATAACAATTTAAGCATAAGTAACCATCCAAACCCATTCCCAACCCCGGGAATCCCATGCCTTGGTAAGAGTGTGAACTCACCTTGGTTTGCTCGGTATACTAAAGGAATACACGCTCACAGTTAATCGGTCACGACCTATAGTACGCACATATATGCAATCAGTTTCGAGTTCGCAATGTTTCACATGCAATCTATGTCACAAAGTGCTTAGCAGTTAACATCATGTATCACGTAAGCAGTCAAATCACTTAACAGGTTTAACAAAGTTAACACACCACGGAATTAACGTATCAACAGAGTTATCATTCTAACGGGGTTGTATAACTTAATTGAGTTAACAACTTAACAGAGTTTGTCAGCTAACAGCGTTAATAACTAACAGAGTTAATATTCATCACACCCGACTAAATCAATGTGGCGAAAACACATGTTGGCGAAAACACTTTTGACGAAGGACATAAGGTTTGGCGAAAACACCTTGTGTTTTCGTCTGAACATCATCATCATCAGTAACAGTTACACCACACAATAACCCTAATCATCGGTTACAGTTACATGATCAAGCATCACGAAAACATTCACACAAATCATCGATGTGTTTACAAAACAGTAACACGAAATCATACAGCACTAAATTTACGAAATCCTCAAACATGATCAGTACTCCTTAAATCTATTCATAACTTCATCATCCCTATAATCCATCATGGCCGACAACTGCTACAACATTTAAGTTATTATTGGACCAATTATATTGATTAATGGACTAACAAATTATTGGGCATGTCAAAGTATAAACACGTGGCTGACAATATACTAACATAATACAATCGGTTAGTGGGCTGACACATTTTAACTAAGAATCAATTTAAACATGTAGTGTAGCATATGATTTCACAATCATTTAAAGCAAATCAGTAAGTCACGTGATATTTCTTATGAAATTCATATGTGTCAGACACATGTGAAATCCCTGATTTATTCCTTTGTCATCAGCCCAATCACAAAAATTTATCATATTCATACTCAGCAGCCCAAGTTGGTTTAATCATGTTTGCATGTGTTAAACTTTGTGAGGTCCAATTAAAATTGTTGACTCATCTTTCATTGAACCTTTCTCGGCTAATTACCCCTTGCGACGAAACACATAATCACAGTCATGAGTTTCATGTTAATTTTCATACTTTAGTTTATCAAGTCATAATTCATGCTTAATGTAGATCTAGTGATTCAACATTTCAAAAAGTTATCAATTAACCATCAGCAAGAACATTCAATTCGGATTACACATAGAGTTCTAGTTATATTCAGCACCCATGCACTAGTAACTATGCCGATCTTTGCAATCATTATATCATATTTATTCTTTCACTAATAAACGTATCAATTAACCAGTATGTCTTCGGCCAAGTGTGTCAAAAATCGACTCAAGGTAACAAGTTACACTAATCAGATTATCTTAATCAAGATCCAAAGACTGTTAGCCAAGTCTCGCATAATCAAGTTGTTCACACATACACACCATATTGTTTATCACGTTTACACATAACAAGATCAATTAATTGAGACTCAATACAAATATAAATTCACTAACCAATATCTCGATCAAGTGGAATGATGCCTCGAGGGGGGGGGGGGGGGGGGCTACTGCCGTTCACAACTTGATTAGGGTTTGCAAAATATGGTAACGGTTGTGTATTACTCTCCAGTTTACGTATTCATAAAACAAAGGAAGGAGTTGGGCCGAATTCAATAATATTGAGGGATTGGGCCAAGAAGCATTAAGTTCAAGAATTACTTAAGGAGGTTGGGCCAAGTCCTATTTTGGACGAAAACACCTTTTTTGTTTTCATTGGATGGTGTTTTCGTTGGATCAGGGATACGAAAACACTTTAGTGTTTTTGTGAGGTAGTGTGTTCATCGTGTAGGGAGTGTATCCAAACAAGTAATAAACAACATAAAACCAAACACATAACAACACAAACAGCTTAACACGAATCATGGTGCACAGTTTCAATGTATCAAACCACAAAACACAACATAAGGCAAGTAACGTATAGAGGAGGAACCTTGGAAACTCGAGTTGTCACATTATCCCCAACTTGAAAGAAATTTTGTCCCGAAATTTAGCATGCGATTACTGAGGAAGCTAGTTAAGTTTGCATGGTTTACTGGTTTTTCCTGGGGTGTCACATCATCCCCCCGTTGATTTGGAATTCCGTCCCGAAATTCTGTAGTAGCTTCAGCCTCAGTAGTGGTTGCACTGTTTCCGAACAACCGGGGATACTTGAGTTTCATTTGATCTTCTCGTTCCCAGGTGAACTCTGGGCCATGACGGGAGTTCCAACGAACTCGAACAAGAGGTATTCTGGTGTACTTGAGGACCTTAACGTCCCGGTCCGTGATTTCAACTGGTTCCTCGACGAATCGCAACTGATCGTCGATAGTGAGCTCCTTCAAAGGAACTATGAGGGTCTCATCTGACAGACACTTCTTCAGATTCGACACGTGAAAAACGTTGTGAACTGCACTGAGTTCTGTTGCTAGGTTTAGTTTGTAGGCCACCCTGCCTATTTTCTCAATGATTTCAAATGGTCCGACGTAACGCGGATTGAGTTTGCCCCTTTTTTTTCCAAAGCGAACCACACCCTTCCAGGGTGAAACTTTGAGTAGCACTCGATCCCCCAACTTGGAACTCGGGTGGTTTCCGGCGCTTGTTTGCGTAGGCTTTCTGACGGTCACGAGCTGCCGCCATTCGTTGTCGTATTTGAGCAATCCGTTCTATTGTGTCTACCACAAGTTCTGGGCCAGTGATCTGGCTATCCCCCACCTCTGCCCAACAAAGAGGTGATCGATATTTACGCCCGTACAATGCCTCGAATGGAGCGGCCTGGATGCTGGTGTGGTAACTGTTGTTATACGAGAACTCCACTAACAGGAGATGCTTTTCCCAGCCGTTACCAAAGTCGATGACACATGCCCTAAGCATGTCTTCAAGTGTCTGGATGGTGCGTTCAGACTGCCCATCCGTTTGCGGGTGATAAGCTGTGCTCATATCTAAACGTGAGCCAAAGGACTTGTGCATTGCTTGCCACAGTTCAGAAGTAAAACGTGCATCACGATCAGAGATAATAGAGGTGGGCACCCCGTGCCTCGAGACAACTTCCTTAAGGTATACGTCTGCTAGAGTGGAGAACTTATCCGTTTCCTTGATAGCCAAGAAGTGTGCAGACTTAGTGAGTCGATCCATGATCACCCAAGTAGTATCATTCCCACGTTGGGATCTAGGCAGGCCAGTAACAAAATCCATGGAAATTTGCTCCCATTTCCATTGTGGTATCTCTGGTTGTTGGAGTAGGCCTGATGGTTTCTGATATTCAGTTTTGACTCTCGCACAAGTCAAGCACTTGCTGACGTAAGTTGCTATGTGAGCTTTCATGCTAGGCCACCAATATGTAGTTTTCAAGTCGTGGTACATCTTATCCGAGCCAGGATGTACTGAGTAGCGAGACTTATGAGCTTCATCCATTACAAGCTCGCGTAAGTTACCATAGAGTGGGACCCAGATGCATCCTGTTACATAGTAGGCACCGTCTGCCTTTTGTTCTAACCATTGTCTTGAGCCGCGTATGGCTTCAGCCCTGACGTTTTCTGGTTTCAATGCTTCTACCTGAGCATCTCGTATCTGTGCAGGAAGACCAGACTGAATAGTGAGTTGCAATGCTCGTACACGCCTAGGTGTAGTATCCTTTCGACTGAGGGCGTCGGCCACCACATTGGCTTTGCCCGGATGGTACTTTATAGCACATTCGTAATCGTTCAGTAACTCGACCCATCGACGCTGACGCATGTTCAACTCTTTCTACTTGAAGATATGCTCGAGATTCCTGTGATCGGTGTAGATGGTGCACTTGGTACCGTACAGGTAATGTCGCCATATCTTGAGCGCAAAAACAACAGCTCCCAGCTCTAAATCGTGCGTAGTGTAATTCCGTTCGTGAATCTTAAGTTGGCGCGAAGCATAAGCAATGATTTTATCCCGTTGCATCAACACATATCCAAGACCTTGGATGGATGCGTCGCAGTAGACTACAAAATCGTCCGTGCCTTCAGGCAATGAGAGGATAGGTGCGCTACAAAGTCTATCCTTTAAGTGCTGAAACGCTGTTTCCTGTGTATTACCCCAACGGTAAGCAACACCTTTCTGTGTCAGTAGTGTAAGCGGCTGCGCAATCTTTGAGAAGTCTTTGATGAACCGTCTGTAATAACCAGCCAAACCCAAGAATTGGCGTATTTCGGTTGGTATGCGAGGTGCAGGCCAGTTCTTGATCGAATCTACCTTGGATGGATCAACATGCATCCCATCCTTGTTTACCACATGGCCTAGGAAGTGGACTTCACGAAGCCAGAAGTCGCATTTTGAAAACTTGGCGTACAGCTGTTCCGTTCGAAGAAGTTCCAAAATAAGTCGTAAATGATGCTCGTGTTCCTCCTGACTCTTCGAGTAGATCAGGATGTCATCGATGAAAACAATAACAAACTTGTCAAGATAAGGTTTGCACACCCTGTTCATAAGATCCATGAAAACCGCAGGCGCGTTCGTTAGCCCGAATGGCATGACCAAAAACTCGTAATGGCCGTAGCGAGTTCTGAATGCTGTTTTGGAGACGTCCTCATCCCGGACTCTCAGTTGGTGATAGCCTGACCTCAGGTCAATCTTCGAGTAATAGCTCGACCCTTGCAACTGGTCGAATAAGTCGTCGATGCGTGGAAGAGGATAGCGATTCTTCACGGTCACCTTGTTCAGTTCACGGTAATCTATGCACATACGGAAGGTACCGTCTTTCTTCTTCACAAATAGTACTGGAGCTCCCCAGGGCGAAGAGCTAGGACGTATGAAACCCTTTTCCAAAAGTTCTTGCAATTGCTTAGATAGTTCTTCCAGTTCAGTTGGAGCTAAGGGATAAGGTGCTCGAGCTATGGGTGCTGCTCCTGGAGCTAGCTTGATCTGAAATTCGACCCGGCGATGAGGCGGTAGACCAGGTAATTCTTTAGGAAACACTTGAGGAGAGTCGCGTACAACTGGAATATCCTCACTCTTCTTCTCTTTCGATGATGCGTCAGTAACGAGTGCTAAGATAGCGGTATGACCCTTGCGCAACCACTTCTGGGCCTTAAGGAAGGAGATGATCCCCACTACAGCACCACTCTTGTCGCCTTGAATTACGAGAGGTTCTTTACCAGAACGGGGAATACGAACAATCTTCTTTGCAAAGAATCTCTGCTCGATGTTAAGGTAGCTAATCCATACCAATAATGATGTCGAAACTATCACAACGTTGGGGTTATCCCTTGCATCACCACTGGCAACGACCCCTGTTGCACTGACCACTTTGGTGCCTGTTGCATCTATTGCACTTTGGGTGATTTCCTCGATATCCACCCTGCCCTTGACTACCAGACGACTGCTGACTGGGGCTCTGGTAGTTATCTGTCTTTCACTGCTGTGCCTGGGACTGAACCGAAGTTGAACCCTTGCTGGAGGTTCCATCCCATTTTCGCTTGTTATCACTGGGAATAGCAGAGGTAGTAATAGTAGTGGTAGCACCGATACGTTTAGGCAGCCTGTTCTGTTCCACTGCCTGGTCTGTGAGACGATGAGCAAGATGAGTAACATCCTGGATGGTAGCAAGGTTGGCAGAAGTCACATGACTTTGAATCTCTGGTACTAAGCCTTTGAGGTACAGCTCAATGCGTTTGATGGGAGGATCCACCATAGTTGGACATAACACTGCCAGTTCATTGGATCGTTTCGTATACGCCTCTATCTCTGACCCCGTCATCTTCAGATTAAAGAACTCCACTTCAAGTTTGTGGATGTCATCACGACTACAGTATTCACGTTTGATCAGTTCCCTAAAATCATTCCAGGGGGTGACATTAGCAGCTGCCAGCCCCAGCATCTGAACTTGCGCGTTCCACCAAGTTAGCGCAGTGCCTTCGAGAGTACCAGTGGCGTACTTCACCCTACGAGCCTCGGGGCATTCACACATTTCGAAGACCGATTCGAGCTTCTCATACCAGTGGAGGAGTCCAACTGCTCCTTCCATGCCACTGAAAGTAGTAAGACGACAGTCCATGAAAGTTTTGAACGTGCATACAGGTGGCTGAGCGTGTCGACTTGTCGTGTGCGTAAGAGTAAACGGAATTAAGCACGAGTGTTGGTTTACGAGAGTAGGATCTAAAGATCCTAGAGTAAGTGGTGATGGCAGGTTATACCTCCTGCCTGGGCAGCTGCGAGTGCTGCAGTAACTTGTTCGTTGATCAAAACCGCCAACTGGGCTTGAGTCATGTTGACACGTCCACTCATGATCTTCATACCCAAGGAAACATGAGTGAGAGAGGTTCGCGAAGGTGCGATGACAGAAAAGAGTAAGCACACATGTGTTTTCAATCAATAGTTGTTACGTTTATCTAAGCATACCATGAGCAAAGTTCTATGTAATCTAGCAAGTAGGCAATAAAACATATACCATATTACCTAGAATGTTGAGTCTTGCACGTGGAGCGAGGCGTCGTTGTGGATTGTTGAGCACTGTACAGGTTATAGTCTGGTTTTAATAAAAACGTTTTCCCCTTATTAAAACCGAGTTCTCTATAACCAATGGCTCTGATACCAATCTCTCACACCCCCAAAATCCACACGCGGAGTATCACCGCTTGGAGGCGTGACTGGCCAGGATCAAGCCACCAATCATATTGAACAATGTAAATAGTAAGTGTAATTCAACCAAACAATATGAAAGGTGTTCCAAAAACCAAAGTATAGTATCAATGTTTAGCGGAAGCATAAATGTAAAAACCCAACATAAGTATTAAGTTCACAAAGTGTAAATGTTTATCAGGGAACTCAACAGTCCATGTGCCCACAACGATCGCGCCTCCCGTGCAAGCTCCATGAGTACCTATGGTCCTGTAAGGCATGTAATAGAGAGTCAACAACTAGTTGAGCGAGTTCACAGTTGGTTGTTCAGTTATAGTAATTGTATTGTAAACCATATGTTCGTTTAGTAACCCATATATCGTATGTACTGGAATCGCAGTCTCCTAGACATGTGTGCGAAGATTAGTGGGGGTTTCCCATGTTTTCTAGACTAGGTATATTTGTATCGCAGCCCACCCGGCATGTGTGCGAAGTTTAGAGTATGGTTCGCAGCCATTCCAGGCATGTGTGCGAAGATTAGTTCTAATATCGCAGCCATTCCCGGCGTGTGTGCGAAGAGAAATATATGTATCACTAGTCTAGCAGTATCTACCAATAACCTTCCTCTCCCGAGGCCTATGGTATGTATTTCCGATAAAAATTTAAGCATAAGTAATCATCCAAACCCATTCCCAACCCCGGGAATCCCATGCCTTGGTAAGAGTGTGAACTCACCTTGGTTTGCTCGGTATGCTAAAGGAATACACGCTCACAGTTAATCAGTCACGACCTATAGTACGCACGTATATACAATCAGTTTCGAGTTCGCAATGTTTCACATGCAATCTATGTCACAAAGTGCTTAGCAGTTAACATCATGTATCACGTAAGCAGTCAAATCACTTAACAGGTTTAACAAAGTTAACACACCACGGAATTAACGTATCGACAGAGTTATCATTCTAATGGGGTTGTATAACTTAACTGAGTTAACAACTTAACAGAGTTTGTCAGCTAATAGCGTTAATAACTAACAGAGTTAATATTCATCACACCCGACTAAATCAATGTGGCGAAAACACATGTTGGCGAAAACACTTTCGTCGGACATAAGGTTTGGCGAAAACACCTTGTGTTTTCGTCTGAACATCATCATCATCAGTAACAGTTACACCACACAATAACCCTAATCATCGGTTACAGTTACATGATCAAGCATCACGAAAACATTCACACAAATCATCGATGTGTTTACAAAACAGTAACACGAAATCATACAGCACTAAATTTACGAAATCCTCAAACATGATCAGTACTCCTTAAATCTATTCATAACATCATCATCCCTATAATCCATCATGGCCGACAACTGCTACAACATTTAAGTTATTATTGGACCAATTATATTGATTAATGGACTAACAAATTATTGGGCATGTCAAAGTATAAACACGTGGCTGACAATATACTAACATAATACAATCGGTTAGTGGGCTGACACATTTTAACTAAGAATCAATTTAAACATGTAGTGTAGCATATGATTTCACAATCATTTAAAGCAAATCAGTAAGTCACGTGATATTTCTTATGAAATTCATATGTGTCAGGCACATGTGAAATCCCTGATTTATTCCTTTGTCATCGGCCCAATCACAAAAATTTATCATATTCATACTCAGCAGCCCAAGTTGGTTTAATCATGTTTGCATGTGTTAAACTTTGTGAGGTCCAATTAAAATTGTTGACTCATCTTTCATTGAACCTTTCTCGGCTAATTACCCCTTGCGACGAAACACATAATCACAGTCATGAGTTTCATGTTAATTTTCATACTTTAGTTTATCAAGTCATAATTCATGCTTAATGTAGATCTAGTGATTCAACATTTCAAAAAGTTATCAATTAACCATCAGCAAGAACATTCAATTCGGATTACACAAAGCATCACATAGAGTTCTAGTTATATTCAGCACCCATGCACTAGTAACTATGCCGATCTTTGCAATCATTATATCATATTTATTCTTTCACTAATAAACGTATCAATTAACCAGTATGTCTTCGGCCAAGTGTGTCAAAAATCGACTCAAGGTAACAAGTTACACTAATCAGATTATCTTAATCAAGATCCAAAGATTGTTAGCCAAGTCTCGCATAATCAAGTTGTTCACACATACACACCATATTGTTTATCACGTTTACACATAACAAGATCAATTAATTGAGACTCAATACAAATATAAATTCACTAACCAATATCTCGATCAAGTGGAATGATGCCTCGAGGGGGGGGGGGGGGTGTCTACTGCCGTTCACAACTTGATTAGGGTTTGCAAAATATGGTAACGGTTGTGTATTACTCTCCAGTTTACGTATTCATAAAACAAAGGAAGGAGTTGGGCCGAATTCAATAATATTGAGGGATTGGGCCAAGAAGCATTAAGTTCAAGAATTACTTAAGGAGGTTGGGCCAAGTCCTATTTTGGACGAAAACACCTTTTGTGTTTTCATTGGATGGTGTTTTCATTGGATCAGGGATACGAAAACACTTTAGTGTTTTCGTGAGGTAGTGTGTTCATCGTGTAGGGAGTGTATCCAAACAAGTAATAAACAACATAAAACCAAACACATAACAACACAAACAGCTTAACACGAATCATGGTGCACAGTTTCAATGTATCAAACCACAAAACACAACATAAGGCATGTAACGTATAGAGGAGGAACCTTGGAAACTCGAGTTGTCACAGTGCTCGTGTCCATTGTGTCTAATCGTGACACAAGATTTACTTCCCGTTTTTGGCCCAAATTCCATGAAACTATCGGTACTAAGTTGCGATTGAGTACCGCTTATCATCCGCAAACGGATGGACAATCAGAAAAGACCATTCAGACTTTGGGGGAAACTGGGACGACCACTTGCCATTAGTGGAATTCGCATACAATAGCAGTTATCAAAATAGCATTCAAATGGCACCTTACAAGATGTTGTATGGAAAAAAATGTAGGACTCCCGTATGTTGGGGAGAAGTATGACAACGAGAACTCACTCCTAAGGATGTAGAGGCAAGAACTAATGAAAAGATCGATCTCGTGCGAGCTTGACTAATAGCAGCACAAGATCGACAAAAGTACTATGCAAACAAAAGAAGGTGTCCTATCGAATTTCAAGAGGGGGATCGAGTATTGTTGAAAGTTTCCCCATGGAAAGGTGTAATTCAGTTCGGTAAACAGGGAAAACTGGGCCCTCGGTATATTGGGTCGTTCAAAATTTTAGCTCGTATTGGGAAAGTGGCGTACCAGTTGGAGTTATAACCAGCATTGGATGGAATTCACAACACTTTCCACGTGTCGCAATTAAGGGAATGTCTCGCGGATGAAACATCAGATGTGCCACTCGACGATATTGAACTTGATAAGAAAATGAATTATGTTGAAAGACCGATAGCTATCAAGGATTCCAAGGTAACACACCCTCGCAATAAGGCCATTCGATAAGTTGTAGTCCAATGGCAACAATGAAAAGGGTTAGATCTAACGTGGGAATTGGAGGACGAGATGCGGAAGTACTACCCGACTCTATTTGGTACGTATCAAGGTTTTGGGGACGAAACCTCCTGTAAGGGGGGGTAGATTTGTAACACCCCAAAAATGCATAATGGATTTATCTTGTGTTTAAATGTTTTAGTTGACTAACTAAGTTATGCTTTATTAATAACCAAACGAAACTTTAGGGGCTGAAAGTGTACATTGAACAAAATAAATAAAAGAAATTTAAAAGTGTAGTGTGTGTATGTGTGTTTGTGCCGCAAAAGAGAAGCAGGATAGAAGGGAACCCTTCTTCTCCAACAATCACAAGAATCCAACAAAATTGAATGTGCTTAAGGATGAAATTTGAATGCATGTGCCTAGTTTTTCAATCATGTAAATGTCTTCAACATAAGGTAAGTTAAATTATGTGTTTTGATGCTTCTTGATAAATTGGGTTTTAATCAGTTCGTGAAAATATATAAAATTGAGCTTGTATATTGTAGGATCGTTTTACCGACCAAGTGAGTCAATAAGAGGCAATACACACTGTTTGAGAGGCGGAATCAAACAAACAGAGCAGAATCAGTACATAATTGAGTAGAAAACAGAGAGTTCACTTTAAAACAGTCTTCTCATTCAAATATCAACTTGATTACAAAGCAGGAATTCGGCAGCACTTCGTGACAGTTCACCTAATTCTGTTTCAAATGAGAAGATAACTACACATATATATAGGACTCATAATTCCGCTTGAAACATGACATGGCTGTTCAAACGGAATTACATAAACCCATTTCAAACGAATTTACATAAAAAACAATATAAAATCTTAATGCGTGTCAAGTTAAAGTCCTGTTTCGTGTGTAACTCTTATTTCGTGTGAAGTTACTATCTCATGATGTCATATTGTGATGCCACATGTATGATGTCATCATCAAGAATGATGACATCATTCTTGTTCAGATCTGCAACAAAACCAAGACTCGATATAAGACGAAGTCAACAGACATATGCACCAACAGTCTCCCCCTTGGATGTTGACGGAGTCTTTAGTACGAGACTTTAGTACGTCAAAACTTTAGTCTTGATCAGTCTTCACGCTTTCCAAAATATTTGACGGTGAAGCATCCTTCAAACTCTCTCTTTCTCTTAAGTCACCATTATCAGTTATCTTCCAGAATCTGAATCTAGCTCTTTCACTCTTCAAACTCCCCTTTGCTAACAGACTCCCCCTTAAGTTGTTCCGGAATCGCAGTCTGGAATTTACTATTGCCTTGAGAACAAATCCTGACTCAAACCTGTACACATCTCTACCAATTGTAAGATAAACAATATTGATGTTAATAATCTCTACTTAACCTCTTGAATTCTTAACACTAAAATTTTTTTGATTCAAATTAATGAACCATTTAAACATTTCAAAATCATTTCTCATCTCAAATAAACTCTCCCAAACCATTTGTTCATCATGTTTAGCACTCAGAATTTTGAATATCAGCTCTCCAACATCAGTTGTCGAAAATATTTTTGGATTTTTAATCTTTTTGGTTTTTAGGAAATAAACTATATACATACATATTTTTGTGAGTTTGTGTTAGAGGATCATATCAGTTTTTGACAAATCACTATCACCGTTGAGCTTTAAACACTTTAAGTTCTAAACGATTCACATACATTGACGATATTGTTATCCTCTTAAACTCAATCTAAAAACTTTCGAAATGCTTACCGATACGTTAAGGTATATTAATTTTGCACTAAGTTCTTATGGACCCTACGATCTCAGCATATCCCCTCATCATGCAGTACACTGACTCAAGTAATGCCTTTAAACTTTCATCAACTGTGATATATGCAAAAACAACGCAGAATGTTTAAACATTAACAATCAGGTCAATACTTCCGTATACGCAGAGAAAGTCCAATGTTTAAACAAAATAAGAAATAAAAACAAGTTGATATTGTTTAGGCTTTAACCACCAGTTCGATACTTCCGTATACGCAGAGGTGATCCAAAGCTTAAACGAAACACCAAAGAAAAAAAAACAGAATGATTAGGCATTAACATCCAGGTCGATACTTACGTATACGCAGAGGATGTCCAATGCTTAAACAAACCCCCTAAAATCAAAATATGTTTCAATTTTGATTTTTCGGGAAAAATTTGAAGACAATAGACTTTACAAATAAAATGACAAACTGATGAGAATTGGCTCAATTCGCCATCCACTTAGCTTAAACAATCAGAACTCCCCCTGACAACAAACAATTTTCCCATTATGATTTCAAAACACTTAAATTTGTTTTAATCAAAATGGTTTTTCCGGAAAATTAGTTTTGTTTGCCATTTCACAAACATGGGGTTTTCATCACAATGTTTTCAACCACTTGTAAGTTTATCACAAAAACAATTTCCAATAATCAAACCACTTGTAAGAAAGTTAAATCAAGTACAACTTAATGTCCTTGATTAACCACTTGAAAGACGAAATATCACAATTAACAACCTGTGAATTTCTCAAGAAAGATGCCGATTCCTACTCCCCAATTACCAACCTGGGAATTCCGGCAAGTCAGGATTTTAGACAAAGAATGGTGACACCCAAGCCTGACCTGTCTTGGGTGCATCCGAGTTATTTTTACTCGATGTATCAGTTTTCCTCTTTGATTCATAAAATTCCTTTACCCCTTTTACTTTTCCATCAACCATTTTTCCAAAAATGTTTAGAAAATTGGGGTTAAAGGCTTTTTCAACATCAAAATCTTTATTTTCAGAAAAAATTTGATTTGAAATCTCAACTTTTTGTTTAAAATTTTCAGCTCGCAATGGTGGAAAGTTGACATCATCCATTGGCGGAACTGAATTTTCTCCTTTTTGCCTCACTGGTGGCTCCTCTGACTTTGACGAGTCAGATTCATCGCCAACACGTGGCTCCTTTGCTTCCGAAGAAACAAATTCATCGCCATCCATAACTGGAACCGTTTGATTAACCAATTTTTCCTTTACTTTCCCTTTTGTCCTCAGATATGTATCTGATGAGTTCGTTTTACTTGATTTTGCAGTCGAGTGAAGCGATTCATCAGCACTCTTATTAGAACCAACAGGTGTACCCGAGGACAAAATCCTTTCAAGATACTCTTGAGCTTTCTTTCTTTTCTTCCTCAGTCTGTCTTTCTGTTGTAGAACTTTCTGTTCTTTGGGCTTTTCTTTGACTTTGACTGATTTCTTCATCTTTTTCTGAGATTCAGCCCTCGATCTTTCCATTGATCTCATTGGGAAATCTCTGGCAACGTGACCTTTGATTTGGCATTCGTAACATCTTCTTGTCTCAAATCTATGTCTCTGGTAGTTAACATCAATGTGTCCTTGAAAACCACAGTTGTAACACATCATGTTATCGTACCATTCTCCACTATCAATCCAAACATTTAGATCATAACATTGATTTGCCTTGTAGTAACCATCACTCCTCTTGTAAGCTGGATTTGACTTTTGAGCACTGTGGTTAAACCAGCACCACTTATTACCAACTTTTTATGAGTTTTGATTTTTAACTTTTTATGATTTTGATTGGATGATTGAACTGATGAACTTTTATTTTTGTTTTGAACATTTTCTGAATTTTTAACATTTTATTTTTGTTCTACATTCTTCTTAACAGGTTTTTGCTTTGAGCATTCACCTATTTCAGTCGAATGTAAAACAGTTTCTTTAAATTTTTCTTTTAATTCCAAAAATATTTTCTTTTTATCTTTTTCATCATCAGCTTTATCATCACAATCTTCAATTATTACTTTGTCATAATTTGTGACATTGTCACTTATTGGAATAACATTGATCGGTTTTGGACAGAGTTGATAAATCATTTCTGAAGTGGTCACAAAACCTTTCAATTTCTTTTCTAAACCATTGATTTTATTTCTAGAAATCTCAACTTCATTCTCAAGTTGAGTGATTTTTTCAAGATGAGAATTTATTGACTTTTCATTTTCAATTTTATTCTTTTCAAGAACAAATTTTTCATTTTCTAACACTTTTATTTGATTTTGAAATCTTGTTTCATTTTCTTTTAAATTTTTGTTTTCCAATTTTATCCGAAAAACATTTTCATTTTCAATTTTAATTTTTTCAAAATCTTTTTCAATTTTTAACTTTTCATTTTCCAAAAATGTTATTTTATCTTGAAAATCTTTTTCTTTCAAATTTTTGTTTTCCAATGTCAAACTCTTCATCCCTTTTAAGAGTTTGACATTGTCTGCTTTAGATTTATCACAGTTTAAGCACTTCTCGGACATCATTTCAGCTTCAGCTTTCTTCTCGATCTTGATAACTGAATTTTCTTCAACTTGCTTCTCTACCACTTGAACATTTTCTTCAGATTTGACTTTTACTTCAACAGTTGCTGCTTTCTGATTCTTCTCTCTTGCAGCTTGTCTTTCTTTGATCTCTTCCATCTTACCTGAAACAGACTTCATTTTTTCAATCTGTTGGAGTTCAAGTTCTTGAGCTTTAATCTTCTCAATAAACGTGCTCAAATTGAAACCATAATATCCAAAGCTATTCTTCCAAGCTAACAAATACGTTCCCCACACATCATTTGGTAAAGCATTTGCCAACTTGTCAACCCACGTCTCATCCATTTTGTTAATGTTCAAATTTCTCATCTCTACATGCAACTTGCAATACCTCTCGATCAATTCTTTTGTAGACTCTCCCTTGATACCAATAAAACTATCAAACTTATTCTGTGCAATATCTGCTAGAGTCTGAACAAGCATACCATATCCGAAAGACGAGTTATAAGACTCAGAATCCATGTTTCAGTATTGAAAGATTCACGAAGACAGATTTTCAAACGATACGAAAATTCACACAATCTAAGATTAGTTCAATCACTTTATCCAACAACTGAATCAGATGAATATCCGATTGAGTGACAAAAATCCGGTGACAACGGATCAGGTGGGAATTCGCTTGGGCGAGTATCCGATGCTTGACAAATCACCTCGGATCACTTTAAAACAGTCTTCTCATTCAAATAACAACTTGATTACACAGCAGGAATTCGGCAGCACTTCGTGGCAGTTCACCTAATTCCGTTTCAAATGAGAAGATAACTACACATATATATAGGACTCATAATTCCGCTTGAAACATGACATGGCTGTTCAAACGGAATTACATAAACCCATTTCAAACGAAATTACATTAAAAACAATATAAAATCTTAATTCGTGTCAAGTTAAAGTCCTGTTTCGTGTGTAACTCTTATTTCGTGTGAAGTTACTATCTCATGATGTCATATTGTGATGTCACATGTATGATGTCATCATCATTCTTGTTCAGATCTGCAACGAAACCAAGACTCGATATAAGACGAAGTCAACAGACATATGCACCAACATATATGAGTTAGAATCATCATGTAGAAGATGACTTGTGCTTGAATTCAATTGTATTGAAGATTTGAAGTGAAATCCACTTGTTCTAGTAGTATGATGAGATATGGTGATCTTGTAGTAGTGAAATTTATGTGAAATAGATGTATGAATGTACAAGTACTAGAGTGTTGTTAGATGATTTTGATATGGATTAAGGAACTATGTGAATTTGGTTGATTTGATGAATTGTGATGTGAACTAGTAGGTTATGCATAGAACACATGTACATAGTGCTTAAAATGTTATACGCACATCAAGTGTTCCATGAAATGCCTAAATGATAAATTATGTAGTTTTGAATGAGTTTGTGGGTTTTGTGTTGTATAAGGAAAGTATAAAGTTTGATATGTTGTGAAACATGTATGGAATACGAATGATGCGTAAATGTGTTTACTATTTAAATAAACGACACAATCTAAATAAGAATAGGTTATGTGTATGATTAAAAGCAGAAGGAGCAAGTTCCGAAAAACAATCAAAGGCTCAAGAACGAGATAAGTTCGTTTACTTATTATTATTATTATTATTATTATTATTATTATTATTATTATTATTATTATTATTATTATACATAAGAATTTAAAGTCACCATAAATATTGATCATGGTGACTTTATATTATTATTTTTAAACATTATTCATGATATGTCATTTTTTAAAATATCATTACTTTTAACTTTTGATCTATTTTTAAGTGTTCTTTTCAATAACAAGTTATTTATTAATAAAATGTGATTTTCGTCTCTGAGCTAACTGAGTTTTTTTTAAGTGGGATAGTTTTTTGGATTGAAATGGCACGTTTCGCAAATGTCAGGGAGGAAAATGGTAGAATTTTAAAATTTAGCCTGAAATGGCAAAAGTGAACAAACCACAGGGACGTAAATGGCACTTAATTCTAAAACAAAACATACCTACTATACATTGATAAACTCATGTGTAAGTTGATCACATGCTTCAGAGACGACCGCAACTTCACGACATAAATAAGATCCTAATAAATCTATTAATTTTAAAAAGGAAAATAAGAAGATTAATGGAATCCCAATCGCATGTATCAATAAAATAAGCAAACAAAATCAATTTCAATATAGTAACAGAATAGAATGGAATGGCATGCAATGGAATAGCAAAGTTAACCTATGTTACTGTTCGACACCTTTTCCCAACGTCTTGAGCTTTGACTTAAAGAGTCCCTTCACATCGCAGCACCACGGCACCAGCACGGAAATTGGGAGGGTGGCCTTGCTCTCTTCTAGATCTTTGATTTCCAGATAAAGGTCTTCGATTTCAATTTTGGGGAAGGTTTCAAAAGATAAATGTAACTTTAGGGTTTATTTAGATGTGGAATTTGGTTTTGGGAGGGAACAAAATTTTAAGGCAGATGAAAATTTTAATTTTAGAGTTTTTTACTAAAACTTTTGAATGGGTTAAGAGGGAAATTAAAATCTTTTGAAACTTTTAATGGCATTAAAAACTTATATTACTGACATAAAAGATAAATACCACTATACATTTGTGTTAAGAAAATATGGCATACATATAGTGTCATTGAAAACCAAATTTAGTAACATAATAACTAAATGTCACGTGCCACTATATGGCATTTTTCTTGTAGTGCCACCACCACCAGCACTACCTGCTTCATTTTATGATCCGAAACAACGGTTTAGACGGAAGATTGGATAAGATAAAGCTAGTTCGGTAGAAATTTCGACATCATAACATTTAGATTAACAAGATTGTAGAAGCTTCCATTAATACCATAAGAGCATACATCATTTTACAAGCCGAAGAGAAATCTGAGGTCTCTTCAGCCGTTCCCAAAACATATGTACTTCGAACACATGACTTCCTATTTATTGACAATAGCTTTGGAGCGCAGGATAGTTTGGAGTCGATGACTCATCCCTACGGATGGGTCCTCATTCGTGCGGATGAGTCCTCATTTGTGCGGATGAGCACTCGTCCTCTCGAAAGCGTCGTCCTCTCAAAAGTGTCATGTGTTCGTATCTAGCCTATTTAAACAGTGGTAGACAACATAATATGAACTAACAATAAATCAATATACATCAAATTTCACAACAATCAATGATCATCACCAAGTTATAAACGAAACCCTAATATTCATGCATGTGTATGAAATATATATACACGGGTAATCATCTTCCTAGATCAAAACTTGTTGACTACTCAACCCTAAACAACCAAGAATGATGTTTTCCAGATAACACATGGACAAAACTCAGTTTAATAACATGTAGATGTGCACAAGGGTTATAGACAAGATCATGGTACGTTACGGAGAGTGATATAGGTCAAGAGTGCTTAAGAAATCCAAAGAGTTAATCCTTGTGTTCGTCGACCATAGAAAAAACATTATTTTGTGAATTGTTTTTGTGATTAGGTTTTAGGTTTCATGATTAATACATGTATTTATAACATGCATAAGTTGGTTAAAATAAAACTCGTATAATTGGGCCGCTAGATGGGCGAAAGTGGGTAGGGGGCGAAGGCAAGGGCTTTCGTGTGGGATCTTGTGACACGAAAGGGGTGCCTCTGTGTGAGATTCATGTGCAAAGGTGGGGGGTTGTTATGTGGTTTCGTGTGGAGGGTGGGTAGATGGCACCAAGGTGGTGGTGTTTAATGAGGCTGGTTCGTGCGAGATATAACGACACCAAGATGGTCACATTGGTGTGGCTCTGTGTGTAACATGTGCAATTCATTTGTTATTATTTGTATAATTACAGTTACAGTTCCACTCCCTTAGTTTCACTTAACTATATTGGGTAACAAGTTATCCTAGATGACTTTGTATTGTTACGAGTTCAGTCCCTCGTGTGTCCAAAATATCTAGTTTGCATAGAAAGTTAAACATGTTAACTTTAAATGTTTGTATGAAACCGTGCCGTATGTTTTAAGTTATATGTTTATAATAATTACGCGTATGAATATCCACAATTAATAAAGAGTATAAAAAGTACACAAAACTGTCCTGTATGAATATCCATAATTCATAAAGAGTATAAAAAGTATGCAAAAATGTTTAGTAATAACCTCAAAATGCGAGTTGTCACATCTTCAATAGTGATTCCAAGGCTTTAAAAAGATATTTATATGTCTTCAAACAGATGCTCTGATTAATGTTTAAGATTCACCATGTTTGGGAAGAGAATGCTTTTTCTACTGTTTATTTCTTGATGAAGAAGTCTTGTTTTGGCTTTTGAATATGATCTGTTCATTTGTAGGTCTAACATAGTTTAAAAGTGAATGATTTGAAAAAAGATGGATGGTTTAAAAAGAAGGTTTAAAAACAAATGACTTTAAACACTCATTTATAGAAAAACAAATATGTATATTTAAAACATATTTTATTATAAATAATCTTGAAAATAAAGAAATAATATAAAAATTTAATGTAATTACATATATTGGCTCTTTAATATTAAAACAACTTTGTAATTTACATAAACAACCCCTAATGTATAAAAAAAAAATCTCTTAGACTTAACTAGACAAAAGTAACACAGTAAATGTGAGGTGCCAAAACTATTATAAATGCAATCTCAAAATCATATGTAAAAAGATTTCTTTTTGGCATGAAAGATTTAAGCTCATTAAACCACAGGAGTAAAATAGTAATTTACTCTTATTTTTTATATAAAAATCTTATATAGGGTAATCCATAGGTTATAGGGTGGGTACCTAAGGGATCCATGGGTTATTTTAATTGAAGTTTGAATCTAAAATTCGACCAAAATGCAGGTTTGCATAGTAGAGAGGCGGAAGAGATCTTGATTCCATAGCAATTGCCAATCTTAGGTGACGAGGTGGCTTTGGTGGTCGGAGGCTTTGGGTCAGGCTGTTTACCCGTTCTCCGTCAAAATTTGATTTGGTTTCCAGTTTAAACAAATTATTCATTGTACGAATTCTTTTAGTTTATCTTATATATTTTCATAATTGCTCTGATTAATATCTTTTTACGTTAGCAAGATACGAATGAGTTTTACTCATCCATGATCATTTACATTGTATTTATTTTTATATGCTGTGTTATGTGTAATTTTCTTTTCCGAATATTACATATCTTTTACTTCTTTCTTTAGGCCATACGTAATGGTGCTTTATAGGGATGTGAAAAGTTTTGATATTTCCTTTACACCATACTAATGGGCATTATAGGGACATGAAGAGGGAGGGTCATTTTTTGAAAAATGTCAATAATGAGGAAAAACAAGGAAACTACTAAATAAAAGGGCATTAAGAAGCCTTAACCATTACATGAAGCATTATGATGGTTATGTGGTCCCCTTGAAAGGGCATTAACCATTACCCATTGTCTTAGCAACAATCACTAATGCACAAGTGATTTTAATGTTTTTGAAAAAGTTGTCATAAATATAACTTAAATTCATAGTGCATGAACTAAAGATATCATCATAGATTTATTTAACCTCTAACGATCTAGACATTTCATTGCATTGGGTGTAACGGTGAATTAGACGGTGAAGAAGACATTTTGTGGCTGATGTTTAGTATTGGCCAAGCTAAGATGATTTAGTACTAAGAGATACTACTTGATGATTCGTATTGGCCAATGGAAGAAAAATCGGATAGTCCTTGAAGTGCCAAATAAGATGCCACCGGCATCTTTGAGGGAAGTAAAGGCATGGAAGCTTCGGAGTTCAACACTTTAATGGCTTGTCGTATTGATGGGCGAAGTTCCGAATCAGGGTGCACACACCATAACCCAACGATCAATACACGCTTGATTTCTTCTTCATCAAAGTCTGACTCTAAACACGGATCAACTGCTTCTAAAAGAGCCCTTGTTCCATAGAGACCCAAAACCCATTCTATTAAGCGTATTTGATTTTCTTCATCCTTGTTCTCTATGGGTTTTCGCCCACAAGCTATTTCCAAGGCAACAACTCCAAAGCTAAAAACATCTGATTCCTTGGTTGCTTTACCAGTGACTATACATTCAGGGGCCATATAACCTAAGGTTCCAGCCAACATCGTTGTTTGCGCACCTTTCTCATGGTCAACTAACTTTGCTAGCCCAAAATCACCAAGCTTCGCATTGAAATTTGAGTCCAACATCACATTACTCGATTTGATATCTCTATGCAGAACACATTGCTCCCACTCTTCATGTAAATATAATAAAGCAGAAGCCAGATCTTGGACAATTTTATACCTTCTATTCCATCCTAGTAAGCTCTTTCCTTTGAATATATGTGAATCTAAGCTTCCGTTTTCCATATATTCATAAACAAGCAGGAGTTCTCCTTTGTCATGGCACCAGCCGGTGAGTTGCACCAAATTTTTGTGCCTCAATCGGCTAATGATCCTTACTTCTGAAGCATACTGTTTGATTCCTTGTTTGGAAGTCTTCGACACCTTTTTAACTGCGACGTACAAGCTTAAGTTTTTTAGAAAACCTTTGTAAACTCCCCCAAAACCACCCTCGCCAAGCTTTTCTGTCTCTGCAAAGTTGGCTGTTGATTGAGCTAACTCATGGTAAGAAAATCTTTTGGGCATAGAGGGCCCCATTTCAAGTTCGCTTTCAAGCTCCAAAGCAAGTCCATGTTCCTCTACTTTATCACCCGAGTTTTTCTTCCTTCGCCATAAAAAATAAGCAGCCGTAGCCAAAACAGCAACTAAACCCAACGTTCCAGCTATTACCTCCACCTTTCGCATTGTATAATTTTTCCCCTTCACAACAGTTGGGCTGGTGGTTGGAGCTACCTCTGTATATTCAACAACTTTTGATTTAGTACTATGAAACCTCCAAGATTGCACCATGTGTTTCTCATATCGATCTCCTGTGGAAGCTGAAAACCCAAAAATTACCCATTCGGTCAACACTTTCCTTAAATCAACGGTGTAGCTAAGGCCAGTTTCCCATACTGGCGAATTATTTTTAAAATTGGTGAAGGACACACTAAGATTTTTAGAATCAGCATGATAATTAATCAAAGCTCTACACTCTTTCCCAAGTGTTATATTGTTATTCCATTTACGATATGCGACAGAATTAAGAGAGCTGATATCAATACCAACATGTTCATCTATGGGTCTGGATGAATTGGTATCCATTGGATCCCACACGTTGCCACCATAAGTATCAAACTCCACAGCTACAAATGGATATGTACTGGTGTTGGATTTATAAATGACCGGAAGACCAATGGCTTCTCCCGCCTTCATCACGGAATTATTCGGAGCAAGGAAGAATGTGAGACCATCACCGTGATAATTATTCACGTATGAACTGATCACAAATGTGAAACTGGTAGAAAAGCTGGCTAAGTTAGAGTTGTTGTCCCAAAGATGAAGAAGTGTTTTGTACGTCGCTCGACCCGCTAACCATGGCGAACTACGATTCAGATTCCTATCGTAGGTTACCTGGATTCCATCACCCGGGATATAAGCTGCATCACCTGATAATATTATATCCTGGGAGCTGTTTTGACTGATATTTCTGAAATTGAAACTAATTGAAGTTGCATAAGGGATTAAAACAAGAAAGAAGATTGTTAAGATAGACATGACTTTCTTGGTAGATAGCCTTGTTTAACAAATGAATATATAACCGCACAAAGATTAAACTGTTATCATCTTTATGAGTACCAAATACGGTGGGAGTAGATATCTTTTCGCCTTAGGAGTCAACTTTCATATAAAAGGTCATGCAAAGACTTTAGCCCATCAACTTTTTTGCGTTTATATAAGCAACAACCACCGCACTGTAATAGTCCTAATTGAAAGTAAATAACTAATATATATCTATACAATAATCATAGGTGTTTAAAATTCAAGTTGAAATTGAATAACAAAATCCGAAAGAAACGATTTTGGATTTATTATTTTCCAATCAGGTTAGCAACTAATTCAAATTTATATTTCAATTTTTGAGTTGATTTGGAATTCTGATTTTAGCACCTGACTGTTGGTTCAGGCCCCGAGATTAAACAGACTCAAAACTTACGAACAAGAAGATATTTAATGATTGAACTTTCGTAATATTAGAATTGAGAGTACATATATCAAAATAACAGACCTACTGCCCTATTAATAAAAAATAAAACAAGCACATGCTAATTAAACCATGATCTCCAGCTTTCTAGGAACCACATACTGCCATGCAACGTTCACATCCATAAACTCGGTCAAACATGACTATTTCTCATCAACGTGCAGCTAATAAAGCATGTGAATAATCCCTTTATTCCAGCTCCCACGATCTTGACTGTTAGCTTGACCCGACCCGTATCCAAATTGATCCGTTCTCGACCCATACGTCCCACAAACAAACCCGATTAACCCAACAATCATCCCCTAGATCGTTGTTTGTTTACATTATTCATCCACAGCAGCCAAATCACCATCACCAACTCGAATCATCCAGACTTTTCACGGACACCCGAACTTCACCTAGTTCACCTCCAAAGTCTTCTCGGTTCAACCCGAATCAAATATACTACACCTGTAACATCTCACATGGCATCACGCTGGAAACATTCACTAACATCTTGACTCATCACGGATCAACGACCTCTACCCGGTCACATCCGAGTCACCCGATTTGAACTCCAACACCATAATGTTAAACTGTGTTTTTTTTCCTTTACCTTTTTCCAATCACCCTTGTTCAAGAGGCTCTCCACCGACAAAGAAAACAAGCCACCCGCTTCTTCCGTTTTCTCACCTTGCCAAACGAGACGAATCCAAAGCCACCTGCTTTGACGGATCCTTTTCTACCCGCTTTTCATGCACCACGCCGGTCTCCTCTTATCACGAACAACTGATCAAGGCAACCTTCTCACCATCTACTGTTATCACCGGTTGTATACCAGTTTTGCAAACCCGCAACTAACAACCGAATAACCATTTCAACGCTTTTAATCATGACTATCAAGGAGACACACCGGTGTTCATCCGTCACCCCCGTCATCCTAACCCGTACTCTCTGCATGACAACGACTGACATGAACCACTCCTGGTCTCCGTCTTCTGCTGTATAACAGTCTCGTACCCTTCTTTTACGCATGCCCTCCACCGACTGACACACTTGCCGGCGGCGGAGGCTTCCTTCGATCTTCAAACCTGCTTCTCGACCCCTAGGCTCTGATACCAAATGTTGGTTCAGGCCCCGAGATTAAACAGACTCAAAACTTACGAACAAGAAGATATTTAATGATTGAACTTTCGTAATATTAGAATTGAGAGTACATATATCAAAATGACAGACCTACTGCCCTATTTATAAAAAAATAAAACAAGCACATGCTAATTAAACCATGATCTCCAGCTTTCTAGGAACATACATTGCCATGCAACGTTCACATCCATAAACTCGGTCAAACATGACTATTTCTCCTCAACGTGCAGCTAATAAAGCATGTGAATAATCCCTTTATTCCAGCTCCCAAGATCTTGACTGTTAGCTTGACCCGACCGGTATCCAACTTGACCCGTACTCAACCCATACGTCCCGCAAACAAACCGGATTAACCCAACATTTACGACTTGGTCAATACCCAAATTTGAATCGAAGCTACCCTACAAAAGAGAACACCGTTAGCCTCGCCACGAAGAGCGGGAGGGGGGGATAAGTGACTGTTAGGATCTAAGTTTCTTTGATTGTGTTGTTTAATTAATTGATTAATGTTAGAAGGTAAAACAGAGATGAATTGCAGCAAAAATAGAAAGTAAACTGTATAACACAATTACAGAAGAATAGTTTTCAGCAAACATGATTTCATTAATCGAATGATTGTATCAATTACAAGATTCAACTATGCATGCCTGCAACACTAAACTCCCCCTCATCATGAGCTCACAGTTAGTTCGTACAAGATTTGTATATGCAAAAGAGCTAATAGAACGGTACAGGTACTGTTCTATTTATATTACAATCCTAACCACTGAGCATCTAATACTGACGCCACCTAGACAGTGACATCTAACAGACTAACAACCTCTAAACACTGATCTATACAAAACACTGTTACATTAAACAACTGATACATAATACACTGATGTTGCTTTCCACTATTGTTGCCTAAGCACTAATGTTGCATATCAGTGCTTTCTTCATTGGTTGATCAGGCCTTTGAAACAGCAATTGTTAGGTGTTCAGTCTTTATGATCAGCAGTTGTTGTTTAGTAGTTGTTCAGGGATCAGTACTTCGAGTCATCACTTGATAAAAGCACTGCCATTGGAGGAAAATTAGGACATGCATTGCTTATTGATGATCAACTATAGAGAACCAGTTTTTGCTTTCAGTATCATCAATTCTTCTAGGTTTGATTACATGGGCCAACAATCTCCCTTTAGAATAGATGATGCCAAAACACTTCCTTATTCTTGATCTTTATTCTCTCATCAATTTCTCCCTGATTTGGCCTTTGAATTGTAATTCAAAGTTCATGGAGTCTTCATCATCCTTATCCCTGTGAAGTTGAAGTTCTAAAAGATCTAGGAGATCAGCTGCATCCAGGCCTAATGCATCCTCGTTTGAAATGTGTTCAACTCTACCATTGGACTTGAGCAAAGTCAATACACAGGTCTTTCTATCAGACTTCCACTTTAGTATTTTTGAGTCCAATGGGTTTCTAGGGAGAGACTTTATTTGTGATGAGTTTGGTGAAGGAGGTCTGCTTGTCAGCCTTTGAACTGTTTCAGCAAGTTGAGCTTGAAGCTTTAATGAGGCATCATCCAAGCCATACATTATCTGGTTCTTGATAGACTCTTTCAAGATATTAGCTTCTCTCTTTGCATGTTCCCCTTCCATCTGCTTCTATCTTTTTCTTTGATCTAAGACATGTGTGGATAAGTCAGAGGATGTGAACAATGTTTTTGGAGATAGGGCGTGCTGTTCTGGCTTATCAGTGGTTTTGTCTTTGTATACTGGCTTCTTTGGAGTTGTTGGGTCAGTTTCTCTTAATTTTTTTAGCTTGTCATATATTTGATCAACATACTGCCTGGATATCTTGAAATGTTCTTTGGAGACCCATATTTAGCTACAACCAACTCAGCTTTCTTCCTCTTGTATTCTAAAGTAAGCTTTGCAGTAGATTTCTTGAACCTGTTCCAGTTTGGTGCAGACTTCTTCATCTGAGGATTATTTTTCATTCTTTCAATTCTATTGGCTTCTTCTTTTAGAGCTGTTAGGGGCCAATCTTTGAATTGGTGTTCCTTAGGAGGATATGGTTTGTCATTCATGATAAGCTTTAGGAGATCTTTCCTTAGCTTTTTCTGATGCTCAGCATTTGGTGGCAGATTTGAGATCTCCTTGCTTAAGTCTCTTGCAAAGTCTTCTAGTTTCCTGAATTTACTTAACCCATGATGCATTCGACTTGACAAGTTGGAGTCACCTTTCCCTTTGCTCTTTTGCTTAGCAATATTTTCAGGTTGTTTGGCTTTTAGTTTTAGATATTCATCCATGTTCTTTGGAGTTCTGAAGCGACAAAGAGATGGGAAGGTTCTTTTGGATGAATCATCCTCTGTATAGAATTGCCTCATTTCAGCTTTCAATGCATGCAATTCCAGAGTATAATTTACTGCCAATGGTATGGTTCTTGAAGGGTCTTGACCCTCGAGTGTTTGTGGTTCAACAAGTGGATTGGATGTTGTTGATGGTGGAGGAATAAATGGTTCAGGGTTGGTTTGAATGAATGGTGAAAATGATATTGGAGTAGGAGCAGGTATATCATCATCATTCACCTAGAATTTTCTCTTCCTTGTATAAACAGATTTAGGAGAAGGAGTTTTTGTTGGAGAGTTGGAAATAAGAATGAAAATTGCTTGGGAAGGAAATTGGAAAGTAGTGGTTGGTTGACTAACAACTGTTGAAACAACTATTGAAACAACTGTTGAAACAACTGGTGTCTCATCTGCTGTTGTCATAACAGCTGTTGAAGTGTCAACATTTGTTGCAGTGTTGGATGGTATTGGTGATGATGGTTTTGTTTTCTGCTTTTTGGCAGGTTGTTTTTGTGGTGGTGGTGTTGGTTTGGGTGTAGCATCGGATGGCTTTTTGATACCAGTAGTGGTTTTGAGACCATCAGTGGTTTGCTTTTCAGGGTTGTCAGATGTTTGTTTTGGTAGTGAGGGTGATCTTGGATATGTGGCAAGTGGTGGTTTATTGTGTTTATGGTATTTTCTTCTATCTGAAGTGCCAAGATCCTTTGTTTTTATCTCCCATTCTTTCAATGCCTTTTGTTCCTTCTTCCAAATCCTTTCCTTTGTTGCATTCTGATTTTGGACAGTCTTTTTGTTTGCAGCCTCTTCATCTGCTAGAATGTTCAGGGTTTTATCAATCTCTTTTCTTTTTCTTTGGCAGATGTTTAATCAGTGGTTGCAGAAGACTTCTTTTCTGGCTCTGGCTTTTGAGTTGGCTTTTTCCTTGGAGTAGGTATGCCAAACTTCTTTATATCATGTTTCTCCTCCTTTTTGGCATGATCTTGATCATCATCATCTTCAAAGATAGGTGCAGGGGTAGTGCCAGTCATCTTTGTCAAGGCTTCTTTGGTAGCCTTGATTTTAGCCTGAGTATCTTTATACCTTGCTTCAACCATATTTCTGATCAGTGCCATGTGTGTATTGTGTTGAATTTCTGCAAGTTCCCTTTGAGCAGTAAGAATGAGCTGGACTGAGTTCCAGAGCTCTTGGGATAATTGTTGATGTGTTGGTTGACTTTTGGAAGCTTCTACCAGAGTTTGTATTGACTGATTCATGGTAAGAACAGTGGTTTAAATGGAAGATAACCTCTCCGTCAAATCTTGGTATTTTAAACCATCACCCAAATGAATGGGATCATCTGATTTCCCACCTGTGGTGGTTGTATCAGCTTTTGAAAAAGGAGGAGTCTCCAAATTTCATCAACTGATGCCCCTTTTTCTTAGTACTGGGGACTTCTTTTTTCAGAAGTGGTTAACTTGGATAAATCACAAGTGGTTAACTTGAACACACTAGTGGATACATTGGCTCCCATAGAAGAAATTGCCTTCAAGAGAGTCTTACTAATGAAACTACTGTCCAGATGTAGATTAGTGGATCCAACATCTGTAGTAGTTGCTCCACTTGAACTACCAATAAGAATTTCATGAAATCCTTGTGGTGTAGCCTCCTCAGCTGTTTGTGGGATAACCAATTGAGATGGTTCAGACACAGCCAATGTTGAAGTTGTACTCTCTTTAATGTGTGATTGAGAGGGGTTGTTTTGATTCTGAAGCTTAATGGCATAAAACAAAGGCATGATAGATAGTGGAAGTTGAGATGAAGGGAGTGGTGTTAAAAGATAATTAGCCCCGGGAGGAGGACAGTTAGGCATACTCTAAAATGAGGGTAATGCTTCATATGGTGGTGTCCTTGTGCTTACAACATGTTCCTTTTGTGAGGAAGCATGAGGAGTTGAGGCTTTAGGTGGAGATCTTTCCAACTGTTACGAGGAAGTAGCAACAGTGGTTGTTGGGGACATTTGTGTTTTGACGGGGTTAACTTCTGGCATCTCATCTTCCAAAAGACCCTTTTTCGTGCTGGATTTCTTTTTGGTCTTTTTGGAGGGTTTTGGTGGGGGTTGCACAACAGTGGTTGTGCTACTGTGTTCACCAAGAGCAGTGGGCTCAGCAGCTGAAGTCTGAGGAGCAGATGTGGACTCATCTAAAATTTTCTCAAACTCCCCTACTTGTGTTTTTGAACTTTTTTGACTCTTTAACCATGAGGCGAGTAAAAGTTTCAGTCGACAAGCTGTTTATTTGAAAAGGCGCACCTATTTACAAGTACTTGTGCATTTTCTTTTGGTATTCTCTGTTGTAAATAGTAACTAAGAAATCTAGGAAACAGCAAGAAAGCCTATGGCTTCTTGTCTTTAATATTTTTTTCACATTTTTGACCAAATCATTAAAAATTTATTGGGAGTAATTGAAATCAGTTTTAGACATGAAAGCATACCCCAAGTATTGGATTTTCAGAGGAATTTCATTAAAAGCAGTTTTTTTATTAGACACATAGGTGAGCAGGGTATGAAACAAGAATTTCATGGGAGGTGCAAATTCTCCCTTTTGCAAAGTAGCTTTTGACAATTGTCCCACATACCCTCTTTCGATCAAATTAATTTGATACTCATCCTTAGGGAAAGAGGTTTTACCTGCTTGGTCGTTCATCTGTAAAACTTCTGATATGGTCTGTGATGTTATTGGGACCAAAATTCCACCTACTTCTGATGAGATTTCCCAAGCCTTTTTATTTTGTATTTCAAGTTTGGCATTTGCCCAGAAATCTCGTAGGGTATATTGGTAAATGGGAGCATTGAAAGTAAACAAAGTTTTGTACTTTGATGATGAAAGGGCCTCGATGATGGAATTGAAATCTGTATTTTTGATTGATTTTTCAAGAGTACAGAGGTAGTTGTGTGCGTGTTTGATGATGAGAGCCATGATGATTGTGAAAATTGCGAATGAAAGAAAGAGGATGAATGTGAGATGGAAACCGCTTTTGAAGAATTTTTTAATTCGATACGGCAGTGAAAACTCTGTTTGGGGGTTTTATCAGGGTTTTATTAAGGTGGAAAAGTGAATGCTGGCATGGCAGCGGTTTAAAAGATCGGACGGTTAACATCTACCCACGTGGCAACCTCTGATGAAATAGTTGAAGACAGTTGTTTGGGAACCACTCCTGGATAATATCAGTGGTTGACAGCAGTGAAAAATGAGAAAAGTGTCTGATTTTAACTATCAGTGAATAGACATCAGCGGTTGAAACACTGATGTTTGGTCAACAGTGGTCAACAAGGAATATGAAGAAACAAAGGTTGACTTTCAGCAGTGAGTGAATTTTCAATAATCAGATGTTTGAACCAAACAGTGGATATGGACAGACTTTTAAGGATTAATGAAAAATTTCATTTTAGCTATTTTTATGGAAGGATTTTTTATTTTCTGAAAACATTTTAATGCTTTTTATTCATAGATAAACAAGATTTTGCTTGTTAGTCCATGTTAAGCATGCCAATCCTAGAGATCAAGCTTTCAAAGGTGGATGTGTCTGATGCTTTTGTTAGCACATCTGCCAGTTGATCCTTAGTTGGAATGAGACAACCCTCATAATTACATGTAACCGTACGATTTATTAATGTTAATTAAAGTGCTTGATGACTGGGCTGAATTACTTAACTGTTTTCTAAGTACTGCGTCATACTTACATGTGCTTTTTAACATACTAGTATTGTGCAGAAAAATTGACTAAATGATCTTGTATGTTTTCCTGAGTGTTGGGAATTAAAAGTGTTACAAAAAGATACATATAGGACACTATACGGAACAACTTAGCACTTTAACGAAACGGTATCTAACCGAATAACCGGACATATATTGATTTCAACACCAAAAATTAAGACCCAAACGAGACGATCAGAAGAGTTTATCTCAACACGAAAGGCGGAAACAGACGTGTAGAGTTCAATTCAGCTAAAATATCACTTTAAACTGTCCATATATTGATTTCAGATCAAATACAAGCCTATGGACACTTCGTTACACTGACCGGAACCGTTACAAATGAACTAGCACTCAAGGTATTTATAAGAGGAGTGATTTCGTTTGAAAGTGTCAAGATGCATTTCAAACGAAATTACTTTAGTTAATTTCGTTTGAATCGTCACATTACATCTTCAAACGAAATTAGCTCAAATATATGTAAACTCTCTTATTTTCCTCGTATAACGTGCCCTAATCTATCATTCTACAAACAAGACTCGATACAAGACGAAGTCGACAGACGCATGCACCAACATACTCCCCATCGAATGTTGACGAGTCTTTAGTGTCGAGTCTTCGGTTGTCAAACCTTCAATCTTTATCAGTCTACTCATTCTCTCCAGAAATTCTCCATTGTAAGCATCCTCAATCAATCTCTTTTACTTTCTCGTAATCTTCAAGATCTGAATATGGCTCTACTATCTTCAGACTCTCTCTTGATGTCATCAGACTCCCCCTTTCGCTAATCTGGGATCGCAGTCTGGAATTCATTTTCCACAGGTCTTAGATCGAAACATGGCACTCATCTAACTCAGGTATCAGAACCTGACTAACCTGCACACATCTCTACCCAAAAATAAGTTTCACAAATTTAAAATTTTGCAAATTTAGAAACCACTTGCAGGTATCATTCAAAAATGATTTAATCTTTGATAACCATTTGAAAATACAACTTCTTCATACATTCTTTTCCAAACCAGTTCATCAAGTTTAGCACTTGGAATTTTGAAAATCGGCTCTCCAACACAAGTTGTCGAAAATCTTTTTGAATTTTTCAAAAATTTATGCTAAAACACACTAAAATCTTTTTGGATTTTTGAACGAAATGAAATGAAATAAAGAAATATTTACAAACACTATTTTTGTGAGTTCGTGTAAGAGGATCATATCAGTTTATGAGACCAATCACCAACACCATTAAGCTTTAAACATTTTATGTTCTAAACGATTCACATAGATTGATGATATTGTTGTCCACTTAAACTCAATCTAAAAACTTTCGAAATGCTTACCGATACGTTAAGGTATATTAAGATGGCACTAAGTTCTTATGGACCCCACGATCTCAGCATATCCCCTCATCATGCAATACACTGACTCAAGTAATGCCTTTAAACTTTTATCAACTGTGATTTGTGCAAAAACAAAGCAGAATGTTTAAACATTAACAATCAGGTTGATACTTCCGTATACGCAGAGAAAGTCCAATGTTTAAACAAAATAAGAAAATACAACAAATTGAAGTTGTTTAGGCTTTAACCACCAGGTCGATACTTCCATATACGCAGAGGTGATCCAAAGCTTAAACGAAACACCAAAGAAAATAAAGCAGAACGTTTAGGCAATAACATCCAGGTCGATACTCACGTATACGCAAAGGATGTCCAATGCTTAAACAAAATAAAGAAATAAAACAAGTTTAAATCTTTGCAAAATGAAATACACAATCACAGCGACTTTTCAGCAAAGTTGAGAAAGTTCACAAACTTAACCAGTTTTATGTCTTTCGACAATCAGCGACTACTGAGTAGGCACACAATCAAGAAGGACAAAACTAAGTACTATGCTTTTGATCATGTTTCCCACTAGAACTAGGCTTTTCATTTAGGTTTGTATCGTTATCGCAAATCTATTAGTCTAGCGGAGCCTATCGTCACATCTTTAGTGAGACCGTTTATCACATTTTATCATTCCATTTCTTTAGCGTGTCGTGATAGTCCACTGGTGTACTATCATTTCCTCTTTCTTTCCACAAAACTCATTTTTTATTTTATCATGTGTTTGGATTTTTTAAATTTTCAAATGTTTTTGTATTTTCTGAAATTTTCTTGCTCCCCCTAAAATACAAACACATTTAAAGGAAATTTGAAAACAAACTATACAAGTAAAGTGACAACTGATATCGAATCACTTCAATCCGCCATCCACTTGGCATAAACAATCAGAACTCCCCCTTACAACAAACTATTTTCCCATTTATGATTTCAAAACACTTAAGTTTATATTAATCAAAATGTTTTTTTCCGAAAAATTAGTTTTGTTGATTGATCTTAACCATTTGTAGGTTAGGGGTTTGATTCATCATATTGTTTTTCAACCACTTGTAGGAAAATGCAAGTACAACTTAATGTCCTTGATTTACCACTTGCAAATAAAACCTTTTTCAATCTCATGGCTTACCAACCAATACCACATGTAGGTTGAATTCTCAGAATGCCGATTCCTACTCCACACTTACCAACCTGGGAGTTCCGGCAAGTCACACTTCTACAAAAACAATTTTCATAAACAACGAAAGATGCCGATTTATGCTCCACGATTACCAACTTGGGAGCTCCGGCAAGTCAGGATTTCAAGTAAAGAATACAGACACCCAAGCCTGACCAGCTTTAGGTGTAACCTTCTCAACTTCTTTGGGGGAGGTTTGAACACTTCTTTTTGTTTCATAAAATTCTTTCATCCCTTTTACCTTCCCATCAACCATTTTACCAAATATCTTTTTAACATTCCCATTAAACACTTTCTCAACATCAAATTCTTTCTTTTCAAAATTGATTTGAGATTTCGACTTTTCCAACTTTCTTTTTAAAATTTTCAGTTCGCAGTAGTGGAAAGTTTGCATCATCCACAGTCGGAACTGAATTCTTTTCTTTCATAACAACTATTGGCTCCTCTAATTTTGTGGAATCAGATTCATCACCAGAACTATTCCCTGAACCTTTAACCACCCATTTTTTATTTTTTAAAGTTTCTTTTCTTTTTAAAACATTCTTTGAACATTCTCCAACCTCAAATATAGAATTTTCAAAACCATTAAATTTATTGGTTGGAAGTTCAGTTTCCTCAACAATCTTTTCTTTCAGTTTATCAGAAACTCCCTGTTTTGTTTGAATTGTCTTTGGACAATTTCTGGCAATGTGACCAGCTGTTTTACATTGAAAACTTTGAACAATGCTTTTCTACATTTCTTCTTGCTTTTTGGCAAAGAATTCTTTGTTTGTCTCCTTCCAGAATGAACTCTTTTGTTATTTTTCAGCACTTATTCCTGAAACAAAAACAATTTTTGATTTATAAATTTTCTCATTTTTATAATTTTTAGGTGAAATAAAACCCAAACCATTCTTTTTGAAATTACCATTATGGTTTGGTTTCTTTCGATAACCAAAACCAGAACTGTAACCCATTTTCTTGTTTAATCATTGTTGCACTCTTGAGGTGTAAGGACTTGGTTTTTCAGAAAGATTTGCATCCTTTATTTCAGAAATGTTAATTTCTGTTAGTTTGAAAACCTTTTTAATCATTTCTGGTTTAACACCTCTTATTGGAAAAACCTCATAAGAATATAATTTGTCAGAATCTATCAAAGTATATGCTACTTTGACCGGTTTGTCATTCAAATTAAATTTTGATAACAAAAACTCTTTATTATACACCCGTTTGTTCTTTTTGACTGTTGAATTTGACGTTTGGACTCAGACTTTGACTCTGGTTTGGACTCCGACATTGACTCCTCTGTTTCATCCTTATCCAACACCTGATCGACCACCTTTTTTATTAACTCGGACTCATGATCAGTATCGGACGACGTGAACGTGACATCTATAATTTCTGGCAAGTTATCCGACGACTCAGACTCCCACTGTAAATTTGTTACCTTCTCGACTCTTTCAGAATTTGGATTTCGAGGAGAATATCCATTTTCGACCGGGGGTGGACATTTGTTATAGACAACACTTGGTTTCTTACCAGAAATCTTCACTTCATCAACTTCTTTTGTTTCTGAAATCTTTTCTTCAGAAGTCTTTTCTTCTTTAAACGTCTTCAAACTTTCCACTATCGGATAAATCCTGTCAACCACAAAAGTAGAACATGAGTAACTTTTTAATAATTTGTTAACCCTCTCAGTTTCAATTATCTGAGTTTCCAGTTTCAGCTCAAGCTCAGCACACTTTTCAGTGTAATAGTTGACATTGTCAAGCTGTCTCATGTATGCCCCTTTGAGTGTATTCATAGCTACAGCTTGTTCACTATTCGACTCGGTGTACTTATTCATCTCTCTGTTCAAAACATCATATGATTCTTTCAGCCTTTTTATGTTGTGCATCAATTCATTGTTCAGCATTATCAGAGAATCACAATTCATACACTTCTCAACAACCTTGACTACTTCATCATCTGTTTTGATTTCAAATGCTGGAACTTCTTTAACTATTCTCACTTGATCTTCTCCGACAACTTCTTTCTTTTTCTCAACTTCACCATTTAAACGTTTTCTGACTTTTTCTGCCCAATAATCATCAGTATATTCATTGATAACCTGAGCAACAAATCCTTTAGCCAGGAATTCTTTGTCTGGGCAATAATCGTCCCAATTGAAACCTTCTGCCAATTTTTCATCTTCTTGTTCTGCCACAAATACTTTACTATTTGTTGGAATGTATTTATCCCAACTGAAACCATTTCCTTTATCTTGATTAACAAGACATGCTCTCTTTGAATCTTCAATTTCTTTTCTACCATGAGCTGTTTGTGGCTGTTGTTGATGTGACTGTTGAGCAACTTGATGATATAAAGCTTTTCGATAGTAATCATTGTTTCCAAAAGGATTTTGAGCTCCACTTGCTTCACGATTTGTGCACTCCCTCTTGAAATGCCCTTTTTCCCTGCATCGAAAACAAGTAACTTTAGACTTATCAAATCCTAAAGCTGAAACATGTGCATCGCGAAAATCATCTCTGCCCGTAATTTCTTTAAACTTTTCAGCTCGTCTCAGTACACTAGCCATGCACCATTTTATATCCATCAATTCCATCTCTTCAGCATCAATTTGATCGTAATCTTCTTTTGTTAGCATTGGATTTCCGATCCTTCCTGCAACTAAACCTCCATAGGATTCAAGCACAGTTACCAACAAAGACATGTGGCTTTTAGCAACTTCCTTGGTATAATTCTGATCATTTTCAAGGTTTAAAACAATGTTGCATTGAAGTACTTTGCCACTCTTTGTTGTAGAAAAATGTGGATCAAAAGATGGAAATGAAGAAAATCCCATCTTGTTACTAGATCCTTGAGATGGCTTTTCAGAAGATCCCGTTGTATTGAAAGCAGTTTCAACTTTTGGCGAAAACTTGGTTTTGTCATTAACACCACTTTTGTAGTACAAACCGATGTCTTGCTCTCCATCATAATTCTTCATTCTCGCTATCTTTCGTTGCTCCATTTCTTGAGCTTCAAGCTGTTTAATAAAATCACTCAATGTTAGATCATTAAAACCCGGTTTGTTTTTCAACATCATAAGATACGTGCCCCACTCATCATGTGGCAAATCATCAGCTAACTCTTCAATCAAGTCATCTTTATCCTTTCTGATATTCAATCTGTTCATGTTTTTCAATAAATTGCAGTATCTTTCAATGATCTGCTTGGTGCTTTCATTTCTTAAACCTCGGAACAAATCGAATTCCATCTTCATTAACGACTTTTTGTTCTTAAGCATGTCATCACTACCAAGAAACTTTGCTTCTAATTCTGTCCATATCGAATATGCAGTTCCATTATGTTGAAGTAAAATCAAGATGTCTTCTTTAATCGCCTGCTGCAACAAACTAACCATCAACTTCTCATCTTTGTATTTCTTTTTCTCTTTAGCACTCAAATCTCTAACTGGTATTTTCTCTCGATCGCTACCAACTGGTCTAAAATATTGAACTTCAGTATGTTCCCATGCATCTAAATGATAAGCTTCAACCCAGTTACCAAATCGTTCTGCCCATCCACTAAAATCAGCAATATCCAAAAGCTTAGGCGGTTTTTGAGTTGTTCCAGTTTCATTTTCAAGCATCGTGTTCTGTGTAATTGACATCGGACTTGCAAAAGCATTGTAAAAATCGTTGTCCATGGTTTGATTTTCCAATTTTCACAAACAGGCAGCTTCAAACGAAATACCAAAAACAAACAAGATCCCTTTTCAAACGAAATAGCTTTCCTCAAACGAAATCCCTTATTTCTTTTGAAGCTTCAAACGGAATAGCAGTCTTGAAACGAAATTGTAGCTTTCAAATGAAATCCCTCAAATGGAATCAAAATGTCAAACGAGATACCGTATTCAAACGAAATAAGCAGGCTTTTTTCAAACGAAATCAAATAATTTGTGCACAACAAGTTCCTTCAAACGAAATCAAAGTAACTTGTGCACTCTTCAAACGAAATCACATACTTTGTGCACTCTTCAAACGAAATTACCCAATATTTCAATTTGAATTTGGTCCAATTGGTCAAGCAAATGGTTGATTTTAGTTCTGAAACTTTGTAGGGTTTGTTAAAACAACATTACGCACATGATATGTGAAAATCAGACGTTTTTAACCGTGGAAACTTGTTTAATTTTGAAAAGAAGGTGTAGAAGTCAGAAAATGAAGCTGAATTGGTATGATCTCTTCCTCCTGAGCTCTGATACCACTTGTAGGATCGTTTTCAGAAGCGAACGAGTCGATCAGAAGAGTTTATCTCAACACGAAAGGCGAAAACAGGCGTGTAGAGTTCAATTAAGCTAAAATATCACTTTAAGCTGTCCATATATTGATTTCAGATCAAATACAAGCCTATGGACACTTCGGCAGCACTTCGTTACACTGACCGAAACCGTTACAAATGAACTAGCACTCAAGGTATTTATAGGAGGAGTGATTTCGTTTGAAAGTGTCAAGATGCATTTCAAACGAAATTACTTTAGTTAATTTCGATTGAATCATCACATGACATCTTCAAACGAAATTAGCATAAATATGTGTAAACTCTCCTATTTTCCTCGTATAACATGCCCTAATCTATCATTCTACAAACAAGACTCGATATAAGACGAAGTCGACAGACGCATGCACCAACAATTACCCGGAACACTAAATATTGCAAGAAACGTTAATTTTATTTTTCTGAGCTAGTTATGGTTCCCGAACACTTAAACACATTTCAAAATACATGGTATACACTAAACGTTAGATCTTGCACTTTAACCTTCCACTAATTGATTTATTTAACAAGTAACTTTCATTTAACCCCCCCCCCCATGTGCAACCGTCCCCAAGGGACCCCACGAAGATCACCTCCATACTACTAGATCTTATTCCATATCTTCTTGAGATCTTGCTTGATTTACTTGCAATAATATTAGATTGAAATCTTTATAAGTATGGAGTGAGATTACAAGATCATATCTTCACTAGATTCACACTCAACTCCCTCACTCTCCTCTCTCCCTCTCGGCCTCATTATAACCGCCACCACCACCACCACCATATCACCACCACATTCATCCATTTCTAAGCTTCATTCAAAGTGTTAGAAGGAGGATCAAAGGAGCTTGAAGTTGTAGATCATCAAGGAGCTTCATTACATGCTTTCATCATCCATTTTCACGATCTTTTTCACTAGAGATCTTCCCTAGCTTTAAGCTAGTAGTAAGTTCTTGATTTACTCTTGCTTAATTCCATTTTTGAGTAGTTAAAAGTTGTAGTATGTTAAGTATATCAAGAACACTAAGGAACAAGAATTAAAAACATGAACATAAAGCATCACATAACGTTTACATAAAGATGTAATACGATGATTATGTGCTGATTAGGGTTACACGATATGAATGACTTATAACCTGATGTAAGTGTGTATGAGAGTCGTTGTTGTTCGCTAAACATGTTAACGGAATCAATCGAGCACGCGTTAGAAAGTTAAGAACTGAAAACAGGAAGCTGGTTGGTATTTACAGCCAACTTCAGTTGGCTGTAACCAGATCATAACTTAACGAAAACTTGATTTTCTTGAGTCTATAATGTGTTATTTCGAAATACGGTTCTAATGGCACTGGAATCATAATTTTTGGACTTCATTTGCTATTTTTAAAGGGGTTGTTTTTCACAGCAGCAAAAGCTGCATTTTTTCTGCAGAAAATATGTGTTATGTTTTTATCATAACTTGAAATCTGTGTAGAATTAGCTCATGAAATTTGTACTGTAGATGACCACTGATGTCTTCGTAATGCTCCAATAAGAACTTCATCAATCGGACTTACGATGAATTTTAAATAAATTATTATGTGGACTGCAGTCAGAAAGTGATGAATCTGATTGCAGTCCGGTAAATGATTTTTTTATAAAATATTGGTAATGAATTGGATCCCGAGATTTTTACACAATAGTATTTGGATCGTTAAAGACCTTCTATAAGAAGTTGGGAATTTTTGGAACAGGTTAACTATTTTATTAAAATTCCTGAAAACAGCCCTGTTTTGAATGTAAAAGCTGAAACGACATAAGTAGTAATTTGTGTGTCTAAATGTCGGGTAGGTTATCTAAGAATGATCTAACATGTTATATGAAAGTGTTATGTGCAATGTCGTATGTTTGCTTACGAACGGGAATAGATGGGAAGTTTATATGGACATGAACCGTTAAAGTGATGCATGTTAAGTGATAGATGCGTGTAGGAACTTCGTGCTTATTTGAAGTCACTAATAAACTAAGTGGTAATCATACTAGGATGTGAATGACCGACCTTGACTGTTAGCTATTTTTGAGAGTCTAACCGAGCAACCAAAGGTGAGTTCACACTCCTTCTAAGGCATGGGATTACCGGTGATTGGGAATGGGTTAAAGAACTAAAACGGAGCCTGCATATCCTCCTTAGGTAGGATATGTACCGCCATTCTCCATGGGTAGGATGCCAATATTAAAAGAACTAAAATGGAACCTGCATATCCTCCTTGGGTAGGATATGTACCGCCATCCTCCATAGGTAGTATGCCAATATTAATCCTGCGTATTCTCCGTGGGTAGAATACGTACGTTCGTCCTCCTTGGGTAGGACAACAACCTTAAAACTTACTAGACAAAACTCTATCATTAAGTCCCTCATTTTCTATCGACTTAATCGCCGAGGCCAATGGCGAGCGGGTCATTAGTTAATAGCGCTATTAGGTTTAACAAACCTCACACCGTGCCGTTCGAACGAGCGTGTACTAATGGACTATGGCAAGCTGTCAATGATGATAGAACATTGACGTAGGGCACAACTATTGTTCGTCAGTTGTCGATATGGTAATGGTCTAGTGGTTCACATAGGGAAGCCCCCACGGGTCATGGTTTGGGAAAAAAGGAATTGGTTAATCATATTTTCAACTATGGGGTAACCACCACGGCAAGTAAGCCAGCTAAAGACAAACCATGTTTCGAAAACAACTTAAAACAAACACCCAACTGTGAACTCGCTCAACTTTATTGTTGACTCGTTGTTACATGCCTTACAGGTCGTTAGATGCTTATGGAGCTTCCACGAGGAGGAGGTCGTTGTGGGATATGGATTGTTATGTTCTGTGCTTAACATTTGAACTTTATGTACTTATTGAACTTATGTTTTGGTTCTACGTCTTATGCTTCCACTGTTAACTTAAAGTTGGTTACTTTCTTTTGGTCACTAATTGTATTACGGTTGGTTTTATTTTCTTAATTACTTTGTTCAATATGATTGGTGGCTCGATCCTAGTCGCGTCACGCCTCCAAGCGGTGATACTCCACATGGTGGATTTTGGGGGTGTGACATGGAACATGATGCAGAGAAATCAAAACTTTTTCATAGTAATCCCTCACAAAGTGATGTCTGATGTCAATGTGCTTGGTGGTTGAATGAGATACTGGATTTTTGATGACATTTTCAGCTGCTTGACTATCCAACATGAGAGGTGTCTTTAAAGGAGTTATACCAAAATCCAGTAGTTGATTTTGAAGCCACAAAGTTGGGATGTACAGTTTGCAGTAGCAATGTATTCTACTTCAGGAGTGGATGTAGAAACAGCTGCTTGCCGAAGCTTAACATTCCCATTAGCAAGGTACCAGATACCAAGTGTGGGAGCACTTTTTATGTATCTGGATATCCTTTTCACAGCAATGTGGTTAGACTTCCTAGGTGCAGATTGGGATCTTGCACAAACACACATGTTGCAAACATGATTTCTGGCCTAGATACAGTTAGGTACAATAAAGACCCAATCATGCTTCTATATAGTGTTTGATCATCCAAATCATCCTTTTCATCAGACATGACCAGCTTTGTGGTTGCCATGGGTTTACTACATGGTTTACAATCATTCATCTCAAATTTGTTTAAAAGTTCTTTTACATATTTGCTTTGATGAATGAAAGTGGCATTTTGCAGTTGCTTAACTTGGAGACCAAGAAAGCATTGTAGTTAACCCATTTCAAACTCAGCTGTCAAGAGTTGTCTAAACTCTTCACACATTGCATTGCATGTGCTTCCAAATATGATGTCATCCACATAAATCTGGACAATCATCAAGTCTTTTCCTCTCCATTTTAAAAATAAGGTTTTGTCAATTTTACCTCTTATGATATCATCCACATAAATCTAGGTGCTTGTTTCAAGCCATACATAGCTTTGTTTAGCTTATAGACATGATCTGGATTAAATGGATCCTCAAAACCAGGAGGTTGTCAAACATATACGTCTTCTTGAATCTTACCGTAGAGGAAAGCACATTTGATAACCATTTAAAACACCTTGATGTTGTGGTTGACAGTAAAGGCTAAGAACAGTTTGATAGCTTCTAATCTTACTGCAGGGGAAAAAGTTTCATCATAATCAATGCCCTCTTCTTGTCTAAAGCCTTGAACCACAAGCCTAACTTTGTTCTTGACAACAATGCCCCTTTCATCAGCTTTGTTTTTAAAGATGCACTTTGTGTCAATTGGACTTACACCCTCTGGCAGTGGTACAAGTTCCCATACTTGTTGTCTCTTAAACTGTTGGAGCTCTTCTTGAATAGTTTCTACCCAACTGTTGTCTTTCAGTGCCACTTAGTACTTGACTGGTTGATGGAGTGATAGAAAGCCAACAAAAAGACAAATGTTTTGGGATTGGTCTGGTGGATGAGATTTAAGAAACAATGAAAGATGCCGATTCATGCTCCACGATTCCCAACTTGGGAGCTCCGGCAAGTCAGGATTTTAAGTAAAGAATACAGACACCCAAGCCTGACCAGCTTTAGGTGTAACCTTCTCAACTTCTTCAGGGGTTTGAACACTTCGTTTTGTTTCATAAAATTCTTTCTCCCCTTTTACCTTCCCATCAACCATTTTACCAAATATCTTTTTAACATTCCCATTAAACACTTTCTTAACATCAAATTGTTTCTTTTCAGAATAGAATTGATTTGTGATTTCGACTTTTCCAACTTTCTTTTTAAAATTTTCAGCTCGCAGTAGTGGAAAGTTTGCATTATCCACAGTCGGAACTGAATTCTTGTCTTTCATAACAACTATTGGCTCCTCTGATTTTGTGGAATCAGATTTATCACCAGAACTATTCCCTGAACCTTTAACCACCCATTTTTTATTTTTTAAAGTTTCTTTTCTTTTTAAAACATTCTTTGAACATTCTCCAACCTCAAATATTGAATTTTCAAAACCATTAAATTTTCTGGTTGGAAGTTCAGTTTCCTCAACAATCTTTTCTTTCAGTTTATCAGAAACTCCCTGTTTTGTTTGAATTGTTTTTGGACAATTTCTGGCAATGTGACCAGCTGTTTTACAATGAAAACAGGTTCTCGTCTCTATCTACTTTTGAACAATGCTTTTCTTCATTTCTTCTAGCTTTTTGGCAAAGAATTCTTTGTTTGTCTCCTTCCATAATGAACTCTTTTGTTCCTTTTCAGCACTTGTTCCTGAAACAAAAACAGTTTTTGGTTTATAAATTTTCTCATTTTTATAATTTTTCGGTGAAATAAAACCCAAACCATTCTTTTTGAAATTACGGTTATGGTTTGGTTTCTTTCGATAACCATAACCAGAATTGTAACCCATTTCCTTGTTTAATCGTTGTTGCACTCTTGAGGTGTAAGGACTTGGTTTTTCATAAAGATTTGCATCCTTTATTTCAGAAATATTAATTTCTGTTAGTTTGAAAACCTTTTTAATCATTTCTGGTTTAACACCTCTTATTGGAAAAACCTCATCAGAATATAATTTTTCAGAATCTATCAAAGTATATGCTACTTTGACCGGTTCGTCATTCAAATTAAATTTTGATAACAAAAACTCTTTATTATACACCCGTTTGTTCTTTTTGATTGTTGAATTTGACGGTTTGGACTTAGTCTTTGACTCTGGTTTGGACTTCGACATTGACTCCTCTGTTTCATCCTTATCCAACACCTGATCGACCACCTTTTTTATTAACTCGGACTCATGATCAGTATCGGACGACATGAACGTGACATCTATATTTTCTGGCAAGTTATCCGACGACTCAGACTCCCACTGTAAATTTGTTGCCTTTTCGACTCTTTCAGAATTTGGATTTCGAGGAGAATATCCAAAAATCTTCACTTCATCATCTTCTTTTGTTTCTGAAATCTTTTCTTCAGAAGTCTTTTCTTCTTTAAACGTCTTCAAACTTTCCACTATCGGATAAATCCTGTCAACCACAAAAGTAGAACATGAGTAACTTTTTAATAATCTGTTAACTCTCTCAGTTTCAATTCTCTAAGTTTCTAGTTTCAGCTCAAGCTCAGCACACTTTTCAGTGTAATAGTTGACATTGTCAAGCTGTCTCATGTATGCCCCGTTGAGTGTATTCCTAGCTACAGCTTGTTCACTATTCGACTCGGGGTACTTATTCATCTCTCTGTTCAAAACATCATATGATTCTTTCAGCCTTTTTATGTTGTGCAGCAATTCATTGTTCTGCATTATCAGAGAGTCACAATTCATACACTTCTCAACAACCTTGACTACTTCATCATCTGTTTTGATTTCAAATGCTGGAACTTCTTTAACTACTCTTACTTGAACTTCTCCGACAACTTCTTTCTTTTTCTCAACTTCACCATTTAAACGTTTTCTGCCCAATAATCATCAGTATAATCATTGATAACCTGAGCCATAAATCCTTTAGCCAGGAATTCTTTATCTGGGCAATAATCGTCCCAACTGAAACCTTCTGCCAATTTTTCATCTTCTTGTTCTGTCACACATATTTTACTATTTGTTGGAATGTATTTATCCCAACTGAAACCATTTCCTTTATCTTGATTAACAAGACATGCTCTCTTTGAATCTTCAATTTCTTTTCTACCATGAGTTGTTTGTGGCTGTTGTTGATGTGACTGTTGAGCAACGTGATGATATAAAGCTTTTCGATAGTAATCATTGTTTCCAAAAGGATTTTGAGCTCCACTTGCTTTACGATTTGTGCACTCCCTCTTGAAATGCCCTTTTTCCCTGCATCGAAAACAAGTAACTTTAGGCTTATCAAATCCAAAAGCTGAAACATGTGCATCGCGAAAATCATCTCTGCCTGTAATTTCTTTAAACTTTTCAGCTCGTCTCAGTACACTAGCCATGCACCATTTTATATCCATCAATTCCATCTCTTCAGCATCAATTTGATCATAATCTTCTTTTGTTAGCATTGGATTTCTGATCCTTCCTACAACTAAACCTCCATAGGATTCAAGCACAGTTACCAACAAAGACATGTGGCTTTTAGCAACTTCCTCGGTATAATTCTGATCATTTTCAAGGTTTAAAGCAATGTTGCATTGAAGTACTTTGCCACTCTTTATTGTAGAAAAATGTGGATCAAAAGATGGAAATGAAGAAAATCCCATCTTGTTACTTGATCCTTGAGATGGCTTTTCAGAAGATCCCGTTGTATTGAAAGCAGTTTCAACTTTTGGCGAAAACTTGGTTTTGTCATTAACACCACTTTTGTAGTACAAACGAATCTCTTGCTCTCCATCATAATTCTTCATTCTCGCTATCTTTCGTTGCTCCATTTCTTGAGTTCAAGCTGTTTAATAAAATCACTCAATGTTAGATCATTAAAACCCGATTTGTTTTTCAACATCATAAGATACATGCCCCACTCATCATGTGGCAACGCATCAGCTAACTTTTCAATCAACTCATCTTTATCCTTTCTGATACTCAATCTGTTCATGTTTTTCAATAAATTGCAGTATCTTCAATTATCTTCTTGGTGCTTTCATTTCTTAAACCTCGGAACAAATCGAATTCCTTCTTCATTAACGACTTTTTGTTCTTAAGCATGTCATCACTACCAAGAAACTTTGCTTCTAATTCTGTCCATATCGAATATGCAGTTCCATTATGTTGAAGTAAAATCAAGATGTCTTCTTTAATCGCCTGCTGCAACAAACTAACCATCAACTTCTCATCTTTGTATTTCTTTTTCTCTTCAGCACTCAAATCTCTAACTGGTATTTTCTCTCGATCGCTACCAACTGGTCTAAAATATTGAACTTCACTATGTTCCCATGCATCTAACTGATAAGCTTCAACAGAGTTACCAAATCGTTCTGCCCATCCACTAAAATCAGCAATATCCAAAAGCTTAGGAGGTTTTTGAGTTGTTCCAGTTTCATTTTCAAGCATCGTGTTCTGTGTAATTGATATCGGACTAGCAAAAGCATTGTAAAAAATCGTTGTCCATGGTTTGATTTTCAAATGTTCACAAACAGGCAGCTTCAAACGAAATACCAAAAACAAACAAGATCCCTTTTCAAACGAAATAGCTTTCCTCAAACGAAATCCCTTATTTCCTTTGGAGCTTCAAACGAAATAGCAGTCTTGAAACGAAATTGTAGCTTTCAAATGAAATCCCTCAAACGGAATCACAATTTCAAACGAGATACCGTATTCAAACGAAATAAGCAGGCTTTTTTCAAACGAAATCAAATAATTTGTGCACTCTTCAAACGAAATCAACAAGTTCCTTCAAACGAAATCAAAGTAACTTGTGCACTCTTCAAACAAAATCACATAATTTCTGCACTCTTCAAACGAAATTACCCAATATTTCAATATGAATTTGGTCCAATTGGTCAAGCAAATGGTTGATTTTAGTTCTGAAACTTTGTAGGGTTTGTTAAAACAACATTACGCACATGATATGTGAAAATCAGATGTTTTTTAACCGTGGAAACTTGTTTAATTTTGAAAAGAAGGTGTAGAAGTCAGAAAATGAAGCTGAATTGGTATGAACTCTTCCTCCTGAGCTCCGATACCACTTGTAGGATCGTTTTCGGACCCGAACGAGTCGATCAGAAGAGTTTATCTCAACACGAAAGGCGGAAACAGGCGTGTAGAGTTCAATTCAGCTAAAATATCACTTTAAACTGTCCATATATTGATTTCAGATTAAATACAAGCCTATGGACACTTCGGCAGCACTTCGTTACACTGACCGGAGCCGTTACAAATGAACTAGCACTCAAGGTATTTATAGGAGGAGTGATTTCGTTTGAAAGTGTCAAGATGTATTTCAAACGAAATTACTTTAGTTAATTTCGTTTGAATCATCACATGACATCTTCAAATGAAATTAGCTCAAATATATGTAAACTCTCCTATTTTACTCGTATAACGTTCCCTAATCTATCATTCTACAAACAAGACTCGATACAAGACGAAGTCGACAGACACATGAACCAACAATTACCCGGAACACTAAATATTGCAAGACACATTATTTTTATTTTTCTGAGCTAGTTATGGTTCCCGAACACTTAAACACATTTCAAAATACATGGTATACACTAAGCATTAGATCTTGCACTTTAACCTTCCACTAATTGATTTATTTACCAAGTAACTTTCATTTAACCCCCCCCCCCCCATGTGCAACCGTCCCCAAGGGACCCCACCAAGATCACCTCCATACTACTAGATCTTATTCCATATCTTCTTGAGATCTTGCTTGATTTACTTGCAATAATATTAGATTGAAATCTTTATAAGTATGGAGTGAGATTACAATAATATTAGATTGAAATCTTTATAAGTATAGAGTGAGATTACAAGATCATATCTTCACTAGATTCACACTCAACTCCCTCACACTCCTCTCTCCCTCTCGGCCTCATTATAACCGCCACCACCACCACCATATCATCACCACATTCATCCATTTCTAAGCTTTATTCAAAGTGTAAGAAGGAGGATCAAAGGAGCTTGAAGTTGTAGATCATCAAGGAGCTTCATTACTTGCTTTCATCATCCATTTTCATGATCTTTTTCACTAGAGATCTTCCTTAGCTTTAAGCTAGTAGTAAGTTCTTGATTTACTCTTGCTTAATTCCATTTTTGAGAAGTTAAAAGTTGCAGTATGTTAAGTATATCAAGAACACTAAGGAACAAGAACTAAAAACATGAACATAAAGCATTACATAAGGTTTACATAAAGATGTAATACGATGATTATGTGCTGATTAGGGTTACACGATATGAATGACTTATAATCTGCTGTAAGTGTGTATGAGAGTCGTTGTTGTTCGCTAAACATGTTAACGAAATCAATCGAGCACGCGTTAGAAAGTTAAGAACTGGAAACAGGAACCTGGTTGGTGTTTACAGCCAACTTTAGTTGGCTGTAACCAGATCATAACTTAACGAAAACTTGATTTTCTTGAGTCTATAATGTGTTATTTCGAAATACGGTTCTAATGGAACTGGAATCATAATTTTTGGACTTCGTTTTCTATTTTTAAAGGGGTTGTTTTTCACAGCAGCAAAAGTTGCATTTTTTCTGCAGAAAATATGTGTTATGTTTTTCATCATAACTTGAAATCTGTGTAGAATTATCTCATGAAATTTGTACTGTAGATGACCACTGATGTCGTTGTAATGCTCCAACTGGAAGTTCATCAATCGGACTTACGATGAATTTTAAGACCTTCTGTAAAAAGTTGGGAATTTTTGGAACAGGTTAACTATTTTATTAAAATTCCCGAAAACAACCCAGTTTTGAATGTAAAAGTTGAAACGACCTAAGTAGTAATTTGTGTGTCTAAATGTCGGGTAGGTTATCTGAGAATGATCTAACATGTTATATGAAAGTGTTATGTGCAATGTCGTATGTTTGCTTATGAACAGGAATAGATAGGAAGTTTATATGGGCATGAACCGTTAAAGTGATGCATGTTATGTGATAGATGCGTGTAGGAACTTCGTGCTTATTTGAAGTCACCAATAAACTAAGTGGTAATCATACTAGGATGTGATTGACCGACCTTGACTGTTAGCTATTTTTGAGAGTCTACCCGAGCAACCAAAGATGAGTTCACACTCCTTCTAAGGCATGGGATTCCCGGTGGTTGGGAATGGGTTAAAGAACTAAAACGGAGCCTGCATATCCTCCTTAGGTAGGATATGTACCGCCATCCTCCATGGGTAGGATGCCAATATTAAAAGAACTAAAACGGAACCTGCATATCCTCCTTGGGTAGGATATGTACCGCCATCCTCCATAGGTAGGATGCCAATATTAATCCTGCGTATTATCCGTGGGTAGAATACGTACATTCGTCCCCCTTGGGTAGGACAACAACCTTAAAACTTACTAGACAAAACTCTATCATTAAGTCCCTCATTTTCTATCGACTTAATCGCCGAGGCCAATGGCGAGCGGGTCATTAGTTAATAGCGCTATTAGGTTTAATAAACCTCACACCGTGCCATTCGGATGGGCGTGTACTAATGGACTATGCCAAACTGTCAATGATGATAGAACATTGACGTATTGCACAACTATTGTTCGTCAGTTGTCGATATGGTAATGGTCTAGTGGTTCACATGGGGAAGCCCCCACGGGTCATGGTTTGGGAAAAAAGGAATTGGTTAATCATATTTACAACTATGGGGTAACCCCCACGGCAAGTAAGCCAGCTAAAGACAAACCACGTTTCGAAAACAACTTAAAACAAACACCCAACTGTGAACTCACTCAACTTTATTGTTGACTCGTTGTTACATGCCTTACAGGTCGTTAGATGCTTATGGAGCTTGCACGAGGAGGAGGTCGTTGTGGGATATGGACTGTTATGTTCTGTGCTTAACATTTGAACTTTATGTACTTATTGAACTTATGTTTTGGTTCTACGTCTTATGCTTCCACTGTTAACTTAAAGTTGGTTACTTTCTTTTGGTTACTAATTGTATTGCGTTTGGTTTTATTTACTTAATTACGTTGTTCAATATGATTGGTGGCTCGATCCTGGTCGCGTCACGCCTCCAAGCGGTGATACTCCGCATGGTGGATTTTGGGGGTGTGACATGGAACATGATGCAGAGAAATCAAAACTTTTTCATAGCAATCCCTCACAAAGTGATGTCTGATGTCAATGTGCTTGGTGGTTGAATGAGATACTGGATTTTTGATGACATTTTCAGCTGCTTGACTATCCAACATGAGAGGTGTCTTTAAAGCAGTTATACCAAAATCCAGCTGTTGATTTTGAAGCCACAACAGTTGGGATGTACAGTTTGCAGCAGCAATGTATTCTACTTCAGGAGTGGATGTAGAAACAGTTGCTTGCTTTTTGCTTTGCCAAGACACTAAGCAATCACCTAGGAATTGGCACCCTCCTGATGTAGACCTCCTGGTTGTATTGCATCCAGCAAAATCATTGTTTGAAAAACCTAGAAGCTTAACATTCCCATTAGCAAGGTACCAGATACCAAGTGTGGGAGCACTTTTTATGTATCTGGATATCCTTTTCACAGCAATGTGGTTAGACTTCCTAGGTGCAGATTGGGATCTTGCACAAACACACATGTTGCAAACATGATTTCTGGCCTAGATACAGTTAGGTACAATAAAGACCCAATCATGCTTCTATATAGTGTTTGATCATCCAAATCATCCTTTTCATCAGACATGACCAGCTTTGTGGTTGCCATGGGTTTACTACATGGTTTACAATCATTCATCTCAAATTTATTTAAAAGTTCTTTTACATATTTGCTTTGATGAATGAAAGTGGCATTTTGCAGTTGCTTAACTTGGAGACCAAGAAAGCATTGTAGTTCACCCATTTCAAACTCAGCTGTCATGAGTTGTCTAAACTCTTCACACATTGCATTGCATGTGCTTCCAAATATGATGTCATCCACATAGATCTGGACAATCATCAATTCTTTTCCTCTCCATTTAAAAAAAAAGGTTTTGTCAATTTTACCTCTTATGATGTCATCCACATAAATCTATGTGCTTGTTTCAAGCCATACATAGCTTTGTTTAGCTTATAGACATGATCTGGATTAAATGGATCCTCAAAACCAGGAGGTTGTCAAACATATACGTCTTCTTGAATCTTACCGTAGAGGAATGCACATTTGATAACCATTTAAAACACCTTGATGTTGTGGTTGACAGTAAAGGCTAAGAACAGTTTGATAGCTTCTAATCTTACTACAGGGGAAAAAGTTTCATCATAATCAATGCCCTCTTCTTGTCTAAAGCCTTGAACCACAAGCCTAACTTTGTTCTTGACAACAATGCCCCTTTCATCAGTTTTGTTTTTAAAGATGCACTTTGTGTCAATTGGACTTACACCCTCTGGCAGTGGTACAAGTTCCCATACTTGTTGTCTCTTAAACTGTTGGAGCTCTTCTTGAATAGTTTCTACCCAACTGTTGTCTTTCACTGCCTCTTAGTACTTCACTGGTTGATGGAGTGATAGAAAGCCAACAAAAAGACAAATGTTTTGGGATTGGTCTGGTGGATGAGATTTAAGAAAGATCAGATCTCCTTAGTATGGAACAATGGCATTTAATGGTAAAGGCTGCAGATGTGAATCATCTAAGCTAACATCTGATGGTGACTTTGATGATCCAACATCTGTTTGAAATGTAGGTGGAATAGGAGGAATGGGTGTGGCACAAAGTTGATTTTTATTCACTGTTGAAGGATTTTTATCAACAGTGGTTGGGGATGATGTGATGACAGAGGTTGAAGGGCTACTTTGGTCAACAACTGTTGATGCAGCAGTGGATGAGCTTTGACAGCTGTTTTGAACATCTGCTGCTCTGGTGGTGGATGTGATTTTATATTGTGAACACCTGCAGGGTTAGTCTTGACAGACACATTTCAAATGTAAATTTATCAAGATCAAACAGTTCAGCAGGGTTTGTAGGGATTTTCAGTGAAGAAAGTTCATTGAACTTTACATTCAAAGTCTCTTCCACACACCTAGTCCTTGTGTTAAACACTCTATAGGCCTTGGCAGTGGTTGAGTATCGCAAATGATAACCACAATCTACTTAAGCTGCAAATTTTGAAATTGAATCTTTTATGTTTAAAATGAAGCATGGGCAGCCAAATACTTTAAAGTATGAGATCAGTGGTTTGATTTTGAACAGAGTTTCATAGGCAGTCTTATGATGCCTGGGGTTTATTAAAACTCTGTTCTACACATAACAAGCAGTGTTTACAGCCTCTGCTCAAAAAGTTAAGGGTATACCTGAGTCTGCAACCATTTTTCTGGCAGCTTTAATCAAAGTTTTTTTTTTCCTTTCAACCACCCCATTTTGTTATGGTGTTCTTGGGATGTTGTACTGCCTTACAATCCCTTTTGACACACATAAATCATCCAACTCCTTATTGCTGAACTGTGTTCCATTGTCACTTCCAAAGATATTTACTGGGAGATCAAATTGCTTTTCAACCCGTTTGACAAGTCTTGCAAAATACCTGCAGTCTCATCTTTAGAATGTAAAAAGTAAGTCCATGTAAACCTACAAAAATCATCTAGAATAACCAAACAGTATCTTTTCTTTTTCAAACTCATGATTTTTACTGGGCCAAACAAATCCACGTTCAACATTTGCAAACACTTGGTTGTTTTACACTTTTCAATGGACTTGTATGAGCTTTTATGTTGTTTACCTTTTAGACATGAAACACAATTCTCAGAACAAGTAAACATTTTTTTATGGAAGACCTCTTACAAGGTCTTGTTTGATAGAGTAATGATTGTCTTGAGATTTGTGTGCCCAAGTCTACTGTGCCATAATTCTGTCTCTTTGTTAGAGGCAGCTAAGAACGTACAAGCATCGGTCATTGGGCTCTCTTTTGACAAATCAACAACATACAAATTGCCATTCCTTTGAGCAACAAGTTGTGTTTTTCCTTTGGCTATTATTTCTTCAATCTTTTTTCACCATTTAGGTTCCAACAATCTTGCAACTCTCCTTAGTAAAGAATGACCCATAGCCTTTGTCACTCATTTGTGAGACACTAAGGAGGTTGAACTATTGTCAATAAGGTTCTCATTTTCAGACTTGATTTTTCCTGATTGAACTGTTCCAGACCCTAACAGCTTTCCCCTTGAATTGTTACCAAAAGATATATCACCCCCTCCATGATTTTTGAATTCTTTGAGTAGGGCTCTACATCCAGTGATGTGCCTGGAGCCTCCACTATCTACATACCAAAGACTATCTAAGCATGCAAAAGCTCCCTTCACATCAAGTAAACAATTAGTTAAGGAGGGTCTCCAAAGCCAATAAGGCTTTGGATGGGGTCACAACAGAGTCAGTATCAAGTCCAGGAACTTAGGTATGGAGGTTGACCTTTTCTTCTTTGGAATTGGTTTGCAGGGGGTGCATCTGTCACTTGAACATCCCTGGGAGCAGAGTTTTTTGTTCAACTGTTTTGTAACAGCTGCTTGGACAGACACAAATGGTTGTTGTTTCTAGATGGATGAATTTGGTGCAGGTTCAATTTTGCTTGTTTTGTTAATGTCATAAGCTTTTAAGTGAAAACAATCCTTTGTGGAATGATTTTTCTTTTCACATAAGTCACAAAACCGAATTTTAACTTTTTCTCTTTTCTTCCTCTTTTTAACTTTCTTTGCAACAGAGTTTTGAACTACTGTTGGGATGTCTTTGAGAGGAATGATCTTAGCCCTAGGTCCTTTCACACCCTCAACTGTGGAAAAATCCGTTGGTTTGAAATTCTCAAGGATGTCACACTCATCTGACCAGGTGGGTTTGAATTGATATTTTTCAATCTCCTCAAAGGTTGATAACCCCTCTAGTTTTTGCAAAATGATTTTGGTACCATTTTTATCAGTGATTTTAACTTCTTGACCATCCTTGTTTGTTGGTATAAACTCAACTAAATTAGAATCATTTACAACATTGTTTTTAGTTTGGTCATTTCTCCTGAAACCTATGCCAAACTTTACATTGTTTTTCATAAGTGATTTGGGTGGATTCCAACTCTTTTTACAAGCTTGATATTTCTCTATCATGGCTTGGAGTTGGTCCTTGGTTATGTTGTGTTCATGTTTAAGACTGTAGATTTCATTATCCTTTTCATACAATTTTTTTCCAGTTCTTTAATAGACTTTTCAAATTGTACTTCATCTTTCAAAATTTTATCTCTAAGGTTTTCATTCACCTCTTTAACATTTGCAAATGCTATGATGCATTTGTCTGAACATAGGTTTTTCAAGACTTGAGGGGATACCTTAGATGCAGCCATCATGGCACAGTCATAGACATTCTCACAAGCACTGGTGTCCTTCTCCACTTCATCAACACACCATGGGTTAGCAAAAGTTTCTAATAGTGGTTTAGGTTCCTTCTCTAACAGCTGTTCACCAACAACAGCAGTAACCACTGCTTCAGCAACTTCATCGACTATTTCAGCACTGGATTCCATTACTTCAGTTTCCAGCCATTCTAGAATTGACTCTAATGCTGCAAAACAAAATTCATCACAAGGAGCATCATTCTTAGCAAATAGAGCAAAATTTTCATCAGATAAATCATCAGGCATGCTACTCCAATCAACAAAGCCTTGGGTAAAGAAGCTTTGCTGACTGGCCTCTGCTGGAGTAGTTGTTTGTGCGACATGTTGTGGTGCATGTTGTTGCCCTTGAACCGGATAGACTGGGGCTTGGACATACTGTATTTGTGGAACAGGGGTTTGAACATATTGCACTGGTACAGTTGTTACAGGGTGTGCATAATGAGAAGTGTTTACATGAGCAGCAGGGGTATATTGGGAATAGTGCACAATGTTATGTGTGTTTTGAGGTCTAGGGCTAGGATGTGTAATGATTGGTCCATTTTTACTTCTACATTCTCTAGCAAAGTGTCCATGCATGTTACACTTGTAGCACTTAATTTTTGATTTATCCAACCCCACTTTTAGATTTCCATGTAACCCTTGAAATTTTCTTCCTGTTCTCTTATAAAACTTGCTGGTTCTTACACTCAGCAGTGCTAGTTGGTGCAAAATGTCCATTTCCTCCAGATCAGTGGGATCAAAGTGTTGGAGGTCATTGAGCTTAGAGGAAAAGTTGTTAGATTTCTGGTTTTCCCCACGTGCTGTAAAATCATAGTAGGGTGAGTAAGATTCAGAGTTGTTAAAAGCTCCACCAGCAGTTATGTCAATGTAATGATCATAACTCTGATCCTTACAACCACTAGATTCTTCTTGACCCAGAAGTGCTATGTTACCAAAGGTGTAATCATCAGCAACCTTCCTAGATTCCTATAACTTCTTTTTCTTTTTCAACTCGCTCTCATAGGTGAGGAGTCAACCATGAAGTTGGGTTAAACTTAGATCTTTTAAACCCACAGAATTTCTTGTTACAAAAGCTATAGTATCCTATTTGTCTGGTAATGTGTCACACCCCAACCGATGGCTTAAACATGGAGGCGCGACACTACGCGAAACAGATTGTCCAGGAGGATCCATAACAACTATAATTACCGGATATATAACGTTACGTCCCATACCATAACATATCAAATAAAAACAGTTATTACCGAAACAGTGTAAAGGTGAGTATACAAGTTTAATAGTATAATAGTAGCAAAAGCGATTTACGCATAACCAGCATGTAGCACGTAGAAAGGTGAAGCAAGTAAGATATCGACAATGAAATATGCACAGACGTGACTGCGACTTGCAGAATGCGAAACACATATCACCACTGTGACACGTGAAGAAAAGCCCTTAACAACCACTCTCCACGACAGGTGCTGAGTCTAAACTATAGTACTACCGTTGCTAAGGTGTCAGGCTACAATCACTGTGTAAACATAACATACCAGCATTCATCGAATAACACGTATAACATGCAGAGCGGTTAGCGTATAAAAGAAATTGCGTTGTGTATCGATGTGATTTTATATAAGTAACGTATGTAACAACCAAAAGTCCATTAAGCAAAAAAGGATCGAGTATACTCACTGAGCGTTGATAGTGCTAAACACAATCTGTATTGGATTTAAGGGTGCGCATAGAGCTAGCCTGATCAGATAACGACAGTATAAGCGTTGAACAATGCGTAAAACGACGTGTCGGAGTGATGTGAGATGGAAAGTGATCCGATCGGATGACCGTCAGATGGATGGTTATCTGGACGGATTGCCATTCGGTCGGATGGCCCTTCGTTTGGAACTGATATTCTTGAAGTTTTGTTAAATTGTTTACGTGTTTGAAACCACAAGTCACCTGGACAAATAGTCATTCGATCAGATGGTGATCCGATCGGACGGTTATCTGATTGGGCAACTTGTTTGTTTGAAAACTTTCGAAGTCAGCTTTAGAAAGTTTACAGTTTGACAGAGACGACATGACGACTTGTTTAAACAACAGAAATCTCATCAAGTCCAACTCATTCGCTCGGATGGGAATCACCCCGTTCGATCTGAACTAACTGTTCGTGACGGAATTTCATGTTCACCCGTGAGTCGGTCGTCTTGTTCTGTAGAATCCATTCTCAGACCGGTTCTCCACTAAGGATGAGTAGAGAGCCTGAATGAGTCCGGATTCTAACGTCTTTTGAATAAAAAGTTCAGGATATTGAAGAAAAGTTTGAAACACTTGAAAAAAATGTTTAGATTTAGGTGAAATCAATGTTTAAACATTGTAGAAATCCTTTAGATCTGAGTTGTTCTTGGTGGAATGAGATCACACTTTGGTGTTCTTGAAAACCCATGATGACGTCACTCAATAACAGCCCAAATCAGGTGGATTTCATGGTTAAAATTTGTGATTTGTTGGTGAAATCGATGGTAATATGTGTGTAGATGATAGAAGTACAAGATTTGGAGTGAAAACTTACAAGAATCGCGAGGAATCGAGAGAAAAGTGGCTGAGAGCGTTCTGGTCAGAGGGGAGTTGTCACATCCATGAACAGTGATGTGATAGGTGGGGTATTTATAGGGAAAGGAGGAGAAAGGTGGTGTAGTGTTTGGGTCGGATGGCCTTTCGATCGAATGGCTATCTGATCGGATGGTCATCCTGTCGGATGACCATTCGACCGAAGGGTCATTCGATCGGATGGCTAGTGTGAGTTGGTTTTCGACTTTTTGTTTCGTCTGTTGTGCGTTGCGTTGCGTTGCGTTTTGAGTAAGCAATGCGATAGTATTATACCTTAGTTACATAATTAACATAACCAACCTAATAATCATAATAGTAACTTGTATTTCGGGTTGCGATGCGATGCGATAGAGTTGCGATTGCATTTGCGTTGAACATCCCACAATATATATATATATATATATATATATATATATATATATATATATAAGCACACACAAGTAAAGCACATAATAACACACACCTAAAACAATATCCATAACCTGCGATTCGAGTGGCGATGCGATAGTGATGAGATAGCATTAAGTAGATTAGCGTTTAATTGTGTTTATCGCATTCTTACTTCACATAATACAAATCGTAAAACAAAATAGCGGTAACTAACATACATCCGTTATCGGGGTTCGAGAGTACAAGCAATAATCAAGCAAGAAATGTCAGAGATTAGTAATCTTTTATTTCTTTGACTTTGACTTTGACTTGTACATTGACTTCAAAAAGTCGGGTTGTTACATAATGACCTTAGAACCCTACTATTTAAAGTGGACTTTGCAAATTCAACATTAACCAGTTTAAGTTCACTAGTGAGACAGCTAAATCTTTCAAACTGTTGGGTTAGAGACTCTCCTTTGACATGATAAAAGGTTTCATACTGTTGATTCAAAACCTCCCTGATATTTTCGATAACCTCTTCTATTCCACCGAACTGCTCTTTCAGTGCATCCCACAACTCTTTGGCACTATTACAGTGTAACAGTCCAGCACAAATGCCATTTGGGAGAGTTCATCCACACAGATTAGCTCATCCACACGAATGAGTAATCCTCACGAATTAGTCATCCTCACCAAGCCTCATCTCTATGATGTAAAATGATATATGCTTTTTCGGTATGAATGGAATCCTTCTAGTTTTGATTATTCTTATGAGATTTCTACCGAACTAGCTCTATCTTATCCAAACCTCCGTCTAAACCCGCCGGGTACGGAACTTTCAATGGAATGGTGGTTTTAATATGGGTGACATACCTACACTTAGAATTGCATGTCTCTTATTTTATAAAAATTAATAAATTTAATTACTTCTCTTTTTTCTTAAAAATTAAACTCAAAAGTTTTTACGCATGTTACAGGTACCCAAGTGTGAGATTGAAGTGAATACACTTAGCTAGTGCCTTAGAAAATAATACAAAACCTATGTTATGAATTTATTTCTTTTAGAATATTGTTAGAATTTTTGTGAGATGTTATGTGATCATGTGTGACATTTTTATTTGGATGCTTCAAATATTAAACTTATATAAGTGTCATGACATATGAACAATCAATCATGCCACGTACCATTTCCACAGCGGGTGGGGGTGTGACAGCGGGTGGATCAGTTACCTAACCATATCTTTACTCATCAAACAAAGTACGTCAATGACATTCTCAACAAATTCAAGATGACGAAAACTACAACCTCGAGTACTCCTGTAGCCCAAAACCATAATATTTGTCCAGATCCGACAGGAGAAAAGGTCGATGTTATGGAATACCGCTTAATGGTTGGCTCACTCATGTACCTAACAAAGTCTAGACCTCATGTCATGTACCCCACATGCTTATGACTGTTTCTTTCTCGACATGCGATCGAGAATACGTTGCGACATTTAGTTGTTATTCTCAACTGCTTTGGATCTAACAACAAACGTGATGTTACGGTTTGCAGTTTCTAACTGCACCTATTAACGTAGATAATGAAGCAACAATATCAATAACATAAAATCTAGTAAATCACTCTAAAACTAAACACATAGAAATACGTTATCACTTCATCCGTGATTGTTACGAGAAGAAGTGGATAAGCGTAGTGAAAATTCACACCGATGAGTAAAAAGCTAATCTTCTTACCAAAGCTTTTGATAAAACAAGGTTTAATTACCAACTTAAATCTACGGTATAAAAGACTTTAATTCGGGGTGAAAAGGGTGTTACCGAGATTTTTGATTCTGACATAGAATAAACCACATCGAGAGTCATTTTTTCTTTGTTTTAATTTTTTCTTTGGATTTTAATTCTAGAATCCCAAAAGATGTGTTTTTTTTTTATTTTAGGGTGAGAACAGTGCATTCTAAAAATTTGAAGATTTTATATGTTGATAACAGTCTCACTAATCGATGTATTGGTAGGCTCAGTGTTAATTAAAGGAATGCATAAGTAATACAAACATAACGAAACTATTAACTAAGTGTGCGTTACATCTCATTGGCATATAGTCTTAGTACCGTAATTTCCTTTAATAGATTTGCTGCTATGGGACACTTGGTCTTCATATTAGGTTAACATCTAGGGTATTATAAAAGTTCTTTTGTTAACACTTTGGAGTTAACCGAGAACTTCTATGATGCTTTATTACAGTGCAAAATGTGTAAACCCTCAAAAGCTAAAAGATTATCGAAAGATACCTATGAGGTACACCACTTAAAGTCGAACTACACACTCTTTGTCTGTACGATGGTACTAACCTAAGTCACTAAGTTTTGCATTCCTCAACAGATGTAAACTGAACATATTCACATGTAAGATGATATTCTCAAGCATATCTTGATACGGGAGTATGTCGTGTGACGGGAACCACTGGTTAATATGTTTTAATATTACCTAATCCATATCATATTAAGCAATTTCGGAGATATAAACATGTTTGATTATAAGTGGCTAAACAATACCGATAATCGACATGAATTGTTTGATATTGTGTATGTACTTAAACTTAACTATGCAGTTGACATATCTCATAGAAACTAATATGATCCTCTAGCACAATGCTTACAACGAAAGAGAAAGATATTACGGATGCTTTGTATGGTCCAGATGAAGAGAAAAAGAATCATGATGAGAAAGATGATGTGGAAAAGCTTGATTATGGAGATTCTAGTGATGATCTTAATGATGATAATCAAGGTAGAGGTGCTGGAGTGTCTACATCTGGTTAAAAAGACAGTTGTTTTGTTGCTCCTGATAGCCAACTAGAACAAGCTTCTACTGAAAAGATCCAAAAAAGATCCAGAAAAGTGCTAGAGGTCTGGGGGGAGTCTAGGGAAAAGAACACAGAAAAAGCATTGGTTATATATATATACAGTGAGGATACTATAGGATTCATCATGGACATAGTACCATCCACATCTGTTCCTGCAAGTCGAATAGCTTAACAGTTTCTTGATAAAGATTATGATGTTGAGGAGGGAGAGTATTTGCACAACTACATGAAAGAAGAGTTAACTAAGTTGTGTGGAATCTCTGAAGATGACAAAGAATTTGATTTTGAGAAAGATTTGGTTGATGCTGAGAATGATGATAAACAGGAGGATTATGTATTTGAACCTGTATTTAATGTTGATGATTATGATCGGGTGGAGACTGAAGATGATCTCGAAGATGCATAAGTTCATTATGCTAACAACATTAATGAACAATTTCTTACTTTCAATGAGATGTTTGCGGAAGAAGTCGAAGATGTCTTGAAAAGAAAAGTTGAAGAAGGACAAAGTAATATTCCTGAGGTTACAGATGTTAATATTAGTGTTGAACGGGTGAATTGGTTCAAATGGTTAAAAGATGAGAGAAAGTTTTTGAGACCGTGGATGTTCTTCAAGCAACACAAAGACATATCTATGGCATATATTATTAGTTGTAGTTGGATCCCTAAATTGAGAAAGATATCTATACGCAGAGAGTACGGAGTACAATACTTTAGGGTTATCAATGACATAAAAAGCTTGCCATGTGGGATGTTAAGGAATTGTGGAGATTGAGGCTTGTCAATTACAAGCAGAATGCATACAATCAGCACGTTTTAAGGTTTACCAAACAAGAATCATGTATAGGGTTCAAGTACTATAAGCCTCAAGAGCCAAAACACATTGTTTCCAAAACAGATATAGATCCGGAAAATGGAAAGTATGTGGTGACACTTGTTAGGCAACTTTTTGTTATTTGCTGGTGAAAATTAATAAAGTCACATAGAAATAATTATGTCAAGGCGAACCGACCGATGAACCGTCCCAAAAGCACTAAATATGAAGACCGAGAAAAAAAACAAGCTACAAATTCTTTGATTAAAGATCACGACAAGGTTACAAGACTTCAAAATGTTAGCGGGACATTATGGAGTATACAAGATATATATTCAAAGAATTGTGTTAATAAGATAATATATCTTATTAACATATTAAATATCTTTTCTATGAAAATGCTTTCATAAGAAAAATAGTATTTCAATATGAGAAGTTTTCATCAGAAAAGGAAAAAGGAATCTTTTTCCTTCATAAGAACAAAGGAATCTTTTCTTTATGAAAAAAGTTTTCATCAGAAAAGATATATTATCTCAAATGTGAAGCTTTCATCAGATATTCAGAAGGAACAAGTTGGTTACAAAAATGAAGATAAGCCATATGCAAATGGATGGGCACACATACCAACTTCCCATCAACTAATCACATTTGAGATAGGCATATGAAAATCTCTATAAATACATAATTCCTTTGAATGAATTATGTGTGGTCTTGTGTAGTAATATTTTTAATATAGAGTTTTCATGAGAAATCCCCCTGGATTGTTCTAAGGGGTGATATTCAAGATTCAAGTTTATTCTCGGATCGACCCCTTCTTCTTACTTTGATTCCGCCAAACAAAGATTAATTCTTGTGTTCATAGATTGATACATTTATTTATAGAATTAATTATTGAAGAAACCCCACTCTCATTATCTCTATATTTTATTCGTTGAATGTCGTTATATTTCACAAACACCCGTCTCTACGATCGAAGAAAGATGAATCATTCGAACATTGTCGCAAAAAGGGACCAACAATTGGTATCAGAGCGCAGATTGGATAAATTATTTACAAGATCCCTTGCTCCTGTAGGAGAGACGTATATTCATGATCTGCCAAAAGTAAAAAGAAAAATCTTTTTTTTTTCTTGTTTGCAGATTTAAAAAAAATAAAGTATGTAGAAAAGTTATTATTTTTTTCTGTTATTTTCATTACTTTTATTATTGCTCTTATTACTATTATTATTATTATTATCTCTATTAGTAATTTTTATCTTTCTAGTATAAAAAGAATTGTAGAAAAAGGATATAAAAACACAAAAAAAAAGGAGTTAAACAAAGATAACTGAACTTTAGTTTATTAGAAAGAAAAAAATTTGACATCTAAAAAGAAAGTTTCTGAGAAAAGAAAGTTTATTCGTATTTTATATGTTGAAATAACTCCAAATTCTGGTTAGTTAATCTTCAAAAAAAAGGAATGATAATTATTAAAAGAGATAAAAAAAATTGTGTGAAATTTTAGAAAACAATAATTACTATTATCTTTTAAAAAGTTTTACAAAATATTTTCTTGAAGAAAAGAACAAAGAAATGGAGTTGCACCAGAAAAGCATGTGTAAGTGATATCTTTAAAATTCTACTTATTTCCACTCATCACAATTTTTTTTTTTTTCAGATTTCTGATATTTCATCAGATTTCCATCAGATTCCATCAGAATTAGAATTTCTGTTTAAAAAAATCAGATTTTCTGATGATTTCATCAGATTTCCATAAGATTCCATCAGATTCTCTATTCTCTGATCCAAAGAAAACCTCGACGGTTCAAGATCATTTTTTATAGTCTTGCATGGTTCCTTATTTTTTGAAGCCTCGTCAATCAATAGCCTAAACACTTATGATATATTGGATAGAAGATACTTATATCCTATGTGGTGGGGATACAAGATATAATCCATACATTTAGGTGGAATTACATATCGAGGCGAAGAATTATTACAAAGAATGAAATATAATCAGATGATCATCCATAAAAAGTCGAACATTTGCCAAATAAACTTTCATGCCAATATGCTGAAAATACAGTCAACGAATATCTAAAAAGGGGCCTACATGATAACGTGACAAGAAGAAAAGAAAGATACATCTTTAACAAGTTTATTTGTTATTTCTAAGTATAAATGCATTGCTTGTATTTTCAACAACAAATAGGGGGTGACTGTTAGGTAACTTTTTGTTATTTGATGTTGAAAATTGTTAAAGTCACTTAGAAATAATTCTGTTAAGGCGAACCGACCGACAAACCGTCCCAGAATCAGTAAACATGAAGACCGAGAAAAAAAACAAGCTTCAAATTCTTTGATTAAGGATCACGACAAGGTTACAAGACTTCAAAATGTTAGCGGGACATTATAGAGTATACAAGTTATATATTCAAAGAATTGTGTTTATAAGATAATATATCTTATTAACACATTATATATCTTTTCTATGAAAATGCTATCTTAAGAAAAAGAAAGTATTTCAATATGAAAAGTTTTCATCAGAAAAGCAAAAATGAATATTTTTCCTTCATAAGAAAAAGGAATCTTTTCTTTATGAAAAAGCTTTTCATCAGAAAAGATATATTATCTCAAAAGTGAAGCTTTCATCAGATACTCAAAAGGAACAAGTTGGTGACAAAAATGAAGATAAGCCACATGCAAATGGATGGGCACACATACCAACTTCCAATCAACAAGTCACATTTGAGATATTCATATGAAAATCTCTATAATTACATAATTCCTTTGTAGGGATTATGTGTGTCTTGTGTAGTAATATTTTTAATAAGAGTTTTCATGAGACATCCCCCCTGGATTGTTCCATGAGGTGATATTCAAGATTCGAGTTTATTCTCGGATCGACCCCTTCTTCTTTGTTTGATTCCGCAAAACAAAGATTAATTATTGTGTTCATAGACTGATACATTTATTTATAGAATTAATCATTGAAGGAACCCCTATCTCATTATCTCTATATTTTATTCGTTGAATGTCGATATATTTCACAAACACCCGTCTCTACGATCGAAGAAAGATGAATCATTCGAATTGGGTCGAAGAAAGGGATCAACAACACTGAAATACAAAAGCCTGAAGGTTTTGAGAGTGATACTATTCCATGAAACGGAACAATATATACATGAATACATTAAATAGTCGTATTACGATAAGAAGACGGGTAAGGTGGTAATAGTGTTATGTGAAGGTGTAAAGAATCGGAGGACGATACACGTTTATGATCTAATGTGGCCGGTGAACATATCTGAAAAATATATAGAGATCTTATTCTTCAACAAAATATTCTTTGCTTGGGAAGACAGAGAACAAGCAATGCAGTTTCAGAGAGTGATTAGAACTTGCTTTTCATATGAAATACATTCAGGTCGGATGTGGGAGAGCAATTGGGGATAGTTGGAGAAGAAAGTAGAAGAGAAAGAGAAGAAAAGACTAGAGAAGATTGCTACAAAAACAAAGAAAGCATATATCTCAAGATTTCAGTATAGGAAATCAACAATAAAGGATCAAAGGCTAAAGAATAGCTTTGAAGAGCATGGAAGGAATATTGGAAGCGGGTTTCTAGTATGGATGATTGAAGTTATTTGAAGACCTACAATGACGAGACTGCTACAATATCCAAGGGGGAGTATGTTGGTGCACTTCTGTCTAATGCATGCGTCTTTGTTAGAGTGTGTATGTATAGGTAGCATAACATGTTACAGTTTAAGTTTGTTTTTGTAAAGGGCTCATGCGCGCAGATGAGTCATAGGCGCGCATGAGCACTCGTGCGAAAGAGTCCTGCGCTCAGAGGACCATGTCTATAAATATAGATCTCCGTACGTATGAGCTCATAACTGTTAGAACTTGCCATTTTGGAGCTTTAAAAAAGATTGTAACTAAAATGTGATGCTGTCGAATTTCTATAAAAGAGATATATTATGAAACAAGCGTCTACATTTGGATTCCACACTTATGTTGAACTCGTAGATTTTGTGTGTATTAGTTTTCAAGTCTTATCAAGTTCTACCCATCACAAACCGGTCCTACAACCTTTGAATACTCGGTCAGCCTCAGCCTACTCGGTCACTCCATGGAATTATGCTAATTTTGACATGACTTACGCTTATTTTGACACACGCACACACACACACACACACACACATATATATATATATGTAATATTCCATAAATAATTTTCTTTATATATAATTAACTTGTTCGAGTGATATCCGAGTACTCCCAACTACTCACTCGACCGACTAGATGGTGCCTAGCGACTTCCACAACACTAAGAAAAACAATAAAGAAATTAATTAAATTTTGAAAAAAAAACTAAAAAAATAACAATATTTAGTGTATTTGTGGGCACCCACAACCTACTTATCTTCAATATCTACCCACACTACAAATAAAATGCCATTCAACGGCATACAAAAAATGTCTCAAAAACCCCAAAAAGTGCCACTAAACACTACATAAGGAATGGACGGCACACAAAAAAGTGCCACTAGAAGCGGTGACGCTAAAACCTTTTAGTGGCAATTTTTATTGTGCCGCTATAAATATTAGGCTTTTAGCGGCACTTTTCGTTTTTGTCACCCTATAAAAAAAGCTTTTTATGACGCAAATTTTGTGTCTCTAGAAAGTATTACATATCTTTATCAATTTAGCGGCACGGTTAATTTAATATGAATATTTATTTACATCATAAAAAATAAAAAAAAATGTAGAAATTGAAATAATAATATCAAGTCAAATGTATGAAAAATTCTCATAAATATATATGTACATAAAAATTTCTACAATATACCAATCTGAAAGTTTCAACAAAAATACAATAATAGAAACACTAAAGTCTTCATTGTGGCTTGCTAATTTGATTTTCCATCCAACCCTTCTCGGGCAGGGCATTGTTTGGCTCATAAACAAGGAACGAAAAATTGAGTTACCACCATTACTAGACATATGAAGCTCCAAAATTTGAGTTACCACCATTACTAAAGTCTCCATTGTGGCTTGCTAATTTGATTATCTATCCAACCATTTATTACTGCTTATCCAAACGTGTGAGGTCAATGAGATTCCATCTATTCTCATGCCAATAGCTACGCCACCTCTTCTAGAATTCGGTTTCGTAAGTTCCCTTGGATAGGTACCCAAATTCTTTTCTTATGAAATCTCCATATTCCATCTGCTCCTTTTTCTAATTCTTTAGTCATTCCTTTTAATCCTTCAGCATCATCCTTGATTGCTGCTTCTTGTTCCTTTTTCAATTGTTCATTTAAATCTACATGCAAGTTTAATCTAAGAGCACGTACATGTTTTGGCTTCTCATGATACTTTTGGCTTAAAGCATCGACTACTACGTTTGATTTTCCTTCGTGGTATTGGTATTGGATATCGCAATCATAATCATTAAGGATTTCCATCCAGCGTCTTTGCCTCGTGTTTAATTCTTTTTGCCCGGAAACATACCTTAAACTTTTATGAGCTATGAAGACAATGAACTTAATCCCGTAAGGATATTGTCTCCAAATCTTGAGGGAAAAAATATCCCTCCAAGCTCCAGATCATGCGTTGTATAATTTTCTTCATGTTTCTTTAGTTGTCTAGAGGCATAAGTAATCACCTTTTGACGTTGCATCAGCTCAGGCTGAGGGGGAGTTTAGTGTTCATGCATGCATAGTTAAACTTTTGTAATTCATACAATCTTTTGACTAATGAAATCATGTATGATGAAAACTATTCTTCTTTGATTGTGTTATAAAGTTTATTTCCATTTCCACTGCACATCACTCATTGTTTCATCTTCCATTTCTGTTAAAGTGCTACAAGTGTAACAGGCTAGGACATTTTGCTAGAGAATGTAGAAGCTAAAATAGTGGACCAATCATAATATATCCTAGCCCTAGACCTCAAAACACACAAAACACTATGCACTATTCCCAATATACCCCTGTTGCTCATGTAAACATTGCTCATTTTCATAGGTGAATGAAAACCTTAAGGACAAAATTTTAAAATATGAAGTACCATTTGACAAGTCTGTTAAAGAACTGAAAAACAAATTGTTTGAAAAAGATAATGAGATATGCAGTCTTAAACATGAACACAACATAACCATGGACCAACTTCAAGCCATGATAGAGAAATATCATGCTTGCAAAAAGGAGTTGGAATCCACCCAAGTCACTTGTGAAAAATGGGTGGAATCTTGCAAAGGTTATGAGTTGATGTTAGAGAAATAGATCAAAAGCAATGTAAGGTTTCAGGAAAAATGGCCAAGTTGAAAACACTGCTGTAAATGAGTCTGGGTCTGTTGAGATAATTCCAACAAACAATGATGGTCAAGAAAATTAAAATAACTGATAAAAATGGTAACAAAATCATTTTGGAAAAACTAGAAGGGTCATCAACCTTTGAGTAGATTGAAAAATATCAATTCAAACCCAGCTAGTCAGATGAATGTGACATCCTTTAGAATTTCAAACCCATGGATTTTTACACAGTTAAAGGTGTGAAAGCACCTAAGGCCAAGGTCTTTCCTCTCAAAGACATCCCAACAGTGGTTCAAAACTTTGTTGCAAAGGAAGTTGAAAAGAGGAAGAAGAGAGAAAAAGTAAAAAAATTGTTTTGTGACTTTTGTGAAAAGAAAAATCATTGCACAAAGGATTGTTTTCACTTAAAAGCCTATGACATTAACAAAATAAGCATAATTGAGCCTGCAGAAAGTCGGACCATCTGTGGAAAAAACAACCATCTTACTCATGAGTATGTGTACCACAAAACTTTTGATGTTAAAAGAAAAGAGTACACATCAAAAACACATGTGAGTTCATCAAAACAACCCATCATAAAACAACAACCATTTGTGTCTGTTCAAACAGCTGTTATAAAATAGCTGAACAAAAACTCTGCCTTAAGAGATGTACAAGTAACAGATGCACCTCCTACCAACCAATTCTAAATAGGAAGAGGTCAACATTCATACCAAAGGGTCCCACATGTTTATGAGGATTATAAAAATCTTTCTAAACCAAAAGTGAACATGCATCCATTTGGATTTCAACATCTGACAGGAAATGGTCCACAACAGTTGCCAGATAAACATTGTTCAAAAACTGATCAAACCCCTGAGCTAACCACTGTTCATGTTCCTGGACTTGAGACTGACTCTATTGTAACCCCATCCAAAGCCTTATTGGCTTTGGAGACCCTCCTGAACTAATTGTTTACTTGATGTGCAGGGAGCTTATGCATGCTTAGATAGTCTTTGGTATGTAGATTGTGGAGGCTCCAGGCACATGACTGGATGTAGAGCCCTACTCAAAGAATTCAAAAATCATGGAGGGGTGATATAGCTTTTGGTAACAATTCTAAGGGAAATGGGCTTTGGGGTCTAGAACAGTTCAGTCAGAAAAAATCAAGTTTGAAAATGTCAATCTCATTGATAATCTAAAGTTCAACCTCCTTAGTGTCTCACAAATAAGTGACACAGCCTATGGGTTATTCTTTACTAAGGAGAGTTGCAAGATTGTTGGTCCAGAAATGGTAAAAAAGATTGAAGTAATAGCCAATGGAAAAACTCAACTTGTTGCTCAAAGGAGTGGCAATTTTTATGTAGTTGATTTGTCAAAAGAGAACCCTATGACTGATGCCTGACTGTTCTCAGCTTGCTCTAACAAAGAGATAGAATTATGACATAGAAGATTGGGGCACACAAATCTCAAGACAATCACTGCTTTGTCAAAACAAGGCCTTGTAAGAGGTCTTCCACAAAAATTGTTTACTTGTTCTGAGAATTGTGTTTCCTTTTTAAAAGGTAAACAACATAAAAGCTCATACAAGTCCATTGAGGAGTCCAAAACAACCAAGTGTTTGCAAAAATGTTGCACATGGATTTGTTTGGCCAAGTAGAAATCATGAGTTTGAAAAAGAAAAGATACTGTTTGGTCATTTTAGATGATTTTTCTAGGTTTACATGGACTTACTTCTTACATTCTAAAGATAAGATACTGCCTATGAAACTCTGTTCAAAATCAAACCACTGATCTCATACTTCAAAATCGTTGGCTGCCCATGTTTTATCTTAAATCTAAAATATTCAATTTCCAAATTTGCAGCCAAAGTAGATTGTGGGAATCACTTGGGATACTCAACCACTTCCAAGGCCTACAAAGTGTTTAACACAAGGACTAGGTGTGTGGAAGAGACCTAGAATGTAAAGTTCAATGAACTTTCATCTCTGAAAATCCCAACAAACCCTGCTGAATTGTTTGATCTTGATAAATTTACTTTTGAAGATGTGTCTATCAAGACTAACCCTGTAGGTACACCACAATCTCCATCACAAGACTATGGATATGAAGTTGTAATTCCACAACACAACATAAATTCACATCCACCACAAGAGTAGCAGATGTTCAAAACAACTGTCAAAGCTCAACCACTGCTGCATCAACAGTTGTTGATCAAAGTAGCCCTTCAACCTATGCCATCACATCATCCACAACCAGTGTTGATAAAAATCTACCAACAGACGATAAAAATCAACATTGTGCCACACCCATTCCTCGTATCCCTCCACCACCATTTCGAACAGATGTTGGATCATCAAAGTCACCAACAGATGTTAGCTCAGATGATTCCCATCTGCAGGCTTCACCCTATAATGTCATTGCTCCATACAAGGGGGATCTAACCTTCCTGAAATCTCATCCACCAGATCAAATCATTGGCAACATCAATGAAGGGGTTCTCACTAGAAGTCAATCCCCAAACATTTGTCTTTTTGCTGGCTTTCTATCATTCCATTAACCAGTCAAGTACCAAGAAGCACTTAAAGACAACAGTTGGGTAGAAGCTATGGAAGAGGAGCTCCAACAGTTTAAGAGAAAACAAGTTTGGGAACTTGTACCACTACCAGAGGGTGTGAGTCCTATTGGCACAAAGTGGGTTTTCAAAAACAAAATTGATGAAAGGGGCATTGTTGTCAAAAATAAAGCTAGGCTTGTGGTTCAAGGCTTTAGACAGGAAGAGGGCATTAACTATGATGAAACTTTTACCCCTGTAGCAAGATTGGAAGCTATCAGACTATTCTTAGCCTTTGCTGTCAACCACAACATCAAGGTGTTTCATATGGATATCAAATGTGCATTCCTCTATGGTAAAATTCAAGAAGAGGTATATGTTTGTCAACCTCCTAGTTTTGAGGATCCATCTAATCCAAATCATTTCTACAAGCTAAACAAAGCTTTGTATGGTCTGAAACAAGCACCAAGGGCCTGGTATGAAACTCTTTCCACTTTTCTAATCTTTATTGGTTTCACAAGAGGTAAAATTGACAAAACATTGTTTTTAAAATGGAGAGGAAAAGATTTGATGATTGTCCAAATTTATATGGATGACATCATTTTTGGAAGCACATGTAATAAAATGTGTGAAGAGTTCAGAAAACTCATGACAGCTGAGTTTGAGATGAGTGCAATGGGTGAACTACAGTGATTTCTTGGTCACCAAGTTAAGCAACTGCAAAATGGCACCTTCATTCATCAAAGAAAATATGCAAAAGACCTTTTAACCAAGTTTGAGACGAATGATTGCAAGCCATGTAGTACACCCATGGCAACCACCAAGATAGTCATGCCTGATGAAAAGGAAGATTTGGTTGATTAAACACTATATAGAAGCATGATTGGGTCTTTATTATACCTAATTGTATCTAGGCGAGACATCATGTTTGCAACATGTGTTTGTGCAAGATCACAATCAGCCCCTAGGAAGTCTAACCTCATTGCTATGAAAAGGATATTTGGATACATAAAAGGTGCTCCCACACTTGGTATCTGGTACCCTGCTGATGGGAATGTTGAGCTTTCAGGTTTCTCAGATAGTGATTTTGCTAGATGTAACACAACAAGGAAGTCTAAATCAGGGGATGTCAATTCCTTGGAAATTGTTTAGTGTCTTGGCAAAGCAAAAAGCAAGCAGTTGTTTCCACATCCACTGCTGAAGAAGAATACATTACTGCTATAAGCTGTACAACCCAACTGTTGTGGCTTCAAAATCAATTGCTGGATTTTGGTATAACTGCTTTAAAGACACCTTTCATGTTAGATAGTCAAGCAGCTGAAAATATCATCAAAAATCTAGTTTCTCATTCAACCACCAAGCATATTGACATCAGACATCACTTTGTGAGGGATTGCTATGAAAAAGGTTTGATTTCTCTGCATCATGTTCCAACTAAGGATTAGCTAGCATATGTGCTAACAAAAGCATTAGACACATCCACCTTTGAATGCTTAATCTCTGGGATTGGCATGCTTAACATGGAATAACAAGCAAAATTTTGTTTTTATATGAATAAAAAGCATTAAAATGTTTTCAGAAAATCAAAAATTCATCCTTAAAAAAAGCTACAAGCATATCCACTGTTTGGTTCAAGCATCTGATTGTTGAAAATTATCCACTGCTGAAAGACAACCTCTGTTTCTCCACTTTTCTTGTTGATCATTGTTGACCAAACATCAATGCTTCAACCACTGATGTCTATCCACTGACAGTTAAAATCAAAAAATGTTGTTGTCACCACTGATGTTGTCCATCAGTGTTTTTCAAACAACTGTCACCCACTTTCCATCAGAGGTTGCCATGTGGACAGTTGTTTGCCGTCTGATATTTGAAACTGCTGCCATGTCAGCATTCACTTTTCACTCACATAAAACCCTGATAAAACCCCAAACGGAGTTTTCACTGCCGTATCGAATTCAATAAATTCTTCAAAGCGGTTTCCATCTCATTTCATCTCTTCTCTTCCATTCGCGATTTCTCAATAATCACCATGGCTCTCATCATCAAACCCCCACAAAATTACCTTTGTACACTTGAGAAAACGAGCAAAAACAAAGATTTCCATTCCATCGTCGACACCCTTTCATCATCGAAGTATAAAACTTTGTTGACCTGCAATGCACCCATCTACCAAGATACCCTATGAGATTTTTGGGCTCATGCTAAACTTGAAATTCGAGATAAAAAGCCATGGGAAATCTCATCAAAAGTGGGTGGAATTTTAGTCCTAATAACACCACATACCATCTCAGAAGTATTTTAGATGAACGATCAAGCAGGTAAAACTTCTTTCCCTAAGGATGAGTATCAAATTGACTTGATCGAAAGAGCGTATGCAGGACAATTAACAAAAGTAACCATGCAAAAGGGAGAATTTCCACCTCCCATGAAATTTCTGTTTCATACCCTGCTCACATGTGTGTCAAATAAAACAACTGATTTTAATGAAATTCCTCTGAAAATACAATACTTAGGGTATGCTATCATGGCTAAAACTGATTTCAATTACTCCCAAGAAATTTTCAAAGATTTGGTCAAAAATGTCAAAATCATAAAAGAAAAGAAGCCACAGGCCTTCTTATTATTTTCAAGGTTTTTGAGTTATTACTTACAGCAGAAAATACCAAAAGAAAATGCACCTGTACTTGTATGAGGTGCACCTTTTCAAATAAACAACCTGTCTACTGAAACTTTTACTCGCCTTATGGCAAAAGATTCCAAAACACAAGCAGGGGAGTTTGAGCAAGTTTTGGATGAGTCCACATCTGCTCCTCAGACTTCAGCTGCTGAGCCCACTCCTCTAGGTGACCATAGCAGTACAACCACTGTTGTGCAACCCCCACCAAAGATTCCCAAAAAGACCAAGAAAAAATCCACAAAGCCCACCAAACCAATCAAAAAGGGTCTTCTGGAAGATGAGATCCCAGAAGTTAACCCAGTGACAACACAAATATCACCAACAACCACTGTTGCTACTTCCTCACAACACATGGAAAGATCTCCACCCAAAGCCTCAACTCCTCATGCTTCCTCAGAAAAGGAACATGTTGTAAGCACAGGGGCACCTCATCATGAAGTATTATCCTCACTTGAGAATATGTTTAACAACCTTTCTCCCTGGGCAAACTCTCTTTTAACTCCTATACCTTCCTCTCAACTTCCACCATCCATTAAACTGTTAAACTGCTGTTTGATGCCATTGATTTTCAGACACAAAGCAGCCCCTCTCACCAACCCATTACTGAGAGTACAACCTCAATAATGGCTGTGTCTGAATCACCTCAATTGGTTATCCCACAAACAGCTGAGAAGGTTACACCACTGGAATTTCATGAAATTCCTGTTGGTAGTTCAAGTGGAGCAGCTACTACAGATGTTGGATCCACTGATGTACATCTGGACAATAGTTTCATAAGTAAGACTCCCTTGAAGGTAACCACTGCTGATGCTATCAAGGTATCTGTTGGTGCATCAGTCTGTCGACTTGGTCTTCTATCGAGTCTTGTATTGTATTAGATAGATCAGAGCACGTTGTTCCAGAAAAATGTCAAAAATAGGTTGTGAGGTAATTTCGCACGAAATTACAAGTTGTAATTCCGCACGAAATCACCAAGTCATTTCACACGAAATCACTGATTTCGTTTGAAAGTAATTTCGTTTGAGCTGGTTCAAGCGAAATTACCATGCCTATATATACTAGGTTGAGCCGTGTCATTTAGTAATGAAATTAGATTCCGGTTTGAGAGCCGAAGTGCTGCCGAAGTGTCGTCTCATTGTAAAACTTTGTTATATCAATCAAATAGACAATTAAAGTGAATTGCAAGCTGTTTCGAACTCGATACGTTAGTTTCCGCCTCTCGTATTGAGAAGAACACCTCTGAACGACCCGTTTCGGTCGGTAAAACGATCCTACAAGTGGTATCAGAGCTCAAGAGGAGGAGTTCTACCAATTCAGCTGCAATTTCTGATTTCTACACCTTCTTTTTCAAAATTAACAAATTTTCACGGTTAAAATCGGCTAATTTTCTCACATTATACACGCAATAGTGTTTTAACAAACCCTAGAAAGTTTCAGATCTAAAATCGACTTAAAACCTAATCAATTTTGGCAAAACAGCTCGAAATGATGACGTCAGTGGTATTCTGCCCGGAATAAGACCTTAATTTCGCTCGAAACCAGTATTTAGCTTGAGTGATTCCCTTCGAAATCACTATTCCGCTCCAAATTTTTTTTCGCTTGAGTGATTCCGTTCAAAATCACTATTCCGCTCCCAATTGTTATTTCGCTTGAGTGATTTCGCGTGAAATCACTAATTTAGCACCAGATTGTAATTCCGTTTGAAGGTTTCACACGAGATTTGTTATTTTGCTTCAAATTGGTATTTCGTTTGAACAGGTAATTCCATGTGAAGAGGTATTTCATTTGAGAGTGTTATTTCGTGTGAAAGATTTGATTTCGCTTGAGAGTGTCAGAGTTTTGTGAAACTTGTTACCGAAACATGGAAGAGGAAATTTATAACGCGTTTGCTACCCCGACTACTCCTACTGACATTGCTAAGAACATGAACATGGAAAATGAGACTGGAACTTTACAAAAACCGCCGAAGCTAATGGGAATTGAGGAATATTATGGTTGGAAAGATCGGTTTGAAAACTGGGTTCAAGCTAATCATTTGAGATCTTGGGAGTGTGTTGAGAAAAAAAGTATGTTCTACCACGTACAGATTTGGGAGTTGAGAAAAAGATTTTTGAATTTACGGATAAAGAACGAGACATGTACAAAGCTGAAAAGATGATGATCAGTGTACTTCAGCAAGCTATTAAAGAAGACATATTTGTATTGCTTCAACATGATAAGACTTCACGTTCAATTTGGGAAGCTCTTCGAATCAAGTTTGAGGGAAGTAAGAAAATGATCAAGAGTAAAAAGGCATTGTTAAAGAAAGAATTTGATTTATTTTCAAGTTTGCCGGGAGAAGATACTAAGAAATTGATCAAAAGATATTGTCACTTAGTACGGTCAATGTCATTGTTAAACATCAACAAAGATCGTGAGGAATGGGTTGACAAATTAGCTGATGCTTTACCTCAGAAAGAATGGGGTACATTTTTGATGATATTGAAAAACATTGGAGAATATGATGGATTGACAATTTCCCAGTTCATTGAAAAGATTGAAGGACAAGATCTTGAGCAACAAAAGATTGCAAGAATGAACAATCCGAGTGCACAACAAGATGTTAAGATGTACCACAAAGGGAGTGTTCAGAATGTCGAAACAAGTCCAAAAATCCAAACTGCTTTTAGTGTTGAAAACTCATCTGGATCAGTCAATCAAAGTCCAAGAAGTAGTAGTGGATTTTCTTCATATCCGAGTGTTAATCCGAAAGCTTCAAGCTCAAGTCATCAATTTCAAAGCTCAAATAGCAATAATGGTCATGTCTTAAATTGCAACATCGCATTGCATCTTCAGAATGGTCAAAATTTTCTGAAGAAGTTGTCAAAATTCATATGGTATTACTTGTTACAGTATTGGAATCATATGAAGGATTGGTTACGGGAAGAATTGGAAATCCTATGTTGACGAAAGAGGATTATGATCAGATAGATGCTGAAGAAATGGAGCTGATGGATATAAAGTGGTGTTTAGCAAGTGTTTTGAGGAGAGCTGAAAAGTTTAAAATGATTACAGTAAGAGATGATTTCTTAGATGCAAAAGTTTCTACTTTGGGTTTTGATAAATCTAAAGTTACTTGTTTTCAATGCAGGGAGAAAGGTCATTTCAAGAGGGAATGTACAAATCGAGAAGCAAGTGGAGCAAAGAATCCGTTTGGAAAAGATGATTACTATCGGAAAGCCATTTATCAACAAGTTGCTCATCAGCCGTATCAACAAAAAGAACCACAAACTGCACTTGCTAAAATAATCGAAGATGCAAATAAGAAAGCTTATTATGGCATAATTGATCAAGATGATGAAAAAGTGGCAGAATGTTTTAGTTGGGAAAAATATATTCCACCTGATTCAAAAGTAGCAGCTCTTAATGCACAAATAGTTCAAGAGCCAGATCTGATGACAGAATGGGTGTAAGTGTTTGGAGAAAAATAGAAGAATCAAGATGAGGAATCTAGTTCTTCAGATGATAGTTCATAACAAACACAAGTGTTTGATCAATCATCGACTGATGATAGTGATGATGAGGAAGAAAAGCATATTAATATCGCAAAAACTCATTTATCTCCTGAAAGTTTTCAATTTTATTTTGCAGATCGTGTTGAAAAGCTAAAGGAGAAACGTTCAGCAAAAGAAAAGAAACAAAGTGAAGAAGTTAAAGTTACTGAGCAGGAAGTTGAAATTGAAAAGATAGTTGATGATGAGAAGATAGCAGAAACTGAAAAAGTAATTGAAGTTGAGAATGTGGTTGAAGTTGAGAAGATAGTCGAAGTTGAAAAGATTATCGAAGTTGAAATGATTGTTGAAATCATCAAACCTTGTCTAAAGTGTTTTGAATCTTGCAAACAGTGTGAAGAAAAAGAGGAGAAGTTGAATGAACATGATAAGATGAAAGAAAATTTACTGTTCAATCTCAATTATGTGAAAGAATCGTATGAAGTGTTGAATAGAACAGTAATTGGTTTACAAAAGACTAATTCTGAAAGAGAAGATGCGTTGACAATGATGAATGCTGTGATGATGACAAAGCAGAAGGCGATTAATCACTATATTGAAGAGTGTGCCAAATTGAAACAGGAGTTGGAGAAAGAAAAAATAGAGAATGAAAGAATCAGGCGTTTACTGCAAAGTTATTCTAGTTCTGATTATTTGATTGATAGAATTTATCCAACTATTGCAGGTATGGAAGCATTTCAAGACAAGAAGCCTGAAGAAAAGGATACTGGTAAGAAACATAGAGCAAATTATAACAAATGTCCGCCTCCGATTTGGGAAGGTTATTCTCCCAGAAAATCAAATGAGGAGCAAGTCAAAAAGGCTGTCAATATAAAGTTAAAGTCCAAAACAACCGATGATTTACACGAAAACATTGATGTCACGTTTACATCGTCTGACACTGATCATGAGTCTGAGTTAATAAAAAAGGTGGTCGGTCAGGTGTTGGATAAAGATGAGGAGTCAGAGTCAAAATCCGAGTCAGAAAGTTCGAGTTCGTCGGTCAACAGTTCAAAATCATCGGTTAAAAGAGTTTACAATAAAGAATTCTTGTTATCAGAATCTAATTTGAATGACGAAACATTCAAAGTGGCGTATACTTTGAATGATTCCGACAAATTATATTCTGATGAAGAATTTCCAATAAGAGGTGTTAAACCAGAAATGATAAAAAAGGTTTTCAAACAAACCGAAATTAATATTTCTGAAATAAAAGATGAAAATCTTTCTAAAAAACCAAGTCCTTACACCTCAAGAGTGCAACAAAGATTAAACAAGAAAAAGGGTTACATTTCTGGTTCAAGTTATCGAAAGAAACCAAACCATAACGGTAATTTCAAAAAGAAAGGTCTGGGTTTTATTCCACCGAAAAATCATAAAAATGAGAAAACTTATAAACCAAAAACTGTATTTGTTTCTGGATTAAGTTCAGAAGAAGAAGAAAAGAGCTCATTCTGGAAGCAATCAAACAAAGAGTTCTTTGCTGAAAAACAAAAATTTGAGAAGAATGGAGGTTTTCAAAGAAAGGAGACAAGAACCTGTTATAGATGTCAAGAAGTTGGTCACATCGCTTGGAATTGTCCAATGGCTACCAACACAAAACAGGAAGTTGTTTCTAAACTAAAAGAAAAGATTGTTGATAAAACTAAACCACCAACTGAAAGGTTTAAAGTGTTTAAAAATTCAACATATGAAGTTGGTGAATGCTCCAAAATATTTTACAAGAGAAGAGTGAATCTTGACAATTAGAAATGGATTGTTAAGAAATCAGATGTGAAATATTGCGATGAATCTGATTCCATAAAATCAGAGGAGCCATAAGTTGAGCTAAAAATTGAAACATCAGTACCTCCAATGGATGATGTCAATTTTCCACCATTGAGAGCTGAAAATTTTAGAAAAATTGGAAATGTGGAGATTTCGAATCAATTCTATTCTGAAAAGAAAGAATCTGATGTTGAAAAGGTTTTTAATGGAAATGTTAAAAAGATTTTTGGAAAGATGGTTGATGGGAAGGTTAAAGGGGTTAAAGAATTTTATGAAACAAAGAAGGCAACTTACACCCCGAGTGCAGATGAGGAGATAACATCCAAGTTTGGTGAAGCTTGGATGTCTGTTTTTCATATGTGAAAAAGTATGATTTGCCGGAGCTTCCAGGTTGGTAAGTGTGAAGCAGGTATCAGCATCTTTATTGGAATTTTGGTGTATAAATGAACTTTCATGTGGTTGAAGAAGGTTGTTGACTTACAAGTGGTAAATCAGGGACATGAAGTTGTACTTGATTTTCTACAAGTGGTGATGAATGATTTTAAAATTGTTAAATTTTTCAAGTGATTTAGACAAACAAGGTGATGAATTGATCCCCTATCCTACAAGTGGTGTTATAAAATCAACAAAACTTATTTTCCAGAAAAACCATTTGATTAAAACAAACTTAAGTGTTTTGAAATCACAATGGGAAAATAGTTTGTTGTAAGGGGGAGTTCTGATTGTTTATGCCAAGTGGATGGCGAATTGAAGCAATTCACAACAGTTGTCACGTTACTTGTACAGTTTGTTTTCAAATTTCTTTAAATGATTTTGCATTTTAGGGGGAGTAAGAAATTACAGAAAATCCAAAAACTTTTAAAAATTTGAAAAAGTCAAAAACATGATAAAATCAAAATTGAGTTCTGTTGAGAAAAGAGGAAATGATAGTACATCAGTGGACATTCACGTCATGCTAAAGAATTGGGAAGTAAAAATGTGATAAACGGTCTCACTGATGATGTGCCAGTAGGTTTTTACACATTTAGTAGGTAGTGACGAGATATAAACATAAATTTCAAACTTACTTATATCGTGGGGAACATCTCTCGGATATATGGGTAATGTCACACCCCGACCGCGTAAAACAACAAATCGCGGCGGAAACATCGGGGCGTGTTGTAACAGAATTAATGTTTCATAACCATGGATACCAAAAAGTGTTTCGTTTTATTAAACATTGAATAATTACATCGTCTGGAAATCTAAATACACAAATTAAACATAGTCTATCATTGTTATTGAGTCACTAAGGCCTTGTCCAGTCCTATGTGAGCATGCATCTTATCAATCGATAACATTCAACAATACCTGAAACATATGTGAAAACGAGGTCAGCAAAGAAATGCTGGCGAGTACATAGGTTTTGTGAAAATAAGATTCATGACTTCTGTTTAAGAAAATGTTTAGTCATGAACCTTGTAATTTGCTTTGTCTTTGTAAATCATTTGAAAAATAATAAGTTCAGGTGATATGTATAATAAGAGAATAATGCATGATTAAATGAATAACCATGTAAAATGAGTTTGTATAAGATAAGTTGTTTGTAAATAAATGTCTTGTGAAAAGTATGTTACTTGTATAAAATGTTCTATGTCTCAAACTGAAATGATTCAAATAACGCTACAATATGTAATACCATACAAACACTTATATATAGGAAGTACCAGCGGCGTATCCACCATGCTTGTATCATATTCCACACGCGTTGTTACTTAATCACTTAATCAAACCAAACCACTAAAGTAATGTTCATGCCCAATGTAAATCATGTAATATGTAACAAAAACCCAATCGTATATCGCTTTGAAGCCAATCGTTTACCCAATCGTTAAAACATCGTGTGAAAACCAATCGTTTACCCAATCGTTAAATTTGTTTTAGGTCGTGAAACTACTTAAATGGTCGTCTCGCTAATAACATTCAAACCTTCTTGACTCGCATTAATAAACCCTTACCAAAGGATAGATTAATAATTCGCATTAATAAACCCTTACCAAAGGATAGATTAACATCTCGCATTAATAAACCCTTACCAAAGAGTAAATTACAAATTTCAGATTCAGTCGCTACCCACAACACCCACACATAACTACGGGTGTAGTAAATAACGGGACTTGTCAGATCCTATGGTACCATAACCTAATACTGGTCGGCTTGATCATTGCTAATGAATGTCATTTGTTATGTAAATACAACCAACAAGTTTGTTCACTTTTTGAAATCGTTATTAGTTTTGTATAAATCGTCTTAATCGTTTTTGAAACTATCGATATAACATCGAAAATTGTTTTGATACCATCGTTAAAACTTTGAAAACATTTAGCACATATGAGTCACCCCAAAACAATTGAAAGCAGTAAAATAGGGGAATAATGTACTCGCCTGAGAATGCTTGGAGGTCTTGAACAACAACCAAACAAAGCTAGAGAGATCACGGAATCAGTCGGCAATCTAAAACTATATAAATAAACCGGACCTAAATCGGAAGATCGGATAGAATGAGGTTTCGTAAACCAAACGAGTATAAAGACTCGTGTCATATGGTTTATCAAAGCCTACATGCTAAATGAAACCTAACATAATTGTTTACGACCCATCGCGACCCATTAAGGTAGCTTATGCTACTTTAACGCGTCGTGCGCGTGAAACGCGTTCGGACCGTCTAACTAGTCCTATGACAAGTGTTATATGCCTAAACATGTTACATAATTAGTTATGTGACAAAAGTTTAGGTTACATATGCTTAATTACCAATTATACATGAAAAAGGTATTCTGGTAATTTACCTAAGGCATATAAACTACCTATCATACAACTACTTAAACGAAGCGACCATAGGGTATAACCTCGGAAGGTTATTCCCTACCTACTATGGTCACCTAATGTATTTCGTCGGATCCTAATGATCGACCAAATGGGTCGGGTTCGAAGGTATAGGCGATTTATTAGATCGCCTACCCTACGACCCTAGACAACGTGGTAATCAGTGGGCATAGTCCCAAGGGACTATGACCAACGTGATTACAATCACGTTGCGAAGTTCAAACGAACTTCGCATTGACCATAAGCTGGTCAACGCTGAAAGTCAAACAAAGTTTGACTTTCTGACTCTAAAAGCAATAAAATAAAGAAAAGAACGAAAGAATACTTACGAAGGGTCCCCGAATGCTAATCCCGATTCAAGAATCTCAGGTATGAAACAATGGTTTCAACTTAGAGGTTCTCAAATCAGAATTCTTGTAATTTTGAAGCATGGGGGGTGGGGTATTTATAGTAAAAGGTCCACCGTTAAGATCGTTTCATGGAAAACGTGCCTTAATCGTAACCGTACAAGTGTTGGAACCTTATGGTGACTAGAAAATGGTTCTTATCAGCTGACTAGACAAATGAGAATGTGTGGTGGTGGATCAAACAGCTGCAATCTGCTGTTAGAAACATTTAACCTGGTCAGAAGGTCTGACGCGGGCCGCCTAAGGATGTTAAGATCCTGAGGCGGGCCGCCTAGGAGTCACAGATCAGAACAAAGTTTCAGAAATGTCAGTTTCAGTCCCTGCACGTGTTTAAGGCCATTTCCGACACTTCTAAGGCCCGTAAAGCCAACTTTAAGGCCCTAAAATGTTTCCTAAACATTGAGGACATGAAACATGCTCAAAAATATGCCGGGTGTTGGTTCGTTTGGTCGTACGAACGCGATGTTCGCTTAATTACGACGGAATGCGCATAAGCGCGAAAAACGATCCAAATGACGCGACGAATGGATTTTTGGCAAGCCAAACACTAAAGTATAATATAGTTATGCTTACATAAATATTTGGATGTCCGGATGTATTCAGAACGTAAGTTATGCGCGAAAATGCAAACTTGTGCACTTTTTGACACTTTTGGTCCCTGAATGACACAAAAGTTTATTTTAGCATACCGAACACCTCAAAGCCTATTTCTAAGCTATGTGAAGGATATTTATGGTATTTTTAACTTATGGTCATGCTCCGGAATGTCTGTTACAGTTCAAATTGGCATACTTTCGCAGTTTGTCAAATTTAGTCCCTGTAAGCGATTTAACTTGATTTTGCCATACCAAAGCCTTTAAAACTTATTTCTAAGTTATGTAAAGGTTATTTAAGGTATGTTAAGCCTATGTCACTATTTCGGAGTGTTTGTTGCATTAAACTGGTTATATTTACGCATCGGTGCGCGTATAACCTTCCAGAAAGCGATTTGGAGTTTGAAATTGAACAAGAATTGATATGTGCAAATGATACACATATTTTTTTACAAATCCCAAGTATGAAATATAATATTTCATTGGTTCGGTATTTTTTTGATGGCCGTGGAGGCACAGGTGTTACAGTCTCCCCTACTTTAGGAAATTTCGTCCCGAAATTTATTTAGAGGAAACTTGTGAGAGCTTGAAAACATGAAGTTGAAAAGATCGAACAATATTGATTAGGGTTCTGAACTTCTAGTAACCTTTAATAACATCATGATTGCAATGTAAGAGGGATACTTATATACAAGTATATGAAGCGTCATTGGTGCGTCCACCGTACCTCTATTACATCGTTCTCATTTCGTTATTGTTGTCACTATCGGCTCTTACACATAATAAATCTTACTGGGTTTCTGTGCACTAAATTTCATAATTATGTACGCGTCCATAATCAGACAATTCCTTGCACAGTTCACACAGTCTATTTTATAGTGTGTAGGGGAAAACCAAATGAATAAACCGGTGATGAGCGTGACTAGACCACCATAGAGTCCTTTAAATTAAATCAATAAATGATCTAAATAGACTATCAAGGAGTCTGTTCAGCTACATCACTAGATGTTGTTCTTTAACCAAATTGTGAATCAATCTTTTTGACTAGACCACTAAAGGGTCTCTTATGAATCATGGAGTGGTACTATATAATCCAAGGGTCTTAACTATTACATAGAAGCCCATTAAGGATTGAAGGTAGTACCTTTTGAATATCCTGCTACGAATCCCTCATATGGAGATATGAAAGATCCTGAGAGGATTTGGATAACGAATATCCAGAGTATTAAAAACACAAAAATGCATACAAGAAAACATAAGATGAATAAACACATAGTCACATAACCACAAAATTGTTTAACTAGAAATTTGTTCTGCTAACAGAGTACATGTATTTAAAGCACACTAGGAATCCATCTCGTGGATTTCATTTGGTACTTTAAACGTTATCAAGAATCCAACTATAAAGATAGAAAGATTCAAAAAGAAAATTCGATTTCGATTACTAGGAACCGAAGTGTTCGAATTAAGGTACATAAGGAATCCGATTAAGGACTCTGATTTGAACGATAATCATCCACAAGGATCTAATTGTAAAGATAAAAAGATCCCATATGAATTTTAGAAGTTGAAGATGTTTTGAAACCTTGCACTGGATGTGCTTAGGTCAAAACATGATGTAAAAATGCTTATGAAGTTGGGATGCTTGATATGTCAAGGCGACATATGAAGCAGAATTTTGAAGGTTAAGTCAATGTATGAGGAAAATATTTTTGAAAACTATGCATGGGGTTCTTTTAAGAAAAATGTGTTTAACGTTTTTGAAACCTTATATATAATACTTTTTGAAATCATAAAGTAGGTGTATTAGGTAGATATATTTACAAAAATGTTTTAAAATCATGCGAGATGAATTTTGAAATTATGTATAAGGTTTTTTTGAAAGACATGAATGATGCTTTTCGAAATCATGCACTTGATCAGAAAATGTATTGTGTTAATATTGTCTTCAGACTATATGAAATATTTTGAAATTAGGAAGGTTGGTTTTGATAACATGGCCAATGTTTTTTGAAATAACATAGACAATGCATCTAGAAAAATTGTTTTCAAACTATATGAAATGTTTTGAGATCATGAAGATTGTTTTGAAATACTGGTACTGTGTATGTTGAAAAATCAAAACGTAATGGGTATGAGATTTGAAAATACCCTTAGTTATCTAACCAAGGATTTAAAGGCACAGATGTGCGAAAAGCACGATTACTCATAATGTCACTTAATTTTCTGTACTTTGTTTCTTAGAGTGAAACGAGTACTTAAAATTTTCGAGGGAATCATGAGCAATCATTTGAAAGAGAGAAATCACAAGAGTAGTTTGTAAGGTACATAGTTCCTTGATGTAGGTATCATAGGAAAAGCCATACACACCTAGCAGGGGGTTGAGCTGGTTGGTTGGGGACTGCTTTACCATTGTGAGCGACCATGGCGAAGTTATGAGAAGCCTTTCACTTCTTTGACTTCTTAGGGGATCGTTCATCCATGGTCTTTGATTCCTCGATTGGTTTATTGGCTGATGGTGTTGTCGCCTGACTAGGTCCTGCCTGTCTTGGTGACTCTTGAGTGGCTTCATCCTGGAGATGATACATGGCAGTAGCTAATTCAACAGTCTTCAGGACTACTTCGCCTATTTGCTGAGCGAATTTTGGCTGCTTGCTCAGATATATGGGCGTCATCGTGATGAAGAGACATTCTTGAAGAAAAAGAAAGGCATAGGGAGAAACAGGTGAAAGATTATTGGACAATCAAAACAGAAAGATAACGCATGAAAATTGCGATCATTTGTTTGTTACCTAAGGCAAACAAATGAGACGGTGACTAATCAAAGTAAATGGGTCAAAAATAATGTATCGCGAAGACATGCTCGCCTATAAGTGAACACTCATCCCAAGAATTCCCAGGTAAGCACAACTGGTCTCGCGTCTGATGAGATGTATACGAAGTGCTTGCCTAGACAGAAAACCCAGAATACAGGCATTCACCCTTCCAGTTTGCACGTGTTCACATTATTTAAAACCCAAAACCTTGACGAAGTTTTGAAAACTCAAAGGGGTTCAAAACCTAGTAATCAATCATCCTAGAACAGATGATTAGTTTTCAAAGCGGTTTTGAAATTTATGTTCTTGTTGTGGTCGTCGCCTAAGGATAGGTGACGGTATTGTTTTATGACTAAACGCAAGTAAACTCGCGTTAGGGTCCTAAGAAGGTTATAGACTAGGTCAAAGCATTACTAATAACCTAATTCCCTATAACCATGGGCTCTGATACCATCTTTTCTGTCACACCCCGACCGCGTAAAACAACAAATCGCGGCGGAAACATCGGGGCGTGTTGTAACAGAATTAATGTTTCATAACCATGGATACCAAAAAGTGTTTCGTTTTATTAAACATTGAATAATTACATCGTCTGGAAATCTAAATACACAAATTAAACATAGTCTATCATTGTTATTGAGTCACTAAGGCCTTGTCCAGTCCTATGTGAGCATGCATCTTATCAATCGATAACATTCAACAATACCTGAAACATATGTGAAAACGAGGTCAGCAAAGAAATGCTGGCGAGTACATAGGTTTTGTGAAAATAAGATTCATGACTTCTGTTTAAGAAAATGTTTAGTCATGAACCTTGTAATTTGCTTTGTCTTTATAAATCATTTGAAAAATAATAAGTTCAGGTGATATGTATAATAAGAGAATAATGCATGATTAAATGAATAACCATGTAAAATGAGTTTGTATAAGATAAGTTGTTTGTAAATAAATGTCTTGTGAAAAGTATGTTACTTGTATAAAATGTTCTATGTCTCAAACTGAAATGATTCAAATAACGCTACAATATGTAATACCATACAAACACTTATATATAGGAAGTACCAGCGGCGTATCCACCATGCTTGTATCATATTCCACACGCATTGTTACTTAATCACTTAATCAAACCAAACCACTAAAGTAATGTTCATGCCCAATGTAAATCATGTAATATGTAACAAAAACCCAATCGTATATCGCTTTGAAGCCAATCGTTTACCCAATCGTTAAAACATCGTGTGAAAACCAATCGTTTACCCAATCGTTAAATTCGTTTTAGGTCGTGAAACTACTTAAATGGTCGTCTCGCTAATAACATTCAAACCTTCTTGACTCGCATTAATAAACCCTTACCAAAGGATAGATTAACATCTCGCATTAATAAACCCTTACCAAAGAGTAAATTAAAAATTTCAGATTCAGTCGCTACCCACAACACCCACACATAACTACGGGTGTAGTAAATAACGGGACTTGTCAGATCCTATGGTACCATAACCTAATACTGGTCGGCTTGATCATAGCTAATGAATGTCATTTGTTATGTAAATACAACCAACAAGTTTGTTCACTTTTTGAAATCGTTATTAGTTTTGTATAAATCGTCTTAATCGTTTTTGAAACCATCGTTATAACATCGAAAATTGTTTTGATACCATCGTTAAAACTTTGAAAACATTTAGCACATATGAGTCACCCCAAAACAATTGAAAGCAGTAAAATAGGGGAATAATGTACTCGCCTGAGAATGCTTGGAGGTCTTGAACAACAACCAAACAAAGCTAGAGAGATCACGGAATCAGTCGGCAATCTAAAACTATATAAATAAACCGGACCTAAATCGGAAGATCGGATAGAATGAGGTTTCGTAAACCAAACGAGTATAGAGACTCGTGTCATATGGTTTATCAAAGCCTACATGCTAAATGAAACCTAACATAATTGTTTACGACCCATCGCGACCCATTAAGGTAGCTTATGCTACTTTAACGCGTCGTGCGCGTGAAACGCGTTCGGACCGTCTAACTAGTCCTATGACAAGTGTTATATGCCTAAACATGTTACATAATTAGTTATGTGACAAAAGTTTAGGTTACATATGCTTAATTACCAATTATACATGAAAAAGGTATTCTGGTAATTTACCTAAGGCATATAAACTACCTATCATACAACTACTTAAACGAAGCGACCATAGGGTATAACCTCGGAAGGTTATTCCCTACCTACTATGGTCACCTAATGTATTTGGTCGGATCCTAATGATCGACCAAATGGGTCGGGTTCGAAGGTATAGGCGATTTATTAGATCGCCTACCCTACGATCCTAGACAACGTGGTAATCAGTGGGCATAGTCCCAAGGGACTATGACCAACGTGATTACAATCACGTTGCGAAGTTCAAACGAACTTCGCATTGACCATAAGCTGGTCAACGCTGAAAGTCAAACAAAGTTTGACTTTCTGACTCTAAAAGCAATAAAATAAAGAAAAGAACGAAAGAATACTTACGAAGGGTCCCCGAATGCTAATCCCGATTCAAGAATCTCAGGTATGAAACAATGGTTTCAACTTAGAGGTTCTCAAATCAGAATTCTTGTAATTTTGAAGCATGGGGGGTGGGGTATTTATAGTAAAAGGTCCACCGTTAAGATCGTTTCATGGAAAACATGCCTTAATCGTAACCGTACAAGTGTTGGAACCTTATGGTGACTAGAAAATGGTTCTTATCAGCTGACTAGACAAATGAGAATGTGTGGTGGTGGATCAAACAGCTGCAATCTGCTGTTAGAAACATTTAACCTGGTCAGAAGGTCTGACGCGGGCCGCCTAAGGATGTTAAGATCCTGAGGCGGGCCGCCTAGGAGTCACAGATCAGAACAAAGTTTCAGAAATGTCAGTTTCAGTCCCTGCACGTGTTTAAGGCCATTTCCGACACTTCTAAGGCCCGTAAAGCCAACTTTAAGGCCCTAAAATGTTGCCTAAACATTGAGGACATGAAACATGCTCAAAAATATGCCGGGTGTTGGTTCGTTTGGTCGTACGAACGCGATGTTCGCTTAATTACGACGGAATGCGCATAAGCGCGAAAAACGATCCAAATGACGCGACGAATGGATTTTTGGCAAGCCAAACACTAAAGTATAATATAGTCATGCTTACATAAATTTTTGGATGTCCGGATGTATTCAGAACGTAAGTTATGCACGAAAATGCAAACTTGTAAGCGATTTAACTTGATTTTGCCATACCAAAGCCTTTAAAACTTATTTCTAAGTTATGTAAAGGTTATTTAAGGTATGTTAAGCCTATGTCACTATTCCGGAGTGTTTGTTGCATTAAACTGGTTATATTTACGCATCGGTGCGCGTATAACCTTCCAGAAAGCGATTTAGAGTTTGAAATTGAACAAGAATTGATATGTGCAAATGATACACATATTTTTTTACAAATCCCAAGTATGAAATATAATATTTCATTGGTTCGGTATTTGTTTGATGGCCGTGGAGGCACAGGTGTTACAGGTAACCCTCGAAATCTTGTTTGAAAGGTCCCACTTTCTGAGATACTAGGTCTTTATACTCAATGATATCTGGGGTATTATCCCGGGATTTCTGATTTTGCGGAAGCAATGGCGTAGTCCCCGTATAATACTTTGCGCTTGCTTGAAATATAGCATCACACTCAGCATAAAAAATGATGAAACATTGCAAAATGCTAATCATGTGCTGTTGAAGAAAAGATTCTCTAAAGGGAACACACCAAAAGTCGAAGCCGTCATCTCTCTGATTTTTTGGAAGCAATAGCCTGAGCTCTCACGGCCCTCGCATTTTAACCCTTTACATATATCATTTGTGGTATATTCACCTGTAAGACTAGACTGAATATTGGGATCTGGATACGAGAGTATATTCTGAGGTGGAACACGCGAATAAGTTTAAGTCTCTAAAGCATTAATCTCGTATCTCGAAACAGTTGAACTTTGTGTAAGAATTTAAGTGGATCAGTATACTGACAATCTAAGTGAATCGTTTAGAACTTAAAATGTTTAAAGCTTAACGGTGTTAGTGATTTGTCTCAAAAACTGATATGATCCTCTTACACAAACTCACAAAAATATTGTTTGTAAATATTTCTTTACTGCATTTCATTTTATATCATAATCCAAAAAGATTTTTAGTGTGTTTTAGTATAAATTTATGAAAATTCAAAACGATTTTCGACAACTGATTTTCAAAATTCCAAGTGCTAGACATGACGGACAAAAGGTTTGGGAGAGTGTATTTGAAATGTTTGAGTTGGAAAATTGTTTGAAAAAAGAAAATATTTTTATTACAAGTAGTTCGTCAGAAATTATCATTTTAAAATCATTATTTGATTAATATCTGCTAGTGGTATATAAATTTGTCAAATTTTAAATTTGTGAAATTTACTTTGAGGTAGAGGATGTGTAGGTTAGCTAGGTTATGGCTATGAGAGAGTCAGGTTTCGATTCTAGAACCTGTGAAAGCCAGACTACGATCCCAAGCACAACGTTAGGGGGAGTCTGCTAGCAAAGAGGAGTCTGTAGATAGTAGAGCCAGATTCAGATCCTGAAGATCACGCAAATTGTTGATGCTGATGAACTTAAGGAATCAAGAGATCTGATCAAGAGAATTAAAGTGAGATAAGAGCCAGGTGGTGATCCTAGAGATAAAAAGAAGACAGAGATTGAGGATGCTTTACATTGTCAGATACTTTGGAAGAGTTCGAAAGGACTGATAAAGATTGAAGATTGAAGACTCAACACCGAAGACTTCGTCAACATCCGAGGAGGAGTCTGTTGGTGCATCCGTCTGTCGACTTCGTCTTGTATCGGGTCTTATACTGTATTAGATAGATCAGAGCACGTTGTTCGAGAAAAATGTCAAAAATAGGGTGTGAGTTAATTTCGCACGAAATTACAAGTTGTAATTCCGCACGAAATCACCAAGTCATTTCACACGAAATCACTGATTTTGTTTGAAAGTAATTTCGTTTGAGCTGGTTCAAGCGAAATTACCAAGCCTATATATACTAGGTTGAGCCGTGTCATTTAGTAACGAAATTAGATTCCGGTTTGAGAGCCGAAGTGCTGCCGAAGTGTCGTCTCGTTGTAAAACTTTGTTATATCAATCAAATAGGCAATTAAAGTGAATTGCAAGCTGTTTTGAACTCGATACGTTAGTTTCCGCCTCTCGTATTGAGAAGAACACCTCTCAACGACTCGTTTCGGTCGGTAAAACGATCCTACAGTATCCACTGGTGTGTTCAAATTAACCACTAGGGTGATTTCCAAGGTAACCACTGAAGTGGGAAGTCTCCAGTACCAAGAAAAAGGGGCATCAGTTGATGAACCATTGGAGACTCCTCGTGGTTAAACAGCTGATACAACTACCACTAGTAGGAAATCAGATGATCCCATTCATTTGGGTGATGTTTTAAAATACCAAGATTTGACGGAGAGGCTCTCCACCATGGAAATCACTGTTGCACAAATGAATGAATCTATTCAATTCTTGGTTCAAGCTTCCAAAAGTCAACCCACTCCACAACAATACTCCCAAGAGCTCTGTAATGTTGTTTAACCAATCATTACTGCTCAAAGGGAACTTGCAGAAATTCAACACAATAATCAAATCGCACTGATCAGAAATATGGTTGATGCAAGGTACAAAGATACTCAGGCTGAAATCAAGGCTATCAGGGAAGCCTTGACAAAAATGACTGGCACTACCCCTGCACCTATCTACAGAAATGATGATGATCAAGATGATGCCAAAAAGGGGGAGAAACATGATATGACGAAGTTTGGCAGACCTATTCCAAGGCAAATGCCAACTCAAAAAGCAGAGCCTGAGAAGAAGTCTTCTGCAACCACTGATGAAACATCTGCCAAAGGAAAGAAAAAGGGAATTGATAAAACCCTAAGCATTCTAGCAGATGAAGTGGCTACAAACAAAAAGACTGTTCAAAATCAAAATGAAACAAAGGAAAGGGAGTGGAAAAATGAACAAAAGGCAATGAAGGATTAGGAAATCAAAACAAAGAATGTTGGTACTTCAGAAAGAAGAAAATCCCATAAACACATCAAACCACCACTTGCCACATATTCAAAATCACCCTCACCACCAAAATCAACCACTGATGGTCCCAAAAGCACTGCTGGGTATTAAAAGGCCATCCACTGCTACACCCAAACCAACACCACCGCCACAAAAACAACCTGCTAAAAAGTAGAAAACACAATCATCTTCACTAATACCATCCAACACTGCAACAAATGTTGACACTTCAACAGTTGTTATAACAACAACGGTTGAAACACCAGTTGTTTCAACAGTTGTTAGCCAACCATCCACCACTTTTCAATTTCCTTCCCAAGCTATCCTCATTCCTATTTCCAAATCTTCAACAAAAACCCCTTCTCCTAAAAATTTTTACACAAGAAAAATGAAGTTTCAAGTGAATGATGATGATATCCCTACACCTACTCCTTTGGCATCTACACCTTCCATTCAAACCAATCCTGAACCATTTAATTCTCCACCATCGCCATCATCAAACCCACTTGTTCAAACACAAACACTTGAAGGGCGAGATCCTTCGAGAACCATTCCATTAGCAGTAAATTATCCTTTGGAATTGCATGTAGTGAAAGATGAAATAAGGCAATTCTATACAGAGGATGGTCCATCTAAAAAAAGTTCCCATCCCTTCATGGTTTCAGACCTCTAAAGAACATGGATGAGTATATGAAACTCAAAGTCAGGCAAGCTTAATATGCTGCTAAGTATGAAGGTCAAGGGCAAGGTGATAACAACATCTCAAGTCGAATGCAGCATGGGCTTAGTAAAGTCAAGAAATTGGAAGACTATGCAAGAGACTTAAGCAAAGAGGTGTCCAACTTACCACTAAATGCTGATCTGCAAAAGATGTTGAGGAAAGATCTCTTAGAGCTTATTTTGAGAGACAAATTCTATCCTACCAACATAGAACAATTAAAAGACTGGCCACTCATTGCACTCAAAGCAGAAATTAACAAAATTGAAAGGGTAAAGAATGATCCTCGGATGAATAGATCTGCACGAAACTGGAGCAAGTTCAAGAAATCAAGTGGAGAACTCACTTTAAAATACAAGAGGAAGAGAGCTAAAGTTGGTTGCAGCTAAGTATGGATCAGCAAAGGCCATATCAAAATGGTCAAGACAGTGCATTGATCAAACTTATAATAAGCTGGAGAAACTAAGAGAAACAGATGCTACAGCACCAAAGAAACCAGCATACAAGTGCAAACCCACTAATGAGCCAAAGCAGCAGATCCTCTCTCTAAAAACACTGTTCACTTCATCTGACTTATCCACCATTGTCTTAGATCAAAGAAAAAGACAAAAGCAAGATAATGAAGATGCACATAGAGAAGTTGATATCATGAAAGAGGCAATTAAGCAAATGATTGGAGAGGATCCTGCCTCACTAAAGCAACAAGAAATTGCCAAAAGGTTAATGAGCATGCCTCCATCACCAAACTCATCACAAATAATATCTCACCCAAGAAATCCATCGAACTAAAAAATACTAAAGTGGAAGTCTGATAAAAAGACCCATGTATTGACTTTGCTCAAGTCCAATGGAAGAGTTGAACATATTTCAAGAGAGGATGCATTCGGTCTGAATGCAACTGACCTCTTAGACCTTTTAGAACTTCAACTCTGTAGGAATGAAGATGATGAATATTCCCTTAACTTTGAGCTGCAATTCAAAGGGCTAGTTAGGGGAAAACCGATGAGAGAATAAAGATCAAAGAATAAGGAATTGTTTTGGCATCATCTGTTCTAGTGGGAGATTGTTGGCCAATTGTTCACAACAGTTGATCACAATAAGCAGTGCATGCCCTGGATTCTCCCCAATGACAGTATCTTCTATCAGCTGATGATTCTAAGTGCTGATCTTCACAACAACTTTTAATCAAAGAACTGCTGAGGTATAAAGACTGAAGTCCTAACAACTGATGTTTCTCAAGTACTGATGAAGACTAAAGCATTGCTAACGCAAGGTCTGATTACCCTTTGAAGAAAGCACTGATCTCCAACATCAGTGCTTAGGCAACAACAGTGGGAAGTTGCATCAGTGTTTATGTAATCAGTTGTTTATTGTATCATTGCTTTACATGTATCAGTTGTTAGAGTTTGTTAGTCTGTTAGATGTCACTATCTAGGTGACGTCAGCATTAGATGCTCAGTGGTTAGGTTTGTACTATAAATAGAACAGTACATGTGATGTTCTATTAGCTCTTTTGCACCAATCATCTTGTAGGAACAAACTAGTGTGCTCATGCTGAGGGGGAGTTTAGTGTTCATGCATGCATAGTTAAACTTTTGTAATTCATACAATCTTTTGACTAATGAAATCATGTATGATGAAAACTATTCTTCTTTGATTGTATTATAAAGTTTATTTCCATTTCCGCTGCACATCATTCTCTGTTTCATCTTCCATTTCTAGTAAACAATACAATCAAAAGAAACTCAGATCCTAACATCTCTAATACGACATCGAATCCGGCTAGATTTATTAGTTAAAGGTTTGCGGTAAACCTATGACCTAAAAATTCGATCTTTCCTTTCTGAAGGATTTCGCTTATGCTGGTAGAAATTCCATTTGCTGTTTCCACCGTACAAGCTTGGCGAAGTTTAGTTAGTGGTTGACTGAGTAATTGACAGAAAGTAGTATTTATAAAACTTTGGTTTCCACCAGAGTCAAATAATACTTTAGCATAGACAACAAGAACGGGAAATGTGACAACTGTGCTCTGTAATCGATGTACAATGTAAAACAACGTTTATTATCAATAAAACAACGTATTTTCGTGTTATTATATGTGTATTTGTGTTTGATGATTTTACGATTTGATTTGATTCCGATTTCAAGCTTTAAATTACCTTTCTGGAAAGTTATACGCAAACGGGTGCGTAAACGCAGTCGGTTTAATGCGAAAAACACTCTGAATTACACTCTAAGTTGGAGCCTTTGCTTCATACCTGAGTGTGATTGATCAAGTTCTCCCTACAAGGACCCTTTTTAAGCTTCCTTCGTTCTTTTATCGTTTTTCGAGCGTGAAAGTCAAACAGTGTTTAACTTTCAGCTTTGACCACGAGTTGGTCAACAAGAAGTTCATTTGAACTTCGCAACGTGAGCGTAATCACGATGGTTATAGTCCCTTGTGACTATACCTACTGATTACCACATTGACTAGGCGTAGTAACGAGTCGTAGTTTCGGTCAAAATGCGCATTTAAGCGTATTTTGCAACCAAACTACTCTTGGTATCAAAACACTTTGTTTTGATATCAAAACCTTTTTTCTAACTTATTTAAGCATGTTTTATCATGCTTAACTCGTCTCTTTTAGTTAATGCTTGTTTTGAGTCGTAAGTCATGCGGTCTAAACCACCGCTTAGACTTTCGAACTTGACCCGTTTGGTCGATCATTAGGATCTAACCAAGCATGTTTAGTGACCATAGTTGCATAGGTAATAACCTTCCGAGGTTATATCTTATGGTCACATAGTTTTCATGCATAATTGGATTTTAAGCATTTGTAACCTAAAAATTGTCACCTAACTAATTATGCAACATATTTAAACATGTTTAGGCATATAATACTTGTCATAGGACTAGTTAGACGTCTTGAACGCGCGTTTGCGTGAACGACCTTAATGGGTCGAAAGCACTTAGGTTAGGTTCCGACTTTGAATGTAGGCTTTGTTAAACCATATCACACGAGTTCCAATACTCATTTGGTTTACAAGACCTCATTCTATCCGATCTTCCGATTTAGGTGTCGATTTATTTACTAGTGATCCGATTACTAGGTACTACTTGAATTTCCTTGGTTTGCTTGAGCTTCGTTAAATTCTTTAGATCAAGGATACCCTTCTATTCAATGTTAGTACATAGTTCCCCTATTTTACTGTTTTCGATCTTTTTGGGGTGATTCATATGTGTTAAAACAATTTTGATATTTTAACGATGGTTTCAAAAACGATTGATATGGTTTATATTAAATTAATAACAATTTCGATAATGTGAACGAACTTGTTGGTTGTAATTACATAACGAATGACATTCATTAGATTTGGCCGAGCCGACCAGTATTAGGTTATGGTACCATAGGATCTGACAAATCCCGTTATCAGACTACACCCATGGTTATGTGTGGGGGTTATGTTGATAACGACCGAATCTGATGATTTTTAACTTACCCTTTGGTGGTTTGTTAATGCGAAAAACGAGATAGTCGAGTCACGAAGGTTTGAATGTTATTAGCGAGATGACCAAAAGTAGTTTCACAATTAAAACGAACACGATTTTGAGACGAGTTAAACGATTTGAAACGACTTAAACGAGATAAACGAATTGGATAAACGAGTGGTTATGGGTAGTGATTAAATAATGGGATGGGTGCAGCATGATAAAAGCATGGTAGATACGCCCCTGGTACATCTTATATATAAGTGCATTTATCATATTACATTTCATGTCATTATTTAGTTCATTTGGGAAACGATTTTGAAACGATGTCACACAACGAGGTTTTCGAAATGATATAAACCATACGAGTTTTATTAACGAGTTTTTACTAGATATTTTATGAGTTAGTTTACTAAAACAAATGATTTTGGGTTAAGAATCATGGCTACGAGATTTTATAAACTATAACCAACTTGATTTGAGTTGGTTAATAATGTTGCAATACTCTTTTCAAAACGAAGTTTGTACTTTTGACTCTTTTAGTCTAATGAGGTACTGCAATATATAAGCAAGCCATGAATCCGATACTCTCATAAAACCTATGTGCTCACCAGCATTTCTTTGCTGACTTTGTTTTCACATATGTTTCAGGTGGTGTTGCTTGATGTTGATTGCTAAGAAACGTGTTCACTTAGGATCTGGACGTGGCCTTAGTGACATAAAAACAATGATAGACGATATGTAATTTGTTTGTTTGGTTTTAAGACAATGTACATTACTTAATAAATCAATAAAATGAAACTTTTAATTACCATGGTTGTTAAACGATGATTCGGTTACAACACTCCCCGACGTTTCCACCACGGTTTGTTGTTTTACGTGGTCGGGGTGTGACAGAAGAGTTGGTATCAGAGCCAATGGTTATAGGGAATTAGGTTATTAGTAATGCTTTGACCTAGACTATAACTTTCTAGGACCCTAATGCAAGTTTACTTGTGTTTAGATCTAAAACAATACCGTCACCTATCCTTAGGTGATAACCACAACAAGAACACAATAACAAATCCGCTTCAAAAATTAATCATCTATTATTGGATGGTTGATTATAAGGTTTTGATCCCTCTTAGTTTTCAAAATCTCGTCAAAGTATGGGTCTAAATAATGTGAACACGTGCAAACTGGAAGAGTGAATGCCTGTACCCTGAGTTTTCTGTCTAAGGTTAGAGTGTTCGTACAAATCCGCAATATAGGACCAGTCACTCTTACCTGGGAACTCTTGGGGTGAGTGTTCACCTATAGGCGAGCATGTCTTCGATGATACATTATTATAACCCATTTACTTTGATTAGTCACTGCGTGTCGTTGTTTGTTCGAGGTAACAAACGAATGATCGCCTTCCTTGTGTTTGTCGATATTTTCAATACCACTTTTGTTTTCCAATTGTCGACCTCACTCGATTCCCCTGTTTCCTTGTTATACAATGCCTCCTCGACGCGATGCTCAACCTTTTACTGCTGAGGAAGTCGAAGCCCTTGTCGCACAAAAAATGGATGCAGTGCTTCCGGGCGTAGTAACCCAGATCCATCAATTATATAACAACAATAATAACAACAATAATGCACAATGTAGTTTCAAGAATTTCAATTCTGCTAAGTCGTTGAACTTTTCTGGGTCACAAGGAGCAACCGCACTCCTGCAATGGTTCGAAAGTTTGGAAAGCACATTCAGACATGTGCAATGTCCGAATGAGCGTAAGGTTTAATTTGCATCGAGTGTGTTCGAGAAACGTGCTCTTACATGGTGGAACGGAGTGATGTGTGATAGGGGTGCCGATGTAGCGATGGCACAAACTTGGGAAGAGCTCCGAGCTCTCATGATGAGAGAGTTTTGTACCCGTCATGAAATTCGAGCTTTAGAACGAGAATTCGATGATTTGAAACAAGACTGGGGAGAATACCGTGCTTACATGGATCGTTATGAGGAGCTCACCTTGTTGTGTCCTACGATGGTAACCCCGTTGGAGAAAGCGATTGAGAGGTATATCGATGGTTTACCCGATTCTGTGCAAGATATTGTGATGGGCAGTAATCCTACTACTGTTCGCCAAGTGATCGAGTTGTCTGCTACCCTGACCGAGTCTCAGGTTAGAAAAGGTAAATTGACCCGTAAGGGTGATAAGAAGAAATCAGCTGATTCTGCACAAGACAAGGGTAAAGGTAAGAAGCAGGGTGAGTCTTCCAAAAAGTCAAGGAAGCGCAAGGCTTCCCAAAACTTTGCAGTCACCAACCAGAACCCTCAGAACCGACCAGCCCTACCTCCCGCGAAGAAGCGATATGCTGGTACCGCACCTCACTGTGTTCGATGCAACGGTCACCATGTTGCCCAGCAGGCCTGTAAACAGTGCACTACGTGTGGTAGACTTGGGCATTTGGCTAACATTTATCGTTTGGGCCAAAATAAGGCTGCTCAGGTTCCAGCACAAGTTCAGGGAAATGCTGCGAGATTCCCACCGGGTTCGTGTTTTAATTGCGGAGAAATGGGTCATTTCTGTAACAACTGCCCGAGGTTGGTAAATGCAAATGCGAATCCGAACGCGATCGCGAATGTGAATCCAGCTCGTGGACCAGCATTCAATCTAAATGCAAAGGCTCGAGCTAACAACGAGGTTGTTAACGGTACGTTCCTTGTTAACAATCAACTTGCATCTATTCTTTTCCATTCTGGTGGTGATAGGAGTTTTGTTTCGTTATCTCTTGTACTCGATTCTATTATTCGTGGTTGTCAATTGAACCTCGATAACCATTTTTCCCATTGACCTCGTACCGATGCAACTCGGGAGCTTCGATATTATCGTGGGGATGGATTGGTTAACCAAACATCATGCTGAGGTGGTTTGTTTCGATAAGATCATTTGTATTCCTCTTTCATCTGGCGATGTTCTGGAAGTTCGTGGCAAGAAACCATCTGTTGGTTTGAAACTCATGCCGTGTACGAAAGCCCAAAGTTATTTACGAAAAGGATGTGTTGCTTTCCTGGAGCATGTCACCGAGGAGAAAGGCATGAACAAGAGTATTCAGGATATTCCATTTGTTCAGGATTATCCAGAGGTGTTTCCTGATGAACTGCCTGGTTTGCCTCAAGTTCGTCAAGTCGAGTTTCATATTGACCTTGTACCCAATGCCAACCCGATTGCGAAAGCACCTTATCGTCTTGCACCGTAAGAGATGCAAGAATTATTGAAACAGCTTCAAGAGTTATCTGACAAAGGATTCATCCGACCGAGTTATTCACCCTAGGGTGCTCCTGTCTTCTTTCCGAAGAAGAAAGATGGATCTTTTCGAATGTGTATCGATTATCGTGAGCTTAACAAGCTTACCATCTAGAATCGATATCCCCTATCACGAATTGATGACCTCTTTGATCAGCTGCAAGGTGCTACATATTTCTCCAAGATCGATCTGCGTTCTGGGTATCATCAACTTCGTGTACTCGAAGAAGATATTCCCAAAACTGCTTTCCGCACGAGATATGGGCACTACGAGTTTACCGTCATGCCTTTTGGTTTGACGAATGCCCCAGCTTTCTTCATGGACTTAATGAATAGGGTCTGTAAGCCTTATTTAGACAAGTTCATCATTGTGTTCATCGACGATATTCTCATTTATTCGAAGTCTCGAGCCGATCATGAGCAACACCTTCGTTTGACTCTGGAACTCCTAAAGAAGGAACCACTTTTTGCCAAATTCTCCAAGTGTGAATTTTGGCTTAAAGAAGTTCAGTTCTTGGGTCATATAGTTAACGAGCATGGTATTCATGTGGATCCATCCAAAATTATCGCAATTAAGGATTGGAATACACCAACGACACGTACATAAATTCGTTCTTTTCTTGGTCTCGCTGGTTATTTTCGTCGTTTTATTTCGAACTTCTCGAAGATTGCGGTTCCACACACTGCTTTGACTCAAAAGAATAAGCCTTTTGAGTGGGGACCCAAACAAGAAGAAGCATTCCAAACGCTGAAATGGAAGCTATGTGATGCTCCTGTCTTATCTCTGCCTTACGGAAACGATGATTTCGTTGTCTATTGCGATGCATCCAACTTAGGCCTTGGTTGTGTTCTCATGCAACGAGGCAAAGTTGTTGCATATGCGTCTAGACAATTAAAAGTTCACGAGAAGAACTATACGACTCCCGATCTTGAGTTGGGAGCTGCGGTTTTCGCTCTCAAAATCTGGAGACGCTATCTTTATGGCACGAAGTGTGTGGTTTTCACTAACCACAAAAGACTCCAGCATATTCTCAATCAGAAGGAGCTGAACATGAGGCAATGACGTTGGGCTGAGCTCTTGAACGACTACGATTGGGAAATTCGCTACCATCCTAGTAAGGCGAATGTCGTAGCCGATGCGCTAAGTCGAAAAGAGCGAGTTAAGCTTCATTCTGTTCAAACTCTATCTGATATTCAATCTCGTGTCCTTCAAGCTCAACGATATTGTGTGACCAAAGGCATATTGAAATATGAGCTACCACTTCAACTTGAGCTTAAACTCGAAGCGAAGGACGATGGTTTACTCTATTTCAAGGATCATTTGTAGATCCCGAAACAAGACGATCTTCGCACTTTAGTGATGGACGAATCTCACAAGTCTCGATATTCTATCCATCCTGGTGCTGATAAAATGTACAAGGATCTTCGTACTCAGTACTGGTGGCCTGGTATGAAGAAAGATGTTGCCTTGTATGTGTCAAAATGCCTAACCTATCTCAAAGTCAAGGTTGAACATCAACGACCTTCTGTCTTGCTTGTACAACCAGAGATACCGGTTTGGAAGTGGGAGAACATTGCCATGGATCTCATTACTACATTACCGCGTACATCAAAAGGTCACGATGCTATATGGGTTGTTATCGATCGATTAACGAAGTCAGCTCATTTTATACCGATCTGAGAGGATCTATCTGCTGATAAACTTGCAAAGATTTATGTTGATGAGATTGTATCTCGACATGGTGTTCCTTTGTACATCATTTTCGATCGTGATGCTCGGTTTTCATCTAATTTCTGGAAGACCATGCAATCTGCTATGGGAACCCAACTAAATCTAAGCACATCTTATCATCCCCAAACAGATGGACTATCTGAAAGGACGATACAAACTTTGGAGGATATGCTTAGAGCATGCATGATAGACTTTGGTGGTAATTGGGATTCTCATCTTCCATTGTTCGAGTTCTCTTACAACAATAGTTATCATGCTAGCATTAATATGGCACCATTCGAAGCTTTATACGGTCGAAAATGTCGTTCACCTGTCTGTTGGAATGAGGTCGGTGAAGCTCAGCTTACTGGACCTAAAGCTCATTTTGGAAACGACAGACAAAATCAAGAAAATTCGCGATAAGCTTGTGACAGCTAGAAGCCGTCAAAAGATTTACGCGGATATGCGACGCAAGCCTTTGGAATTTCAAGTCGGAGACCATGTCCTACTCAAGGTGTCACCTTGGAAGGGAGTGGTGAGATTTGGAAAGAAAGGAAAACTTCCACCACGATATGTAGGACCATTTAAGATTGTTGAAAGAATTGGAAAGGTTGCCTATCGACTAGAGCTACCTCCAGAGCTTTGAAATATCCATCCAACTTTTCACGTGTCTAATTTGCGAAAGTGTTTAGCTGAGGCTGATCTTCACATTCCACTCGACGAAATCCAAATCGATGAAACGATGCACTTTGTCGAGAAACCTGTGGAGATAGTCGACCGTGCAGTCAAACAGTTGAAGAACAAACGGATTCGATTGTTCAAGATTCGCTGGGAACCCAAACGTAGCCCAGAGTTTACTTGGGAACGTGAGGACTAAATGAAGGCGAAATATCCACATTTTTTCTCACAAGTTTCCTCTAGTTAAAATTTCGGGACAAAATTTTCGAAAGTAGGGGAGACTGTGACAACTGTGCTCTGTAATCGATGTACAATGTAAAACAACATTAATTATCAATAAAACAATGTGTTTTGGTGTTATTATATGTGTATTTGTGTTTGATGATTTTACGATTTGATTCGATTCCGATTTCAAGCTTTAAATCGCTTAATGGAAAGTTATACGCAAACTGGTGTGTAAACGCAGTCAGTTTAACGCGACAAACACTCCAGAATAGTGGCATAGGCTTAACATACTTTAAATAACATTCACATAACTTAGAAATAAGTTTTGGATGGTTTGGTGTGTCGAAAACAAGTTTATTCGCTCAGAGGGACAATTTGCGTCAAGCTGCAAAAGTCTGCCATTTCGTAAGGCAACGTACAGCCTGGAACTTGATCATAAGCTAAAGATACCATAAATAACTTAAACATATCTTAGAAATAAGCTTTGAGTGGTTCGGTGTGCGAAAACATGCTTCTTTGATCTTACAGGGACTAATAGTGTCAAAAATGACGTAAGTTTGGTTTTACGTGCATATCTTACGTTCTGACCACATCCGGACACCCAAAATTTTTGTAGACACCAAAATATTTTTATTTTAGTGATCGGCATGTAAAAATACCATTCTTCGCTTAATTTGGATAGTTTTCGCGTCCGTTTGAGTTTCGTCGTAATTTGACGAATAACGTGACTGTACGACCAAACGAGCCGACATCCAAGAGTTTTCCGAGCATATTTTGAGTCCTCTATACTTTGACCACCTTGTAGGGCCTTGAAAATGGCTTAACGGGTGTTAAAAGTGCCAAAAATGGGCTCAAACTCATGCAGGGACCAAAGCTATAAATATTGAAAGTTTGCTGATCTGCAGGTTTTACACCGGCCGCGTAAGGCCTGTGCCTCCCCTAACACGGGCCGCCTAAAAACACCTAGCACCAGAAAATCATTTTTAGCATTCTGTTCATACTTCAGGGGCTGTTTATGCAAATATTATTGTGTGTTAACCAAGTTAACACCTCTCCAAGGCTTCTAATCAGCTCATAACACTTGTATGGCTATGATTATTGCTTGGAGGTTACATAAACAAGTGTCTTGATCTTATGAGTTTGCTACAACTATAAATAGCAAGGCCATTTCATTGTTTCATTCACCCTTGATCTGAATTACACTCTAAGTTGGAGCCTTTGCTTCATACCTGAGTGTGATTGATCAAGTTCTCCCTAGCAAGGACCCTTTGTAAGCTTCCTTCGTTCTTTTATCGCTTTTTGAGCGTGAAAGTCAAAAAGTGTTTGACTTTCAGCTTTGACCACGAGTTGGTCATCAAGAAGTTCGTTTGAATTTCGCAACGTGAGCGTAATCACAATGGTTATAATCCCTTGTGACTATACCTACTGATTACCACGTTGACTAGGCGTAGTGACGAGTCGTAGTTTCGGTCAAAATGCGCATTTAAGCGTATTTTGCAACCAAACTACTCTTGGTATCAAAACATTTTGTTTTGATATCAAAACCTATTTTCTAACGTATTTAAGCATGTTTTAACATGCTTAGCTCGTCACTTTTAGTTTACTGCTTGTTTAGAGTCGTAAGTCAAGCGGTCTAAACCACCGATTAGACTTTCAAACTCGACCCGTTTGGTGGATCATTAGGATCCGACCAAGCATGTTTAGTGACCATAGTTTCATAGGGAATAACCTTCCGAGGTTATACCTTATGGTCACATAGTTTAAGTAGTTATATGATAGCTAGTTTATATGCCGTAGGAAAATGACCAAAATACCCTTTTTCATGCATAATTGGATTTTAAGCATATGTAACCTAAACATTTGTCACCTAACTAATTATGCAACATATTTAAACATGCTAAGGCATATAATACTTGTCATAGGACTAGTTAGACGTCTCGAACGCGCGTTTGAGCGAACGACGCGTTAAAGTAGCGTAAGCTACCTTAATGGGTCGTAACGGGTCGAAAGCACTTAGGTTAGGTTCCTACTTAGAATGTAGGCTTTGTTAAACCATATCACATGAGTTCCAAGATTCATTTGGTTTACACAATCCAATCTTCCGATTTAGGTGTCGATTTATTTACTAGTGATCCGATTACTAGGTACTACATGAATTTACTTGGTTTGCCTGAACTTCGTTATGTTCTTTAGATCAAGGATACCCTTCTATTCAATGTGAGTACATAGTTACCCTATTTTACTGTTTTTGATCGTTTTGGGGTGATTCATATGTGTTAAAACGATTTTGATATTTTAACGATGCTTTAAAAAACGATTGATATGGTTTATATTAAATTAATAACGATTTCGATAATGTGAACGAACTTGTTGGTTGTAATTACATAACGAATGACATTCATTAGCTTTGGCCGAGCCAACCAGTATTAGGTTATGGTGTCATAGGATCTGACAAATCCCGTTATCAGACTACACCCATGGTTATGTGTGGGGGTTATGTAGGTAATGACCGAATCTGATGATTTTTAACTTACCCTTTGGTGGTTTGTTAATGCGAAAAACGAGATAGTCGAGTCACGAAGGTTTGAATGTTATTAGCGAGATGACCAAAAGTAGTTTCACAATTAAAATGAACACGCTTTGGAGACGAGTTAAATGATTTGAAACGACTTAAACGAGATAAACGAATGGGATAAATGATTGGTTATGGGCAGTGATTAAATAATGGGATGGGTGTAGCATGATAAAAGCATGGTAGAAACGCCGCTGGTACATCTTATATATAAGTGCTTTTATCATATTACATTTCATGTCATTATTTAGTTCACTTGGGAAACGATTTTGAAACGATGTCACACAACGAGGCTTTCGAAATGATATAAACCATACGAGTTTTATTAACGAGTTTTTACAAGATATTTTACGAGTTGGTTTACTAAAACAAATAATTTTGGGTTAAGAATCATGGCTACGAGATTTTATAAACTATAACCAACTTGATTTGAGTTGGTTAATAATGTTGCAATACTCTTTTCAAAACGAAGTTTGTACTTTTGAATCCGATACTCTCATAAAACCTATGTGCTCGCCAGCATTTCTTTGCTGACTTTGTTTTCACATATGTTTCAGGTGGTGTTGCTTGATGTTGATTGCTAAGAAGCGTGTTCACTTAGGATCTACTTAGGATCTGGACGTGGCCTTAGTGACATAAAAACAATGATAGACGATATGTAATTTGTTTGTTTGGTTTTAAGACAATGTACATTATTAATAAATCAATAAAACGAAACTTTTAATTACCATGGTTGTGAAACGATGATTCTGTTACAACACTCCCCGACGTTTCCGTCACGGTTTGTTGTTTTACGTGGTCGGGGTGTGACAAGAAACCTACCGACAATTACATCAGGAATCAACTCGGTTTCCTTGGCTGTCAGTACAAATGCTCTAGCATTCTTCTTAGGTCCTTCCGTTTCCTTTGGCTTATTGTTAGTTGTTGTAGCCAGTTTTGGGCAATTTGGTCGGATATGACCTGCCTCACCACAGTTGTAGCATATTTTAGCGCTTGCTTTCCTTCTACACTCTCCTTCCTTATGTTCGGACATCTTGCGGAAGTTGCAGGACACCGGACTCTTTCCTGAGTGCTTCCTATTATAGAACTTACAGAAAGGCGATGTAGAGGATGGACCTGTGCCTTTCTTACGGTAGGAATTACCAGAACGTAGTTCTTGGGGAATCCTTTGGGTAGTTCCTTGTTCTGGCTTTCTTCCTATGTGCGTATCAGTCCATCTGTCAGAGTGTTAGCAAGCTCCACTGTTTCTTCCATTGTTTGTTGCTTAGCTGGTTTGTCCATATCTCTGATTTCACTAATTAATCCCCAGATATAACGGGAAATTAATACTGGTTCTGGTTCTAGTGAAGCCAGTGTTGGTACTATCCTAGCATACTCGAAGAATTTGGTAGTAAATTCCCTACAATTTACCCCAATCATTTTATAGTTTAGGCATTTATTGGTTATCTGTTCCTTTTCATGAGGAGGACAAAATTTCCTTTCCATTATTTCCATAAAATTATTCCATTCCATGTTATAGACCATGTCACTTCCCTTTGATTGAATAATGGTATTCCACCACTCTAATGCTTTATCCTTGAAAAGGTTAGAGGCATACACGATCTTATTCTCATGGGCACATTTACTAATTTTTAAAACAGCTTCAGTCTTTTCTAACCAGTGTAAGGTTGAAATGGCCCCTTCATTGCCCAAGAATTCGATGGGTTTGCATGACAGGAATTCTTTGTAAGAACAACCATAAGGAATGGTTTTCTTTCATTTAGGAATTGGAGCTTTGATAAGAATACTGTTATATCCGTTAACGTTGTGACTTGGCTGGGTGTGCGTATGTTTACTACCTGTAATAGTATTATCGTTTACTGGATTTTTACTAATAGCATCGATAATAAATGGCATGGCATCTATTATTCCTTAAGCTACTATATGTTCTGTTGCACTTTTATCCACTTGGTTCCCGTTATCATTATTATTCTGAACTTATTGATTTACTTCATTTACCATCTGAATTGCAAACATTATCAAGTGTTAATATCACAGAATAATTTAAACATACAATTATTCAATCATATTTGATCAAAATTGTCGAACATTACGACATTTACTCTTTATATATAGAGAAAAATGCCCGGATAGTCCCTGTGGTTTCGCCTTTTTTCACCTATGGTCCCCAACTTTCTAAAACTACCTGAATAGTCCCCAAGTTTTCATTTTTTGTTCCCGGATAGTCCCTGGGTCTAACTTCAGTTACTTTTCTCTGTTAAAATGATGTGAAATGACAAAAATACCCTTTCCTTAAAAGGCTAAACCATAGGGACTATCCGGGCATCTTCTTCATTTTTATTTATAAAACCCCACCACCACACTTCATCTTCAACCTCCACCCACCATCACTCTCCTCCACCCTCCACCATCACCGCCATAGTCACTCTGCAACTCAAAGCAACACTCATACACACAAAAGCCACAAACCAAATAAAACACATACAGGCATCATCATCTTCACTCTCTATTTTGCCCCAAAGACTGACCGACGAGCAGGGATTCCGGCCGGCTCTCCGGCGACTGATCATTCGACAGATACCACGACCCCCTTACCCCTCTCTTCTTCTTAAACCACCACCCATACACCTCTGTTTGAACGAACGGCTGGCCACCACCATTTCGGTGGTGGCGTGTGGCGGCACATACACAGACGCGGAGAGATAGAGAGAGTTAGAGAGAAGATGATGACGGCGGTGGCATTAGATACCGACAGCAGCAGCACCGCCCATGGCGGCAGTGGTCCGTTCAGTTGTTATTCTCGAGTCCTTTGTCCTCAGATCAGTTCCAGACGCAAACATGGTCGAGCCACCATGTTTTCTGGCTCTGATTCAGGACTCGCATCGCCGCCGATTCAGGTTAGAATTTGGTTTTGGTAACATTTCGAATTTCGTCTTGGGTTCGAGTCTTGTTCAGTTTTGGTTCGAGTGTCGGTTTGTTTCGACTCACGCGACTCGGTTCAGATTCGGATCGATTGGTTCAGATCCGGGTCAGTCGAGTTCAATCGGTAATCCCTCACTTCTGTTCTTTTAGATTTGAGCAGAGTGATTGTGGCGATGTTGGTGGAGGGTGGAGGAGGGTGATGGTGGGTAGAGGTTGAAGATGAAGTGTGGTGTTGGGGTTTTATAAATAAAAATGAAGAAGATGCCCGGATAGTCCCTATGGTTGGGCCTTTTAAGGAAAGGATATTTTTGTCATTTCACATCATTTTTACAGAGAAAAGTAACTGAAGTTAGACCCAGGGACTATCCGGGAACTAAAAATGAAAACATGGGGACTATTCAGGTAGTTTTAGAAAGTTGGGGACTATAGGTGAAAAAAGGCGAAACCACAGGGACTATCCGGGCATTTTTCTCTTATATATATAACACATCCATACAAACTAAAACTATAAATCTAAATGTTAGTAATTATATGCATCGGTACATATATATATATATATATATATATATAGATATATATATTATTAGTATGGATTTTATATCTTTTTTTATCAAATTATATGGAAAGTATACATATATATATACATATATATATATATATTAGCATATTGGGTTCGTTGTTTCTTATAACTACATCTCCCTCTCGTCGTACTTCCAGACAAGATTTTCTCCTATGACCTGAATTCTATTTCCATCGTCTATAAGTTCTTCGCCATAGTGACGAAGTTCAGCTACGTTTTCATGACTCATAGGGGGGAGTATGGCTAGTATGGGTTCATTGTAGGCAGGTATGGGTTCTCCATATGGTAAGTCAGGATTTGGTTCGTTTATCATTTTTGGAAAGCCCAGTCTTTGGTCCACCACTGTTCCAGTGGATTTGGTGCTAGTAACCTAGGTATTTCCTCGGAGTTGAATGCTGGTATTGGTAGTGGGTTTTCTTGTATAGGTTAAGGTTATATTGGTATTGGTGCTATGGGTTGTTCTAGATATAAGGGTAGCAACTAGGGTTCTGGTTCTAGTAACAGAATGAGGTTTATTTCATTTCTTGTAGGTTGGAACAGATCATAATTAGCTAATCTTCTATCTAGTTCCTCCCACAGAGGTTTTGTCATGGGTATGCGAGCAGTTCCTTCTACTAAGGTTATGATTGCCTCTTGGTTTTTCCTTTTCCTTCTCTTTTCCTTTTTTCCCTTATTAAACCATCCCCTGTTTTTGGGTGGGAAGGCATCAGCTAACTTTGCTTGAAAGACAAAAGTTTCTTTGGTGTCTACCTGGTATCCGGATGCAGTCCCAGATGGTCCTTCATCCATTTCGGAGTCAGACATGTGTCGATAGGTGGCGGATGTATTTTGGTCACTCATACTGTGAACTCAAAATTTGTCAAAATAACATAAAATCCTAATCCAGATATTGAGATTTATTTACATAGAAAAACACATAAATTATTACATTAATTTCCAACATAAATGTTTAAGTTTTAGGTATTAAAAGAACACCTAAATGGCTTAAACGAGTGGCTCTGATACCACCATCTGTCGTAGCCCCCGACCCTACCCTGGGAGCGGGTGCCGCGAGCCAGTAAGATGGTATCGGTGTTTATTAAATTTGCAGCGGAATAAATCATTAGGATCATACTTAGGAAATAATTTCAGAGTTTGTAAAACACCAAACTTTTTAATATTAAACAATGGGCTAAAACCCATATTCCATTCAAATGTTTTAATAGGGATAAACCAAAATTGCTGAAAACATAAATTTCTTCTTTTATTATGATAATCATACACAATTTATTTAAGCCTTTAGTGATCCATAGTGGCTTCTATTACCTTCACAGTGAGTTACCTGAAACACGTTTGAAAAACATTTTATCAGCAAAAATACTAGCGAGTTCATTCCATTTTATAAAAAGACACATTGTTATAATTTTAGAATATCAAGGGCGACTACATTGTTTATATCTACCAAAAACTCAATCAGTATTTGTCACACAGTGGCAGTTCCGATTTGACGGTGGTCATATCACTCATTGGATAACAGTCGTCCAATAATGAAGGTTGTTAATTAATGTATACAAAACCCCACATACCGGTAGTAATAAAAGAATACAAAGACTTAATCACTATTAGTATAACTGAAAACATTTAGGGTTTTGTAAATTTCGTAGAAAGAAAGAATGACTCACTTTGTAAACTTATGGTTTAACTAAAAGCTTCCTGATAATATTTCCTTGTGAAATTCCTGAGTTCCCAATAAAATATACAATGCACATGTGTTAGTATAATAACCCAATTCAAAATTTATCGATACATGACGAGATCAAAACCCCAACGTAGTTAGCAAAGTATAGCCTTATTTAGGCAGCACCTTGACATCCGTTGTTGGGTTTAGGATTGATCGGAAATGGTATCGAGTTAGTGATTAGGGGTTATAATACTTACAATGAGGCAGAGCTTTGTGAAATTAAGGGGTGCACAATCAAGAAACGCAGGAGAAAAGCAGAGTATTTCGTCAAATTTTGAGCGACAAGGTTTAAAAGCTTATGTCCCAAGCCAGGTTATTTATAGCCAAACTGGACCAGCCCCACGTGTCGCGCAAGGAAGGGAGATCCCTTCCGCATGTCGCGGCCCGTGAACCCTACACTACTAGAAAAATTAAAATTTCTGACACCATTTTCCGTAGGAAATGCGTCAAAACTCGTGATTTTCTTCGAATTTGTGAGGAAATACATATGTAGGAAAACCACTCGTAGGAAACTGGTTTCTTACGCATTTTCCTAGCCATTTCTGACAGAAAAGGGCTGTCACAAACTGCTACACATTTTCTACGCATTTTCCTACCCATTTAACGGAAGTTAATTTTTAATTTTTGCTACACAATTGTCACGAAATTTAATTTTTATATTTTTTCTACACAATTGTCACGAAATTTAATTTTCTATGAATTTGTGACGAAATGCATATGTAGTTAAACCACTCGTAAGAAACTGGTTTCTTTACGCATTTTCTACGCATTTTCCTACCCATTTCTGACAGAAAAGGGTTGTCACAAATTGCTACACATCTTCTACGCATTGTCCTACCCATTTAACGGAAGTTAATTTTTTATTTTTGCTACACAATTGTCACGAAATTTAATGTTTTTTTCTAGTTTTATTCTATTTATAAAACATCCGAGAGATCGGATACAAAAGCAAATAAAACTATGAACTACACAAATTCAATAACATTAATCATAAATTTATACAAATTTACATACAAAAAATGTATAAAATCTACGAACATAAAGAAAATAAAATTACATATTCATCGGAAGCTTGTTTGGGTTGTTGCCTCCACTGAGTCTGAACCAAACCACTATTTGGTTGGCAAATGCTTCCCAGAAAAATTAAAACAAGAACACCAGTAACTCACTCTGTATGACTTCATTGCATTAGCTTGGGCATAACTTCAAAGCCATCCGAACCCAAATCTGAATCGTATTCCCAATCCACATCTAAATCCAAATGGCAACTTCAAGCCGCCACCGCCGTCCACTACCCGCTGTTCTCCGACGTGGCTCCGGCCGGCTACACCGCAGCCATCGTCACCCGAACCACCACCATCGACACCATAACATCATCAACATCATAAATATCTTCAACTGCAGAACATCCTCGTCATCCTCATCTCCGACGAAAAGAAAAACGGAACGAGAGAGTTTAGGGTTGTGTGGTGCGGTTCAAGATGAACAGGGTGGGGGTGTTGTGTGTATAGAAAGAGAGAGATTCAGGGTGTGGTTGCCATAGCACAACCAACCACCGGCTGCCGGTCAGACTCGTCGTCGGAGAGTTCATCGGAGAGGGAGAAGAGACTGAGTTGTGCGACTGCTTATGTAGGCATTAGGGTTCTAACCATGTTGAAAATGAAAGATGGATGGATTTTGTGTTGTGTACGCAGATGTTTCAAGAAAAATGGGGGATTAGGGTTTTTGCTTCTTATTTATACCTAGAGTGTTTCAAATGGGCTTGGGCCCAGGGCCCACAAGCCCGTTACGAGTGTTTTGAGCGGCCCGATCCGTTTACGAATCCTGTTTTCGAATCTAATTGTCGTAAATTAGTGTAGAATATTTTTTTAGGGTCAAATGCCCTTAAAATTACGTCATAAATCGTTAATAGAGGCGTATGCTCGTCGGTCGCGTTAAATCGCGTCAAACACTTCGGTTATCGTTTCTTGTTCGTTTTTCGATCCGATTTAAACTACGAACATTAAAATTTGAAAACCAAGCCAAATATCATAATATATTAATGTTGAGACATAACTCGAGTCCGGCGTTGTCAGTATTTTGTCCGGTGTCAGTTCGTTATCGCTTAATGCTCAGCAGATTTCCCGAAAATCATCATACGCGCACTGTAAAGTCATTTAGACGTTCCTTGGAATTCCAATAGCCTAATTAAGTTAATTCGTGCCTTAAACATTATTTATTATCACATTAAATGTTTGTTAATAACGTAACTAAGAGGCATTAATTACTGGTTGTAACACTATGTGATAAAATCACTTATTTGTGAGGAACTTGGTTTTTGGAAAGTAGTGAGAGCAAGTCCATGACATGCTAGTACCATCATACCAACAAAGAGACGAACTTGACTCTCGGATGATAGATGTATACAATGTGATTAGAAATCACTTATTCATGAGATGGATGTGATAGGAATATCACTTATTGATGGTTGTATGCATTATGTACACGTATGTTAGCATCATGGAAGTTCTGGACTTGCGCCCTCATTGTTTCCGTAAAAGAAGCAACCATGATACCCAGGTGATAGACAACATAACGACCACATACTCGGCAATTTTAAAGATAAACGAATCACCAGCATCACCGTCATACCGGATGACCACAATCACCGTCACACCGGATGATCACCATCACCGTCGTCGAACTAACCCACCACCACATCCACCCCTTCACCTTCACCCATCATCACGAGCGCCGTCGAACCCAAATCAACTGCAGTCACCGCACCTAAAGGACATAACGTGCAACATTTTCAAACATTTAAATATTTTTTCAATTCAAGTTTAAATTTTGAAGGTTAAAGTATGGGTTGTTAGGCCATGTGTAAGGGCACTATTTGGACGTCAAGAGGCTTGATAACACCCCAACACGGTCCTCTTGTGCGTTATAAGAGCATTTATATTATAATGCCAAATGAGGAGCAAATGAATTGGATAGTAATGATTGAAAGGGCATTAAGAGATGTATGGTAATAATAAAATATGGTAATAATAAAACAAGTTAAATATTTAAATATGGTAATAAATTTTCCATCACAAATGCGTAGCTAGTTGCTACACATTTCCTACGCAATAAATTTTCCATCACAAATGCGTAGCAAGTTGCTACACATTTCCTATGCAATAATTAATAATAATACTGACTACACATTAAAATATAATCTAAGTATAATAATAAATATTTCGTCATAAATGCGTAGCAAGTTACTACACATTTCCTACGCAGTAAATTTTCCATCACAAATGCGTAGCAAGTTGCTACACATTTCCTACGCAATAATTAATAATAATGCTGATTAAACATTAAAATATAATATAAGTATAATAATAAATATTTCGTCATAAATGCGTAGGAAGTTGCTACGCATTTCTGACGCAACAATTAATATTTAAATGAATTTAACATATAAATCTAATTCCAACAAATAAATAATAGTTCCGCCGGAAATGCGTAGCAAGTTACTACGCATTTCCGACGCAATAGTTAATAATAATAATAATTAAACGTTTAAATATAATTCAAATACAAATATAATTCATCCGTCGTAAATGCGTAGCAAGTTGCTACGCATTTCCGACACAATACTTAGAGTTAGTATTTTTGTCACTATTGTGTCGCAAATTGGCAAAAAAATCAAGGTCTTTTTTCCGTAGGAAATGCGTAGTAATTGTGTCAGAATTTGCGACATATTTTTTTGGTTAGGAAATTTTCGTAGCAAAATGACCACTTTTCTAGTAGTGCTATTATTAGAGTAGTCTTGTTGCTTGTTATAGCCATGCAGTCGATCTTATCCGATGATACACGTATGGTTTGCTATCGCGTGTAGCGGAAAGGTTTAGGGGATCCCCCCATGTGTCTCCGGGGGTCCCTATTTCCATTTTTTTATTTTGGGTCGCGCAGTACATGTTCCTTATAAGGTGTTTTTGAGTGTTGTTATACTTTCCATCTGTCTCTCATCATATATGCACACTTTCAAATACAAACAATTGCCAAAATCTTTTACCAAACGTTGTTTGCTGCCGAACTTCCTTGATGAGCTAGTAAACATGTTTTAATATGCAAAATCAGTCTAAAAAAAGAAACAAACTACACATGATCTCAAACAAACAAAAAACATGACCTCATAAGCTAAATATGTATAATGTATGATAGGTTAGTCAATGAAACTCAAACACACATACCTCAGAGGATGGATGTTGAGCTGGAACCATCATCTGTTTCTAAAATCATAAAGCAGAATTCCTCCATCAAGAGATCTGCACCCTCAGGTTCTACATAATACTGCCATGCAGATATAAGAAACAGAAACAAGAAATTTGCAGATAACAAAATAACATAAAAAAGTAGGTGAAAATGACGTCGATAAATATAAATTAGAACTCAATATAAAGAATTAAGTAGGGGTGCAAACAAGCCAAGCTACTAGCGAGCTAGTCAAGTTCGGCTCGAAAAAAACTAAAGACGAGTCGCGCTTAAACAAGCTCAAATCCGAGCCCCGCTCGCGAACCTATTATTAATAGTAATTGTTATATATAAAAATATGATTAAATGACCAAACTATATATAAAGATATTATGTTATATAAACATTTATAAAAATAATTATTATATTTAACATGAATTATTAAATAAATAATAAACGAGACAAGCCCAAGCTACCTACAAGCCGACCTCGAGCTTTATAAACAAAACTCGAACCAAGCCAGTCTTGAGCTTGAGCTCTTATAAGTTAAACAAGTTCAAGCCTGATCCCACGAACTCGGACTCGGCTGGTTTACCTTTTTCCAGTTTTTAAAATGTTATTTCAAATTTAAGGATAATATTTACTAACACCTACCTTATTAGAAGACAAGACCAAAGTTGTTACTTAGAGCAACATCTAGGCTGCAGCCTGCAAGACCATAACAATTATGATGAATCATTTGTACCATAGTTTATCCACATATATAAAAAACCCTACAAAACAAGACCATTTTTGAGTAGAACTAGATACATGACCGTCATCACCATACTTTACTGGTTCGGCAGCTGCTGCGATCCGTGTCGGTTATTAGATATTCCGGTTATACTGGTCCGGTTATGAAAGGATTTTAGAAAAAAAAGGTGAATCATGTCAAATGTAAAAAACATACCTTCAGCCGAGCTATTCCCACTAAATCAAAGAACATGAATTATACTTTCAGGTGGTTCATTTACTACCCTGCACGTAAAGAAACATAGTTTACACAAGATTTGAGTTTTCTACTATATGCTTTACAATTTAGATGGTATTGTTAGATATTTGAAAAAAAATTCAGATACTTTCATTAATAGCATTGTAATATTCAGGGTGAGGGTCTAATGGAGTAGTAATTAATTGTAAAATGCTTATTAACAGTGTATTTTTTATTTACAACCTCTGTATTTTATATTTGTTCCACTAATCATTTGCTCAGTTGCATTAAAATATTGGAACTCATAATTTTTTTGAACACACTAGCCAATTAAATCTAGTTTTCGGAATGTTTTATTCATTAGTTGAATAATTCTTGTGTTGGCAATTCAATTAACTAATCAAACTAACAACATTTTATTGATTTTAATCCATCCATCAAAAATTAGTTTTCCCAAGTTTCAATTTAATTCACTCAATAAACCAAAAACTATCAATTACAGTAATAAGCTAATAAACACATGCTAAGATAACTATGTGAAATCAGTTCAAAGAGCTCACATTCAGATATCTCAAAACACTAAAACTAAACACAACCCTTAACTATTAGAACCAAAGTGCATCTCTACAATCAAATTAATAAATAAAGTGCGGTAAGTATAATATGAAAGTAATTAGATAAACACTCAACAATATATAAAAAGAGTTAAGTGTCATTTACGTCCCTTTGGTTTGTTCATTTTTGCCATTTTAGACCAAATTTCAAAATTATACGTCCCTAACATTCTCAAAACATGCCATTCCATTCCAGTAGAAAAAGTCTAGAATAAAATGTCATTTTCATCCATGAACTAACTGTGTTTTTTTTAAGTGGGGTTAGTTTTTTGCACTGAAATGACATGTTTCGTAAATGTCAGTGAGGAAAACGGTACAATTTTAAAATTTTGCCTGAAATGGCAAAAATGAACAAACCACAGGGACGTAAATGACACTTAACTCTAAAACAAAACTTACCTACTGTACATTGATAAACTCATGCGTAAGATGAGCACAAGCTTTAGAGACGAGCGTAACTTCACTATTTCCATAATAGAATTTTCTTTAGCTCACGACTCAATAATGCAAACTAGCAATTGATAACAAAAGAATAGACGAATAAAGGAGCCTAAGTGTATAAAGTTAAGAAGGTTTATTATTCTTGCAAATATAATCAGTATACTACACACACACTTAAACTAGTAATCCAAAGGGAGGAACTAGATTTGGAGCAATATGACATAAATGAGATCCCAATCAATCTATTAATTGAAAAAAGGAAAACAAGAAGATTAATGGAATCGCAAACGCATGTATCAACAAAAATGAAGCTAACAAAATCAATTTCAATAAAGTAATAGAATAGAATGGAATGGCATGCAAGGGAATAGCAAAGTTAACCTAAGTTACTGCTCGGAACCTTTTCCCAATGCCTTGGGATTTGACTTGAAGAGTCCTTTCACATGGCCTCACTATGGCACCAGCACGACAATTGAGAGGTTAGCCTTGCTCTCTGCTGGATCTTGGATTTCAAGAAGAAAGGTCTTCGATTTCAATTTTGGGGAAGGTTTCAAAAGATAAAAGTAGGTTTAAGGTTTATTTGGATGTGGACTTTGGTGTTGGGAGGGAACAAAATTTTAAGGAGGAGGGAAATTTTAACTTTAGAGTTTTTTACTAAAACTTTTGAATGGGATAAGAGGGAAATTAAAAATTTTTGAAACTTTTTAATGGCATTAAAAACTTAGATTAGTGACATAAATGATCAATACCACTATATGTTTGTGTTAAGCAAATATGGCATACATAAAGTGCCATTAAAAACCAAATCTAGTGGCATAATAGCTAAATGTCACTAAAAGTGTGTGCCACTATGTGGCATTTTTTTGTAGTGCCACCACCACCAGCACTACCTACTTCATTTCAAGATCCGGAACGATGGTTTAGAGGGAAGTTTGGATAAGATAAAGCTAGTTCAGTAGAAATTTCGACATCATAACGTTTAAATGAACAAGATTGTAGAAGCTTCCATTAATACCAAAAGAGCATACATCATTTTACAAGCCGGAGAGAAATCTGAGGTCTCTCCAGCCGTTCCTAAAACTTATGTACTTCGAATACATAACTTCCTATTTATAGACATTAGCTTTGGAGCACATGACAGTTTGGAGTCGATGACTCATCCCTACGGATGGGTCCTCATTCGTGCGGATGAGTCCTCATTTGTGCGGATGAGCACTCGTCCTCTTGAAAGTGTCGTCCTCTCAAAAATGTCATGTGTTCGTATCTCACTCTCAACTATACACTATTCAACACACGCTCTATCTAGCCTATTTAAACAGTGGTAGACACACACAATATGAACTAACAATAAATCCATATACATCAAATGTCACAACAATCAATGATCATTACCAAGTTATAAACGAAACCATTAGTATCCATGCATGTGTACGAAATATATATAAACAAGTAAACATCCTCCTAGATCAAAACTTGTTGACTACTCAACGCTAAATAACCAAGAATCATGTTTTCCAGTTAACACATAGACAAAACTCTGTTTAATAACATGTAGATATGCATAAGGGTTAAAGACGAGATCATGGTACGTTAATGAGAGTGATATAGGTCAAGAGTGCTTGAGAAATCAAAAGAGTTAATCCTTGTGTTCGTTGACCAGAGAAACAACATTGTTTTATGTGTTGTTTTTGTGATTAGGGTTTAGGTTTAACAATTAATTTATGTATTTATATCATGCATAAGTTGGTTAAAATAAAACTCGTATAATTGGGCCGTTAGATGGGCGAAAGTGGGTAAGGGGGGGGGGGGGGGGGGGAAGGCAAGGGCCTTCGTGTGGGATCTTGTGACATGAAGGGGGTGCCTTTGTGTGAAATTCATGGGCAAACATGTCACACCCCCAAAATATCACATGCAGAAATTCACCGCGAGGCGTGTGACGTAGCAGGATCTAGCCACTAAACAAATTGAACTAACAGTAGAATATTATACACATGTTCTTATTCAATATAAAAGTGCATTTCAAAACGTTTGATTCAAACAAATATTCATTCAGTGGAAGCATATATTATCGTTTAACCAATTCAACATCATCTTGTTTAGAAAACATAAGCAACCATTAAATGTCTTCGCAAATGACACGGCCCATGACGACATTAGCTTCCCAGACTGCAATTTCCTTTCCGTGATGCATCTAACGACCTGCAAGCATGCAGAAAAAGTTTATCAGCATAAAGCTGGCGAGTTCACAGTTTTGTTTAACGAAAATCATATAAGTGTTTAGTTTAATGCCATGTTATTTTTGGTGCCCTCATCAATGTCTATAATCATTGATCAAATGTTTAAGGTCATTAGTTCACGCCCGTCCTCCCAGGTACTGTGTGAGGTTTCTCAAGCCTAATAGCGCTATCAACTAATACCCCGTTGCCTCCCAGGCAACAGGCTCATTATGTAAGTAGGGACTTTCATGGTAGAGTTCGAGTTTATTAACTAACATCGATATTAAACAAAAGCAGTTAAAAGTATTCCTCCCAGGAATATTAATTTATTTGTCCCCTCGGGACGCATGCTTGTGAAAGAGTAGTGAACTCAATTTAGTTTGCTCGGTAAAAGATAATGTGCTTTTACACGTTAGTTAATTTCTAGATCTGTTACACGCGACCTAAGGTATGATAAATGTAAGTACATATACCAGTAGGGTTATGCAATACCCTATCTATCCAAACAATCCCGCGCTTAATTGATCAAATTATCTAGTTTATCACACAATAACATCCTTGAACCATTATCATGAATCTAAATCATATACCCTTTCATTAAATGTGGACCTTATCACATCTATTAAGTGCGGATTACATATATATCATTTATGTGTAGACAGTGTAAAAGTCCCTAAGTGCCGACACTTTGAAGTTGCATGTGTGGACAATATGAGAGTTTCTAAGTGCGAACACCTTTAACATATATATATATATATATATATACACACACTTAACCAAATGCGGACATGCAAAGAAGTATATGTGCAAATATATATATATATATATATATATATAACTTGTTAAGTTTGGACATTTAACAGTTATTTATGTTCGGATACTTAAAGCACTTCATATATGTGGACCCAATAACATATCCTATATGCGGACACACCCCAAACATATATAAACATGGAGACATCAAACTCTATATGTGCGGACATCACACCTTCTCCTAAGTGTGGACTAAATCAAAGCATTAAGTGCGGACCTCAACAATTCAATCAAGTGCGGACACTCCAGTTTAGTTAAGTGCGGACCGTATGTTTGATTATATGCGGACTTCTTTCAAAATAACTAAGTGCGGACCCGTTAACAAAAGTTAAGTGCGGATCAATGTAACATCATATGTGTGGACAGCTTAAGGCACACTAAGTATGGATCGTATATAAAAGTTAATATGTGTGGATCAATCAAATTATATTAAGTGTGGACATTTGAACAAAATAACAAATGCGGACATTAGGTTTTCAACAAATGCGGACACTTTGTGAGTTCACAAAGTCTGACAATTCTGAAATCCCTTTCTTCAAAAGTTTTCACGAAAAGAAACCCCAGATGCACAGAATTCAACAATCTCAAGAATCAAATCAATCAATCTAACTGTGTTATCATACCAAAAACATCCAACAATCATTACACAATCATTCAGTCTAAGCAATTACGTATTCATTAGCATAATTAATCATACATAATCAATTGTTTGGATCATCTAGGGTTTAAATGAACCAAAAGAACAAGATTAACAACGTATCATCTGATTATAAACACTTACCTCTGATTAAATCTAGGTGGATTGAAGATCAAGGATTGATGTATGTGAACTTGTGAAGCTAAATGATTGAAGAAGGATTAGAGATGATTAGAGAGTGTAGAAATTGTCGTACAGTTGAGTTATGGGAAATTTTAGGGTTTTGAGTGGTTATAAGAGTTTCACAAGTATTCTAAACACCCCTTATTATACAACTTTCACTCCCTAGCACATAAATTATGCAATTCACATTTAAACACATAATTCACGTATTGATAAGTAACGTACGAATTTCATGTAAACCGTCCGTTTATTGTTATTCATGTGTGTTTCTGTAATTCCCCGAATTACCAATGTAGACTCATTTAACTAACCCTAGTTAAATGTAGTGCTATGAATGTGTGATTAAATTAACTGTGGTTTAGTTAAAGTAGTAACTGAAGTTGCGGGTTGTCACATCATCCCCAAGAAATTCCATCATGAAATTTGATAAGTAGTCTCGGAGAAGTGAAAAGGTAAGTTAAGATGAATATGGGTTTTCCTCGGGTACCACATCATCCCCAACTTGAAAGACAATTTCATCCCAAAATTTACTAGTTGCATCAGGGTTAGGTTTGGCAGTTTTGAACAAGTAAGGATACTTGAGCATCATTTGATCCTCGTGTTCCCACGTGAACTCCGGTCCACGTCTTGAGTTCCAACGAACTCTCACGATTGGGATTCGACTGTGTTTAAGGACCTTAACTTCCCGGTCCATGATTTCGACGGGTTCTTCGATAAACTGTAGCTTCTTATCAATCTTCAGTTCTTATAAAGGATCCACAAGTGTTTCATTGGACAAACACTTCTTTAGATTAGAGACGTGAAAAACTTCATGAACATTACCAAGTTTGTCAGGCAACTCAAGCCGGTAAGCAACATTACCGATTCTTTCCAGAATCTTGAGCGATCCATCATAACGCGGATTGAGCTTGCCGCGTTTCTCAAAACGAACCACAACCTTCAAATGTGAGACTCGATTGCCCACAGCGATTTCCAAGGGTTTCCTACGCTTGTCGGCATAGCTTTTATGGCGATCCCGGGCTGCCTTCATACGATTTTTTATTTGAACAATCTTCTCAAAAGTTTCGAGTAAGAGTTCTTGACCCGTGATTTGGCTGTCACCCACCTCAGCCCAACAAAGAGTAGATCAGTATTTATGTCTATACAACGCCTCAAACGGAGCTACCTGGATGCTATTGTGGTAACTATTGTTGTAGGAATACTCTACCAAAGGTAAATGTCTTTCCCAACCCTTACCAGAATCGATCACACATGCTCACAGCATGTCTTCGAGTGTCTGGATGGTTCGTTCGCTTTGACCATCTGTCTGAGGTTATAAACGGTACTCATGTCTAGACGTGAGCCGAATGATTTGTGCATCACCTGCCACAAATCGGATGCAAAGCGCGGATCACGATGAGAAATGATAGAGGTCGGCACCTCGTGCCTAGAAGCTACTTCCTTCAAGTAAATGCTACCATGTTGCGAAAACTTATCATTTTCCTTGATCGCAAGGAAGTGTGTAGATTTTGTCTGATGATCAATGATCACCCAAATGGTATCGTTTCCGCTTTGAGTTCTTGGCAGGCTGGCGATAAAATCCATGGAAATTTGTTCCCATTTCCATATAGGTAATTTTGGTTGCTGAAGCAATCCAGACAATTTTTGATATTCTACTTTGACTTTTGCGCAAGTGAAGCATTTGCTCACATACGTCGCTATGTTCACTTTCATGTTTGTCCACCAGTACAAGATTTTCATATCCGGATATATCTTATCAGAACCCGGATGAACAGAGTACCGAGGCTTGTGCGCTTCATCCTTCACAAGCTCTCTCAAATTACCATGCAAAGGGACCCATATTCGCTCCACAAAATAGCGAATACCGTTAGACTTGGTTACCAGTTGTTCCTCCATGCCCTGTAAGGTTTCAACTTGAAGGTTCTCATCCTTCAATGCTTCAGTTTGGGCAGAAAGAATCTGGTCGGGAAGGTTAGAATGGATTGTGAGCTGTAAGGCTCGAACACATTTATGCTCAGTTTCCTTCCAACTGAGGGCATCAGCTACAACATTAGCTTTATCTGGATGATACTTAATGGCACATTCATAATCCTTTAGAGTTTGACCCAGCGACGCTGTCGCATGTTCAACTCTTTCTGATCGAAAATGTGCTGAAGGCTCTTTTGATCGGTATAGATGGTGCATTTAGTACCATACAAGTAATGCCTCCAGATTTTAAGTGTAAAGACCATGGATCCCAACTCTAAGTCGTGAGTCGTGTAATTCTTCTCGTGAACCTTCAACTGTCAAGAAGCATAGGCTATTACTTTCTCGTGTTGCATCAAAACACAACTGAGACCTTGAATAGAAGCATCACAGTACACCACGAAGTCATCCGTATCATCGGGTAAAGACAATATCAGTGCACAACAGAGTTTTTGTTTTTAAAGCTGAAAGGCCTTCTCCTAATTCGCACCCCATGAATAAGTGACACCCTTCTGAGTTAGAGCGGTAAGGGGTAAGCGATTTTTGAGAATCCCTCAATAAATCAGCGATAGTACCCCGCAAGACCAAGAAAATGTCGCACCTTCATAGGAGTCGTAGGTGCTGCCCAACTCTTGATGGAGTCAATCTTTGCCGGATCAACATGTATTCCCGTCTTGTTGACCACGTGACCAAGAAAGTGGACTTCTCGGATCTAGAAATCACACTTGGAGAATTTCGCGTAAAGCTACTCCTTTCTCAGGAGTTCCAAGATAAGGCACAAGTGTCGCTCATGATCCTCCTTGCTCTTAGAATAGATTAGAATGTCATCGATAAATACAATGACGAAGTCATCAAGATACAGTTTGCACACACGGTTCATGAGATCCATGAAGACCGCAGTTGCATTAGTTAACCCGAATTGAATGAACAATAGAAGCTTGACCCTTGCAGCTGGTTGTATCACATTCGGAAGGCTGTTTTGGGAACATCTTCCTCTCGGACTCTTATCTGGTGATAGCTCGATCTTAGATCGACTTTCGAATAGAAGCTTGACCCTTGCAGCTGGTCAAAGAGATCGTCAATGCGAGGGAGAGGATAACGGTTCTTGACCGTCACCTTGTTGAGTTCGTGATAGTCGATACACATGCAGAAACACCCGTCTTTCTTTTTCATGAATAGGACTAGGGCTCCCCACGGCGAAGAACTAGGTCAGATAAAACCTCTATCCAACAGTTCTTGGAGTTTATTCGACAATTATTGCAATTCCCCTATGTAAGACCATCAGGAACACAAGCAATCGGAGCTGCTCCTGGTGTAAGTTCGATCTGGAATTCAACTTGTCGATGTGGAGGTAGTCCTAGAAGTTCTTCGGGAAACACATCGGAAAATTCACGAACGACTGGAATGTCTTCGATCTTCTTTTTCTCATACTAAGTATCAGTAACGAGAGCTAAAATAGAAGGATAACCCTTCCATAAGAACTTTTGGTCTTTCATAGCTGAAATGATGCCAACCGTAGCACCACATTGATGACCTTGAGCAGACAGTGAATCTCCGCTAGGGAGAGGAATACGGGCAATCTTCTCTTTGTAGATAATTTCAACTCGGTGTTTGGATAATCAGTCCATACCGACAACTACGTCAAAGCTACCAAGAGTGATGGAAAGAAGGTCAATGTCAAACAGTTGACCCAGAAGATCGAGTTTGCACACTACGTGAACATGAGACGCTTCAATTGGCTTACCATCAGCCAATTCTACGATATGCTTGGTTTCGAGAGGTGTCGGGGTCAATCCTAATAGTTTACTGAATTTTAAGGACACTTAAATCCAATCGGCACCGGAATTGAATAAAACAAAGGCGAAAAGATTGTTAATAGAAAATGTACCGGTCACGACGTTACCATCGTTCCTGGCATCACTGGCACCAATAGTGAATGCCCTCCCACGAGCAATATATGAACAAAAAATAGATTTATCAAATCACTTTTGGGAAGAAGTGATACATAAAAGGCTCATTTAAGTTAATCTATTTGGTTTTGTGAAAAATTATCTGATCCTGATTAATTAAGTATTTACAAAACCAATTATTTAGTACAAACCACCTATTAGTTCACATTAACAACCTAATAAAGTAATGGGATTTCGGATTTAATCTTGACATTTCAAAAACATTTGTGATTTCGAATAATGTATGATTTCGAATAATATTTCGGATTCATCCGAAATTGATGAGTTCGAATGATTTCGGATCAATCAGAGATGTGTAAGTTCGAATTGATTTCGAATCTATCCAAGATGTGTAAGTTCGAATGATTTCGGATCTATTCGGGATGTGTAAGTTCGAATGATTTCTCCAAGCTTCGAAATCCCTTAATTTTGGCAGTTAATAATAATAACGTCGAAAATACGAATTTTAAGGGATCATGGGAATGAGTTTCAGGTTTTAATGCTAATTATGTTTATCTAATTATTTCGAAAATAATATCCATTTATGATTATAACACATTTCGAAAACATTTTAGTTGATAAATTAGATAAAAACAGAAAAATACCCTCTGATCCGCAATTCATTCCAAAATAAGGGAATTTTCCGAATTTTCTTATGAACATTGATGAACCCTAAAACATAAATATGAATCCATGAATCCAAAAATATGAAGATTTTTACATATTAATGCAGATTTCTGAACAATGGTTTAACCATTTGATTTTCGGAATAGTAATTTATGAGCAAACATAAGATCCGAAACGGTAATAAATGTTCCAAAACACAAAACATCATATCTAAAACAAAATTTCGGATGGGATTACATATTTTTTATTAGGGTTTTCAAAAAATTATGTTTTCTAGATTCGTATTCCAGATTTATGGATACAAAAAAAGAACTGATTTATCAACATATGCTATGATACCATATGTTGATCAGTTCTGTTTAAACATGATGGAAAATATAAAGAAGTACCTATAACAACAGACATGCCAGCAGGGAATCCAATCAAAGACATAGCCATGGAGTTCGACATACTTGTCAAGATGATTCGGTTCCTTCTTAGGGTGTAAGTTAATGATGGTGATACTGAAGTCTAGGGTCTGAGTTCGTGAAAATGGAGAGAGAGATGAGGCGATTTTGATGATGATGATGTTATGATAATTGTCTAACCTCTAATCTCTCTAATCATCTCCTTATATATACACCCAAGAAGAAACCCAATTAGTTAATAAGGGTAGTATGGTCCGTCAACAATTACAACCTAATTATATGATAGGTTTTAATATATTTTGATCTATATAATATAAATGATTATATGGCTACAAGATCAAATATTACAATAATAATAATATATTTAATGAGTTAACTGCCATTTTCGTCCCTGTGGTTTGGTCACTTTGGCCATTTCAGTCCATTTTTCAAAAATGCGCCATTTTCCTCCCCGACGTTCTGGAAAGGTGCCATTTCAGTCCAAAAATCATAACCCAGTTAAGTCAGTTAGTAAATAAGGATTGATTGTGTAAATTTGTAACATAAAGGACTGATTATGTAAATTTGTAACACCACCACCACTAGCCCTGCCACCACCACCACTCCGCTGCCACCACCACCACCACCGCCACCACCGCCACCACCGCCACCACAGCCACCACCCGCCACCACAGCCACTGCCACCACCGCCACCACCGCCACCACCACCACCACCGCCACCACAGCCACGGTCCACGGAACCTGCAACTTCACCGGAACATGCAACTTCATCCGAATTCAGGCAAATCGACCACTTCCATCGTCTGCATCCTCCATTTCGTTTTGCACGTAAACGTTCCAGAAAATGTATAAAACGATTAAGAGGAGAATTGGTGATAAAGGTCTGATGATGATGATGTTGAAGATTGCGATGATGATGATGAAGGTCGATGATGATCGATGATGATGATAATAGATGATGACGTTGATGGCAGTGGTGGCAGTGGCTGTGGTGGCGGTGTGGCTGTGGTGGCGGTGGTGGCGGTGGTGGCAGTGGCTGTGGTGGCGGTGGTGGTAGTTTTCCAAGAATACAAATCTTTATTTCACCTTCACATTCACAACACAACCTAGCTTACAAGAATAAGGAAGTAAGTGATCAAGTTACAGGTCCTGGTGGGGTTTTCCTTTGGATTGGATCCTCACACAAATAATTTGTTTTCTTTCTTATTGGTGACAACATTATGTTTTGGTAAGAACCTCAGCTAAGGTTGATCGATAAGCAAGACTACAGGAAATTATACAACGATGAACTATGGCTTGTAGTTCACATTAATTGCAAATGCCACGAGCCCAATGACAGTTGCCTGAATATCTAAACAGTTGTTTTTTATTCTTTGGTGAAAATGGCCGGATAGTGCATTATATAAAAGGCAAAAGCTAACTTGGAAATTTGAGTTCTTTAGACAATACTCCTATCGATCGGTTGTAAGCATCCCTTGTAAACAATAATTAAGTTTGTGGAACCAACATCAATGAAACATCAGTCGTTTTGTGGAACCAACATCAATGGAGGATGCAGACGATGGAAGTGGTCGATTTGCCTGAATTCGGATGAAGTTGCAGGTTCCGGTGAAGTTGCAGGTTCCGGTGACCGTGGTGGTGGTGGCAGTGGCTGTGGTGGCGGTGGTGGCGGTGGTGGTGGTGGTGGCAGCGGAGTGGTGGTGGTGGCAGGGCTAGTGGTGGTGGTGTTACAAATTTACACAATCAGTCCTTTATGTTACAAATTTACACAATCAGTCCTTATTTACTAACTGACTTAACTGGGTTATGATTTTTGGACTGAAATGGCACCTTTCCAGAACGTCGGGGAGGAAAATGGCGCATTTTTGAAAAATGGACTGAAATGGCCAAAGTGACCAAACCACAGGGACGAAAATTGCAGTTAACTCTATATTTAATCTTACATTCTCCCACTTAGCCAAGTAATCATTTATCATGAGTATTCGAAACATAGTTTACACAAAATTTGAGTTTTCTACTATATGCTTTACAATTTAGATGGTATTGTTAGATATTTGAAAAAAAATTCAAATACTTTCATTAATATCGTTGTAGTATTCAGGGTGAGGGTCTAACGAAGTAGTAATTAATTATAAAATGCTTTTTAAAAGTGTATTTTTTTATTTACAACCTCTGCATTTTATATTTGTTCCACTAATCATTTGCTCAGTTGCATTGAAATATAGGAACTCATAATTATTTTTTTTTGCACACACTAACCAATTAAATCTAGTAAAATTCTAAATGTTTTATTCATTAGTTGATTATTTTTTCTACTGGCAATTCAATTAACTAATTAAACTAACAAAATTTTATTGATTTTAATCCATCCATAAAAAATTAGTAGTCCCAAGTTTCAATTTTGTTCACTCAACCAACCAAAAATTATCAATTACAGTGATAACCCAATAAACACATGCTAAGATCACTAAGTGAAATCAGTTGTGATTACAGGATCCGGCGAGTTTGACGGAGCTTCGGTCCTGGTACGATGTGTTCGGTTCGTTATTATTACTATGAAAGGAGTAGAAGATAGATACGACACCGAGCAGCTACTTATAATCTGGTCTCTTATTCATATATTGACAAGTTACATCACCGTGAGACCTGTTGGACAACATGTCCCCTCTGGGATCCAAAAGCTTGTCCAAATGGGAACCCTAACTCCCTATTTATAGGCAACAGTCTATAGTCTATCATCTGAATGAACCTATGTACATCTGTCCGGATGGACTATTACACTACACAACCTACATTTGGATGGGGTTTTGGACTATATGTTGTCCATCCGTCCGAATGGACCTTTACAGTATCAACACCATGTCCAACTGATCCTATTCTATACAATATTCAACACACGCTTTTTCTAACTATTCGCACAGTGGCAGACGTACGAAATATGCACCAACATCAGTTCAAAGAGCTCACATTCAGATATCTCAAAACACTAAAACTAAACACAAACCTTAACTATAAGAAACAATGTGCATCTCAATAATCAAATTAATAAATCAAGTGCGGTAAGTATAATCTAAAAGTAATTTCATAACCACTCAATAGTATATAAAAAGAGTTAAGTGTCATTTACGTCCCTGTGGTTTATTCACTTTTCCATTTCAGACAAAATTTCAAAATTGTACCATTTTTGTCTCGGACATTTTCAAAATGTGCCATTCCGGTCCAAAAAATCTAGAATATAATGTGATTTTCGTGAGCTAACTGGGTTATTTTTAAGTGGGGTTAGTTTTTTGGACTGAAATGGCACGTTTCGCAAATGTCAGGGAGGAAACTGGTACAATTTTAAAATTTAGCCTGAAATGGAAAAAATGAACAAACCACATGGACATAAATGACATTTAACTCTAAAACAAAACATACCTACTATACATTGATAAACTCATGTGTAAATCACTTAGCCAAGTAATCATTTATCATGAGTATTCGAAACATAGTTTACACAAAATTTGAGTTTTCTACTATATGCTTTACAATTTAGATGGTATTGTTAGATATTTGAAAAAAAATTCAAATACTTTCATTAATATCGTTGTAGTATTCAGGGTGAGGGTCTAACGAAGTAGTAATTAATTATAAAATGCTTTTTAAAAGTGTATTTTTTTATTTACAACCTCTGCATTTTATATTTGTTCCACTAATCATTTGCTCAGTTGCATTGAAATATAGGAACTCATAATTATTTTTTTTGCACACACTAACCAATTAAATCTAGTAAAATTCTAAATGTTTTATTCATTAGTTGATTATTTTTTCTACTGGCAATTCAATTAACTAATTAAACTAACAAAATTTTATTGATTTTAATCCATCCATAAAAAATTAGTAGTCCCAAGTTTCAATTTTGTTCACTCAACCAACCAAAAATTATCAATTACAGTGATAACCCAATAAACACATGCTAAGATCACTAAGTGAAATCAGTTGTGATTACAGGATCCGGCGAGTTTGACGGAGCTTCGGTCCTGGTACGATGTGTTCGGTTCGTTATTATTACTATGAAAGGAGTAGAAGATAGATACGACACCGAGCAGCTACTTATAATCTGGTCTTTTATTCATATATTGACAAGTTACATCACCGTGAGACCTGTTGGACAACATGTCCCCTCTGGGATCCAAAAGCTTGTCCAAATGGGAACCCTAACTCCCTATTTATAGGCAACAGTCTATAGTCTATCATCTGAATGAACCTATGTACATCTGTCCGGATGGACTATTACACTACACAACCTACATTTGGATGGGGTTTGGACTATATGTTGTCCATCCGTCCGAATGGACCTTTACAGTATCAACACCATGTCCAACTGATCCTATTCTATACAATATTCAACACACGCTTTTTCTAACTATTCGCACAGTGGCAGACGTACGAAATATGCACCAACATCAGTTCAAAGAGCTCACATTCAGATATCTCAAAACACTAAAACTAAACACAAACCTTAACTATAAGAAACAATGTGCATCTCAATAATCAAATTAATAAATCAAGTGCGGTAAGTATAATCTAAAAGTAATTTCATAACCACTCAATAGTATATAAAAAGAGTTAAGTGTCATTTACGTCCCTGTGGTTTATTCACTTTTCCATTTCAGACAAAATTTCAAAATTGTACCATTTTTGTCTCGGACATTTTCAAAATGTGCCATTCCGGTCCAAAAAATCTAGAATATAATGTGATTTTCGTGAGCTAACTGGGTTATTTTTAAGTGGGGTTAGTTTTTTGGACTGAAATGGCACGTTTCGCAAATGTCAGGGAGGAAACTGGTACAATTTTAAAATTTAGCCTGAAATGGAAAAAATGAACAAACCACATGGACATAAATGACATTTAACTCTAAAACAAAACATACCTACTATACATTGATAAACTCATGTGTAAATTGAGAACAAGCTTCAGAGACGACCGCAACTTCACTATTTCCATAACAAAATTTTCTTTAGCTCACAACTCAATGATGCAATCTGGCAGCTCATAACAAAAGAATAGATGAATGAAGGAGCCTATGTGTATATAGTTAAGAAGGTTTATCATTCTGTAAAACATAATCAGTATACTACACACACACTTAAACTAGCAATCGAAAGGGAGGAACTAGATTTGGGGCAGTACGACATAAATAAGATCATAATCAATCTATTAATTGAAAAAAGGAAAACAAGAAGATTAAAGGAATCGCAATCGCATGTATCAACAAAAATAAGCAAACAAAATCAATTTCAATAACATAACAGAATGGAATGGCATGCAATGGAATAGCAAACTTAACCTATGTTACTGTTTGGCACATTTTCCCAACGTCTTGGGCTTTGACTTTAAGAGTCCCTTCACATCGCGGCACGACGACACCAGCACAACAATTGGGTGGGTAGTCACGCTCTCTGCTAGATCTTGGATTTCAAGAAGAAAGGTCTTCGATTTCAATTTTGAGGTTTCAAAAGATAAAAGTAACTTTAGGGTTTATTTGGAAGTGGAATTTGGTGTTGGGAGGGAACAAAATTTTAAGGTGGAGGGAAATTTTAATTTTAGAGTTTTTTACTAAAACTTTTGAATGGGGTAAGAGGGAAATTAAAAATTTTTAAACTTTTTAATGGAATTAAAACCTTATATTAGTGATATAAAAGATAAATACCACTATATGTTTGTGTTAACCAAATATGGCATACATAAAGTGTCATTAAAAACATAATTTAGTGGCATAATAGCTAAATGTCACTAACCGGGTGTGCCACTATATGGAATTTTTTTTGTAGTGCCACCACGACCAGCTGTCACACCCCGACCGCGTAAAACAACAAACCGCGGCGGAAACATCAGGGAGTGTCGTAACAGAATCATTGTTTCACAACCATGGATTAAAAGTTTTGTTTTATTGAATTATTGAACTCATTGTTTTAGTACAAATCAAATAGAGTAAATTACGTTTTTGGCCCCTGTGGTTATATCACTTTTACTATATTAGCCCAAAATAAGAATTTTTAACATATTTGCCCCCATGGTCTCTATAACTAACCATTTTGGCCCCTAAGTCTAACCATTTTAGCCCCCATGGTCTCTATAACTAACCTTTTTGGCCCCCATGATCTCTAGACATAGGGGCCAAAATGGTTAGTTATAGAGACCATGGGGCCAAATATGTTAAAAATTCTTATTTTGGGCTAATATAGTAAAAGTGATATAACCACAGGGGCCAAGAACGTAATTTACTCAATCAAATAAATACAAATAATTGTCTCTCAAGTTTTAAAGTCGCTAAGGCGCAAGTCCATCCTATGTGTAGCATGCATCAACAATCATCACATAGCAGTACCTGAAACATATGTGAAAATAGGTACGTTAGCATAAAAATGCATGTGAGTAACATAGGATTTGTGTATTAGATTCATGGCTTTACTTAACACAAGAAAAGGTTTTATGTTTTTCAGAAATAGCCATGAATCCTTGTAAAAGTTTTTGTTTCTAAAATGCATCGTTTTGGTAAAATGTTTAGAGTATATAAAAAAATATACATCGGTTTTGAGATAAGTAGATGAGTAGTATATCTAAATATACTTTAGTTTTGAAATAATTAAATAGATAATATATTAGAATATACTTTAGTTTAGGAAATAATAGATTTGGTAGTACATCACATGTATACTTTGGTTTAAGAATGTAAAGCATCGGTAGTATAATACATTATACTTTGGTTTTGTAAATAACATATCAACTTATGCTTTGGATTTGAAAATAGCACATCAACTATTCTTTGGTAGTATATTAAAAAATATACTTTAGTTCATGAAATAACAAAGTCGGTAGTATATCAACTATACTTTAGTAAATAATATCATGTTGGTAGTATGTCGGAACATACCTAAATCATGGTTTGGTAGTATATCAAATTATACTTTAGTAAACAATATCACGTTGGTAGTATGTCATAACATACCTAAATCGTGGTTTGGTAATATATCAAACTATATTCTAGTAAACAATAGCATATCAAATTATGCTTTAGCAAACAGTATCACGTTGGTAGTATATCGAAATATACCATAAATTGCGATTTGGTAATACATTCAAACCTTAGTGCATCAAACTACACTTTAGAGACTATAGAAATAACACAAAGGCAAATTCTATTTGGTTAAAATTTGGTTTCAGACATTCCATACAACAGGAATGGGTTGTCTAGTCCTATAGCGCTATATCGTACTACCAATCGGCCTGATCATTGTTAATGAATGTATAAGTAAACATATGAACAACCAAATAGTCATACAAACTTTGAAAATCGGTGTTTAAGCTATGGATTCGTCAAAAGATAGAACTATGCATGTGTAACCATATAGTCGAAATCATGAAAATAGCGTATCGGCACATATGTATCACCCTAAAACATTTGAAAACATAAAAGAGGGGACTATATACTCACATAATCACCTTGAAACATTTAAAAGAGGGGGTCTATGTACTTACTTGAGATTGTAAGTATCCTTGAATAAGTGTCCTAACAAAGCTCGGAAATCAAGGAATCAAGTGGCACCTAGTATGGAATCACTATATTAAACAATCGGTATCTAAATCGGAAGATAAGGTAGAATGAGGTCTCGTAAACCAACTGAGTATTGGAACTCATGTGATATGGTTTTAACAAAGTCTACATTCAAAATCAGAACCTATCCTAAGTGCTTACGACCCGTTACGACCCATTAAGGTAGCTTACGCTACTTTAACGCGTCATTCGCGTGAATGCGCGTTCGAGGCGCCTAACTAGTCCTATGACAAGTATTATATGCCCTAATATGTTTAAATATGTTGCATAATCAGTTTAAGTGACGAAGAATATGTTACATATGCTTAAAATCAAATTATGCATGAAAAAGGGCATTTTGGTCGTTTACCTAAGGAATATAAACTACCTATCATACAACTAATTAAACTAAGTGACCATAAGGTATAACCTCAAAAGGTTATTCCCTATACAACTATGGTCACAAGATATGCTTGGTCGGATCCTAACGATCGACCAAACGGGTCGGATTCGAAAGTCTAAGCGGTGGTTTAGACCGCTTGACTTTACGACCCTAAACAAGCACTAGACTAAAAGTGATGAGTTAAACATGTTAAAACATGTTTAACTAAGTTAGAAAACAAGTTTGATATCAAAGCAAAGTGTTTTGATACCCGAAAATAGCTTTGATGCAAAATACGCATAAGCACGTATTTTGACCGAAACTTTGACTCGTCACTTCAACTAATGGACGTGGTAATCAGTAGGTATAGTCACATGGGACTATAACCATCGTGATTATGCTCACGTTGCAAAGTTTGATTGAACTTTGACTTGACCAAAACGTGGTCAAAGCAGAAAGTCAAACACTATTTGACTATCATGCTTAAAAAACAATAACAAGCATGAAAGAAGCTTACAAAAGGTCCAAGCTATGAAGAATTTGATCTAAAACACTCAGGTATGAAGCTAAAGCTTCAACTTAGAGCAACTTCAGATCAAATGTGAGGAATGGTGCTTGAACAAGGTGGGTATTTATAGATTTTCAAGAACCATTAGGATCGTTTCTTGTAATTCGGGCTTTGATCTGGACCATACAAGTGTTGCCCATGGTTTATAATACATGGGAACATCAAAAACTATCAAATGGTATTCCAAATCAGGGATCAAAACCATCTCAAAGGACCAGATTCATTGTTTCTGTACTGGCAGTCTGTCACGGGCCGTGAAGACATATGCCTCAGTCTTCGTGCCCCTCCAAGACAACTTTCAAAAAATGTCAGTTTTAGTCCCTTCATGTCCAAAACTTGGTTTTTGATGCATTTTTGACACGTTTAAGCCCCGTTAACCCAATTTCAAGGCTCTAAAATGAAGTTAAAGCATAGGGAACTTGAAACATGCTTGAAATTATCTCGGATGTCAGTTCGTTTGGTCGTACGGTTGCGTTGTTCGGTTAATTACGACGAAAACTCGAACGGACGCGAAATCGATCTAAATTACGCGACGAGTGGTATTTTTGCATTCCAATCACTAAAATAAAATATTTTAATGGTTTCAAAAATTTTTGGATGTCCGGATATGTTCAGAACGTAAGATATGCACGTAAATGCAAACTTATGCACTTTTTGACGCTTTTAGTCCCTGTTTGATCAAAAAGTTTATATTCGCATACCGAACCCCTCAACGCCTATTTCTAAGCTATGTAAAGGATATTTAGGGTATGTTTTACTTATGATCAAGTTCCGGAATGTTCGTTACTATACAAATCGGCATACTTTCGCAGTTTGACACAAATAGTCCTTGCGATCGAATAAACTTGTTTTCGACACACCAAACCCTCCAAAACTTATTTCTAAGTTATGTAAAGTTTATTTAAGGTATGTTAAGCCTATGTCACTATTCTGGAGTGTTTGTTGTGTACATTTACACATCAGTTCGCGTATAACCTCCCAGAACGCGATTTAAAGCTCGAAATCGAACAAGAATTGATATGTGCAAATGATACACATATTTATAAAAATCCCAAGTATGAAGCACAAGATTTCATTGGTTTTGTATTTTTATGATGGTCGTAGAGGCACAGGTGTCACAGTCTCCCCTACTTTAGGAAATTTCATTCCGAAATTTAATTTTAAAGGAAACCTGTGAAGACAGTTGTGATTGTTTCTCTTTTGAATGAATCCTTCGTACCCTAAGTAAAACTCGGGGCCACGTTTTGATTTTTAGCAAATTTTTTATTTGTCCAAGTGATGTCCTTGTAGTAACAAAACATGGAGTTTCGAGCAACGGATAGAAGAATGTTTCCTATGAAGACTATTATAGGAAACTTGTGTGTGCTCGAAATCAGAGTTGGAAATTGTAAGATAAAATAACATTGGTAAAGGTCCAGGACTTAAATAACGCTACGTTCGCAATGTAATAAGGAACACTTATATATAGGAAGTACCCGCGGCGTATCCACCATGCCCTTTTTACATTGTTCCCGTTTCGTTATTCTTATCACTATAGGTCTTAACACATGATAAAACTTGCTGTGGTTTCTGTGCACTGAGTTCCATAATTATGTGTGCATCCATAATTACGTAATTCCTTGCACAATCCGCACCGTTCATTTCATAATGTCTAGGGTAAAATCAATCGAACAAACATGAAATGCCTTGATTAGACCACCAAGGGATCTTTTTAACTAGATCAATGAACGATCCCCTTAACTAGACCGGCGTACGATCTCTTTAAATAGAACACTAGAGGATCTTTGTAACTTAGAATCAATTAATCATTTTTGGAATCGAACCCGATGTAAGCTTTGTATTCGGCTGAAAACGGTTGTGTCTGCCTTGTTTTGTAACCGGAATTGGTAAACGTCCGGTCGTTTTCCGATCAAGGGTGGTGTATGATGGCGAAATGGTGGCAGAAGGTGGGGGTGGCGACTGTAGTTGGTGGGTGGCGGCTAGGGTTGCATGGAAAACTAGGGTTTGCAGGTTTATTGCATGTTGGGCCTATTTGGTATGTTGGGCCTAATTCAGGATTGTTGGGCTCTGTGTTACTGGACTATTATAATGGTGGGCCAGTTAGAGAATTAGTCCAGCAGCTAAGATAAGTGGGCTTAGGGATGGACTGATTGCAAGATGTAGGCATGTTGTGTTGTTCTATAGCTGAATGGGTTTCTCGTTTGGACTGTGTATTGATCCACTAACAGATTGAGATGGATAAGTGGATTTGCTATGCTTTGGAATGGTTTCTACAAAAGATGGCTTAGTTTTAAGGAAAGATGAAGTTGATGTTGAATCCGAAATTGATGAAATGGCAAGATTTATGAAATCGGATACTAACTTTTAGCTTTGTTTTCTAGTTTGTTTTTTTTAGAAGATGTATGTTTTTTTCTCTCATGATGTTTGTTACTTTGGTGAGTCACCATTGTTTAACAAAGCATTTAGTTTGTAATCTTGTTTTGAAATATTAATAAAAGTTTACCCGGGGATTCCCGTTTCCAAAAAAAAAAAAAAATTAATCATTTTTGAAATAGCACTTTGGAATCCAAGGTTCTTACTATTTACATAGAAAATCCCCTTAAGGAATTTAAGATAGTACTTTGAGTATCCTTCTGAGAATCTAACATATGAAAATAGGGAAGATTTTACGAGGACTTAGATAGCGAGCTTTAGAATTACACATAAACACATAATCACAAAATCACGTATTTGTTAATTTAGTTATTAGCTCGTTCATTAATTTGAATCAATGCATTTAAAGTACACAAGAAATCAAATCACGGACTTTAATTGGTACTTTAAATATCCCCAAGAATCTAACTATTAAGATAGGAAGATCTTATAAGGATTTGGCTTGTTTCTGTCGTATCGTATCTTCCGTATTAAAGCACACAAGCAAAAATCCTGTTAAGGATTTACGAAAGTACCTTTAGATATCAAATCAAAGATTTGAAATGGTCTTTCAAGTATCTGTTTAAGGATTTTGTGACTTGTACCTTGTACTTTGTTTCTTAAAAGAAACGAGTACTTAGGATTTTCGGGGAGATCACAAGTGATAAAAAAGATGAACCACACGAGTAGTTTTTTTTGCAAGGAACACAGTTCCTTGGCGTCGGCATCATAGGGGTATGTCAGACATACACACAATCGTATTAGTTTTGTGAATAAAAGTGAAACAACAAGTTTATTTATATAACAACTGAATTGTTTTAATCGTCAAAGATAACAACAAGGAAAATACAAAAGTCTAATTGTTCACTGCTGCATTGTCGTTTCCGTTTGCCTCGTTTATGTTAAACACTCGTCCACGCGCTGGATTTGCGTTAACAAGTCTTGGGCAATTGTTTCGGTAGTGAGTAAGATCACCACAGTTATAGCACGATCCAGGTGGAAATGGTGCTTCAACAGCAGCATGATTTGCAGCAGCTTGGTTTTGGATAGCATAACGACAGGTATTGACCAAATGTCCCAATCGCCCACAGTGGGTACATTTGTGACACTGTGTTTGTTCCATATGATGACGGTTGCATTTGTTGCACAAAGGTGCAGTACCAACATAGTTTTTCATTGTACGAGGTTGTGTTGGCTGGTTTGGTGCAACCTGATTGTTCTTGGCAACTACAATGAAGTTTTGTGAAGCCTTACGCTTCTTCTACTTTTTGGAGGACTCATTCTTTTTATCCTTTGGTTTTTCTTGTGCAGACTCGTCAGATGGTTTCGGGTCGCCCTTTCAGAAAAGCTTACCTTTCCTGATCTGGGATTCAGTCAGGGTAGTAGATAGTTCAATGGCCTATCTGACGGTAGTAGGGTTACTACAAGTAACACTGTCCTGAACTAGGTCAGGGAGACCATCAATGTATTTTCCGATCGCCTTATCCAAAGGCGTAACCATGGTAGGACATAATAAGCTCAGTTCCTCATAACGGTTAGTGTAGGCTCGATGTTCACCACTGTCTTGCTTAAGATCGTCGAATTCCCTTTCTAAAGCCCTGAGTTCATGACGAGGACATAACTCCTTCATCATTAGAGCTCGAAGCTCTTCCCAAGTTTGTTCCAATGTTACGTTGGCACCCCTATCCCTCATAACACCGTTCCACCATGTAAGTGCTCTTTTCTGGAATACGCTCGATGCAAACTCAACCTTTCGCTCATTTGGGCATTGTACATGACGAAACGTACTTTCGAGACTCTCAAACCATTGTAGGAGCCAAGTGGCCCCTTCAGACCCAGTAAATGTGAGTGGCTTAGCTGAATTGAATGTCTTATAGTTGCACAGAGCATTGTTGTTATTGTTGTTTGCTAGGTTTACTTGGGTTATCAGGTTTGGGAGTACAGCAGCAATTTGCTGAGTGATAATAGCTGCGAGTTTGGCGTTAATTTGAGGTTGTGCATCAAGTCAAGGAGGCATATTCTAAAAGAGCAAAGAAACATGAAAAGGAAACGAGTGAAATGTTATCGGATAGTAAGAATTGAATGCTTAAAAGAATATCGACAAAGCATGAAGATTGTGATCATTTGTTCGTTACCTAAAACAAACAAATGACATTGTGACTAATCAAAGTAAATGGGTCCTACTAATGTATCGCGAAGACATGCTTTAGCCTATAAGTGAACACTCACCCCAAGAGTTCCCAGGTAAGAGTGAGTGGTCCGATTATATGGATTTGTACGAACACTCTAGCCTTAGACAGAAAACTCGAGGGACAGGCATCCACCCTTCTAGATTACACATGTTCACATTATTTAGATTCAAACTTTGACGAGATTTTGAAAACTTTGAAGGTTCAAAACCTTATAATAAATCAACTAAGAAGAGATGATTGGTTTTAAAAAAACAGATTCGTAATTTGTGTTATTGTTTTGGTTGCCACCTAAAGATAGGTGATGGTATTGTTTTAAGACTAAACACAAGATAACTTGTGTTAGGGTCCTAGGAAGGTTATAGTCTAGGTCAAAGCATTACTAATAACCTAATTCCCTATAACCATTGGCTCTCATACCAACTTTTCTGTCACACTCCGACCACTTAAAACAACAAATCACGGTGGAAACGTTAGGGAGTGTCGTAACAGAATCATTGTTTCACAACTATGGATTAAAAGTTTTGTTTTATTGAATTATTGAACTCATTGTTTTAGTACAAATCAAATAAATACAAATAATTGTCTCTCAAGTTTTAAAGTCGCTAAGGCACAAGTCCATACCTATTTTCACATTGTTTTATACTTTGGTTTTGTAAATAACATATCAACTTATGCTTTGGATTTGAAAATAGCACATCAACTATGCTTAGGTAGTATATTAAGAATGTAAAGCATCAGTAGTATAATACATTATACTTTGGTTTTGTAAATAACATATCAACTTATGCTTTGGATTTGAAAATAGCACATCAACTATGCTTTGGTAGTATATTAAAATATACACTAGTTCATGAAATAACAAAGTCGGTAGTATATCAACTATCCTTTAGTAAACAATATCACGTTGGTAGTATGTCGGAACATACCTAAATCGTGGTTTGGTAGTATATATCAAATTATACTTTAGTAAACAATATCACGTTGGTAGTATGTCGGAAGATACCTAAATCGTGGTTTGGTAATATATCAAACTATATTTTAGTAAACACTAGCATATCAAATTATGTTTTAGCAAACAGTATCACGTTGGTAGTATATCGAAATATACCATAAATCGAGATTTGGTAATACATTCAAACCTTAGTGCATCAAACTACACTTTAGAGACTATAGAAATACCACAAAGGAAAATTCTATTTGGTTAAAATTTGGTTTCCGACATTCCATACAACAGGAATGGGGTGTCTAGTCCTATAGCGCTATATCGTACTACCAATCGGCTTGATCATTGTTAATGAATGTATAAGAAAACATATGAATAAACAAATAGTCGTACAAACTTTGAAAATTGGTATTTAAGCTATGGACAATAGTTTAATTCGTCAAAAGATAGAACTATGCATGTGTAATCATATAGTCAAAATCATGAAAATAGCGTATCGGCACATATGTATAACCCCAAAACAATTGAAAACGTAAAAGAGGGGACTATGTATGCACATAATAACCTTGAAAACATTTAAAAGAGGGGGGTTTTGTACTCACTTGAGATTGTAAGTATCCTTGATTAAGTGTCCTAACAAAGCTCGGAAATCAAGGAATCAAGTGGCACCTAGTATGGAATCACTATATTAAACAATCGGTATCTAAATCGGAAGATCGGGTAGAATGAGGTCCCGTAAATCAAATGAGTATTGGAACTCATGTGATATCGTTTAACAAAGCCTACATTCTAAATCAGAACCAATCCTAAGTGCTTATGACTCGTTATGACCCATTAAGGTAGCTTACGCTACTTTAACGCGTCGTTCGCGCGAATGCACGTTCGAGACGCCTAACTAGTCCTATGACAAGTTTTATATGCCCTAATATGTTTAAATATGTTGCATAAACAGTTTAAGTGACAAATATTTAGTTACATATGCTTAAAATCAAATTATGCGTGAAAAAGGGCGTTTTGGTCATTTACCTAAAGCATATAAACTACCTATCATACAACTAATTAAACTAAGTGACCATAAGGTATAACCTCGGAAGGTTATTCCCTATGCAACTATCGTCATAAGATATGCTTGGTCGGATCCTAACAATCGACCAAACGGGTCGGGTTCGAAAGTCTTAGCGGTGGTTTAGACCGCTTGACTTTACAACCCTAAACAAGCACTAGACTAAAAGTGACGAGTTAAACATGTTTAACTAAGTTAGAAAACAAGTTTGATATGAAAGCAAAGTGTTTTGATACCCGAAAATTGCTTCGATGCAAAATACGCATAAGCACGTATTTTGACCGAAACTTTGACTCGTCACTTCGACTAATCGATGTGGTAATCAGTAGGTATAGTCACATGGGACTATGACCATCGTGATTACGTTCACGTTGCAAAGTTCGATTGATCTTTGACTTGACCAAAACGTGGTCAAAGCAGAAAGTCAAACATTGTTTGACTTTCATGCTTAAAAAGCAATAACAAGCATGAAAGAAGCTTACAAAAGGTCCAAGCAATTTGATCTAAAACACTCAGGTATGAAGCTAACGCTTCAACTTAGAACAATTTCAGATCAAATGTGAGGAATGGTGCTTGAACAAGATTGGTATTTATAGATTTTCAAAAACCGTTAGGATCGTTTCTCGTAATTCGGGCTTTGATCTGGACCATACAAGTGTTGCCAATGGTTTATAATATAGGGGAACATAAAAAACTATCAAATGGTATTCCAAATCAGGGATCAAAACCATCAAAACCAGCTCAAAGGACCGGATTCATTGTTTCTGTAGTGGCAGTCTGTCGCGGGCCATGAAGACATATGCCTCAGTCTTCGCGCCCCTCCAAGACAAGTTTCACAGAATGTCAGTTTTAGTCCCTGCATGTCCAAAACTTGGTTTTTATGCATTTTTTACGCGTTTAAGCCCCGTTAACCCCATTTCAAGCCTCTACAATGAAATTAAAGCATAGGGAACTTGAAACATGCTTGAAATTATAACGGATGTCGGTTCGTTTGTTCGTACGGTTGCGTTGTTCGGTTAATTACGACTTAAACTCGAACGGACGCGAAATCGAACAAAATTACGCGACGAGTGGTATTTTTGCATTCCAATCACTAAAATAAAATATTTTAATGATTACAAAAAAATTTTGATGTCTGGATATGTTCAGAACGTAAGATATGCGCGTAAATGCAAACTTATGCACTTTTTGACGCTTTTAGTCCCTGTTTGATCAAAAAGTTTATTTTAGCATACCGAACCCCTCAAAGCCTATTTCTAAGCTATGTAAAGGGTATTTAGGGTATGTTTAACTTATGATCAAGTTCCGGAATGTTCTTTACTATACGAATCAGCATACTTTCGCTGTTTGACACAAATAGTCCCTGCGATCGAATAAACTTGTTTTCGACACACCAAACCCTCCAAAACTTATTTATAAGTTATGTAAAGGTTATTTAAGGTATGTTAAGACTATGTCACTATTCCGGAGTGTTTGTTGCGTTAAACTGATTACATTTACGCATCAGTTCGTGCATAACCTTCCAAAAAGCGATTTAAAGCTCGAAATCGAACAAGAATTGATATGTGCAAACGATACACATATTTATACAAATCCCAAGTATGAAACACAAGATTTAATTGGTTTTGTATTTGTATGATGGTCGTAGAGGCACAGGTGTCACACCAGCACTACCTACTTAATTTAGATAAGATAAAGCTAGTTCAATAGAAATTTCGGCATCATAACATTTAGATTAACATGATTGTAGAATCTTCCAGTAATACCAAAAGAGCATACATCATTTTACAAGCCGGAGAGAAATTTGAGGTCTCTTCAGCCGTTCCTAAAACTTATGTACTTCGAATACATGACTTCCTATTTATATACATTAGTTTTGGAGCACAGGATAGTTTGGAGTCGATGACTCATCCCTACGGATGGGTCCTCATTCGTGCGGATGAGCACTCGTTCTCTCGAAAGTGTCGTCCTCTCAAAAGTGTCATGTGTTCATATCTCACTCTCATTTATACACTATTCAACACATGCTCTATCTAGCCTATTTAAACAGTGGCAGACACACACAATATGAACTAACAATAAATCGATATACATCAAATTTCACAACAATCAATGATAATCACCAAGTTATAAACGAAACCCTAGTATTCATGAATGTGTACGAAATATATTTAAACGAGTAAACATCTTCTTAGATCAAAACTTGTTGACTACTTAACCCTAAACAACCAAGAATCATGTTTTCTAGTTAACACATAGACAAAACTCAGTTTAATAACATGTAGATGTGCACAAGGATTATAGACGAGATCATGGTACGTTACTGAGAGTGATATAGGTTAAGAGTGCTTGAGAAATCAAAAAAGTTAATCCTTGTGTTCGCCGACTAGAGAAACAACATTATTTTGTGAATTGTTTTTGTGATTAGGGTTTAGGTTTCATTATTAATGCATGTATTTATATCACGCATAAGTTGGTTAATATAAAACTCGTATAACTGGGCCGCTAGATGGGCAAAAGTGGGTAAGGGGGCGAAGGCAAGGGCCTTTGTACGGGATCTTGTGACACGAAGGGGGTGCCTTTGTGTGAGATTCGTGGGTAAAGGTGGGGGGCTGATATGTGGTTTCGTTTGGAGGGTGGGTACATGGCACGAAGGTGGTGGTGTTTAATGAGAGTGTTTGGTGTGAGATATAATGACACGAAGATGGTCACATTGGTGTGGCTATGTGTGTAGCATGTACAATTTATTTGTTATTATTTGTATAATTACAGTTACAGTTACAATTCAAGTCCCTTAGTTTCAGTTAACTATGTTGGGTAACAAGTTATCCTAGATGACTTTGTATTGTTACGAGTTCAGTCCCTCGTGTGTCCAAACTATCTAGTTTGTATAGAAAGTTAAACATGTTAACTTTAAATGTTTGTATGAAACCATGCCATGTGTTTTAAGTTATATGTTTATAGTAATTACGCGTATGAATATCCACAATTCATAAAGAGTATAAAAATCCATAATTCATAAAGAGTATAAAAAGTACGCAATAGTGTTTGGTAATAACCTCAAAATGCGAGTTGTCACATCTTCAACAGTGATTCCAAGGCTTTAAACAAATATTTATTTGTCTTCAAGCAGATGCTCTGATTAGTGTTTAAGATTCACCATGTTTGGGAGGAGAATGCTTTTTCTACTGTTTATTTCTTGATGAAGAAGTCATGTTTTGGCTTTTGAATATCATCTGTTCATTTGTAGGTTTAACATAGTTTAAAATTAAATGATTTTAAATGATTTTAAAAAATCATTTATAAAAAACAAATTTGTATATTTAAAACGTATTTTATTATAAAATAATCTTAAAAATAACGAAATAATATAAAAAATAAAATATTTACATATATTGGCTCTTTAATATTAAATGAACTTTGTAATTTACATAAACAGCCCCTACTGTATAAAATAAAATAAAAAATACTCTTAGACTAAACAAGACAAAAGTAACAAATTTAGTGTCAGGTATCAAAACTAATATAAATGTAAACTCAAAGTCTAATACGTAAAAATATTTCTTTTTGACATGAAAGGTTTAAGCTCATTAAACCATAAGAGTAAAATAGTAATTTACTCTTATTTTTTATATAAATATCTTATATAGGGTAATCCATAGGTTATAGGATGGGTATCTAGGTGATCCATGGGTTATTTTAATTGAAGTTTGAATCTAAATTTCGACAACAAGGCAAGTTTGCGTATTAGAGAGGCGGCAGCGATCTTGATTCCGTAGCTATTGCCAATCTTAGGTGACGAGGTCGCTTTGGTGGTCGGAGGCTTTGGGTCACGCTGTTTACCCGTTCTTAAACCGTTCTCCTTCAAAATTTGATTTGGTTTCCAGTTTAAACAAATTATTCATTGTACGAATTCTTTTAGTTTATCTTATATATTTTCATAATTGCTCTGATTAATATCTTTTTACGTTAGTACGGATGAGTTTTACTCATCCATAATCATTTACACTGTATTTATTTTTATATGGTGTGTTATATGTAATTTTGTTTTTCGAATATTGCATATCTTTTACTTCTTTCTTTAGGTCATACGTAAAGGTGCTTTATAGGGGTGTGAAAGGTTTTGATATTGCCCTTACACCATTCTCATGAGCATTATAGGGGCATGAAAAAGGAGGGTCGTTTTTTGAATAATGCCAATAACGAGTAAAAACAAGGAAACTAATAAATAAAAGGACATTAACAAGCCTTAACAATTACATGAAACATTATGATGGTGATGGTGATGGGGTTCCCTTAAAAGGGAATTAACCATTACCCATAGTCTTAGCAACAATCACTAATGCACAAGTGATTTTAATGTTTTAGAAAAAGTTGTCATAAATATAACTGAAATTCATAGTGCATGAACTAAAGATATCATCATAGATTCATTTAACCTCTAACGATCTAGACATTTCATTGACGGTGAAGAAGACAATTTGTGGCTGATGTTGTTTACCAAGCTAAGATGATTTAGTACTAAGAGATACTACTTGATGATTCGTATTGGCCAATGGAAGAAAAATCGGATAGTCCTTGAAGTGCCAAATAAGATGCTGTTGCCCAGAATCTTCTTGACAAATAATGAATATAACAACGAACGAAATAAACACAATCTAACCTTGATTGAAAGAATAGAAATCGTGAATGTATGTACAAGTATGTGTATTAGTATTTACAATAGAAATATCTAACCCTATTTATACTTATCGAAGAGGTGCGAATCCAATAGACGTGTCCCTTGATGAACGGTTGCGTCTCTAGAATCTTGTGGCTGTGATTTGAAGATGAAGAGGTGTGTCTCTCCTTGAAAAGTCACGCCCCTTTGTTCTTGTTTCCTGATGTCTGTTGCCGCCAAACTTGAAGAGGTACGTCCCTTTGGATGTGTCGATCCAAAAAACATGTAGGTTACTAACTTTCAAGTTGTCACATCTAGTCCCCACACTTCTATCACTAATCTAATTCTAATAAAACTAACTATTAATTAATTACATAATGAACCCTAATACTTATAGGATGTGAAGGAGATTATTGATTTCATTCACCCCCCTAATCTCGAACATCCTTAAGTTGCACCTTGATCTTTCTCCATGTCTTGCTTGCCATCCTGCACTTCTTCATTTTTATCATGAGCATGTTGTAGTAGATTATTGCAGTCTTCTTTGATTGCCATTAGGAGAGTTGGTTCATCGTCTTCCTGCACCAGATTTGATTCTTCTTCTCTTTGATTTGACTCAGGACAATCTGAGGCATAATGACCAAACTTTTGGCAATTATAGCATTTTATCTTGCTTAAATCCTTCCCAAACTTCTTTTGGTTGCTTCTATTCTTGTAAGCATCATGTGATGAATCTTCATCATCTTCTTCTTGTTGTTTGAACTTTCCATCACGCCACTTGCCTTGTGATGAATTGAACCTTCCTTGTCCGTTGTTCCCAAAACGCCTTCCACGACCATAGTTCTTGTCGCGTCGTGCATACATAAGTTTATCTTGATTATATACCGGGTTTTCATCCACCAAACCGGTTCTTTCTTCATAGGCCTTCAATCTTCCAATTGTCTCGTCTAGCGTCGTTGTTTCTAAATCAGCGAATTGTTCAATGGTTGCAACAATTTGAACGAACCTTTTTGGTACAGAACTCAGAAGTTTCCGTACTAAAGTTGGTTGATCAAAAGTTGATCCAAGACCACTTGCCCTCGTGACAATGCTATTTAGTCTTGCAGTGAACGAATCGATAGTGTCTTCCTCCTTCATTTTTAACATCTCAAACTCTGTTTTGAGCGTTTGAAGACGTGCCTTCTGCACTCGATCTGCACCGACATGCCTAGTCTTTAATGCATCCCAAATTTCTTTTGCACTCTCACAACTTGCAACTTGTATTATCATATCTTCCGGTAGTGCTTGAAATAAGTAAGCGGTCGCCATCATATCCTTCTTTTCATCCGCTTGCATATTTTCCTTTGGTTCTATCATTTCCCATAATCCGTTTGCCCTCAAAATGGTTTTTATACGGATTGCCCATACCGTATAGTTTGTAGACTTTAAGATAGGACACTGAAACTGGGAGAACGAACTACCCTCTTTAATCACTACCGCGTTTGATGGAGAGGCTCCTCCTGAATCCGCCATAATTTCTTTTCCAACAATTTTCACTTTCCAAACTTTGGTTTTCTCCTAAAACCAAAATCTATGATTCCAAAAAAATTCACACTAACTTTCTAACGTGGAATCAAACCAAATTCTAAATCTTATATAAATTCCAGAAAAATAGACGTAGAACCTGGAATTTGCGAACCGACCGACTTCTCTTATCGTGATTCTCCGCACGGTTTTCTGACTTTTCTTAACAACCCTCTTGGCTGCGTTTTTTTTCTTCTTTCTGCTTGATTCGCGACTCTCTAAACACGAACAAAAAAATCAGCCCCAAACCCGCTTGATTTGCGACTAAACTTCTCAACCGAACACCCTCTTGATGCTTTGATATCACAAAACTTCTCAGATTTTGTGTCTTTTGCAAATTTCAAACAACCCAAACTTCTCAGATTTGCGATTGCTTCTTCAAACCGGAATACAAATTTCTCAGATTTGCTTCCGTCTTCTTTAATTCGAACCGTAGCCTCTTGCCGTGATTTGAATTAACAAAACTCAGAATCCAAACACCCTCAGTGATGATCGGATCAAAAATCGAACACCCTCCTGATGACCGATTAACGAACGAACAACAATCGTACCCGCTTGATGCGATTGATGTTAAAAGTTAACAAAGAACAACCCAATCAATGCCTCCTGCGTGATCAGAATTGTCAGGGAATTCAACCACCCGCCTGATGATTATCTTCCCGAAACGAATTTGAGCCCTAGGCTCTGATACCACTGTTGCCCAGAATCTTCTTGACAAATAATGAATATAACAACGAACGAAATAAACACAATCTAACCTTGATTGAAAGAATAGAAATCGTGAATGTATGTACAAGTATGTGTATTAGTATTTACAATAGAAATATCTAACCCTATTTATACTTATCGAAGAGGTGCGAATCCAATAGACGTGTCCCTTGATGAACGGTTGCGTCTCTAGAATCTTGTGGCTGTGATTTGAAGATGAAGAGGTGTGTCTCTCCTTGAAAAGTCACGTCCCTTTGTTCTTGTTTCCTGATGTCTGTTGCCGCCAAACTTGAAGAGGTACGTCCCTTTGGATGTGTCGATCCAAAAAACATGTAGGTTACTAACTTTCAAGTTGTCACATCTAGTCCCCACACTTCTATCACTAATCTAATTCTAATAAAACTAACTATTAATTAATTACATAATGAACCCTAATACTTATAGGATGTGAAGGAGATTATTGATTTCAGATGCCACCGGCATCTTTGAGGGAAGTAAAGGCATGGAAGCTTCGGAGTTCAGCACTTTAATGGCTTGTCGTATTGATGGGCGAAGTTCCGAATCAGGGTGCACACACCATAACCCAACGATCAATACACGCTTGATTTCTTCTTCATCAAAGTCTGACTCTAAACGCGGATCAACTGCTTCTAAAAGAGCCCTAGTTCCATAGAGACCCCAAACCCATTCTATTAAGCGTATTTGATTTTCTTCATCCTTGTTCTCTATGGGTTTTCGCCCACAAGCTATTTCCAAGGCAACAACTCCAAAGCTAAAAACATCTGATTCCTTGGTTGCTTTACCAGTGACTATACATTCAGGGGCCATATAACCTAAGGTTCCAGCCAACATCGTTGTTTGCGCACCTTTCTCATGGTCAACTAACTTTGCTAGCCCAAAATCACCAAGCTTCGCATTGAAATTTGAGTCCAACATCACATTACTCGATTTGATATCTCTATGCAGAACACATTGCTCCCACTCTTCATGTAAATATAATAAAGCAAAAGCCAGATCTTGGACAATTTTATACCTTCTATTCCATCCTAGTAAGCTCTTTCCTTTGAATATATGTGAATCTAAGCTTCCGTTTTCCATATATTCATAAACAAGCAGGAGTTCTCCTTTCTCATGGCACCAACCGGTGAGTTGCACCAAATTTTTGTGCCTCAATCGGCTAATGATCCTTACTTCTGAAGCATACTGTTTGATTCCTTGTTTGGAAGTCTTCGACACCTTTTTCACTGCGACGTACAAGCTTAAATTTTTTAGAAAACCTTTGTAAACTCCTCCAAAACCACCCTCGCCAAGCTTTTCTGTCTCTGCAAAGTTGGCTGTTGATTGAGCTAACTCATGGTAAGAAAATCTTCTGGGCATAGAGGGCCCCATTTCAAGTTCGCTTTCTAGCTCCAAAGCAAGTCCATCTTCCTCTACTTCATCACCCAAGTTTTTCTTCCTTCGCCATAAAAAATAAGCAGCCGTAGCCAAAAAGGCAACTAAACCCAACGTTCCAGCTATTATCACCACCTTTCGTATGGTATAATTTTTCCCCTTCATAACATTTGGGCTGGTGGTTGGGGCTACCTCTGTATATTCAACAACTTTTGATTTAGTACTATTAAACGTCCAAGATCGCACCATGTGTTTCTCATATCGATCTCCTGTGGAAGCTGAAAATCCAAAAAGTACCCATTCGGGCAACACTTTCCTTAAATCAACGGTGTAGCTAAGGCCGGTTTCCCATACTGGCGAATTATTTTTAAAATTGGTGAAGGACACACTAATATTTCTAGAATCAGCATGATAATTAATCAAAGCTCTACACTCTTTCCCAAGTGTTATATTGTTATTCCATTTCCGATATGCAACAGAATTAAGAGAGCTGATATCAATACCTACATGTTCATCTATGGGTCTGTATGAAATGGGATCCATTGGATCCCACACGTTGCCACCATAACTATCAAACTCCACAGCTACAAATGGATATAGACTGGTGTTGGATTTATAAATGAACGGAAGACCAATGGCTTCTCCCTCCTTCATCACGGAATTATTCGGAGCAAGGAAGAATGTGAGACCATCACCGTGATAATTATTCACGTATGAACTGATCACAAATGTGAAACTCGTAGAAAAGCTGGCTAAATTCGAGTCGTTGTCCCAAAGATGAAGAAGTGTTTTGTACGTCGCTCGACCTGCTAACCATGGCGAACTACGATTAAGATTCCTATCGTAGGTTACCTGGATTCCATCACCCGGGGTATAAGCTGCATCACCTGATAATATTATATCCTTGTAGTTGTTTTGACTGATATTTGTGAAATTGAAACTAATTGAAGTTGCATAAGGGATTAAAACAAGAAAGAAGATTGTTAAGATAGACATGAGTCTGGAAATTATCTTGCTAAAATAGTGGTGACTTTCTTGGTAGATAGCCTTGTTTAACAAAGAACATGAATATATACCCGCACCAAGATTAAACTGTTATCGTCTTTATGAGTACCAAATACGGTGGAAGTAGATATTTTTTTATTTTTTTTTTGCCTTATGAGTCTTTATGAGTACCAAATACGGTGGAAGCAGGGAGTCAACTTTCATATAAAAGGTCATGCAAAGACTTTAGCCCGTCAACTTGTCTTCTTGCTGATGAAATATTTCGCATATTTTTGTAATAGTCCTAATTGAAACGTAAATAACTAATATATATCTATACAATAATCATAGGTGTTTAAAATTCAAGTTGGAATTGAAAAACAAAATCCGAAGCAAACCGATTTTGGATTTCTTATTTTCCAATCAGGTTACCAACTAATTCAAATTTATATTTCAATTTTCGAGTTGAGTTGGAATTTCTAATATTAGCACCGGACGACTTGATCAATACTCAAATGTGAATCGATTTTTCTATTTCTTATTCAAATTTGATTATAATTTGAATTTGATTTTAAACACAGCAACATGAAATCATTTAAAAATCCAATAGGAAGAATACCCCAGATAATAATGATTTGGAGGATTTATGTTATACGAAAAAAGTTTAAATACACAATGTCAAATCCCTAGTTAACTGAAACAGTGTCCGTTGACGGGATTCAGTGGCGTTCTCCACTTCACCGGAGCTACCCTACAAAAGAGAATACCGTTAGCCTTGCCACCAAGAGCGGAGGAGGGGGGTGGGAGGATCAGTGACCAAGCTCCAGCATGAAAATAAGACTCGTGCCCAGTGAATAAATGATGTTCAGGCTGTATTTAATTGGTCGGAATGTTGGTGTGGATCATAGGATTTTATGTTCGAGTTCAATATCTTTAATAGTTAATTTTCAGTATTTTTTGTGCTTATGGTTGAGATTACTTACCTTATCTTAATCTTCATCCTTGCTTATAACAAGGGAGCCCAATTCTCGAGACATACTGCCCACTATCATGGACCGCCAGACACTTTCCCGGACAACCGGAATGTCCGGTCAAAAGCAGAGAGATGTTCCCTTGCAAGGAGTAATGATTTCCATCTCATTTAGTGCATACTTTCCCTTTAGATGAACGAGCCGCCCATGCGCACCTCCTTCAACAATGCCACTCAAACCATTAAATACGACTGAGAAGTCACGTGTCTTACCCTTCTCATCGAAAAGTACCAGAGGTGTATCGGATGTAGACAGGGAGATATCCATCTTTGACCAAATCTGGGTTTAGTGGCAGGAAGCATTATACTGGGCCATGCCCAATACATTTGATGCAAAGCAACAGGCCTTGGGCGAGGGAGCCCATTGGGTGACCCTCGTCATCAAGTCATTCTTATACCAGGTGCAATCTATCATGGATGGGCCGGGATTTTGTCACATCCCTCAAAGATTTGGTGGAGCCCCCGAGATGAATAATCATCGGATTACTCTCTCTCCTCAATCTTGCCCTATGTCAAATGCGCGAACGCACGGTTGGAGTTTTCTTTGCTTTACACGTGGAGGGTGCTCATGAACCAGTATTCAAATTTGACTGGACAGTCACCGTCCTTCTACTCCTTAAACTTCTCTGAATCCATGATTTTCATCTTCTTATCCATCATCCTCATCTTTCTTTCTCTCTGTGAATTCTTGTAACAACTCTCGAAAACGGACATAACGAATCATAACCGAAACCTCGAACTTGTACCACGAGAACCATCACAAGAAACGAGGTAAACCATGTTTTGATCTCGTCGCGCTACACGACACAGTTAAACGATCTTGTCGCATGACGCGACACCCTTATATTTGACCGGGACACATGGCAGCCACGTGGCAAGTCTACCATAGTGACTAAGGCCACCTGAGCCCTAGCTAGTACTTTCGCGCTACACGAAGGTGATAGCACAATCCGGTCGCGCGACGTGACGTGCTTGAATTCTGGCTATAATTTGGACATGATTCTACGTTCAGAAAGTGCTCACAACTTTCAATTTCACTTTCTCTCTCGCTCGTTTCTATTCTGCTTTGTTGCTTTTATACATGTTACCCTAATACCCTAAACTCAGCTCTGTAGTAAGTGTTTTAACCCTGATCACTGGCACGATACCATGTCCGATCGATCTGAAAACCCAGCAACGGATGTCAAAGTTCTGCCTGTTTAAGGTTATAATTTGTTAACTACGTTGGGGTTTTGATCTCGTGATTTATCGTTAAAGTTTGAATTAGGTTAGTTCACTAATAAGTGTTATATGGTATTTTTATTAGGAACTCAGGCTTAACACTAGGAAGCTATAATATAAACCCTAAATCTACAATGTGAGTCATTTTTTTTCTTTTTATCAAATGCTTTGCAAAATCCTAAATGTTTTTTCAGTTATACTTACATTGATTAAGTCTTTGTATTCTGAAATTAGTATCGGTATGTGGGGTTTTATATACACTACTTGATAATCTTTACTATTGGATAAAAGTTAGCCAATGAGTGATATGACCACTGTCACATCGGAACTGCTACCGAGTGATAAATACTGATTTGAGTAACTGAAAGATGAAAACAGATGTAAAAACTCTTTATGTTGTAAATTATAACAATGTCTCTTTTTATACAAATGAATGAACTCACCAATATTTTTCGCTGATAAAATGTTTTTAAACGCGTTTCAGGTAACTTATTGTGAAAGTAAAAGAAGCTTGCTATGAGGCACTGAAGGCTTAAATAAAGTGGCTATGTTACCAGAATGAAGAAAAGAAATTGTGTTTTATCACTTAGGGTTTATCCCTACAAAAACCTTTATTTGTAATATGGGTGTTATCCCAATTGATTAATAATAAACTTTGGTGTTTTACAAACTCTGAATTTTTCCTAACTACGATCCTGATGATATTTTCCGCTATGAATTTAATAAACACCAGTACCATCTGAATGTTCACGACTCCCGTCCAGGGTGTTTTCGGGTGCTGCGACAGAAGTTGGTATCAGAGCCACTTGTTAAAGCTATTTAGGTGTTATTATAATACTTAAACTTAAACATTAATGTTAGGAAATTAATATAAAATAATCTATGTGTTATTTCTCTGAAAATAAATTTAAGTATATAAATATTTGTTATATTATTTTTAACGATTTTTGAATCCATAGTATGAGTGACGAAAATGTATCTAAAGCATTCCAAAACATTTTTTTTGGAAATGGACGAAGTACCATCCGGAACGAAATCAGGATACGAGGCGGATAAAGATGGACCTTTCATTTTCCAAGCCTAGTGAACTGAAACCCAAACCCCTAAGAAACGAGGTTGGTTTAATAAGGAAAAAAAGGGAAAAGAGAAGAAAGAAGAAAAACCAAGTTGCCACTATAACCCTAATGGAAGGTTCAGCCCAAATACCTGTTACCAAATCCTTGTGGGAGGAACTAGACCAAAGGTTAGCCAATTGCGACCTATTCCAACCTATAAACAATGAGATAAACTTAAACCTATAAGCAAACCCTGAACCAATACTACCTTTTAACCCAGATAAAACTGTTAGAACCGATACCTCTCTAATCAGAACCTATCCAAATGAATCCTCAACCAATACCCGTTTTTAACCCAGAGGAAATCCCAAGTGTACCTACACTTGCACCGGAACCTATGGAACAATGGTGGACTTATGACTAGCAATTCCAAAACTTCATGCAAGACTCTTATCTCCAGCCACCACAATTCCCACCATACATACAAAATGCCTATCCCGCCATGAGCTAGAAACGTCGCTGAGTTAAGTCAATATGGAGAGGATCTGATGACGGCAGGAAACCAAATCCGTACAATTGGAGAAAATCTCTTCTGGAAGTACGACGTGAGAGAATTTCAATTCTGAAATCAAGACCAGCCTTATATATATATATATATATTCCTTGTATTTAATATATATTATATATATAACACATATACATATATATCGACGCATACTAAAACTAAAATATTGACGTGTATAATTATGGTTTGTATTTATGATGCAATATATAAAAAGAGTAGAACGTCGCAATGTTCGATGATTTTGATATAATGTGCTTTGAATATTTGTTTTGTTTTAATTATTATGTGATATTAATACCTGATAATGTTTACAATTCAGATATCGAATGAAGTAAATCAAGAAATTCACACTAGTAACGATAAAGAAAATCATATTGATAAAAGTGCCATAGAAAACATAGTAGCCCAAGGGTTAGCCGACACCATACCTCTAATTATTGAAGCTATTAAACATCCTATGCCTGTAATCGATAATACTATTAGAGGCAGTAATTGTACTTACACTAAACCTGATCACAACGTCAATGGAGACAATGGCATTGTTGTCAAACCTCCATTTCCTAAACGAAAGAAGACTGTCGCCTATGGTTGTTCTTATATAGAATTTTTGTCCTATAAACCAATTGAATGTTCAAGCAACGAAGGAGCCATTGCAGCTTTGCGCTGGTTAGAAAAGGCTGAAGCAGTTTTGAAAATTAGTAAATGTGCTTAAGAGGACAAAATAATGTATGCTTCTAATCTTTTCAAAGATGAAGCATTAGAATGGTGGAATACCATTCTTCAATCAAAAGGGAGCGATATAGTTTATGCCATGGAATGGAATGAATTTAAGGAAATGACCAAAAGAAAATTATGTCTTCCTCATGAAAAGGAGCAGATAACCAATAAGTTCCAGAACCATAAGATGATTGGTGTAAATTGTCACGAATTTACTACCAAATTCTTTGAATATGCAGCTAGACTACAAACTATTGAAGAGGCAGTTGAACAAGCAAACACTTTGACAATTGGACTGATTCGCACATGTGACGAGAATCGGAAAAAGGATTTAGCCCAAAAGATTACCCAAGAACTACATTCTGGTAATTCCTACCATAGAAGAGGAGCAGGCTCGTCTTCCTCACCACCCTTCTGTAGATTCTACAAGACACCTGGACATAAAGAAGAAGAGTGTAGAAGAAAAAGTAACACCAAAATATGTTTCAACTGCGGAGAGGCAGACCATATCCATCCAAATTGCACAAAACTAGCAACAACACCTAACAACAAGGCAAAGGCAACTGAAGGACCCAAGAAAAATGCTAGAGCCTTTCTACTGACAACACAAGAAGCATAACTGATTCCCGATGTGATCACAGGTACATTTCTTGTTCATGATGTTTATGCTAAAGTATTATTTGACTCTGGTGTAAACCAAAGTTTTATAAATACTACTTTCTGTCAATTACTCAATCAAGCTTTAACTAAACTTCACGAAGACTGCATGGTGGAAATGGCAAATGGAGATTCTATCAGCATACACGAAATCCTTAAGAAAGGAAAGATAATTTTTTTAGGACATAAGTTCATAGCCAACCTGTTACCAATGAATCCAGCGGATTCGATGTTGTGTTAGGAATGGATTGGTTAGTAGCCAATTATGTGCGAATCTTGTGTCATCAAAATTCTGTTGAGATTCGTACGCCAACAGGAGAAAGGATCATAATCTAGGGAGACAAGCCAACAACATCAACAAAATTCATCTATGTGATGAAAGCTGCAAGTTACGAACGAAAAGGAGGAATAGTGTATATGATCTCTGAGATCATTAGTACTAAAGGAAAGGAAATAAAAGATCTTTCTGTAGTGTCTGATTTTTCAGATGTTTTTCCAGAAGAGCTACCTGGACTACCGCCTGATCGCGAGGTTGAATTTAGAATTCATCTAATACCATGAATCGCACCAATTGCTAAAGCACCCTATCGTCTAGCACCAACGGAGATGCTGGAAATGAAGAAGCAACTAGAAGAGCTATTAGAGAAAGGTTTCATATAACCTAGCTTATCGCCTTCGGAGCGCCTGTGTTATTCGTCAAGAAGAAAGACGAATCGATGCGCATGTGTATTGACTACAGAGAATTGAATAAGGATACAATTAAAAATAGGTATCCACTATCGAGAATAGATGATCTATTCGATCAACTTCAAGGACCTCGATTCTTTTCAAAAATTGATTTACGCTCGGATATCATGACTAAAAGTGTAGGAAGAGGACATTCCTAAAACTGCCTTCAGAACTAGATATGGTCATTATGAGTTTATAGTCATGCCATTTAGTATGACAAATGCTCCAGGTGCATTTAAGGACATGATGAATAGAATATGCAAACCATACCTGGATAAATTTGTAATTGTCTTCATAGACGATATACTTATTTATTCCAAGAGCAAGGATGAGCATGCTAAACACCTACAAGTACTTCTAACATATTGAGAAAGGAAAAGCTTTATACTAAATTCTCAAAATGTGAGTTCTAGTTACAAGAAGTACAATTTCTTGGACATTTGATTAATCATGAATGAATTCATGTGGATCCTACAAAGATCAAAGCAACTACTAATTGGAAAGTCCCAAATTCACCAACGGAATTAAGAAGTTTTCTTGGATTGACAGGATACTATAGACGCTTTATTCAAGAATTTTCTAGAATAACCGTCCCATTAACCAAGTTAACCTGTAAAGCAGTTAAGTTTGAATGAGGACCAAAGCAGGAATAAGCTTTCAAGATTCTAAAGCAAAGACTAACTAATGCACCAATACTTGCCTTACCAGAAGGAACTGAAGATTTTATAATACACTGTGATGCATCAAAATCAGGATTTGGATGTGTGCTGATGCAACGCCAGAAAGTGATTGCTTATGACTCTAGACAACTAAAGAAGCATGAAGAAAATTATACAACCCATGATTTGGAACTAGGAGCGATAGTTTTTTCCCTCAAAATTTGGAGACATTATCTTTACGGTAGTAAGTTCACTATCTTTACAGTTCATAAAACTTTGCGATATATTTTTGAGCAAAAAGAACTGAATATGAGGCAAAGACGTTGGATGGAGATCCTTAGTGACTACGATTGTGATATCCAGTATCACGCATGTAAAGCTAACATAGTACCTGATGCTTTAAGTCGTAAGTACCAAGAGAAGCCGAAAAGGGTACGCGCTCTCAGATTAAACCTATAGATAGACCTAATGAAACAATTGAAAACGATTCAGGAAGCAACAATCAAAGATAATACTGAAGGAGTAAAAGGAATGATAAAATAATTAGAAAAACGAATAGATGGAATTTGGAAATTCCATAAGAAAAGAATTTGGGTACCTGTCCAAAGAAAATTACCAAACCAAATTTTAGAAGAAGCTCATAAATCCAAGTATACGATGCATCCTAGAAGTGACATGATGTATCAAGATCTAAAGAAAAATTTATGTTGGATAGGAATGAAAAAGGACATAGCAAGTTATGTTTCTAATTGTTATACTTGCTCACAAGTTAAAGCTGAACATCAGAAACCTTCAGGTTTACTTCAATAATTAGAGATGCCAATTTGGAAATAGGAATTGATAACAATGGATTTTGTTACGAAACTACCCAAGACACGAAAAGGGAACGACACAATCTGGGTGATTGTAGACAGATTGGCTATGTCTGCACATTTCTTACCAATGATGGAAACTTTCAGTATGGAATGATTATCTAAGATATATGTGGATGAAATAGTCTCATTACATCCCTTTATCTATTGTGTCTGACAGAGATAGCCGTTTTACTTCTCATATTTGGACAACTTTCCAAAAGGCCATGGGAACCCTATTAAATTTAAGTACAGCTTATCACCCTCAAACAGATGGACAAAGTGAAAGGATGATTCAGACTTTGGAAGACATGCTTAGAGCTTGTGTGATAGATTTTGGAGGAAGTTGGGACGATCACTTACCATTAATAGAAGTCTCTTACAACAATAGTTATCACACAAGCATTAAGGATGCTCCATTTGAAGCACTTTATGGACGAAAATGCCGAACTCCAATATGTTGTGCAGAAGTAGGAGAAAAGAAATTTTAAGGACCTGAAATTGTACAAGAAACGACTGATAAAATAATTCAAGTCAGGGAAAGACTGAAACAGCCCTAGATCGTCAAAAAAAGTTATGCCGGCAATCTTCGAAAGCCATTAGAATTTCAAGTTGGAGATAAAGTGTTATTAAAAGTTTCACCTTGGAACGGAGTCGCCAGATTCGGTAAGAGATGAAAGTTAAGCCCAAGGTATGCTAGACCATTTAAAGTTATCAAGCAAATAGGTCTAGTAGATTATCAGCTACAGTTACCTTAAGAAATGTTAGGTGTACATGATGTATTTCATATACGTAACCTAAAGAAATGTTTAGCTGATGAATCATTGATAGTACCTCTTCAAGACATAGAGGTAAATGAGAAACTGAAGTTTGTTGAGAAGCCTTTACAAATCGAAGATTGAAAGATTAGAAATCTCAAGCAGAAGAGATTAGTTCTGGTTAAAGTAAAATGGGATTCAAAAAGAGGACCAGAATATACTTAGGAGCAAGAGTCAGAAATGAAACGTAAGTATCCTTACTTATTCCAGTCAATCTTGAGGACGAGATTTAAAGTAAGGTAGGAAGAATGTAATAACTCTCAAAAAAAGAACATAACGAATCATAATCGAAACCTTGAACTTGTACCACGAGAATCAGCATAAGAAATGAGGTAAACCAGGTTTTGATCTCATCGCGCTACGCGACGAAGTAAAAGGATCCTGTCACGTGACACAACACCTTATATTTGACGGGGACACATGGCAGTCACATGGCAAGTCTACAGTAGTGACTAAGGCCACCTAAGCCCTAGCTAGTACTTTCGCGTTACGCGAAGATGATTGCACAACTCGGTTGCGCGATGTGATGTGCTTGAATTCTTGCTGTAAATTGGACGTGATTCTGGATTCAAAAAGTGCTAACAACTTTCAATTTCACTTGCTCTCTCGCTCGTTGCTATTTTGATTTGTTACTTTTATACCCGATACCCTGAAACCCTAAACTCTCCTCTGTAGTAAGTGTTTTAACCCTAATCACTGGTACGATACCGTGTCCGATCGATTTGAAACCCAGCAATGCATGTCAAAGTGATGTTTGTTTAAGGCTATACTTTGTTAACTACGTCGGGGTTTTGATCTCGTGATTTATCTTTAAAGTTTGAACTGGGTGAATACACTAAAACGTGTTGCATTGTATTTTTATTAAGAACTCAGGCTTAACACCAGGAAGGTATAATATAAACCCTAAATTTACAATGTGAGTCATTCTTTCTTTTTATCAAATGCTTTACAAAACCCCAAATGTTTTTCAGTTATACTTACAGTGATTAAGTCTTTGTGCTCTGAAATTACTGCCGGTATGTGGGGTTTTATATACACTACTTGATAATCTTCACTATTGGATGAAAGTTTGTAAGTCCTGAAAACCGGATCTTTCAATGATATTAAACAATCACCAAGTTTGTGCGGAATTCAAACTTGGTGAGATTTAAGAAAAACTGAAAAATAAGAAATACGAAGAACACCAAAACACCTTTCAACACTTGCACACGATTCTATTACTATCAAAGCAAAACCGTCTAGTACAAGTGTTCTTCCAACTCAATCGCCTCTCTCTCTCTCTCTGTGTGTGTGTAACACCCTGAAAACGGGTTCGATAGTCAAACCACGTTAATAATAATGAACGGGTGAAATACCATTAGTGGTAAAAATTAACCCCGTAAATATTAGGATTTAAATAAATAATCCTAATATTAATTAAAAAGAAGAATAAACGCTTTGAGATGACAAAGTTTATAAGAGGCCCGAGTTAACGGGACTTAAAATAAAAGGGTTATAACTCCCGAAACCCACTAAGTTAACTAGGAATAATTAACCTAGTTATTAATATGTAATTAAGTAAAAACAATAAAGAAAAACAAGAACTAGTGAACCTTTTTATAAAAGGTTGGAACTAAAGGGGCTAAAGTTGGAAAATTGGAAGTAATTATTAAAAAGGAAAATAAAAAACAAAACACACACATAAAGTGTGTGTTCTGTTAGATTAGGAGAAGGCTCCAAAGAGCCAAAACCCTAGTTCAACAACAACATCAAATCGAAGGGAAATTTAGAGCTCAAACACACAAATGAACACGAATTAACGATCATCCAAGCTAGGGGATCATAAGGTATGTCGAACTTTAGGCATTCATGAAGTTGTGAAATTTGATTTACAATGCCATATTTCGATTTATGTATGAATCGTAGAGGCTATGGCTGAATTAGTGAAGTATGATTGCTTAGCAACAAGCCCTAAGTAGAAATTTAAAGTAAAATTACTGTGATTAGGTGTTTGGATGGATTACCACACCTAACTAAGTGGGTTTTATGACAATATGATGAACACTTGGAATTAGAGAGTCAAATGGATGAACATTGATGTTGTGATGCAAGTTCTAGATGTAGTTCATGAACACTAGACATAAGGGCGTGATATTGATGTTAAAGTATGATTAAAAAGTTAACCATAAACTTGATAAAAGAACTATATAAATCATGCCTACAAGGTGTTTGTTAAAATGTCCGAATGATTGTAGATATGATGAGATTATGAAAGAAACGCGTAATTGCCTAACTTGATTAATTGCGTGTGATGTGGGATAATACGGGTTCTAATCGTGATGTTGATTTAACTTAATTGTGCATATTATATGATTAAAGGTAGCTGACTTTTAAAAGTCAAACTAACCAAGGATGAAGTCGAATAGTAGTTTGGACATAAAATCCGTAAGATGGAATAGTCATATGTAATGACGACTAATCTAGCCGCCTTATGAATTATGATGATAGTTTGACGCTTGAAAAGCTAGGTGAAGCTTACGAAGGTAGCGGGTCAAACGAATCAACCATAAAGGAAAAACATATTAGGAGGCAAGGTAAGTAAAACTTACGCCCTTTTTATTTACAAAAATACTGCTAGTGGTATTAAATATGAGTTATAATAAGTAATTGAAATATGATGTTCCGGTACGATATAATGCTAGTCGGAACAAATAAGAATCGTATGAAACCATAGATTAGGGTAAAAAGGGTAAAAGTAGTAACTAGTCGTGTGATGACGAATAAATAAGGGAATTTTGAAACATTACATTATGGTGTGAACCGTGACGGGTAAAATGATTAAATAGTAATCCGAACACGAGTTAACAGATAGATAAAAAATATTTGAAAAGACACCACATGGCGTAAGTCATAACGGGTCAAATAATTTAAGAAACATCTTTTAGGTGATAAGAACTCACGGTGTAAACAAGAATAGGTTCAAGGTACGAGATGGTATCTAAATACCATCTTATAGTGATAAATGGTCATTTAGACTAAACATGTCAAATGGTGTTGTTAACGCCATTTGACCCGTAATAACTGATGATTGCTTGTTGAGTTTTGTGATCACAGGGGAGTATTATATGGTTCGCATTGCTATTAATTGGTAATTAATAATGAAATGTATTTTTAATGGGTCAATGCTAGGACTCGAGCAAGGTACATGTTAAAACTATAGCTAAATGTGAGATTTTGGGTCAAATAAATTATTGAAAGTCCTTCGTCGTAAAAGGAGGGACTAAAGTTGACCAAAACGCCCTTGATGGGTAAATCTGGTAAACAACCCATATGGGTGGTTTAGAAATATGTATTATGGTAGTGTAAACCTTTGATAGGCATAAAAGTTATAGGCATAATCTTTCTCGGGTCAAATGCCTAGAATGAGTCTTTTTCCGTAAAATGACTAACCGAAGATTAATATTCGGGATAATTGGTGTATTGTATCAAATCCACCACAAAAAAATAGATGTGGTGGAATATAAAGCAAGTGGAAAAGTGAAGCGTAAAAAGGGAAGAGCGAGATTGATGCTTAGATGCTTAAAAACCGCTAAACGGGTCAAATAAAGCAAGTGGTTAAGGTTGGCTAATTGTTTGGAAAATTTCAAAATAAACCGGTGATTGTAAACACGTGCGCAAACCAAGTAATGGAAGCGAAAAAGCTAATTTTTGGCAAGCCCGGAATGGGTAAAAATGATAAGCAATGAACATTGTTAATAAACTTGTAGTATAATGCTAACATGAAACATAAAGGATATATAAGCCGTTTTCTTATAAATCAGATTTTAATGTCAACCGAGGTGATAAGCGTATCCATAATTTCATTACGGACACGTAAATAAAATAATCACGTCAAACGGATAAGTTGATTAAAAGTTATGAAACTTTCAAGTTAGAACTTGGGATGAAAACATAGATGGGCATTTTGTAGCTGAAAGAAAGGACATTTCTGAAAGGACCTTTCTATCAAAATCAGGTTGTCGTGCTACACAATAGCTGGCAAAAAGTTGTTTCATGTCCGTTTTGATTTTTGGACTTGATTTAGCTAAGTTATAAGCTCGTATAACTAATCATTTCATGGTTTATGAAATGTAGGTTTAACTTGGGATGCCGGATGACGATCAAGTTCAGCGAAGAACCGAACACGATCAAGATACAAGCTTCCGCACATTGTTTGGTAATCATTTTTAAACGATGAACTCATACATATTATGTTGTATAGTTTTTCATCTGAGAAAAGTTTTAATAAACCCGTATTTTCTAATGTATGTGTAATCGTATTACACATTTATACCCGAAACCAATATAATAATAGTAAATAGAAGTAAGGGTCTTACAAGTTGGTAATCAGAGCTCAAGGTTAATAAGTAAAGGTGTTCGGTTCGAGACTTGATCGCAAAATTCGGTAAGTATATTTTTATTGATGGTTTAGCATTGTAAAGTGTTGTAAACAACACATGGGGTTATCGTGTGATACACGTTACCCCAGTTAAATCGATAAAGGATCAACATAGATAACGAAATTACGTGTGTTGACACGTATAGTAGAAAGCCTTCTATTATAGTACAGGCGTTTATTGATGTTGACATTACTAATCTTTGTAAATGTTTTAGTTGAAGGACACTCGCATCTGAAGATGACGAGCGTTTAACAAATTGCGGATTTGACAGAGGAGCGGTCCGAAGTATGACAAGTAGAGCATGCTCACCAAGGACCTAAATCGCGTAACGGTAGAGAGTAAGGGTAATTGGCAAGGAAAGCCCGTTAGGGCAAGCATTTACTAGGTGCATGTATTAAATTTATTGCATCTATAATAATATGCAACAAATGCGTAGAGACTGACTGTTGCATATGTAGGATAAAACTAGGAAAAGCCTGAATAGGATACCTATCCAGGATAATATTTCCAAGGGAAATTAAGTTGAAATATGTGTTATTCACGATAGTGAATAACAAAATAATAACGGAATTGGTTTATGTGGAAATTTGGACGGAAGTAATTATCCAAGTAAGTATTCTCAATACGAATACTATTGAGAGGAGTAACGATCACATTAACAAATGTGATTGTAAAATAATTTGATAAAAAGAAATATTTTTGTATGTTTAAGTGCAAAACAAGTAAAACTAATGATTGTTGTTTAGCAATTAAATAATGTTTCACTGAATGAAATCAAAGATATGGAAATAAATACAGGTGTTACTTACATAGGGTGTGATGTGATAATTATAAAAAGGTCATGAGTACCATGTGTTGGTCGCTTACTCTAGCCAAGTAAGTAGTGAACACATGATACCGTGAACTTCTTATAACTGACACATTTATGTCCGATGTGGTAAGGATGGGGTGAATGGGACAAATTAAAAAGGTACCTAAAACGGATCAAATAAGAAAAATATTTGATAATAAATGTAAACGCAAGCCAGGTAACGGAAGCGTATTACATTAGAATAACGAGCCCGAGGGAAGGGACAAGAATCAAAGTAAATAAAAAATATAAACCGACTAATGAGAATGCTAAGGCATAGGGGATAAAGTTTGACTGTCATAAGTGATGAAATTCACACGGATAAGTCAAACGGATTGAATAAAGAATAAAGTACTTGGTTGAATAAAAGGGATGGATTTCGCTAAGATGACCAAATAAATTGAAACGAAGTCTAAATGTATACCAAAATGGTTGCTTTGACGATAACTTCGGTAAAAATACCTGATAAATGGGTAGGATTTTGAGAATATGCGTAAACCAAGAGACGGGAACGGGGGTTAGAAAGTCAAAAGACGAAGATTATGAGTTATGACTAAAAGAATAAAAAAACTTCGCAAACATAATTTTGATAGTGATATTCAACTATTTAGAGGTTGAACAAATTAAATAAAGAATAAAGTTTGACTGTCATAAGTGATGGATTTCACACGAATATGTCAAACAGGCCAAATAAAGTATAAATACTTGATAGTGCAAGTAAGCGCAAACCGAATAATGGAAGCGCGGAATATTAATCAACCTATGTGATGGGTTGTAAAAGAATATAGAAAGGAAAACACAAACCAGTGAAACGGGAGTGTTAAAAACATTAAGATAAAGAACCCGGGTAACGGGTTGAAAGGAAATAGAGGCGTAAGCCGAATGACGGTAAACAGAGAACAAACCGACGCGTAAGTGATGTAAGAAGTCATGTAGTCGGAGGAATGGTCCCAAAGAAAACGAATGTAGCCTTAGACTACGGTCAAAGTCAGTAGAATCCAAAAATGAAAATAAATGATGTTTAAACATAAAAAGGGGTGAAACCTAAAGAAATAGCCTACGAGGCTAAGTGAAAGAACCTACGGGTCACTTGGGTAATGCGTGGAAATTGGTTACGATTCCTCGCGTAAAATAATAACGAAAAGGAATAAATCCTTGGACTTAAATTCCTTGATATGATTAAATGGCGTAAGACAAAAAGAAAACGTTAAACTCAAAATTCAGTTTTAGTCAAAAACAACGTTTTAACAAACATAAGTAGTATGAGATGATTTAGGAAATCATAAACACACATAAGGCCGAAGATGGCAATATAGTATACCCGAGTGACGGGGTATGAAGTGACGGTGACTAATCAGTCTAGCTGGTACAACCATTCAAAGTCAAAAGTGTGTCATGACTTATTCAAAGTGCTTGTCAACATAAGACTAGCGCGGAGTAAACATGTTGACGAACTAACACGACTGAGTGGTCAAATGATAACTCGGTCATATAGGTGACAAAGATAAGAAATACAAGGTGAAAGCTACCTGTAACAACCCGACTTTTCGGATCGTTACCTATCGTTGTCATTTCTTTCCTAAACGCTTGTACTCTGAGGTTTGATGCTAATTAACCCATGGCATTCATATATTGGTTAAACTACATTTTCAAAGCATTTTAAATGCATATTACGACGCTTATTTAATAACGATTATCTCATTTAAACGCTATCTACAACGCTTATTACTTAAACGCATTATTATCGCAACTTACATCGCTTAGTTATAACATTGATACTTAAACACTATCTCAACGCAAACTCAACGCAGACTCGAAACACAGATTTAGTTACAATATGTGTCAATTGTGTGGTTCTTTGTTGAATGTTATGTGGTTATCAACGTAACACTTATATGCTCAAACGCTCACTCGTAACTCGATTTAACGCAACACAATGCTTAACAAACGAACAAAAGTTGGAAAACTAACGAACGCGCACCTGGCCGTGCGAAGGGACATCCGACCGGATGACCATCCGTCTGGACGGAGCCATCCAGACACTTCCATCTCGCTCACCGACTTAACCCTTCATCCTCCCTTTATAAATACCCGCCGTACACCCTCACATCATGATTTTGACACTCTCATCTGCTCCCAAGTCTCAGACGCAATTCAAGGCCCTTTTTGTAAGATTTCGCACTCAAATCACCTTCAATCTTCACTCTAAATCACTTCTACTCCATCTTCTTCCTCAAAATCACACACACACATCAACTTTTTCTCGAAATCATCTGATTTGGGCCTCTTGAAGGTGGATTCCACTCGTTTTGCTTAGGCAAACAGTGGTGGAGCATCATTTAATAGAGATTGGTCCAAGATCTAAAGGATTTCCAAACTTTTCAACTTAGTATGAAGGATTTCAACACTTTTTCAACTTGTTTTGAAATTTTCTATGGTTTTTTACACAATATTGATGGAATCTGGACTCAACCAGACTCTCGACTCGTTTCTTAGTCGAAAGCCAGCTTGAAAATGAATTTCCACCATAGAGATGGACCGATTAACGGGTCAAACATGAATCTTCATCAAGAACACCTCGTCTGTCCGAATGGGTGGGACCCATCCGACCGAAGGAACTGGATTTGGTGTATTCTGTTGTTTGACGCGTCGTCACACCATCTCCGTTAACTTAAAACTGTTACTTAGAAAATCTTACGAGATTTCACAAAACTCCAACCACAGATCCTCCGTCCGAATGGCCATCCGTCCGGATGACCTGACTCTGATGATTTTCGATTGTTAACATGCTTTTAACCAAACTTTGAATTTTAACGGTTCAAAACAACCACAGACTGGTCGATCCGTCCGAATGGCCATCCGTCCGGATGACCATCCATCCGGATGACCATCCGTCCGGATGGGACCCATCCATTCGGATAAACTGTGGAACACTTATCCCTCTCGATGATCTATTTACAACCATTCAGCCCTAAGGAAGACTTATACTTCTGTTTTCGTGCACAGACTAACATAACGCGCTTCCTTCAATCCAATCCAGATTGTGTGTACGTGCTAAACACACATTGAGTATACTCGAACCCATTTTCGTTTAACGCACTTTTGGGTGTTACATATGTTCTATATCAAAACACAACACACAACATAAACACTTTACAAACGCTTACCGCTCCCGCATGTAATACATGATTTATTGAATGCTTGTTACTATGCTTATAAAGTGTTACACTAGACAGCCTCTAACAATGATAGTACTATAGTTTGGACTCAGCACCTGTCATGGACAGGGGTTTCTAGGGATCACATTACTTTACTTTACGTGTTCGCAGTGGTGAACATGTGTCGCACATACTCTACAACGCAGTCTCGTGGCTAGGTTGTATTCATTGTTGATAGTTACATGCTTCGCCCGTTACGTGTTACATGCTGGTTATGCGTAAACGCTTTTCATACTATTATCTATGCAAACTTGTGTACTTACATTTACTTTATGTATTGACTTTTATTTTAACGTATGTGACAGGTTAATTAGATGTTATGCTGGAATCAAGTTAGGAAGTCTAGAAACCCACTAAATAAAATCTGAGTTGTCGGAATGGAACTTGTTCTTGAGACTGAATATTTGTAATGTCTGTTATGCTTTATTTGTTTAATATTATGGGATATTGAACCATAAAAAATATTGTCATTAATAGTTGTTATGGATTCTCATGAACAATCTGTTTCGCTCAGTGCCACACCCCGATGATTCCGCCATTGGTTGGGGTGTGACACTACGGTCCGTGAGGACTAACACATAAATGACGTACACGTCAATGCAAATGATAACTTTTGACCCAAAAAATTAATGTCACAATTACGAAACTAAGTTTGTTTGGTCTAAATTAATGAACTACATAAAGAAGGTTTCGGGGACGAAACCTCTTTTAAGGGGTTAGACTTGTAACACCCTAAAAACGGGTTCGATAGTCAAACCACGTTAATAATAATGAACGGGTGAAATACCGTTATTGGTAAAAATTAACCCGGTAAATATTAGGATATAAATAAATAATCCTAATATTAATTAAAAAGAAGAATAAATGATCTGAGAAGATAAAGTTTATAGGATACCCGAATTAACGGGACTTAAAATAAATGGGTTATAACTCCCGGAACCCACTAAATAAACTAGGAATAATTAACCTAGTTAGTAATGTGTAATTAAGCAAAAACTGTGACAATTGTCAAAATTCTAGGTATCCGTACAATTATTAAACAATGATTAGTGCTGAATTTCAATTTATGATTTGAACTGCTTTCTGATTATTGCCATATATATACATCTGCATCATATATTGCAAATGACATATCATTATTGCATGTAAACTTTATTGATTCAAATGATGCACGGAACACAGTTAGCACAGTTATCAGATAAATTAGAAATATGCTGACGGGGTTCAGTACATAGACAGACATTGTATTGAGACACAGAATGAGCCAGAAACCAAGTGTTACACTAGTATAGTGTGTAGGAAAATAAGGATCACAAAACTGCCTTATTAGAGATAGTTTAAGTGCCGGAAAGTGCCTAAAACTCACATAAACTGCAGAATTCTGCAAAAATCAGCAAAATTCAGCATTTAAACACTCTAATATCATGCATAAATATGGTTAAATGGTCCTGAATGCTTTCCTCAGTGTCGGGAATCAAAACTGTCACAAAAGGTAACATAAAGCACACTAAACTGCATAGTTTAGCACCTTAACGAACCGGTAACCGACCGAACAACCGGACACTACCCGAAACACCAAATTTTCACTAGAAGCATTGTTTTAGTATTACCAAGCTAGTTATGGTCCCCGAACATCATAACACATTATATAACAACTAGTAACTAACTAACCTAACTAATACTTGATTTTTAACCATATTAACTAACTTATTGTTACTACCTAGCCTAAGACCCCCCCCCCACCTATAATCGGCCAACATCTTGGCCCCACTTCAGATTTTATTTGTATTTTATAATAGATCTTGTTTAACCTTTACTAAACATATTATACAATAGACTTAACAATTGTGGAGTATTATAAGTTTAACCCTTAAGACATAACCTTTATTTCTCAACACACACCAACACTTGAAGCTCTCTTCTTCCCCCTCTTTACCTCTTGTCTGAAAACCCACCTCCACACAACCACCACCATCTTTCATTCTTCATTCAATCCACACATATACAAAGGTGTTAGAAGGTGTATAAGGAAGCTTGGAGCCTTTGGAAGCTAAAGGACCTCTCACACAAGCTTTTATCCACTCCATTTTCATCTAGTGATCATCCATAGCCTTGAGCTAGTAGTAAGATCATTCTACTCTTCGTTTTACATCTTGTTTTGGTGGTTAAAAGAAGATACAAGTTGTTAATCTTAAAGAACACTATGAATCTTGAACATGAAACTATAACATAAGACTAAATACATAAGAAATCATAATGTTTATGTGTTCTTATGCTTGTTGATCGTTGATTGTTCATGTTATTGATGTAGATACTCATGTGATCTTGCTAGATAGTGACTAAAGACATAATCTAGCAAGATGAGAGGATGATTATGTTAAGATCAAAGTAATCATCCATATGTAAATCATGAACTTGAAAGTATAAGTTGTTTTTCTTGTTAAGTGATGATCAAAGTAAACATAAAGTCTTGTAAATCTATGATTTCAAGAATGATTTTTCAAGAAACCAAGTTAAAAATACAAAGTTTACTTAATCTTGGTTCTTAAAGAAATTAACCACATTTTTAGTGGTTAAACAAGTGTAGAAATATATATGTAGCAAGAAAAACTCAAGAAGAAACATTTTTAGAAAAATGATTTACAAGTTGTAAAGGACTGATTTCTTTAAAAATGATGTTTTTAATTAAACAATCTCACTTTAAAGGGTAACTAGGCTTACTAAACACACTAGTAAGTTACCACACATTTTTTGCAAATTTTCAAGTTCATGAGGTAGTAGTTTATGCTTGATTTTTGGCAAATTGGTAAGTGTAGATTGATTTGTTGTTGATTGTTTTGATTTATTAAAGAAAATGATATGCTTTGAAAGCATGGAAACCTCCATTTTTAGGGGAAACTATGGCAAAAATTTTCTAGAAATTAAACACTTAGAAAAGTATTTTTAAACAAATATTTACAAGTATATTTTGAACCATGAAATTTTATATAAAGTTTGCCATAATTTTTGTTACAAAAGTTATAAATATTGGAGGTTGATTTTTGTAAATAAAAGTGACTAAATATGTACTTAGGAAAATATATATTATGTGTATTAGTTATATTATTTTAGGACTTGAAATAATATAACTCACCAAAATACCAATAAATTACAATCGAAAATATTACCAAAATTTCAAGAATATAAATATATAATTTACACCCAAAATACTAGAAGAAACCGAAAAAGGAATATAACTTACAAAAATATTCCGAAAATAAATTCATAAGTATATTTTGGTAGTTAGTATTTTGGACACCAAGAGAACAAAAATATTTTTTTTTTACAATTATCAGAAAATGTATCATATTTTTTAAAAGGAGAAATTATATTATTTTTGGCAAGTGAAAATATATATTTTCTTGGAATTATTAGAAGATATATTAATTTTTGGGAGAAAATATATATTTTCTTGAATAAACATGAAACACATTATTTTTGGGTGAGAAATAAGTTTATATATATTTTCTAAGTTAGACTTGATAATATATTATTTTTGAGACTTGTATGAGATTTATAAATATTTTTGCCAAGGAAAAGATTATAAGTAATTTTTCTATGTAATATTTCTTAAAATATATATTTTGAGAATATATATTGATGTATTTTTGCTTAGAAATATTATTTCGGAAAAGCTAATACAAAGATTAAGTTTAAGGATACTTAATAAATGCAATGGAAATACGTATTCTCGTACGTATAAATACACACCTGAGTACGCTACTGAAACTTGGCAAAAATATACAAGTATAAGAATACGAATACGAACACACCCATCCTTGGGGAATTATTCATATACAAATACATAAGTGTGACAAGTTAAAATATATTATTTTAACTAATATTCCGAAATGAAGTAAATATAATTTAAGTTAAAATATTTATTATTTTAACAAATAATTATATAACTTGGAACAATATTAAAGACATAAAGGAACGTAACTCAAAGACATTAATTAATACTAAGTCAAGGCACGACCCGCTCGTCTAATAAACCGTAGTACGCTGTAGGTAGTCGTGTACACCAGAAGAAGCTTTGAGTTACAGTTGGATACGAAGAACGCAGGATTGTGAGTTCATGTCCCCTTTTCATTTAACTTTTTTTGTTTTATAACTTCGGGGGTGAAGTACATGTTACAAAATGTTTACAAACGATTACAATTGGTATGGTTAGCTAAGGAATGTACTGTTAGATCCTGTGAATGGGTAGGCGCACTCTTAAGACCATTAATCCTCGTATTTGGACCGAGGGACATGAGTGATAGATCTATTTGGGTGTAGCAAGCCCACACCCATGTGGACCGGGGTTCGGCCCATGAGGTGACTATGTCTTACAGCCGGAGGCCCGGTATAAAATTTGCTAGGTTTGAGCCTTCCTACGCCGTTGCACACACGTTAATGGCCTTGCAACCATTAATTAATATGTTTCCTTGTTTGCTTTCATACCAAGATTTACAAATACATACAAACATACAATGCTTACAATGGTTTATTCGTACATACATACAAACACATGAACTCGCTCAACTTTTGTTGATGTTTTCAAACTACATGTATTTCAGGCAATTAAATGTGGATATGGCAGGCGTTTAGAGGTTTCAAGTGATGTTGGGAATAAAAGATGTCATCCGGTGTCTAAGGGTTTAGATAGTGTGTCTTATCCTGGATAAGACATATCATTCAAAGCCTGGCTTTGATTAATGTCTTTTGTCGAGTCCTTATGGAACTGTAAACAATTTTCTTGGTTTGTAACTTGGATTTGAAGTCTATGTTTGGATTCTAAAACAATGTTGTTGTGATGTTTTAAAACTTAATCAATGGATGAACATCTTTAGCTTTATCATATAGTTGTTTGTATGGTTGAATGCCATAATATTAAGCAAGTCACACATAATCACGCTTCCGCAAACGTCAGGGTGTGACAAAAACAATAAAGAAAAACAAGAACTGGTGAACCTTTTTATAAAAGGTTGGAACTAAAGGGCTAAAGTTGGAAAACTGGAAGTAATTATTCAAAAAGGAAAATCAAAAACAAAACACACACATAAAGTGTATGTTCTATTCGATCAGGAGAAGGCTCCAAAGAGCCATTACCCTAGTTCATCAACAACATCAAATCTAAGGGCAATTTAGAGCTCGAACACACAAATGAACATGAATTAACAATCACCAAGCTAGGGGATCGTAAGGTATGTCGAATTTTAGACATTCATGAAGTTGTGAAATTTGATTTTCATTGCCATATTTCGATTTATGTATGAATCGTAGAGGTTATGGCTGAATTAGTGAAGTATGATTGCTTAGGAACAAGCCCTAAGTTGAAATTTAAAGTAAAGTTACTATGATTAGGTGTTTGGATGGATTACCACACCTATAATTAAAGTGTTAAATGGATGAACATTGATGTTGTGATGCAAGTTCTAGATGTTGTTCATGAACACCAGACATAAGGGCGTGATATTGATAATAAATTTTGATTAAAAATTTAATGGTAAACTTGACAAAAGAAGTACACAAATCATTCCCGCAAGGTGTTTGTTAAAGGGCCCGAATGATTGTAGATACGAGGAAATTATGAAAGAAACGTGGAATTGCCTAACTTGATTAATTGTGTGTGATGTGGGATAATATGGGTTTTAATCGTGATGTTGATTTAACTTAATTGTGCATATTATATGATTAAAGGTAGTTGACTTTTAAAAGTCAAAATAACCAAGGATGAAGTCGAATAGTAGTTTCGACATAAAATCCGTAAGATGGAATAGTCATAAGTAATGATGACTAATCTAACCGCCTTATGAATTATGATGATATTTGGACGCTTGACAAGCTTAGTGAAGCTTGGGAAGGAAGCGAGTCAAACGAATCAACTGTGAAGGAAAAGCGTATTAGGATTCAAGGTAAGTAAAACTTACGCCCCTTTTTATTTACAAAAATACTACTAGTGGGTATTAAATATGAGTTATAATAAGTAATTGAAATATGATGTTCTAGCACGATATAATGCGAGTCGGAACAAATAAGAATGGTATGAAACCATAGATTATAGTAAAAAGGGTAAAAACAGTAAACTAGTCGTGTGATGACAGACAAACAAGGGAATTTTGAAACATTACGTTATGGTGTGAACCGTGACGGGTAAAATGGTTAAATAGTAATCCGGACACGAGTTGATGGATAGATAAAAAAGATTTGAAAAGACACCACATGCCGTAAGTCATAACGGGTCAAATAATTTAAGAAACATCTTTTAAGTGATAAGAACTCACGGTGTAAACCAGAATAGGTTCAAGGGGTGAGATGGTATCTAAATATCATCTTATAATGATAAATGGTCATTTTGACTAAATGGATCAAATGGTGTTGTTAACGCCATTTGACCATAATATCTGATGATCGCTTGTTGAGTTTTGTGATCACAGGGGAGTAATTAATAGTGAAATGTATTTTTAACGGGCTATTAATTGGTAATTAATAGTGAAATGTATTTTTAACAGGTCAATGCTAGGACTCGAGCCAGGTACATGTAAGTAAAACTATAGCTAAATGTGAGATTTTGGGTCTTCGTCATAAAAGGAGGGACTAAAGTTGACCAAAACGCCCTTGATGTGTAGATCGGACAAACGACTTATATACGTTAAATTATACATGTTTTTATACCCCAAAACACTTCCGTTTTAAGCGTTTTTTTACCAAAACCGCAACGTTTAGGTACCAAATTTGGTACTTTTATATTTTCATGTCTTAAACGGAGCACAAAATAAAAATCTGATGAAAACGGACAAATTCTGATGCATTTCTGATGAAACGGTCAAAATTCTGATGACTGCCAGGTGTGGCACGACCGTGCCATCTGACGGCACTACCGTGCCGATCGTTCGATCTCGGAAGCACTGCCAGTGCAACAGCCAGTGCCGATCTGTTCTCGGGCCGCATGACCGTGCCATCCGCCGCATGACCGTGCAATGTCCAGACCAGGGTTTCTAATCAACATTCTGATGATGCCGCACTACCGTGCGACCAACGGCATGACCGTGCCGATCTGATGACCCAAGCAACTTGTCCACTAGTCCACTTGGCTGACCTGGGGTCGGAGAAATTTCGTCACCCGACAAGACCTGACGGCATGGCCGTGCGACCCAACGGCACGGCCGTGCCAAACTAAAAATTGCCTATAAATAGCAGCATTCGCTACTGATAAAAATGTTGGGGTTTTCTCCATGTTTCTGGGCGATTTTTGGGTTACGAAGCAGTCCTGATCAGACCCATTTGAAGCCTCAAGATCGAGTGGAAGCATAATCGATCCAACCCATCAATTCCTTACTTGTTTATGGTTCGTTTCCTTGTTCTTGAACATGTATTCTGAACATTTTGCAAATTATGAGCTGATGTTTGTTTATGTTTAATGTAGTTTATGTAGTAGTAGTAATGAACTTGTTTCTTGAATAATATTTATGTTGTAATCTTGTTTATATGAATCTTTATTACTTTTTCATGTTTGAATCGTCATGATTATATAATGAATGTTTCATTGATGTTGAGTTCCTGATTATGTTTGATTATCTTGGATAATGAATCTGTGGTTAGTGGGATGGTAACTATTTCTTGATTAATCACTTGTTTGTAGACTTCATTTACACCATTAAACCGGACCAGGGTATTGGTTTTATACAAGATATATCTTATTTTGATTAGGAATACTTTCTTGCACGTAAGAGTTCTCACGAATTATATGGTGTTGATTGCATGTTCTTGAATGTGGTTTATGAACCTTGTTTAGTAGTTTTGGTCTGAAATTGCTGACATGGTAGATTTGTGTTCAAGACTTGTAAAGGTGGAACTGTTTGTTATATGATCTACATAATTGCTTATCCTCGTGGCTGTATTGTGACCATCGGTATTGCTTTCTTTGATAAGTGAGGTTAGGAATCCAGACCCGGTAAATAACCTATCTTTAAATATTCGCATGAATAAATATCAATAGCTCGCTAATGAATGATTTTAGGTGGTTAACGTGTGACCATCGCGTTAACTTTCCGAAGAGTCATAATGCTAGAAATCCAGACCCGGAAACTAGCTGTCTTGCAATTGAAAAATTGATTAAGTGCTTTTGTGACATATGTAACATAGATAACATGTTTAGGATATTCGTGAAACAAGATATTAAGATATTTGTGTCTCAGATGTAATTTAGATAACTTAGTTAAACAACCATCCACTTATCATTTTATCAGGTAATTTGATGACAAAGATTTAGTACTTAATAACACCCGTGTTCTATGGATGGATATCTGGCTCTTACCAATACTTTGCTACATATATGATGGGATACCCTTGTCCTTTGTTGTGTGTGTTTTAATGTTAAGGTATAAACCATTTTTATAAATATTAAAACCCACGTGAGTGCGAAGTTCACTATAAATAAATGTATAAATTATGTGCGCCTCGCGTTTCACCAAGTTTTTGGCGCCGTAGCCGGGGACACGGCGAAATTTTTGGAACAGCCCGAGTTATTATTTTACCGGTGTACAAACTGTGAATACTTGTGAATACTTGTACATTTTTGTATCTATTTATTTTCTTTTATTTACTAACTTGTGAATACCTAGCCTGGCACGCCCAGTAGGAGTAACTTTAGACTAACTTTTCTTTTTTGACTTACTAACAACTAACCAACTAACTGACTAACCATTAACTCACTAACATACTAACTTTTTATTTTATTGTTAGACTAACATATTTTATTTATTTATTTAATTCAGTCTTGAGTACCAACTAATATACTTCAGTCATTTCATTTACATCTATTTATTTATTTCATTCCAGTACAGTTATTTCATTTCTTTATTTCAGTTTATTGTTTTTACATTTATTTATTCATTTATTTCAATTCGGTTATTTCATTTCTGATTATATTTACATTTACATTTATACCCGTGTTCGGAATCGAACCGCCTATATATATTTATTTCATTTATGAATTTATTTATTCATTTTTGTCCATTTATTTATTTATTTAGTTAACTGTTCATTCATTCATTTATTTATTTATTTCTATTTATTTCATTTATTCATTTATGTCTATTCATTTATTTAGTTAAATGGCTTATTCATTCATTTATTTATACTTATTTATTTACTTCACAAAAATAAAATAGAAACTTTCTGATAAAATCATTAGATTTCTAATGAATTTATCAGAATTTCTGGTAAAAATATAAAAATATGTATTATGGTAATGTAAGCCTTACATAGGCATAAAAGTTATAGGCATAAGCTTTCTCGGGTCAAATGCCTAGAATGAGTCTTTTTCCGTAAAATGACTAATAGAAGAGTAATATTCGAGATAATTGGTGTATTGTATCAAATCCACCAAAAAAATAGATGTGGTGGAATATAAGTAGACATTATAATGTGGAAAAGTGAAGCGTAAAAAGGAAAGAGCGAGATTGATGCTTAGATGCTTAAAAACCGCTAAACGGGTCAAATAAAGCAAGTGGTTAAGGTTGGCTAAGTGTTTGGAAAATTTCAAAATAAACCGGTGAATGTAAACACGTGCGCAAACTATGTAATGGAAGCGAAAACGCTAATTTTTGGCAAGCCCGGAATGGGTAAAAATGATAAGCAAAAAACATTGTTAATAAACCTGTAGTATGATGCTAATATGAAACAGTTCAAATAATTGCATAAATGATTTATAAGTTATTTTCTTATAAATCAGATTTTAATGTCAACCGAGGTAATAAGCGTATCCGTAATTTATTACAGACGTGTAGAAGCAAGAATCACGTAAAACGGATAAGTAGATTAAAAGTTATGAAACTTTCAAGTTATAATTTTGGATGAAAACATAGCTAGGCATTTTGCAGCTGAGAGAAAGGACCTTTCTAAAAGGACTTCTCTGAAAGGACCTTTCTGTCAAAATCAGGTTATCACGCTACGCAATAGCTGGCAAAAAGTTGTTTCATCTCCGTTTTGATTTTTGGACTAGATTTAAATACGTTATAAGCTCGCATAACTAATCATTTCATGGTTTATGAAATGTAGGTATAACTTGGAACGCCGGATGATGATCAAGCTCAACGAAGAACCGAACACGATCCAGATACAAGCTTCCGCACGTTGTTTCATCTGAGAAAAGTTTTAATAAACCAGTATTTTCCAATGTATGTCTAATTGTATTATACATTTATACCCGAAACCAATATAATAATAGTAAATAGAAGTAAGGGTCTTACACTCTGTAGGAAATTCTGAAACAATGAAGCTCAAACCCTAAAACAAGTTGAAAACTTGTATATATACCTACTCAAGGCACTTCCCTACATGGGGTCCCCTTGGGCCTGCTTGGCCCACATGGCCTAAAGCTTTGCCCAAGTGACCTATAAAGGTCCATAACATAATATTAACTAACCTGGTAAGGCCCAGTTCGTAACCATATCCCGTTGTCTTAATTTAATGCGCCAGTCTCACACTTTAGGGCCTAACAATCTCCCCTAGACTGATTCCATCAAATTGTCTTCATAACATGAATTCAGCAACGTCTTCAACGAAGTATATCGTTATCGCTATGCTGCAGATGTTGTGGAAGTTCTTGACTTCTGAACTCTCAACACTGGGTCTCTTTCTTCAGCTCTTGTGGTTAGCTTCATATCAGGATCACGATCAGCATATGCATGAAAATCTTATTAAAAAAATGTGAGAGGAGGATTCTCAACAGCTCTTTTCTTCTTTAGTCTTTTCCTCTTTCAAGCCGGTTCACAGTACTTCTTCAAATGTACTTTCATTGTCAAACGACGTTTTGTATGCGGTTCTTCTGACTCAGGTACATCTTGTTGTTGTGATGCTTCATGCTTTTTCCGCATCCAACAACATCTCAATCTTCAACTTCTCTGTTTCTTGATTTAAATCAAGTTATGCGCATCCAAGTACTTATACTCGGATTTCATAATTTAGATTCTTTCAACTTTCGATGATCAGTCAAATCTTCAAGAACGGTTACATTTTTAATTTTAAGAAAAACAAATAAACACTTTATTTTTGGATTTTTTTGGTTTTATAGAAAACAAGACACTATTTTTGTATTTTTTATTTTTATTTTTTAAGAACAAAAAAAAAAAAAAAACTCAAAATATAAACAACTACCATAATATACAATTACAATTGCATTGTGATCAAAATTCGTGCCTAATCAAACTGGTCTATGTGATTGCCAATATGTTTGTCCACTAAACTTTAACGCTTAACTTTCAATTCTTCAACTTCGTGATATGCTTAAGGTAATATTATACTATTATACCCGTGTGTCCCATTCCAAGGCATACCCCCGCGATCAAGGTAAGCACAACGATTCATCGTAATAGGTGAGTATACTGATGTCATCCTTTTTTGATTTACAATGTTAGACCATTGGTGACAGGTCAGTACTTTCGTACAGCAGAGCGACCACTGATTATGTCTAACGAGGGCGACGCAAATACCATTTTGGTACGAATTTGGCTCTTTGAGCATTGGGAATTTTCTCATTTTGAGATTTGATTCCTTAGGGTTTTTGTCCTCTTTGGATCTTTTAAGATGTCATGACTGTGTCTAGGTCTGCATATAATCTGGATGCAATAGAAGGACAGCCAGGATATCCCCGGATGATTCAACAATATAAAAACCTGAAAATTCAGATGTTGGCTATCTATCAATGCAAGATTTAAGACCATAAAATCATATGCCGTTGGTATGTTACCCACATACCGTGACACCCCAGGAAAACCAGAAAACCACACAACTTAACTAGCTTCCTCAGTAACCGCATGCTAAATTTCAGGACGAAATTTCTTTCAAGTTGGGGATAATGTGACAACTCGAGTTTCCAAGATTTCCATCTTCACGTTAATTGTACGTTAACTGTTTAGTTGTTTGTTTGCTCGACTTGTTTGCCTTGTAATCTTACGAGTTTAATATATGTTGAGATGTTATGTGACTATTGTGTTGTGTGTTTAGTGTTATAAACTTGTGTTTGGTTTAACTTGATGACACTTAAGGTTTCACACTACTAACCCCGACGAAACAACTTATGCTTCGCCTCCAACCAACTCGACGAAACAAGTATGTTTCGTCATAAACACCACGATGAAACAAGGTGTTTCACCGGCCCAGTCTTTCGCCGAAGCCCATTAAGGGCCCAGTACGCCGTTATGCATATATTTTACGCGGAACTGTTACATTCATCGCATTATCAGCCGATTGGAAACCCTAACACCCTTTCCCTCCAGTGCACCTACGGCAGCCCCTCCTCATTCGAGAGTCCACCCATCTTGTTCGTACTGATCGCTTCGGCTTCCCGGTTAGTGTTTTGTATCGTTTGATTTGATGATCTTTGATGTTGCTTTCAGTATGGTCTTGATGTTGTGTAGCAATTAGGGTTTCCTGCTAGTAGATCTAGTTATGATATTATACTTGTAAAACGGAGTCATGTGGTAGATTACGAATTATGATTTATGATTTATGCTTTGCTGGGTAAACTTAAAGTTTTTTCGAACTGTTAGAATGTTATGATCTAAACATGGCTAGGTTATATGATGATGATTTATTGCAACGATGAGACGATACTGTTTATTGGGATATATTGTGTTGATATTGTATATGATTGATAACCGAATAACGAGATAAGGCTTTTACACGCTAGGGCTCTGATCATGAAGATATGATTGAGTAATGATTACGAACTTACTGTATACTGGTTGTTATGACATGAATAGAATGATCGGCAGTTAGGGTTTCTGTGTGTAACTGATAACACGTCGTAACTGAATTGCATCTTGGACGAAACGCCAACCACGACGAAACAGGCACGGCGAAACAGTGGAGTTTCGCCGAGGGTAATCACGACGAAACAGGAGGGTGTTTCGTCGAAGGGATTCACGACGAAACCAGTGTGTTTCGTCGAGTTATTAAACATGCACAGTAACTCAGTTAAGTCTGTTAAGGATTAGCTAGTTAGTCATGTACTATTAAATGTAAAGCATGGTTGCATAAGCCTGTATAATTGATAATGCTATGTGTTAGTTGTTACTTGCATGTACGTGATAATCTTGACTGTTAGTCGAAACTTGTAAATGTCTACTGATTGTGTGTACGTGCAAACCATAGGCCTTAACTTATTTATTGGAACCAAGTAGTTAATCAAACCGAGCAAACCAAGGTGAGTTCACACTTTTAAGGCATGGGATTCCCGGTGGGTTGGGAATGGTATTGAACAAATACCACATAACTTGTACATATACCACTACTAGACTACTTACCACCGTCCTCGGATTGGGAAGGACGCCAGCGCTAAACCTACGTACTCGCTACGTACCACTGTCCTCGGATTGGGACGGGCACTTACGTAAAACCTACGTAATCTCACACTTACCACTGTCCTCGGATTAGGAAGGGCACTTACGTAAAACCTACGTAATCTCACACTTACCACTGTCCTCGGATTGGGAAGGGCACTTATGTAAAACCTACGTATTCTCATACTTACTACTGTCCTCGGATTGGGAAGGACACCTATAGATACAACTAGTCTAGTAATATACAACATGGGAAGCCCCCACTGTAGATTGTGAAGGTTTGGGAAACAAGGATACTGGGTAACATATGATTCTGAAACAAACTTACGATTTCTGAAACAAACTCAATAACTGAACAATCATCTGTGAACTCGCTCAACTTTGTTGTTGACTCGTTGTTACATGCCTTGCAGGTCGTTAGGTACTTATGGAGCTTGCACAGGGAGGCGCGGTCGTTGTGGGACATGGACAGTGGGTGCCATGTTAAAAACATTATAACGTTTCGGACTTAATACTTATGTTGGATTTTCACATTTATGCTTCCGCTAAACACTTAACTATGTTTTGTTTTGAACACCTTTCGTATTATTGGATTAAATTTTATTTATTACTTGAAATGTTCAACATGATTGGTGGCTTGATCCTGGTCAGTCATGCCTCCAGGCGGTGATACTCCGCGTGTGGATTTTGGGGGGGTGACATGGTACATAGTTCGTTATGTTTATATCACTTAGTATCTTTTGTCACTTGAGCGTCAAGCCTATCGACATATCACAGTAGATCCTAGTCTTTTCAGCTATGGCACCTTACATGTGTTAGTCAAGCCCTTTAACACGAAAATTTATTTCACTTCCCATATCATGCAATTTTTCTTTTTGGCTTTTTCATTGTTTATTTCTCTCCCCTAAAACAATGCGTATTTACAGCAAACTCTTTTTGTATTTTTCTGAGTTTTTTCCCCCTAAAATATATATCTGTCTCTCTCTCCCCCGTAAATTTATGCATAAAACTTATGCGCAAATTTACCATTTACTAGAGAAAGGACGCTTTATGTACAAAGATAATGAACTAAGAAAGAGAAAAAAAATATTTTTGCTTAACCGTTCTGTCATCAGATTGAAGACTAATCAATATCCAAATTAAAATACTGAATTTAAATTGTACCTTTTGCTCATCTTATCTTATTTCTCTTATCTCCTCCAATTGAAACATATCATCTGTAAAAAAAAACTGAACTTTTTGCAACAGTGAAATGTTACCTGTTTTATCTCTGGAACAACCGCTATCAACATTCAAGAGATTGTCAACAACTCCTCCTTGGTTGTTCCTGAAAAGTAAAGAGATTAGTAAGACATTGGTACCCAGGCTATCGTGGTCCTAGGTTTACCAGAAGCATCAAAATAAGACACTTCCTTTAAACATGAGTCCCCTTTCGTTTCAAGGATTAGAGATGTTGCCGCTTTGCATTTGGGTTTCCAAATTTTTTTTCGGCTAAACAAACATGTTTGTTGCCTTCGGTTGAGCAACTTTAGCTGTTTCAGGTTTTTTAGTTTTAGAAACATGGTTTTGTTGCTGAACAACCTTGCATTTGTTTTTAGCAACATTCCAATCCCCATCAGAAGGTTTAACCTTGGGATTCACATTCTTCATTGCCTTGGGTGATGATACCTTCATCGGCTTGGAATGATTGTTATCCTTTGGTGTAACCCTTTGATTTTGAGCATAATAAGGTTCATAGGGAGGATTTGTACAGTTTCGAGCAATGTGACCAGCAATGCTGAAATTGAAGCATGTTTTTCTTTTCATGTAGAAAACATTCTGATCAGCTGGATTTGCTCTTGCAGGCCCTGAAGGATGAACTGGTCCTTTCTGTGCTTGTTTTTGTTGCACATTTCTTGCAAATGAGGATGAATTCGGATGTCTATACTTGTTGTTTGTGAGGGCCTTCTGTGGTGGAGATTTCTTCTGAGTTTTCTTTTTTTGTGTAGACTGCAAGTTTAGTTCAGAAATCTCACCAGTCTTTCCGAAAGCTTTGTTAGCAGAGTCAAATTTATATTTCTCACATTTGCCATTACTGACTGGCTTTACAAAAGCCTTTTTTCAAATCACGAGCCTTTTGTGGACTATTGCTGCCGGTAGATGATCTCAAAGAGCGTGATTGTCTTTGATGTTGAATCTTATCATTCCCTCTCATTCGATAAGCTCGTGTTGATTTCTTTTGCTTGCTCTACCCCCTTTTATCACAAGCAGCGGGTTCAGACTTCTCGGATTGTCTACTTGGAGCCTTGTGCACATCATTTTTCACTACATCAGCTTTGGTAGGATCCGAGAGTTCTGGTTTATCAGATGAAACACCAGAAACTTCAGCAGAAACTGCTGAATCATTAGACGGGTCATCAGCACATGAATCATGTGAGTTCAATAGAGGTTCACTGACAGCTTCGGTATTCAAATTGGTCCCACTAGATTCAACATTAGGGACTTCTACTGAGATAGATTCAGAAGAAAAATCAGAAAATTGTTGATCTTCTTGAGATGGAGGTTCAGTAGTCTCACTGAATGCATCATGAGGGACCACCCCCTGTCACACTATCAGTAGCTGTAGAATTAGAAGCATTTCAATCATTAACAACTGAAAAACAACCATCATCAAGCACAATATCACAAGAATCCATAGTTTTGCCCCAAACATTAGGCCTAAAAGACGACACATGACCAATATACGAATGAAACGAATTAACAAAGTTTTGTCCGAAAACATGATCAGGACTAGTTTCATTTATTGAATTTTTAGAAAATCAGACTTTGATCCTTGTTCATTTCCAATTACATCTTCAACTCTTACTTCATCTGCAAGGGAAGACGAAGCATTAGTATCATTCACACATATAGAAACAAACGTGATTGGCTGAGTTGCTCGACTCTTAACAGGTTTACTGTTGATCGATGACTTATTAGTTTTTGGACCGTAAGTCATAGTATCCTTGTTTATCATTTCCTCCACAATGAAAGGCAAGTAGGTGTAGTTGTGATTGTATGGAGGTGGAACCCTTTTGTAACCCAAACCACACCCTTTCTTATCTTTGTACTCCAATTGGATGTCACATAAATATTTGACCATTTTGCTGAAAGTTTCGTATTTCTTAATATTTATCTCATTTATTTGATATTTTTGTTTGATCTCTTCTACTTCCTTGGTCAAATCATATACGGTTTCTTTAACCTCCAAGTAATGGCAAGTCTTTACACTCAGATCTTCTTTAAGTGTAGCAATGTCTTTTCGTTGAGCTTCAATTTTCTATTTAAAAAGCCTTTCGTTTTTGGTTAAATAAAAGTTATGCCTTTTTATATCTTGAAGATCTTAGATCAGGTAAGAGTTGTCTAAACAATAAGCTGCTACCATTGTTTTGGTCAAAAATCACCGAAGCAATTAAGTGATCAAATTAGTTAAGTGAGGTAGTGTGCTAGAAATATGTGTTGAAAATATGTTGATTAAGTTGCTTGTAAAAACAATTTTCAGGATACGGCTCAGGATATAGAGCTGTATCTATGATCAAACAATGAGCAAAAATGTAAAGGGGTGACACGAGATGTACGAGGAAAGCCCTTGATCAATCTAGATCGCCGGTACAAAACCTCGGGAGCTGACAATCGCAACTGCCTTGTTCTTCTATTACTTCAAATATCAGGATACAGTGCAGGATATGATGCGGATCAACTAGGTATTACAATGTAATTTGAGTACAAGTGTTGGTGTGTAGTGATTGCTAGTGACTAGAGAGTAAAGTTGTGTCTACCTATGATCTGATCGCTCCTATTTATAGTAACAAAAACTAACAAACTAACAAACTACCCTATTATTCCGGGATACTATGGAATATTCCCTTTTGAACGTTATTGACCAGGTATTGCGGCTTCAACGTCTCTTTTCCAACTAATTTGAGCGAGTCTTCAGGGGAATTGGTCTTTGTGAACGTTAAGAACCTTCAGCTACAAGCTACAAGCAAATCGTTTGTAACTGCCAAGATACTGCCTCAGGATGTTACTAATATCCTGGTTCGGTATCCTGATCATAAACAGCTAACATAAAATCAAGATATAGTGTCAGGATATGGGCTCAGAATTTCACCCATAACAATTGTCCCCAAAAATGTAACTGTTGGATATCCTGATTCCAACAGATATATTTTTCAATCATTCCATTATGTTCGGTAAGGATATCTGTTTTGAAGATTCCTATATATGTTTGGTTAATCAGCACATAAAATGATAAAATTGAAACTACTCCCTTTTCTGTAGACTCTGCTAAGGTCCATGTTGTCTTCACTCTTGAGGAGCTTGACAGTTACTCCAAGTCTGTCCTGGTAAAAAAGGAACCATCTGTTGCCACCAGCTCTAAGTGCTCCGCTGTTGCTGCCGAAAGTTTCTGTTATGATGACTTTGGCTTCATGGAATCCATCGAGCCCATGAACTCCTTCCTTAATAAGGTAAATATCCAAATCCTGTATCACGTACACATATACTGAACCTGTATCCTGGTTAGTTTGTCTTTAATGATACCTGTATTTTGCTTTGTAGGGTCTAAATCATCTGGTCGTCCTGTACTTAGAACAATTTATATTTCCTGCACTTAAGACAATACGATGGCCAAAGGTGGATGAGTCCTGAGTTTCAGGATGAAGTCTTTGGTCATCAATCAGTATGGTTTGTTTTGAACAATATAACAGTTGAAGGTGAATGGGTTTCGGTTTGGGATGAAACCTTTAACTGTTAAGTAAATATGGTAAGGAACTAATCGTGCTTTTGGTGGAGGGATCTCGGTTTGAGATGAAACCAAGAGCACAACTTTTGACATGTTAATAATATAACCACCTTTTGACTTACTTGTTGTTATTTCTTAATCTTTTGTTACACATTGCTTAGTTTAGATTTCAATTTTGCAAAATTAGTGCAACCATCTTTGTAAATATCCTGATCAATATTTTCAATGATATCCCGCAAAGACTTTCGTCAAGCAGGGTTTTTCTAATTTTTAAACAATTTAGATAAAGTTTTTAAAGAAAAAGGTAGTTTACCAAGAATTTACAAACCTTGTTTTGATAATAGACGTTTGTCATAAATTCAATTTTGATTTTCAATCCAGGTATTATATCCCAAATATTGCAATCAAATGTCCCGAAACATATCCCGAAAACAGATTTTGAGAATATATCCTAAGGATATATCCTAATCAGGATATTTAAGCCTTAAACGTAGTTTCAAAAGTTCAAACAACTTATGTAAGGTTCACAAAGGAAAGATCATACCAGGAATAGAGTGTAACCCTAGTATCGAACTTCAATCCTTTTGCAACTTCTTCCACTAAGATGTCCCCAGTCTTAGTACACTAGGTTCAAATTTGATTCTTTGAGCCTTGCACAATTGCCTTAGGAGGACTGTCCCCTGGGCATAAAGTCTTCGAACACTTAGAAATTTTTTGAACATTAGTTTCAATCGTCTGAAAAATTCTTATGTTACAGGGGGTAAACCCTAAAGTATACTCGAGATAATGTTGGTACACTTTGTGTGGACGCGACTCGACTCGGTTCGATTCGGTTCGGGTCGACTCGGTTAGGTCCGGCTCAAGCCCGACGTCACGATATTCCTCTGTCGTGCGCCCCAGAGTTCGACACGCGAAGCACGGAACGCCGAGAGCCATTCCCGTTTACACATCACCATGACATCATCATTGTGATGTCATGGTGATGTCACAAGTTTTGTCCTACCTTTGAATTGTGCAAAGTTTATAACAGAAAGTTGTCTGGGCCGTAAACCTTTGCACATTGGGCCAATTATCTTGTGATGGGCTTTGACTTTTATATGGGCCTCTACATGTCGAAGAAACAAGAAACAGATTTAGTTTTAATACGTATGTTGACGAAACAAGGTGTGTTTCGTCGACTTTAGTGTTTCGTCGTGTCCTTTATGTGTTTCGTCGTAGTCTAGTCTGTGTCTAGTATAAATACCCCTCTCAGTTTCTGTGTGAAACTGATGAGCATAGAGAGACTTAGTGAGAGTCCGTTAAAACATTGTTTGTATATGTTTGTGGTTGTACTCATCCATAATCAATAGATATTGAATCTTTGGTTACCCGTGTGTTTTACACTTTGTTTGGTTTGCACTGTCACGGGGATTCCGCACCCGTTACCGTGTTAGTGATAAACAAGGATAGGTTTTCGTTATCGATCCTCACCAGGAAAAACGGGACCTACAATTGGTATCAGAGCTTTGGCTCTTTTCCTTGTTTAAAACCAAACATTGTCGTGTTTGAAACAAGTGGTTTTTTGTGATTTTTTTTTTCCAGTTTTTGTTCTTGAAAAGTTTATATTTTCCAAAAAAAAAGGCTTTAAAAAAAATCAGTGTTTATCCTGTTGTTTTGCTAAAATTTTGTTCAAAAACCTTGTTTGTTTGAATGTTTACATGTTACTAGTGGGTTTTTGTTGAAAGTTTAAGCAAAACATTATTCTGAAAATTTGTCCGGCGAAATTTTAGCCAAAATATTCAAGGTGTTCTTAATATCTTCAAAATGTTCATCGAATATTTCTTTGTTTGATCCTTATGTGTATTTGAATTATAGTGTGTTTTGTGTTTATTAATATTATATTGCAACTTGTTTGAAAATAGTATACTGTGTAATGATGAGTTGGTGAGAAAAAGAAACTTCGAAAAAGGCAATAAGCAGAAAGTAAAGTGTTTGGTTTGAAATTTGTGTCCTTGTGTCAGGAGGGGATAATTTTTGTTTGAAAAATCTAACCTAGATCTTATCCCAATACCACAAGGTTTTGTCAACACATTGAATTAACTAAAGTTTCGTCGGGTTATTATTGTTTAAAAAAAAACTAAAGGTTTTGTCACATTTCATTTCATCATAATAGTCCAAAAACATATAATCAGTTTCGTCGCCACAACATACACAAATCTGTTTCGTCGGACCATAGTTCATTTCTGTTTCGTCGACATCAAACTCATTTCTGTTTCGTCGACACATCAAAACATAAATCTGTTTCGTCGTTTATCAAGTGTTTCGTCAAGTAAGTTATCAATTTTAAACAGAAGGTTTGCAAAAGTGGGTTAACAGTCTGTTTTCAAGAGTGTGATCAGTTTTTCACATACATACATCAAATATGAGTTGTACTAGCCCTTCGGATTGGAGTATGGAACCGAGACCAGGTGAAGATCGGACTTCGGCAGCCCTTTGGGTAAAGAATGTTTTTGGTGAGAAATCTATAAGTGCAACTCAATGGGCTTTGGTATCAAATCAAAATCAAAGCATTCAAAATCTTTTGATAAGTGATAGCGAAACGGGAAGCAACAATCGCCCGCCAAAGTTAAATCACATGAACGAATATCCGACATGGAAAGGTCGTTTCCATACGTATGTTCTAGGGCAGAATACCGAATTATGGATGTGCTTCATTTCGCCGTATAATCAAACTCTTGAAGCAACAGGATCAAATGCCACGACATTTATGAATATGCAAGAACCCGACAAGAAAGCATATGATCTTGAGAAGAAGGCGTTTGCAATTATCACACAATCACTTCACAAAGACATCTATCATCAATTCGGCTATTGTACAAGCACGAAAGCGTTATGGGATACCTTGGTAGCAAGAGGTGAAGGAAATGCAGCTACTATAAAGACACGTCATGGTCTGTTGAAGAAGAAATTCGAATCATTTCATTTCTTAGAGAATGAACCCCTAAATGATATAACTACTCGTTATTATCATTTGATGAGTGAAATGTATTATTTTGGTGTTCTTGCATCTCAACAGGAAATGGTAGCAAGGTTTGCTGATGCTCTACCTCCAAAGTGGAGCCCATTCATTGAGCTTCTAAAGCATACGGGCGTTCTAGATACTGTCAATATATGTGAATTCGTTCAGAAGTTGGAACACAAGGATAAAGAAGAAATCCGAAAAGCCAATCAGATTCCAGTGTCCAATACAAGCTCGTTTCCCTTTCCCCAGTTAGCTCATCCTCCGGTTTTCGATCCACGTGCCTATCTTCCTCCACCGCATGTTATTGCTCAAGCTCACGCCCTTTCAAAACCTCAACTCGATCCGAGTGCCTGGCTCCCTAAACCCCAACCTCAACCTCATGTTTCCACAACACAACCTCAATTCGATCCAAGTGTCGATTGTGGTCCGGCCATACAGTTGGGAAATGGTGATCAAACAAGAACTGCGTTTTACGCTGAAATCGTCAAGAATGTCAATGATGGTGAATCTTCAGGAAAAGATGATAGTTCGGGATACAGTGGCAGTTCGGATGAAGAATCGAATTTGAATGAAAGAACTGATTCTGAAGATGATAATTTGTCGAATGATGCTAACAAGAAATCTGACTTGATCAAGAAAGTTGATGCTACTTCAAAAGAAATGGAGAAGATTCTCATTAAAGATGGATCTTTCTCTTCTCAGACTGCCTTTATGGCTAATGTCACAGCTTCTACAAGTCAGGTAAAATCTGAAACTCCTAGCATCTGTAGTGATTGTGCTGATATGAAACATGAATGTGCTGAATTGAAACGTGAATCTGAAACGGTTCATAGTCACAATCAGAGTTTGGTCATTGAACTGTCAAAGTGCAAAGAGGCAAATATGGCTCTAGTTAGAAACGAAAAGGATTTTAAATCTGTAATTGAAACCTTGAAGAAAAGTGTTTCCGAAGTGACCAAAACTGTTTATCATAAACAAGTTAGCATTAACGATTACATTAACATTGTTAAGGAAACCAAAAAGGAACTAGCCATTGCCAAATGCGAGCACGATGCAATCAAGCAAAAGTTGGAGAGTTATTCTAACTCCCGATTTGTGCTCGATCACATTATTGACGTTCAACAACTGAAGGGAAACGTGAGTGGTGTTGGGTATAAGAAATGTCCGCCCCCTTTGAGACAAAATTATACTCGAATGCCCGATGAAGAGGATATGCCTCGGTATGAACCCAGTGTGCCTCTTGATTATGAGGAAGTGACTACTGGCCTAGGGTTCAAACCGGACAATTCATCGGAGGGCTCATCTGATAACAAAGAAAAGTCATCATGTGCTTCAAATCAAAGTCCTCCCACAGTTGAGGACTATGATTCGTCCGATGATGAACCAGATGTGAGTGATGAGGATAAATCTCTTGAGAAGAACAAAGGAGTAGAAGTGCCTTTTGAGAATCACATTCTGTGTGATCCTCCTACTCCAGTGGTGCAATCAACTGGTGCTAAACAAGAGATAGATCCTATCACTGAGACAGTGTCTACCATTAAAAGTGATAACGTGTTGTATACTTTAGTCGGTGATGACAAAATTTATTCAAACACAGCTTTTCCAATTAAAAATGTCAATCAATCTTTGATTGATAAAGTGTTTGAAGATACTACCAATAAGTTTTTGGAAAAGGGGATCCCGAGAGTTTCAGTAACTCAGTGTGATCCGATTCCAAAAGCAGAAGTTAAAAGAAAATTTGGAAATAAAAAATCACCAACGAAGCAACAACCTACGCTTTTAAGGGTTAACAGCAACAGCATCGAGCTCAAAATTCTAAAGGTTCACAACCGAAGGTTGAGACCAAAGGAGTTCGTTTCAAGAAGAAAACCCAATGATGTTAAATTTGTAGCATCCAATGGTACTGATAAAATTGAGACTTTTGAAAATAAATCAAACACCGATTTTGTTCAAAAAGTAAGAATTTTAAAGCGTAACGCTCAAAACAATTACACCCAACACACAAACGGGTGTGATGAGAAAGCAAGTACCTCAGGTTCTACAGGTTCAACACGTGAAAGTCGAACCGGATCTCCCAAGTTTGTTGAGAGGAGATCGTGTTTCAAATGTGGGGAGTTTGGACACATTATCAAAAACTGCACAAACTCTCCAAAACCAAATTTTGTAGAAAGAGCCCCTTTTGAACAAGGTCACTCACAAATTCGTCCTGTTTCTCCAAAACGTGATAAATGCACTATTAAAGAACAGGAAACAAAACAACGACATAAGAATGTGAAGGTGATCGAAAAGGCTTTAAAACCGGAAAATGTTAAAAGGAAACCAAGTTCACAACAACCGTTAAAACCAGAAATTGTAATTAATACACAATCTGGTAAATGGAAACAAGCTTGGAAACCGAAAACAGGTGAAGGTTCAGGGGGAGGCGTGAAATTTCCAAATCATCAAGAAATTGAAATTACATTTCTTGATTCTCAAGGGCAACCTAAGTCTATGAAGGCTTGGGTCCCCCTCTCCAACTAATCTCTGAGTGAGTGTGCAGGATGTTCCAGGAGAAACTTTCGATAGTCATAGGATTATTGATAGTGGAATGTTCATGCACAAGATTGGCGACAAAAGAAATTGTTGCCTTTGGTGGAGAGAAAAAGAAAAGAAGACAGAATTGTCTGTCGAAAGAGATTGAAAGCTTCGACAAAATGAAAATCATACCAAAGTTGATTGTTAAAGGCTTTAATCGGGTCGCCATGATAGATTCAAACAAAATGTACGCACCTGCAGCACGTCTGAAGATTCATAATCCACAAAATGAACGTGCAGTGTACATTTCTTCGCGGTGTAAATTGAAGAAAATGTGTTTGTTGAACAAACCAACCGGGTGTGCGGATGCCTTGGCGTGGATTGAACAACCGCACACTACTTCTAAAGAGAAAGACAAAGACCTTCGCTGGTGCAATATGGAAGACCAGCCGGACCCAAAGGTTTCTGATCTTGTTGCTGTGAAGAGATTTCTCAGTAGCTACAAAAATCGACCTTGAAATCCACACCGGGTGGATATCCAGTTTGGGAGAGCACTCAGATTCATTGCAATGCACGAAGCCGTTGCATGATACGGTTTTAAATTTCTAATCTCTCCTATACTTGTCGATATTTAAGCTGCTTTATAAGTTGTTATCCTCTCGTAGCACTCTTTGGCCTGACACGTTGAACTCAAGTATCACCTCACACGTGATTGTTTCACTATGAAACTCGTCAATGTTGTCATGGTCCGCACCGCTTACCGACATGCCAACTGATTTTTCCAAAATTCGATAAATCATTTCTGACAATAGTTTAATTTTGGTAAACGGCATTGAGGTAAAACATGAGTTAACCGACATCGTAAAATCGTTTTTGTAAATATCCTTTGTGTCTTTTAAATTTATCTTAGTTTGTTGATTTTAGGGGGAGTAAATCCAAAATTTGAAAATTCAAAAACATCGAAAAATTTCAAAACCCAAAAACATTGGAAAAACAAAAATGAGTTTCCTGGCGAGAAAAAGAGAATATGATAGTACATCAGTGGTCTGTTTAAACCTCTTCGAACTGAAATGCAAAATGAAAAATGTTAAGCAGCTCTATATAAGATGTATCGGTAGGCTCACAATCATATTAAAGTGTGCAGGGTGATATAAATCCTAAATCAACTGAAGACCAGGTGGGAACCACTCATTGGCAAATGGTCTTTGTACCGAAATTTCGTTTGAGAGATTGCCGAGGTTCTGAGATATGTGGTCTTTATGTTGTTTATCATCTGGGTATCATGGTTGTTTCTTTTACCGAAAGATAACGGAGACGAAGTCTAGATCTTCCATGATACTATACATACGTGTACATACTGCATATGACCTCAATAAGTGATCAACAATCACATGTCCAAACAAAACAAGTGATAATACATCACAGATTCTTTGCGGGAGTCAAGTTCGTCTCTTTGCTGTACGAAAGTACTTACCTGTTCACGGACTTGCTCCTGTGCCCTCATGCATCTGAAAATCAAGTTCCTCATCAATAAGTGATTCTATCACATAGGGCATGTTTTCAATCAAAATAAGTGAGTTTCTCACATCTTTTATACAGTCAAACAGATGATAATCGGTATACTCACCAGTAAGATGAACTCTCATGCATACCTTGATACGGGAATGTGTCGTGTGTGGATGAACACCGGTCGGTAAGTATAAATCATACCTTAACGTATCCCCTCGCCATGATTACATCTGATAAGTTGAGCTTATGTGGACAACAATACCGACAATTGTTATAGGATGTTTATCTAAATGTTAACTAATTGAATAAAAAGAGCGTTTTGGCGTGACCGTACACTTATATGATTCTCTTACCCTCGAAACTCGCAAAAAGAATGTCTGTAAATATTTGTTTACTGCTTTCAGTTTCTGTATCGTTGTATATATTTATTTATTGCTTTCCATCTCTACATTTGAAAAATGAAAAATTCCAAAAAGATTTTAGGTGTGTTTTAATATAAACTTTATAAAATCCAAAAAGATTTTGCTTCTAGTTTATTTTTGATTGACCGATGTTGGAACTCGAGTCTATCCTACCCAAAATCCTGATTGTAAGCGGAAAACAATTGCACCTTCATAAACTGTCGAAGTTAACAAAATTTTGAAAGTTAAAGGATTAAAATTGATCATTTTCTAAACTTTCAAACTGTTGTCGGTTGGTAGTTGATTGAGATTTGATCTCATATGTGTCATTTCTTTAAATGTTAACTATATTCCAAGTGGATGTTCTCATTATGCGTTTAGCTTTCTTGCCTATGCAGATGCTAAAGGCAAGGAGAACATGTTCGATGACAAGCTTTGGAATGAAGACACGAAGTGGAGGCACTCAAAGGATAAAATGATCGAGTTGCCGCTGACCCTTCATCAACACCACAAGGATCTGAAGAATTGACAAATCAAATGATTCACGAGCATGACTCAATGGAGAGTTCAATCCAAGGGGAAGTTTGTTAACACACTACCTAAATGAAAAAGCGAGTTTGTTGATACACTTTCTACTTACGATGCGTGAAAACTTTGAAGATCCTCCGACATGAAAGACACAGAAGACGAACCTCACGAGTAGCGTCCAAGGGGGAGTTTGTTGGTACACTTTGTGTGGACGTGACTCGACTCGGTTCGATTCGGTTCGGGTCGACTCGGTTAGGTCCGGCTCAAGCCCGACGTCACGATATTCCTCTGTTGTGCGCCCCAGAGTTCGACACGCGAAGCATGGAACGCCGCGAGCCATTCCCGTTTACACATCACCATGACATCATCATTGTGATGTCATGGTGATGTCACAAGTTTTGTCCTACCTTTGAATTGTGCAAAGATTATAACAGAAAGTTGTCTGGGCCGTAAACCTTTGCACATTGGGCCAATTATCTTGTGATTGGCTTTGACTTTTATATGGGCCTCTACATGTCGATGAAACAAGAAACATATTTAGTTTTAATATGTATGTCGACGAAACAAGGTGTGTTTCGTCGACTTTTCTGTTTCGTCGTGTCCTTTATGTGTTTCGTTGTAGTCTAGTCTATGTCTAGTATAAATAGCCCTCTCAGTTTCTGTGTGAAACTGATGAGCACAGAGAGACTTAGTGAGAGTCCGTTAAAACATTGTTTGTATATGTTTGTGGTTGTACTCATCCATAATCAATAGATATTGAATCTTTGGTTACCCGTGTGTTTTACACTTTGTTTGGTTTGCACCGTCATGGGGATTCCGCACCCGTTACCGTGTTAGTGATAAACAAGGATAGGTTTTCGTTATCGATCCTCACCGGGAAAAACGGGACCTACAGATAAATCCTTAGTGTTCTGGGGATAAACCCATAAGTATCCTTGGGAAAATCCCAAATTTTCATGCGCTACAGGCGGGAGTGTATAATCTCCAAGACTTAGAAAGGTGAAAACCTTTAAACCTTAGAGAGTATGAAAATACCCTTTCGCGAGGGAGGGTGATCAATCCTCATATACCTTAAGGATCCAGGATATAGCCAACAGTGACGAAATTGTCAGCCACTTTTACATGAACTGGTCCGGCCACCTTGAACTATCCCTAGATAACTTGCGCTCCAGGCGGGGTGTCCAAACCCAATTCGTGAGAAAGGTGAATACCTTTAAACCTTTGAAGGGATCAGGATCCCTTAAACGTGAGAGAGGGGGCCAATCCTCTAATCTTTCGAAGTATCCTGAGTGTGCATCCTGGAGCCATATCCCGAAGCATATACTGCAAAACAATCGTAAGCTAAGGTGGGCGTTAGCCTGTCTAACACCCCTCCGATGCTTAAGTCAGTGATGGGTTCAAAATAATAAATAATATTAAACATACTAAAAGAGATAAAATTCATACCATCCTGAGTTAGAAATTAAATTCCTAACTCACTTGAAATAGAGCTTCAGATGTACAACATTCCAGGATCTTGGTAACATATCCCCCTCCGTATTCTTGAGTCGGTGTGCTCCTTTCCCTGATTCTGATTCAATCTCATAGGGTCCTTCCCATTTTGGGGCCAGCTTTCCGTCAGCAGGATTAGTAGTATTCTGAAAGGCTTTTCTTAGTACCCAATCTCCAACCTGGAACCTTCTAGTCCTTATATTCTTGTTATATGCCTTGGATATCCTTTGTTGATAGGCTGCCATCCTTAGCCTTGCTGCATCTCTTATCTCATCAATAGTATCCAATTCCTGGCATAGGATTTCAGGATTCTGCTCCGGATCCCTGAGGTTGGATCTTGCTGTAGGTATTACCATTTCTGTCGGCATCACCGCTTCTGCTCCAAATACCAAGGAAAACAGGGTTTGGCCAGTTGCATTTTTCGTCGTCTTCCTATCAGCCCACAAAACAAAGGGTAGCTCTTCTGCGCATCTTCCTTTTTTGGCTCCTAGTCTCTTTTTGAAAGTTGCTGATAATTATCTTGGTTGAGGATTCTGCTTGTCCATTTGCTTGAGGATGTACTGGTGTGGATGTGATCATTTTAATTCCCTAACTTTTGCAAAAATCAGTAGTTCTTTTGCTGATGAATTGAGATCCATTGTCACAAATTATCTCAGCTGGTACTCCAAACCTAGTCAGGAAATTCCTTTTTATGAAGGATACTACTTCTTGATCTCTAACTTGAACGAACGCTTCAGCTTCGACCCACTTAGAGAAATAATCTGTCATTGCCAGCATGAAGACCTTTCCTCCTGGAGCCTTTGGCAATTTTCCTACTATATCCATTCCCCACTTCATAAATGGCCAAAGGGAAGCTATAGGATAAAGTGGCTCAGCCGGCTGATGTAATATATTACTGTGTCTTTGAAATGCATCACATCTTCGAGCATATTCTACAACATCCTTTCTCATTGTCGACCAATAATATCATGTTCTTAATGCCTTTGAGAACAACGACCTGCCCCAGTATGGTTACCGCAATCCCCTTCGTGTATATCCCGAAGCACTTCCTTGGTTTCGGGATCCTCCAAGCACCTTAGGTACGGTCCTGCAAGAGATTTCTTATACAAGACATTATTTATAATAGTGAATCATGATACCTTCATTCTAAAGGCCTTAGGATTCTCATCCTTTGGGATGTGTCCTTCCTTGAGATATCTTATAATTGGAACCATCCAGGACTTGGGATCCTTCTCAGGATACTCATCAGGATCCGGAATACTTAGTATTTCCTTATCCTGAGGATTCGTCGCAGGAGATAAGATATGTAACATTGGTATTCGGGTTCCTTCCGGTATCCCGACTGATGATTCTAGATTCGCCAAGGCATCAGCTTCAGCATTATCCTCTCTTGGTACCTATTCAAGTGTGAAAATATCGAAATATCCTTCTAATTTTTTGAGAATTTCGAGATACTCGATTAACTTCTCACCTTTAACTGCATATGATCCATTAAAATGATTAGTGATTAACAAAGAATCAACATATACCTGCAAATTCTTAATACTCATATTTTTAGCCAACTCTAATCCTGCAATTAAAGCCTCATATTCTGCTTCATTATTAGTAGCAGGAAATTCACAACTAACAGCCTGGGGTAATATGTCCCCCTGTGGCGATTTTAGTAGTATACCTAAACCTACACCTCTTACATTATATGCACCATCAGTATATAGCGTCCAGGATTCCAAATTTTCTCCTAGCTACTGTACTTCTAGTTTTACTTCATTTTGAATATCACTACTGAAATCAGCCACAAAGTCAGCTAAAACTTGAGACTTTATGGCATTTCTAGGTTCATATACTAGATCAAAGGCACTTAATTTTACTGACCATTTAGCCATCCTACCAGACATCTCGGGTTTCCTAAGCACGTTCTTAACAGGATAGTTGGTTTTAACATGAATCCTATGTGTTTCAAAATAATATCTAAGTTTTGTTGATACCATAACTAGGGCTAATATCAATTTTTCTAGATTAGAATATCTAGTTTCAACATCTAATAAACTTTTACTAACATAATAGACAGGATATTGCTGACCTTCATGGTCCTTTTTAAGAACGGCACTTACAGCATTCCCTGATACTGCGAGGTATAAGGACAATGGTTCGCCATTTTCCGGCTTCATCAATAGAGGTGCAGTTGAGAGATACTGCTTCAAATCCTGCAGGGCTGCTTCTCTTTCCATTCGAATTTCTTGTTTTTCTTCAGGATATCATAAAATTCCTTGCATTTCTATGAGGATCTTGAGATAAATCTGTTCAATGCTGCTACTCGTCCTGTTAACCGTTGAACATCCTTCATATTTGATGGTGATTTGATATCCAAGATAGCTTTAATCTGCTCCGGGCTTGCCTCTAATCCTCTTTTAGTCACCATATATCCTAGAAACTTTCTTGCCCCCACTCCAAAATGGCACTTAGCAGGATTCAATTTCATGTGATACTGATCTAGGATATCGAATGATCCCTTAATATCTTGGAGGTGATCTTCAGCCTTTTTAGATTTTACTACCATGTCATCGATGTACACCTCCATAGTGTCCCCCAGCTTGTCTTTGAACATCATGTTTACCAATCTTTGGTATGTTGCACCTGCATTTTTCAAACCAAAGGGCATAGCAGTGTAACAATAAATACTTGTCGATGTCATGAAGGCAGTATCCTCCTGATCAGAGGGTTCCATTTGGATTTGCTAAAATCCTGAAGAGGCATCCATGAAGGTTAACATCTCGTGGACATCGGTAGTATCCACTATTGAATCAATATGAGGTAGAGGAAACGGGTCTTTGGGACAAGCTTTATTCACGTCGGTGTAATCAACACATACTCTCCATTTCCCGTTTTTTTTTTGCACCACAACCACATTAGCCAGCCATTTGGGAAACTTCACTTCCCTAATCATCTTGCTCTTTCGTAGCCTTTCAACTTCCTCTTGGATGATCATATTTCGTTCCGGAGCAAATTTCCTTTTCTTTTGCTGGACAGGCTTGAATGACCTGTCAATACCGAGCTTATGTGTTATAATATCCTTGGAAATACCTGTCATATCCTCATGTTTCCACGCGAACGTCGACATCCTGCATTTTAGAAAATTAGTCAATTGATTTTCAATATCCTGAGGAATATTGGTTCCTACGAGCACCGAGATATCCGGATTATCCTGATCCAGGATAATTTTCTTTACATCCTGCTCCGAAGCCTCCACGATATCCTGGGCCCGCATCTTTAATTGCTATGCTGCCTTAGGCTTGGTTGAGGATTTCATTAAGGATTAGTAACATTCCTGCTGATCACTATCAACCTTGACAACCCCCCAAGGGGTAGGGATCTTGATGCACTGATGATAAGTCGATGGCACTGCCTTCATATCATGGATCCATGGCCTGCCTAGTATGATGTTATAGCAGGATAGGGAGTCCATCACACAGAAACGTTGTATTGAGTTGACCTCTTCAACATACACTGGTAACTTTATCTCTCCTACTGTGTTCCTGGCCTCTCCACTGAACCCAACAAGCACGGTGGATTTTGAAGTAATATCCATTGGAGATACATTCATTCTTTTCAAAGTTTCTAGTTGGATTATGTTGACGGAGCTGCCATTATCCACCAATATCCTGCGTACAAAATGGTTAGCCACGTATAATGTTATTATGAGAGCATCATGGTGAGGATCCTGGACAGTATCCCTGTCATCACTGTCGAAAGTGATCACTTTATCAGTTGTGAGGGTAGTCATCTTGGCTGGTTTATCTCCCCTCTCGGCCTTAGCTTCCTTTGCATGTCTCTTGGCCGCAGAATACGAAGTCCCACAAATGTCGGATCCTCCTGAAATAAAGTTGATTATCTTGGCATCCGCAGGAGGTGATGCTACTCGTTCAGGATCCTTCTCAGTGTCCTGACCCTTATTCTTCTTTCTTCCTAGGAGATCCCTCAGATATCCCTTTCTTAGAAGATAACTTATTTCCGTTCTTAGAGCAATGCAATCCTCAGTTACATGCCCGAAATCTTCATGGAAGGCACACCATTTGTATTTATCCTTCCAATCAGCTTTTTGTTGATTCTTTCGAGGCCACCTAGCTTTGTCTCCTAAACCCTGCATAGCATACATTAACTCAGGTATGTTAACAGAAAAGCAATATTCAGATAATTCAGGATATTCTTTAGGATCCTCGTCTTCAACAGCGTTCACTTGCTTGTTGTCAATTCTGTCATACGGCTTAGAGCGATATGGTTTATATGAGGATTCTGATTTCCTATGGGTTGATTCATAGGTTGAGGTGGAATTCATCCTCTGTTGCATCTTTTTGTCATCCTCCAAGCGAATATATCTCAAGGCCCTGTTACGAGCTTCGTCGAGATTCCTGCAGGGATTCATTACAAGATCCTAATAAAACTGAGAATCTTTTTGTAATCCCATCTTAAAAGCCTGCACAGCTGTTGCAATATCAAGATGTTGGATATCCAAGGATTCCCGACTAAACTTGTTCACATAATCCCTCAAGGATTCCTGAGGCCCTTGAGTTATCCTGTAAAGATCACTGGTTAGTTTCTCAAAACTCCGGCTGCAAGAAAACTGACTATTAAATAAATTAACCAAATGAGAAAACGAAGTAATTGAGTGAGGAGGAACATTTAACAGCCATTTTAAGGCTGATCCTGTCAAGGTAGAACCAAAACCCTTGCAGAGGCATGCTTCCTTGAGATCTGGAGGGATAGGGTTGATCTCCGTCCTTTCCCTATACTGGGCGATATGCTCCTCAGGATCCGTGGTTCCGTCATAGAGTTTCATGTTGGGGGTTTGAAATCTTTTCGGGATTTCAGCATCACAGATAGGATGCGCAAACCGGGATATCCTGTGACTGTCTTGGGATACTTCTGGAATCGGCTGGACCACTCTAGGCACACTGGATATCATGTCTTTCAGCTTTTGAAGCTCCCTAGTAAATGTTGACGTCATACCTGCATCCTGCAAAGATCCACTATTGTTAGTAGCAAGAGTATTATTATTATTTGACACGTTACCAGTCTGAGGATTCTGGCCATATCCCGAAGCATATCCTGAGCTTCTCACAGTTGATATTCTAACTGATGAGGGTATCTCAGGAGTATGATTCTGGGAATGGCTAGGCACAATATTTCCTCGGTTAACCTCGGTATAAACTACAGAACTGAAGTTTAAAGCCCTGGGTTGCAAGGGAGTGACAGTATCTTCAGCAGGCCTGCTCGAGCCGGATTTCAAGAGTTGTATCTCTCTCATCAGCATTTGATTAGTTTCCTGCTGCTGCCTCATTTGTTCCTGTACACTACCAAACAAATTTAGAATTTCCTCATTAGAAGCTAAAACAGGACCAGATCCCTGGGCACTTGGAGCGGGGATAACATCCCGAGCCACATGACTCTCAGTTCCCTGTGAAGAGGCTTGCATTCTTAGAGGAGGAGGTGGAAGCACCGAACCAATTGTTGCAGAGGTTGTAGCAGACATGGTGGAAGAGCTAATGTTTGATCTCGAGGCCATTGAAAACAATGTAGCAAAAAGTTTTGACAATAGAAAGCCGAGTAATGATTTTACTAAAGTTTTTAGTAAAAATAGCACCAGTTGCCCCACGGTGGGCGCCAAATTGTTTTGGTCAAAAATTACCGAAGCAATTAAGTGATCAAATTAGTTAAGTGAGGTAGTGTGCTAGAAATATGTGTTGAAAATATGTTGATTAAGTTGCTTGTAAAAACAATTTTCAGGATACGTCTCAGGATATAGAGCTGTATTTATGATCAAACAATGAGCAAAAATCTAAAGGGGTGACACGAGATGTACGAGGAAAGCCCTTGATCAATCTAGATCGCCGGCACAAAACCTCGGGAGCTGACAATCGCAGCTGTCTTGTTCTTCTATTACTTCGAATATCAGGATACAGTGCAGGATATGATGCGGATCAACTAGGAGTTACAATGTAATTTGAGTACAAGTGTTGGTGTGTAGTGATTGCTAGTGACTAGAGAGTAAAGTGTGCGAATGAAAGTGAGTGGAAAAAGTTGTGTTTACCTATGATCCGATCGCTCCTATTTATAGCAACAAAAACTAACAAACTACCCTATTATTCCGGGATACTTTGGAATATTCCCTTTTGAACGTTATTGACCACTATACAGGAAGTTCTTGACAGTCTTGACTGAAAAATCAGAGTCATTACCTCCCAACCATTCCTAACCATCTTTGCCATCGGACAAAGTGACATTATCGAGGAGCCCGATCAACTCGTGCCATTCCAGTAATTCTTCGACCGAGCTTGGGCTTCTCGACCAATTCCAAACCCCCGTTAAGTTTCTATTATCCTGATTATATCGGTCCGCCACCAGGCATCGTTTATCTTGTTCCATTCTAAATATATCTGGGAAACGAGTTCTGTGCATAATTGACCTTATTAACCTATTCTATCAAATTATGCACATGTGCATAATTATACGCATTTTCATCAATATGACAGACCTTGTTAAACTAATATGGCAAAATATGCATATGCGCACAACTATGCACATGTGCATTAACATGACTGACCTTATCTACAGGTTTGCTTCAATAAAAAAACCCTAACCCTTAACAAATTGAATTTCGTATTACCACCAATCATATTTATCATTAATCAGTAACAAAACTACATACAAAAAACACTTAAATAACACATTATAGATCGTGATATCACAACAGTCGCCCCTAATCCCTCAAAAATTATATATATCACACCATTTTCACTAATGCATATATGAAACTAAAATTTAAGCCTCCTATTCACATATAAAAGATCTGAATCGACCATTAGGCGTCATGTTAACATATAAACGTGCAAGTTGACAAATTCTTGCAAACTATGCACATGCGCATGGCATAACTATGCACACGTGCATCAACATGAATAACCTTATTAACCTATCCTGACAAATTATGCACATATGCATAATTATACACATTTGCATCAACACGATTGACCTTATTAACCTAATCTGGCAAAATATACATATGTGCATAACTATGCACATGTGCGTTAACACGGATGACCCACAAGTTTGCTTCAATAAAACCCTAACCCTTACCAAATCAAATTTTGTATTACCACCAATCATATCTAACATTAATCAGTAACAAAACTACATACAAAAAAACATATATCTACCACATTACATATAGTTCTATCACAACAGTCACCCCTAATCCCTCAACAATCATATATATCACACAATTTTCACTAGTGCAGATATGAAACGATGATTCAAGCGTCATATTAACATATAAAAATCTGAATCGACGATTATCGTCAGTAGGTGGTTGATTATTTTATAACAAAATTATTATATGACTAATATTATATATATTTTTAATTAAAAACCAAAAAACTAATGATAATGTAATAATCAGCTAATGATTGATTAATAATAATATAATGATTATTAATATTATAATTATTAATAAATATAAAAACCTAAACGACAGACTGTCTTCTTCGTTTTTTAAAACAAAACAAACCGAAACCCTAATTATCAGCCGCTCAAAGTGATAGCAATGGATGATGAAAGGATAATCGTGTGAGGATGGTGGCCGGAGATGAAGGTGAACGATGATAAGATGACGATGGTGTTATGGTGAGGTTATGGAGGCGGAGTTGTATTATCTGTTTGGAACGACGTCGCCGGAGGAGTTGTATGATCAATGGACGACAGAACGGTGATCAGTGATGTGTGGTTGCGACTCGCAGGTTTTGAAACAACTCGCAACCGGAACTCCAAACTCGTAAACTCGAACTCGAAACAGTGGAGGTGGTTATTGCGACTGGAACTCGAAATCAATTATGTTGTTTCGAAACCTTGGTGAACGGAGGATGGTGGTTGTCAACCGGAGTTGTTGATACGGTTGCCGGAGAACTGTGATCGTCGGAGAAGATGAACAGGTTGGTGATGCAGGTTGGTGATAGCCGGAGATGATCGGTGAGAGGTGTGTAGTTGATGATAGCGACTGAAACTCAAAACCTCCGAAACAATGAGCTCGAAAGTCGAAACCGTGATCTCGAGAACACAGATGCAAAGTAGGAAACAAATAAACTCGTGAACTTGAAATCAGTTGTTGAAATCAAATTGTAACTCGAAATCAGAAAGGTTGGTTGCGACTCGTGATGTTTGATGATTGCGACTGGAAATGGAACGTGTAATAAATGGTTAACGGAGGTGGTTGATTACAACTCGAAAACACGGACTCGGAACCTTGATGACTCAAAACCGTGGAGGTGACTCGGAACCGTTGTGAAGACAACTCGATATCCCACTTAAAACATGCAACTCGAAACCTTCTATAACTGAAATCGAAACCACGAAACTTCGAAAGAGATGTTGAAATATGGGACTCGAAACCTCTTAATCTCGATAACTTTGTTCCTCGAAAATTGTTGCTCTCAAACTTTTTAAATCTTGAAATAATTTTCATATTTTAAAAATGATAAAACAGGAAACAGTGTGCCAAAAAAATGGAATCTTCTAATCAATATTTTTTATTTCAAATCTTTTGTCAATCCGTTCAAATCTTTTGAGAAGATAAAAGTTATTGCTAACCCATTAACACCTTTTTCAAAATAATCAACCACCAAAATATAGTAATTTTCACATAAATTTTTAAGAACACAGTGAAGAACACGATTAATGTTCTTGGTGATTTTCAAAAGAAATTTCAAAATCATGAATTTTTAAGAACACAATGAAGAACACGAACAACACGATGAATGTTCTTGGTGATTTTCAACAGAAATTTCAAAATCTTGAATATTTGATATCAAACCGAGCCTAGAACAGGTTCTAAAGGATCTGATACCACTTGTAAGTCCCGAAAACCGGACCTATCAATGATATCAAACAATAACCAAGTTTGTACGGAATCCAAACTTCGTGAGATTCAAGAAAAATTGAAAAATAAGAAAGATGAAGAACACCAAAAACACCTTTCAACACTTGCACACGATTCTATTACTATCAAAGCAAACCTGTCTAGTACAAGTGTTCTTCCAACTCAATCGTCTCTCTCTCTCTCTCTCTGTAGGAAATTCTGAAACAATGAGGCTCAAACTCTAAAACAAATTGATAACTTGTTTATATACCTACTAAAGCCCAGTTCCCTACATGGGTACCCATTGGGCCTGCTTGGCCCACATGGCCTAAAGCTTGGCCCAAGTGACTATAAAGGTCCATAACCTAATATTCACTAACCCGATAAGGCCCAGTTCGTAACCATATCCCGTTGTGTTAATTTGATGCATCAGTCTCACACTTTAGCGCCTAACAAAGTTAGCCAATGAGTGATATAACCACCGTCACACCGGAACTGCCACCGAATGACAAATACCGATTTGAGTAATTGAAATATGTAAACAAATGTGAAAACACTTAATGCTGTAAATTATAACAATCTGTCTTTTTATACAAATGAATGAACTCGGCAGTATTTTTCGCGGATAAAATGTTTTTAAACACGTTTCATGTAACTTACTGTGAAAAGTAAAAGAAGCTTGCTATGAGGAATTGAAAGCTTAAATAAAGTGGCTATGTTACTAGAATAAAGAAAAGAAATTGTGTTTTATCACTTAGGGTTTATCCCTACAAAAACCATTGTTTGTAATATGGGTGTTATCACAATTGATTAATATTAAACTTTGGTGTTTTACAAATTCTGAATTTTTCCTAACCATGATCCTGATGATATTTTCCACTGCGAATTTAATAAACACTGGTACCATCTGAACGTTCAAGACTCGCGTCCAAGGTGTGGTCGGGGGCTGTGGCAATTCCTTCTCTTCGTTGTGGGTCGTAAAAACTGTTTGATGATTCCCTCCATCATTACATCAACGGAGTTACAAAACTACTTCTCATATTATCAGATTCCTTCTAAACTTGCCCCTCGATTGCCCGGGCCTTAAGATCCCCTTACGTGTACCCAGGATCGCATTGTCGTATACACACCCTCTTTTTCATTATGTGGTATCTTGCATGCCTTTTCGGCATTTAAGATATTCGTGGTCAAACATTACAAGGTTCATTTCTCCAAAATCCATCCACTAGCCTTTTTGAGGATGGTTCACTTTGAGCTTACTTGCGCTGCTTTTGAAGGGTACTGACGGTTCGCTTGTTCTAGCGATGTTATCGTCTCTGTGCCGATAGTGATTGGTTTACTTTTGAGAAGTGCAAGGATAGGGTCTCTCCTCCTTCAAATTCTTTCATGCCATCGTCTACATACCCTAAGGAATGGAAGAATCGTTTCATCTTTATCTTTCCCAACATGTTATCTAAGAGTCCGCCCCTACGTTATCCTACGCTTGCTATTGAGGATGATGTGCCGCTGGTCGATCTGTCGGAGGAGGTCTTATAGAAGTAGATGTATGAACATCCTACCCATGCTTTCAAATTCCAAGAAGAAATGTGACAACTTGTACCTTAACTCCGTATCATTTCCCTTCACGATCCACTTTACTTTGTAATTATGCATAATTGATAAGTGGGCTTGAATATATATATATATATATATATATATATATATATATATATTTATTTATATATATGAGAAGGATCCGTTAGGAACCACCCTTTATTGCGAGAACCGCGAGAACCAGTGTGAACACATGGCAAAATTGTAATTATGTGATATTTATTATAAAAACACGTGCCCCTCTGTTTCACAACTCTGTTCAGATCCACAGTTAGGGTTTCACTCTGTTTCATAACTCTGTTCAGATCCACAGTTACGGTTTCATTCATCGGATCAGAACTTTGTATACATCGACGACGGTGGCCGACGGCGTTCACGTAACTCACCAGAGTTCACGGCGGCGGCATTCGGTCACGGTGTTTCCAGCGGCATTCACAACGACAACCCACCATTTACACCCTCTACATGGCATCCTCTGATTCATCAAGTGTGGATTCTCACACATCTGATGTTCCTCCTCATACATTCTCTGATAATCCTCCTCATATCTACATTGCTTCCTCTGATTCATCAAGTGTCGATTCTCACACATCTGATGTTCCTCCTCATACATTCTTTGATAATCCTCCTCATACATCTGATGCTGACATTGTTGGTGACATTGTTGGTCCATTTGCTGATAATACAGTTGACAGTCACAATACATCTACAAATACAGAACATCAAGAGTTGCAGTTCATTTGATTTGTGACCAAAGGTATTATGTTGACTGTGAAGGATGTATATACTTTGTAAATGATATTATATTAAATGATATGCACATGTGCATTATATTTACTGTAAATGATGTTGTATTAAATTATATGCACATGTGCATTATGTCGATTCTAAATGATATTGTATTAAATTATATGCACATGTGCATTATGTTGAAAATTAGATTATGTCGTTGATGTATGGATTCTGAACAAGTGCCTTATGGATGATTATCCAATTATGTACAGGACGGCAGCAAACAAAGGGGCTTGTGTGGTGGACAACTACAAAAAAAAAATAGGGGAGGTGACTGTGTGGGATTAGCAATGGAAGAACAATCCGACAACCGGGGAGGCATTGGTGGAGTTTATGTAGCTTTTGGCGTTGCTGAGAGACACCATAATGAAGACGGGTCAATATGGGTGGGGTTGTCACTTGGAAAAATAAGTCGACTTTCAATGTTAAAACCGTTAGAGAGTATTTGTGTGTCACAAGCGGGGACCCGTGAGTGGCTTTGTAATGACCTGGACGGCTGGGCTAAACCTAAAGCCAATATGTTAGCATGGAAAGGCGTCGAAGGCAGGTTACCGACAAAGACGGATCTGGAAAAAAGGGAATTCAGATCAGCAACACATTATGCCCGGGTTGCGGATACGAGCAAGAAACTGTTGAACACATCCTCATTACGTGTTTGACTTATACGATTACTCAGTTGAATACTTCATTTATCCGATAATCACAACAAATTACATCCTTTTTTTGTCCGATTACATTGTTTTTTTCATCCATATACAAATAAACATAATTTCACTTGTAACCCCTTTGTAATATAGATGGCATCCTCTGATTCATCGCATATACACCCTCCTCGTCAATTTGATAATGACATTAACAAAGTTAGGTCAACCTCAGCTTATAAAAAGACATATTTTTGATATCCATACTATTGAATCTATGTCTACATCAGAAAATGCCGTTGTAGCCGAACACTCAATTTCCGCTGAATACTCAATTTCCGATGACAATACTTCAACATCGGCTGCTACATGAACCACAAATCTGGACTAACAACAATTGCAATTTATACCAACAATTACAATTTATACGATAGGAGACTAAAGGTAGTATATAGAAATAGTTCTTACATGCTTGATAACTCTATGTTCCTATATCAGTGTTTATTTATCATTGTTCATTGTTTGTTTTTCTAGTTTTTACATGCTTTACTACTCTATGTTACTAAATCATTGTTTATTTAACATTTGCTTGGTTACTCTATGTTCCTGTATCATTGTTTATATAAATTTTTCATTTTTTTTGTTTATCTGCTTGATCAATATAACGATCATGCACATGTGCATTATGTTGATAACACCCATACTCGTCACCGATCATGCACAAGTGCATTATGTTGATAACACCCATACTCGTCATCCGTAAACTGTTAACCATCATTAACATGAACATGCACATGTGCCAACAATCCATAATCACCACAAATAAACTGTTAACCATCAGTATATAATTATGCACATGTGCATCACATTACCAACACCCCATACTCATCACCAAAAAAAATTGTTAAATATTTATACATCGTGCGTATACACACCATATACCATATTAATCACACCATATACCATATACCATATTAATCACAATCTTATATGTTTTTCTTTTTATTTATACAGGAACAATTACTACTTCTACACCTAATGGCACACCATATTGGATACCCGATGTTGATGCTGAATACATCCCTATTATAAACAGTACGATTAACAGTTAGGAGGACGTTGATTCCAATGATACTGATGAAGATGTTGATGATGATGCTAAAGACCCTGCATATATATATGAACCCGAGCAACCTCGTAGACATTCATCTAGGCGTGTAGACATTCATCCAGACGTCATAAAACATTCAGCGATTCTTGATTATCCTATATATAATGACAAACAGTTTCTAAGCATTATTCTTTTTGTTTACAATCATTTTGCACTGAATGTATACGTATTCATAGTTTATGATTGTGATCATGATACTTTGATATCAATTACTTATTATACATAAGTGTATGTAATTTCATTGTTGACCACCTAACATATATTACCAACATGGTTAATGTTTTGAAAAATGCTCATGTGTATACATGTTTACTGTTTCACCCCACATGGTAATTGTTTCAAACAATGCATAGGTGCATACATGTTTAATGTTTCACTAGATATTGTTATTGTTTCTACCAATGCACATGTGCATACATTGTGTATACATGAATATCTTAACTACATGTAATCCGTTTTCCTTTACATATACATCATCATATGCAATGTGGTACCCCATACGTAATAGGGTACCACATACGTAATATGATACGCTATATCAAACTTTGCACATGTCCAATACCAACATTTTCTATACCAAACAACATAATACATCAAATATTAACAAACATACCAATATACCTGAACAATCAAATAGAGTTTTAACCCATCAACCACCATATAAAACATCGTATACGTCAAACTTCTTATATCAACCATTATCGTAAAAACTACCCACATATTACAATTAAAAGACATCAAGAAAACAAAAAAGAAAAAGTCTTTATAAATTGCATATCCACAAACTACCTACATAACATTCGCATTATTTCACAACCTCACACCTTCTGATCTTCTTTCCATTTCATAACTATCTTCCAACACTCCTCCTGTTTCAACGCCTCTTCGTCCATCATTTTCCCTGGTATTTTTCATCCGTTAACCTATTAATCAAATACGTCCTTGTTGTCAATCCATGAGCAGTTTCGAATAATTTTTTCCTGCATACATTACATATATTACATCAATTATTTCATGTATGCACATGTGACGTAAACATATTACATACAATAAGTACAATGTTTATGTTTTAAGGTAATAATGCACGTGTGGATATGCCGTAATACATTCATATTAACTTAATCTGACAAAATATGTATATGTGCATTAACATGACTGACCTTATCAACAAGTTTGTTTCAATAAAAAAACTTAACCCTTACCAAATCAAATTTCGTAATACGGCCAATCGTATTTTACATTAATTTGTAACAAAACTATTGTGACAAACTATGCACATGTGCATAAGTTTTTTTTTTAATGTAAATGTTAACCAACCACTACAGCAAAACGAAAAACAACAACTCAACACAAGAACCTAAAGACCGAAAACTAGCAGCTACCTTATATCGAAACTACACCATTTTTCCCAACTCACGGACCTATTTTTTGACCGATTCTTATACCATAAAAAATCGAAAGACTTAATATTACGGATAATCTCTCCGGGTTTAACTTGAGTCTCCGAGAACCTTTTATTGTTCCAGGCTAACCATATAAACCAACTTGTCACGAACATAATGCCATGTAAATCTTCTTTCACTTCTCTATCCAGATTGCAAAACTCAGAGGGAATTACGACATCTTTAGCCGAAAACAGAATACAAGGACTCAAATTGCACCACTGACTGATGTGATAACAGACAGTCGACGCTACCCTGCACGAACAAAGAAGGTGTTCAGCTGTTTCATCGCCATCTTCACACAGACAACATTTCACGTCTCTGCCCCAACAGTTCCGATCCCGGAGTGCAGTCAGCGTGGGAATACGATCTAAAACCGCCCTCCAAACAAAAAATATTTCATTTTTTGGGACACATTTCGACCATTTCACAACGTGTCTGCTGCTGAAATCAAAGCCACTATACAGGAAGTTCTTGACAGTCTTGACTGAAAAATCAGAGTCATTACCTCCCAACCATTCCTAACCATCTTTGCCATCGGACAAAGTGACATTATCGAGGAGCCCGATCAACTCGTGCCATTCCAGTAATTCTTCGACCGAGCTTGGGCTTCTCGACCAATTCCAAACCCCCGTTAAGTTTCTATTATCCTGATTATATCGGTCCGCCACCAGGCATCGTTTATCTTGTTCCATTCTAAATATATCTGGGAAACGAGTTCTGTGCATAATTGACCTTATTAACCTATTCTATCAAATTATGCACATGTGCATAATTATACGCATTTTCATCAATATGACAGACCTTGTTAAACTAATATGGCAAAATATGCATATGCGCACAACTATGCACATGTGCATTAACATGACTGACCTTATCTACAGGTTTGCTTCAATAAAAAAAACCCTAACCCTTAACAAATTGAATTTCGTATTACCACCAATCATATTTATCATTAATCAGTAACAAAACTACATACAAAAAACACTTAAATAACACATTATAGATCGTGATATCACAACAGTCGCCCCTAATCCCTCAAAAATTATATATATCACACCATTTTCACTAATGCATATATGAAACTAAAATTTAAGCCTCCTATTCACATATAAAAGATCTGAATCGACCATTAGGCGTCATGTTAACATATAAACGTGCAAGTTGACAAATTCTTGCAAACTATGCACATGCGCATGGCATAACTATGCACACGTGCATCAACATGAATAACCTTATTAACCTATCCTGACAAATTATGCACATATGCATAATTATACACATTTGCATCAACACGATTGACCTTATTAACCTAATCTGGCAAAATATACATATGTGCATAACTATGCACATGTGCGTTAACACGGATGACCCACAAGTTTGCTTCAATAAAACCCTAACCCTTACCAAATCAAATTTTGTATTACCACCAATCATATCTAACATTAATCAGTAACAAAACTACATACAAAAAAACATATATCTACCACATTACATATAGTTCTATCACAACAGTCACCCCTAATCCCTCAACAATCATATATATCACACAATTTTCACTAGTGCAGATATGAAACGATGATTCAAGCGTCATATTAACATATAAAAATCTGAATCGACGATTAAGCGTCATGTTATCATATAAAACTGCAAAACAAAGAGTATAAACTTACAAATTTATGGAACGGTGTAGCGACGCTGAATAATCTGTCAATTGGACGTTTGTTCTTCAGATTCTTCCTAATTGTGGTAGAGTCTTCGATGATAATGCTCTTATTGCCAAAATTTTAAGCAGTTGACGAATATATGATGGATTATTATGTTCTTATTGCCCTAATTTCGATTACATGATGAATACACGATGAATGGTAAGATTGAGATGGCGAATTTTGGAGATTCTGGTGTGTTGGATGTGAACTGGGATGACGAAGTTTGTAGCTTTTTGGAGTGTCGGACGTGAACTGAATAAAAAAGAGGATTTAATTGTTGTTTGAAGTCCAGTAAGAGGAGAAGTGCTGATTTAATTTTTGTAATGTATTTACAAAATTGCCCCCCTGTTCACATTGGTTCTTGCGGTTCCCACAATAAGGGAGGTTCTCGCATGAACCCTACCCTATATATATATATATATATATGTATATATATATACACACCTACATATATGTTTGATTGGTTGTATTGAATGGCTATGTGAACTTTAATATGTAAAATGCTTAGTTTAAATGTCCAGCCGCACACCATCATCTAGTCGCACATCACTTTTGCTTTGACCACACACCCCCATTTATTGTGACCGCACACCGCACATGTGTGTGCGATATCTTTTCCCTGAGTATAAATACCCATCAGCAGCCAGCGCTAGGACATTTTCTCCTTTTGAAAACTGGCGGCACATTCTTTCCTCTCTTCTTGGAGAATCTAACGGCAGCAGCTCTTATTCCCCATAAACCACATAACATTTTCCTCTCTTTCGGTTGTCAGCGGCATCATTCCTTCATCATTTTGAAGGCAGCCTACATTCATCCTTTTAGAGCTCCATCATGTGACATCTGTGTCTCTTCGACCATCAAACAAATACCAAATCAATGAAATATCATGTTTCGTTCCGGGGATTTGTATAATTATGTGTATCATTTGTACATATTAAGTCTTGTTCGATTTCGAGCTCTAAATCACTTTCTGGAAAGTTATACGCGAACTAGTGCATAAACGTAATTAGTTTAATGCAACAAACACTCTGGAACAGTGACATAGGCTTAACATACCTTAAATAACCTTTACATAACTTAGAAATAAGTTTTAGAGGGTTTGTTGTGTCGAAGTCAAGTTTATTCGATCGTAGGGACTATTTATGTCAAACTGTGAAAGTATGCCGATTTATATGGTAACGAACATTCCGGAACTTGATCGTAAGTTAAATATGCCCTAAATATCCTTTACATAGCTTAGTGTTAGTGCATACGTCTGTTGACTTCGTCTTGTATCGAGTCTTGTTTGTATTAGATAGATCAGGGCACGCAAAACGAGAAAAATAGGTTTGAAGGTAATTTCGCACGAAATTAGGTTTCGTGTGAAACTAATTTCGTTTGAGATGGTTCATGCGAAATTAGCTTGCCTATGTATAGGTGTCTTTCTATTTCGTTTGAAAGAGTTGTAACTTTCCGGTTTGAGAGCCGAAGTGCTTCCGAAGTGTCGACTCGCTGTAAAACTTTGTCAAATCAATCAAAAGATAGTTAAAGTGAATATCTAGCTGAATTGAACTTGATACGTTTGTTTCCGCCTCTCGTATCGAGCAAAAACTCTTCTGATCGACTCATTCGGGTCAGAAAACGATCCTACAAGTGGTATCAAAGCTCAGGAGGAAGAGTTCATACCAATTCAGCTGCAATTTCTGATTTCTACACCTTCTTTTTCAAAATTAACTTGATTTCACAGTTAAAATGCCTTGAATTTCTCACATTATACGCGCAATAGTGTTTTAACAAACCCTTGAAAGTTTCAAACTTAAAATCGGCTTAAAAACTAATCAATTTTGGCAAAAACAACTCGAGATGATGACATAAGCTGTTATTTCGCACCAGTTTGATAATTCGTTTGAGAGTTCCACACGAAATTAGATATTTCGCATCAAATTGGAATTTCATTTGAGTATTTCGTATGAAATTAGTTAATTTCGCTTGAAACCAGATTTCGTTTGGTTATTACACACGAAATAATCTATTTCGTTTGAACAAGATAATTTCGTTCCAAGGTGTATTTCGTTTGGGAGTTAATTTCGTTTGAAACTGTCTGATTTTGAAAAATTGTAACCAAATCATGGAAGAGGAATTTTACAACGCCTTTGCAACTCCGATTAGCATTGCACAAAACACAATGTTGGAAAACGAAACGGGAACTATGCAAAAACCACCAAAGTTCATGAACATTGAGGAATATAAAGGATGGGAAGAACGATTTGAGAATTGGGTACAAGCAAATTACCTAGATGCTTAGGAATGTGTTGAAACGAAATATGTTAGACCGATGACTGATGATGAGGAGGTTATTGCAATTAAATATCTTAGTGCTGAAGATAAAAAGAAATACAAAGTTGAAAAAATGATGACGAGTTTATTACATCAAGCTGTGAAAGAAGATATCTTGGTTTTATTGCAACACAATGGAACTGCATATTCTATCTGGAAAGCATTAAAATCAAAGTTTGTTGGAAGTAAAGAGATGATTAAAAACAAAAAGTCACTTTTGAAGAAAGAATTCGATCTATTTCGTGGTTTGAGAACTGAGAGCACCAAGCAGATCATCGAAAGATATTGCAATTTGTTAGTGTAATAACTCTCATCAAAAGTTCTAAATATTATTTTATTTGGTTCAATAGGAAACCCTAATTGAGATCCCCAAGTGATTTTGCATAAACCCTAAAAATTTCAGAACAATCGGAATCAGGATCAGGGCCCCTAAAACTCAGGGGGGGTAAACCCTAGTTGATAATATCCAAACAGTTTTACGTGTGATTCGAAAATTGATGAACAACCAACTCAGCAAGCCTACTGGGACACAGGGCTACCCTATGGTAGGGTAGCACCCCTCGCGCCATGCGACAACCGCTCGCGCCACGCGAGGGGGCTGTTTTTCAAGTATAAATATAGGGGTTTGGGACTTGCAATTGTGCGTTCGTTCGACGTTCAAACTCAATATGTAAACTGAGATATTGTCCAATAACTACAAAAACACACACAGACACGAAACGCTGCCACAATAACAGGGTAATAACTCGATCGCTGCTACGATTCAATGTCCGATCGATTAAAACTATCCAACGGATGTTTAAGTGCTGCCCACGTTAGGGTTATCCTTTGTCATTCGTCGTGACTTCGATGGATGTTTAAGTATCGAACTTTTTCATTTGTTGTGAGGGTTTAATTTCGTGAGTTATCCTAAATGTTGTATTAGTTATTAACCTAGTTTTGTGTGCATTGTTATTTAAACTAGGTTAACAAGGCTAATCAGTAGACTAGACTCTCTCCGTGTTAAATCTGCAATGTGAGTTATTCTCTTTTTATCAAATTTGATTTCAAAATCATGTTTACTTTCAAAGTTATAATTACACGGATTAAGTCTTTGGAATCTCCAAATTACAGCCGGTATGTGGGGTTTTGTATACATTACTTGATAACCGTCACCATTGGACAACGGGTTAGCCAAGGGGTGATATGACCATAGTCACAGACACCATTGGACAATGAGGTTACCAATGGATGGTCGAGTGACAAATACCGTGGGGAGTTGGTTGATATATGGAAACATTGTAATCGCTCTTAATAATGTAAATTATAACAAACGCGTCGTTTTAGTAAAAAGAATGATTCACCAGTATTTCCCGCTGACAAAACTTTTTTTTTTCAAACATGTTTCAGGTGATCTGTTGTGATCCAGGAAAAGTGCCATGAAGCACTACAAGCTTAAGGAAGTGGCTCAATATAAAATAAAGAAACTTGTTTCGTAAAATAAAGATTTCTCAGTGAAATCATATGATTGTAAACTACCGGGGTTTATCCCGAATTGTGAAATAAAATAATCGGGAAAATTCAGTTTTAAAAAGATCCTGTTAAATCTTCCCCTGTTAACTCAATTAAATAAATACCACGAGATTTTCTGTCCCGCGGCTCCTGAAATGGGTCAAACCGGGTCGGTGGCCGTGACAGGAAAAGGTGGTATCAGAGCCACAGAGTTAAGCTAATTAAGTATTTGAGAAATACTTAATCTTCTTGATTACCATTTTGTGATTATGTGTTTTATTAACTGACTACTTGTTAGTTACAGTATGGGTAAGCAAAAGCTTTCGAACATCTATCTTAAATTAGATAGTACACCAAAAGAGAAGGGAAGTTCATCCCAATCAAAATCCTCGAGATATTCAGTAAATACTGAGGAGGGAATATTTGTTCGTAAAGGCCATTATGAGGAACCACTTTCTCCTAATAAAAGAAGTTTGAGTATTAGGAAAAGTCAGGAGAAAATAAAGAAATCACAACCAAAAGAGAAGAGAATTAATCAGAAAACCCAAGAACTAGGCAGTAACCCACCATGGGAAGACAAGTTAGATGAAAAATGGGCAGATCTCTATATGCTAGCCACTGTAGCAGTAAATGCAAATATTTAAATACTTTGACTCAAGTTTTAGCACCCTTATCACCTACAAGCCAGAAACATTACCCAGTAAATAAATAAGTTACCGTAAACCCTAGTATATTTTAATTGTCAGTTGTCTTTTGTATTAAATTAGTCACACAGTATGCAATAATATTTAAAGGTTATCTATGAAATTTTGTTATAAAATTTTAACTTAGCATTTTGTGTATATTTTGCATATGTGCTAAACAGCATGAATGAGTTATCTGAAGCCCTTCAGAATTTCAATCTCTATCCGGTAAAAATAGAAGTTTCCAGAGATTTTACTGGTTACATACCCGATATAGAAGAACCTATGGAATTCAACGCTCCACCTCCAGAGAAACCCAAGCCTAAGAAAAGAAGAAGATTGGTAGGCTGGAGACGGGTACGCCGAAGGAAACCAGCAACCAGGAGGATTCCCAAAATAGAAAATCCCTTAGATAAAGGAAAGGGGATTGAAGTCGGGGAAGGTTCTAGGCAGATAGAAATGGAATTTGGGGAAAGTTCTAAACAAATCGAGGAGTTTCCATTACAAGAGGAGTTGGATAGTATATTGGTAAGCTGTGATATCGTTAGGCCTCTCAATGATAATCTCTACCCATATCCTGCTGAAACTCAACTTCCAATGAACTTGGAACCAACAATCCTAGAACATATAATCCACACCCAACCTCTAAGAATGGACGAGTGGTGGACCAATGATTGGCAGTTCCAAAACCTTCTCAACAATCCTTATAACTTTCTCCCTCAGTTCGATTTGGAACCGATACCAAACCCACCAATGAGCAATGAAAATTTAGCTGAACTCCGCCATTTTGGCGAAGAGCTGGTGGATGCAGGAAATAGGATCAGGGAAGTAGGAGAACAAATCTCCTAGAAATACGACGAGAGGGAACGTCGTTATTAAAAGTACCAACTGACGAGGGATAGTGGGGTTGTGAAACTATGGTTGTATAATAAATAGAAAAATATAATCATATAAAATAACCTAAAATAAAACTTTGTAAGATAATGGTGTGTATTGATGCATATTATAAATATATAAAAATGGGAATCGAAATCGATAATTTTGGCTATATGTGTGTTGTGAAATTTGTATGATTATTTTGTGTATGATTGTTATTTATTCGATACTAATAAATTATATATATTAATTATCAGATGGAAAACGCTAATAATGAACCAGTTAACGAGGTAAATCAATCTGAGCAACATCAGGAGGATCAATTTATGACTAGGCAAGATATAGAAAATATCGTTGCTCAAGGAATAGCCAATGCTATTCCAGCAATACTTGATGCTGCCCAGAAACCTGTTGAACCTCAACAAATCATTCCTAGCAAACGTATTTCTGAAGACAACTTCAGTAATAGCGTAAACGGAGGCGGTAATCATACTAATCACGATAATGATCCATGGCAGGCTCCGCTCCCTAAGAAAATGAAAGCTGCAATGCCTGGTTGCACTTACAAAGAATTTCTTGCTTGTAAACCTAATGAATTTGCAGGCAATGAAGGAACGACTGCGGCACTGCGTTGGTTAGAGAAAACCGAGGCAGTGATTACAATAAGTAAATGTGCCAAGGACGATAAGGTCATGTACGCGTCAAATCTTTTCAAAGAAGGGGCGCTAGAATGGTGGATTACAGCACTTCAAGCCAAAGGAAGAAATGTGGCCTATGCCATGAACTGGGAAGAATTTAAGAGTTTTGTAGAAAGAAAATTATGTCCCGAATATGAAAAAGATCAAATGGCGAATAAGTTCCTAAATCATCGAATGATGGGTGTAGATTGTCGCGGATATACTTCAACATTCTTTGAATATGCTAGAGTGGTACCAACACTGGCTTCGCCAGAACCGGTACTCATTTCTCGCTATATTTGGGGATTGATTGGCGAAATCCGTAATATCGTTAAAGCTGCGAGACCTCGCACTATTGACGATGCGGTAGAATTAGCTAGCACCCTAACTGACGAACTGTTACGTACAAGAGATGAAAACCCGAAAAAGGAACTGGCTCAGAAAATTACCCAAGGATTTCGTACGGGTAATAATAGCAGCATCAAGAGAAGAGGAACAGGGCAATCTTTAACTCCGTCGTTCTGCAGAAATTGCAGAAAGAAACATTATGGAAGATGTAATGTAACCTGCAACTTTTGCAAAGTTGTAGGTCATCGTGAAGAAGACTGCAGAAAGAAAACAAGAATCTTCTTTAACTGTGGAGAAGCATGACATTTCAAAACAGAATGTCCTAAATTGGCCAAACCAGCAGACAACAAAACCAAGACGACCGACGGAGCTACTAAAAAGAATGCCAGAGCATTCCGGCTGACCACTCAAGAAGCAGAACTCATTCCAAATGTGATAGCTGGTACGTTCCTAGTTCACAACGTGTATGCAAAAGTATTATTTGACTCTGGTGCAAACCAAAGTTTTATCAATACATCATTCTGCCAAGCTCTTAATTTACCCTTAACCAACCTTAGGCAGATTTTTACAGTCGAAACTGCAGATGGGAATTCTGTTAAAATAGATAAGGTTTTGCAAAAAGAAAATATAGAACTTTCAGGTCATAAATTTCATGCAAACCTTTTGCCAATGAATTTAACTGGATTCGATGTCGTATTAGGAATAGATTGGTTAGTAGCCAACCATGCTCGAATCCTTTGTGATAAAAATTCTATAGAGATTCAGGCACCTACTGGGGAAGTAATCATGATTACAGGAGATAAACCACGTAAATCCATGAAGTTCATATCAGTAATGAAAGTTGCTAGTTATGAACGAAAGCAAGGAATAGTATATATGATTTCAGTAATCATTAGTACTAAGGGTAAAGAACTTAAGGAGATTCATGTAGTCTCAGAATACCCAGATGTATTCCCAGAAGAGTTACCAGGATTACCACCAGATAAGGAAGTAGAATTTAGAATTCATCTAATTCCCGGAACTACACCGATAGCCAAGGCACCTTATCGGTTAGCACCCACATAAATGTTAGAACTGAAAAAACAATTAGATGAATTACTAAGTAAAGGTTTCATACAACCTAGTTCATCCCCGTGGGGAGCACCAGTATTGTTTGTGAAGAAGAAGGATGGTTCGATGAGAATGTGTATTGATTATAGAGAATTAAATAAGGTTACAATTAGGAATCGATACCCGTTACCTAGGATTGATGAGCTTTTCGATCAACTTCAAGGAGCTAGATACTTTTCTAAGATCGACTTACGCTCCGGATACCATCAATTGAAGGTACAAGAAGAAGACATACCTAAAACTGCTTTCAGAACTAGGTATGGTCATTACGAGTTTACAGTCATGCCTTTCGGATTAACGAATGCACCTGCAGTATTCATGGACATGATGAATAGAATCTGTAAACCGTACTTGGATAATTTGTAATTGTTTTTATCGACGATATACTTATTTATTCCAAAAGTCAGGATGAGCATTGTCAGCACTTGCATGCACTCTTAACTTTGCTAAGAAAAGAAAAACTTTATGCCAAATTCTCGAAATGTGAATTTTGGCTAAAGGAAGTGCAATTTCTACGTCACATGGTGAATCACGAAGGTATTCACGTAGATCCCTCTAAAATAGAGGCAATTACCAACTGGAAGGTTCCGCAATCCGCAATGGAAATTAGAAGTTTTATAGGTTTTGCCGGATACTATAGAAGGTTTATGAAGGATTTTTCCAAGATAGCTGTACCATTAACTAAGCTAACCTGTAAAGCAGTTAAGTTTGAATGGGGACCTAAACAAGAAGAAGCTTTTAGGATTCTAAAGCAAGAGTTAACAAATGCCCCAATCCTAGCTTTACCAGAAGGGACTGAAGATTTTGAAGTTTATTGTGATGCTTCAAAACTAGGATTAGGATGTGTGCTAATGCAACGCAAGAAGGTAATTGCATTTGCTTCAAGGCAATTGAAAAAGCACGAAGAAAACTATACGACTCATGACTTAGAGTTAGGAGCCATAATTTTTGCCCTTAAGATTTGGAGACATTATCTGTACGGAAGTAAATTTACTATCTATACAGATCATAAGAGTTTAAGATATATATTTAGGCAAAAAGAGTTAAACATGAGGCAAAGGAGATGGATGGAAATCCTAAGTGACTACGACTGTGATATTCAGTATCACGAAGGAAAATCAAATGTAGTTGCAGATGCCTTAAGTCGTAAGTATCATGAGAAACAACGACGGGTTGGTGCTCTTAGATTAAATCTATAGTTAGATTTAATGGAACAACTAAAGCATTTTCAAGAAACAGCAATCAAGGATGATGCTGAAGGAATGAAAGGACGAATAAAAGAATTAGAACAAGGAGCTGATGGAATTTGGAGATTCCACAAAAGAAGAATTTGGGTACCTAAGCAAGGGGAATTAAGAGATAAAATTTTAGAAGAAGCCCATAAATCTAGGTATACCATGCACCCTGGAAACAATAAGATGTACCAAGATTTAAGAAATAATTTCTGGTGGATAGGCATGAAAAAGGATATAGCTAGATATGTTTCTAAGTGTCTTACTTGTTCACAAGTTAAGGCAGAACACCAGAAACCTTCAGGTCAACTACAACAATTAGAAATGCCAGTATGGAAATGGGAACTCATAACAATGGATTTTGTTACTAAGTTGCCCAAAACCAGAAAAGGTGATGATGCAATTTGGGTAATTGTGGATCGATTAACTAAATCAGCTCATTTTCTACCCATGAAAGAAACCTTTAGCATGGAAAGGTTGGCAAAGTTGTATATAGATGAAGTCGTATCCCTACATGGAGTTCCACTCTCCATTGTATCAGATAGGGATTGTCGTTTCACTTCCCACTTTTGGACAAGTTTCCAAGAAGCAATGGGAACTCGACTAAATTTAAGTACGGCATATCATCCTCAGACAGATGGACAAAGTGAACAGACGATCCAAACTCTGGAAGACATGCTCAGAGCATGTGTAATAGATTTTGGTGGAAATTGGGATGACCACTTACCATTAATTGAATTCTCATATAATAATAGTTATCATTCACATATCGAATCCACCCCATTCGAAGCACTATACGGACGTAAGTGCAGAACTCCAGTATATTGGGCAGAAATAGGAGAAAGTCAATTATCAGGTCCTGAGATAGTACAGGAAACTACAGACAAGATCACTCAAATCAAGGAAAGACTAAAGACGGCTCGAGATCGGCAGAAGAGTTATGCAGACAATAGACGGAAGCCGTTGGAATTCCAAGTAGGAGACAAGGTACTCTTAAAAGTTTCTCCTTGGAAAGGAGTAGTTCGGTTCGGTAAGAAAGGAAAACTAAGTCCACGATACGTAGGACCATTTCTAGTAATCCAACGTATAGGACCAGTTGCCTATCGTTTACAACTACCAGAAGAGTTAGCTGGAGTACATGACGTATTTCATGTATCCAATCTCAAGAAATGTCTATCAGACGAGTCCCTAGTAGTACCTCTTCAAGATATAGAGGTCAATGACAAGTTAAAATTCGTAGAAAAACCACTTCAAATAGAAGATAGAAAGATCAAGTTTCTCAAGCACAAGCGACTAGTACTGGTCAAAGTTAAGTGGGATTCGAAGAGAGGATCTGAATACACTTGGGAGCTAGAATCAGAAATGAAGCGAAAGTATCCTCACTTGTTCCAGTAAATCTCGAGGACGAGATTTTTATTAAGGTGGGGAGGATGTAACAACTCTCATCAAAAGTCCTAAATATTATTTTATTTGGTTCAATAGGAAACCCTAATTGAGATCCCCAAGTGATTTTGCATAAACCCTAAAATTTTCAGAACAATCGGAATCAGGACCAGGGCCCCTAAAACTCAGGGGGGTAAACCCTAGTTGATAATATCCAAACAGTTTTACGTGTGATTCGAAAATTGATGAACGACCAACTCAGCAAGCCTACTGGGACACGGGGCTACCCTATGGTAAGGTAGCACCCCTCGCGCCACGCGAGGGGGCTGTTTTTCAAGTATAAATATAGGGGTTTGGGACTTGCAATTGTGCGTTCGTTCGATGTTCAAACTCAATACGTACAATGAGATATTGTCCAATTACTACAAAAAGACACACAGACACGAAACGCTGCCGCAATAACAGGGTAATAACCCGATCGCTGCTATGATTCAATGTCCGATCGATTAAAACTATCCAACAGATGTTTAAGTGCTGCCCACATTAGGGTTATGCTTTGTCATTCGTCGTGACTTCGATGGATGTTTAAGTATCGCACTTTGTTATTTGTTGTGAGGGTTTAATCTCGTGAGTTATCGTAAATGCTGTATTAGTTATTAACCTAGTTTTGTGTGCATTGTTATTTAAACTAGGTTAACAAGGCTAATCACTAGACTAGACTCTGTCCGTGTTAAATATGCAATGTGAGTTATTCTCTTTTTATCAAATTTGATTTCAAAATCATGTTTACTTTCACAGTTATAATTACAGGGATTAAGTCTTTGTAATCTCCAAATTACAGCCGGTATGTGGGGTTTTGTATACATTACTTGATAACCGTCACCATTGGACAACGGGTTAGCCAAGGGGCGATATGACTATAGTCACGGACACCATTGGACAATGAGGTTACCAATGGATGGTCGAGTGACAAATACCGTGGGTAGTTGGTTAATATATGATTCACCAGTATTTCCCGCTGACAAAACTTTTTTTTTTCAAACCTGTTTGAGGTGATCTGTTGTGATTCAGGAAAAGTGCCACGAAGCACTACAAGCTTAAGGAAGTGGCTCAATATAAAATAAAGAAACATGTTTTGTAAAAAAAAGATTTCTCAGTGAAATCATATGATTGTAAACTACCGTGGTTTATCCCGAATTGTGAAATAAAATAATCGGGAAAATTCAGTTTTAAAAAGATCCTGTTAAAATCTTCCGCTGTTAACTCAATTAAATAAACACCACGGGATTTTCTGTCCCGCGGCTCCTGAAATGGGTCAAACCGGGTCGGGGGCCGTGACAGTTAGTCCAAATGAAGAGAGTGAGCATCACAAAAGATAATGAAGAGTTGATAGAAAAGTTGGCTGATGCATTGCCACATGAAACTTGGGGCACATATATTATGATGTTGAGAAATAAGAAAGATTTTGGAAATTTGACACTAGGAAAGTTCATTGAAAAACTTGAAGCTCAGGAAATGGAACAAAGAAAGATTTCAAGAATGAAAGATTTAGATGGAGAACAAGATATCGGTCTTTATTACAAAGGAGGTATTGGTGATAAGACCAACATGTCACAAAAGGTTGAAACTGCATTCAATGCTAAGAGTTCGTCTGGAGGGTCATCTAAAGGATCAAACAGCAAAACAAGTTTTTTGTCATATCCATCATTTGATCCAAACATTTCTGCAACCAAGAATGGCAAGATGTTACAATGCAACATTGTTTTAAACCTTGAAAATGATCAGAATTTCTCGAAAGAGGTTGCTAAAATTCACATGTCTTTGTTGGGAACTGTGCTGGAATCATATGGAAGTCTAGTAGCAGGAAGGATCGGAAATCCAATGTTGATAAAAGAGGATTACGATCAGATTGATGCTGAAGAGATGAAATTGATGGATATAAAGTGGTGTTTGGCAAGTTTGTTAAGAAGAGCAGAAAAGTTTAAATAAATTACGGGAAGATGATTTCCGTGATGCAAATGTTTCTACTTTAGGATTTGATAAATCTAAAGTTACTTGTTTTCGTTGCAGGGAAAGAGGACACTTCAAGAGAGAGTGTACAAATCGCGAAGCAAGTGGAGCTCAAAATACGTTCAATAACAATGATTACTATCGGAAAGCAATTTATCATCAAGTTGCTCAACAACCATATCAACAACAACCACAAACTGCTCATGCCAGAAGGAGATTGAAGAATCATCAAAGAAAGCATATTTGATGACGAAATTGATAGATCAAGATGATGAAAAATTACTAGAAGGTTTTAGCTGGGAAAATTTTAGCTGGGTTAATTACTGTCCGAATAAAGAGATTTTAAAAGCCAAAGCTTTTGCTGCTCGAATTGTTGAAGATAGTGATAATGATGATGTTTATTATGCAAGGAGAATGGAAGAGCAATTAACATTGATGGAGGAGAGTGATAGTGATGATGGAAAAATTCGAAAGAAAAAGAAGAAAGTTAAAAAACAAGTTAGCAGTGATGATGAAGAAATTCGTGTGATTAGGAAAAAGGTAAAAGAAGTTCCAGCTTTCAAAATCGAAGCAGAAGCTGATGCACAAAAGATTCCTGTGAAATATGAAAACTGTGAAGCAGTGAAGAAACAAAACAGTACATTAATTCACAACATGAACAGATTGAAAGAATCTTATGATGTTTTGAATAAAGCAATGAATCAGTACAATCAGTCAAGTAGTGAACAAGCAACAGCTATGAAAACGCTTCAAGGAGCTTTCATGATAAAGCAGAAAGTGGTGAATAATTACATCGAGAAGTGTGATGTTCTGGAACAAAAACTAGAAACTCAATGAATTGAAACAGAAAGAGTTAATAGATTGTTAAAAAGTTACTCATGTACTTCATATGTCATTGACAGGATTTATCCAACAATTGAAGGTATGAAGGCATTTGATGAAGAAATTTATGAAGAAAAGAAGAAGGATACTGAAGTGATTGATTCTGGTAAGAAAAAAGGTTTCATTTATACAAAGTGTCCGCCTCCGCTTGAAAATGGATATTCTCCAAGAAATCCAAATTCAGAAAGAGTAAAAAAGGCAACCAATTTACAGTGGGAGTCTGAGTCTTCAGAAAATTTGCCAGACAACATTGATGTCACTTTCACATCGTCTGACACTGATCATGAGTCTGAGTTAATAAAGAAACTGGTCGATCAGGTGTTGGATAAAGATGAGATCGAGGAGTCAAATCCAGAGTCAAAGTCTAACAAGTCAAAGTCAACAGTCAAAAAGGACAAACGGGTTTACAATAAAGAATTTCTGTTATCAAAGTCTAATTTGAATGACGAAACATTCAAAGTTGCTTATACTTTGAGTGATTCTGACAAATTATATTCTGATGAAGAATTTACAATAAGAGGTGTTAAACCAGAAATGATTAAAAAGGTTTTCAAACTAACAGAAATTAATATTTCTGAAATAAAAGATGTAAATCTTTATGAAAAACCTAAAAAATACACTTCAAGAGTACAACAAAGAGAAAACAAGAAAAAGGGTTACAGTTCTGGTTCAGGTTTTCAAAAGAAACCAAACCATAACGGTAATTTCAAAAGGAAGGGTTTAGGTTTTATTCCACCGAAAAATAATAAAAATGAGAAAACTTATAAAACAAAAATTGTATTTGTTTCAGGAATATCATCTGAAGAAGAAGAAAAGGAGAAATTGTTTAGAAAGCAAACAAACAAAGAATTCCTTGCTAAGAAGCAAGAAGAAATGAAGAGGGAAGTTGCTCAGAGAAAGGAAACGAGAACCTGTTTTAAATGCAAAACAGTTGGTCATATTGCCAGGAATTGTTCAAAGGCAATTCAAACAAAACAGGAAGTTTCTCTTAAAATGAAAGAAAAGATGGTTGAGAATGAACCACCAACTAAACAATTCAAAGTTTTCAAAAATTCAAAGTTTGAGGTTGGTGAATGTTCAAAAAGGTTTTACAAGAGAAAAGCAAATCTTGACAATCACAAGTGGGTTGTTAAGAAATCTGATGATAGTTCTAGCAATGATTCTGATTCAACAAAATCAGAGGAGCTATTTTCAGGCGATGAATCTGATTCCAAAAAGTCAGAGGAGCCACAAGTTGAGTTAAAGTTGGAAACATCAGTACCGCCAATGGATGATGTCAATTTTCCACCATTGAGGGCTGAAAATTTTAAACAAAAAGTTGGTAAAGTTGAGATTTCAAATCAATTTTTCTCAGAAAAGAAAGAATTTGATATTGAAAAAGCTTTTAACCCCACAGTTCAAAATATTTTTGGAAAAATGGTTGATGGGAAGGTCAAAGGGATAAAGGAATTTTATGAGAAGAAAATGAAGAAACCAGATAAAAATGGGTCATCCCAGGTTTGTGACTGGGATGGAACCTATTATGATGATTGAAAATCAGGACTTGCTGGAGCTTCCAGGTTGGTAAGTGTGGAGCAGGTATTGGCATCTTTCTTGAGAAATTCACTGTGGTGATATTTCGATTTACAAGTGGTTATTGGTTTGTTTCTTACAAGTGGTAAATCAGGGACATTAAATTGTACTTGATTTTCTACAAGTGGTATTTGTGGATTGAACTTAAAACTGTTAAATTTTTTCATGTGGTTGAAAGAACAAAGTGATGAATTGATCCCCTAACCTACAAGTGGTTTTATAAAATCAACAAAACTAATTTTCTGGAAAAAACCATTTGATTAAAACAAACTTAAGTGTTTTGAAATCATAATGGGAAAATGGTTTGTTGTAAGGGGGAGTTCTGATTGTTTATGCCAAGTGGATGGCGATTAGAAGCTTGAAAATCAGTTGTCAATTTACCTTGTATAGTTTGTTTTCAAATTTCTTTTAAATGATTTTGAATTTTAGGGGGAGTAAGAAATTTCAGAAAATCCAAAAACATTAGAAAATTTGAAAAAGTCAAAAACATGATAAAATTAAAAAATGAGTTTTGTTGTGAAAAAGAGGAAATGATAGTACATCAGTGGACATTCACGGCATGCTAAAGAATTGGAAAGTAAAATGTGATAAACGGTCTCACTGATGATGTGCCAATAGGTTTTTGCACATTTAGTAGATTGTGACGTGATATAAACCTAAATTTCAAACTTACTTATATCGTGGGGAACATCTCTTGGATATATGGGTAACCCCCGAAATCTTGTTTGAAAGGTCCCTTTTTCTGAGATACTAGGTCTTTATACTCAGTGATATCTGGGGTATTATCCCGGGACTTCTGATTTTGTGGAAGCAATGGCCTAGTCCCCGTATAATACTTTTCGCATGCTTGAAATATAGCAACCCCCTCATCATAAAAAAATGATGAAACATTGCAAAATGCTAATCATGTGCTGTTGAAGAAAAGATTCTCTAAAGGGAACACACCAAAAGTCGAAGCCATCATCTCTCTGATTTTGCGGAAGCAATAGCCTGAGCTCTCATGGCCCTCGCATTTAACCCTTTACAGATATCATCTAGGTATACTCACCTGTAAGACTGAATATTGGGATCTGGATACGGGAGTATATTCAAGTGGTGGGACATGCGAATAAGTTTAAGTCTCTAAAACATTAATCTCGTATCTCGAAACAATTGAAATTTGTGTGAAAATTTAAGTGGATCAGTATACTGACAATCTAAGTGAATCGTTTAGAACTGAAAATGTTTAAAGTTTAACGGTGTTGGTGATTTGTCTCATAAACTTATATGATCCTCTTACACAAACTCACAAAAATATTGGTTGTAAATATTTCTTTACTGTATTTCTTTATATTCAAAAATCCAAAAAGATTTTCAGTGTGTTTTAGTATAAATTTTTGAAAAATACAAAAAGATTTTCGACAACTGATATTGGAGAGATGTTTTTCAAAATTCCAGGTGCTAAAAATGATGACAAAAGGTTTGGGAGAATTTGTTTGAGATAAGAAAAGGATTTGAAAAGAAAAATGGTATTTCTATAAGTGCTTCATCAGAGATTGATATTGTTAAATTATTTTATAAAATTCTTGCAAATGATGTTGTATTTGTGTATACAAGTGGTAAGCAGAGAATAAATTTGTAAAATTTTAAATTTGTGAAATTTATTGTGAGGTAGAGAATGTGCAGGAATGAAATTTGAGAAGAGCAAGGTTTAGATCCTGAGCAGGATGTGAAACAAGTCACGATCTTGAATCTGTGAAAGCTAGACTACGATCCCAAGTACAACTTAAGGGGGGAGTCTGATAATGTAAGAGCCAGCCACAGATCTTGGGATAAAAGATTGTAGAGCCAAGTTCAGATCCTAAAGATCATGCAAGCTGATGATGATGCTGATGAACTTAAGGAATCAAGAGATCTGATCAAGAGAATTAGAAAGAGATTAAAGCCAGGTCGAGATTCTGGAGAGAAGAGAAGATGATTTGAGGATACTTTACAATGTTAGATACTTTGGAAAAGTTTGTGAAGACTGATAAAGACTGAAGATGTTGAAGACATGTATTGAAGACTCGTCGACATCCGAGGGGGAGTCTGTTAGTGCATACGTCTGTCTACTTCGTCTTGTATCGAGTCTTGTTTGTATTAGATAGATCAGGGCACGCAAAACTAGAAAAATAGGTTTGAAGGTAATTTCGCATGAAATTACATATTGTAATTTCTCTTGGTAATTTCGCACGAAATTAGGTTTCATCTGAAACTAATTTCGTTTGCGATGGTCATGCGAAATTAGCTTGCCTATATATAGGTGTCTTGCTATTTCGTTTGAAAGAGTTGTAACTTTCCGGTTTGAGAGCCGAAGTGTCTACTCGCTGTAAAACTTAGTCAAATAAATCAAAAGACAGTTTAAAGTGAATATCTAGCTGAATTGAACTTGATACGTTTGTTTCCGCCTCTCGTATCGAGCAAAAACTCTTTTGATCGACTCATTCGGGTCAGAAAACGATCCTACACTTAGAAATAGGCTTTGAGGTGTTTGGTGCGCAAAAATAAACTTTTTGATCAATAGGGACTAAAAGCGTCAAAAAGTGCATAAGTGTGCATTTTCGCGCATATCTTACGTTATGAATATATCCGGACATCCAAAAATTTATGTAATCATTAAAATATTTTATTTTAGTAATTGGCATGATAAAATTCAATTCGTCGTGTAATTTGGATCATTTTTCGCGTCCGTTCGTGTTTCGTCGTAATTAACCGAACAACACAACAGTACGGCCAAATGAACCGACATCCGAGATGTTTTTGAGCATGTTTCATGTTCCCTATACTTTAACTTCATTTTAGAGTATTGAATTGAGGTTAACGGGGCTTAAATGTGCCTAAAAAGCATCGAAAACCAAGATTTACACATTCAGGGCCTAAATTGACAAATTTGTCAAAGTCTTCTCTGGCGGGGTGCGTAAGAGTAGGCTCTGGCCTACGCAGGGCGCAAGAGCCCCCCAGATCTGCAAAAACCAGATTTCTGCAAACAGCAGCTGGTTTCTGGCTTTTGTGCATGGTTTTCTTCATACTATGGGCTTGTTTTGCACACCCATAGTATTATAATTCAGTGAGCACACATGGAGGGCCAAGATTGAAGCTCGTTTATCGAGAAACGATCCTAACGTTGGTCCGAAATCTATAAATACCCACCTTGAATTCACTTGTTTCTTCACACTTGATCTGAGTTTATGCTCTAAGTTGAAGCTTTTGCTTCATACCTGAGTATCTTAGATCAAGTTCTTCCTAGCTTGGACCTTCTGTAAGTATTCTTTCATGCTTTTATGCGTTTTTAAGCACGAAAGTCAAACAGTGTTTGACTTTCTGCTATCACCGGACAATGGTCAACATAAAGTTCGTTTGAACTTTGAAACGTGAGCGTAATCATGATGGTTATAGTCCCGTGTGACTATACCTACTAATTACCACATTGATTAGGTGTAGTGACGAGTCATAGTTTCAGTCAAAATGCGTATTTATGCGTATTTTGCAACCAAACTATTCTTGGGTATCAAAACTCTTTGTTTTGATATCAAACTTATTTTCAAACTTCGTTAAACATGTTTTAACATGTTTAACTCGTCACTTTTAGTTTAGTGCTTATATAGGGTCGTAAGATAAGCGGTCTAAACAACCGCCTAGACTTTCAAACCCGACCCGTTTGGTCGATCATTAGGATCCGACCAAGCATATATTGTGACCATAGTTGTATTGGAATAACCTTCCGAGGTTATACCTTATGGTCACTTCGTTTAGTTAGTTGTATGATAGGTAGTTTATATGCCGTAGGGAAAATGACCAAAATGCCCTTGCATGCATAATTGATATTTAAGCATATGTAACTTAAACTTTTGTCACTTAACTGATTAGGAAACATTATTAGACTTGTTAGGGCATATAATACTTGTCATAGGACTAGTTAGTCAATCCGAACACGTTTTACGCGAACGACGCGTTAAAGTAGAGTAAGCTACCTAAACGGGTCGTAATGGGTCGTAAGCACTTAGGTTAGGTTTTGATTTAGTATATAGGCTTTGTTAAACCATATCATATGAGTTCCAAGACTCATTTGGTTTACGAAACCTCATCCTATCCGATCTTCTGATTTATGTCCGGTTATTAATTTAGTTATCTATATTAGGTGCCGATTGATTTCCGTGATCCTTCTAGTTTTGCTTAGTTGTTATTCAAGATTTCTAGGCTATCTCAAGTGAGTACATAGTTCCCCTCTTTTACTGTTTTTAAACTATTTTTTGGGGTGATTCATATGTGCTAAATGATTTCGAGTCTTCTAAACAAATGCTATGGTTTATATTACTATTTGAAATGTTTGATCTATGTAAACTGTTTGAACCATTTGGAACTGTTTGATCTATGTGAATTATTTGAACTGTTTGAACCATTTGGGTTAGGAAAGTGATTAGGTAACGGGGCGGGTGTAATTTGATAAAAGCATCGTGGATACGCTGTCACACCCCGACCGCGTAAAACAACGAAACCGCGGCGGAAACGTCGGGGAGTGTTATGGCAGAATTATTGTTTCAAAACACATGATAATTAAAGTTAAGTTTTACAAGCTTAAATTATTACGTTGTCTTAGTTCAAACAAAACACATAACATAAAAGATGATAACTTTCTTGATTTTAGATTGCTAAGGCCCAAGTCGCCCTAAGTGAAGCTTGCTGACATCAAATATTCGCTCCTGAAACATATATGAAAGTAAATACGTCAGCATAAAAATGCCTGTGAGTAGCATAGGTGTAGTGTTGAAGATTCATGACTTTGAAGGTTAAAAGTAATGTTTAACGAAAAGTAGTCATGAACCTTGTAAAAATATCTTCCTTTATAAAATTATATGAAAATCAAATGATATAAAAGAATGATGTATGGTTAAGTAAATAACCAAATGAAAATAATATGTATAAAATATGTCAATGTCATGTATAACCAATGTCAAATGTCAAATGTCCAGTATAAACCATGTCTTGTATGGCGAATAAATAGTATTTACTCAAGCCAAATGCATAATGTTGTGTATAAACAAATGTCTTATGTAATCAAATGTCATGTACAAAACAAAGTCTTTGAATAAACCAAAGTTTAAAACAAAAGTTCTGTTTTGAAAACCATTGCTTTTATTGATATGAACATTTATGTGGTTTGTCTATCGCATACACTCAAGCCTTGAGACTGTCGAATAAACACTTATCAGGATCAAGGTTTATAAAAAAAAATGTATTCGGATTCTGTCATTCCCCTAACGAAATACCTAGAAAGCGGGAACGGGATTTGTCAAGTCCTATAGCGCTATTACATACTACCGAGCGGCGTGATCAATGTTAATGAATGTACTACTTTGTTAAACATACCAAACGTCTTTTCGAAGTAAGCATGTCATGAAAAACGTCTTTGTAAAACCATGTAATAGGCATACTAAGTCAATATGCCAATAAAATGTCTTTGAAACCAAATGTTAGGTATACTAAGTCAATATACCATAAAAATGTCTTTGAAATAATGTATTATATGTAATACGTAACAAAAATGTATAATGTCATGAAAACGAAAAGTAAAGTTATGCACATATGCTTCACCCCAAAACATGTGGAAAACGTAAAATAAGGGAACTATGTACTCACCTTTGGGTGCTTTTTTCTATGTTAACACAATCCCTCTAATTGTTTATTCATCCTAAATTAAATAAGAACGATTTAATAATCAAAACTCACAAAATACCTAAGTTTCTCCGATACTTAGAATTTTCACATAACTTTGAGATTTTCTCGAAAAATTATTATTTTTGATTATATTGGTGTGTATATATATATATATATATATATATATATATAAGTTCATATATATATTTTAAGAAGTTTGCGACTCGAACAATTTTATTGGTGACCCTCATCATGTTATAAGCAATATATCTACGATTTGCGCGTCGTAATATATATACTTCAAATGTAACATACTAATAATAGCGTAATACACATAATCTTGTCCAGTATTAAAATGTCATCATACACATATTATAAAACACATAACACATTGTAACATATAAAATTTACCCATAAACAACCCATTATAGTGTATGTTGAAAAACACGTATTTTAGCGATTCGGTTACGTTTTTGGGCGCAGGAAGTCACGTATGACTAACCAAACACCAAGTAAACTTAATATAAGTTAAAATACTTATTTTTATATAAAAATATCAGTTTACTTACTGATCTAAAATAGTTTTATAAAAATCCTCCGAAAAGCCGATTTTTAACCGTTTTACCGCATAGTTTTGCATCAAACGTTACCCTAACCATCCCAAATCGAAACGACTTGATATTTTAATATAACCCATGTTATTTACTGAATAAAATAGTGGTTATACTCATGATAGTTCAGGTCTCACATAAACCACATAAATCATGCAAATTTCACATATTTTACCGCTTTCTAAGCTATATGTACAACATGCAAAGCTATCAAACCTATGACAAAGTTTCATGCCATTATAATATACCAAATAATGTTATTTTTAGTGTTTATAATCTGATCTAAAACATTTTTGTCATACAATCATTTTTTTTTATCATTTCTTGAGTTTTAAATCAACATGTATTCTCATGTACAAGTGTCTAAAGCACACTATCATATCATCATCCTTTCATATGAATTTAGATGCATCAAACATGTGGTTTATTCATGTTTATTTACTGATTTAATTGAACATTTATCATATCATACTCAAATCATCAAACACTTGCATTTTAACTTGTCACACCCTGGCCTTGCGGAAGCGTGGGTTTATTTGGTGTGACTTCTTAATGCCATAGCTTAATCACAACAAAGCTATATGAAAATAAAACCATGCAGATCATCCATTGATTTAAGTTTGAAAAATAAAATACCACAACATTGTCTTAATGCGTTGACACATACAACGAAAATTACAACCTAATAATATGAAAACATTGTTTGAAAGACACAACCACAAACATAAGATAGACGTAGTTTAAGAACTGTGACTCGTCCAGGTAAAAGCCACAACCCCTAAACTTGGATGATCCCAAAACTTTAACGCAGGGTGAAAACGTAGCATACCGTGCCAGATCCTTAGTTCCCTGAAATACATGTAAGTTGAAAAATCAACATAAAGTTGAGCGAGTTCATGTGAAAGTGAGTATGTAAAACCTTTAAAGTACGTCCCAATGTAAAAAGGTTTAAGTACGTTCCGATGTAAAAATGTCCCTGGTATGTAGCAATAAGGAAAAAGAGATCACCATTGGGTTGCAAAGCCAATGATATGTGTGAAGTGATGCAGGAAGACTCAACCCTAGCGGATTTGTGCGTTGGGCACTTAGTCACCACCTGGTCCATTAAGCGGGCTCAGGAGTGGGGCTCGCTACACCCAAATAGATCTATCACTAATGTCCCTCGGTCCTACACGAGGATTGATGGCCTCAAGTTGCGCCTACTCACTCACATGATCTGTACGTCCTAACCCTCCTTAAGCTAACCATACCATGTAAAAAGTATTCGTAATCATAGTAACATGTATTTCACCCCCGCAGTTTAGAAAACTGAAAACAGTTAAGAGAAAAGGGGGACATGAACTCACAGAAGTGCGTCTCGAAGTAGTCTGTCCAAAAATACCCTGCTGCGTGACGACCTACACGTACTAACTTCTATTAGACGGACGGCCGTGCCTTAGCTTAAGGTTTAATATCTTTGGGAAATAGTTAGGCAACTATTTCGTAATTACACTTCATAATTATTTGGTAAATATATTCCTTCCCAAGGATGGGGGATTTAATACATGTGCGTTCGTATAACTTCGAAATATATTATTAAGTCTCACTTAATAAAATAAATTTTATTTCAGTTGTCTAAAATACTTTACTTCCAAAATATAAATATTTTTCCCAAAAATATTATATTTTATTCCATATAATTTTCCAAAATAATATCCTTGTCAAAATACACACTTATGAGTATTTTTTGAAATACGTCAGTTACGTTGTAAAATTCGGGAGGTATAAATAATACCGGTGTAACTTAAATATTTATTGCGAAGGCGTTCGTATTATTTTGGAGCCGTTAATATTTAGTAATATTATTTTTACCCAAAAAATAATATTTATGTAGTTCACAAAATAATCATAAAAATCTCACAAGCGTTGTCATGAAAAAAAATATATACTAAATATATATTTTAGCAAGTTTTATTTTGTGAAAATGCCACCTCCGACACTTGGAAGTTTCGTAATAAAAATTGTGGAGAAAGTTATTCGGGAAAACAAGTTAAAAAAAATACATAACACTTGTGATAAAAATATTTACAAGTGTTAGATTTTTGGAAAAATTTCGCCAGGGTTTTGTTGGTGCACTATATGTCTGTTGATTACGTCATAATCAAGTCTTGAGTCTAGATAGGGTGAATGTACACACAACAGGGTTTTAATTAGGGTTTAGACATGTTTAATGTGAAGATTTCGCTTGAAATCTGTTCAAGCGAAATCAACATAACTTGATTTCGCTTCAAGCCAGTGATTTCGCTTCAGGAGATTTCGCTTCAGGCCAGTTCAAGCGAAATCTACTTGTCTATATATAGGGTTGTTGTCATTTCACTTGGTACGCGACTTCTGAAAGTGTAACGAAGTGCTGCCGGATTTCTGTCAGGTTGTAAACATTGTTATTATCAATACAAGCAACAGATTAAAGAGTATAAGCTGTATTCGTGTCCGGTTTACTGATTCCGCCTTTAAACTGGATGTAAAACTCTTCGGAACGACTCAGTCGGGTCAAACAACGATCCAACAAGTGGTATCAGAGCTCAGGACGAGGAGTTCATACTACTACAGCTTGATTCTACCGATTTCTCTCATTTCTACTCATTCTTTTTCGTATTTTTCAGATCTGAACTAGTTCCAACGGTCGAAATGGACTGATTTTCGAGTATAACGTGTAAAACGTAGTTTTAACAAAGCCTACAAAGTTTCGGACTTAAATACAGATTAAAACTCATTAAAATTGACCTAAAACATGATTTCGCTTGAAAGTGTTCGAAGGTTATACTTGATTTCGCTTCAGATCTGATTTTTTGGACAATTTCGCTTGAAGCTAGTTGAAGCGAAATAGAGGTTTTCACTTGATTTCGCTTGTAATCAGTTGAAGCGAAATACATCAGCTGGATTTCGCTTGAAGCTGAAGCGAAATAGATTACTATTGATTTCGCTTGAATCAGATTTGGACTTGGTTTTCGCTTGAGATCATCTGAAGCGAAATAGTTGATTTCGCTTGGTTTAGTGTTGTTATTTGATTTCGCTTGAAGCTGTATATACTTCAAGAATTTCGCTTGAAGTTGCTGAATTTTCAAAATTTAAAATTTTCTAAGTGTTTGACTGATTTGTCAGGTACGTTCACGATGGATGATAATTTCATAAACCCGTTTAGCGACATGTACGCGTTCACTTCCGAATCGTCAGATAGAAGATCTGAGATGAAAGAATATTCAAAAGAGATTTCGGAGAATTTGAAGTTTGAGAACATGTACGGAAGTCAACAGAAGCCACCAAAGCTAATGAAAGTTGAAGATTATAATTGGTGGAAAAACAGATTTGAGAGTTGGGTAAAAGCTTTTGCTCCTGAAAGCTGGTTAAAACTGACAAATGGATACATTGAACCAGTAAAAGAGGGAGGAGAGTTAATAGAAGCAAAAGATTTCACAGACATAGACACAAAAAATTTTGTAGCTGAATATAAAATGATCACATTAATCAAACAGTCAGTGAGAGAAGATATTATCTCGTTACTTGAACAAGAGAAAACCTCAAAGAGTTTGTGGGAAGCATTAGGGAGAAAGTGTGTAGGAAGTAATGAAATTGTCAAAAACAAAAAGAAATTGTTGCGTAAAGAGTTTGATTTATTCAGTTGTATGAAAAATGAATCTGTTTGTAGAATGATCGAAAGATTTGGGCATCTGAAAATGGAGTTAGCCAGACATGAAATTTTACCTTCTGAAGAGGAGCTGGTGGATAAATTGTTTGATTCATTGCCAGATGATCAAGAGTGGAAATACTTCGCTCTAATGTTGAAAAATACAATCAAGCCTGAAGATTTGAAAATGGATTTGCTGATTGAAAGATTTGAAAGTCATGAATTGGAGATAAAGAGATCTAAAGTTAACAATCCAGCTTATCAGCAGAATGTAGAGCTTTACTACAGAGTACCACAGGCTGGGTCTCCAAAAACAGCATTTTCTGCAGAAAGTTCAAGTTCAGTGAAAAATGAAAGTCTTCACAGTGGTTTTCACAGTGGATCTTCTTCAACAACTTCTGATCAATCTGCTTCCAAGAATTTGTTTCAGTGTAATATTGCAGTGGATTTGAAGAATGGGCAGAATTTCAGTGAAGAGTCGGCAAAACAACAGATGGTTTTTTTGGCATCTGTTCTTGAATCATATGAAAGCCTCGTTGCAGGGAAGATTGGTAATACCAATTTGACGAAAGAAGATTATGACCAATTAGACCCCGAGGAGATGGAACTCATGGATATAAGATGGTGCATGGCCAGTGCGGTTCGTTGAGCACAGAGGTTCATGGAGATCACGGGGAGAAAGTCAATTGGTGGACCGTCTACCAAATTGGGATTTGATAAATCCAAGGTGACATGTTTCAAATGCAAACAAAGAGGTCACTTTAAGCGCGAGTGTAGAAATGCGTATGCTCCTGATGATTCTGAAAATCCATTCAATGAAGATTACTACAGAAAGGCGATTTATCATCAGAACAAGTCTGAGCCACCAAGATTAAAGCAACCAGAAGAAAAATCAAGGGCTCTTGCAGTTATATACGAAGATGAAGGGTATGACTGGAGTCAAGAAATTCTACCTGAAGAAGATGCAGTTGGATATGCATTTGTGGCTGATGCTGATCCTGATAGATATTGGAAAACAGATTATGCAAGATGGGAAATTGGAAAATTAAATGAACCATTCAAAGAAGCCCAGAGAGCAAAAAGATGGAATGAAGAGTTGGAATGTTACATGGATCCACGGGGTAATCCAGTTGTTGACCCATCAAAAGTGGATTTTGAAGCTGTAATAAATTTGGTTCCAAGGCAGGCTACTTTCAACACACGTAGGTTATCTGATAATGCATATCTGCCTGATTTGGAGAAGAAGATTAGAGAAGTTTTTGAAGAAAGTTTACCAAAGGTGGTAGAGATGAAGAAGAGAAAAGAAGAAGAATTGAAGAAGATGATTGATGAAGTAAAGTCTGTTGTGAAGATTGCTGCTGAAGAGGAAAAGAAAGCTGAAGAAGAACAGAAGAATGAAGAAGCTCAAAAAGAAGAAAAGAAGGAAGATCAGAAATTTGAATCAGAAGAACCGGTGCTGAAAGAAACTGAGGTTAGAAAATCTTCTGATCTATCAAATGTTGAATTGGTTGATGAAAAAGAAAATAAGTACAGGAATTGCATAGAAATGTGCAAAGCTTGTACTGAAAAAGATGACATCATAAAAACAAAAGAAAATGATTTAAACAAACTTGAAAATGGTTTCACGATAAAATGTAAAGAAATGATTGAAAAAGAAGAAATTTTGAAACTAAAAGTTGAAAATTTGACACAGAAATGTCAAGGTCTTGAAAAGGATAATGATATTTATCGACAACTGTGTTCTACAAAATGTGTCGATTGTGTTGAAAAAGAATCGAAATTTCAAGATTTACAAAAACAGTATGATTCTTTAAAGTGGTCGAGTCAGAGAGTACAAGAAGCTTATGATACTTTGAAGAGCCAAGTCAAAAGTTTTGATCAAAGACTGTCTGAAACTTTAACAACTAAAGAAATGTATGAAAGAAGGTTTAAAGAAAAGCAAATTGAATTGAACAAATATGTTGATGAAATTGCTAATCTTAAGCAAGTCTTGGCTGAAAAAGAAAAGGTTGTTACAAAACTTCAAAGTTATCATAACTCTTCGTACATTCTTGAACGCATTTTCAACATCACACCAGATGACAAAGATACTGAAAATTGCAAAAAGGGTATTGGTTCAGAATTTCATCAGGTACCACCACCATTGAGAAACAATTATACTTTTTATGATGAGGAAAAGGTGGCAAAGGGTTTGAACATAGCTGACCAGTTACCTGAAAGTATCGATGTGACTTACTCCAAATCTGATGATGCTAATGATTCAGAGGTGGTAAGTAAGGTTGTTGAAAGCGTTTTGAAAGATGAGTCTACAAAAGGTAAGTCTGAATCACAGGATGAAGATGAAGGAAATCTTCATGATGGTTATTTGAAAAACACAAAATCCGAGAAAAGTTTGAATGATGATTCAAAAGGATTGGTTTATACCATGATTGGATCGGACAAATTATTCTTAGATGTTGTATTCCCGATTCAGAATGTGATTTCAGAAAAGGTTGATAAAGTTTTCAAAATGGTTGAGATTGAAAAGTCTGAGATTTCAAAGTTTGTTGGTAAGAGTCATAGAGGTTCGTATAACAAACCTGGTTACAAGAAGAAAAACATGAAGGCTGGGTTGGGTTATAAGAAGAAACAAAGTTGGAAAAGAAATGAAACTCTGCATTTTAAAACAAAAATGAGTTTTGTTGAAGGAGGCAGTTTAGAAGAAGAAAAAGAACTCAAAATGAGACAGTCTAATAATGAGTTTGATGCTATGAAAAAGAAACAACAGCAGGCCAAGGATGTTTCAAAGAAAATGTGTTTTAACTGTGATCAAATTGGACATGTTGCACGAAAGTGTCCAAATCCAAAGCCCGTTGATGTTGAAAAACAAAAATCTGAGGATGTGAAATCTAGGTCAACCAGATTTGATTCGAAACAAACTTGGAGGTACAATACAAACAAGTTTGCTTCAAATCAAACTTGGAAACCAAAACAAACTAGGTCTGATTCAAGACAGATCTGGAATTCTCACACACCCAGATTGAGAACTACACAGAGTTGGAGAACATCTGTTGACATGACAAAACCTCAAGAGTTTTGGAAACTTAAAAATGTTGTTCAAGATCAAAAGGTTCAAAAAGAGACAAATTTTTACAAAAGAGGTACTCCGGAAGGTAAAATGTGGAGTGTTAAGAAACAAGTGACGTTGGTAAAAGATGAGAAAGTTGAAGTCAAAGTTGAACAAGTTTTAAGTGACAAAGAGTTTCCAAAATTGAATGAACATTCTTGTATTGAAATGCCTAAGGTCCAACAGACCTGGGTGAAATTGTTCAAATGATTGATAAAGTTTGAATGTGCAGGTGCTCAATGAAGCTGAAGACTGTGAGAATGGCAGTTGGAGCAACCTGACACAGGAAGAGGTTGCAGGACCCTGGTTTGGCTGAACAGGGAGTTTAGTTTGATTGTTTTATGTATATAAATAAACAATATTTTCAAAACCCTAAAAATTTGAAAAATTAAAAACCAAAAATATGTTTTTAGTTTGTTAAAATTTGAAAAACCAAAAATATGTTTGTTTTTAATTTTGTTTGATTGTATGTGGATTGAATACGCCGAAACCCTCACGGCTGAACAAACATGATTATTTTCATCAGATTGAAAAACGGTTTTCAAACTGTTAAGATCAATGGGTTGTAAATCATGGGGGTACATTATATTTTCTGCAAATCAGAGCATGAGAAGCAGAAAATGGATGGCGAGACAAAGCTATCAGTGTTGGTTGTCAAATTTTTCTTTTAATGGTTTTGCATTTTAGGGGGAGAAAAATTGTCATTAGAAAATACAAAAACATTGGAAATTTGAAAAAGTCAAAAACATGATAAAATTTAAAAAATTGAGTTTTGCGTAAAAAGAGGAAATGATAGTACATCAGTAGACAGTTACAGTACGCTAAAGAAATGGAAAGTATAAAAGAGTTAAACAATCTTACTGATGATGTGTCGATAGGTTTTTACACATTTAGTAGATTTATTCGGGATATAAACCTAAAATTCAAACTGGTGAATTCGTGGGGAACACTACTTGGATATATAGGTAACCCCTGAAATCTCGTTTGAAAGGTCTCGTAATCTGATATACTAGGTCTTTATATTCTATGATGTCTGGGGTATTATTCCGGGACTTCTGCTGAACGGTAGTTCTGACCTAGTCCCTGGCTAATACTTGCTTAAATGCTTGAAACACAGCATTACACCCTCAGCATGCTGAAACAATAAAATTGATATATGCTGCTGTTGTAAGCAAAAAGATCCTCTAAAGGGGACACACCGAAAAGTCGAAGCTGATATCTCTCTGCGTATACGGAAGTATCGATCTGAGATCCCTCGGCCCTCGCACACCTAAATTATATACAGATATCATTGTAGTATTCTCACCTGTAAGACTGATTATTTGGATTCTGGATACGGGAGTATATTCAAGAGGTGGGACACATGAATGATCTATGTTCTTAATTCATCTAAATCGTATCCTGAGTAAATTGAAATTTGTGTGAGAATTTAAGATGGATCAGTATATCGACAATCGAAGTAAATTGTTTAAGTCTGAGTATGAAATGTAGCTTAACGGTACTTGTGACTTGTCAAAAACTGATATGATCTTCTGACGCATACTCAAACAAAAATATTGTTTGTAAATATGTTTGTACATATTTCTTTACTGCTTTATATTTTCAGAAAATACAAAAGATTTTGATTTCTGCTTTATTTTCGACAACTGATGTCTGAGTGCTGAGTTTCAAAATCTAAGTATGCTGATTGTGTTTCTGAAAATAAAACAAGTTCATTAATTTGATACTTGAATTAAAATCAAAAATATCAAAAACAGTTTGTGATATCTCCAAGGTCATTAATTTGGACTTGGATGATAAACTGTGAGGGAGATGGATTCTTTAACACTGCCATATCAGTATAGTATGTTGATAGGGGGAGTAGATTAGAGAATTTGATTGGAATTGCCAGGTTACGATTCCTGGATAGTCTAAAATGTTGTTACTTATAGTTGGATGAGTGATTGCAGGTTTCAGGAATTCCCAAGGAAGCTAAATGATAAAGCTTGAATCAGATATCTCAGATTCTAGCATATCGAGAGGGGGAGTCTGTGAAAAGGGGAGTCTGAGTTGAAGATAAAGATTGAGGAAAGTGTTTACAAGGTTTGAAGGATGATGAAGACAAAGACTTGAAGCCAAAGACTTCATCAACATCCAAGGGGGAGTCTGTTGGTGCACTATATGTCTGTTGATTACGTCATAATCAAGTCTTGAGTCTAGATAGGGTGAATGTACACACAACAGGGTTTTAATTAGGGTTTAGACATGTTTAATGTGAAGATTTCACTTGAAATCTGTTCAAGCGAAATCAACATAACTTGATTTCGCTTCAAGCCAGTGATTTCGCTTCAGGAGATTTCGCTTCAGGCCAGTTCAAGCGAAATCTACTTGTCTATATATAGGGTTGTTGTCATTTCACTTGGTACGCGACTTCTGAAAGTGTAACGAAGTGCTGCCGGTTTTCTGTCAGGTTGTAAACATTGTTATTATCAATACAAGCAACAGATTAAAGAGTATAAGCTGTATTCGTGTCCGGTTTACTGATTCCGCCTTTAAACTGGATGTAAAACTCTTCGGAACGACTCAGTCGGGTCAAACAACGATCCAACAGGTTTCGTCTGTAACTGGAGGTGGCCACGTTTACAAGCGTATCGTTTTCTTTTAAAATTTCAAATCACAATGTTCCCAACATCAATCAACAAAGTTTCATCATCAAAATAGTCAAAATAAATATAAATCGCAAAACACATGAACTTGTGGTTTGTGCAAAATATATAGTAACTTTCCCCATATTTTTAGTAGATCTTTTATAAATAAACTTGGTTTCTTTGAGAACCTTGTTTTTAAAGAAGATACATTTTTACAACTTTTGTCAAAAATTACAAAAATAATTCTTGTTTAAAACTTTTGGTTACACAAGTGTCTACACACTTGTGTGTTCACAAAAATCACTTTTGTTTAGGAAAGATCCGGCTTTAAAAATATGATTTCTTTTGACACTTGGTCCTTTGAAAATACCCCTTGTAGATCCTTAGATCTACTAGTTTAGAACTCCATTTTATAAGAAAAATTGTTTTTACGCAAGTTCATGGTTATAAGTAGTAGTGTTCTTCATCTAACCACTTTTCACACTTTAACATACACTAGGTCATGTTCCATGAACATGACTTAGCCGGGTTAGATGACGATCCGAACTAACACTAGCATAAAACAACACTAAATAATCATAACAAAACTAGTTTTATAAGTTTTCCACCAATATTTACTTATTAACCACCAAGTTCATCACCTTTAGTAGACTTTTAATTTTGTTCATACATGTTCATAAATTTCAACCGTCAAAATTCTTATTAACCACTTTAGAATAGATCAAGAAGGCGTTTAGAGTCACTTACTACTAGCTCGAGGCTAGGGAAGAAACTAGACGAAAAATAGGCGGTTAATAGCGTTGTGGGGAGGTCCTTGGCATTCCGCAAGCACCGGGCTTCCTTGTGTGAGATCCTTCACACTAGTATGGGTGTAGAATTGCAAGATAAAAATTGAATGGTGGGTGGATGTGGCTATGATTCTCGGCCGTAGGTAATGAGAGAAAGAAAGAAGTTTTTTTTTTTTTTTTTTTGTTAAGTGTGGTGTGAATGAGATGGATGGTCTTGTGAGTCTACTTATAAACCATTTATCATGATTGACCATTGGTTCATATGTCATTAAGATATTAAACATCACAAAATAAAATAATCAAAACTTTAGTGGGGTGTCCCCACATAGGAACCGAACTCGTTGGGGATTTACATGGTTGGATTTCCAACTAGTTAGGTTAAGCACTAAATAGTTTAGTTAAGAAATTCAAATATGGTATTATGTGTGTAGGAATTATAGCGGGTGTTAGGGTATTCGGGGACCCTAACTGGCTCAGAAAAAGAAAAACAATGTTGTTGTCAATATTTTTGTGTCCCGGGTTAAGTCCGGTTATACGGTTGGATATTACTCCGTTAAAGTGTTAAATAGGTGTATAAAGTGTCGTTATTATTATTTTTAGTGACACAGTTTATTCCCGACACTTTGGAAAGTGCCTAGTAATATTTTTCTCATGTTTTGGCACTTTACTAGTTAGCTAAATGCTATTTTTTTTTATTTAAAGTGCAGAATTTTGTACTCAAAGTACGTTCTAGGCACATCCGGTCACTATAATTATCATCTAGTGACGCAGTTCTACAATCCTCACCTCCCTACACTCCCTACTAGTGTAGTAATCTATTCCCGGCTCATCATGGCCTTAGAGACAGTAACTGTCTGATGCTGGCTATGTCAGCATGTTTACTGGGTATCCCGTATAGTGTGCTCACTATGCTTTTTGTGCATCAAGGTTGTCACTGAAGTCTTGTGTAAATAATAGAGTGACAGTATAAAATGTGATGCATGAGTATGTATGTATCAGAAATCAGTAAGCAGTTTAATCACAGTTGTAAGCAAGCACAGTAATTAAGCAGTAATTAAATATTAATTAATTCGTACGAATACCTGGTTTGGTGAGGGTTGTCACATTTTCCCCCCGTTAAAGAAATTTCGTCCCGAAATTTAAGTTCTGCTTCTATTCGCAGGGTTCTTAGGAAATAAATGGGGGTATTTCTCTTTCATCTGATCCTCACGTTCCCACGTGAATTCAGGTCCATGCCTAGCATTCCAACGAACTTTGATGAGTTTGACACTGCTCCTGCGAGTTTTATTAACTTTCCAATCCGTAACCTCGACGGGTTCTTCGGTGAAGTGGATCGTGTCGTCGATATGAACTTCGTCAACAGAAATGATCACTGTTTCTTGTGTTGGACCTTTTCTCAAATTGGATACATGGAATGTATCGTGAACACCATTGAGTTCAGCAGGTAGGTCCAACTTGTAGGCTAAAAGCCCAATCCTTTGCGGGATTCTGAAAGGGCCAATGTAACGCGGATTCAACTTCCCACGCTTTCCGAACCGTGCCACACCCTTCCAGGGTGAAACTTTCAATAACACCATATCCCCAACTTGGAATTCCAAAGGTTTTCTCTTTGGATCTGCATAGGCTTTCTGTCTGTCGCGAGCCGCTTCGATGCGTTTTCGAATCTGTGCAATCTTGTCTGTCGTCTCTTGGACGATTTCGGGACCAACAAGCTGCCTATCACCTGCATCAGCCCAGCATAGTGGTGATCGACACTTGCGTCCGTAAAGAGCTTCAAATGGCGCGGCTCCAATGCTGGTGTGGTAGCTGTTGTTGTACGAGAATTCGGCCAATGGTAAATGTTTATCCCAGCTACCACCAAGATCCATTACACATGCTCTCAGCATATCCTCCAATGTCTGAATAGTTCTTTCACTTTGGCCATCCGTTTGCGGATGAAACGCAGTGCTCAGATTCAATTGCGAGCCAAAAGCTTCTTGGAAGGATTGCCAAATCCTTGATACAAATCTCCCATCTCTATCAGAGATGATCGAGAGAGGCACTCCATGACGTGCAACAATTTCTCGCATGTATATTTCCGCAAGTTTAGTCGTATTGTCTTTCTCTTTGATTGGTAGGAATTGTGCTGACTTGGTCAGGCGGTCAACTATTACCCAAATTGTGTCATGACCTCTAGGCGTCCTTGGCAACTTCGTTATAAAATCCATTGAAATCTGTTCCCATTTCCACTTGGGAATTTCAGGTTGTTGCAGAAGTCCCGAAGGCTTCTGGTATTCAGCTTTCACCTTGGCACACGTCAAACATTTGCTAACATAAACAGCAACATCGCCCTTCATCCTGGGCCACCAATAATAATCCTTAAGATCCTGGTACATCTTATCCGCACCGGGATGAATAGAGTACCGTGATTTGTGTGCCTCATCAAAAATAACTTTTCTCAAACCACCAAACAGAGGAACCCAAATCCTTTTCATAAAACATAACGTTCCTTCCTCGTTTGGCGCTAGATGCTTCTCCATCCCACGGAAATGTTCTTCTTCAAGGTTTCATTCCTTAAGAGCTTCTTTTGCGCGGCACGAATGCGCAGAGAAAGATCTGTTTGGATAATCATTTCTAAAGCCCTAACCCTTATGGGCTTGATCCTTTCTTTACGACTTAGGGCATCGGCGACCACATTCGCCTTCCCTGGATGGTACTTTATCTCGGAGTCGTAATCGTTCAACAATTCGACCCAACGTCTTTGTCTCATATTCAGCTCTTTCTGGTCAAATATGTGTTGTAGGCTCTTATGATCTGTGAAGATTGTACACTTCGTACCGTATAGGTAATGTCTCCAGATCTTTAATGCAAATATCACTGCGCCTAGTTCCGAATCATGCGTGGTATAGTTCTTTTCATGTACCTTCAATTGGCGTGATGCGTAAGCTATAACTTTCTGGCGTTGCATCAACACGCAACCCAATCCTTGACGTGAGGCGTCACAGTATACCACGAAATCATCTGTACCCTCTGGTAGTGCTAAGATCGGCGCATTGCAAAGCTTATCCTTTAATAGCTGAAATGCTTCTTCCTGTTTGATTCCCCAATCAAACTTCTTATCTTTCCATGTGAGCGCGGTAAGGGGTTGAGCGATTTTAGAAAAATCCTCAATGAATCTTCGATAATAGCCAGCCAAACCTAAGAACTGGCGAATCTCGGTTGGCGTCTTTGGAGTCTCCCAGCTCTTTATCGCCTCGATCCTTGTGGGATCAACATGGATTCCATTTCCATTAACCACATGTCCAAGGAATTGGACTTCACGTAGCCAAAACTCGCACTTAGAGAATTTGGCATATAATTGTTCCTTTTTCAGCAACTCCAAAATAGCTCTTAAATGTTGTTCGCGTTCAGCCTTTGTCTTTGAATAAATCAAAATATCGTCGATGAATACAATCACGAACTTATCGAGATACGGCTTGCAGACTCGGTTCATTAGGTCCATAAAAACAGCAGGCGCGTTTGTTAACCCAAACGGCATAACTAGGAACTCGTAGTGCCCATAATGAGTTCTGAAGGCTGTCTTCGGGATACTCTCCTCTTGTATCCTTAGCTGATGGTATCCAGATCGAAGATCGATCTTTGAATAAAAGCTTGAACCTTGGAGTTGATCGAATAAATCATCGATTCTTGGCAGAGGGTATCTATTCTTGATCGTCAGCTTATTCAACTCCCGGTAGTCATTACACATACGAAAACTACCGTCTTTCTTTTTGACAAATAAAACTGGAGCTCCCCAAGGTGAGAAGCTTGGTCGGATGAATCCTTTGTCAAGTAACTCCTGGAGTTGTGTCGACAACTCCTGCATCTCTGATGGTGCAAGTCTATAAGGTGCCCTAGCTACAGGCGCGGCGCTTGGAACTAAGTCAATGTGAAATCCCACTTGCCTTTGGGGTGGCAATCCTGGCAAGTCCTCTGGAAAGACTTCAGGATATTCCCTCACGATAGGGATGTCTTCGATTTTCGGCTCGGCAGCTTTCTTATCCATGATGTGTGCCAGGAAGGCAGCACATCCCTTTTGTAAACACTTACGAGCTTTCAGGCAACTGATAATTCTTAAAGGCGTATCCCGCTTCTCCCCATGAACCACAATTGTTTCTCCATCTTCGGTTGGGGTACGAATGACCTTTTCGTGACAAACAATCTCAGCCTTATTGCTTGATAACCAATCCATTCCTTCTACCACGTCGAAGCTCCCCAGCTGGACTGGTAGTAGATCCAAAGCAAGCTCACGCTCTCCCAATTCGATTACACAACCTCTGATCACTTCATTAGCTTCTACTAACTTTCCATTCACCAATTCGATTGAGTACGGGATATCTAGTTTACTATCGGCTAAACCAAGCATATTCTTAAACTCTAACGATACGAAGCTATAATCGGCACCAGTATCAAATAAAACGGATGCAAAGCGTTGGTCTATAGGGAACGTACCAGTAACAACATTGGGATCCCGGCGCGCTTCCCTCGCTCTGATATTGAAAACCCTTCCCCGTGCTTGGTTCAATTCTGGGCAGTTCCTCTTATAGTGCCCAATGTCACCACAGTTAAAACAACCCGGTCTCTGCCCGTTTCCACCTCCATTCCCAGCTTGATTGTTGTTGTTTCGGTTCGCATTACCAGCTTGATTCACATTGTTGCCTCGATTCCCATTTCCTCCATTGTTTCCCTATGGGCGATTTCCATATCCACCCCGGTTATTGTTTCTATTCCCAAATCCTCCTTGGCCTCCCCGGCCAGCCATAGCCCAACAAGAATCCTTCGAGTGACCAGTCTTTCCACAAGCATCACATACTTTTAAACCACACCGGACTGAGTGGTGACGCTGGTAGGTGTTCCACTTGGGATGTGTACCCATATATCCCTTTCCTTTCCTTCCAGTACCAGTTGTAGCTTGGACTGGTGCGCTAGGTTCTCCTTTCCTGCCGTCACCGCTTGTGCCTTGTTTGAAGTTCGAGAATTTTCTTTTGTTACCCCCGGACGACTCGACGTGAGTCTCCTTCTTCTTTGGCTCAACATCAGAAAACTTGTTTAGGCGGATAGCCTCCTCAGTAAGAGCCACGCTCAGATCAATTGCTTCAGTGATAGTTGCCGGCTTTGAAGAGGTCACCATACTTATGATTTGAGGAGCTAAACCCCAAATGAAGCGCTCGATTCGCTTGAATTCTGGGGTCACCATATAAGGTACCACATGAGATAAGTCGTGAAACCTCTGAACATATTCCGCAATTTCCGGACCTTCCATCTTCAGATGCCAAAACCCAGTATCCAACTTTTGAATTTCAGCGCGTGAACAATACTTTCTTCTCATGAGCTCTTTCAGCTCGTTCCATGTCATTGCGTAAGCTGCGGCTTCACCAAGAGTCTGAACTTGTAAGTTCCACCAGGACAGGGCTCCGTCCAAGAATAGCCCAGAAATGTAGGTAACTTGCTGGTCTGGAGCGCACTTGCTCATTCGGAGAACAGAGTCTGTTTTCTCGGCCCATCTTACAAAAGCAACAGCACCTACAGTGCCGTCGAAGTTTACGGGCTTTCAGTCTAGGAACTGCTTGTAAGTGCACCCATGTGGTGGATTGTTATTGCCATTATTGTTAGAATTACTTCCGCTAGTTCCTCATTGTGAGGCTGCATACTGTGCAATGGCGGCAGCGATGATTTGTTGAAGTCCTGCCTCGTTGGCAGGCATGCGCGGATCGCGTTTGGTGGCATCTTCTAAAAGATGGTTCATGTTGGTCAGGTGATAGTAAGTAAAGTGTACGTATGTAATATCAACACATAACATCTCATGTTATAAATAAATCACCCATATCGATAGCCTCTGTAATTGGTTGAGGGCTTCGAGGTAGTAACCATGCCCCTGATCTGGGGTGCAAGTCCCCAAATGAATCGTTCAATCCTTTTGAACTCCGGTTTGACTAAGTAGGGGACGACCATAGACAAGTCGTGCGATCGCTAGACATATTCAGGAATCTTTGGTTCGTCCATTTTCAAATTCCAGAACTCCACCTCAAGCTTCTGGATTCCGGCCCTAGAACAGTATTTCTTCTCCATCATTTCTTTGGGCTCGTTCCAGCTCAGTGCATAAGCAGCATCTGTGCCAAGGGTCTGAACCTGAAGGTTCCATCATGAGAGTGTGTCATCTAGAAATAACCCCGAGGTATAGGTAACACTCTGTTGGGGCGAACCGTTACCCATTCTTAGAATGGAGTCAATCTTTTCGGACCAACGAACAAATGCCACGGCGCCTCCTGTTTCGTCAAAGTTCAAAGGCTTCCAGTTCAGGAACTGCTTATTGGTGCAGCCAGTTGGAGGGTTATTTCTAGTAGTGCCATTGCTGTGCTTAGAGCGGAGGGCTTCATGTCGTGCAATTGTCTGTGAGATGCGTTCTTGCAGCTTGGCTTCTGTCCTTGGCAACGTACTGGTGTCCGTGCCACGTCTGGGTGACATTCCCTTCTGTCGAAGTGGTATGAAGCGGGCTAGACAACATTTCAATTGTCTATGAGATACATAGCACCATAAGCCATCATGTAATCACCCAATTTTACACGTAAATATACTCAATGTATGAGTGGGGAAATAATTTCTGAGCCTTCACATAGGCTTGCCAATTTGGCATGTTGCTTGTAATAGAATGAACTCGAGGCTACATCGCCTTGGTCATTCGTGTTTAAGTTATTTCCTGCTACATTGGTTTTCATTAGCTTGACCCGCAGAGTCCACCAGGATTTATGTGCACTACAAGTCGTTATTACGTGGGCCCCCGTAATAATAAATTGTCTTGCACAGTTACCCCAATTTTCTCTCGTCCAAGCAGATGATCAATCAAGGAGCAACAGCAGGTGCATCGGCATGAACAGGGTCATGCTCCAATGCGGGGTCAGGAGCAACGCCTGGCTCAGGGGCCACAGTCGGCTCCGGATCAACAAACTCCATCTCAAAATCTGCTGGATCAACAAACATAGGGTCGACAGGGGCTACAGGATCCTCCAAGGGCTGGTCTAAGTGTATGAACTCAATGTCATGGTCTGGATCAAAACCAGGTGGAAAAACAGAATCGTCCTCAATATCGCGATCAAACTCAAAGCTGTGTGCGGGAACTGGTGCAGCTGATGACGCCATATCAGGGTCGGCGTCGTGTGAGTGGTGCTGCACTCCCTGTATATGCAAAGATGCGGACGCCACAGGCTCAAATGAGTCTGGGACAGGTGAATGGGCATGATCCTCTTCTTGCAGGAGTGTCAGCAAGCAGTAGGCTATCACCAACAGCAATAGGGCCTCGCCCTCAAATGGGTCCTCCTCTAATAGATCGTTATCATCGTCAGAGACAACGTCGGGGGGCATATCAACAACGGGATAAGGGGCACAGGAGCAAGGATCACCGCGAGTGGCAAATTCCCAACAAGATGGCCATTAGCAGGCTCTGCTACGACATCAGGCAGCGCAAAGGGCTGAAATTTGTCATCGTCTGTGCCGGTAGTATCGGAAATGTAAGCCTCGTGCTCCGACGAAACTATGTCGCCTGATACTATGGTCGTGGGATCTGTAGTGTCCGACTCTCCAGTATCTGATGAAGGCACGACGTTTGTAACACAAACACACATACGTACAAATAATCAATCATATAGTCAAATAAGCACATTAGTCCAATAAGCAATCAAATAGTTCTCCTAGTCCCACTAGCCTCCCAGCCTCCCAGACTGAATCTCCTAGTCTCTCAAACTACCTTCCCAGCCTCTCGAACTGTTCTTCCTAGTCCCACTAGCCTACTTCCTCAGCCTCTCAGACCGAGCCTCAGCCTCCCAGACCGAGCCTCAGCCTCCCAGACTGAGCCATAACTAATAAATAAAATGTGCTCAACTTTTGTTTGTAAAAACGTTTTGGATCTGGACTTAAGTGGTATGCAGTGTAAAAATGTTTTAGTGAGAGCCCTAGTGATCATAGTCTAGACTCGAGATGGAATCCTAGTTCGCTATGATCAGAGCTCTGATACCAAGCTGTCACACCCTGGCCTTGCGGAAGCGTGGGTTTATTTGGTGTGACTTTTAATGCCATAGCTTAATCACAACAAAGCTATATGAAAATAAAACCATGCAGATCATCCATTGATTTAAGTTTGAAAAATAAAATACCACAACGTTGTCTTAATGCGTTGACACATACAACGAAAATTACAACCTAATAATATGAAAACATTGTTTGAAAGACACAACCACAAACATAAGATAGACGTAGTTTAAGAACTGTGACTCGTCCAGGTAAAAGCCACAACCCCTAAACTTGGATGATCCCATAACTTTAACGCAGGGTGAAAACGTAGCATACCGTGCCAGATCCTTAGTTCCCTGAAATACATGTAAGTTGAAAAATCAACATAAAGTTGAGCGAGTTCATGTGAAAGTGAGTATGTAAAACCTTTAAAGTACGTCCCAATGTAAAAAGGTTTAAGCATGTTCCGATGTAAAAATGTCCCTGGTATGTAGCAATAAGGAAAAAGAGATCACCATTGGGTTGCAAAGCCAATGATATGTGTGAAGTGATGCAGGAAGACTCAACCCAAGCGGATTTGTGCGTTGGGCACTTAGTCACCACCTGGTCCATTAAGCGGGCTCAGGAGTGGGGCTCGCTACACCCAAATAGATCTATCACTAATGTCCCTCGGTCCTACACGAGGATTGATGGCCTCAAGTTGCGCCTACTCACTCACATGATCTGTACGTCCTAAACCTCCTTAAGCTAACCATACCATGTAAAAAGTATTCGTAATCATAGTAACATGTATTTCACCCCCGCAGTTTAGAAAACTGAAAACAGTTAAGAGAAAAGGGGGACATGAACTCACAGAAGTGCGTCTCGAAGTAGTCTGTCCAAAAATACCCTGCTGCGTGACGACCTACACGGACTAACTTCTATTAGACGGACGGCCGTGCCTTAGCTTAAGGTTTAATATCTTTGGGAAATAGTTAGGCAACTATTTCGTAATTACACTTCATAATTATTTGGTAAATATATTCCTTCCCAAGGATGGGGGATTTAATACATGTGCGTTCGTATAACTTCGAAATATATTATTAAGTCTCACTTAATAAAATATATTTTATTTCAGTTGTCTAAAATACTTTACTTCCAAAATATAAATATTTTTCCCAAAAATATTATATTTTATTCCATATAATTTTCCAAAATAATATCCTTGTCAAAATACACACTTATGAGTATTTTCTGAAATACGTAAGTTACGTTGTAAAATTCGGGAGGTATAAATAATACCGGTGTAACTTAAATATTTATTGCGAAGGCGTTCGTATTATTTTGGAGCCGTTAATATTTAGTAATATTATTTTTACCCTAAAAATAATATTTGTGTAGTTCACAAAATAATCATAAAAATCTCACAAGCGTTGTCATGAAAAAAAATATATACTAAATATATATTCTAGCAAGTTTTATTTTGTGAAAATCCCACCTCCGACACTTGGAAGTTTCGTAATAAAAATTGTGGCGAAAGTTATTCGGGAAAACAAGTTAAAAAAATATACATAACACTTGTGATAAAAATATTTACAAGTGTTAGATTTTTGGAAAAATTTCGCCAGGGTTTCGTCTGTAACTGGAGGTGGCCACGCTTACAAGCGTATCGTTTTCTTTTAAAATTTCAAATCACAATGTTCCCAACATCAATCAACAAAGTTTCATCATCAAAATAGTCAAAATAAATATAAATCGCAAAACACATGAACTTGTGGTTTGTGCAAAATATATAGTAACTTTCCCCATATTTTTAGTAGATCTTTTTTGAGAACCTTGGTTTTTAAAGAAGATACATTTTTACAACCTTTGTCAAAAATTACAAAAATAATTCTTGTTTAAAACTTTTGGTTACACAAGTGTCTACACACTTGTGTGTTCACAAAAATCACTTTTGTTTAGGAAAGATCCGGCTTTAAAAATATGATTTCTTTTGACACTTGGTCCTTTGAAAATACCACTTGTAGATCCTTAGATCTACTAGTTTAGAACTCCATTTTATAAGAAAAATTGTTTTTACACAAGTTCATGGTTATAAGTAGTAGTGTTCTTCATCTAACCACTTTTCACACTTTAACATACACTAGGTCATGTTCCATGAACATGACTTAGCCGGGTTAGATGACGATCCGAACTAACACTAGCATAAAACAACACTAAATAATCATAACAAAACTAGTTTTATACGTTTTACACCAATATTTACTTATTAACCACCAAGTTCATCACCTTTAGTAGACTTTTAATTTTGTTCATACATGTTCATAAATTTCAACCGTCAAAATTCTTATTAACCACTTTAGAATAGATCAAGAAGGCGTTTAGAGTCACTTACTACTAGCTCGAGGCTAGGGAAGAAACTAGACGAAAAATAGGCGGTTAATAGCGTTGTGGGGAGGTCCTTGGCATTCCGCAAGCACCGGGCTTCCTTGTGTGAGATCCTTCACACTAGTATGGGTGTAGAATTGCAAGATAAAAATTGAATGGTGGGTGGATGTGGCTATGATTCTCGGCCGTAGGTAATGAGAGAAAGAAAGAAGTTTTTTTTTTTTTTTTTTTTGTTAAGTGTGGTGTGAATGAGATGGATGGTCTTGTGAGTCTACTTATAAACCATTTATCATGATTGACCATTGGTCATATGTCATTAAGATATTAAACATCACAAAATAAAATAATCAAAACTTTAGTGGGGTGTCCCCACATAGGAACCGAACTCGTTGGGGATTTACATGGTTGGATTTCCAACTAGTTAGGTTAAGCACTAAATAGTTTAGTTAAGAAATTCAAATATGGTATTATGTGTGTAGGAATTATAGCGGGTGTTAGGGTATTCGGGGACCCTAACTGGCTCAGAAAAAGAAAAACAATATTGTTGTCAATATTTTTGTGTCCCGGGTTAAGTCCGGTTGTACGGTTGGATATTACTCCGTTAAAGTGTTAAATAGGTGTATAAAGTGTCGTTATTATTATTTTTAGTGACACAGTTTATTCCCGACACTTTGGAAAGTGCCTAGTAATATTTTTCTCATGTTTTGACACTTTACTAGTTAGCTAAATGCTAATTTTTTTTTTATTTAAAGTGCAGAGTTTTGTACTCAAAGTACGTTCTAGGCACATCCGGTCACTATAATTATCATCTAGTGACGCAGTTCTACAATCCTCACCTCCCTACACTCCCTACTAGTGTAGTAATCTATTCCCGGCTCATCCTGGCCTTAGAGATAGTAACTGTCTGATGCTGGCTATGTCAGCATGTTTACTGGGTATCCCGTATAGTGTGCTCACTATGCTTTTTGTGCATCAAGGTTGTCACTGAAGTCTTGTGTAAATAATAGAGTGACAGTATAAAATGTGATGCATGAGTATGTATGTATCAGAAATCAGTAAGCAGTTTAATCACAGTTGTAAGCAAGCACAGTAATTAAGCAGTAATTAAATATTAATTAATTCGTACGAATACCTGGTTTGGTGAGGGTTGTCACATAACTATCATTCAAGAATAAGCAACAACTTAAAAATTCTCAAATATGTCTAATAAATTTTTGGCCATTTACATGTCAAAATACTAACATTATTTCAAATTATAACTCATGATTCAATCACTCCTTTATATCTCTAACATATTTGCACATAATCTTGTTCATGCAAACAAACATCCAAAACAAGTATTTATAAAAAATCAACTCAACTCAAATCTCATACACACACATATATATACGGTTATATATACACCATAAACACTACCATTTTTATTTTGTATCAAGACCCATTTCTTTTTAGATTTCAAGTTTGTGAAAAATTCCAAGATTCAATAGAAACTTCAAATCATCAAGAACAACCAAGAATCAAGTGTATGATTTAAACATAAACTTTATACCTTCAAGATTCAAGTAAGTTCTTGGATGAGATTTTGATGATATGGAGCTTGAAATCACTTGAAAGCACCTTGGAAACTCCTTTGGATCTTCACACCAACTTGAAATTTGCTTGGAATGGGGTTGGATCTTGAAGAGCAAAGTTGAAGAAGATGATAATGGTGATGGTGGTGGGGTTACGGTTTTGGGAGAGAGGAGAGAAAGAGTGGAGTGTTGAGTGTAAGGGAGTGGAGTATTTATAGGCCATGATCTAAAACAAATCTCCAAGATCACAAAATCTCCAAGTGAATCCAAGTAATATCAAATAGGATCACTAGAGATCATGGCAAGATTGTGGTGGGGTCACCCCCATGTGACCGTGAATATCGCGGGGGGGGGGGGGGGGGGGGCAAAGTGTAATTTTTTATTGGTAAATTAACTGGATACCGGGTATTTTATCTAGCGTTTAAATCCCGGTTTATGGCATTCTAAATTATTCTTATTATTCTATAAAAATAAACTTGCCAAAATATTACTGAAATAAATATCAGTTGCTGAGACTGGCTACGTTGTCTTCGTTTTGCAGTAGAAGCATTGTGTTACGTAGTAACACGCGGTACGCGCTTAAACTTTGAAAAATAACGTTTTTAAGAGTTTTAATTTATTTTTCAACACGAACCTGATAAAAATAAAACTTTAATCATAACAGAATATTTTTAGGATTTAAATATAATCCGGGCGATCACCAACGTTCGTTTCGCAGTTTCGTCGGAAATAGTTCTAAAGTTCGAATAAACATGTTTTTGCCATACCGAATCCTTCGAAACTTATTTCTAAGTTATGTAAAGGGTATTTAGGGTATGTTTGGTTTATGTCACAGTTCCGGAATGTACGTCGCATTATACTGATTATGTTTACGTAACGGTTTATGATTTCACTTCCAGAACAGGTTTGAGAGTTCGGAATTGAACAATGATTGAAAACGTACTAATGTCACAAATAATTAAACAAATATTGAAATTAAAACACCATATTTTATTAAATACAAAGTTGTTCGGAACAGTACAAGGGTTAAAATACACAGATGTCACATACGCCGCTGGTACTTCCTATATATAAGTGCTTTAACACATTATATATCGTTGCGTTATCAAGATCACTTGGGCAAATGTTATCAAAACGAAGTTATACTACGAGGTTTTTCTAACAATATAAACCATTCGAGTTTTATTACATAAACGATTTTCCATCTGGGTCTTCATAAACAAATGTTTTGGAGTTAAGATTCATGGCATCGAGGTTTTATAAATTATAACAAATCTGTTTTAACTTGGTTATTTCAATTCACAATATAAACATTTTACAAAACTAAGTTTTCTATTATCGAATAACAAAGTTGTTTGAGTTATTTCAAAAGGTAAACGAGCCATGAATCTGACACTTATATAAAACCTATGTACTCGCCAGCATTTTTATGCTAACGTATTTTGACATATGTTTCAGGTACCATAGTTGATGATGTTTGATGATATTATTGGTGCATGCTCCCATAGGAATGGACGAGGCCTTAGTGACTTAATAACAATGGAAGTTAATTTATTCATGTTTTGTTTCTAGTTTCAATACAATGTAATAAACTTAATTCAATAAAACAGAACTTTTATCCATGTGTTGTGAAACAATGATTCTATTACGACACTCCCCGACGTTTCTGCCGCGGTTTGTTGTTTTAACGTGGTCGGGGTGTGACACATCCCCCTTCTTTTTCTCGCACACTATTTTATTCAACACCATCCGGTTAGTATATTACCGCTCTTGCTTTAGTATACCTGATTGTATTTTTACTTATTCGATGATTTCATGAATAACACGAGGAACTCGGATTTGATGAAATGCATGCATAACATTTTAATAAATATATGAAAGAGGATCTGGTTAATTAAGGCTTTGTATGACTATGAGAACTTGGAAGTTTCTAAGATAATTGGCTGTTTTGGAACATGTATAATGTTGATCGATGAACTACGGTTTTGGATGATTAATAAAAGGAAGATAAATCTGTGTGATTTTGGAAATCTGATTATGTATTGGTCATGATGTTATAATATGGTATTATAAGATCTACTTTAATGGTTATTCATGATGTTGAAACATAGAACATGATAAGCTAGGGTTATGTACAGAAAGGGTTTTTGATGATTATTGTAGATGTAGGAATCTAGATCTATTCTGATGATAGTTTTGATGGTTGGTGTTCATAGTTGTTCAAATAAGTATGTGATGATTATGTGTAATGAAGAATAAATAGATAAGATGGTGTGCGATTAATATGATATTCGGATTCATGAGAAGTTATGTAAAGGTTGTGTTTTTGTAGTTTTAATCATGTAAACTTGAATGATTTCTATTGATGAGGCTGCACACTTGATTGCCGCACACCCTTGAATGTGCAAACGCTGATGCATAATGTACAAATTATATGGTGCATGGTCGCACACTCGTGTAGTGTACAATCCTTGACTGGACATAGTATAATCAGAATATACGAAGTCGCGCACCTTAGGAAACCACACATTCTTGTGGTACAAACACCTAAAGCACATAGTACAACTTTGCCCTGCATGGCCATACATTTATATGTGAGCCACACATTTACAATGGGCCGCACATTTATGTGTGTTGGGCTTCATAGTACTGTTCATAAATGGCCCACATGTGTATGTGACACGTGATGTCTTTACTTGTATACTACCTGTTAAATACGTGTAGATGAATACGTGCCTTACTTTTATACGAACCTAATAAATATCGGTAACCATAATAGGAGGTGGTTAACCAACTTAAAACAAGTAATTTAACTGCAGAGCAAAGCAAAGGTGAGTTCACACTTTTACTAAAAGCATGTATTCCCGATGGTTGGGAACGAACCTCAATTTCTCTAGTTTGGGATTACGTAGTATCCCTGGGAGGAATACTACTAAATGCTATTTATATTTCATGTCTATAGCGGACTAAACGAAACTCTATCAGGAATGTCCCCACACAGTATACCGATTAATCGCAGGGGGCAAACGGGATATTAGTTAATAGCGCTATTAGGATTGACAAACCTCAAACTGTGCATGGGAGGACGGGTGTGAACTATTATGCCCAGATAACTGGTCAATGATGATAGATATTGACTTGGGGCACAAACAACTCGACAGTCACAAGTATTCGGTATCACTCAGTTTAGTGGCTTAAAGATGGGGTAGCTCCCCATGACATGTTTATAAATGAATAATTTAACAACCTATGTTTTTAGAAATAAAACTGGAAAACCATGGACTCACCAACTTTATGTTGACACCCTACTACATGCTTTGCAGGATGTTAGGTACAGCTCTGGAGCTTGCAGCGGTGGAGTGTAGTGGTTGCGTTTAACCATTGTTGGATTCTTAATAATACTTATGAACTTTGAGAACTATTGTTTTGGATTATTTAAACTATATGCTTCCGCCGTTAACTTGAACATTGCTTTTGGAGTTTGAACTTTAGTCTCTAGTCGTATTGATAGTGATGTATTTACTTTATTTTATATGAGTGTTCAGTATGATTAGTAGTACGATCCTGGTCAGTCACACGTCTCACGGTAATACTCCGTACGTGGAATTTGAGGGTGTGACAAGACATTTTGGTGATGGGTGGTGTGAGTCCACTTTTTTCTTACTTGCCCAAAGCTCTTGAAGATGGTATCGGTATGTTTCAGTTGCCTTTATTTTGTCCTCTTTTTTCTTATTTATTTGACGGAGTGTATGCATGGCTTCCCTTGTCTTTTGCAGAGATATAACTATGGGTGTTATTGCTAGGTGATCCCCGGGGTGTGACAATTGTTCGTCATGGGGAATGTGTTCGTGGTGAAGATCCCGAGGTAAATGTTGTTACGGATAATGGGACCCCTTCCCCCGAGGGTTCTCACAATTATCCTCATGTCGCGACTGTTAGTAATGGGGAAGATAAGGTTGATGTCCCAACGTCTCACAAATGGAACGTTGAATATGTTGTTGTTGTTGTTAATGTTGAGAAACCAGTACCTTGCAATCGGAACAATCGACCACGTCTTCGCAATGCTAGTCATTAAAAAGTGAAACCTCCTTCCAATACTGCTTCGGAAGAACCTCCTGTTACTAGCAAAGGTTCCCTTTCCAGACATTTGAAAGTTTCAAAACCTTCTACTAGCCTTGTGTTGAAAACCGCCTTAGTAACTTATTTTTGTTTTCGTGCTTTGTTGCTGTCTGTGTGTGTGTGTATGTGCTCATGTTCCTCTTCCCCCCCTCTTATTAGGAGAGTTTGTTCAAGATACCTACTGACATTCCATACTCATCCCCCTCTATGGCTTCCAAGAAGGACAGAGATAAACATGTTGGTGATTCAGGTGTTGGCAACGTGGCTGCTAGCTCATCCCCTCTCAAGATGCCAGATGGAAACAAAGTTCCTCTTGATCTCCCTACCATCGGTGTCTCCCCCCTTGGATCTATTATTTCAGGAGAGCTAAGGTGCCCCCTTGCCCAAAGTGGAAAATTACTCCTTGGATGATCATTAACGCTAGGGACATAGCCTGGGAATTTATGTTGAACTGTGTTCCTAATGCCCAAATGTATACTAGACTCTGTTTTGGATCCCTGGATATTCGAAGAATAGTATTTTAGTATATTAACCAAGACTAAACACAAAGGTTAAAAAGCTTAGCATAACACACTTATTGGGGTAATCCCTTAAATCCATAGTTGCCCCCAATGAACTATGGGAAGTATTAGTTAGACTAATGTGATGGTACACTTTATGTGGACGCGATTCGGCTCGGTTCGACTCGACTCGGCTCAGTTCGACTTGGTTTCGACTCGGTTAGGTCCGGCTCCAGCCCAACGTCACGACATTCCTCAGTCGTGCGCCCCAGAGTTTGACACGCGAAGCACGGAACGCCGCAAGCCATTCCCGTTTACACATCACCATGACATCATCATTATGATGTCATGATGATGTCAACATTTGTCTCATGTGGTGAACTAAATGAAAGATTACAATTGAAACAAGTTCAGGGCCGTAATTCTTTCATTGGGCCGAGACTGTGATGGGCTCTTGACTTCATCTTGGGCTTCTACTACACATCGACGAAATAGAATAGAATCAATATGTTTATCGACGAAACAAGTGTGTTTCGTCGACTTTGTGTGTTTCGCCGAGTTTTATTTGTGTTTCGTCATGTCTGGTCTGTCTTAGTATAAATACCCCACTCAGTTTCTGTGTGAAACTGATGAATCAGAGAGACTTTGAGAGAGAGTCTTTAAACATTGTTTGTATATGTTTGTTCTCGGTTTTCATCCCGTTTGATCAATAGAGTGTGTATCATTGATTATACGCGTGTGTGTTTTATACACTTTGTTTGGTTTGCACCGTCACGGGGATTCCGCACCCGTTACCGTGTTCGTGATAAACAAGGATAGGTGTTCGTTATCGATCCTCACCGGAAAAACGGGACCTACGTGCCAACTCATTTTCCTAAAATTCGATAAAATCATTTCTGATTAAAATTAATTTTGGTAAACGGCATTGAGGTAAAACATGAGTTAACCGACATCGGGAAATCGTTTTTGTAAATACCTTTGTGTTTTTAAAATTTATCATAGTTTGTTGATTTTAGGGGGAGTAAATCCAAAATTTGAAAATTCAAAAACATCGAAAAATTTCAAAAGCACAAAAACATTGTAAAAACAAAAATGAGTTTCCTGGCGAGAAAAAGAGAAAATGATAGTAAATCAGTGGTCTGTTGAAACCTCTTTAAACTGAAATGCAAAATGAAAAATGTTAAGCAGCTCTATATAAGATGTATCGGTAGGCTCACAATCATTTTAAAGTGTGCAGGGTGATATAAACCTTAATCGACTGAAGACCAGGTGGGAACCGCACATTGGCATATGGTCTTAGTACCGAAATTTCGTTTGAGAGATTGCCGAGGTTCTGAGATATTCGGTCTTTATGCTGTCTTATCATCTGGGTATCATGGTTGTATCAAACCGTAAAAATAACGGAGACGAAGTCTAAGATCTTCCATGATACTATACATACGTGTACATACTGCATTCGACCTCAATAAGTGATCAACAATCACATGTCCAAACAAAATAAGTGATTATATATCACAGATTCTTTGCGGGAGTCAAGTTCGTCTCTCTGCTGTACGAAAGTACTGACCTGTTCACGGACTTGCTCCTGTGCCCTCATGCATCTGAAAATCAAGTTCCTCATCAATAAGTGATTCTATCACATAGGACTTGTTTTCAATCAAATAAGTGAGTTTCTCACATTTTTATACGGTCAAACAGATGATAATCGGTATACTCACCGGTAAGATGAACTCTCGTGCATACCTTGATACGGGAATGTGTCGTGTGTGGATGAACACCGGTCGGTAAGTATAAATCATACCTTAACGTATCCCCTCGCCATGATTACATCTGATAAGTTGAGCTTATGTGGACAACAATACCGATAATCGTTATAGGATGCTTATCAAATTGTTAACAAAATGAACAACAAGAGCGTTTTGGCGTGACCGTACACTGATATGATTCTCTTACCCTCGAAACTCACAAAAAGAATGTTTGTAAATATTTATTTACTGTATTTAGTTTCTGCATCTTTAAATATATTTATTTATTGCTTTCCGTCTTTACACTTGAAAAATGAAAAATTTCAAAAAGATTTTAGGTGTGTTTTAATATAAACTTTATAAAATCCAAAAAGATTTTGCTTCTAGTTTATTTTTGATTGACCGATGTTGGAACTCGAGTCTATCCTACCCAAAATCCTGATTCTAAGCCGGAAAACAATTGCATCTTCATAAACAGTCGAAGTTAACAAGTTTTGAAAGTTAAAAGTCTAAAATTGAACATATTTTGTTTAAACTTTCAAACTGTTGTCGGTCGGTGTTTGATTGAGATTTGATCTCATATGTGTCATTTGTTTAAATGTTATCTATATTCCAAGCGGTTGTTCTCATTACGTGTTTAGCTTTCTTGTATGTGTAGATGCGACATCAGAATCAGCTAAAGGCGAAGAGAATGTGTCAGATGACAAGCCGTAAAATGAAGACATGAAGTGGAGGCACTCAAAGGATAAAATGATCGAGTTGCCGCTGACCCTTCATCAACACCACAAGGATCTGAAAAATTGACAAGTCAAAAGATTCACGAGCATAACTCAATGGAAAGTTCATTTTAAGGGGGAGTTTGTTAACACACTACCTAAATGAAAAAGGGAGTTTGTTGATACACTTTCTTCTTACAACGCGTGAAGACTTTGAAGATCCTCCGACATGAAAGACACAGAAGACGAACCATCGCAGAAGACGAACCTCACGAGTAGCGTCCAAGGGGGAGATTGTTGGTACACTTTATGTGGACGCGATTCGGCTCGGTTTGACTCGAATCGGTTCGACTCGGCTCAGTTCGACTTGGTTTCGACTCGGTTAGGTCCGGCTCCAGCCCAACGTCACGACATTCCTCAGTCGTGCGCCCCAGAGTTCGACACGCGAAGCACGGAACGCCGCAAGCCATTCCCGTTTACACATCACCATGACATCATCATTATGATGTCATGATGATGTCAACATTTGTCTCATGTGGTGAACTAAATGAAAGATTACAATTGAAACAAGTTCAGGGCCGTAATTCTTTCATTGGGCCGAGACTGTGATGGGCTCTTGACTTCATCTTGGGCTTCTACTACACATCGACGAAACAGAATAGAATCAATATGTTTGTCGACGAAACAAGTGTGTTTCGTCGACTTTGTGTGTTTCGCCGAGTGTTATTTGTGTTTCGTCATGTCTGGTCTGTCTTAGTATAAATACCCCACTCAGTTTCTGTGTGAAACTGATGAATCAGAGAGACTTTGAGAGAGAGTCTTTAAACATTGTTTGTATATGTTTGTTCTCGGTTTTCATCCCGTTTGATCAATAGAGTGTGTATCATTGATTATACGCGTGTGTGTTTTATACACTTTGTTTGGTTTGCACCTTCACGGGGATTCCGCACCCGTTACCGTGTTCGTGATAAACAAGGATAGGTGTTCGTTATCGATCCTCACCGGAAAAACGGGACCTACATAATGTTGGTTCGAATCTACATATGAAGTCTAAAAAACAAAGCATGATAATAACAACACATAAAATATGCTATGGCACCACGAGGGTGGTGGCATGCTCGGCTTAGCTATATGTGAGGCTTTTCTAGGGTTGTGGGGATGTATAACCCATATTAACGTTCCGGAGAGAGAGAAGAAAGATTTGATTACTCTACTTGCTAACACATAGTCTATTGTAGTTTCCCTTCAATCCTGTACTGTAAATGCTGAGAGGTGGCTAAATAGAAAACTGTATGTCTTTCTTATTCTATTTTCGAAGTGTTGACATCCTTTTTTGACCCATCTCTATTGAAACTGAGAGAGTGCATAAGAAGCTAAAAAGTTACTCAACGGCTTTTTATGTCCTAGATAATATTATCCCGAAACCCACAGGTAAAGATGAAGAAACGGGAGAAGATATATATTGATATCACAACCAAGGAGTGGGGTATCATTAGGTTACACCCCCGATGTGGAACAATTATTCTAAGAAAAATCTTGACGGGGTGGACAAGGCTCTAGATATGAAATAAAAAACTTCACAATCTGTTGAGCAAACTGAAAAATTACCTGAGAATCTTGATGTTAACTACACTAAATCGGATTCTAAATGTGAGTCGGAAGTCGTTAAGAATGTTGTGGAAAAGGTGTTTGAAAATGATAGTGCGATGAGTGATTTTGAAACAGTAAAAACTAATTTTGGAAAAAGTGAGTCGAGTACTGATTTTGGCAGTGATGATAGTTTTCACAACAGATACATTCGAAAATCTGAAAATAATTTGTGTAATTCGGGTGTAAACATGAACATGGTTGAAAAAGTTTTTAAGCTTCAAGAAATTTATGTGTTAGAGGTTAACACAAGTGTTAAAAGTGGTCAACAGTTTTCCCAATTTAAAAATGAACAGAAATTTGTTGAGTCAAACTATTATAAATCATGAAACTCTCACAACAATCAATCAAGAAATAATCATTTTGTGAGAAACTAATCAAGAAATGGTTAGGGTGTAGGTAATATAAATTACGGGATGTTTGGCAAAACAAAATATGTCAAGAAAATGAATTTTGTGTCCGAAACAAGTTTAGAGAGTGAGAAGGAAGTTCAGTTTAGAAATTAGTCAAATGAAGAATTTCTTGAACAAAAAGTCAAACGTGAACGTTGAAGGACCTTCTACCTTAACTTATAGAAAAACTCGTTTTAAATGTAATGAGGCTGGACACATTTCGTACAACTGTCCACGGAAAAGTTCTAAACCTATTCATGTTCAAAAGAAAACTTTCAAAGATGTCAAAATGAAGTCACCAATTATTGAACTGAGAGTGATTCTTAAAAGGAAAGTTAAATCTAAAAAGGACTTCAAACCGGTAAATTTTCCAAAACCTAAAACCGGTGCATGTTTAAAAACGAAAGAACAAAATGATTCAAAGTTTTACATGAAATAAACTATTTCTTAGAATCATGCTTTGGTGGCAAAGAAAGTTGAGTCTTTTGAAGTAGTTCAAGATAAGAAATCAACAGAAGTAGTTGATAAAGTTGAGGTTAAGAGTGAGTTAAAATCAAATGGTGAGGTTGAGAGTGATAAGACGGTTTTCGTAAACCTACCCAAGACCACAAAGGCTTGGGTTTCCTTGTCTGAGAAATCGTTTATTTTCATGTGTAGGGGCTTTCGAGATCCCCGTTTTCAAAGTGGATTTTAGATAGCGGAGATTCTCGGCACATGATGGGGATGCTAGCCTTACTTTATGACGTCAAACCTATAGAAGGAGGCCATGTAGGGTTAGCGGGAAACCAAGGCATAAGAATAGTTAGAGAGGGTATCTTATCTAATGGGATGGTATCGTTCGATAAAGCCAATGAGAGTCCAGGATCCGGCGGGTTTAGACGGAAGCTTGAACGAGATAGAACTAATTCGGTAGAATATTATTACCAAGAATAGAGTAGAAGCAGAATAGTCAAAAGCTTCATTCATACCGAAAGCGATTACATCAATTACTAGCTGGAGGCATTTCCCCTCTAGGAACCAAAACTTCTCTCAAGCTCTCACTCACAACTCATATATATAGGCAAGATCCTCCGTGCGAATGAGCTTGGAGTGAATGGAACAATCCATTCATGCAAACATGACTAGTGTCCCTTCGTACGAAGGGAACTTTTAATGAAAAACCCAATTTTCTAACTCTCATCTATACAATATTCAACACACGCTCTATATAGCTATTCGCACAGTGACGGACACACAAAATATGCACTAATAATTTCCCCCTTGTACGTCACTGTCGAAGCTTGATCTTTGAAAATGAGAGCCAAGTTTGAATATTCGTAACGTTAATCAGGAATCTTGCTATCGTTAACTGATTCTCCCTTGATTGATGATTCGGGCTTGCATTATCTTCATTAAGCATAAATTCCCCCTGAAATGAATCTTCGAGTCTTTGTTTGCATGGTTCCCGACCTCCTCTGATTTGCTATACTGCAATCTTCACGAATAATCATCAACTTGAAACTAATCAATGCAGGTTCCCTGTTTTGACATTAACCACCTCTGTGTTCGGTTTTTGATTTACCACTTCAGCTTAATCTCTTAATCTTCAAAAACCAACCGACAATTGATAGAAACTTCGAATCACCACATCGGTACTTTCAAGTCTATGAATACCCACGAAAATCTGAAATCTCGTTTTCCGTAATCATCTTTAAGCACACTCCTGAATGATTGATCAGTGTAAATGTTAATCTCCACAATCAGGAAATCCTCATCGGATAACAAATCATCTGGTAAGACATTCAGATCTTAGAAATATTCTTCTATGATCTGATTCACATTCTTCCTGTTCAGTCATGATAACAGATGTATAGTCTTCTCTGTTAGTTCCAGCAGCAACTTAATCAACAAACATCATCATTCACCGGCGGTTATTCCGAAAAAAATTCTTCTGCTCGAAGAATAACCATTCTGACACTTTCGACTTTCACAAAGCTGTGATATCTTTTAAGTATTGACAATACTAATGCACCTCCTGACGCTAATCCTGTTAACCAGCTTGATGAAGACCCGGGACTCAAACCCTAAGGCATCAATCTGACCCTGATCTTAAGAATCTAAACTTCCTATAATCACAAATTCACAAATCCAGATCCTACACATTCCCGGACAATCTGAAGTCGGAACCACCCGAATGTTGTTGCATCTCACGAATTTCAAAAATGCCAGAATTTCAATATATACTATGAAATTTTTATTCCCCCTCATTTTTGCAAATTCTTACTTCTCTAATCTTTATCACTGAATTTCCCCTCAAACTTGGCAATTCAGTCCACTATTTTCATTGAAAAACTACATTATGTGGAAAATGTGTCATTTCGGTCCACAAAAGTGTGTTTTTCATCATTGTATATTTTTCAATTTGGCCTATTAATAGTCAGATAACCCAGATGATAAACATTCTGCATAGGTATCATGACTACCCTAGACTCTTCAAAAATTTGTGATCGCATCATTAAATCTATTATCCGAAGCCCCCAACGGTGTCCCTGAACAGCCGTATTTGTCATTAAAATCTCGAAAAAAATTTCAATCACTAAATTTTTTCTGGACACTCATGTCGTCACTGCGATAAAAAAATTCCTTTGTGCGAATGCGAATTTTTATTTATTTATTTTTAGGCATTTGACTGGTTCGTGCGAATGGAGTAGGTCCATTCATGCGAATGTAGTAAGGTGCCTTCGGGTGATTGAACATGATCCTTATCGTGTGAATGGATTGTTCCTCTTCGAGCGAATGACAATGTCTCTTCGTGCGAATGGGGTCTTTTTCGCGTGAAGGGTTCCTTTGTACGAACACGGCTAATTCAATTTTTTGATCTAAAATCTTTATTTCTGCGAATTTCAAGATTATACTTCACATATATGAACGATAATCAATTCCGAATGTAGTGATGTCTTCAATTTCAAATTCCATCCGTGAATTGACCTTCAATTTGATGTTTTTCATCTAAAACCCGCAAAATATGTGATTCGATCAACTGTTAGATTGATCTAATCGGTACCGTAGCTCTAATACCAATTAAGAGTCCAGGATCCAGCGGGTTTAGATGGAAGTTTGGACGTGATAGAGCTAATTCGGTAGAATATTTTTACTATGCCTGGAGTAGAAGCAGAATAGTCGAAAGCTTCATTCATACCGAAACAGTTTACATCATTTACAAGCTGGGGAGAAATTTCTCCAGCATTTCCCCTCTAGCATTTCCCCTCTGGGAAGCAAAGCTTCTCTGAAGCTGTCACTCACAACTCCTATATATAGGCAAGATCCTCCGTGTGAATGAGCTTGGAGCGAATGGAACAATCCATTCATACGAACTGGACTAGTGTCCCTTCGTACAAAATGAACTTTTCATGACAAAACCGTTTTTCTAACTCTCATATATACAATATTCAACACATGCTCTATCTAGCCTATTCGCACAGTGATGGACACACATAATATGTACTAACAGCCAACTATATCGCCGAGCTGGAAAACAATCTTCTGAGTATCTCGCAAATTTATGAAAAAAAATTTACAACTCACTTTACCGACAACGAGTGTTTAATTCTGAAGCCTAGTTTTGTAATTCCAGACAGGGCTTTATCGTATTTTCATTAAAGTTACGAAAAATACTTGGAACACACGAGCTATTTATACTACTTCTAGACACCTTCATGCGAACCAACACCTCCGTACGGATAAGACTACATCCATGCGGACTAACACTCTTCCGTGCGGAAGTCTGTCATCCGTACGAATGTACACAAATACATACAATCCAAAATGTCTAACATTAAGATCCTATTACATATGACACGGCTCGATGACGTAGGAAACAGAAATTGTACGTATCAACAAACTCCTCCTCGGATGTTGCTGTAGACTCGATCGGTCTTCATAATCTTCAAATCCTCAAAAACACTAACGCCTAAAGCAATACTTTCTAACACTTTTTCATTTCAGCTCAAAGTAAGTCATTGGTGTTTGATCTATAGGCGACACCTTTCTAACACTTTGTCGTTTCAGCTCAAAGTAATTCTTTTCTTTCGATCTCTTTCCACTTTGTATTCCACATCTTTCAAGAGTTAATCTGGTAAGCATAGCAGCTTTTGATCACGTTCTGGTACGTCATAGCTTGTACAATATCCTGTACTTGATAACAAATCTTGTTGAAGTACAACATCTCCATGTCATACTCAAATAAATTCTCCAACCACATAGGATCTAAAATCCTTATAGCTCTCCAACAGCCTTCTGTGTTTAGTACAATCACTGCTTCACTGGTAACTCTGTCATAATTCCACCATCGAAAGTCAGCATAAAAATCTTGTTCAAGCTTCATTAGTGGCATATTCTTCATAGCTCTTTTCTTTTAATGTTCAATGTTACTTCAATTTTGGATTTCGGACGATGCGGCTTCTAAGTAGGAAAATCATGACACGTTTTGTATCTGATATACTTCCAAAACTTTTGATCACCCAGTTTCATCTGGTAGTTAATCAACTTCGTCTTGCACAACTCCTGCACATCCCATCATGGCAGAGTTTTGATATCTTTCAAGTATCTGAAGTATTGAACTCCATATTCTCTTTTAATTCCGCAAACATTCAATTCCTGTATCCATCCCCAGCTAATGATATCTCCCAAAGACACATCTTGATATCTCGTAAAGAACGCTTGTGGTCTTCTAAACTTTTGTTCTCTGGGCATAGTGTTAAACCATGTCTTCCGAGCTTCTCTAATTTGATCTTTACTCAACTTCGAAGTTTCACCATCTTTAATCTCTTCTTCAATCTTTCTTTTCAGCAGTTCATCGGTTTCTTTATCGAACATCTCGGAAAATGTTGGGAAATCATCAATATCTACACCAGAATATCTTGGAATTTCATTGTCTGAATCATCTTCCACGACAACATCATCATAGTTATCAACTTCCGGAACATAGTTGAACACATAGTCATCAGGCTTTGTAATATCAATATTCACCAACTCTTCTTCAAAATCAAACTCGAATTAATTTTCATCAATACCGCACATCTTCGCAGTTTCTTCTTTAATATAGTTGTGCACATATTCACCCTTTTCAACATCATGATAGAGGTAAATAACTCTGTTGCTACTTGTAGGAACAGCCATTAAAGGTACAACGTCTGTGAAGATTCCTGAAGTTTCTTCATCATTCAAAGTATCATCATGCTCTTTCTCTCCTTCAGCTTCCTCTTCATTCTATTTATCATTATAATCATTTTGAGCATCAGAATATGAAGTTCTTGACTCATAAACCACCAACCCAGTACCACCTTGATTACTATCATCATCGTCATCACCCTTATCATCATCATTACCATGATCTAAGCCCTTAGTATCTAATTCCTCATCATCTTCTTTCTCATCATCCTCTTTCTCCTTCTCTTATTCTGGTACTTGAACACTTGGCAAAAGAATAAACTTTGTGATGTCAATCAGGCTAATCTCTGTTTCAATCACTTTATTAAGAGACTTCTCTATTAAAGGTTTTGTTTCAATTACTTTCTCAAGTAATTTTTTTATCTCAGGCTCAGGGCGTATTTCTAGCATAACATCTATTAGATTTTTGGCCTTATTAACAACCTCAGATTCTGAAGTAGCTTTTCTAGCTCGTTCAACATTTTTGGCCTCTGCATCTTCAATCTCAATCTTGTTATATTCATCTTCAATATTCCACCCTACAGTCTCTTTGTGACACCCCGTTGAAATGTTCTCACTTATACTAGCTTGACAGTGACTGCCTTAACTTTCGGGACGAAAGTTCTTAAAACTTGGGGATAATGTGACACTCTGGATTTTCCCGAACAACCTTCTAGTTCAGTATTTCGTGTACGTACTATTATTAATTGAAAGGTGTGACTTATTTTGATGTGCTATGTGCTGATAACGTGTAAGTAATATATATGTATAGATATATTTATTCGTGAACCGAAAATCACAACTCGAGACCACTCGGTCTCGAGTGAACAATAAAGAAGTGGGCCGGTTCGGCCTTGCACATCTCGAAACCCAAAACACAAGGACCTGACTCGAGACTAGTCGGTCTCGAGTGACCCAAGTCGGTTGGGCCGCAACTCCCCTTAGCCCACTCGGAAACCTTTAGGGTGCACCTTTTGTTATATATAAACCTAAAACCCTCACACATTCTCCTCTACACTCTCTCTCACTTCATCCTCACTCTCTCTCTCTCTCTAGCAAACCTTAAAACCTAATAATCAAGCATCACCTCCCCTCTCCTTTCTCTCTCGTACCAAAACCGGTGATAACAAGGACTCTCGGTTCAAGCTTGGGATCTTACTTGGAAGCTTATTCATCATATTCTCACACCTTGAAATCTAACCGGTTAGTGGTTCCTTACAATTTAGAGATGAAAATATTATATATGTTTGCTTGTTAAATTATATGCATATTGAATATGCCTTTTTCTTGTATAGTTGATATTATGATTGTGGTTTAAGTAAAGTGTATGTTGATCTAGTGGTTGCTTGGTTTAAAATGGTTTTTGATATTTAGTATATGTGATTCTTGACCATGGAATGAATATGTGTGTAAGATGAACCGTGTTGAATAAATGATGGAAATTGTTGGCTGAAAATGCATTTAGAATTGCAAGTATAGATCTAGGATAACATGTTTTGGGTCCGTCTTGAATGATTATGCATGATGGGTAGTTTGTATATATGATGAACAACATGAATATGAGTTGAAGGTGCTTTGAATATTTGAAAAACTTGCTGTTTGATCCATTTTGGTTAATTGTTAGACAAAGAAACATGTTTATGGAATTCTATTGGATAGTACACAAATACATGAAATTGCAATTCTATTGGTTAGTACATCAGAAGTTCTAGAAGAACTTCATGTGCACGTATCCGGGGTTGCGAGTCGAGACCCCCGGTTGCGACTTGAGACCAACACGTGACAACTCGAGACCCCAACAATTGCGACTCGAGACCATGTCCAAGCAACTCAAAACAGACTTCAGGGACTCGAGACCATCAAGGTCTAGACTCGAGATCTTCTGATTGCGACTCGAGACTGGACTCGAGATCCCCGAGCTTGCGACTCATACCTGCACTACTCGAGACCTCCTGGTTGCGACTCGAGACCACCTGTTCTCGAGTCGAGACCACCTAGTCTCGACTGGGCTGTTAGTTTTCGTTATTGGGTCCAAGTGTATTAACTGTACATGCTTGTTGTTGTTTAAGTGGGCTACGTGTTAACTGTCAACTGTTGCTGTTAAAGAATTTAGACGGGCCCAATGACTTATTGGATAATTATATGTTGTGCATGCTATGTGTTAGATACGTGTAGAATATACGTGACTTCTTTGTACCCAAACCTGACCTATACTGGTAACCATGTTAGGACGTGGTGACCAACGTGTTTGACCAAGTAAACTAAACTGTCGAGCAACCCAAGGTGAGTTCACAACTATTAAAGCATGCGTTCCCGGTGGTTTTGGGAAACGGAAACTTAAACAACGCGATCCCCGCGTAAGGGATACAAACCTACTTTCTCCCCTTAAATGGGACTCTTAGTTAATTATTGTTTATACGGTAATGCAACGAGCAACACTAAACGAAACTCTATCACTCAAGTCCTCACTACTTAATACCGATTAATCGCCGGGGCCTGGTGAACGGGTTATTAGTTGATAGCGCTATTTAGGTGTAACCAGCCTCACATCGACCCTTGTTACTGGGAACGGGAGTGAACTAATGTACTCTGGCAAACCGTCAATGATGATAGAACATTGACAAACGGGGCACTGCGGAAACGTATGGTTAAGTAAGTATTCGGTATTGGAAAAACAGTTTAGTCGCTTACCTATGGGGTAGCTCCCCATCGCATGTATAAACGGATAAATTAACTAGCGAAACAAGTTTTTGGTAAATAAAAACTGGACAACTCGTGAACTCGCCAACATTTTTGTTGATACCCTACTGCATGCTTTGCAGGTACCCAGTGACTCAGGAGCTTGCGGCTTGGGAATGTGTAGTGGTCGCCTAACCCATGCGCTGGGTTTTTAAATAATCTTGAGCTATGAACTCCGTTTTGAAACTGTTTGGTTTATGCTTCCGCTGTTTACTTAAACTGTTATTTGAACTTAAACTTTTAAAACTTCAAACTATGATGGTTACTAACTTTTGTGGTTGGTGAACATTCTTACTATTAACCAATGCTCAGTATAATTGGTGGCTGGATCCTGGTCAGTCACTCCTCCAAGCGGTGGTACTCCGCATGTGGATTTATAGTGAACTTGGTTTTAAAAAGAAAAGTCTTTTTGAGAAAAAACAGACTATAACCCGTGACTCATGACGACACTACACTCCAAGGGCAAGACTCAACGCATTAGACCTCATAGCCCTCATCTATGTTTACTTGTTGTTTGTTTAAGTGCTTTTGTGCTAATATACATATTAGTGTGTCTAGCTAGATGTATACACAATCCTCCCCCCCCCCCCCCATATTCTTGTTTCATTATGACGTCTTTTCTCACTCTGTGTCTTCTGAACATCAAGATAATGACCGAACTCGATGGAGACAGCATAACCCTGACAAGGGACCAGCTGGCGGCCCTGATAGACGCTCGGGTCGCTGAAGCCTTGGCAACCAACCCGGAAGGACCATCCAGATACACCCATCCCCGAGTTGGCACCCTCAGGGCGTTCTTGGAATGCAAACCACACCCATTCGATGGCACGGAAGGAGCAGTAGGTCTCTTACATTGGTTCAGGAGGATCGAGTCTGCGTTCGAAGAAGGTGAAAGCCCATGTAGCAAACGAGTAGAGTACGCCACTAGAACGTTTCTAGGAAAAGCGTTTTCATGGGGGAACACGCAAGTTCAGATGCTTGGATTGGCAGATGCAAATGCCACTCCCTGGGATGATTTCAAGGATCTAATCAGGGAAGAATTCTATCACAGGGATGACATGCAGAAGCTGGAAATGGAATACTATGGGTTAAAGATGGTTGGCTCGGAGATCGAAGTGTACACGAAAAGATCCAATGACTTGGCTGCTTTGTGTCCTAACTTATCGCAGCCTCCCTACAAACGAATCGCACTCTACCTTGGGGGCTTAGTCCCAGAAATCCAGGGTTCAGTGATCGCAACCAAACCCCCTACAATCCAACAAGCCATCCGTCTAGCACACCATTTCACAAACCAAGTGGTGGAAGAGGGCCGGTTGCCCAGGCGTGTAGCTGCTACAGCTAATGCTTTTGATTTTAGCAAACACAAGTGGAATGACTACCAAAGTGGGAGTCCCAGCACTATGCCACCTCAAGCTCAACAAAGGAGGGTCGTTGGGAGCGAGGGCCCTGGCCCACGAACAAGTGGCTACCAAAGAAAACTACCCAAGTGTAACAAGTGTGGCCGATATCACAACGGGCCCTGTACGAAGAACAAGTGTCAGCGATGCAACAAGATGGGGCATGAGGCCAAGGATTGTAGGAGCCCTCATCCCGCAAGGCAGAATCAACCGCAGCGGCAGCAGCATCATGGGAACATCTAGGGTTGTTTCCAGTGCGGATCCGAGGGGCACATTAAGAAGAATTGTCCCCAGTTAAACCAGAACAACAACCCGGGTGCGGGGAATAACAACAACAACACCAACAACGCTGGGAATGGTGCAAGAGAAAGAGTTTTTGTGTTTGGAGCTGGAAAAGCGAGGAATGACCCCAACGTAGTAACAAGTAAGTCCCTACTTAACGATCATTGTGTTGCCATACTTTAATTCTGAAACCAACGATAGACACGTATTAATACGCATAAGTAGACGCCTAGGCCGACACCAAACCTTAAACCCGTTGTCAAAGTGGCTTATGGTAAAAACTCTGAGGCCTCCCCCATTGTCAGTAACTGCAACCTCGTAATATCTAGTCAGACCTTTTCCATCGACCTCTTTCCTATCGTTCCTAGGAAATCGTTTGTATTCCACGTCCTTCGGGCAAACCCCCACCGTTCAAGGTGATAAAGGCGTAAAAGTCACCTGCATCATTTCGTACTTAAAAGTCCAGAAGTGTTTATGAAAGGGGCACAATGCTATCTTAGCACTCGTCACCGACACCCAGGAAAGGGAAAAGAGGATCGAGATTTTTTTTCAATAGTACACAACTACCCGAACTAATACCTGGACTCCCTCCTCACCGTCAGGTCGAATTCCAAATCGAACTAGCTCCCGGAGCAGTACCTATAGCTCGCGCACCTTATCGACTGGCTCCCACAGAACTGAAGGAACTTTCTACGCAACTACAAGAACGGTTGGACAAAGGATTTATCCATCCTAGCTCATCGCCCTGGGGAGCACCGGCGTTCTTTGTTAAGGAGAAGGATGGCACATTCCGTATGTGCATCAACTATCGTGAGCTGAACAAGGTTACCATCAAGAACCGTTACCCACTCCCACGTATCGACGACCTATTCGATCAGTTGCAAGGATCAAGTTACTACTCTAAGATTGACCTGCGATCAGGATATCATCAGCCGAGAGTCGGTGATGAAGACATCTCCAAGGCTGCGTTCAGAACTCGTTATGATCACTATGAATTTCTCGGCATGACTTTTGGAAGGACCAACGCGCCTGCAGTTCTTATGAATCTCATGAACCGAGTGTGCAAACCCTACCACGACAAGTTCGTGAGCGTGTTAATCTACTCGAAAAGTCAAGAGTAGCATGAACAACATTTGCGTCTTACTCTCGAGCTCATTCGCAATGAACAACGGTATGCCAAGTTCTCGAAATGTGATTTCTGGCTTAGAGAGGTCCGTTTCCTGGGGCCCATGGCCAATAAGGACGGAACTCACGTCGACCCAGCTAAGATCGACTCTATAAAGAATTGGCCTACCCATAAGACACCGACCGAAGTTCGCAAATTCTTGGGATTGGCAGGATACCAACGTAGATTCGTCAAGGGATTTCCGATGATCGCTCAACCCCTCGCGACTCTCACCCAGAAGGGCATTGCTTACAAGTGGAATAATGCTCAAGAGTCTGCCATTCAGAAGCTAAAGGAAAACCTTTGTAATGCTCCTATCCTTTCGTTACCTGAAGGTACGGACGACTATGTGGTTTATCGTGACGCGTATATTCATGGGCTCAGTTGCGTGTTGACGCAAAGCGAGAAAGTTATCGCCTATGCTCTCGACAACTTAAGATTCACGAAAGGAACTACATGACGCACAACTTGGAACTCGGAGCAGTCGTCTTTGCAATCAAGATATGGAAGCATTACTTGTACGGTACCAAGTGCCCGATTTACTCCGATCACAAGAGTCTCTAGCATATCTTGGATCAGAAGGAGTTGAACATGAGGCAACGCAGATGGGCAGGACTCCTTAACGTCTACGAATGCACAATTAAGTATCATCCCGGCAAGGCCAATGTGGTGGCTGATGCCCTCAACAGGAACGAAACCAAACCTAAGCGTGTTTGTGCTTTACAACTCACTAACCACTCGAACCTCCCTAAATCGGAATAAAAATGATCAGGTTGAAGCATTGAAGGAAGAAAACATCAGGGCTGAGACCCTACGAGGGTCAAGGAAACGTTAGAATAAAAAGGAAGACGGCGCTTACTACGTGACAGGGCGTATATAGGTCCCACTTTATGGAAATCTGCGTGAACTTGTGATGGACGAAGCACGCAAATCTCGTTACTCGGTACATCCTGGTCCGGATAAGATGTACCGCAATCTCAAGACTATGTATTGGTGGCCTGTTATGAAGGCCAACATAGCCACCTACCGTCAGGCTTGTTACAACAACCAGAACTGCCAAAATGGTAATGGGAACGCATCCCTATGGATTTTGTCACAAGCTTACCAAGATCTCAGAACGGGAACGACACTTACCATTGGTGGAGTTCTCCTACAACAATATCTACCACACCAGTGTTCAGGCGGCACCCTTTGAGGCATTGTACGGTCATAAATGCCAGTCACCCTTATGTTAGGCGAAAGTTGACGAAAGCCAAATTACTGGCCCGGAACTCGTGGTCGAGACAACGTAAAGGATCGCCCGGATCAGACAACGCATGGTGGTAGCTCGTGACCATCAGAAAAGTTACGCTGATAAGCGTAGGAAACCGCGAGAATTCCGGGTCAGCGACCGGGCTCTACTTAAAGTCTCACCCTGGAAGGGTGTGGTTCGTTTTGGAAAGCGGGGCAAGCTTAATCCGCGATATGTTGGACTATTCGAAATTACCGAAAATATCGGTAAGGTTGCTTACAGATTGAATCTGCATGAAGAACTGAGTGCGGTGCACAACGTCTTTCACGTGTCTAATCTGAAGAAGTGTCTGTCAGATGAAACACTCATCATTCCTTTCAAGGAACTCACTTTTGACGAACAGCTACACTTTACTGAGGAACCGATTGAGATCGCGGGTCGAGAGATCAAAACCCTCAGACGTAGCCAGATACCTCTCGTACGAGTTCGTTGGAACTCGTGCCATGGCCCAGAGTTTACCTGGGAGCGGGAAGGCCAGATGAAGCACAAGTATCCCCAGTTGTTCCCAAATGAAACTCCCAGCACTGAAGCTACAACCGAATTTCGGGACGAAATTCCAAACTAACGGGGGGATGATGTGACACCCCGTTGAAATGTTCTCACTTATACTAGCTTGACAGTGACTGCCTTAACTTTCGGGACGAAAGTTCTTAAAACTTGGGGATAATGTGACACTCTGGATTTTCCCGAACAACCTTCTAGTTCAGTATTTCGTGTACGTACTATTATTAATTGAAAGGTGTGACTTATTTTGATGTGCTATGTGCTAATAACGTGTAAGTAATATATATGTATAGATATATTTATTCGTGAACCGAAAATCACAACTCGAGACCACTCGGTCTCGAGTGAACAGTAAAGAAGTGGGCCGGTTGGGCCTTGCACATCTCGAAACCCAAAACACAAGGACCTGACTCGAGACTATTCGGTCTCGAGTGACCCAAGTCGGTTGGGCCGCAACTCCCCTTAGCCCACTCGGAAACCTTTAGGGTGCACCTTTTGTTATATATAAACCTAAAACCCTCACACTTTCTCCTCTACACTCTCTCTCACTTCATCCTCACTCTCTCTCTCTCTAGCAAACCTTAAACCCTAACAATCAAGCATCACCTCCCCTCTCCTTTCTCTCTCGTACCAAAACCGGTGATAACAAGGACTCTCGGTTCAAGCTTGGGATCTTACTTGGAAGCTTATTCATCATATTCTCACACCTTGAAATCTAACCGGTTAGTGGTTCCTTGCAATTTAGAGATGAAAATATTATATATGCTTGCTTGTTAAATTATATGCATATTGAATATGCCTTTTTCTTGTATAGTTGATATTATGATTGTGGTTTAAGTAAAGTGTATGTTAATCTAGTGGTTGCTTGGTTTAAAATGGTTTTTGATATTTAGTATATGTGATTCTTGACCATGGAATGAATATGTGTGTAAGATGAACCGTGTTGAATAAATGATGGAAATTGTTGGCTGAAAATGCTTTTAGAATTGCAAGTATAGATCTAGGATAACATGTTTCGGGTCGGTCTTGAATGATTATGCATGATGGGTAGTTTGTATATATGATGAATAACATGAATATGAGTTGAAGGTGCTTTGAATATTTGAAAAACATATTGTTTGATCCATTTTGGTTAATTGTTAGACAAAGAAACATGTTTATGGAATTCTATTGGATAGTACACAATTACATGAAATTGCAATTATATTGGTTAGTACATCAGAAGTTCTAGAAGAACTTCATGTGCACGTATCCGGGGTTGCGAGTCGAGACCCCCGGTTGCGACTCGAGACCAACACGTGACAACTCGAGACCACAGCAATTGCGACTCGAGACCATGTCCAAGCAACTCAAAACAGACTTCAGGGACTCGAGACCATCAAGGTCTTAACTCGAGATCTTCTGATTGCGACTCGAGACTGGACTCAAGATCCCCGAGGTTGCGACTCATACCTGCACTACTCAGGACCTCCTGGTTGCGACTCGAGACCACCTGTTCTCGAGTCGAGACCACCTAGTCTCGACTGGGCTGTTAGTTTTCGTTATTGGGCCCAAGTGTATTAACTGTACATGCCTGTTGCTGTTTAAGTAGGCTACGTGTTAACTGTCAACTGTTGCTGTTAAAGAATTTAGACGGGCCCAATGACTTATTGGATAATTATATGTTGTGCATGCTATGTGTTAGATACGTGTAGAATATATGTGACTTCTTTGTACCCAAAGCTGACCTATATTGGTAACCATGTTAGGACGTGGTGACCAACGTGTTTGACCAAGTAAACTAAACTGCCGAGCAACCCAAGGTGAGTTCACAACTATTAAAGCATGCGTTCCCGGTGGTTTTGGGAAACGGAAACTTAAACAACGCGATCCCCGCGTAAGGGATACAAACCTACTTTATCCCCTTAAATGGGACTCTTAGTTAATTATTGTTTATATGGTAATGCAACGAGCAACACTAAACGAAACTCTATCACTCAAGTCCTCACTACTTAATACCGATTAATCGCCGGGGCTTGGTGAACGGGTTATTAGTTGATAGCGCTATTTAGGTGTAACCAGCCTCACACCGACCCTTGTTACTGGGAACGGGAGCGAACTAATGTACTATGGCAAACCGTCAATGATGATAGAACATTGACAAACGGGGCACTGCGGAAACGTACAGTTAAGTAAGTATTCGGTATTGGAAAAACAGTTTAGTCGCTTACCTATGGGGTAGCTCCCCATCGCATGTATAAACGGATAAATTAACTAGCGAAACAAGTTTTTGGTAAATAAAAACTGGACAACTCGTGAACTCGCCAACATTTTTGTTGATACCGTACTGCATGCTTTGCAGGTACCCAGTGACTCAGGAGCTTGCGGCTTGGGAATGTGTAGTGGTCGCCTAACCCATGCGCTGGGTTTTTAAATAATCTTGATCTATGAACTCCGTTTTGAAACTGTTTGGTTTATGCTTCCGCTGTTTACTTAAACTGTTATTTGAACTTAAACTTTTAAAACTTCAAACTATGATGGTTACTAACTATTGTGGTTGGTGAACATTCTTACTATTAACCAATGCTCAGTATAATTGGTGGCTGGATCCTGGTCAGTCACGCCTCCAAGCGGTGGTACTCCGCATGTGGTTTTTGGGGGTGTGACAGATTGGTATCAGAGCCATTGGTTATAGTGAACTTGGTTTTAAAAAGAAAAGTCTTTTTGAGAAAAACCAGACTATAACCCGTGACTCATGACGACACTACACTCCAAGGGCAAGACTCAACGCATTAGACCTCATAGCCCTCACTTATGTTTACTTGTTGTTTGTTTAAGTGCTTATGTGCTAATATACATATTAGTGTGCCTAGCTAGATGTATACACAATCCTTCCCCCCCCCCCCCATATTCTTGTTTCACTACAACGTCTTTTCTCACTCTGTGTCTTCTGAACATCAAGATAATGACCGGACTCGATGGAGACAGCTTAACCCTGACAAGGTGACACTCTTCTCTAACACCTTGTACAACATTTCTACCTTTTCTTCCTTTAGCTTTTTATCTGCTTCTAAATCACTTGATCTCTTTCACAGTCTTTTATTCTTAGATACAAGATTTTCTATCACAACTTCCATATGTTTTATCTCATTCTCCAGAAACTTTATCTTGTCATCGTTAAAGAAATCATTAACCATATTTTTGTAATTTGGAAACGATTGATGATCAAACATATAATCTCTGTTTTCTGTAGAAGATGAAGGGCCTGTTTGTTGAGGTTGGTGTAACACCTCGTAAAAATCGTGTCCAATTCGGTAGTAACACGTGTCATAAACCCAGATCGCAATAAAAGATAACTTAAGGGACTAAAACTGTCAAACAATGTAAAGATGTAAATAGAAGGACCAAAATCATCAACAAGCCAAACTTGTTCCTCTGAATGACTTCATATATTATTCGTATTCGTGATTGATTAAATTAACGAACACAAGAAGCCGTTTGCGCTTAAAAATCAAAAGTTACAAAACACAGGGGTTAAAAGTGTCAACATGTTAATTCTTAACTCTGAGTGACCTTTTAACGTTCCCAAAAGCTTTGTAATATATTATTATACTCTCACGAAGACCTGATAAAGATTTCACCAAGATCGGGTTCAATTTGGTGATGAAAATTGGAATTTCCAAGAAAAGGATCAAAAGTGTAAATATAGCAATTCTTCAATCGAGGGACATTTTCAAAGCATCCAAGACTTACAATTGCATGTACCCACTCCCTAGAACACCCCAGACCTGATTACATTGACCATGCATGCTGAAAAAGTCAGTTATTCGCGTTCAGAAAGTGCAGAGACTGAACATGCAAACAAACAAAACAACTTTAAACTTGGTACCCTCGCGTGGCGCGCCAGGAATTTCTTGGTCTGGCGCGTGGCGCGACGGAGGACCTTTTTCCAGCAAAACTGGCAGGTGCCCAGCATGCAACCTACAATCTCCACAAGATCTTCTGCAACTCTGGGGCGAATTCAGCAGCATGCAAATTTTTTCTAAAAACCACTACACACCTGTATGCATCAGATTTCACCTGGGGGACACTTGCTTTGATCCTAGAGCATTCAAAATCCTATATAAGGGCCTCAATTCCAATTCTTAAACTTGCCCATTCAAAGAAATTTTCACACACAAACTCTCAACTGAGTTCTCTGGAGCAACCTGGTCATTAAGGAGGCTCTAATAGTTCAATTTTCATGCTAAGGACTATTGTAAGTGTTCTTAGCTTTCATAGTTAAGTTTTCCTAAGCTTAATGACCGAAAGTCAAAGTAATCGTAATGATGTTTTGACTTTGTGATTAATCACTAACGGTCCAACCATTATTCGAATTGAAATTTGCTATGTGTTGGTAATTATGTAGGTAATAAACCCTTAAGAGGGCACCTTCTAATTATCACATTTACTTGGTCAATTGTCGGGTCAAACTACTTAACAAAAAGTCAAACGAGTCAGTTTTTACAAAATAAATCATAGCTGATAATGTAGAAGCTATAAATTATATTTCATCATTTAAACAACTTGGTAAATAATATAAGAACATGTTTAGTCATGTTCAACCCGACAATTCTGAGTTTAGGCTTGGTTCGCAACCGAAAGTCACAAAAGTAAACTTTTTCTTTGACTTTCAGTTCTGACCCTATTTAGCTTAGTTTAGTTATGCCTTAGGGTTCCTTTGGGACCATATTATATGTTAGTATAACTCTCTAAAGTTATACTACATGGTTCATTAGAAAACTGAGATTTCATGCATGTTCCGTTAATTGCTTAAAGTTGACCATTTTGCCCTTTTTATTATTAAAATGAGATTTTTGGAAATGTGAGTGGACAAAAAATCTTCATTACTGAATTATAAGTATGTCCTAAAAATTTGACATCCGTTTCTGGTCCGAAATAAAAGTTATGCACAATATCGTAAAACGAAAGCTTTTTGTTAATTAAATGTCATTTTCAGTATAAATCATATTAAAACCCAATTTTTGTCACCAAACTTCCTACCCACTATTATGATATAATATTTAGGGATTTTTGAAAATTTTTGTCAAAATTTATACTGATCATAACATAGAATTCTAGCATGAACACGCTAATTGACAATAATGCCCTTTACATTTATAAAATGAGTTTTACAAATCATTTACATGTCAAACCTTTTCCTACTGATTTTATAAAATATTTTAAACTGTTAAGGCTAATTAAAATCTCAGATTTCCTTAAAACTTATCAAATATCGTCAGATACCGACTTTTATGTGAATTAGACACAAAGTGTGGTTTAAAACCATACTTGGCACCTAAGACTAGATACCTACCGATTTTAAAAATAATTTTTTATACTTTAACAGTAAGTATAAGTCTTGAATTCGGATTCCAAATTTAAGCTTAAAAGCATATGTGAAATGACCAAAATGCCCATATGGTGCATAGTTTGGCCATAAATGATTAAACACACATATGTATGATATCTTGCTGATATAACAACATAAAATAAATATTTTTACAGAATTTTTTTGGACCAGAACCTCAGTTTTTGTTTAAACCTCTTTTATAAACTTTAAAATGACCAAAATACCCTTTCAGGGCATAATTTGGTTTTAAATTCGTTTTGGGCATAATGGAAGATATCTTATTGATATCATATCATATTTAAAGCATATTAACTTGTGGAACTTGTACATGACTCATTCGTTGACCCGTTATGCATATACGCGTTCGGTACGATTTATCTAACTAGTTTGCATAAATTAGCCGGAACGCGTCAAACCTTACCATTTCTACTTCTAAATCCAGAATGTCATTAGTTTACCCTTTTTATACAAGTCTTCATACTTGTCGGGTCAAAGTCACGTTCTAATCCGGTCTTCGCTTAATCTTGTGTTTTGAACCGTAAACCTTTCTTTAAAACTAACCGGTCTAAGTTACAACTTAAATAAGACCTGTTAGGAATCTAATAGGTTATTAAAACCTTCGTTCCAGATTAGGAGCCCGGTAAAAGCTCCATGTACTTGCTGATTAGAAAATACAACTGAGAATAAATTTCATTTAGCTCAGGTAAATACTTTTAACTTATTTTCCGTTATACGGGCTTGGGATACGGTATTATAATATTACCGCTTGGTCGGGTATGAAATCATTTAATCGGATTGTGATTAATAAATTTACATGACCCGTTTTAATATGTTTTGTTTGGTACAAAGCCTTTGGGGGGTTAATGACCGTATCCTTGATATCCTCGGCTCACTCATTAGAAATGGCCACGACTTAAGCACAGGGTGTAGGCATACACCCGATAGTTGCGTATGTAAAAGTGGTGTGTCTATTAATCTTGTCTCGACTCTTCTAACAGGGCCCTGAACGGATGACAAACATATAAATCTGTATACAAGATTATTTTAATAATTGTCCCAAGTTATAAAAGACTTTATGCCTTGTGCAACCAAATCAATTTTATGAACACTTTTCAAAAGAGTCAGTTAATTGTATTTACCAGTGTAAACTGACGTATTTTTCAAAAATATTAAGTGCAGGTACTATACGAAATGGGCTGGAACTCCTGAGTATTTCTTAAAGAGTCTTGCAAGCTCTAAATACTTTAAGTCTGTTGATCTATGTTTACTTTCTGTTTTAGATCCGCCTATGGATCCACTTACACCCGTTGTGTAATATTTTATTATACTTTCGAATTCGGTTTGTAATAATATTATTTTTAGACTTCCGCTGTGCAATAACTGTGATCAATTGTCTATGACGATATCAACTACGTCACGATGCTCCCCACCGGGCCCACTGGTAACACGTGGATATATCAGGGTGTGACAGGTTGGTATCAGAGCCAATATTGAGTGAATTAAACACTAGCCTTTTGTGTTTAATCTCAATGACACAGTTACACATTCCTTGACCCCCGAGTCTAGGCAAACAACTTAGGATTAATCCTAATCTTAATTGATTTTTGTCTTTCGTTGTTTTCTTTTGTTTTGACAAGATCAAAGATAAAATTCCACCTAGAATTAGAGTAAGAGTTGGAAGAGGAAAGGCCACAATGACTGCTACAAAAGACAATGAAGTCAGGCAATCACAGCAGGGTACTCCATCAGCAACACATAGCTCTAGTCCTCACGAAGATTGGAGAACTTACTTGGAGCCCGCGAGACGCTCAGTCTCACTCAGTTCTTCACCGTCCTACCACCATTCGTTTGGGCCACATCCAGACGAGGAAACCCATGATTTGCATCATTCTTTTATCCCGTTGCTACAATCAAGTTCACACCGTGCCTTCCAGGACCCGACCCCATACTTTCAAAGTCGGTTCAACCCGGCAAACCAAATACAAGAACCAGAGGGTCCAAACCCTTTGGGACCAGCTGACCACTATCCTGAGATGCAGGATATGGATGTGGACGAAGATCCAGATCCAGAAATGCCACCATCTGGGACGCCGACGCATCCCATTGAGATATCGAGCGGATCATCCTTCCATGGTTCGCCTTACAGAGGCCCAGACATTTTTGTTGAAAGATGGGCTACATACAAGTGGGAGTACACTCCCCCTCACCACTACTCACCACAACACTAACAGGTCCCTTCTGAGGACCCACATTTTGAGGTGGTCACGCCACCGCCGCTAGAGCAACAACTGCCTCCAGAACCACCGAGGCGAAGAGGAGGTGCATGGATGTCCGTGCATGGGGGTTTTCACTTCAGCACCCCCAACACTCCAGCAACAGCAACTACCCGCTGCTGTATGAAGACCCACAAATGGGTGGGCCTTCAAATCCAGTTTCTGAAGTCGACTCTGCACCAGTCGCACCTGCACCACACATGGGATATGATAACCCAATTCCATCATACCCAGGTGCAGCCGGGTACAACCCGTTTGAGCTGTAAGCTTACTCTGGTTATAATTACAACAATGCCCCTGCCGTTGACCCGTACCTTGAAGCGGCAAACTACAATGCTCTTTACCCTGGACTGTAACATCTGTGTCTGAAATCATTGTGAACAGTTCAATTATCAATAAAACAATGTTATTTGATCCCAATGTTTGTTTGGTTATGTTTTACATTTTTCATGTTTTGACTTTTGTTCAATTTCAAACGCCATATCACTTTCTGGAGAGTTATACGCAAGCTGGTGCGTAAACGTAATCAGTTATGAAGGCTTTGGTATGGCAAAAACAAGTTAATTCACCTACAGGGACTAAATTTGACAAACTGCGAAAGTATGCCAATTTGAACTGTAACAGACATTCCGGAACATGACCATAAGTTAAACATACCATAAATATCCTTTACATAGCTTAGAAATAGGCTTTGAGGGGTTCGGTGTGCTAAAATAAACTTTTGGCTCATTCAGGGACTAAAAGTGTCAAAAAGTGCATAAGTTTGCACTTTCGCGCATATCTTACCTTTTGAATACATCTGGACCTCCAAAAATTTATGTAAGCATTATAATATTATGCTTTAGTGTTTGGCTTGTTAAAAATCCATTCGTCACGCAATTTGGGTCGTTTTTCGCGCTTATGCGCATTCCGTCGTAATTAACCAAGCATCGCGATCGTACAACCAAACAAACCGACATCCGAGATATTTTTGAGCACATTTTAAGTTCCCTATACTTTAACTTCATTTTAGAGCTTTGAAATGGGGTTAACTGGCCTTAAATGCGTCGGAAATGGACTTATTACACAACAGGGACCAAAACTGACATTCTGCGATAGTTACTGGCCTACGGACCGTAAGCCATACCCTTACGGTCCGTAAGGGATCTCTAGAACACCAGATCTATTTTAAATAGCTGTTGCCTCTTCAGGATATTGAGGGGCCAATTTGCACTTGCCTCTTCAGGAAAATCAGGGGCCAATTTTGAGTCACCACAAGGTTTCAACAAGTGTATGGACGAGATCAAAGCACGTTATTCGATAAACGATCCTAACGGTTGTCCATTTACTATAAATACCCAACCCCATTCAACTCAAAACCCACAAATCTGATCTCAAAGCTCTAAGTTGAAGTGATTGCTTCATACCTGAGCTATTCGATCAAGTTTTACTAGCGGGGACCCTTTGTAAGTGTTCCTTCGTTCTTTTATTCGTTAGCGTTAAAAGTCAAACTTTGTTTGACTTTCTGCGTTGACCAGTTTATGGTCAATGCGAAGTTCGTTTGAACTTCATAACGTGAGCATAATCACGATGGTTATAGTCTCTTGTGACTATACCTACTGATTAACACGTTATCTAGGCTCAGTGACGAGTCGTAGTTTCGGCCAAAATGCGTGTTATTGCGTATTTTGTAACCAAACTACTCTTGGGTATCAAAACCGTTTGTTTTGAGACCAAACCTGTTTTCTAAACTTAGTTAAGCATGTTTTTAACATGCTTAGCTCGTCACTTTTAGTTTAGTGCTTATATAGGGTCGTAAGGTAAACGATCTAAACAATCGCTTATACTTTCGAACCCGACCCGTTTGGTCGATCATTAGGATCCGACCACACACATTAGGTGGCCATAGTTGTATAGGGAATAATCTTCCGAGGTTATACCTTATGGTCACATCGTTTGAGTAGTTGTATGATAGGTAGTATATATTCCTTAGGTAAATTACCAAAATGCCCTTTTAACGCCAAAATTCATTTTAAGCATATGTAACATAACTTTTGGTATCTAAACTGACTTGGTAACAATATTAGACATGTTAAGGCATATTTTACTTGTCATAGGACTAGTTAGGCGTTCCGAACGCGTTTTACGCGAACAACGCGTTAAAGTAGCATAAGCTACCTTAACGGGTCGTAATGGGTCGTAAGCACTTAGGTTAGGTTTCATTTTAGTATGTGGGCTTTGTTAAACCATATTACACGAGTCTCCATACTCGTTTGGTTTACAAACCCTCATTCTATCCAATCCTCCGATTTAGATCCGGTATATTAACATAGTTACTTATATTAGGAGCCGTTTGATATCCGTGATCTCTAGCATTGTTTGGTTGTTACTCAAGGACTACTAAGCAATCTCAAGTGAGTACATAGACCCCTCTTTTACTGTTTTCAAACTGTTTTGGGGTGGAACACATGTGCCTACTTGTTACTTTCGTGCCTTTCATGCTTTCGTATCATATGCTTGTTATGTTCATTAGTACATTATAGTACATGATTTCATTACATTTTATGTATGTATGTCCATTTTGAGCATACTTAGTACATTGTTTTACTTTACATTTCTGCTATGTATGTTGACTGATAGCATGAGAGCACATTGATTTACATGACTTTTCTGCTTCGTATGTTAACTTAGCATACTTAGTACATTGTTTTCATATAACACGTTCACATTTGCTATGACATTTGGTTTGCACAAACGGGACTTATATACGTTCATTAACATTAGCTACGCCGCTCGGTAGTAAGTACTGGTACCATAGGACTTGACAAATCCCATTCCTGACATCCCGGGTTTGTTTGGATGTAAGGAATGACTGAATCCGAAAACATTTCTTTTGATAACCTTGACTTAGGGTTATCCGACTGTCTCAAGGCTTGAATGTATGCGTTAACTTACCACATAAATGTTTGTATCAATGTAACATGCATTACTTTGCAAAACATAACTTTTTGATATATCCAAAATACTTTGTTTTGTACATTCTTACATTTGGTTTATGTAACAACACATTACTTATCAGACATACATTTGCTACACATTACTTGACTACATTTGGACTATTAACATTTGATATGATTTATACAAGGACTTTTGACAATTGGTTGAAACATAGACTTTATACGTTGGTGGTTTGTTTAAGTGACTTAAGTAACGAGATGTGAGTAATATGATACAAGCATGGTGGATACGCCACTGGTACTTCCTATATATAAGTGTTGTATTATATTGCCTATCATAGCGTTATTTAAATCGTTCAATTTGGACTTATACATTTTACACAAGTAACACGATTTTGACAAGACTTTGGTTTACAAACAATTCACTTTATACAACTCATTTTACTTGGTTATACATTTAACCATACATTATTCTTTTATTTATACATATCATTTGATCTTATCGCTTTTTTTTAAATGATTTACAAAACTTAAACAATTTACAAGGTTCATGACTGACTTTTGCTAAACACCTTTTTTTCTTAACTTATAAGTCATGAATCCTATTTTCACAAAACCTATGTATCTCACAGGCATTTTTATGCTGACGTACCTATTTTCACATGTGTTTTCAGGAGCTGTTGCTTAGGATGATGATCGTGACACTAGGGCGGACCTGTGCCTAAGAGACATAAAATAAAGATAGAACTAGTTTAATTATGTTCTAAACTCCTTATTTCCCGTTTTGAGACAATGTAACTCTCTCGTTTGATAAATAAAACATAACTTTAATTTCAATGGTTGTGAAACAATTAATTCTGTTACATCACTCCCCGACGTTTCCGCCACGATTTGATGTTTTACGTGGTCGGGGTGTGACAGAAGAGTTGGTATCAGAGCCAATGGTTATAGGGAATTAGGTTATTAGTAATACTTTGACCTAGACTATAACCTTTCTAGGACCCCAACACAAGTTATCTTGTGTTTAGATTTTAAAACATGCACTTCACCTATCCTTAGGTGATAACCACAACGGTAACATCAAGTTCGAATCCGCTTTGAAAATTAATCATCTGTTTTTGGATGATTGATTACTAGGTTTTGAACCCTCTGTTGTAAGGTTTTGAACCCTTCCAGTTTGATTTTTGACCTTGTGCCCTTCAAATTTTCAAAATCTCGTCAAAGTTTTTGACCTTGTGAACACGTGCAAACTGGAAGAGTGAATGCCTGTACCCTGAGTTTTCTGTCTAAGACTAGAGTGTTCGTACAAATCCACATAATCGGACCAGTCACTCTGACCTGGGAACTCTTGGGGTGAGTGTTCACTTATAGGCGAGCATGTCTTCGCGATACATTATTTTTGAGCCATTTACTTTGATTAGTCACTGTGTGTCGTTTGTTTGCTTTGTGATGCGGACAAATGACCACCATCTTTGCTTTTGTTGATTTTGTTTCATCTCATTCTCTTCATCCAATCATCTCACTCGTTTCCTTTCATGTTTTCCTCTTTTAGAATGCCTCCTCGACGCGAAAACCAGATAGCGACTGCCGAACTGGCAGAAATCATTGCGCAACAAATGGCTGCTGCATTCCCAAACCTCTTTGCTCAATGGAACCAAGCCAACAAAAACAACAATGCTCCATGCAATTTCAAGAATTTTAACTCAGCTAAACCACTCAAGTTTAGTGGTTCTGAGGGAGCGACTGGGCTTCTTCAATGGTTCGAGAGCATTGAGAATACTTTCCGTCATGTGCAGTGTCCTGACAATCGCAAGGTCGAGTTTTCTTCGAGTGTGTTTCAGAAGAGGGCTCTTATGTGGTGGAACGGGGTTATGAGAGATCGTGGTGCAGAAGTTGCTCTAGCACAGACATGGGCTGAACTTAGGGCCCTTATGATGAGGGAGTTCTGTCCTCATCATGAACAGCGAGCTTTGGAGAGAGAGTTCGATGACTTGAAACAAGACAGTGGCGAACACAGGGCGTATACTGATAGATTTGAGGAGTTGAGTCTGCTTTGCCCAACAATGGTTACCCCATCCGACAAGGCTATCGAAAGGTACATCGATGGTCTACCTGACTCAGTACAAGACATCATTACTGGTAGTAACCCTACCACACTCCGTCAGGCGATCGAGTTAGCAGCGACATTGACTGAGTCGCAGGTTCGAAAGGGAAAGCTGCACAAAAAGGGTGACAAGGGTAAGAAGCAAGCATCTGACAAAGAAGATAGCAAGAAAGGTCAAAACAAGAAGGGAAAGGATTCTGGTTCCTCAAGGGGGTCTAGGAAGCGAAAGGCTTCCCAAAACTATGTCGTTACTGCACAGGCTCAAGCTGCACCAAATCAGCCTGTGCAACCACTAGCCAAGAAGCCTTATCTTGGCAATGCACCTTTGTGCAACCGGTGTAACGGCCATCACCTACCACATCTCCAATGTCGTCATTGCACTAACTGTGGGAGAATTTGTCATCTTGCCGCTACTTGTCGCATTCCTGTTAACCAGAATCGGGCAGTTCAAAACCAAGCCCAACAAGTTACTCAGCCTCTTGCTCAGCAACAAGGTCAAGTTGCACGACCTCATTTTCCTCCTGGTTCGTGCTATAATTGTGGGGATCTGACCCACTACAGAAACCGATGTCCAAGACTAGCTAACGCGAATCCAAATCCAAATCAGAATCAGGCTCAGGCTCAAGGTCGAGTCTTCAACATGAATGCACAAGAGGCACAAGCAGACAATGAAGTAGTGAACGGTATGTTCTTTATTAATAATATGCCTGCATCTGTTCTTTTTGATTCGGGTGGCGATAAAAGTTTTGTGTCATTGTCTTTTGAGCCAATGCTTCGCGTGTCTAGAACGAAACTAGGTAAACCTTTGATAGTAGAAGTTGCTAGTGGTGAACCCATTGTTCTTGATTTTGTTCTTCGCAACTGCCAGTTTTACCTTAACGACCATCTTTTTCCTATTAACCTCACGCCTATGCAACTTGGAAGCTTCGACATTATTGTGGGTATGGATTGGTTAGCCAAGCATCGTGTAGAGGTAGTTTGTTTTGAGAAGATCGTTCGTGTGCCACTTCCGACAGGTGAGATCCTATAGGTTCATGGTGAGAAACCTACTGGTGGTCTCAAACTCATGTCTTGTTTTAAGGCTCAGAAGTATCTGCGAAAGAACTATGTGGCCTTTTTGGCACATGTTGTAGCAGATAAGGGCAAAGGTAAGTCTATTCAAGATATTCCTATTGTTCAGGATTATTCTGAAGTACTCCCTAAAGAGTTACCTGGTCTACCCCCAACACTCCAAGTCGAGTTCCGTATTGATCTCGTACCAGGTGCAAACCCCATTGCCAGAGCTCCATATCGTCTTGCACCGTCTGAGATGCAAGAATTGTCTAAGCAGCTTCAGGAGCTCTCTGACAAAGGTTTTATCCGTCCTAGCTTTTCACCTTGGGGTGCTCCCGTTCTTTTTGTCAAGAAGAAGGATGGATCTTTTAGGACGTGTATCGATTATCGTGAGCTTAACAAGCTTACCATCAAGAATCGATATCCCCTACCTCGCATCGATGATTTCTTTGATCAGTTACAGGGCGCTTCTTATTTTTCGAAGATTGATCTGCGATCTGGATATCATCAACTTCGGGTACATGAAGAAGACATTCCCAAGACAGCGTTCCGCACTCGTTATGGGCATTATGAGTTCACAGTCATGCCATTCGGTTTGACTAATGCTCCTGCTGTTTTCATGGATTTAATGAATAGGGCCTGCAAGCCTTATTTGGACCAGTTCGTCATTGTTTTTATTGATGGCATCTTGATATACTCTAAGACGCGAGCTGATCACGAGCAACATCTTCGTCTTACTCTGGAACTCCTAACGAAAGAGCAACTTTTCGCCAAATTCTCCAAGTGTGAATTCTGGCTTAAAGAGGTTCAATTCTTAGGACATATTGTCAACGAACAAGATATTCATGTAGATCCCTCCAAGATCAGTGCGATTAAGGATTGGGATACGCCTACTACTCCTACTGAAGTTCGTTCTTTTCTTGGTCTTGCGGGTTATTACCGCCGCTTCATTGAGAACTTCTCAAAGATTGCAGTTCCTCTAACTGCTCTAACTCAGAAGAACAAGCCCTTTGATTGGGGATTCAAACAAGAGGAAGCTTTTCAAAACTTGAAGCAGAAACTTTGCGACGTGCCTGTTCTGAATTTGCCTGAGGGCAATGATGATTTCGTCGTTTATTGCGATGCATCTAAATTGGGACTTGGCTGTGTTCTGATGCAAAGGAACAAAGTCATAGCATATGCATCGAGGCAGTTGATGATACATGAGAAAAACTACACCACTCATGATCTTGAGTTAGGTGCAGTTGTCTTCGCTCTTAAGATCTGGAGACACTATTTGTATGGAACAAAATGTGTGGTTTTCACGAACCACAAAAGTCTTCAGCATATCTTCAATCAGAAAGAACTCAACATGAGGCAACGACGTTGGGTTGAGCTTCTAAACGACTATAACTGCGAAATTCGCTGCCATCCTGGTAAGGCGAATGTCGTAGCCGATGCATTGAGTTGTAAGGAACGTACTAAGATTCATTGTGTTCGTGTTCAATCTGATATTAAAGCTCGATCCGATATCCAAGCCCGCATTTCTCAGGCTCAACACACTTGTGTTTCACAAGGTTTGATGGATAAGGAATTTCCCTATCACGTAACCCCTGATCTGGAACTGAAGGACAATGGATCGTATTACATCATGGACCGTTTAGGGGTCCCAAGCCAAGATAACCTTCGCACCTTACTTATGGATGAAGCTCATAAGTCTCGTTATTCTATTCATCCTGGCTCAGAAAAGATGTATAAGGATCTTCGTATTCAGTATTGGTGGTCTGGTATGAAGAAAGACATTGCCTTATATGTATCAAAATGCCTTACTTGTCTTAAGGTTAAGGTTGAACATCAGCGTCCTTCTGGTTTATTGGTGCAACCAGAGATCCCAGTTTGGAAATGGGAAAACATTACTATGGATCTCATTACTAAACTTTCGCGCACAAAGAAAGGTCATGATGCCATCTGGGTAATTGTTCATCGTCTTACTAAGTCAGCGCATTTCTTGCCAATCCGTGAGGATTTTTCTGCTGACAAACTTGCTAAAATCTATGTGGATGAAATTGTAGCTCGACATGGTGTTCCCCTGAACATCATTTCTGACAGAGATGCTCGTTTCACTTCTCATTTTTAGAGAACCATGCAATCTGCTATGGGGACCCAACTTAATCTAAGCACAGCTTATCATCCGCAAATGGATGGTCAATCTGAAAGAATAATCCAGACTCTGGAGGATATGCTTAGAGCTTGTGTGATCGATTTTGGTGGTAGTTGGGATTCACATCTTCCGTTGATTGAATTCTCCTACAACAACAATTATCACTCCAGCATCAACATGGCTCCTTTTGAGGCTCTCTATGGTCGAAAATGTCGTTCACCAGTCTGCTGGAATGAGATCGGCGAGGCTCGGCTTACTGGACCTGCCCTCATTTTAGAGACAACTGATAAGATTAAGAAAGTTCGTGATAACCTTCAGACAGCTAGAAGCCGTCAAAGGAGTTACGCGGACCCAAAACGCAAGCCCTTGGATTTTCAAGTCGGTGATCGTGTATTACTTAAGGTCTCACCTTTGAAAGGTGTGATCAGATTTGGAAAGAAAGGAAAACTTGCACCTAGATACGTTGGACCATTCAAGATTGTCGAAAGAATCGGTAAGGTAGCCTACAGACTTGAGTTACCTCCTGAACTTGGAAATGTTCATCCAACCTTTCACGTGTCCAATCTCAAGAGGTGTTTAGCTGATGAGAACCTCCACATACCACTTGACGAAATTCGTGTTGATAAAACACTGAAATTTGTTGAGAAGCCAGTGGAAATCATGGAACGTGAAGTCAAGTGGCTTAAACACAAGTGCATTCCTTTGGTCAAGGTTCGCTGGGAATCTAAGCATGGACCTGAGTTTACTTGGGAATGCGAAGATCAAATGAAGGTGAAATGTCCGCATCTTTTTCCACGAGTTTCCTCTAAATAAATTTCGGGACGAAATTTCCACAAGTAGGGGAGACTGTAACATCTGTGTCTGAAATCATTGTGAACAGTTCAATTATCAATAAAAAAATGTTATTTTATCCGAATGTTTGTTTGGTTATGTTTTACATTTTTCATGTTTTGACTTTTGTTCAATTTCAAACTCCATATCGCTTTCTGGAGAGTTATACGCAAGCTGGTGCGTAAACGTAATCAGTTTAATGCGAAAAATACTCCGTAACATCAAAATATACTTAACATACCTTAAATAAGCTTCACATAACTTAGAAATAAGTTTTGAAGGCTTTGGTATGGCAAAAACAAGTTAATTCACCTTCAGGGACTAAATTTGACAAACTGCGAAAGTATGCCAATTTGAACTGTAACAGACATTCTGGAACATGACCATAAGTTAAACATACCATAAATATCCTTTACATAGCTTAGAAATAGGCTTTGAGGGGTTTGGTGTGCTAAAATAAACTTTTGGCTCATTCAGGGACTAAAAGTGTCAAAAAGTGCATAAGTTTGCACTTTCGCGCATATCTTACGTTCTGAATACATCCGGACCTCCAAAAATTTATGTAAGCATTATAATATTATGCTTTAGTGTTTGTCTTGTCAAAAATCCATTCGTCACGCAATTTGGGTCGTTTTTCGCGCTTATGCGCATTTCGTCGTAATTAACCAAACATCGCGATCGTACGACAAAACGAACCGACATCCGAGATATTTTTTTAGCAAATTTTAAGTTACCTATACTTTAACTTCATTTTAGAGCTTTGAAATGGGGTTAACGGGCCTTAAACGCGTCAGAAATGGCCTTATTACACAACAGGGACCAAAACTGACATTCTGCGATAGTTACTGGCTTACGGACCGTAAGCCATACCCTTACAGTCTGTAAGGGGTCTCCAGAACAGCAGATCTGTTTTAAACAGTTGTTGCCTCTTCAGGATATTGAGGGGCCAATTTGCACTTGCCTCTTCAGGAAAATCAGGGGCAATTTTGAGTCACCACAAGGTTTCAACAAGTGTATGGACGAGATCAAAGCACGTTATTCGATAAACAATCCTAACGGTTGTCCATTTACTATAAATACCCAACCCCATTCAACTGAAAACCCACAAATCTGATCTCAAAGCTCTATGTTGAAGTGATTGCTTCATACCTGAGCTATTCGATCAAGTTTTACTAGCGGGGACCCTTTGTAAGTGTTCCTTCGTTCTTTTATTCGTTAGCGTTAAAAGTCAAACTTTGTTTGACTTTCTGCGTTGACCAGTTTATGGTCAATGCGAAGTTCATTTGAACTTCATAACGTGAGCGTAATCACGATGGTTATAGTCTCTTGTGACTATACCTACTTCATAACATGAGCGTAATCACGATTTTAAGTTCGTTTGAACTTCATAACGTGAGCGTAATCACGATGCGTGTTATTGCGTATTTTGTAACCAAACTACTCTTGGGTATCAAAACCGTTTGTTTTGATACCAAACCTGTTTTCTAAACTTAGTTAAGCATGTTTTTAACATGCTTAGCTCGTCACTTTTAGTTAAGTGCTTATATAGGGTCGTAAGGTAAGCGATCTAAACAATCGCTTATACTTTCGAACCCGACCCGTTTGGTCGATCAATAGGATCCGACCACACACATTAGGTGACCATAGTTGTATAGGGAATACCCTTCCGAGGTTATACCTTTTGGTCACATCGTTTGAGTAGTTGTATGATAGGTAGTATATATGCCTTAGGTAAATTACCAAAATGCCCTTTTAACGCCAAAATTCATTTTAAGCATATGTAACATAACTTTTGGTATCTAAACTGATTTGGTAACAATATTAGACATGTTAAGACATATTTTACTTGTCATAGGACTAGTTAGGCGTTCCGAACGCGTTTTACGCGAACGGCGCGTTAAAGTAGCATGAGCTACCTAAACGGGTCGTAATGGGTCGTAAGCACTTAGGTTAGATTTCATTTTAGTATGTGGGCTTTGTTAAACCATATTACACGAGTCTCCATACTCATTTGGTTTGCAAACCCTCATTCTATCCAATCCTCCGATTTAGATCCGGTATATTAACACAGTTACCTATATTAGGTGCCGTTTGATATCCGTGATCTCTAGCATTGTTTGGTTGTTACTCAAGGACTACAAAGAAATCTCAAGTGAGTACATAGACCCCTCTTTTACTGTTTTCAAACTGTTTTGGGGTGGAACACATGTGCCTACTTGTTACTTTCGTGCCTTTCATGCTTTCGTATCATATGCTTGTTATGTTCATTAGTACATTATAGTACATGATTTCATTACATTTTATGCTATGTATGTCCATTGTGTGCATACTTAGTACATCGTTTTACATTACATTTCATGCTATGTATGTCCATTATGAGCATACTTAGTACATTGTTTTACTTTACATTTCTGCTATGTATGTTGACTGATAGCATGCGAGAACATTGATTTACATGACTTTTCTGCCTCGTATGTTAACTTAGCATACTTAGTACATTGTTTTCATATAACATGTTCACATTTGCTATGACATTTGGTTTGCACAAACGGGACTTATATACGTTCATTAACATTAGCTACTCCGCTAGGTAGTAAGTACTGGTACCATAGGACTTAACAAATCCCATTCCTGACATCCCGGGTTTGTTTGGATGTAAGGAATGACTGAATCCGAAAATATTTCTTTTGATAACCTTGACTTAGGGTTATCCGACTGTCTCAAGGCTTGAATGTATGCGTTAACTTACCACATAAATGTTTGTATCAATGTAACATGCATTACTTTGCAAAACATAACTTTTTGATATATTCAAAATACTTTGTTTTGTACATTCTTACATTTGGTTTATGTAACAACACATTACTTATCAGACATACATTTGCTACACATTACTTGACTACATTTGGACTATTAACATTTGATATGATTTATACAAGGACTTTTGACAATTGGTTTAAACCTAGACTTTATACATTGGTGGTTTGTTTAAGTGACTTCAGTAACGAGATGTGAGTAATATGATACAAGCATGGTGGATACGCCGCTGGTACTTCCTATATATAAGTGTTGTATTATATTACCTATCATAGCGTTATTTAAATCATTCAATTTGGACTTATACATTTTACACAAGTAACACGATTTTAACAAGACTTTGGTTTACAAACAATTCACTTTATACAACTCATTTTACTTGGTTATACATTTAACCATACATTATTCTTTTATTTATCCATATCATTTGATCTTGTCGCTTTTTTTTAAATGATTTACAAAACTTAAACAATTTACAAGGTTTATGACTAACTTTTGCTAAACAACTTGTTTTCTAAACTTATAAGTCATGAATCCTATTTTCACAAAACCTATGTATCTCACAGGCATTTTTATGCTGACGTACCTATTTTCACATGTGTTTTCAGGAGCTGTTGCTTAGGATGATGATCGTGACACTAGGGCGGACCTGTGCCTTAGAGACATAAAATAAAGATAGAACTAGTTTAATTATGTTCTGAACTCTTTATTTCCTGTTTTGAGACAATGTAACACTCTTGTTTGATAAATAAAATATAACTTTAATTTCCATGGTTGTGAAACAATTAATTCTGTTACAACACTCCCCGACGTTTCCGCCACGATTTGATGTTTTACGTGGTCGGGGTGTGACATGGACCCTATCCAGCCACGTACCCTACTGGGTACCCTGCATATGGGTATCAATACCCACCACCTCCTCAACCACAGCAGCAGCAGCCGCCGCAGCCGCCACAAATCCAACCACCACAGCAGCAGGAAATCCTTCAGCGGTTGCACGAGGTGGAGCAACAGGTAAACAGGGAGCATAGGAGCCGCCGAGGTCTACTAAAGGGTTTGGCAAACCTTATAAAGGGGAAGAAGAAGAGGGATTATTAAAATCCTTTTTGTTGTTTTGTAATTTTATTTCAATTAAGTCCCTGTATGGACATTTACTTTTGTATTTGGTCCCTACGTGGACTTATATTTCTTATTTTGGTCCCTGTGTGGGCAAGTTATTTAATTAAAAGTCCCGTTTAAGGCAATTATGTACTTCTTTCAATTTATGGAATGTTATATTTTAAAATTTAATTATCATTAGATATATGCATATGCTATATGAAATAAATCAAATATCATTCCAATTTACAATTGATCTGCCATTAAATATATTAAAAGAAAAATCCTAAAGGTATAACATAGCCTATATGTCATTCTAGACATGACCATGATGGTAAAACCTTTTTAAGATTCAAATCCTTGTTAACATCTTTAGACATGGCCATGGCCATGATGTTTAATTAAGATGATCATTTATTAAACATCCATTAGTGATGAAGTGCCTACGGGCCACACTTATTGTCCTATAAGACAACTGGAAGTTGTAGTATAAGACTCCCTATCAAGAAGGGTGATGGACTATGTTCAAACCTTAATGCCTCGAATCTTCTAAGATCATGGCTTATAAATTAAAAATGTCCTTGTGACTAGGCCTTTTGTGCCACTCTTATGTCCTTAATGATTATAACTGGGATTAATTATAACGAAAAGTTTAAAATAAAAACTTGATTATCAAATTAACCAAATATGGTTTATATTACCATGGTTAAAGAATCATCAAAAATGACGATTCCATAATAAACCTCTGAATAAATTATTGTCAGTTTGTTTTATAGCAATTAAGCTTCAGCATGTCTGAATCGGGAGAGGTTAACAGTCATCCAAGGGAGAGAAATGATACCACCAGAGTAAACGTAGTTGGTGCAGACATTCAAGCATTGATTGACAATGTTGTTACTACAGCCCTTAACAGACAGTTCAAGGAATCAAGTGGTACTCGCACTAAGACACAATCTGTGGCTCATAGTAAGCCCCCTTCTTGTGACACCAGTGTCTCTACTGTAACATCTGTGCTTGTAATCATTGTGAACAGTTGAATTATCTATAAAACAATGTTATTTGATCCAAATGTTTGTTTGGTTGTGTTTTACATTTTTCATGTTTTGACTTTTATTCAATTTCAAACTCTATATCGCTTTCTGTAGAGTTATACGCAAACTAGTGCGTAAATGTAATCAGTTTAATGCGACAAATACTCCGGAACATCAACATATACTTAACATACCTCAAATAACCTTTACATAACTTAGAAATAAGTTTTGAAGGCTTTGGTATGGCAAAAACAAGTTGATTCGCCTACAGAGACAAAATTTGACAAACTACGAAAGTATGCCAATTTGAACTATAACAGACATTTCGGAACATGACCATAAGTTAAACATCATAAATATCCTTTACATGGCTTAGAAATAGGCTTTGAGGGGTTAGGTGTGCTAAAATAAACTTTTGGGTCATTCAGGGACTAAAAGTGTCAAAAAGTGCACAAGTTTGCATTTTAGCGCACATCTTACGTTCTGAATACATCCGGACATCCAAAAATTTATGTAAGCATTAAAATATTTTATTTTAGTGTTCGGCATAAGAAAATTCTTTTCGTTGCTTAATTTGGATCGTTTTTGCGTTCATTACGACTTCCGTCGTAATTAACCGAACAACGCAAACGTAGGACCAAACGAACAGACATCCTAGATATTTTTGAGCATGTTTTGAGTTCCCTATACTTTAACTTCATTTTAGAGCCTTGAAATGAGGTTAACGGGGTTCAAACGCATCGAAAATAGCTTAAACGGGCTGCAGGGACCATTTCTGCCATTTTTTAAACTTTTCTGAATCTGGCACATGCTAGCGTAGCGCGAGCAACTTATGCCTTTCCAGTGGCGCTACGCGAGCACCTCATCTGGGCACTTGCAGGTCCATTTTTGCACTTGCAGGTCCATTTTCAGCACTTAACTTGAAGTTTAGGGGCTATTTTGTAACTTTTTCAATACCATGTGTTGGTTTTGAGAGCACCCATAGTATTGCAAAACTATGGGTACGAGGTGTACGGTTGTGATTGAATCTCGGATAACGAGGAATGATCTTAACGGTTCCACTAGATCTATAAATACCCACACCCCCCAATTGCAAAACCCACTTGATTTCTTGAAATTTCTCTAAGTTGAAGTGAAATCCACTTCATACCTGAGAATATTTGAGAAATCAAAGCTTTCGGGGACCCTTTGTAAGTATTCCTTCGTTCTTTTATTGCTTTTCGAGTCCGAAAGTCAAACTTTGTTTGACTTTCTGCATTGACCAGTTTATGGTCAATGCGAAGTTCGTTTGAACTTCGCAACGTGAGCGTAATCACGATGGTAATAGTCCCTTGTGACTATGCCTACTGATTACCACGTTGTCTAGGGTCGTAAGGGTAAGCGATCTAATAAATCGCTTATACCTTCGAACCCGACCCATTTGGTCGATCATTAGGATCCGACCAAATACCTTAGGTGACCATAGTGTATAGGGAATAACCTTCCGAGGTTATACCTTATGGTCACGACATTTGGTTAGTTGTATGATAGGTAGTTTATATGCCTTAGGTAAATTACCAAAATGCCCTTCTTACACCAAAATTCATTTTAAGCATATGTAACATAACTTTTGGTATCTAAACTGATTTGGCAACAATATTAGATATGTTAAGGCATATTTTACTTATCATAGGACTGGTTAGGCGGTCCGAACGCGTTTCACGCGAACGACGCGTTAAAGTAGCATAAGCTACCTAAACGGGTCGTAATGGGTCATAAGCACTTAGGTTAGGTTTCATTTAGTATGTAGGCTTTGTTAAACCATATTACACGAGTCTCCATACTCGTTTGGTTTACGAACCCTCATTCTATCCAATCCTCCGATATAGGTCTGATTTATTAACATAGTTACCTATATTAGGTGCCGTTTGATATCCGTGATCTCTAGCATTGTTTGGTTGTTACTCAAGGACTGCTAAGCAATCTCAAGTGAGTACATAGACCCCTCTTTTACTGTTTTCAAACTGTTTTGGGGTGAAACACATGTGCCTAGTTGTTACTTTCATGCTTTCCTGTTTTCACATCATATACTTGCTATGTTCATTAGTACATTTATAGTACATGATTTCATTATATTTTATGCTATGTATGTCCATTGTGTGCATACTTAGTACATCATTTTACATTACATTTCATGCTATGTATGTCCATTGTAAGCATACTTAGTACATTGTTTTACTTTACATTTCTGCTATGTATGTTGACTGATAGCATGCTAGCACATTGATTTACATGACTTTTCTGCTTTGTATGTTAACTTAGCATACTTAGTACATTGTTTTCATATGACATGTATACAATTGCTATAACATTTGGTTTGCACAAACGAGACTTATATACGTTCATTAACATTAGCTACGCCGCCCGGTAGTAAGTACTGGTACCATAGGACTTGACAAATCCAATTCCTGACATCCCGGGTTTGTTTGGATGTAAGGAATGACTGAATCCGAAAACATTTCTTTTGATAACCTTGACTTAGGGTTATCCGACTGTCTCAAGGCTTGAATGTATGCGTTAACTTACCACATAAATGTTTGTATCAATGTAACATGCATTACTTTGCCAAACATAACTTTTTGATATATTCAAAATACTTTGTTTTGTACATTTCTACATTTGGATTATGTGACAATACTTTACTTACAATACATAACATTTGTTACACATTACTTGACTACTTTTGGACTATAAACATTTGACATGGCTTATACAAGGACTTTTTGACAATTGGTTTAAACATGGACTTTATACATTGGTGGTTTGTTTAAGTGATTTAAGTAACGAGGCGTGTGTAATATGATACAAGCATGGTGGATACGCCGCTGGTACTTCCTATATATAAGTGTTTGTATGGTATTACATATCGTAGCGTATTTGAATCATTTCAATTTGAGACATATAACATTTTATACAAATAACATATCTTTCACAAGACATTGCTTTACAAACAACTTATTTCATACAACTCATTTTACTTGGTTATACATTTAACCACACATTATTCTTTTATTTATACATATCATTCGATTTTATCGCTTTTTAAATGATTTACAAAACAAAACAATTTACAAGGTTCATGACTGACTTTTGATAAACAACTTTTTCTAAACTTATAAGTCATGAATCCTATTTTTGTCACACCCCGACCGCGTAAAACAACAAATCGCGACGGAAACATCGGGGCGTGTTGCGACAGAATTAATTGTCTCATAACCATGGCATACAAAGTTTTATTTAATTATTAAACAAGGGTGTTTCATTGTTTCAAACAGGTAATTAAAGAGTTCAGAACATAATTAAACATAGTCTATCTTCTTTTAAAGTTTCTAAGGCACAGGTCCGCCCTAGTATCGTGATCAACATCCTATGGAAAAGCACCTGAAAACACATGTGAAAATAGGTACGTCAGCATAAAAATGCCTGTGAGATACATAGGTTTTGTGAAAATAAGATTCATGACTTATGTTTGAGAAAATGTTTAGTCATGAACCTTGTTATTTGCTTTGTCTTGTAAATCATTGAAAACAATAAGATCAGATGATATGTATAAGTAATTGTCAGGTTAAATAGATAACCATGTAAAAATGTGTTTGTATAAGATAAGTTGTTTGTAAATAAATGTCTTGTGAAAAGTGTATTATTTGTATAAAATGTTCTATGTCTCAAACTGAAATGATTCAAATAACGTTACGCCATGTAATACTATACAAACACTTATATATAGGAAGTACCAGCGGCGTATCCACCATGCTTGTATCATATTACACACGCATTGTTACTTAATCACTTAATCAAACCAAACCAACCAATGTAAGAAATCTATGTTTAAACCAATTGTCAATGTATTGAATAATATGTCAAAGTGTTCATGTCAAGATGTAAATCATGTAGTATGTAAAACCAATGTCAAAAATGTTTGTGTCAAATGTAAATCATGTCAAAATGTCTATGTCAAATATCCATGTCAAATGTCTATGTCAAATATCCATGTCAAATGTCTATGTCAATTGCCTTTGTCAAATGTCTTTGTGTAAAATGTCGATGTCAAAATGTCATGTATGGCAAGTGAAATGTCTCAACTAAACCATATGCACAAAAACAAGATATTGAAGTAAAACGTGGTTTAAATCAATCTTATGTCTTTGTGTAAATGCATGCAACTATTTAATATGAACATTTATGTGGTATTGTAAAAATGCATACATCCAAGCCTGGCGACTGTGGTGATAAAACCCTTTAAACAAATTAAAGGTCTATCTGTCTTAATGTCAACGAATTCGGTCATTCCTTTCTGTCCCCTTACCCTGGGATGTCCGGAACGGGAGTTGTCAATTCCTATGGTACCACTACCTACTAACGAACGGCGTAGCTAATGTTAATGGATATATTGTCCCATGTAAACAAACCAAATGTCATAACAAAATGTGAGCATGTGAAAACAATGCACTAAGTATGTAATCAAATGGACATACATAGCGTGAAATGTCATGTAAAACGATGTACTAAGTAATGCACACAATGGGCATACCTAGCATGAAATGTCATGTAAAACGATGTACTAAGTAATGCACACAATGGGCATACCTAGCATGAAATGTCATATAAAACGATGTACTAAGTAATGCACACAATGGGCACACCTAGCATGAAATGTCATGTAAAACGATGTACTAAGTAATGCACACAATGGGCATACCTAGCATGAAATGTAATGTAAAACAATGTACCAAGTAATGCACACAATGGGCACACCTAGCATAAGATGTAATGAAATCATGTACTATAATGTACTATCGAACATAGCAGTATATGATGTGAAAACTGGAAAGCAGGAAAGTAACAAGTAGGCACATGTGTTTCACCCCAAAACAGTTTGGAAAACAGTAAAAGAGGGGGGTTCTATGTACTCACTTGAGATTGCTCAGATGTATTGAGATAACCACCAAGCAATGCTAGAGATCACGGAATCAAACGGCACCTAATATAGGTAACTATGTTAATAAACCGGACCTAAATCGGAAGATCGGATAGAATGAGGTTTCGTAAACCAAACGAGTATAGGAACTCGTGTGATATGGTTTAACAAACCCTTCATACTAAGACGAAACTTAACCTAAGTGCTTGTGACCCATTACGACCCGTTTAGGTAGCTTATGCTACCTTAACGCGTCGTTCGCGTAAAACGCGTTTGGAACGCCTAACATTTGTGACCACAAGGTATAACCTCGGAAGGTTACAACTATGGTCACCTAATGTGTTTGGTCGGATCCTAATGATCGACCAAATGGGTCGGGTTCGAAAGTATAAGCGATCGTTTAGATCGCTTACCTTACGACCCTATCTAAGCACTATACTAACAGTGACGAGCTAAGCATGTTAGAACATGCTTAACTAAGTTTAGAAAACAGGTTTGGCATCAAAACAAACGGTTTTGATGCTCACGAGTAGTTTGGTTACAAAATACGCAAGAATACGTATTCTGCCCGAAACTACGGCTCGTCACTGAGCCTAGATAACGTGGTAATCAGTAGGTATAGTCACTAGGGACTATAACCATCGTGATCACGCTCACGTTATGAAGTTCAAACGAACTTCGCATCGACCATAAACTGGTCAATGCAGAAAGTCAAACATAGTTCGACTTTCGGGCTATAAAAGCGATAAAAGAACGAAGGAACACTTACAAAGGGTCCCCGCTAGTAAATCTTGATCGAGTAGCTCAGGTATGAAGTGATTTGCTTCAACTTAGAGCACTTTTAATCAGATTTGTGAGGAATGAGGTGAAAATGTGATGGGTATTTATAGGAAAAGTAGAGCCGTTAGGATCGTTTCTTGAATATCGTGCCACCATCCGAGCCGTACACTTGTCACAAAGTTGTGGTGGCTAAAAAATGGACACCATAGGAGTTTAACAAGTGTCCTTTGGCCTTTGGGAGGTGTTAAGGGCTGAATAAATGAGTTTATGCATTTTTTTATATATTTTTTTTTTCTATTTTTTTTATTATTTTAGCAGTTTTGCAGTTTTGGTTCCTGTGTGCGTATCGTCGTGTTTTGGCACTTCTAACACCCGTCAAGCCCATTTTTAAGCTTCACAAGGATGTTAAAGTATAGGAAACATGAAACATGCTCAAAAATATCTCGGATGTCGGTTCGTTTGGTCGTACGATCGCGATGTTCGCTTAATTACGACGGTATGCGCATAAGCGCGAAAAACGATCCAAATGACGCGACGAATGGATTTTTCTTATGCCAAACACTAAAATAAAATATTTTAGTGCTTACATAAATTTTTGGATGTCCGGATGTATTCAGAACGTAAGATATGCGCGAAAGTGCAAACGTGTGCACTTTTTGACACTTTTAGTCCCTGAATGAGCATAAAGTTTATTTTAGCATACCGTACCCCTCAAAGCATATTTCTAAGCTATGTAAAGGATATTTAGGGTATGTTTAACTTATGATCAAGTTCCGGAATGTCTGTTCCAGTACGAATCGTCATACTTTCGCAGTTTGTCAAGTTTAGTCCCTGTAAGCGAACTAACTTGTTTTTGACATACCAAAGCCTTCAAAACTCATTTCTAAGTTATGTAAGGGTTATTTAAGGTATTTTAAGTATATGTTGATGTTCCGGAGTATTTCTCGCATTAAACTGATTACGCTTACGCATCAGTTTGCGTATAACTCTCCAGAAAGCGATATAGAGTTTGAAATTACACAAAAAGTCAAAACATGAAAAATGTAAAACATAACAAAACAAACATTGTGATCAAATAACATTGTTTTATTGATAACTGAACTGTTCATAGTGATTACAAGCACAGTTGTTACAGTCTCCCCTACTTGTGGAAATTTCGTCCCGAAATTTATTTAGAGGAAACTCGTGGAAAAAGATGTGGATATTTCGCCTTCATTTGATCTTCGCGTTCCCAAGTAAACTCAGGTCCACGTTTAGCTTCCCAGCGAACTTTGACCAAAGGAATGCGCTTGCGTTTAAGCCACTTGACTTCACGTTCCATGATTTCCACTGGTCTCTCAACAAATTTCAGTGTTTTGCCAACACGAATTTCGTCAAGCGGTATGGAGAAGTTCTCATCAGCTGTACACTTCTTGAGATTGGACACGTGAAAAGTTGGATGAACATTTCCCAGTTCAGGAGGTAACTCAAGTCTGTAGGCTACCTTTCCGATTCTTTCGACGATCTTGAATGGTCCAACGTATCTAGGTGCAAGTTTTCCTTTCTTTCCAAATCTGATCACACCTTTCCAAGGTGAGACCTTAAGTAATACTCGATCACCGACTTGAAATTCCAAGGATTTGCGTTTTGGGTCCGCGTAAATCTTCTGACGGCTTCTAGCTGCCTGAAGGTTATCACGAACTTTCTTGACCTTGTCAGTTGTCTCTAAAATGAGGGCAGGTCCAGTAAGTTGAGCCTCGCCAATCTCATTCCAGCAGACTGGTGAACGACATTTTCGACCATAGAGAGCTTCGAAAGGAGCCATTTTGATGCTAGTGTGATAACTGTTGTTGTAGGAGAATTCAATCAATTTCAGATGTGAATCCCAGCTACCACCAAAATCGATCACACAAGCTCTTAGCATATCCTCCAGAGTCTGGATTGTTCTCTCAGATTGACCATCCGTTTGCGGATGATAAGCTGTGCTCAGATTAAGTTGGGTCCCCATGGCAGATTGCATGGTTCTCCAAAAATGAGAAGTGAAACGAGCATCTCTGTCAGAAATGATGTTCAACGGAACACCATGTCGAGCTACAATTTCATCTACATAGATTTGTGCAAGTCTGTCAGCAGGAAAATCCTCACGGATTGGCAAGAAATGTGCTGACTTTGTAAGACGATCAACGACTACCCAGATGGCATCATGACCCTTCTTTGTGCGTGGAAGTTTGGTAACAAGATCCATAGTAATGTTCTCCCATTTCCAAACTGGGATCTCTGGTTGCACCAATAAACCAGAAGGACGTTGATGTTCAGCCTTAACCTTAAGACAAGTAAGGCATTTTGACACGTATAAGGCAATGTCTTTCTTCATACCAGGCCACCAATAGTGAATACGAAGATCCTTATACATTTTATCTGAGCTCGGATGAATAGAATAGCGAGACTTATGGGCTTCATCCATAAGCAAGGTACGAAGATCATCCTGGCTTGGGACCCACAAACGGTCCATGAAGTAATATGACCCATTGTCCTTCAGTTCCAGAGCAGGTGTTATGTGATAGGGAAATTCCTTATCCATCAAACCTTGTGAAACACAAGATTGTTGAGCCTGAGAAATGCGGGCTTGAATATCGGATCGAGCTTGAATAACAGATTGAACACGTACACAATGAAGCTTAGTACGTTCCTTACGACTTAATGCATCGGCTACGACATTCGCCTTACCAGGATGGTAGCGAATTTCGCAGTCATAGTCGTTTAGGAGTTCGACCCAACGTCGTTGTCTCATGTTGAGTTCTTTCTGGTTGAAGTTGTGCTGAAGACTTTTGTGGTCAGTGAAAACCACACATTTTGTACCGTACAAATAGTGTCTCCAGATCTTGAGAGCAAAGACAACTGCACCCAACTCAAGATCATGAGTGGTGTAGTTCTTCTCATGTATCTTCAACTGCCTCGATGCATAAGCTATGACTTTGTTCCTTTGCATAAGAACACAGCCAAGACCCAATTTCGATGCATCACAATACACAACAAAATCATCATCACCCTCAGGCAATGATAGAACAGGCGCATCGCAAAGCTTCTGCTTCAAGTGTTGAAAAGCTTCCTCTTGTTTGAATCCCCAGAAAAAGGGCATTTTCTTCTGAGTTAGAGCAGTTAGAGGAACTGCAATCTTAGAGAAGTTCTCAATGAAGCGGCGATAATAACCCGCTAGACCAAGAAAAGAACGAACTTCAGTAGGAGTAGTAGGCGTATCCCAATCCTTAATCGCACTGATCTTGGAGGGATCTACATGAACACCTCGTTCGTTGATAATGTGTCCCAAAAATTGAACTTCTTTAAGCCAAAATTCGCACTTGGAGAATTTGGCGAAAAGTTGCTCTTTCTTCAGGAGTTCCAGAGTAAGACGAAGATGCTGCTCGTGATCAGCTCGTGTCTTAGAGTATATCAAGATGTCGTCAATAAAAACAATGACGAACTGATCCAAATAAGGTTTGCAGACCCTATTCATTAAGTCCATGAAAACAGCAGGAGCATTAGTCAAACCGAATGGCATGACTGTGAACTCGTAATGTCCATAACGAGTACGGAATGCTGTCTTCGGAATGTCTTCTTCTTGCACCCGAAGTTGATGATATCCAGATCGCAGATCAATCTTCGAGAAATAAGAAGCGCCTTGTAACTGATCAAAGAGGTCGTCTATGCGAGGTAGAGGATATCGATTCTTGATGGTAAGCTTGTTAAGCTCACGATAATCGATACACATTCTAAAGGATCCATCCTTCTTCTTGACAAAAAGAACGGGAGCACCCCAAGGTGAAAAACTAGGACGTATAAAACCTTTGTCAGAGAGCTCCTGAAGCTGTTTAGACAACTCTTGCATCTCAGACGGGGCAAGACGATATGGAGCTCTGGCTATGGGATTTGCACCAGGTACGAGATCAATGCGGAACTCGACTTGGCGTGCTGGAGGTAGACCAGGTAAATCTTCAGGGAACACTTCAGAATAATCCCGAATGACAGGAATATCTGAAATAGACTTACCCTTGCCTTTATCTTCTGTAACATGTGCTAAGAAAGCCACATAGTTCTTCTGCAGATACTTCCGAGCTTTAAAACAAGACATGAGTTTGAGACCACCGATAGGCTTCTCACCTTGAACCTGCAGAATCTCGTCTGTCGAAAGCGGCACACGAACAATCTTCTCAGAACAAACTATCTCTGCGTGATGCTTGGATAACCAATCCATTCCCACAATAACGTCGAAGCTTCCGAGTTGCATAGGCGTGAGGTCGATAGGAAAAATATGGTCGTTAAGATTCAACTGGCAGTTGTGAAGAACAGAATCAAGAATAATGGGTTCACCACTAGCAACCTCTACTGTCAAAGATTTGCCTAGTTTCGTTCTAGACACGCGAAGCATTTGCTCAAAAGACAAAGACACGAAACTCTTATCGGCACCAGAATCGAAAAGAACAGATGCAGGCTGATTATTAATAAAGAACATACCGTTCACCACATTATCGTCAGCCTGTGCCTCTTGGGCATTCATGTTAAAAACTCGGCCTCGAGCCGGAGCCGGATTCTGGTTCTGGTTCTGGTTGGCTAGCCTTGGACACCGGTTTCTATAGTGGGTCAGATCTCCACAATTGTAACAAGCACCTGGTGGGTATTGTGGTCTTGCAGCTTGACCCTGTTGCGGAGCAGGAGGCTGAGCAACTTGTTGAGCCGGGTTCTGAACCGCGGGATTCTGAGCAGATCGACAAAAATTGGCGAGATGGCCTGATTTCCCACAGTTAGTACAGAAACGGCATGGAAGTTGCGGCTGGTGGTGACTGTTGCATCTATTGCACAAAGGTGCATTCCCTGAATAAGGTCTCTTCGCTAGAGGCTGTGTAGGTTGGTTGAGAGCTGCCTGATTAGCTTGGGCAGTGATAGCAAAATTTTGAGAAGCCTTACGCTTCTTTGACCTCTTCGAAGAACCAGAGTTCTTTCCATTCAAGTTTTGACCTTTCTTGTTATCTTCCTTGTCAGCCGACTGCTTCTTGCCCTTGTCACCCTTCCTGTGTAGCTTTCCCTTTCTAATCTGCGACTCAGTCAATGTCGCAGATAGCTCGATCGCCTGACGAAGTGTGGCAGGGTTACTACCAGTAAGAATGTCTTGTACCGAGTCAGGTAGGCCATCGATGTATCTCTCGATAGCTTTGTCGAGTGGGGTGACCATTGTTGGGCAAAGCAGACTCAATTCTTCAAACCGATCAGTATAAGCCCTGTGCTCACCACTATCTTGCTTCAATACATCAAACTCTTTCTCCAACGCTCGCTGTTCATGGCGAGGACAGAATTCCCTCATCATAAGGGCTCTAAGTTCAGCCCATGTCTGTGCGAGAGCAACTTCTGCACCCTGGTCTCTCATAACCCCGTTCCACCATGTCAAGGCCCTCTTCTGAAATACGCTCGAGGAGAACTCGACCTTGCGATTATCCGGACACTGCACATGGCGAAAAGTATTCTCTATGCTTTCGAACCACTGAAGAAGCCCAGTCGCTCCCTCACAACCACTAAACTTGAGTGGTTTAGCCTGGTTAAAATCCTTGTATTTGCATGGAACATTGTTGTTGTTGTTGGCCTGGTTCCATTGAGCAAAGAGATTTGGAAACTGAGCAGCCATCTGCTGCGCAATAATTTCTGCCAGCTCGGCAGTTGCTATCTGATTCTCGCGTCGAGGAGGCATTCTAAAAGAGGAAAACATGAAAAGAAACGAGTGAGATGATTGGATGAAAAGAATGAGATGATAAAAACAAGAATTGCAAACAGCATAGATGGTGGTCATTCGTCCGTATCACAAAGCAAACAAACGACTCACAGTGACTAATCAAAGTAAATGGGTCAAAAATAATGTATAATGAAGACATGCTCGCCTATAAGTGAACACTCACTCCAAGAATTCCCAGGTAAGCACAACTGGTCTCGCGTCTGGTTGAGATGTATACGAAGTGCTTGCCTAGACAGAAAACCCAGAATACAGGCATTCACCCTTCCAGTTTGCACATGTTCACATTATTTAAAACCCAAAACGTTTGACGGGATTTTGAAAATTTAAAGGCACAAGGCCAAAAACCAATACTGAAAAGGGTTCAAAACCATATAACAGAGGGTTCAAAACCTTACAATTGAGGGTTCAAAACCTTGTAAAAATTTATTCAAAAACAGATGATTGTTTTTCAAAAATCGTTTCAGAAAAATTTTGGTTCCTTGTTTTGTTAATCACCTAAGGATAGGTGATGTACATGTTTTAAGATCTAAACACAAGATAACTTGTGTTAGGTTCCTAGAAAAGTTATAGTCTAGGTCAAAGCATTACTAATAACCTAATTCCCTATAACCATTGGCTCTGATACCAACTCTTCTGTCACACCCCGACCGCGTAAAACAACAAATCGCGACGGAAACATCGGGGCGTGTTGCGACAGAATTAATTGTCTCATAACCATGGCATACAAAGTTTTATTTAATTATTAAACAAGGGTGTTTCATTGTTTCAAACAGGTAATTAAAGAGTTCAGAACATAATTAAACATAGTCTATCTTCTTTTAAAGTTTCTAAGGCACAGGTCCGCCCTAGTATCGTGATCAACATCCTATGGAAAAGCACCTGAAAACACATGTGAAAATAGGTACGTCAGCATAAAAATGCCTGTGAGATACATAGGTTTTGTGAAAATAAGATTCATGACTTATGTTTGAGAAAATGTTTAGTCATGAACCTTGTTATTTGCTTTGTCTTGTAAATCATTGAAAACAATAAGATCAGATGATATGTATAAGTAATTGTCAGGTTAAATAGATAACCATGTAAAAATGTGTTTGTATAAGATAAGTTGTTTGTAAATAAATGTCTTGTGAAAAGTGTATTATTTGTATAAAATGTTCTATGTCTCAAACTGAAATGATTCAAATAACGTTACGCCATGTAATACTATACAAACACTTATATATAGGAAGTACCAGCGGCGTATCCACCATGCTTGTATCATATTACACACGCATTGTTACTTAATCACTTAATCAAACCAAACCAACCAATGTAAGAAATCTATGTTTAAACCAATTGTCAATGTATTGAATAATATGTCAAAGTGTTCATGTCAAGATGTAAATCATGTAGTATGTAAAACCAATGTCAAAAATGTTTGTGTCAAATGTAAATCATGTCAAAATGTCTATGTCAAATATCCATGTCAAATGTCTATGTCAAATATCCATGTCAAATGTCTATGTCAATTGCCTTTGTCAAATGTCTTTGTGTAAAATGTCGATGTCAAAATGTCATGTATGGCAAGTGAAATGTCTCAACTAAACCATATGCACAAAAACAAGATATTGAAGTAAAACGTGGTTTAAATCAATCTTATGTCTTTGTGTAAATGCATGCAACTATTTAATATGAACATTTATGTGGTATTGTAAAAATGCATACATCCAAGCCTGGCGACTGTGGTGATAAAACCCTTTAAACAAATTAAAGGTCTATCTGTCTTAATGTCAACGAATTCGGTCATTCCTTTCTGTCCCCTTACCCTGGGATGTCCGGAACGGGAGTTGTCAATTCCTATGGTACCACTACCTACTAACGAACGGCGTAGCTAATGTTAATGGATATATTGTCCCATGTAAACAAACCAAATGTCATAACAAAATGTGAGCATGTGAAAACAATGCACTAAGTATGTAATCAAATGGACATACATAGCGTGAAATGTCATGTAAAACGATGTACTAAGTAATGCACACAATGGGCATACCTAGCATGAAATGTCATGTAAAACGATGTACTAAGTAATGCACACAATGGGCATACCTAGCATGAAATGTCATATAAAACGATGTACTAAGTAATGCACACAATGGGCACACCTAGCATGAAATGTCATGTAAAACGATGTACTAAGTAATGCACACAATGGGCATACCTAGCATGAAATGTAATGTAAAACAATGTACCAAGTAATGCACACAATGGGCACACCTAGCATAAGATGTAATGAAATCATGTACTATAATGTACTATCGAACATAGCAGTATATGATGTGAAAACTGGAAAGCAGGAAAGTAACAAGTAGGCACATGTGTTTCACCCCAAAACAGTTTGGAAAACAGTAAAAGAGGGGGGTTCTATGTACTCACTTGAGATTGCTCAGATGTATTGAGATAACCACCAAGCAATGCTAGAGATCACGGAATCAAACGGCACCTAATATAGGTAACTATGTTAATAAACCGGACCTAAATCGGAAGATCGGATAGAATGAGGTTTCGTAAACCAAACGAGTATAGGAACTCGTGTGATATGGTTTAACAAACCCTTCATACTAAGACGAAACTTAACCTAAGTGCTTGTGACCCATTACGACCCGTTTAGGTAGCTTATGCTACCTTAACGCGTCGTTCGCGTAAAACGCGTTTGGAACGCCTAACATTTGTGACCACAAGGTATAACCTCGGAAGGTTACAACTATGGTCACCTAATGTGTTTGGTCGGATCCTAATGATCGACCAAATGGGTCGGGTTCGAAAGTATAAGCGATCGTTTAGATCGCTTACCTTACGACCCTATCTAAGCACTATACTAACAGTGACGAGCTAAGCATGTTAGAACATGCTTAACTAAGTTTAGAAAACAGGTTTGGCATCAAAACAAACGGTTTTGATGCTCACGAGTAGTTTGGTTACAAAATACGCAAGAATACGTATTCTGCCCGAAACTACGGCTCGTCACTGAGCCTAGATAACGTGGTAATCAGTAGGTATAGTCACTAGGGACTATAACCATCGTGATCACGCTCACGTTATGAAGTTCAAACGAACTTCGCATCGACCATAAACTGGTCAATGCAGAAAGTCAAACATAGTTCGACTTTCGGGCTATAAAAGCGATAAAAGAACGAAGGAACACTTACAAAGGGTCCCCGCTAGTAAATCTTGATCGAGTAGCTCAGGTATGAAGTGATTTGCTTCAACTTAGAGCACTTTTAATCAGATTTGTGAGGAATGAGGTGAAAATGTGATGGGTATTTATAGGAAAAGTAGAGCCGTTAGGATCGTTTCTTGAATATCGTGCCACCATCCGAGCCGTACACTTGTCACAAAGTTGTGGTGGCTAAAAAATGGACACCATAGGAGTTTAACAAGTGTCCTTTGGCCTTTGGGAGGTGTTAAGGGCTGAATAAATGAGTTTATGCATTTTTTTATATATTTTTTTTTTCTATTTTTTTTATTATTTTAGCAGTTTTGCAGTTTTGGTTCCTGTGTGCGTATCGTCGTGTTTTGGCACTTCTAACACCCGTCAAGCCCATTTTTAAGCTTCACAAGGATGTTAAAGTATAGGAAACATGAAACATGCTCAAAAATATCTCGGATGTCGGTTCGTTTGGTCGTACGATCGCGATGTTCGCTTAATTACGACGGTATGCGCATAAGCGCGAAAAACGATCCAAATGACGCGACGAATGGATTTTTCTTATGCCAAACACTAAAATAAAATATTTTAGTGCTTACATAAATTTTTGGATGTCCGGATGTATTCAGAACGTAAGATATGCGCGAAAGTGCAAACGTGTGCACTTTTTGACACTTTTAGTCCCTGAATGAGCATAAAGTTTATTTTAGCATACCGTACCCCTCAAAGCATATTTCTAAGCTATGTAAAGGATATTTAGGGTATGTTTAACTTATGATCAAGTTCCGGAATGTCTGTTCCAGTACGAATCGTCATACTTTCGCAGTTTGTCAAGTTTAGTCCCTGTAAGCGAACTAACTTGTTTTTGACATACCAAAGCCTTCAAAACTCATTTCTAAGTTATGTAAGGGTTATTTAAGGTATTTTAAGTATATGTTGATGTTCCGGAGTATTTCTCGCATTAAACTGATTACGCTTACGCATCAGTTTGCGTATAACTCTCCAGAAAGCGATATAGAGTTTGAAATTACACAAAAAGTCAAAACATGAAAAATGTAAAACATAACAAAACAAACATTGTGATCAAATAACATTGTTTTATTGATAACTGAACTGTTCATAGTGATTACAAGCACAGTTGTTACAATTTTCACACACCTATGTATCTCACAGGCATTTTTATGCTGACGTACCTATTTTCACATGTGTTTTCAGGAGCTTTTGCATAGGATGATGATCGTGACACTAGGGCGGACCTGTGCCTTAGAGACATAAAATGAAGATAGACTTAGTTTAATTATGTTCTGAACTCTTTATTTCCTGTTTAAGACAATGTAACTCTTATGTTGATAAATAAAATACAACTTTGAATGCCATGGTTATGAAACAATTAATTCTGTTACAACACTCCCCGACGTTTCCGCCACGTTTTGTATGTTCTACGTGGTCGGGGTGTGACATCTACGATCGTCAAATGAATACAAAACCAATGAAATATTGTGTTTCATACTTGGGATTTGTATAAATATGTGTATCATTTTCACATATCAATTCTTGTTCAATTTCGAGCTTTAAATCGCTTTCTGGAAAGTTATACGTGAACTGATGCGTACACTTAATCAGTTTAACGCGACAAACACTACGGAATAGTGACATAGGCTTAACATACCTTAAATAACCCTTACATAATTAGAAATAAGTTTTGGATGGTTTGGTGTGTTGAAAACAAGTTTATTCGATCGCAGGGACTATTTGCGTCAAACTGTGAAACTATGCCGATTTGTATAGTAACTAACATTCCGGAACTTGATCATTAGTTAAAAATACCCTAAACATCTTTTACATATCTTAGAAATAGGCTTTGAGGGGTTCGGTATGCGAAAATAAACTTTTTGACCAAATAGGGACTAAAAGCGTAAAAAAGTGCATAAGTTTGCATTTTCGTGCATATCTTACGTTCTAAACAGATCCGGGCATCCAAAACTTTTTTGTATTCATTAAAATATTTTATTTTAGTGATTGGAATGCAAAAATACCATTCGTCGCGCAATTTGGATCGTTTTCGCGTCCGTTCGACTTTTCGTCGTAATTAACCGAACAAGGCAACCGTACGACCAAACGAACCGACATCCGAGATGTTTTTGAGGATATTTTAATTTACCTATACTTTAACTTCATTATGGAGCCTTGAAATGGGGTTAACGGGGCTTAAACGTGTCAAAAAATGCATCAAAAACCAAGTTTCAGGCCTGCAGGGACTAAACTTGACATTCTGCCAAAGATGCCTAGGAGGGGCGTGTAAGAATCAATAAGAGACTACGTGGCCCGTGACAGAATTTCAGGTCAGAAACATTGAATCTGTCCAATTCAGCAGAATTTGATGGTTTTCAAGTTCCCCATTGTATTGTAAACCATGGGCAACACATGTAAGGTCTAGATCAAAGAACGAATTACGAGAAACGATCCTAACGGTTCTTGAAATCCTATATATATGTGACAACTCATATTTCAAACCTTTTGTTGTACTTTGATGTAACTTGTTTGAACAATATGTAATTACGTGATACGTGGTTTTAATGGAATGTTTGTTATGTTATGTGATTATGTGTGTAATGTATGTATATAATGTAGTCGCACAACACTTTCCCAATCGTACAAGCTCATTCGGGCCACACTCTTTGTACTCGAAATCCAAGGGCAACCCATGAAGGGTTCGGCCCACTCTCTTAGTTCGAATAACACCTAGGGTGTTCGTATAAATCCTACACTTCACCAAAACACACAAAGTTTAGCAAACCCTAAATCTCTCTCCCTCTCTCTCGAAGCCGACGGCCACATCCCTCTTCTCGAAGCTTTCTTGATTCGGATCATCCTTGTTCTACCTTCTAACCGGTTAGTGTTTCAAGGTTATTGTTTTGTGAGATGATGTTGTGATTTATATGTTTCCACATAATGATTTAGGAATGATATATGATTCATCATGATATAAATTGTTGAGGCCTGGTGTTCATGTAAATCGGCTCACATGTGTAATATGTTAGTTCAATATAGGGTTTGATAATCATGTGATGAAAATAATGATCTAGAACCGAATGAATGTAATCGGCCATATGTGTTTGGATTCAGAAGGAATATAAGAATTGGTTTGAGTTATTGGATGAGGAATTAAGGATCTTGATGTTAATTATGCTAATTGATTCGATGTGATGATGATGAGTTGTTATATGATTAATTAGGGTTCACACAAATTAATTGGTAAATGTTTAGTTTGATCAATGATTAACATAATTGGAAACTGTTTAATTGGTTTAATCGATGGATGAAAGTTAGGAAACTGTTGGAATTGATTTGCAAATAAATGGTGTAACTGATTTCCCTGAATTATGGATAATAAACCTAATCGCATAAGAGCTCAATCACACAAGCCGGTCGCACAAGTTAAGAATATTAGGGTATAACAGTTAGAGCACACTGTGCAACTTCTTTTAGCACACTCGCACAACATCTTGTGGATCGCACAAGGTTGTGTTGAGCGCACAAGATGTTGGGCCACATAACTATTTAAGCTGTTGGGCTGGGTAGCCCAAAATGTAATCGCACAAGCTGTTCCAGATCGCACAAGTATAGTTGGATCGCACAAGTTGATTTTCTGTTTATTTGTTTGGGCCATGTGAATGTTGGGTTGCTTATGTTGTTTGGCCAGGTTGTTTCAGTCACACAACCCGTTGTGAGTCGCACAAGTTGTGCTGGACGCATAACAGGTTGGGCGGAATATTATTGGGCTTCAATTATTGAATCGCCCAAGACTGTTGGGCCATTGAACTTGTGCGAGCCCAATCATTTGACTCGCACAAGTTTGGATATGATGTATACTTGACTGTTAACGTGTTGAATGTGGTCTTACGTGTTTGCCATGATCATTACGTGTTCGTAACCAGTTATCTTCTGTGTAAACTTATGTGTACTACTTGAACCTAGACCTGACTCGTATGGTAACCATGTTAGGAAGTGGTTGACCACATATAGCTCAAGTGACCTTTTCGTGTATCGGCCGAGCTAACCTAAGGTGAGTTCACACTTTCTACATGGCGTAGGACACCCGGTAGTTTGGGAATGGGTTAAGTAACTAAAACGAAACCCGCATATTCTCCTTGGGTAGAATATGTACCTCCATCCTCCATAAGAAGGATGACAACATTAAGCCTACATATTCTCCTTGGGTAGATTACGTACCTCCATCCTCCATAGGAAGGATGACAATATATAGCTTACTAGACAAAACTCTATCATGAAGTTCCTCATTTTTATATCGACTTAATCGCCGGGCCAATGGCGAGCGGGTCAATAGTTAAATAGCGCTATTAGGTTTGACAAGCCTCACCCCGTGCCGCAGAGGACAGGAGTGGACTAATGGATCTAGGCACATTGTCAATGATGATAGACATTGACGCATGGCACGTAAACATGTCTTCATTCAGTAGTCGATATGGTAACGGATCTAGTGGTTAACATGGGGTAGCCCCCACTGGTTATGGTTTGGGAAACAAGGAACTGGTTAACTCATGGTTTTCGAAAGGATTTATGGTTTTTGTAACAACTTTAAAATGGACAACACACTGTGAACTCGCTCAACTTTGTTGTTGATTCGTTGCTACATGCCTTGCAGGTTGTTAGGTGCTTAGATGGAGCTTGCACGAGAAGGAGAGGTCGTTGTGGGACATGGACTGTTGAGTTCCATGTTAAACATTTGAACTTTAAAACTTATGTTTTGGTTTTACACTTTATGCTTCCGCTGATAACTTGAACTTAGTTAATTTGTTTTGGACTCCAATTATATTGTGGTTGGTTTTATATTTACTTTAATACATTGTTCAATATGATTGGTGTCACACCCTGCATGTAGCGGAAGCGCGAGGTGTGATCTGTTGGTTCTCATTGCATAACGATATAAGTAAACATACTAAATGAATAAAACATACTCCATTGCCATTACCATAATTGTTCAAAAGATGCGCAACATACATTAAGTTTATAATTTACAAACCATTCGAAAGAAAATAAGTTGTTACTATTTCATACATCCAAAACGAAAGTTTTAAACATTAAGGCTTTGTCCACTATAACACCACAAAGCGGCAGTATAATAGATAAACCCTTCAAAAGATGGCACGGAGTCTTGATACTTGTTTCTTGAATTAGAATCCCAGACAAGGTCCACGAATTCCCTGAAATACATGTTTAAGTAGAAAAATCAACAAAGGTTGAGCGAGTTCATGCAGTTTAGTCGTGTATGATACATCCGAAAAATGTAGAATGTACTTGTATTTGAATCAAATATAGTATGAAAAGCGTCAATGAAATCGTGATCATTAATGTTTTACAAGGACATTAATATGTGTGACGAAATAGGAAGCAATCCAACCCTAGACGATTTTAATTGTATCGACACCATGTCGTAGGGCAACAAACGCACCCCTAGGCAAATGAATGGCCATGAGTGGGGCTCGCCAAAACCCATTAGATCTAACCCTTTGTTCCTTGGTCCAAACTGGATTATTGGTGCTTTAGTTATGGCCCTAATTTCTCACATGATCTAAGTGTTTCATTCCTTGACTTATCATACTTATTGTACATGTATTTTCCCCTATAGTTGTAAAGCTTGAAAAGCATTTAAGATAAAAAGGGGACATGAACTCACAGTATCGCGTCAGTGAGTAGAAGTAAATATGATTTCACTTGTGGTAGTCCTGAACAGTGTTGCGACCTACAGTCGTTGTTATATTTGTTAGACACTTCGGTCTTTGTAAATAACTTGAGTACAAGTCTTATGTCTTAAATATGTGTAAGACTTGTACGTCTTTATTGTTTGTTGAACTTTGTATAATTGTATTTCTTTACGATTTATGTCATTGGATTTAGCCCAAGAAATTATGATATTGGACCCAAATAGTGTTGGGCTTAAATAGTGTTGGGCTTTAAATATTGTTGGGCTTTAAATAGTGTGGGGCTTTTGGGCCGATAAGTTTGGTATTGGGCTTGGCCCATGAGTTATTTGCTATTGGGCTTAGCCCAAGTATTTAGTTTAAGCCCAATATAATTTATAAAAAAATATAAGCCCATTTATATAAATATTTAGCCCATTTGAAAAAGATAAGTCTTTCATTTTTATAAAAACAATTTTATAAAAATTTACTAATTATACTTTTTAGGTAATAATAAAAAAACATAATACTTTTTATAAGTTTTCAAAATGTCCAAAGATTGTTAATGGTAACGTAATTTTTGTGTCCGTGTCGAAAGATCGTCTAGATGTCGTATTAAGTCCTCGGATTGGTAATATGTCCATAAGTTCGTCCGTCGTCCGTTTTGACCATAATTTATGTCCGATTGTTCGTATTGTCCGTAACATGTCTTTAAGGCATATTTATATGTAGTTTTTTAAGACTTTAATTCTAAAGTCTCTTGAGTTTATTATCACCATTTTAATCAAGTTCTTATCTTTGATATATATAACTAATACACCAATTATTACATATCACATAACTTGTTAAAATGAACAAATATATATTTTCTAATCTTTTCTTTTTATAAAAACCTTTCTTTAAATCTTTGTAAATCTTGTAAAGATTTAACCAAAATGATAGTTTTTATAACATAAAGTTTTTAAGAAAAATTTGCCATATAACCTTTGTTTTAATCACTTTGCCATGTTTAATAAACATGTCTTTTTTCTTTTCAAATCAACATCAACAATTTACTCATAACTTTTATAAACAATATACATAAGATTTATAATAAGATTTATAACATAATCTTATCAAGATGATTTCAAAATCATGTAGTGTATTGAACATGATCATCACATATGTTAACTAGTTCAAAAACCAAGTTTACTTCTAGTTTTAACAACTTTTATAAAAATCTCATGTTGTATGTTACTTTTTATTATCTTGTAAAAAAGTCTTTTGTTTATTTAAAAACCTTAGATACTTTATTTACACCATAAATTTTGATCATCCCTTATTAAAAAAAAAACTTTAACATATTCATGTATACTTGTTAGATCATATTTTTAGAACATCATCTAACAAGTTATACATGTCTTAATCATCTCAACAAGATCAAATATGCAAATAACAATGTTAATCACAACATAAACAACCATATACATAGCATGATTTGTAATTTTTGCTTCTTTGTATCTTCATATTATTATGTATGATTATTTTGTTATTTTACTAGTTATAATCATAACATGAATAAGAAAAAAAAAATTTAGAAGCTTACTTCTAGCTCTAGGCTAGGGATGATCTAGATGATGTTATGAAACAAAGAAGATGAAGATCATGTTGTCAGAAGACTCTTAGATGGATGAAAATGCTTGATTTAGCTTGCAAGTACTTTAGATCTTCTTAGGTTCCATGGAAATCCATATTGATTCTAAGAGAAATGAAGAAAATAAAGTGGGTTTTCTATGGTATTCATGGTGAGATGATGAAGATTGAAAGAGTTTGTGTGTGTTTGAAAAGGTGTAGAAGAGTTGTAGTGTGTGTTAGTGATTTAGGATATGTGTTATAAACATGCCACCTTATGACTAACTCTTCCAACAAGGTTATAACCATGGCAACACATCTTCCACTTAACCATTTAGATAACCATTCAAGTAATAAAATAAAAAAAAACAAAGGTGGGGTGCCCACTTGTGGTTGACGGTTCCACATGGGTGGGGGGGGGGGGGGGTCTTTTTTTGTAAAAAAATTTGATGGTTACTTTATTAAGTTTAAACATGGTAAGAATGGTTAAATGTTTAGATTTTTATGTGTTACCAAGTTTCAATATGGTTCAAGACTTAAAATGATCACAAATAGTATGAAAGTGACCAAAAATAATGTTCACTAGTTCACTACATATGTCAAATTGTAGTTCGGATAGTCTTTTGTCGCTCGTTCCGCAAGAAGATAGTCGAAAGGTTCGCTTATGAAAGTTGTAGGGAAACATTCGGTTATATATTTATATAATGTTCCCTATGTATTTTCATATGGATTTTGAGTTTAAACAACCCATTTTGCACTTTGTAGTAAAAATACCAATGCTGAATTTTGCGGAAACACGTTGAAATGGTCATTTTGGGTGCTTTTTGGTAGTTTTCGGAAGTTTTTGTGCTATCGGACATTGTTAATATATTAGACCAAACCCTTGCATTTCCAAGTAGGGTTTATTGTATAATTGATGTTGGACTTTCGTATGAGTCCTAAAAATATCGTTACACTAGTTTCTGCGGATCCTGAGTTTTTGTCAGAACGCTAGTTTACTAGGCACTACTCTAGTTGTTTCGATGCACTGTTTACACTGTTTCAAATGTAACCACTAAAAATGAATCATGTGCATCATAAATGAATATTCCATAAGTATTCTAAGATGTATATCATGAAATCATGCATTTCGGGTATTCTAATCACGTATTTGTATAATGTAATTCATTGCTTTAAATGTAATTAATTTACCAGAAAGTAGCAATTGTCAGATTCTCCCCCTGTTATTGAGAATTTCGTCCTGAAATTCGAGATTTGTTATTCTTTGTAGGAGTCTTCGGAAACAGGTGAGGATATTTTGCTTTCATTTGGTCTTCACGTTCCCAAGTATACTCAGGTCCGTGACGAGAGTTCCAACGAACTTTTACTAACTTGATAAGATTTCTCCGTGTTTTCTGAACCTTCCAGTCCGTGACCTCAACAGGTTCTTCGGTGAATTGGAGTGTGTCGTCAATGTGAATTTCATCCACAGGGATAATAACGGTATCTTGTGTTGGACTCTTTCTAAGATTCGACACATGAAACGTGTGGTGCACACTGCTAAGTTCATCTGGTAACTTCAACTTGTATGCAACAGTGCCGATCTTTTCTAAGATTTCAAATGGTCCAATGTAACGTGGGTTTAGCTTTCCACGACTACCGAACCTCGCTACGCCTTTCCAGGGCGAGACTTTCAACAAGACTTTGTCTCCGACCTCGAAAGATAATTTTTTTCACTTTTTGTTTGCGTAGCTCTTTTGTCGATCGCGAGCCGCCTTGATATGGTCTCGGATCTGGAAAATTTTATCTGTAGTCTCTTGGACTAGCTCCGGACCAATTAACTGACTATCGCCTGTTTCCGCCCAACATAGTGGAGATCGACACTTTCGACCATAAAGAGCTTCAAACGGTGCAGCTTGTATACTAGTATGGTAGCTGTTATTGTAGGAAAACTCAACTAAAGGTAGATGAGTATCCCAATTGCCGCCTAAATCCATAACACACGCACGAAGCATATCTTCGAGTGTTTAGATTGCCCGTTCGCTCTGGCCGTCAGTTTTTTATGGATGAAAGGCCGTACTCAGATTTAATTGCGATCCAAAGGCCTGTTGAAATGAATTCCAAATTCTAGAAACAAAACGACCATCTCGGTCTGAAATGATTGAAATAGGTACCCCATGACGAGCCACTATTTCTCTGACATAGAGTTCCGCTAGTTTCTCAGTACTATCCTTCTCCCGAATTGGCAAGAAGTGTGCGGACTTTGTCAATCTATCGACGATTACCCATATCATGTCATGGCCTTTTGAGGTCCTGGGTAACTTCGTAATGAAGTCCATCGATATTTTTTCCCATTTCCAAACGGGAATCTCAGGTTGTTGTAACAAGCCCGAGGGTTTCTGATATTCAGCCTTGATCTTCGCGCAGGTTAAGCAATTTCCGACATAAGTCACGATATCACCTTTGAGTTTAGGCCACCAATATTACTCTTTCAAATCCTGGTACATTTTATCCGATCCAGGATAAATCGAGTATTTAGACCTATGTGCTTCCTCAAAAATAACATCTCGAAGGCCTCCAAAGAGTGGAACCCAAATTCGACCCATAAGGTATAAAGTTCCATCTTCTTTTGGCACTAATTGTTTTTCCATGCCTCGAAGTGTTTCAGCTTGAATATGCTCTTCCTTGAGTGCTTCTTGTTCTGCATTATGAATCCGAGTGATAAGATCTGTGTGAATTGTCATTTCTAATGCTCGGACTCTTAGTGTTTTAACTCGCTCCTTGCGGCTCAAGGCGTCAGCTACAACATTCGCCTTGCCCGGATGATACTTGATTTCACAATCATAATCGTTTAACAATTCAACCCAACGTCGTTGACGCATTTTTAATTCTTTTTGGTTGAATATGTGTTGTAGACTTTTATTATCCGTGAAAATAGTACATTGAGTACCATATAGATAATGTCGCCATATCTTCAAAGCAAATACCACTGTGCCTAATTCAAGGTCGTGAGTGGTATAGTTCTTTTCGTGAACTTTTAGTTGGCGAGACGCGTACGCGATAACTTTTTCACGTTGCATGAGTACGCAACCCAAACCTTGATGCGAAGCATCACAATATACAACAAAATCATCGGTACCATCGGGTAATGATAAGATTGGTGCAATGCACAACGTCTCTTTAAGAACTTGAAATGCTGCTTCTTATTTCTCTCCCCAATTGAATTTCTTGTCTTTCTGTGTAAGAGAAGTTAGCAGTTGAGCAATCTTTGAAAAATTCTCAATAAATCTCCGATAATATCCCGCTAAGCCCAAAAATTGTCGCACTTCAGTAGGAGTCTTGGGCGCTTCCCAATTCTTAATCGCTTCTCTCTTCGACGGGTCTACTTGAATGCCTTTTTCGTTTACTACATGCCCGAGAAATTGTACCTCGCGAATCCAAAATTCGCATTTGGAAAATTTCGCGTATAGTTTCTCCGTCTTTAGCAACTCCAAAATTATTCTCAAATGTTGTTCATGTTCATCAGTCGATCGAGAGTATATCAAAATATCGTCAATAAACACTATGACGAATTTGTCGAGATACGACTTGCACACGCGATTCATTAGATCCATGAAGACCGCTGGTGCATTCGTTAAACCAAATGGCAAAACAAGAAACTTGTAATGACCGTAACGAGTCCGAAATGCCGTTTTCGGTATGCTTTCCTCTTGAATCCGTAATTGATGATACCCCGATCGTAAGTCTATCTTTGAGTATAAGCTCGACCCTTGTAGTTGATCGAATAAATCATCAATCCTCGGTAATGGATACCGATTCTTGATGGTAAGTTTATTCAACTCACGATAATCGATGCACATCCTGAAAGTTCCGTCCTTCTTCTTTACAAATAAGACTGGAGCTCCCCAAGGCGAGTAGCTCGGTCTAATGAATCCTTTATCCAACAACTCTTGAAGTTGTGTGGATAACTCTTGCATTTCAGAAGGTGCTAAAAGATATGGAGATTTAGCTACGGGTCCGGCTCCTGGTACCAAATCGATATGAAATTCGACTTGTCGATAAGGTGGTAGTCCTGGTAAGTCTTTAGGAAAGACTTCAGGAAATTCTTTTACTATTGGAATATCTGTTAACTTTGGCCCATCAGTCTTCTTGTCCACAACATGTGCTAGAAAAGCAATACACCCTTTCCGTAAGCACTTCTGGGCTTTCATGCTATTAATGATCCGTAATGGGGTGTCGCGCTTCTCTCCATGTATCACCAGCGTCTCTTCGTTCAGTAGTGGTATGCGAATGATCTTTTCGTGGCAAACGACTTCGGCTCGATTAATGGATAGCCAATCCATGCCAACCACTACATCAAAACTACCCAACTCAACAGGTAAGAGATTGATAGTGAATTTTTGTTCTCCAAGTTGTAAGGAACACTCCTTAACAACTTCCCCCGATTCTACTAGTTTACCGTTAGCCAATTCTATAGAATATGGGACATCTAGTTTACTAGATTTTAATCCTAGAGTATTTTTAAATTCCACATAGATAAAGCTAAAATCGGCACCAGTATCAAATAATATGGATGCAAAATGATTATTGAGGAGGAACGTACCAGTGACCACATTAGGGTCTTGGCGCGCATCCTTAGCTCCAATCACAAATGATCGACCACGAGCTTGGTTTTCTTTAGGGCAATCCCTTTTGAAGTGATCTTTGCTTCCGCATCCAAAACATCCTTGCTCACGCCCATTTCCATTCTTATTGTTGTTTCTATTCTTCGTTCCTGATCTATTTCCTAATCCCCAGCATGACTCGGTACGATGGCCAAGCTTGCCACATTTGTCACATTTCCTACAATTACCCACGTGATGATACGCGCATCGCTCACACTTGGGCATAGTACCTGAGTACTTCTTCGGGCCAGTATCATTGGTGGCTACAAACGCCTTTGCATCTCTTGCCTGGGTATTCTCTTGTTTTATGTTATAATTGTTGGGATTGTTGTGATTGCGGTTGTTGTTATTGTTGTTGTTGTTGTTAGTATTGCGGTTGTAGTTGTTGTTGTTGGTATTGTTGTTGGGGTTGGTGTTATTGTTGTAGTTGTTATTCCTACGAGTTCCTTTCTTGAAATTTGAGTACTTCCTTTTTCCATCATTGGAAGACTCAACATGTGATTCTTTCTTCTCAACTCCTTTCACATTATATTTCTTCATCCTGATTGCGTCTTCATTAAGGCTCACAACTAAAGTTACTGCCTGCGTGATAGTTGTGGGTTCTGCTGCAGTAACATGACTTCGGATCTCAGGAGAATGTCCCCAAATATAGCGTTCAATACGCTTGTATTCTGGTGTAACCAAATAAGGAATCACACGAGACAGGTCGTGAAACCTTTGGGTATACCGGGTAATATCAGATCCGACCATAGTAAGGTTCCAAAATTCGTTCTCCAACTTCTGGAGTTCAGCACGGGAACAATATTTTTCTCTCATCCTTTCTTTCAACTCTTCCTACGTCAATCCATATGCTACACTATCACCCAAAGTTTGCACTTGTAAATTCCACCATGTAAGGGCCTCATTGATGAACAAGCCAGTGACGTAAGTGACTTGCTGATCAATAGAGCATCTGCTCATTTTTATGGTGGAATCCGTTTTCTCCGTCCAACGCACATAAGCCACAGCACCACCTGTGCCATCATAATTGAGTGGCTTGCAGTCTTGAAACTGCTTGAATGTGCATCCTGAAATAGACAATTAAACGGATTAAGAATGAGCAAACAGTGAAACTCACGAATAGATTATAAAAGGAATTGGGTAAATTGTGACAAAACAACTAAGTGTTACCATTGGTATTGGTTCCGCCAGAGGTACCGCCGTGTCCTGGGCCTCCTGATCCGCCAGTGCCACCGCTGTGTTCGGCACGTGAGGCCTCATAAAGGGCTATAGCTTGGGAAATCCTTTCTTCTATTAGTGCATTCAATTCCACCTCATTTGTAGGCATTGGTGGAGGAGGGGGTGGATTAGATGTTCGTGTACGTGGAGGTTGTCTTCTAGGTGCCATTATTCTTCCAAAAGAATATACGATTAAGTTTAGGCGTTGGTTTGTTAATAAATATTTTTACTAAGTATATAAAACACATTTATAACATTAATTAAAATATAATCAAGCAATATATCTTGCGAATAGACCAAACAATACAAGCAACAAAACATGTATCAAATAACATTTAGATGCACATAAAGGATAACACCAAGTTTTCTTATATATATAACTGACAACCGATTACATGATTGTTTTTGAAAATGAAATCAAAATAGACTCGGGCTACATCCCCCGGTCTCACTAGACTATTACATATACAAAGTGGCAAAAATTTTCCTTCATTCCGTGCTGTCTTTAGCCTTTCAGTTGTCTTGAAACTTGGTGTGAGTCTATGTACACAAAATGCTGATATAGCTACCTGCAAACACAAAGTCTATGGTGGAGGAAAAACTGGTGGTGGAACCGGGAACAATGACCTGTAAACATGAGAAACCCTATCCTCCAAATCAAGAACCAAACGGTGTAGGAAAACACTCTGCTGCTCGAGTGTCAAAACACGAGCAGGTAAATCAACTGGTGGTATCTGAGGTGGTAGTGGGGGTAATGGTGGTAACTCTGGTGGTGGTGGTGGAGCATGGGATGGTGAATGAGCTGGTGGTGGTGGAGTCAAAAGTACCAAACTCTCAAGGTGAATAAGCTCCTCCTCGAGTTCATGAACTCGACGGATAATAAAGTCTATCTGTTGCTCGAGAGTCAGCACACGAGCACGTAAGTCGGTAGAAGCAGCTGAGAAATGCGATGGATGGTATGGATCCGATATCGGCATAACATGAGGGTATAGGTCCATATCACTGGGTGGTATATGGGCATGTCCAGAGGGTCCGGCCTCATCAGTATGATCAGTGCGCATGAGGCGAATATGCTCCGGAGATATATCTGTAGCAGGGACCTGGACATGAGTAGGGATGGCTGGCTCTACTGGCATAACATCCTCCCCAAGGTCTGCGTTGCGCTGTAGGCCAAGAGCCTGCAGTGCAGATGAAGTAACGGATGCATAAGAGGAAGCATCTGAGTCTGTATCTGCATCCGAAGAAATATCGATCACCGAGACCACCGGTGATGCAATATCTAAGATAACCACATCAGAAACATCCCCGTCTCCTAAGTCATCATCTATATGCTTTACGAGAATCACCGGGACAATGTCGTCATCATCCTCGTCGAGGTCGACGAAAGGCACCATAGCAAGAGGAAGTACATCCAAAGGTATAATCTCGACTACGTGTTCACCCTCCGGGTGACATATAATAACTATGTCATTGAGTGGTGGAGGTACAGCTAATACATCATCGTCAACAATATCCCCTAGATATGCGAATGGCTGAAAATCATCCATATCACTATCAGATCCCGTCTCTCTATCCGATGTAATGACCTGAACCTCTGGTATTTAATCATCATCTGAAGAAGGTGTCATAGGATCCACATCATCATAAATGTTGCTTCCTTTGGATGAAGACATGATAACCTGTAACATAATTGGTTTGACATATGTATTAATAATATAATTTTCAAATATATTTATACACAAAATGTTGAAATCACATAAGTTCATTTTAAGTTATTCTATTTGTGTTATGTGGATTAACTTAATGTTTCATGTCTACCATTTAGAGACTAAGACACTTAATGTCCTTGCTTGATTTGTATGATATAAAATTTGTTTATGCAATGAAAACTCTTGTTTTTGTATAAATTGTTTTCGTGAGAGGTTCCCTAGTGATTGTAGACTAGACTCGGGAAAGAATCCTGGTTCACTACAATCGAAGCTCTGATACCAATCTGTCACACCCTGCTCGTAGCGGAAGCGCGAGGTGTGATCTGTTGGTTCTCATGGCATAACGATACAAGTAAACATACTAAATGAATAAAACATACTCCATTGTCATTACCATAATTGTTCAAAAGATGCGCAACATACATTAAGTTTATAATTTACAAACCATTCGAAAGAAAATAAGTTGTTACTATTTCATACATCCAAAATGAAAGTTTTAAACATTAAGGCTTTGTCCACTATAACACCACAAAGCGGCAGTATAATAGATAAACCCTTCAAAAGATGGCACGGAGTCTTGATACTTGTTTCTTGAATTAGAATCCCATACAAGGTCCACGAATTCCCTGAAATACATGTTTAAGTAGAAAAATCAACAAAGGTTGAGCGAGTTCATGCAGTTTAGTCGTGTATGATACATCCGAAAAATGTAGAATGTACTTGTATTTGAATCGAATATAGTATGAAAAGCGTCAATGAAATCGTGATCATTAATGTTTTGCAAGGACATTAATATGTGTGACGAAATAGGAAGCAATCCAACCCTAGACGATTTTAATTGTATCGACACCATGTCGTAGGACAACAAACGCACCCCTAGGCAAATGAATGGCCATGAGTGGGGCTCGCCAAAACCCATTAGATCTAACCCTTTGTTCCTTGGTCCAAACTGGATTATTGGTGCTTTAGTTATGGCCCTAATTTCTCACATGATCTAAGTGTTTCATTCCTTGACTTATCAAACTTATTGTACATGTATTTTCCCCTATAGTTGTAAAGCTTGAAAAGCATTTAAGATAAAAAGGGGACATGAACTCACAGTATCGCGTCAGTGAGTAGAAGTAAATATGACTTCACTTGCGGTAGTCCTGAACAGTGTTGCGACCTACAGTCGTTGTTATATTTGTTAGCCACTTCGGTCTTTGTAAATAACTTGAGTACAAGTCTTATGTCTTAAATATGTGTAAGACTTGTATGTCTTTATTGTTTGTTGAACTTTGTATAATTGTATTTCTTTACAATTTATGTCATTGGATTTAGCCCAAGAAATTATGATATTGGACCCAAATAGTGTTGGGCTTAAATAGTGTTGGGCTTTAAATAGTGTTGGGCTTTAAATAGTGTGGGGATTTTGGGCCCATAAGTTTGGTATTGGGCTTGGCCCATGAGTTATTTGCTATTGGGCTTAGCCCAAGTATTTAGTTTAAGCCCAATATAATTTATAAAAATATATAAGCCCATTTATATAAATATTTAGCCCATTTGAAAAAGATAAGTCTTTCATTTTTATAAAAACAATTTTATAAAAATTTACTAATTATACTTTTAGGTAATAATAAAAAAAAACATAATACTTTTTATAAGTTTTCAAAATGTCCGAAGTTTGTTAATGGTAACGTAATTTTTGTGTCCGTGTCGAAAGATCGTCTAGATGTCGAATTATGTCCTCGGATTGGTAATATGTCCATAAGTTCGTCCGTCGTCCGTTTTGACCATAATTTATGTCCGATTGTTCGTATTGTCCGTAACATGTCCTTAAGGCATATTTATATGTAGTTTTGTAAGACTTTAATTCTAAAGTCTCTTGAGTTTATTATCACCATTTTAATCAAGTTCCTATCTTTGATATATATAACTAATACACCAATTATTACATATCACATAACTTGTTAAAATGAACAAATATATATTTTCTAATCTTTTCTTTTTATAAAAACCTTTTCTTTAAATCTTGTAAAGATTTTACCAAAATGATAGTTTTTATAACATAAAGTTTTTAAGAAAAATTTGCCATATAACCTTTGTTTTAATCACTTTGCCATGTTTAATAAACATATCTTTTTCTTTTCAAATCAACATCAACAATTTACTCATAACTTTTATAAACAATATACATAAGATTTATAATAAGATTTATAACATAATCTTATCAAGATGATTTCAAAATCATGTAGTGTTTTGAACATGATCATCACATATGTTAACTAGTTCAAAGACCAAGTTTACTTCTAGTTTTAACAACTTTTATAAAAATCCCATTTTGTATGTTACTTTTTATTATCTTGTAAAAAAGTCTTTTGTTTATTTAAAAACCTTAGATACTTTATTTACACCATAAATTTTGATCATCCCTTATTAAAAAAAAAAACTTTAACATATTCATGTATACTTGTTAGATCATATTTTTAGAACATCATCTAACAAGTTATAAATGTCTTAATCATCTCAACAATATCAAATATGCAAATAACAATCTTAATCACAACATAAACAACCATATACATAGCATGATTTGTAATTTTTGCTTCTTTGTATCTTCATATTATTATGTATGATTATTTTGTTATTTTACTAGTTATAATCATAACATGAATAAGAAAAAAAATAAAATAAATTTAGAAGCTTACTTCTAGCTCTAGGCTAGGGATGATCTAGATGATGTTATGAAACAAAGAAGATGAAGATCTTGTTGTTAGAAGACTCTTAGATGGATGAAAATGCTTGATTTAGCTTGCAAGTACTTTAGATATTCTTAGGTTCCATGGAAATCCATGTTGATTCTAAGAGAAATGAAGAAAATAAAGTGGGTTTTCTATGGTGTTCTTGGTCAGATGATGAAGATTGAAAGAGTTTGTGTGTGTTTGAAAAGGTGTAGAAGAGTTGTAGTGTGTGTTAGTGATTTAGGATATGTGTTATAACCATGCCACCTTATGACTAACTCTTCCAACAAGGTTATAACCATGACAACACATCTTCCACTTAACCATTTAGATAACCATTCAAGTAATAAAATAAAAAAAACAATGGTGGGGTGCCCACTTGTGGTTGACGGTCCCACATAAGGGGGGGGGGGGTCTTTTTTTGTAAAAAAATTTGATGGTAACTTTATTAAGTTTAAACATGATAAAAATGGTTAAATGTTTAGATTTTTATGTGTTACCAAGTTTCAATATGCTTCAAGACTTAAAATGATCACAAATAGTATGAAAGTGACCAAAAATAATGTTCACTTGTTCACTATATATGTCAAATTGTAGTTCGGATAGTCTTTTGTCGCTCGTTCCGCAAGAAGATGGTCGAAAGGTTCGCTTATGATAGTTGTAGGGAAACATTCGGTTATATATTTATATAATGTTCCCTATGTATTTTCATATGGATTTTGAGTTTAAACAACCCATTTTGCACTTTGTAGTAAAAATACCAATGCTGAATTTTGCGGAAACACATTGAAATGGTCATTTTTGGTGCTTTTTGGCAGTTTTCGGACAGTTTTTGTGCTATCGGACATTGTTAATATATTAGACCAAACCCTTGCATTTCCAAGTAGGGTTTATTGTATAATTGATGTTGGACTTTCATATGAGTCCTAAAAATATCGTTACACTAGTTTCTGCGGATCCTGAGTTTTTGTCAGCACGCTAGTTTACTAGGCACTACTATAGTTGTTTCGATGCACTGTTTACACTGTTTCAAATGTAACCACTAAAAATGAATCATGTGCATCATAAATGAATATTCCATAAGTATTCTAAGATGTATATCATGAAATCATGCATTTCGGATATTCCAATCACGTATTTGTATAATGTAATTCATTGCTTTAAATGTAATTAATTTACCAGAAAGTAGCAATTGTCACAATTGGTGGCTTGATCCTGGTCATGTCACACATCCTGAGGTGATACTCCGTGTGTGGATTTTGGGGGTGTGACAGATTGGTATCAGAGCCATTGGTTATAGTGAACTTCGTTTTAAAAAGGGGAAAGCTTTTTGACAAAACCAGACTATAACCTGTATAGTGCTCAACGATCCACAACGACACTTCGCTGTACATGCAAGACTCAACACTATAGGTGATATGGTTTATTTTTGTATTGCCTGCCTGTTAGTTAAAGTAGTGCATTTGATCATGGTATGCTTAGTTAGTGTAACGATTGATGCTTGAAACCTTGTGTGCTTACTCTCTTCTGTTATCTCATACTTTTGCACTTTCGCGACACCATTCTCATTTGTGTTTCCTTCGATGTGATGATCATGAGTGGACGCCTGAACTTGACTCAAGCCCAGCTGACGGCTCTAATCAACGAACGAGTTGCTGAGGCACTCGCAACAGCTCCAGCAGGAGGTATAACCTGCCATTTCGACCTATCCTAGGATGTTTAGATCCTACTCTCGCGAACCAACTCTCGTGCTTAACCTTGTCTTTTCTTTCTCGCGCGACAGGTCAGCATGCTCAGCCTCCCGTGTGTACGTTCAAGACCTTTATGGACTGTTGACCTAGTACCTTCAGTGGTACAGGAGGAGCTGTAGGCCTCCTCCATTGGTTCGAGAAGCTCGAATCTGTCTTCGAAATGTGTGAATGCCCTGTTTCTAGTAGGGTGAAGTTTGCTACGGGAACTCTTGAAGATGTTGCGCTCACATGGTGGAACGCACAGGTTTAAATGCTAGGGTTGGCAGCTACTAATGCCACCCCATGGAACGACTTTAAGGATCTGATCAAGGAGGAGTATTGTCATCGTGATAACATTCATAAGCTAGAAGTAGGGTTCTACAACTTGAAGATGACGGGGTCTGACATCGAGGCAGATACGAAGAGAACAATTGAACTAGCTACTTTGTGTCCAACTATGGTGGATCCTCCCTGCAAACGTATTAAGCTATACCTCAAGGGATTAGTGCTAGAAATTCAGAGTATGGTGACTTTAGCTAACCTTCTCACGATTCAGTAGGTCATTCGACTATCCCACCGTCTCACTGATCAGGCAGTTGAGCAGAACAAGCTGCCAAAGCGTATTAGTGCTACCACTACTTCTGATGCTCCTAGAAACAACAAGCACAAGTGGGATGGAAATTCCAACAAGGGATCGACTTCTGTTCAGTCTCAGTCTCAGCAGCGAAGGAATAACGACTACAAGAGCCATGGTCAACAAGGAGGGTATAAGGGAAATCAACCTAATTGCAACCATTGCAACTTGCACCATAGCGGGCCGTGTAGCAAGGGTCGCTGTCATAGGTGCAACAAACCTGGTCAAGCAGCAAAGGATTGCAGGAGCCCATATCCTGCGAATCAGAATCGTCAGCAGCAGCAACAAGCTCCATAGAACCACCAGCAGCAGCAGCAGTAGCAATAGGGTAATAATAAAGGGTGCTTTCAGTGTGGTGCTAAAGGCCACTTCAAGAGGAACTGCCCCCTGCTGAACCAGAACCAGAACAACAACAACAACAACAACCAAGGAAATGAAAACAACAATAGGGGTAACAATGAAGGCAATGGCGCCAGGGGACGTGCATTTGTGATTGGTCAGGGTGACGCTAGGAACGATCCCAATGTTGTGACGGGTTAGTTCCTACTGGACGACTTCTTTGTTTCTGTATTATTCGATTCGGGTGCCGATACTAGTTATGTGTCCTTAAAAGTTAGTCAGATGCTTAAGCGTGCCCCAATTCCCTTAAACACCAAGCATGTTGTAGAACTAGCGAATGTTAAAAGTCTTGAAGCCGCACACATAGTTAAGGGTTGTAATCTTGTTCTTCCTGGTCAGACCTTCTCTATCGACTACATTCCCGTCGTTCTTGGTAGCTTCGACGTCGTCATTGGGATGGATTGGTTATCCCAACATCGAGCAGAGATCCTTTGCAAGGAGAAAATCGTTCGCATTCCACGTTCTGGTGAGGAACCCCTCATTGTTCATGGAGACAAGAGTGGTGCTGTTGTAAGGATCATCTCTTTCCTTAAGGCCCAGAAGTGTTTGTGAAAGGGCCACACTGCTATTCTAGCCCTCGTTACTGACACCTCAACGAAGGAAAAGAAGATAGAAGATATTCTGATTGTACGCGACTTTCCTGAGGTGTTTCCTGAGGAATTACCTGGTCTTCCGCCTCATCGTCAGGTCGAGTTTCAAATGGAGCTAGCTCCTGGAGCAGCGCCTATAGCTCGTGCACCTTATCGCTTAGCCCCATCAGTATTAGAAGAACTGTCTACGCAACTACAGGAGCTTTTGGACAAGGGTTTCATTCGTCCTAGCTCTTCGTCCTGGGGAGCACCAGTTCTGTTTGTGAAGAAGAAAGACGGTACCTTTCGAATGTGCATTAACTATCGTGAACTCAACAAGGTGACTGTGAAAAATCGTTATCCTCTCCCGCTTATCGATGACTTGTTCGACCAGTTGCAGGGGTCGAGCTTCTACGGAAAGATTGATCTGAGATCAGGCTATCATCAGCTGAGAGTCCGAGACGAGGATATCTCCACGACAACATTCAGGACTCGTTACGACCACTACGAGTTTCTGGTCATGCCATTTGGGCTAACAAACGCACCTGCGGTCTTCATGGATCTTATGAACCGATTGCACAAACCTTACTTGGATAAGTTCGTTATTGTGTTCATCGATGACATTCTAATCTATTCCAAGAGTCAGGAGGAACACGAGCGTCATCTGCGACTCATATTGGAACTTCTTCGAACAGAACAGCTTTATGCTAAGTTCTCGAAATGTGACTTCTGGCTATGTGAAGTCCATTTTCTAGGACACGTGGTTAATAACGATGGGATTCACGTTGATCCATCCAAGGTTGACTCAATCAGAAATTGGCCTGCCCCTAGAACACCAACTGAAATTCGTCAATTCTTGGGTTTGGCGGGTTACTACAGAAGGTTCATCAAGGATTTCTCAAAGATTGCGCAGCCTCTTACTGTTCTTACTCAGAAGGGTGTCACATACCATTGGGGTGATACTCAGGAATCCGCATTCCAGCAGCTGAAGCTGAAGCTTTGTAGCGCACCTATTCTCTCGTTGCCAGAGGGCACAGACGATTTTGTAGTTTATTGTGACGCGTCAATCCAAGGGCTTGTTTGTGTGTTAATGCAACGTGAGAAAGTCATAGCTTACGCATCACGACAACTCAAGGTTCACGAAAAGAACTACACTACTCATGACTTGGAGTTGGGAGCAGTGGTGTTTGTTCTTAAGATATGGAGACATTACTTGTACGGTACCAAGTGCACCATTTACACCGATCACAAGAGTCTCCAGCATATCTTCGATCAGAAGGAGTTGAACATGCGATAGCGTCGGTGGGTTGAACTCCTTAATGACTACGAATGCGCAATCAGATACCATCCAGGCAAAGCCAATGTTGTGGCTGGCGCCCTCAGTTCAAAGGAAACCAAACCTAAGCGTGTACGTACGTTACAACTTACCATTCAATCTAGTCTTCCTGCCCAGATTCGTAATGCTCAGGTTGAAGCATTGAAAGAAGAGAACTTCAGAGCTGAGTCCCTGCGAGGATTGGAGAAACGGTTAGAACTAAAGGAAGACGGTGCTTACTACTTGGCGGGGCGCATTTGGGTTCCATTTTATGGTAATCTTCGTGAGCTTGTGATGGATGAAGCACACAAGTCTCGTTACTCAGTACATCCTGGCTCAGATAAGATGTACCACGATCTCAAGACTACGTACTGGTGGCCCCACATGAAAGCTAATATAGCCACCTATGTTAGTAAATGTTTGACTTGTGCAAGAGTCAAGGTCGAATACTAGAAGCCATCAGGCCTACTTCAGCAACCAGAGATCCCCACATGGAAATGGGAGCAAATTTCCATGGACTTCGTTACTGGCTTACCTAGATCTCAACGAGGAAACGACACCATTTTGGTGATAGTGGATCGACTAACCAAGTCTGCACACTTCCTGGCTATCAAGGAAACTGATAGGTTTTCCAATCTAGCAGAAGTCTACCTGAAGGAAGTAGTTTCAAAGAACGGGGTGCCAACCTCCATCATTTCTGATCGTGATCCACGTTTTACTTCTAATTTGTGGTAAGCGATGCACAAATCCTTTGGCTCACGTCTAGATATGAGCACAGCATATCATCCACAGACGGATGGACAGTCTGAACGCACCATTCAAACTCTTAAAGACATGTTTCGAGCATGCGTGATCGACTTTGGTAACGGCTGGGAAAGGCACCTACCTTTGGTAGAGTTTTCGTATAACAAGAGTTACCACACCAGCATCCAGGCCGTTCCGTTTGAGGCATTGTATGGATGAAAATGTCGATCACCTTCATGCTAGGCAGAAGTTGGTGACAGCCAAATCACTGGCCCAGAACTCGTCGTCGATATGACACTCGTCGTCGACATGACAGAAAAGATGGCCCAAATACGACAATGAATGACGGCAGCTCGTGACAGTCAGAAAAGCTATGCTGATAAGCGCAGGAAACCACTCGAGTTCCAGGCTGGGGATCGAGTGCTACGAAAAGTCTCACCTTGGAAGGGTGTGATACATTTTGGTAAACGAGGCAAGTTAAATCCATGTTATGTTGGACCTTTCGAAATCACTGAGAGAATTGGCAAGGTGGCCTATAGACTGAATCTACCTAAAGAACTCAGTGGAGTTCATAACGTATTCCATGTTTCCAATCTGAAGAAGTGTCTGTCAGATGATACACTCATAGTTCCTCTCAAAGAACTCACTATCGATTATCAGTTGCGATTCGTCGAGGAACTAGTAGAGACTACTGACCGAGACGTTAAGGTTCTCAAGTGTACCAGGATACCTATTGTTCGAGTTTGTTGGAACTCTCGTCGTGGCCTAGAGTTTACCTGGGAACGAGAAGACCAAATGAAAGACAAGTATCCCCAGTTGTTCGAGAAAATTGAATCCACTACTGAGGCAGAAGCTACTGCGGAATTTTGGGACGAAATTCCAAACCAACGGGGGAAGGATGTGACACCCCAGGAAAAACAGGAAACCACGCAACCTAACTAGCTTCCTTAGTAACTACGTGCTAAATTTCTGGACAAAATTTCTTTCAACTTGGGGATGGTGTGACAACTCGTATTTCAAACCTTTCGTTATACTTTGATGTAACTTGTTTGAACAATATGTAATTACATGATACGTGGTTTTAATGGAATGTTTGGTATGTTATGTGTGTAATGTATGTATATAATGTAGTCGCACAACACTAGCCCAATCGTACAAGCTCATTCGGGCCACACTCTTTGTACTCCAAATCCAAGGGCAACCCATGAAGGGTTCGGCCCACTCTCTTAGTTCGAATAACACCTAGGGTGTTAGTATAAATCCTACCCTTCACCAAAACACACAAAGTTTAGCAAACCCTAAATCTCTCTCCCTCTCTCTCGAAGCCGACGGCCACATCCCTCTTCTCCAAGCTTTCTTGATTCTGATCATCCTTGTTCTACCTTCTAACCGGTTAGTGTTTCATGGTTATTGTTTTGTGAGATGATGTTGTGATTTATATGTTTCCACATAATGATTTAGGAATGATATATGATTGATCATGATATAAATTGTTGAGGCCTGGTGTTCATGTAAATCGGCTCACATGTATAATATGTTAGTTCAATATAGGGTTTGATAATCATGTGATGATAATAATGATCTGGAACCGAATGAATGTAATCGGCCATATGTGTTTCGATTCGGATGGAATATAAGAATTGGTTTGAGTTATTGGATGACGAATTAAGGATCTTGATGTTAATTATGCTAATTGATTCGATTTGATGATGATGAGTTATTATATGATTGATTAGGGTTCATACAAATTAATTGGTAAATGTTTAGTTTGATCAACGATTTACATAATTGGAAACTGTTTAATTTTTTTATTCAATGGATGAAAGTTAGGAAACTGTTGGAATTGATTTGCAAATAAATCATGTAACTGATTTCCATGAATTACGGATAATAAACCTAACGCACAAGAGCTCAATCGCACAAGCCGGTCGCACAAGTTGAGAATATTAGGGTATAACAGTTAGAGCACACTGTACAACCTCTTTTAGCACACTCGCACAAGATGTTGGGCCACATAACTATTTAAGCTGTTGGGCCGGGCAGCCCAAAATCCAATCGCACAAGTATAATTGGATCGCACAAGTTGATTTTCTGTTTATTTGTTTGGGCCGTGTGAATGTTGGGTTGCTTATGTTGTTGGTCAGGGTTGTTTCAGTCACCCAACCCGTTGTGAATCGCACAAGTTGTGCTAGACGCACAACAGGTTGGGCTGAATATTATTGGGCTTCAATTATTGAATCGCACAAGACTGCTGGGCCATTGAACTTGTGCGAGCCCAATCATTTGAGTCGCACAAGTTTGGATATGATGTATACTTGACTGTTAACGTGTTGAATGTGGTCTTACGTGTTTGCCATGATCATTACGTATTCGTAACCTGTTATCTTATGTGTAAACTTATGTGCACTACTTGAACCTAGACCTGACTCGTATGGTAACCATGTTAGGACGTGGTTGAGTAACTAAAACTCTCTCATGAAGTCCCTCATTTTTATATCGACTTAATCACCGGGCCAATGGCGAGCGGGTCATTAGTTAAATAGCGCTATTAGGTTTGACAAGCCTCACACCATGCCGCAGAGGACGGGAGTGGACTAATGGATGTGGGCACTTAGTCAATGATGATAGACATTGACGTAGGGTACATAAACATGTCTTCTGTCAGTAGTCGATATGGTAACGGGTCTAGTGGTTAACATGGGGTAGCCCCCACTGGTTATGGTTTGGGAAACAAGGAACTGGTTAACTCATGGTTTTAGAAAAGGACTTATGGTTTTTGGAACAACTTTAAAATGGACAACCAACTGTGAACTAGCTCAACTTTGTTGTTGATTCGTTGCTACATGCCTTGCAGGTCGTTAGGTGCTTAGATGGAGCTTGCACGAGAAGGAGAGGTCGTTGTGGGACATGGACTGTTGAGTTCCATCTTAAACATTTGAACTTTAAAACTTATGTTTTGGTTTTACACTTTATGCTTCTGCTGATAACTTGAACTTAGTTAATTTGTTTTGGACACCAATTATATTGTGGTTGGTTTTATATTTACTTTAATACATTGTTCAATATGATTGGTGGCTTGATCCTGGTCATGTCACGCATCCTGTGTTAATACTCCGCGTGTGGATTTTGGGGGAGTTACAATATACCCACTTGATTTCATTAATTCAACTCACACTTTGATTCAATCTGCTCTAAGTTGGAGTTTTATACTTCATACCAGAGTAATTTGAATCAAATCTCCATTGCTTGGACCTTTTGTAAGCTTCCTTCATGCTTGTTATTGCTTTTCAAGCATGAAAGTTAAACAGTGTTTGACTTTCTGCTTCGACCAGTCTTTGGTCAACACAAAGTTCGTTTGAACTTTGCAACGTGAGCGTAATCATGAAGGTTATAGTCCCTTGTGACTATGCCTACTGATTACCATGTTGATTAGTCGAAGTGACGAGTCAAAGTTTTGGTCAAAATGCCGTTTATGCGCATTTTGCAACGAAACTATTTTCGGGTGTCAAAACACTTTGTTTTGTTATCAAACTTGTTTTCTAACTTAGTTAAACATGATTTAACATGTTTAACTCGTCACCTTTAGTTTAAGTGCTTGTTTAGGGTCGTAAGTCAAGCGGTCTAAACCACCGCTTAGACTTTCGAACCCGACCCATTTGGTCGATCGTTAGGATCCAACCAAGCATATATTGTAACCATAGTTGTATAGGGAATAACCTTCCGAGGTTATACCTTATGGTCACTTAGTTTAATTATTTGTATGATAGGTAGTTTATATGCCTTAGGGAAATGACCAAAATGCATTTTTCATGCATAATTGGTATTTAAGCAAATGTAACTTAACTTTTGTCACTTAAACTGATTATGCAACATATTTAAACATGTTAGGGCATATAATACTTGTCATAGGACTAGTTAGGCGTCTTGAACGTGCATTCGCGCGAACGACGCATTAAAAGTAGCATAAGCTACCTTAATGGGTCGTAACGGGTCGTAAGCACTTAGGATAGGTTCCAATTTAGAATGTGGGCTTTATTAAACCATATCGCATGTGTTCCAATACTCATTTGGTTTACAAGACTTCATTCTACCCGATTTTCCGATTTAGGTGTCGATTTTTTAACTAGCGATCCGATTACTAGGTGCTACTTGAATTCCTTGGTTTACTCGAGCTTTGCTAGTTCATTTAATCAAGGATACTTTGCACTTCGATGTGAGTACATAGTTCCCCTCTTTTACTGTTTTCAATTGTTTTGGGGTGATTCATATGTGGCAAACTATTTCAAGTTTTCTAAAACAAATGCTGTGGTTTATATTTAACAAAACGATTTCAATTATGTGAACTATTGAACCACTGCAACTATTGAACTATTGAACCACTGGAACTACGTGAACTATGTGAACTATTGAACCACTTGAACTATTGATCTATGTGAATTATTTGAACTATTTGAACCATTGGAACTATTTGATACACATGAACTACATGAACTATTTGAACGATTGGAACTAATTAAACTATTGAACGATTGGGTTATGGTAAGTGATTAGGTAACGGGGTGGGTGTAATGTGATAAAAGCATGGCGGATATACCGCTGGTACTTCCTATATATAAGTGCTTTTAACACATTACATGACGTTGCGTTATCTAGATCACTTGGACGAATGTTTTCGAAACGAAGTTACACTACAAAGTTTTCCTAACAATATAAACCATACGAGTTTTATTACGATAACGATTTACAACTTGGTTAACAAAGAAAAATGTTTTCAGTTAAGATTCATGGCTACAATGGTTTTGGTTTATACATATATCAACTTGTAAAACTTGATAGAAACATACTACAATATCAAACTCTTTTGTTTTCAAGGTACACACTCGACAACTCCCGTAGTTGGACGAGGTATTGCAATATGAATTCAAAGCTATGAATCTGACACACTCACAAAACCTATGTACTCGTCGGCATTTTTATGCTGACGTATTTTCACATATGTTTCAGGTACCATAACTTGGTGATGTTTGACGATGATTATGATGCTTACTCACATAGGAATGGACGAGGCCTTAGTGACTCAATAACAATGAAAGTCAATTTGTTCATGTTTTGTTTCTGATTTCAATACAATGTAATAAACTTAATTCAATAAAACGAAACTTCAATCCATGTGTTGTGAAACAATGATTCTGTTACGACAGTCCCCGAAGTTTCCGCCGCGGTTTGTTGTTTTAACGCGGTCGGGGTGTGACAGAAAAGTTGGTATCAGAGCCCATGGTTACAGGGAATTAGGTTATTAGTAATGCTTTGACCTAGACTATAACCTTTCCTAGGAACCTAACGCGAGTTTACTTGCGTTTATTCTTAAAACAATACCGTTGCCTATCTTTAGGTAACAACCACAACAAGAACTTGAAATACGAATCCGATTTGAAAACTAATTATCTCCTCGTAGATGATTTATTATAAGGTTTTGAACTTTCAAAGTTTTCAAAATCTCGTCAAAGTTTTGGTCTTATTAATGTGAACACGTGCAATCTGGAAGGATGGGTGTCTGTATCCTGAGTTTTCTGTCTAAGGCTAGAGTGTTCGTACAAATCCACATAATCGGACCAATCACTCTTACCTGGGAACTCTTGAGATGAGTGTCCACTTATAGGCTAAAGAATGTCTTCGCGATACATTAAAAAGACCTATTTACTTTGCCCAGCCCTTGTGCGTCAATTGTTTGTTCAAACAAATGAACACCTCCCCTATGTTTCGTCGATATCTTCGATACCTCTTTTTTTTTTATCCAATTGACAATCTCACTCGTTTCTCATGTTTCCTTGTTCTTTTTAGAATATGCCACCTAGTCGTGATCCAGAACACGATGCTGCCCCCGCAGCCACAATCGTTCAGCAGATGGCTGCTGTGCTTCCGAACCTCATTACCCAAATAAACCAGGAAAATAACAATAACAACAATAACAATGCTCTGTGTAACTTCAAAACATTCAATTCAACTAAGCCATTGAAATTTTCTGGGTCTCAAGGAGCAACTGCACTCCTGAAATGGTTCGAGAGTCTAGAAAGCACATTCAGACATGTTCAGTGTCCAAATGAGTGAAAGGTTAAATTCGCATATAGTATCTTTGAGAAATGAGCATTAACATGGTGGAATGGTGTGATGAGGGATAGGGGTGCCGATGTGGCACTGGCTCAAACCTGGGAAGAGCTTCGAGCTCAAATGATTAAGGAATTCTGTCCTCGTCAAGAAACCAGGGCACTGGAAAGGGAATTCGATGATCTTAAACCAGATAGCGGTGAGCATCGAGCCTACATGGACCGATATGAGGAGTTAAGTCTGTTATGCCCGACCATGGTTACGCCTTTGGATAAGGCAATTGAAAAGTATATTGATGGCCTCCCTGACTCAGTACAAGACATTATTACTGGTAGCAACCCTACTACAGTTAGACATGCCAGGGAACTATCCGCTACCCTGACTGAATCACAAATTAGGAAAGGTAAACTTTTCTGAAAAGGCGATAAAAAACCGACTGATGAAACGAAACCAAAGGACAAGCAGACTGAATCCTCCAAAAAGTCAAAGAAGTGAAAGGCTTCTCAGAACTTCGCCGTGGTTGCTCAAAACGATCAAGCTTTCCCTAACCAACCAGCTCAACCCCCTGCTAAGAAGCCATATAACAGGGCTGCACCCTTGTGCAACCAATGTAAATGCCTAAACTGTGGACTTGCTGGTCATATAGCTAGGGTTTGCCGAGCTGTAGCTGCACCAAATCAAGCTGACAACAATCCTGCTCAAGCTCGTTTTCCACCAGGTTCTTGCTACAACTGTGGCGAGATGGGCCATTTACGAAATAATTGCCCAAAGCTTGCTAATGCAAATCCAGCACATGGATGAGCATTTCGACGGACTGGAAGACGACGCTATTTTGAAACGATCGGACTTTATGTATTACTTTCCTTTTGTGATCCTAGAAAAATGAAACAGATATTTTTGTTTATAAATAAATCTTTATTTTGCATTGCGATGTACAAAAACAAGTGTGGTTACATGTATGAACGACATACCCCCTACAATACCGACGATCAAGGAACCGTGTTCCTTGCAAAACAAAACTATACTAGTAGTTCTTCCATTTTTGTGATCACTCATGATCTCTAGGAAAATCCTAAGTACTTGTTTCTTCTAAGAAACAAAGTACAAGGTGCAAGTTACAACCCTGAACGAATACCCAAAGTATCACTTTAAATCCTTAATAGGATACCCAAGGGTACTTCCGTAAGCCCTTGATTGGTGTTACATATCATATCTTCCCGGCTTCAAAATATTTTACACAGCATATGATTTTAAAAGATTATGTATGTTTTCGAAAACCTCATACATATTTTCAACATCATCTCACACGGTTTTTAAAAAACATTTCATCAAAATGTTTACCTAATATACTAAGTACATGATTTCAAAAACATTACAAAAAGTTTTTCGAAAACATAATTTTAACAATTCCAAGCATAGCTTTCAAAAACAATTTTGCTCGTATGTTGCCTTAACATACGTAGCGCGCGATTTTCAAGAACACCCTACTTCGTACGCCGACTTAGCATGCTTAGCACAATGATTTCAAGGATCCGTTTGCTTCATATGTTGTCTTAGCATATCTAACACCTTGATTTCATAAACACTACGCTTCGTATGTTGTCATAGCTTGCCTAGTACAAGATTCCTAAACTCTTCCCGCTATAGGAATTCCAAATCCTTATAGGATCTTTTTCATAGTTAGATCCTTGTGGATGTTTAAAGCGCAAAATCAAAGTCCTTAATTGGATTTTTTGTGTACTTTAATACGAATGTTACGATTCATTGTGAACGAAATCGAATCCTTGTAAGATCATCCTATCGTTATGGATAAATTCTTGAGGATGTTTAAAGTGCTAGTTGAAGTCCATTGACTGGATTCCTGGTATACTTTAAATGCCTATGTACATATCGACATCTAGCTAATAACATATAACAACAAACTAATAACGAATTAATAACCAAGTGAACAATTGTGTGACCATTATGTGCTTACGTGTTATGTGTTCGACCGACTCTATCCCCTACACATTATAAAACAAACTGTGCAAGGAATTACGTAATTATGGATGCATACATAATAATGGAATCTAGTGCGCAGAAACCACATCAAGTTTTGTCATGTACCAATCTAATCAAGAAACAAAAGTTAACTATGTTCATTTCCATTTCTGATAAAGTACCCGCTGAGGAAAAATGAACTAGCTATTCATTTTTCGCTTTTGAAAGAAATATCCGCTGAGGGAAATGAATAATCTATTCATGAACGGTGTTCATTTTCATTTCTTATGAAGTAACCCCTGAGGAAAATGAATTATCCATTCATTTTCGCTTATAAGTAATACCCACTGTGGAAAATGAGCAAATTCATTTTCATTTCTGATAAAGTACCCACTGAGGAAGATAAACTATCCGTTCATTTTCACTTTTGAAGAAATACCCACTGAGGAAAATGAATAAATTCATTCCATTTCCGACGAAATACCCACTGAGAAAAAATGAATTGATCATTCATTTTTCATTTCTAAAGAAATACCCGCTGAGGGAATGAATAATCCTGCATTAATTTTATCATTTTTGTTTCTAATGAAGTACCCACTGAGGAACAAGAACCATCCGTTCATTTTCACTTCTGAAGAAGTATCCACTGAGGAAAATGAATTATCCGTTCATTTTCGCTTCTGAAGAAGAATCCATTGGGGAATGAGTAATCATGAGTCGATTCTTTCATTTCCACTTTTGATGAAGTACCCATTGAGGAAAATGAATCATCCATTCGTTTTCACTTCTGAAGAGGAATCCATCGGGGAAATGAATATCTTATTCAATAATCCTTCGTTTCCATTTCTAACGAAGTATCCACTGAGCAAAATGTATCATCCATTCATTTTCGCTTCTAAAAGAAAAATCCATCGGGGAAATGAATATTCTTTGCGTTAATCCTTCATTTCTACTTCTGGCGAAGTATCCACTGAGGAAAAATGAATCACCCATTCATTTTCGCTTCTAAAGAAATAACCATTGAGAAATGAACAGCATATACATTCCTTCATTTCCGTTTCTGATAAAAGTATCCATTGGAGAAATTGAATTATCCATTCATTTCCGCTTTTGAATAAATATCCATTGGAAATGAATAACCTATTCGTATTTCATTTCCACATCTGACGAAGAACCCATTGGAGAAAGTGAATCATCCATCCATTTTCACTTCTGAAGAATATCCACTAGAGAAATGAAATACAAATCCTTACAAGATCTTTCTGTTTTAATAAGTTAGACTCTTAAAGGATACTCTCAGAACTACTGGTTAATTTGGTCTTTATCATTAATCAAATCACTCGTTCCTACTACCTGTTTTAATCAAGAAAGTATCCATTAGGGGATGAGCATCATAGGCATAATAACCCATTCCCATTTCCCGCATTTTAAGGAAGCGTCCACTAGGGAATGACAAAGTTATGCCTTGCATGGAAATCTTTGATTGGTTACTCTACGAAAATAAATGACACGCTAGATTCCATGCAAGACCATTGTTTAACACAACGTTACAAAAAGACTCCTACGAATAAATTTCTGGACGAAATTTCCTAAAGTAGGGAAGACTGTGACACCAGTGTCTCTACGAACATCAAATGAATACAAAACCAATGAAATATTGTGTTTCATACTTGGTATTTGTATAAATATGTGTATCATTTGCACATATCAATTCTTGTTTAATTTTGAGCTTTAAATCGCTTTCTGGAAAGTTATACGTGAACTGATGCGTAAACATAATCAGTTTAACGCGAAAAACACTCTGGAACAGTGACATAGGCTTAACATACCATAAATAACCCTTACATAACTTAGAAATAAGTTTTGGATGGTTTGGTGTGTTGAAAACAAGTTTATTCGATCGCAGGGACTATTTGCGCCAAACAGCGAAACTATGCCGATTTGTATAGTAACGAACATTCCGTAACTTGATCATAAGTTAAAAATACTCTAAATATCCTTTACATAGCTTAAAAATAGGCTTTGAGGGGTTTGGTATGCGAAAATAAACTTTTTGATCAAACAGGGACTAAAAACGTCAAAAAGTGCATAAGTTTGCATTTTCGCGCATATCTTACGTTCTAAACATATCCGGGCATCCAAAATTTTTTTGTAATCGTTAAAATATTTTATTTTAGTGATTGGAATGCAAAAATACCATTCGTCGCGCAATTTGGATCGTTTTCGCGTCCGTTCGAGTTTTCGTCGTAATTAACCGAACAACGCAACCGTACGACCAAACGAACTGACATCCAAGATGTTTTTGAGCATATTTTAAGTTCCTTATACTTTAACTTCATTGTGGAGCCTTGAAATGGGGTTAAAGGGGCTTAAACGTGTCAAAAATGCATCAAAAACCAAGTTTCAGGCCTGCAGGGACTAAACTTGACATTCTGCCAAAGATGACTAGGAGGGGCGCGTAAGACTCAGTAAGAGTCTACATGGCCCACGATAGACTGTCAGGTCAGAAACATTGAATTTGTCCAATTCAGCTGAATTTGATGGTTTTGATCACTGATTTGCAATACCATTTGATGGTTTTCAAGTTCCCCATTGTATTGTAAACCATGGGCAACACATGTAAGGTTCAGATCAAAGCACGAATTACTAGAAACGATCCTAACGGTTCTTGAAATCCTGTATATACCCACTTGATTTAATTCATTCAACTCACACTTTGAATCAATCTGCTCTAAGTTGGAGTTTTATACTTCATACCTGAGTAATTTGAATCAAATCTCCATTGCTTGGACCTTTTGTAAGCTTCCTTCATGCTTGTTATTGCTTTAAAAGCATGAAAGTCAAACAGTGTTTGACTTTCTGCTTTGACCAGTCTTTGGTCAACACAAAGTTCATTTGAACTTTGCAACGTGAGCCTAATCACGATGGTTATAGTCCCTTGTGACTATGCCTACTGATTACCACGTTGATTAGTCAAAGTGACGAGTCAAAGTTTCGGTCAAAATGCAGTTTATGCGCATTTTGCAACGAAACTATTTTCGGGTGTCAAAACATTTTGTTTTGATATCAAACTTGTTTTCTAACTTAGTTAAACATGATTTAACATGTTTAACTCATCACCTTTAGTTTAAGTGCTTGTTTAGGGTCGTAAGTCAAGCGGTTTAAACCATCGCTTAGACTTTCGAACCCGACCCATTTGGTCGATCGTTAGGATCCGACCAAGCATATATTGTGACCATAGTTGTATAGGGAATAACCTTCCGAGGTTATACCTTATGGTCACTTAGTTTAATTAATTGTATGATAGGTAGGTTATATTCCTTAGGGAAATGACCAAAATGCCCTTTTCATGCATAATTGTTATTTAAACATATGTAACTTAAATTTTGTCACTTAAACTGATTATGCAACATATTTAAACATGTTAGGGCATATAATACTTGTCATAGGACTAGTTAGGCGTCTCGAACGCGCATTCGCCGAACAACGAATTAAAAGTAGCATAAGCTGCCTTAATGGGTCGTAACGGGTCGTAAGCACTTAGGGTAGGTTCCAATTTAGAATGTGGGCTTTGTTAAACCATACCACATGAGTTCCAATACTCATTTGGTTTACAAGACTTCATTCTACCCGATCTTCTGATTTAGGTGTCAATTTATTAACTAACGATCCGATTACTAGGTCCTACTTGAATTCCTTGGTTTACTCGATCTTTGCTAGTTCATTTAATCATGGATACTTTGCACTTCGATGTGAGTACATAGTTCACCTCTTTTACTGTTTTCAATTGTTTTGGGGTGAATCATATGTGCCAAATGATTTCAAGTTTTCTAAAACAAATGCTATGGTTTATATTTAACACAACGATTTCAATTATGTGAACTATTGAACCACTGGAACTATTGAACTATTGAACCACTGGAAATACGTGAACTATGTGAACTATTGAACCACTGGAACTATTGATCTATGTGAATTATTTGAACTATTTGAACAATTGGAACTATTTGATAAACGTGAACTACTTGAACTATTTGAACGATTGGAACTAATTAAACTATTGAACGATTGGGTTATGGTAAGTGAATAGGTAACGGGGTGGGTGTAATGTGATAAAAGCATGGTGGATACACCGCTGGTACTTCCTATATATAAGTTCTTCTAACACATTACATGACGTTACGTTATCTAGATTACTTGGACGAATATTTTCGAAACGAAGTTACACTACAAAGTTTTCCTAACAATATAAACCATACGAGTTTTATTACGAGAATGATTTACAACTTGGTGAACTAAGACAATTGTTTTCAGTTAAGATTCATGGCTAGAATGGTTTTGGTTTATACATATACCAACTTGTAAAAGTTGATAGAAACATACTGCAATATCAAACTCTTTTGTTTTCAAGGTACAGACTCGACAACTCCCGTAGTTGGACGAGGTATTGCAATATGAATTCAAAGCCATGAATCTGACTCACTCACAAAACCTTTGTACTTGCCGGCATTTTTATGCTGACGTATTTTCACATATGTTTCAGGTACCATAATTTGGTGATGTTTGACGATGATTATGATGCTTACTCACATCAGAATGGACAAGGCCTTAGTGACTCAATAACAATGAAAGTCAATTTGTTCATGTTTTGTTTCTGATTTCAATACAATGTAATAAACTTAATTCAATAAAATGAAAGTTCAATCCATGTGTTGTGAAACAATGATTCTGTTACGACACTCCCTGACGTTTCCGCTGCGGTTTATTGTTTTAACGCGGTCGGGGTGTGACACTTCTAAATCACATGAGTCAAAGAAAGACGATGCTCGTCACTCATCAAATCAGAGAAGTGTCTCATCCAAGAAAATGGTGCTTAATCAGGAACCACGTGTTAAGACTTGTTCTTACAAATACTTCGTCTCTTGCAAGCCAAGGGACTTCACAGGAGAAAAAGGAGCCATTGACTGCATGACATGGCTAGATGAGATGGATAATGTAGTTGATATCAGTGGTTGCACGGAACAGGGTATTGTGAAGTTGATTTCACAATCATTCAAAGGAGAAGCATTAGCTTGGTGGAGATCGTTGGTTCAAGCCACAGGGAAAGTCCCACTTTATAACATGTCTTGGGAACAATTCATAGAATTGATCAAGGATAACTTATGTTATCAGCATGAGGTGGAAAGGATTGAAACCGACTTCTTGACTCTGGTCAGGAAGAACTTGGATTGTCAGGCGTACATTATAAGCTTCAACACCATGTCCCGATTGGTTCCTTATTTGGTCACACCGGAACCAAAGCGCATAGCACGTTTTATTGGAGGTCTAGCTCCAGAAATCATGGGAAATGTGAAAGCATCCAGACCTACCACCTTTAAGTCAGTGGTTGGTCTGTCCTTATCTCTTACACTCGATGCGATTAGGCAAAGGTCGCTTAAGAATTCTGATGAAGGAAAACGGAAATGGGAGGATGAGAGTTCTCATCGCTCCGATAAGAAACGAAATGGGAACTTTGAGCACAAGAAGGGTTCTGGGTTTAAAAAGGATACCCAGCAGACCGGGGAAAAGCCCAAGTGTAAAATTTTCCAGAAGCACCATTTCGAGAAGTGCAGACTCGAATCACGATCACAATCGCAGTCGCAGTCAAAGCCTATTGGATATGGGATTTGCAAGTCCAAAGAGCATAAGACTTTGGATTGCAAGAAGTTGAAGGATGCAACCTGTTATGGTTGCAACGAAAATGGGCACATAAAGACCAATTACCCCAAATTTGCAAAGAAGCCTAAAGAGGCTAAGAAGACCAATGCTCGGGTCTTCCAAATGAATGCTCAGGAGGCTGTGCAAAACGATAATGTGATAACATGTACCTTTCTTATCAATGATGTTTATGCTAGAGTGTTGTTTGATTCGGGTGCAGATAAGTCCTTTATAGACAATAAATTTTGTAAATTATTAAATCTGCCTGTTAAGACTCTAAGCATAAAGTATGAAGTAGAATTGGTTGACTGTACCATAGAGACTGCTTCAACAATATTAGACGGATGTTTCATATCCATTAGGAATCATTCTTTCCGCTATCTTTGCTCCCATTAAAATTGGCAGGATTCGACATAGTGATAGGCATGGATTGGTTGTCTCGTAACCAAGCTCAGATAGTATGTGATAAGAAACAAGTGGTTATCAAGACTCCTTATTGTGATCCATTAACAATACAAGGAGATACGCAGTACGGATTGCCTAAGCAAGTGTCTATGCTTAAGGCATCGAAGTGTTTGAAGAAAGGTTGTGTCATTTACATGGCACAAGTAACTGTAGATGAGCCAAATCCCAAGATCGAAGACATTCCTGTTATTTCTGAATATTCAGAGGTATTCCCTGAAGAACTACCTGGTTTATCTCCAGACAGGCAAGTAGAATTCAGAATCGATATCATTCCTGGAGTAGCACCAGTTGCAAGAGCACCTTATCGATTGGCACCAACTGAGATGAAAGAATTGAGAACACAGTTGGATGATTTGTTGGAGAAGGGATTTATTCAACCCAGCTCGTGCCCTTGGGGAGCGCTGATTCTGTTTGTGAAAAGAAGGATAGCTCGATGCGTCTATGCATCGATTATCGCAAGCTGAATAAAGTTACCATCAAGAACAAATATCCATTACCCAGGATCGACGATTTATTCGATCAGCCTCAAGGAGCAAGTTACTTTTCAAATATCGATCTAAGGTCAGGTTATCACCAGTTAAAGGTCAGAAACGATGATGTGCACAAGACTGCATTCAAAACTCGATATGGCCCCTATGAGTTCCTAGTGATGCCTTTCAGGCTCACTAATACACCTGGAGCATTCATGGATCTCATGAATCGCGTTTGCAATCCTTATCTTGACAAGTTTGTCATTGTTTTTATTGATGACATACTCATTTACTCAAAGAATCAAGCCGATCATGAAAAACATCTCCGATGTATTCTTGAACTTCTGCAACAAGAGAAGCTTTATGCAAAATTCTCTAAATGTGAGTTCTGGCTACGAGAAGTCCAATTTCTTGGACATGTAGTGAGTGAGCATTGTATCCAGGTGGATCCCGCTAAGATTGAAGCAATTATAAATTGGCAAGCACCAAAAACCCCTACAAAGATTCGCAGATTCTTGTGTTTAGCAGGATACTACAGATGTTTCATAGAAAACTTTTCAAGGATTGCTGCACCTTTGACTTCGTTAATGTGCAAGAATGTAAAGTTTGACTGGGGTCCCAAGCAACAAGAATGCTTCGAGATTCTTAAACAAAAGCTGAGCAATGCTCCTGTGTTAACATTACCAGAAGGGATTGAAGACTTTGTTATTTACTGCGATGCATCACACACAGGTATGGGATGTGTGCTTATGCAAAGAGGCAAGGTTATTGCCTATGCTTCACGTCAATTGAAAGTGCACGAAAAGAACTACACCACCCATGATTTGGAATTGGGTGTCGTTGTATTTGCACTAAATCTTTGGAGGCATTATTTATATGGAACCAAGTGTATAATCTATTCAGATCATAAGAGCCTTCAACATCTGTTCAGTCAGAAAGACCTCAATATGAGGCAGCGACGCTGGATGGAGACATTAAACGACTATGATTGTGAGATACGCTACCATCCTGGCAAAGAGAATGTTGTCGCTGATGCTTTGAGCAGGAAGGAAAGGATCAAACCAATAAGAATCAATGCCAAAAGCATTGAACTTAGGAACAGCTTGAATGAAAGGCTGTTAGCTACCCAGACGGAAGCTATTTTAGAAAATAACTACCCAATTGAGAAATTAGGCGTAACTACTGATCAATTATCATATGGCAAGGATGGAATCCTTAGATTAAATGGTTGAATCTGGGTTCCGATCCATGGAGGGCTTAGAGATGTGATCCTCCAAGAAGTTCATAGTTCTAAATATTCGGTACATCCGGGCTGTGATAAAATGTACCAAGAGCTAAAGGAAAATTATTGGTGGATAGGTTTGAAGAAATCTAATAGCCACTTATGTGGCTAAATGTCTGACGTGCGCACAGGTTAAAGTCGAGCATCAAAAGCCGTAAGGATTACCACAACAGCCTGAACTTCCCACACGGAAGTGAGAAATAGTAACTATGGATTTTATTACTAAGTTACCAAAGACAAAATGTGGGAATGATACAATTTGGGTTATAGTCGATAGGCTGACCAAGTCAGCTCACTTCTTACCTATTAAAGAAACACAAAGCTCCAACAAGCTAGCTCGGCTATACGTGGATGAGATTGTATCTCTCCATGGAGTGCCAGTATCTATTATCTTTGATAGGGATACTAGATACACATCGCATTTTTGGAAAAACTTTTAGCAATCCCTAGGCACTCGTATAAATTTCAGCACTGCTTATCATCCTCAGACGGATGGCCAAAGCGAGCGTACGATTCAAACGCTTGAGGATATGCTCAGGGCTTGTGTTATTGATTTGGGTGGAAGTTGGGATGACCATCTTCCTTTGATTGAATTTTCATATAATAATAGCTATCATTCAAGTATCCATGCCGCGCCTTTCGAGGCCTTGTACGGAAGAAAGTGCAGAATGCCAGTTTGTTAGGTGGAAGTTGGGGAAACTCAACTATTAGGACCTGATATAGTCCTCAAGACGACGGATAAGATTGCTCAAATCCATGATCATCTCAAAGTTTCCAGGGATAGGCAGAAGAGTTATGCTGACAAGAGGCGCAAACCTCTAAAGTTTGAAGTTGGTGACAAAGTGCTACTCAAAGTGTCACCTAGGAAAGGGGTGATGCGTTTTGGCAAAAAGGGTAAGCTGAGCCCAAGATACATAGGACCATTCGAGATCATCGAATGTGTCAGAACTATAGCTTACAAACTAGATCTACCTGAAGAGCTTAGTGGGATACATAACGTATTCCACATCTGCAATTTAAAGAAATATCTAGCCGATGAATCGCTAGCAATGCCGCATAGGGACGTGTAGATTGACAAGAGCTTAAAGTTTGTTAGTGCACGATGTCTAAAGCCTACGTCTTAGTTTTAATCATGCTTGTATAGGGTCTAGGGGTCAAATATGTCAAGTATGTAATGTATAGGGGTCAAATTGTAAGTTTTATGTTTTAAGGTAGTGATTCCGCTTGAAATGACACTTTGTCATTTCGAGCGAAATTAGAAGTTTGTGATTCCGCTAGAAATGACAAGGTGTCATTTCAAGCTGAATCAGATCCCCTATATATAGTTGTAGTTGTTTCTCATTTGGCACCGATCATCAAGTTGTATACCGAAGTGATGCCGGATTTTTCTGTGATCAATTAATGAGAAACAGTGTTTAAAGTGATATTCTGTCTATTTCTACTCATTTCTCTCTGATTCAAGCTGTTTGTGTGATTCCGCCATGCAAATAGTGGTATTTTGACTCTGATTGACTCATTAGATCGTCAATATCGATCCTACAATTGGTATCAGGGCCAGTTATGAGCTAAAATACCTGAATCAGAGCATTTTTCTTACACTTTTTGGATTTCTGGATGTTTGAACGGACAAAATGGACTGAGTTTTGAGTATTGTGTTTAAAAGTGACTTTTAACAAACCCTTGAATGTATCAGCTTAAAATTCGGCCTAAAACTAGCAAAAATGGACTGATAACCTGATTCCGCTTGAACGAGCTAGTTTGAGATTCTGCTTGAATTTCGAGCGGAATCAGGTTTTCATCTGAAAAAATCTTATTCCGCTCGAGCATTTGGAGCGAAATCAGGGTTTTAGCTCGAATTCAGTGGTCCCTCTTGAAGTGTTCATCTGTTTCCACCTGAAAGTGTGATTCCACTTGAATCACAACTTTGATTTCGCTTGAAGTTTAAAATCTGATTTTGATTGAGAAGTTAAACTGTGATTTCGCTTGAATTTTAAAATTTAGATTTCGCTTGAAAACATTTTCAGCATTAAAAATCATGGTTTGAGGGTTAAAGTCCATTTCGTTCGTGATATCTCGTTGGAAGTTCAGTTTGTGTAGAACGTGTTTTCAGTAAAGTCACCTGTTTTTTTTTTCAAAAGTTAAAAAGTTTTCAGTAATTGTCACCTAAAATGGAAAATCAAGATTTTTACAACTTTTTCGCGGGCAGTGGTATGACAGCAGGTCAGAGTCCAGCGATTATTGTTTAGAACGTCAACATGGAAAACGAATTGGGAACGATGCAAAAGCCTCCCAAGTTGATGAACATAGATGAATATGCAGGATGGTCAGGCAGATTTAAGAACTGGGTCCAGGCTAACCACTTTGAATGCTGGATGAAGATAGAGTCTAAGTATGTTCCACCGGTTGATGGTTTAGGTATGGAGAAGGGTATTGGAAGTCTGACAGAGACAGAACAGAATGATTTCAAAGCCGAGAAAAAGATGATTAGTATCCTCCAGCAGGCTATCAAAGAGGATATTTTAGTGTTGTTACAACATGAGGAAAATGCTCAATCTATGTGGAATGCATTGAAAATAAAGTTTAAAGGTAGTGTGTCCATGATCAAGAGCAAGAAGGCTTTGATCAAGAAGGAGTTTGATATTTTTACCGGCATGAAGGGTGAAACTACAAGGCAACTGATCGAAAGATGTTTCCATTTAGTTCTTGAGATTAAGAGATTAGAAATCACAAAGACCAATGAAGAATGGATTGATAAGTTGTCTGATGCATTACCATAAGACGAGTGGGGCACTTATCTGATGATGTTGAAGAACAATTCAGATTTTGAGAATCTGAATCTCAGTGCATTCATAGAGAAAATTGAAGCTCATGAGTTAGAGTTACTGAAGATCAAAAAGATGAACTCAGCAAATGTTCAACATGATGTGTCTTTGTACTACAAAGGCAGTACTCCAGCACAAACAAATCTAAGTCCAAAGATACAAACTGGTTTCAGTGCTGACACAACATCAAATGCTTCATCAAATACTCCACAAACAAACAAGTCTTCACCATTTACCAGCTTCGAGCCAAATGTCAAAGTTACTGAACAGACGTCACCACAAAGCTCGTCTAGTTCAAACAATCAGGCGTATGTTTCTGGGATCCAATGCAACATTGCAATCACTATCAAGAATGAGAATGAGTTCACTGAATCAGCTGCGAAACAGGATACTGCATTGTTGGCTTCTGTGTTAGAGTCGTATGAGTCTCTGGTAGCGTGTAAGATCGGAAATCCGGACATGACCAAAGAAGATTACGATCAGATAGATCCGGAGGAGCTTGAGTTGATAGATATTAACTGGGGAATGGCTAGTCTTGTGAGGAGGGCACAGCGCTTTATGGATATCACTGGCAGACACAACCTTTCTGGACCTGATCAAAAGCTAGGTTTCGACAACTCCAAAGTAACCTGCTTCAAATGCAAAGAGAGAGGCCACTTCAAACGAGAATGCCCGAACAGAGAAGTGAATAATCATCAGAACCCGTTCACGAATGATTATTACAGACAGGCAATCTACCACCGGCCGAATCAACAACCAGCAGTTCAAAGACCACAAATCGAGAACAAACCAGAGAAGTGAACCATGATGAGAAGAAAGTTGCTGAGGGATTCAGCTGGGATAAATACATCCCTGGAAGTGATGGACAGGCTATGATAGCTGAGATAGTTGAAGTGACCGAAAGTGTTGTTGAACCTGAAGTGGTTGTTGAAGATGTTTCTGTGGATAATGTGGCTGACATTGAGAAGTTAGATGCAGAAGTTCATTACTATCAATCTGAGCATGAGGTATTAGCCAGTTCTTTGAGATCTATCATGCCTCCTAAAGTTTTTGAATCTTTTGCTGGTTTCTTTGAAGAACCGACAATTGGATTGTGTCCAAGATATGAGGAGAAGAAAGAGTCTTTCGAAGAAATGATTGATGTGACCAAAGAAATGACCGAAGACACTTTGAAGGAAATTGCTGACAGGGCTCTCATGGCTAAACTGAAAGAGGTAGACACAGAACTTGTGAAACCAGAGTCTGTCGGTACCGAGTCAGTTCAAAAGGAGTCGGATCAGGAGTCAGGAATTGAGGAGGTCAAATCTGAGAAAGTGTCTGAGTCTGAGTCGAAAGATGTCGGTAAAAAGGAAGTGAAAACTGCTCATGAAGCAGAGGTTGTTGAGAAAGTGATTTCAATGTCTGAAACCCCATGCCAAAAGTGTTTAAAATCGTGCATGGAGTGTCTTGAAAAAGATGCTAAGTTTCAGGAATTGAAACAACATGCTGACATGTTAAAATTTGATCTAGAACAAGTCAAAGAGGCATATGACACATTAGCCAGATCAGTTAAAATGATTCAAAAAGAAAGTGTCGAAAATGATAAAGACACGAAACTAGAAAAAGCAACACTTTTTGATAAACAAGTGGAAGTTAATTTTCATCTTGACACAATCGCATCTTTAAAGAAAGAGTTAGAATTAACTAAAATTGAAAATGAGCGAATTGATAAGAAATTGATGAGTTATGTTGCATCGTCCTATGTCCTTGAGCAGATTGTACCACAACAGCCCAGATCGTTCCAAGATGAAAAAGTCAAGTTTTTGAGAAACCTGTCGTAAAATCTGTTGTTCAAAAACCTCGACCTAAGTCACCAGTTGACAACAAGGGTAAAAAACCAATGGTTTCACCGATCCGCATCTTGAGGAGGGGTGAATCGTTGAAGTCGGAAGATAAGTCGAAATTGACATTCGAGATTGGCGAATCTTCAAAGTCTCAAAAGACTTCAAAGATTTATCCGAAAACGAAAGTTTTTGAAAATCTGTCATGGGTTGTGAAATCAAAACCAACTGTCGAGGAGAAAAAGATGGAAAACATTTTGAAAAATGAAACAAAGGTTTTGAAAGATGATGTTACAGAGTTTGAGTCTGAACTTGATAAGTTTCTTGTAGATTTTCCCCCAATTAAAAATGAAGTAAAACCAAAAGCTAAAACTGATGTTCTGAATGTCACGTTTAACTTTCAAAAGATTGATGTGCCGTGTGATTTAGTGTTTGGAAGTGTGTCACTAGTCAAGAAGTTATGGGCATCATTGTTTCAATGATTTGCTGTATTGTTTGCAGGGGCTGCCCAGGTCAATCATTTCAAAATGGATCATGGACAGTGGGGCCTCTAGAAATATGACGGGGATGCTGGCACTGCTCTACGATGTAAAATCAATCAACGGAGATTACGTGGGATTTGCGGGAAACCAGGGTGGCAGGATTGTGGGCCAAGGAACCCTGACGAATGGAGTGATTTCTTTTGAGAAAGTGAATTACATCATAGAATTGGAAAACAACTTGCTTAGTATTTCTCAAATCTGTGATAAATCGTTTACTGTACATTTCACGAAAAACGAATGTCTTGTTTTAAAACCTGGGTTTAAAATCCCAGATGATATGGTGTTGTTGCGCGCTCCACGAGAGAACGACTTGTATATTCTTGATATGAGTGTCGCAACACCAACAAATCATCAAAAACAAGGTTTTGTGTCGAAAACGAAAGCAACAGAAAAGGAGTCTATTATGTGGCATCGGAAGATGGGCCACATACATGTTAGAAAAATGAATTTTCTGGTGCATAATGATTTAGTAGAAGGTGTGAATTTAAAGAATTTTCATTTGTCTAATGATTGTGTAACTTGTAAGAAGGGAAAGCAGACCCGGAAGTCACACCCATCGAAGTTGCTAAACTCGATCAGAGTACCGCTTGAGAGACTCCACATGGATATCTTCGGGCCGGTCAATGTAAAAAGCATCAGTGGTGATTTGTACTGCTTGGTAGTCACTGATGATTATACAAGATTTTCGTGGGTTGTGTGCTTGGAAAGAAAAGATCAGACGTTTGAGTTGCTGATGGTTCTGTTAAAAAAGATGGAGACGATGTATAAGATGCCTATCCGAAGAATACGTAGTGACAATGGAACGGAATTCAAGAATAACAAGATGCTCGAGTTTTGTAATGAAAAGGGGATTCTTCATGAATTCAGTGCACCATACACACCACAACAGAACGGCGATGCTGAAAGAAAGAATCGGACCTTAATAGAAACTGCTCGAACGATGTTAGTCTATTCCAAGTTACCGATCTTCTTCTGGAGTGAAGCAGTGGGTGCAGCTTGTTACACTTTGAACCGTGTGCTCACCGTCAAGAAGTACAAGAAAACAAGTTTTGAGTTGCTACACCGTTACAAGCCAAATGTAGAGTTTCTGGAGCCATTTGGGTCTCCGTGTACTTTTATTGATGAAAATGGTAAATTCGGTGCTAAGTCGAATGATGGTTTCTTTGTAGGTTACGCGAGCCCGTTGAAGAAGGTGTTTGTACCTTGCCTGGGAAAAGTAATACAAGTTTAGCATGTGGATTGTCAGAGGCACACTGCTTCACCACAACTTCCCAGACAAAGATTTCTGTTCGATTATGATAAACTCTGGGAGTCGTTTCATCTTTCGACCGAGCCAACTATTGAAGAACTTATTCTGCTATACCAACAGCAACAATCTAGTTCACAAGATCAAGTGCCAAGGCCAGCATTCCTACAGGTGGCACAAACGATCACGAAGCCGGTCCAAGTGGAACAACTCACGAACCACCAGAGGAACCAGCTCCAACGTTTGACAACTCTGACGACTCAGAAGAGGAATCTGCTCCTACTTTTGACGAGGAACCAAAGGTTACTACGACGGAAGCTGAGGATCACACCGGTGATCTAGACATAACAAGCTTGCAATCGGAAGTTGATGTGCCTGATACCGTCATGTCTCAAACCTTGTCTTATCATCCTTCAGAGCAAATCATCGGTGACCTGCAAAGTGGTGTTAAAACAAGAGATCAAATCAACCGAGCACTTACTTGTTTTTATTCATCTGTTGCACATTTACAGGAAGAATTCTCATTGAAATGTTATATTTCACAGATCGAACCCACAACATATAAAGAAGCGTTGACTGAAGATAGCTGGGTGAATGCTATGCAGGAGGAGCTGCAACAATTCGAGAAACTGGGTGTTTGGAGATTAATTGATCTGCCAGAGAATCAAATGTTAATCAAAACAAAGTGGGTATTCAAATGTAAGAGAGAAGATAGAGGATTCGTGGTTTGGAACAAAGAGCGATTAGTGGTACAAGGCTTTAGTCAGCAAGAAGGCATCGACTATGATGAGGTTTACGCGCCTGTTGCTCGACTTGAAGCTATTCGGATCTTCCTGGCATTTGCGTCATGGAAAATTTCAAAGTGTACCAGCTGGATGTTAAATCTGCCTTCCTGTACAGAAAGATTAAAGAAGAGGTGTATGTGGGACAACCACCGGGGTTTACTGATCCACAACACAAGAACAAGGTCTATCTGCTGGATAAGGCACTCTACGGTTTACACCAGGCCCCGAGAGCCTGGTACGAGACGCTTTCCCAACATCTACTGGCCAACGGGTTCACCAGAGGAACAGTCGATAGCATATTGTTCACAAAGGAAGTTACAGGCCATCTCCTAATTGTGCAGATCTACGTTGATGATATCATTTTTGGTTCGACCAACGACGAGTTGTGCAAAGAGTTCGAGAAGGTTATGAAGAAACAGTTCGAAATGAGTTCGATGGGGGAGATGAAGTTCTTCCTCGGGCTGCAGGTGGAGCAAATGCCAGATGGAATCTTCATTCACCAAACAAAATATGTGAAGGACGTGCTTGAAAAGTTTGATATGGCTCAATGGAGTCCAGCAGCAACCCCCCTTGCACAGAATCATGGTATTTGTCCTGACGAGAGTGGTATCAAAGTGGAGGAGACATTGTACCGGTCAATCATCGGATCCTTAATGTATCTCACTGCTTCCCGACCGGACATCATGTACCCGACTTATCTTTGTGCCAGATATCAGTCAAGCCCGAAGCACTCACACCTGACGATTGTCAAAAGAATATTACGGTATTTGAAAGGCTGCCCAAGCATCGGCTTGTGGTATCCTCGCTCGGGTGACTTCTCTCTAACAGGTTTCGCTGATTCTGACTTTGGAAGCTGCAAGCAGAACGCTAAGTCCACCACTGCTGGGTGTCAGTTCTTCGGAACTCGACTTGTTACCTGGCAGTGCATGAAACAAACCTCTGTGGCGCTTTCTACTTGTGAGGCTGAATACGTTTCAGCTTCCAGCTGCTGCTCTCAGATCCTTTGGATCCAGCAGCAAATGCGCGACTTTGGTTTGCAATTCTTGGACACACCAATATTTATGGACAATGAAGCAGCCATAAATATAACTAAAAACCCGGTTCACCATTCTAAAACCAAACATATAGAAATCCGTCATCACTTCATTCGTGATTGTTACGAGAAGAAGTTGATACAGATAGAACATATACACACCGATGATCAGAAGGCTGATTTCTATACAAAACCATTTGAAAAAGAGAGATTTTATTATCTTTTAAAATTGAATGGGATGAAAAATCTGTGTTCTGGGAGGGTTGAAGAATGTAAAGCCGAGGAGGGCGGCGATCTGATGTGAACTATGTCGTGTTGTCAACTTTGTTTGTACAGTTTGTTTTCTGCTTTTCGATAAAACCATAAACACAAAAATATGTTTTTGTTTTTAGGGGAGAAAGTTTGCAAAAAAATACAAAAACATGATAAAACTACAAAAATAAAAAACATTTGAAAAAGTAAAAATGAGTTTGTGTAAAAAGGGGAAATGATAGTACATCAGCTAGACAGGTGCAGTACGCTAAAGAAATGTAAAGTATAAATGTGTTAAGCAGTCTTGTAGATGATATGCCGATAGGTTTTTACACATTTAGTAGGTTTGTTCGGGATATAAATATAAAATTTCTTGCTTTTATGTGGGGAACATCTCTCGGATATATGGGTAACCCCCAAAATCTTGTTTGAAAGGTCCCTCTTTCTGAGATACTAGGTCTTTATACTCAGTGATATCTGGGGTATTATCCCGGGACTTCTGATTTTGCGGAATTAATGGCCTAGTCCCCGGAGAATACTTTCTACTTGCTTGAAATATAGCGACACCCTCAGCACAAATTGATGAAGACAATAAAATTGCTAATCAATGCTGTTGTAAAAAAGATCCTCTAAAGGGGACACACCTAAAGTCAAACCAGGCTCTCTGCTGAACGGAAGTTCTGTCCTGAGCTATCACGGTTTCATAATTTATTCCCCTTACAGATATCATCTGTGGTATACTCACCTGTAAGACTGAATATTGGGATCTGGATACGGGAGTATATTCTGAGGTGGAACACATATAAAAGTTAAGCCTTAAAACATTAAATCCGTATCCTGAACAGATTGAAAAATGTGTGAAAATTTAAAGTGGACCTGTATATCGGCAATCAATGCAAACTGTTTAATATTGAAAATGTAATCTAAGCTTAACGATACTTGTATCTCGTCGGCAGCTGATATGATCCCCTAACACGCTTACAAAAAGATTGTGTGTACATATTTCTGCTTATCTGTTTCTAAAAACCAAAAAGATTTTATCTTTCATCTTATTTTAGACAACGGACGTTGGGGATCGGATGATCAAAGTCTTGTGCAGATCATGTCTGATTCATGAGGTTTGGGTAAGCAGGAGATTCTGAAAAGTGATTGGTACAGTTTTGAAAGATTGAAAAAGTGTTTGAAAGTTCAAAAAGTTCAAAAGTTCATTAATTTGAACTGTTTTCAGTTTCAAAAAGTCAGCATACTTCATAATCTGGTCAACCAAGGTCATTAAGTTGGACTTGGTAGGCTGAACAGTTGACCAATGTCATTAACTTGGACTTGGTTAACTGGGTGTGTCGGTAACAAATCAGAAAATGTTAAAAAGTTAAAAATTTCGAAAAGTTGAAACTGATTTCGCTTGAAAACACAATTTTCACACTTAAATGGCTGATTCCGCTTGAAGTCACTTTATAGAGATTCCGCTTGTATTGCATCGAAGGTCATTTCAAGCAAAATCAGACTGGCTATAAATAGCCATCTGATTCCGCTTCAAATCAATTTTCCTATTCCCTTTCATTTGAAACTTTGATTTCGCTTCAAAGTGTAAAATGATATTTCGCTTCTAAGTACATTAGTTGATTCCGCTTCAAGTGAACTAACTTGATTCCGCTTCAAACTGCTTCTTGTGATTCCGCTTGGAATGTTATCATTCCATGTGATTTCGCTTGAAAGTTGTTTGATGCTAAAAATTTTCTAAGTATTGATTCAGTTTTTGCTGTGTTGTGTTGCAGGTTTCAAATGTTATCTTTGATCCGTTGCACAACAGCTGTTGTGACTTTGACGAAGAAAAGAATACAGAGCTGTCGAAATTCAGCAGCATTCTGGAGTTTATGAGGAGAGTACCGATTCAAAAAGCGCTAACAGATCAACATCTGGTGTACAAGTCTCATGTTAAACGTTTATGGAAGCATGCAACTTATGATGAAACAAACAAAGTGATCAATTCAATTGTAAAGCAGTATGATGAGAAGAAGCCTATTGTTGTTACAGAGGCACTAGTTCGTGAAGTATTGGATTTACCTGATGATACAGACACTCCAACAAGATTCCCAGAAAGAATGGTCAAGGGATGTCTGCTGAGAATTGGCTATGATGGAGCATTGAACAACGCGAACTACTTGAAGTCAAAGTTTCAAAAGCCATACAAGTTCATCATTCACTCAGTACTGCAGGCTTTAAGCCATTGCAAGGGAGGATAGGATGCAATGCGTGATTACCAGATGAATATGGTTACAGCATTGGTTCTGAACAAGAAATATAATTTTTCTCACATCATATTTCACTACATGGCTGAGAACATCACAACAAAGAGTAGAACTTGGATTTATCCTAGATTTGTGCAAATGTTAATTGATAATGCATATTCTGATATTGAAAGAGATGTAAACAACGATTTATTAGTTCTTTCTCACATGAGCAATGATTCTCTAAAGCAGCTAGCAAGATATCATCCAAATCACCCTGAGCCGAAGAAAGTAGCTGAATTTTTCAGATTTATCAAGGATGCAAATTATGTTGATCCAGATCAAGTAAATCACCAAAACTGGAGGAACAAAGAAGAGATGAAAGAAGCCGCATATGCTGATGAATTAGAGGCTCTTGAAAAATTCAAAAGTACACGTAATGATTGGTTTGTGAAAGAACCGAGGAAGAGAAGCAAGAAAGTTACTTCCAAAGTGCAAAAGGAAGAGGGTTCATCATTACAACCCAAGAAACGACAAAAGAAAGTTGCAAAGACTATGCTTATTGATGAGCTTGATGAGGAAGAACCAGTACCTGAAGGTGATGTTGAAGTAGAACATGATGTTGAAGCTGAAGTTGAAACTGAAGCTGAAGCTAATATTGAAGTTGATGTTCGTCTATCACCAAATTCGCAAAATTTGTTGGAAAAGCTTAATGTATTCAATGCTCAGAAAGATGAAACAGCTGAAGTTGCTCAGAAAGAAAAAGTTGTTGATGATATAGAAGGTGATGATATTGATAAAAGTACTACAAGCTCTTCGAGTTCTTCTGATGATGAGATCGATGAAACTGAACGTTTGAAAAGGATTCAAGAAGAGATCGCTAAAGAGAAACAATTGAGAAAGAGGAAGAGACAGGAGAAGGATGATGATGTATATGTTCCATCTCCAGAACACGTATCTGAATGTCAATCAACTCCTTCTAGTGGTAAAAAGAAAACTGGTGCAAGCAGGAGGATTGTTTCTCCAAAGATAAAGAAGGTTACTCAAAAGATCAAGAAACCAACAAAGATTATACTAATGAAGAAACCTTCCCAAGAACCGAGTAAACCACCATCATCACCACCTGAACCTATACCACATCAATCACCTATTCACTCACCACCTCATCAATCACCTCCTAAACAACCAACACCTCCAAGACAACCATCACCATTACTTCCCTCATCACCTCATCAATCACCACCACAACAACAAACCTTACTCACAAATATTCCAAACACCACCACCCTCACAACCTATCATTCAAACCACACCTGGTTCTTCGGGGTACAATGGTTTTCCACCTGTTCCTCCGAACTTGAGTATTGATCTTGAAGATGTTGGAGACTTTGATTTTGAAAATACTGCACAAGTGAAGAGTGTTGAAAAGAAAGTTGATGATGTGATGGCTGAAAACAAAAGATTGGCAGCTGAAAGCAAAATAGTGGCTGATCGTGAAAAGATTCTCGAGATGCGTGTAAAGAAGTTAGAGTCTGAAAACAAGTCACTGCTGAAGAAAGTAGAATCTGATCAGACAGAGATTGATATTTTGAAGGTTAGAGTGGCTGAGTTAGAAGAGGAGAAGGCATGTAAAGCTAAACAAAACAAGTACTTTGAATTGAAAAACAAAGAACCTGAAGCTGCGAAGGCATTGAAAGAACATGAATTCTATATGTTGAACAAAGTAGTTGAAAATATGTTCGGAAAGTCGATTGAGCAAAGATTCGAGAAGAAAAGTTGAAGAAATTTTGAAAGATAAAAATTTTGACGGTACTACGAAAGATCCACTGAAAGAAGAATGCAAAAAGTGGTTCAAGAAAAGCAATGGACGTAAATTCAAGCGTCCGTTGAAGTATTATCAAAGAGATAGAAGTATTTCCTTGGGGGATATCATTAGTTGGGGTTTTCTATCTCAAGTTAATGCGTATTCGATCAGAAGAGAATGTGGAGTTCAATATTTTGAAAAGTTACATGATGTTATGTCCCTTCCATGGTGGGATGTGGATGAATTATCAGAAGTACGAACTTTGGGATATCCTGTAAGGAAGAATGATATTGCGATGTGGGGACTAATAAAGTTTGAGGCTCTAAAGGAATTCAAGCATTGGAAGCCTCACTATCCAAAGAGAGTTCAAAGGAGAGATCCAGTGCCAGGGATTGAAGAGACTATTCTGAATGTGAAAAAGCCGAAAACGATGAAGAACATTCCAGTGCCCAAGATGGAACAGGAATTCTACAAAGGTTTCATGGGTTGGGTGTATAGTTGTATCTCTACTGAGGCAGTGATTACTTATCGAGCTGGGAAAGAGATTAGAGAGATTTTTATCTATGACCCAATGTGGTTGGCTAACTTCTCAGCGAAGGATATTGAATGTTTATTCATCAACAAAATCCATTTTCAATCTGAAGACAGATAGCAAGCGATGCAGTTTCAACAAGTTGTAACTATTTGCTTTCGGAAAGGCATTAATTCTGAAAGTAAGTGGAATTCTAAATGGTGGTCGCTTGAAGAGAAAGAAAGAAAGCTGAAAAAGAATGCAAGAAGTTGGAAGAAAACAAAGGAAAATGGATGAAGATACATGATGAAGAGGAAAAGAAAAAGAAGAAAGAAAATGAAAGGCTGAGGAACTTGCTGAGAAAGAAGCCAAAGCCAAGAGAAGAGAAGAAAGTTTTAAATCTCTGTGAAGAGCTGAAGACCCGAAGACAAGACTGAAGACTCCGGCTGTATCCAAGGGGGGGTTTGTTAGTGCACAATGTCTAAATCCTACGTCTTAGTCTTAATCATGCTTGTATAGGGTCTAGGGGTCAAATATGTCAAGTATGTAATGTATAGGGGTCAAATTGTAAGTTTTATGTTTTAAGGTAGTGATTCCGCTTGAAATGACACTTTGTCATTTCAAGCGAAATTAGAAGTTTGTGATTCCGCTCGAAATGACAAGGTGTCATTTCAAGCTGAATCAGATCCCCTATATATAGTTGTAGTTGTTTCTCATTTGGCACCAATCATCAAGTTGTATACCGAAGTGCTGCCGGATTTTTTTGTGATCAATTAATGAGAAACAGTGTTAAAAGTGATATTCTGTCTATTTCTACTCATTTCTCTCTGATTCAAGCTGTTTGTGTGATTCTGCTATGCAAACAGTGGTATTTTCACTCTGATTGACTCATTAGATCGTCAATATCGATCCTACAAAGTTGTTGAAAATCCTTTGTCGATCGAAGATCAACAGGTTAAGAAGCTACAACGAAAGAATGTGCCGATCGTCAAAGTGAAATAGGATGCCCGTAGAGGCCCAGAATACACGTGGGAGGTTGAATCCAAGATGAAACAGAAATACCCTCATTTATTTCAGTAAATCTCATGGTCGAGATATCTTTTAAGGGGGTGAAGATGTAACACCTCGTAAAAATCATGTCCAATTCGGTACTAACACGTGTCATAAACCCTGATCGCAATAAAAGATAACTTAAGGGACTAAAACTATCAAACAATGTAAAGATGTAAATAGAAGGACCAAATTCGTTAGCATGCCAAACTTGTGCCTCTGAATGACTTCATATATTATGTGTATTCATGATTGAATAAATTAATGAACACAAGAAGCCGTTTGCGCTTAAAAATCAAAAGTTACAAAACACTGGGGTTAAAAGTCTCAACATGTTAATTCTTACCTCTGAGTGACCTTTTAACATTCCCAAAAGCTTTGTAATATATTATTATACTCTCACGAAGACCTGATAAAGATTTCACCAAGATCCGGTTCAATATGGTGATGAAAATTGAAATTTCCAAGAAAAGGGTCAAAAGTGTAAATATAGAAATTCTTCAATCGAAGGACATTTTCAAAGCATCCAAGACTTACAATTGCATGTACCCACTCCCTAGAACACCACAGACCTGATTACATTGACCATGCATGCTGAAAAAGTCAGTTATTCACGTTCAGAAAGTGCAGGGACTGAACATGCAAACAAACAAAACAAGAGTAAATTGCCATTTTAGTACCTGAGGTTTGACCAAAATTGCCACTTTAGTCCAAATAGTTTTTTTCTTCCCTTTTTAGTCCAAATGTTTTTGTTTTCTGCCATTTTAGTCCCTAACTTTTGTCATTTGTTGTCATTTTCATCCAACCCACTAACTCCATTCAAAAAATTTAGTTAACTTAGGTGAATTTTAGTCAAACCACATTTTTCTTTCTTATTTTGCAGGTGCGATGGTATGGGATGGTGTTGTGCCAGTTTACAGTGAAGATGATGGTCGTGGTTCTTGGTTTTATGATGATGGCAGTGGTGTTGGTTGATGACGTGGGTGGCGAAAAAGTGGCCGGTGTGGTGGAAATGGTGGGTTGTGATGGTGGTGAGGTGTGTGGTGATGGTGCCGGTAGGTGGTGGCGATGATAGAAGGTTGTGATGGGGTGGGTGGTGGGCGTTGGTGGTGGTGATCGATGAAAATGGCAAAAAATGACAATAGCCAGGGACTAAAATGGTAGAAAACAAAACTATTTGGACTAAAATAGCAGGAAAAAAAACTATTTGGACTAAAGTGGTGGTCAAACCTCAGGGACTAAAATGGCAATTCACTCAACAAAACAACTTTACACTTGGTACCCTCGCGTGGCGCGACAGAAATTGCCTGGTCTGGGGCGTGGCGCGACGGAGGACCTTTTCCAACAAAACTGGCAGGTGCCCAGCATGCAACCTGCAATCTCCACAATATCTTCTGCAACTCTGGGGTGAATTCAGCAGCATGCAAATGGTTTCTAAAAACCACTAGACACCTGTATGCATCAGATTTCACCTGGGGGACACTTGCTTTGATCCTAGAGCATTCAAAATCCTATATATGGGCCTCAATTCCCATTCTTGAACTTGCTCATTCAAAGAAATTTTCACACACAAACTCTCAACTAAGTTCTCTGGAGCAACCTGGTCATTAAGGAGGCTCTAATAGTTCAATTTTTTGTGCTAAGTACTATTGTAAGTGTTCTTAGCTTCCATAGTTATGTTTTTATTAGCTTAATGACCAAAAGTCAAAGTTATCGTAATGCTGCTTTGACTTTGTGATTAATCAATAACGGTCCAGCCATTATTCGAATTGAAAGTGGCTATGTGTTGGTAATTATGTTGGTAATAAACCCTTAAGAGGGCACCTCCTAATTATCGCATTTACTTGGTCAATTGTCGGGTCAAACTACTTAACAAAAATTCAAACGAGTCAGTTTTTACAAAATAAATCATAACTGATAATGTAGAAGCTATAAATTATATTTTATCATTTAAACAACTTGGTAAATAATATAAGAACATGTTTAGGCATGTTCAACCCGACAATTCTGAGTTTAGGCTCGGTTCGCAACCGAAAGTCAGAAAAGTAAACTTTTGCTTAGACTTTCAGTTCTGACCCGATTTAGCTTAGTTTAGTTATACCTTAGGGTTCCTTTAGGGCCATATTATATGTTAGTATAACTTTCTAAAGTTATACTACTTGGTTCCGTAGAAAACTGAGATTTCATGCATGTTCCGTTAATTGCTTAAAGTTGACCATTTTGCCCTTTTTATTATTAAAATGAGATTTTTGGAAATGTGAGTGGACAAAAATCTTCAATATTGAATTATAAGTATGTCTGAAAAATTTGACATCCGTTTCTGGTCCGAAATAAAAGTTATGCACAATATCGTAAAACGAAAGCTTTTTGTTAATTAAATGTCATTTTCAGTATAAATCATATTTAAACCCAATTTTTGGCACCAAACTTCCTACCCACTGTTATGATATAATATTTAGGGATTTTTTGGAAATGTTTATCAAATTTTATACTGATCATAACATAAAATTCTAGCATGCACACGGTAATTCACGATAATGCCCTTTACATTTATAAAATGAGTTTTACACATCATTTACATGTCAAACCTTTTCCTACTGATTTTATAAAATATTGTAAACCGTTAAGGCTGATTAAAATCTCAGATTTCCTTAAAACTTATCAAATATCGTCAGATACCGACTTTTATGCGAATTAGGCGCATAGTGTGGTTTAAAACCATATTTGGCACCTAAGACTTGACACCTACCGATTTTAAAAATAAATTTTTATACTTTAACAGTAAGTATAAGTCTTGAACTCATATTCCAAATTTAACCTTAAAAGCATATGTGAAATGACCAAAATACCCCTGTGGTGCATAGTTTGGCCATAAATGATTAAACACACATATGTATGTTATCTTGCTGATATAACAACATAAAATAAATATTTTTACATAATGTTTTGGACCAGAACCTCAGTTTTTGTTTAAACCTCTTTTATAAACTTTAAAATGACCAAAATACCCTTTCTGGGCTTAATATGGTTTTAAATTCCTTTTGGGCATAATGGAAGATATCTTACTGATATCATATCATATTTAAAGCATATTAACATGTGGAACTTGTACATGACTCATTCAGTTACCCGTTATGTATATACGCGTTCGGTACGGTTTATGTAACTATTGCATAAATTAGCCGGAACGGGCCAAACCTTACCATTTCTACTTCAAAATCCATAATGTGATTAGTTTACCCATTTTATACAAGTCTTCATACTTGTCGGGTCAAAGTCACTTTCTAATCCGGTCTTCGCTTAATCTTGCGTTTTGAACCGTAAACCTTTCTTTTAAACTAACCGGTCTAAGTTACAACTTAAATAAGACCCGTTAGGAATCTAATAGGTTATTAAAACCTTCGTTCTAGATTAGGAGCCCAGTAAAAGCTCCCTGTACTTACTGATTAGAAAATACAACTGAGAATAAATTTCATTTAGCTCAGGTAAATACTTTTAACTTATTTTCCGTTATACGGGCTTGGGATACGGTATTATAATAATACCGCTTGGTCAGGTATGAAATCATTTAATTGGATTGTGATTAATAAATTTACATAACCCGTTTTAATCCGTTTTGTTTGGTACAAAGCCTTTGGGGGGTTAATGACCGTGTCCTGGATATCCTCGGCTCATTCATTAGAAATGGCCACGACTTAAGCACGGGGTGTAGGCATACACTCGACAGTTGCGTATGTAAAATGGTATCTCACTCGTGATGAAACTTCTTGTGGGCTTATACTAAGTGGTGTGTCTATTAATCTTGTCTCAGCTCTTCTAACCGGGCCCGGAACGAACGACAAACATATAAATATGTATACAAGATTATTTTAATATTTGTCCCAAGTTATAAAAGACTTTATGCCTTGTGCATCCAAATCAATTTTATAAACACTTTTCAAAAGAGTCAGTTAATTGTATTTACCAATGTAAACTGACGTATTTTCAAAAAGATTAAGTGCAGGTACTATACGAAATGGGCTGGAACTCCTGAGTATTTCTTAAAGATTCTTGCAAGCTCTAAATACTTTAAGTCTGTTGAACTATGTTTACTTTCTGTTTTAGATCCGCCTATGGATCCACTTACAACCGTTGTGTAATATTTTATTATACTTTCGAATTCGGTTTGTAATAATATTATTTTTAGACTTCCGCTGTGCAATAACTATGATCAATTGTCTATGATGATATCAACTACGTCACGATACTCCCTACCGGGCCCACCTGTAATACGTGGAAATATCGAGGTGTGACAGTTGTTGACGTGTTTGAGATTGTGTTTGAGGTTGTGGTGAGATTGGTTGAATTGGAGCTATTGGTGTTTGCTGAGAAGTGGTAGGAGTTAAGATTGGAATCACATTTTCTACTTCAACTGTTGGTGCACTTTTTCAGCAACTACTGGTTCAGCTCCAACTGTTGATATTTCTATCACAGACTCTTCTGTCACTTTTCTTACCTTCTTTGTCAATGGTGACCCGGTCTTCTTGACAGCTGAACCAACTTTTCTCTTTTGTCTCTTTGTTACTTTCTTGACTGGTACTATTTCATCCAAATCAGGTTCATAGGGCTCATCATCACTATCTTAAGTACGTTTCTTCTTTCTTCTAGCCCCTTTCTTAGCTCTTGCTCTCGAATCATTCAAGATAGAATACTTTTTAACATTAAAAACATTTAACTCTTCACTCTCTGTCATTTCACCATTTGATCCTCCTTGAAAAGCTTAATTTTCAATATGCTGGGCAATTTCAGCAGTACTCTTTTCAGCATTATCCCTATCAGATGTAGCAAAGATCACATCATCTTCATTGTTTTCATTTCTATGCATAGTCTTTGGAGCTTATTTCCGTGTACTATGCTTCTTTGCTTTTCGTTTCTTTGAATCTTCCTTCACAAACCATTTACTTTTTTTTCTTTGAACCCCTCCAAATTTTTATCTTCATTATCAGAATTACTCCCGTCTTTTCTCCATCTATCTTTTGGAGGTGCAACTTAATCTATTTCTCCCAGAAAACAAATTAACTTCTTGAATTTAGAATGTCTTCCTCAGCTTGATTCTTCTAGTTGTTAATTCGATCCAATGATAGGTTAGTAATATGTTCCAACAATAACAGATCATTCTTATTCTTCTCCAGATTCAGATAAAGATCATCTAGCAACATTTGTACGAACCTCTGATACATAAACCATCTAGCCGGTATGTCTTTACCCTTCATTTATTTAAAAGGTAGCTTTGAGAAGTTATACAGAAGGTTCAGTGTTAGAGTAACGATCCTACATATCAAATAATCCATAGAGACATCGTAACCTCCCTTCCTATGCCCAAAAGCATGAATTACTGCGTGTATCAAAAATTTATACGGCCTGGGAATATTAGCCTTAGCAAAATTAGCTTCATTAACGTGTCATGTATATCCTATTCGATAGAAACACACATTCTCTCCAGGTATCCAGTCGGATCTTGAGCTTTATTACCCAATGCTAACACTCTTCTGATAAGCTCTTTTGTAATAATAACCTCTTTATCTTCATTCCTGATCAAAGCAACATAATGAATTTATGGTAGACTTTAAACAAATTTAGTGTGTTTCTAGAATCTTTCAACATGAGACCTATATGCTGGATGTGTGAGGACCATTTTCCATCGACATTTTGCTCAGGTGATATCTTTAACCTAGTCACAATGTGAAGTATTCATTACAATTAGACAACAACACAAGATTAGTTAATTTTTCAATGATTTCATTAATATATCAACTGTTACAGCCAAGAAATCAATCGGACTGGGCTTCGCCATCTAGTCTATAAAGTTCTACAAAACACTAAGTCCTCATGGCTATATATACTACATCAAGACACCTTTATGCGGACCTAGTACATCCGTATGGATGTGACACATCCGTGCAGACTGACCTTCATTCGTGCGGATTTGTACATCCGTACGGATGTAATACCAAACACAAAACTGAAATCTAACATTATGATCCTATTACATTTTGACATGACTAGATGACATAGGTGGTAGACATTGTGTATTAACAAACTTCCCCTTGGATGTTGCCGCAGTCTCGATCGGTCTTCAAAATCTTTAACACTTCAACACTTTAACGACCAAAGAAATACTTTATAACACGTTGACGCTTTAGCTCAAAGTAAGTCATCAGTGTTTGAATGGTAGGTGTTTGATGTGTGCAAAATGTAACATATAAATTACATCAAATAAGGCATAAAACTAACCATTTTTAGTACAATTGTTGGAAAAGGCTTGTTTTTGTCTTCCTTTTGAATTTATAGGACCAAATGAGCTTAAACGAGCAAAATGAACAAATAAGCAGCCAAAACCAACATAAATACAAAGAAAAGGAATAAACTTGACATGCCCGACCCCTCGATAGCATCCCTAAAGTAAAAACAAGGAATCAGAAGACTGACCACGGGGACGTACCCAGCCGAACACGGGGCATTGTCAGGAACCTGCACAAAAGACAAACCTGTAGAAGCATCCATGCGTACCACAGGGGCGTGCCCAGTTCAGCACGGGGCGTGGTCAACGCAAAGATACGCAGAATCTTACCAAATCTTGAGAGTACAGATACGAAGTTGACCACGGGTCGTGCCCAGCGGGCACTGGTCCGTGTGGGGCCCTCTGCTGACACTTACAATTAATGAAGGAAGAGAAAATGGCTGGCCATGGGGGCTTGCCCGCAGGACACGGGGCCATGGCCAGAGTACTGTGTAGACTATAAATAGGGGTGCTTGGTTCACTTCAAAGGAAACCCTTGGCAATCCGCTACTCTCCCACTTTGCCACCACTCCACCACCACTAAAACACCAACACCCACAACCATCATCCATCATCCATCTTTAGAGTGTGTAGTACTCTCGGGATCCAAGATTGATCGTAAGGGTTCTTGCCAATCAAAGGCCCTGTTTGGTTAAGCCTCTTACATTACTTGGTGAAGAGAAGTCTTTATTGTATTACTTTTGATTTTAATCTTTCGACACTTTTTACTTGGTTTGTAATAATGACTTTAATAACTAGTTTCTTATGTTGAAGGTGAATTTTCTTTATCATTTGTCTGTGGTGTCTTGAGGTTACTTTACTGTCTATATAAAGTAAAAAGATTGCATCATTCATGTCTTTACGGTCTACATAAGGGCATGTTGGCTACCTGGTCTGGAGTTAAGGGAATGGTTTGGTAAGGTTCTTGCATTGTTCAGTGTATAGATCCTGTAAGGACCTAGTTCAAGCTTACTAGGACCTCCTTCAATACCCACTAGTATTGGATGGCGGGGGTGCAAATAGCTTGAACCACTCATATGTAAACTACTATTAATACGTTAAACCGGCTTCTTGGGATTGTATCCTTGCTGACTCAAACCACTTAGCCGAGGGTAACGTCACCTTCAAAAGAGGGGCCTACCACTTTTCGCATTAATAACTTACTTAATTATCTTTAAACATGTTAGGTCATGTAATACTTGTCATAGGACTAGTTAGACGTCTCGAACGCGCATTCGGGTGAACGACGCGTTAAAGTAGCATAAGCTACCTTAATGGGTCGTAACGGGTCGAAAGCACTTAGGATAGGTTCCGATTTAGAATGTAGGCTGTGTTAAACCATATCACATGAGTTCCAATACTCATTTGGTTTACGAGACCTCATTCTACCCGATCTTCTTATTTAGGTACTTATTTATTAACTCGCGATCCGATTACTAGGTACCACTTGATTTCCTTGGTTTGCCCGAGCTTTGTTAGTTCATTAGATCAAGGATACTTGCAATTCAATGTGAGTACATAGTTCCCCTATTTTACTGTTTTCAATTGTTTTGGGGTGATTCATATGTGTTACACGATTTCGATGCTTTTTAACGACGAATTCAAAAACGAATACTATGGTTTATATTAAACTTAAATGATTTCGATAATGTGAACGAAGTTGTTGGACGTATTTACATAACGAATGACATTCATTAGTTTTGGCCGAACCGACCAGTACTAGGTTATGGTACCATAGGATCTGACAAATCCCGTTATCGGACTACCACCATGGTTATGTATGGGGGTTATGTGGGTAACGACTGAACCTGATGATTGTTAACTTACCCTTTGGTGGTCTGTTAATACGAGTTGAATGATGGACGAGTTACGAAGGTTTGAATGTTATAAGCGAGATGACCAAAAGTAGTTTTCACAATTAAAACGAGAACGATATTGAACGACTGAAACGATTGAACGATTTAAACGACTTAAACGAGTTAAACGAATTGAACGAACGATTGGTTTTTGGTTAGTGTTTAGTTAACGGGACGGGTTTAATGTGATAAAAACATGGTAGATAAGCTGCTGGTACTTCTTATATATAAGTGCTCTTATCATATTACATTCCGTAGTGTTATTTAGTTAACTTGGACTAACGATTTCAAACGATGTCACGGAACGATGTTTACTATACGATATAAACCATACGAGTTTTATTACGAGAACGATTTACGATTTGGTTTACATAAACAAATGTTTTGGGTTAAGATTCATGGCATCGAGGGTTTATAATCTATAACCAATCTATTTTGACTTGGTTATATATATTACAATACAAAAGTTTTACAAAAACAAGGTTTTCAAATAATAACTCACGTAGTTGTTGAGTTATTTCAACATATAAACGAGCTGTGAATCTAATGCTCTCACAAAACCTATCTGCTCGCCGGCATTTCTTTGTTGACTTAATTTTTACATATGTTTCAGGTGGTGTTGAATGATGGTGATTGCGACTAGGATCCATGATCGCTTAGGACTGGACGAGGCCTTAGTGACTTAATAACGACGATAGTCAAGATGTGAACTTGTTAGTTTTAATTTCAAGACAATGTAAATGTTTAATAACTAAATAAAACAAAACTTTTGAATCCATGGTTGTGAAACAATAATTCTGTCGCTCAACTCCCTGACGTTTCCACCACGGTTTCGTTGTTTTACGCGGTCGGGGTGTGACAGAAGACTTGGTATCAGAGCCCATGGTTATAGGGAATTAGGTTATTAGTAATGCTTTGACCTTGACTATAACTTTTCTAGGACCCTAACGCAAGAAACTTGCGTTTAGATTTTAAAACAATACATTCACTTATCTTTAGGTGATAACCACAACGAGAATACAATAACAAATCTGCTTTGAAAATCAATCATCTATTCCTAGATGATTTGTTATAAGGTTTTGAACCTTCAAAGTTTTCAAAATCTCGTCAAAGTTTGGGTCTTATAATGTGAACACGTGCAATCTGGAAGGGTGGATGCCTATATCCTGAGTTTTCTGTCTAAGGCTAGAGTGTTCGTACAAATCCACATAATCGGACCTGTCACTCTTACCTGGGAACTCTTAGGGTGAGTGTCCACTTATAGGCTAAAGCATGTCTTCGCGATACATTATATTGACCTATTTACTTTGATTAGTCACTGTGTATCGTTTGTTTGTTTGTTTGAGGTAACGAACGAATGATAACCTTCCTTGTGTTATGTCGATATTTTCAATACCTCTTTTGTTTATCCAAATGTCAATCTCACTCGTTTCTCATGTTTCTATTTTCTTTTTAGAATATGCCTCCTCGACGAGATGCACAACCTGAAACTAACGCCGAAATCGCATCCCTTGTCGCTCAGCAAATCGCTGCTATGATTCCGAACCTAATAATTCAGATTAATCAAGCGAATAACAACAATAACAACAATGCTCAGTGTAGTTTCAAAACGTTTAATTCGGCTAAACCATTAAAGTTTTCTGGGTCTCAAGGAGCAACTGCGCTCCTACAATGGTTCGAGAGTCTGGAGAGCACATTTAGACATGTTCAGTGTCCGAATGAACGAAAGGTTGAGTTTGCATCTAGTGTTTTCGAGAAGCATGCTCTTACATGGTGGAACGGTGTGATGCGTGATAGGGGTACCGATGTGGGGATGGCACAAACTTGGGAAGAGCTTCGGGTTCTCATGATGAAAGAGTTCTGTCCCCGTTACGAAATAAGGGCTTTGGAACGAGAATTCGATGATCTGAAACAAAATGGGGGAGAGCACCGTGCGTATACGGATCGTTATGAAGAGCTAAGTTTGTTGTGTCCTATTATGGTTACCCCGTTGGAGAAAGCGATTGAGAGGTATATCGATGGTCTGCCTGATTCTGTGCAAGACATAGTTACTGGTAGTAATCCTACCATTGTTTCTCAGGCAATCGAACTGGCTGCAACCCTGACTGAGTCTCAAGTCAGAAAGGGTAAACTGACCCACAAGGGTGACAAGAAGCAGTCAACCGACACTACTCAAGACAAGGGTAAGGGTAAGAAGAAGGGCGAGTCTTCAAGGAGGTCGAGGAAGCGAAATCAAGCTCCAGTTCAGGGGAATGCTGCTAGATTCCCACCTGGTTCCTGTTATAATTGCGGAGAGATAGGTCATTTCCGTAATAACTGCCCGAAATTGGTGAACGCGAATGCTAATCCCGCTCGTGGACGAGCGTACAACTTGAATGCTAACGAGGCTCGTGCTGACAACGAGGTTGTTAATGGTACGTTCCTTGTTAATCGTCAACCTGCATCTGTTCTTTTCGATTCTGTTGCCGATATAAGTTTTGTTTCATTATCATTTGAGCCTCTATTTGCGATACCTAGAAGTAAACTGAGGAAACCCTTATCTGTCGAAGTTGCTACTGGTAAACCTCTCGTACTCGATTCTATTATTCGCGATTGTCAATTGAACCTCGATAACCATCTTTTTCCTATTGACCTCAAACTGATGCAACTTGGGAGTTTCGACATTATCGTAGGGATGGATTGTTTAACTAAGTTTCATGCTAAGGTGGTTTGTTTCAATAAAATTGTTCGTATTCCTCTTTCATCTGGTGATGTCCTAGAAGTTCGTGGCGAGAAACCATCGAATGGTTTGAAACTCATGTCGTGTACTAAAGCTCAAAGTTATTTGCAAAAAGGATACGTGGCATTTCTAACATATGTCACATAGGAGAAAGGCAAGAGCAAGTGTATTCAAGATATTCCGATTGTTCGCGATTATCCAGAGGTGTTTACTGATGAACTGCCCGGTTTGCCTCCAGTTCGTCAAGTCGAGTTTCATATTGATCTTCTACCTAATGCTATCCCAATTACAAAAGCACCTTATCACCTTGCACCGTCTGAGATGCAAGAATTATCGAAACAGCTTCAAGAGCTATCTGATAAAGGATTCATCCGACCGAGTTATTCACCTTGGGGCGCTCCAGTTATGTTTGTGAAAAAGAAAGATGGGTCTTTTCGAATGTGTATCAATTATCATGAGCTTAATAAGCTTACCATCAAGAATCGATGTCCCCTACCACGAATAGATGATCTCTTTGATCAGTTAAAAGATGCTACACGTTTTTCCAAGATCGATTTGCGTTCTGGGTATCATCAGCTTCGTGTATTCGAAGAAGATATTCCAAAAACTGCTTTCCGCACGAGATATGGACACTACGAGTTCACTGTCATGCATTTTGGTTTGACAAATGCCCCGGCTATTTTCATGGATTTAATGAATAGGGTTTGTAAACCTTATTTAGAAGTTTATCATTGTGTTCATTGACGACATTCTTTTGTTTTCGAAGTTTCGAGCTGAGCATGAACAACATCTTCGTCTGACAATGGAACTTCTAAAGAAGGAGCAACTTTTCGCCAAATTCTCTAAGTGGGAATTCTGACTTAAGGAAGTTCAATTCTTGGGTCATATTGTTAACGAGCAGGGTATTCATGTTGATCCTTCCAAAATTGCTGCTATTAAGGATTGGAATACACCTACGACACCCACAGAAGTTTGATCTTTTCTTGGTCTTGCTGGTTACTATCCTCGATTTATTTCGAACTTCTCAAAGATCGCGGTTACTCTCACTGCCTTGAATCAGAAGAATAAACCTTTTGAGTGGGGACCCAAACAAGAAGCATTCCAAACATTGAAACGAAAACTATGTGATACTCCTATTTTATCTTTACCCGATGGAAATGATGATTTTGTTGTCTATTTTGAATCGTCGAATCTAGGCCTTGGTTGTGTTCTTATGCAATGAGGTAAAGTTATAGCTTATGCGTCAAGAAAGCTTAAAGTTCACGAGAAAAACTACACCACTCATGATCTTGAGTTGGGCACTGTAGTTTTTGCACTCAAAATACGGAGACACTATTTTAATGGAACGAAATGTGTGGTTTTAACATACCACAAAAGTCTCCAAAACATTCTCAATCAGAAGGAGCTGAACATGAGACAACGACGCTGGGTTGAACTCTTGAACGATTACGATTGCGAGATTCGCTACCATACTGGTAAGGCGAATGTCGTGGCCGATACACTAAGTCGAAAGGAATGAGCTAAGCTTAATTTTGTTCGCACTCTATCCGATATCCAAACTCGTGTCTCTCAAGCTCAACATACTTGTGTTACACAAGATTTGATGGGTAAGGAATTGCCACGTCAACTAGAGCTTAAACTCGAAACGAAAGACGACGGGTTACTGTATTTTAAGAATTGTTTGTGGATTCCAAAACAAGACGATCTTCGCACTTTAGTGATGGACGAATCTCACAAGTCCTGATATTCTATCCATCCTGGTGGTGACAAAATGTACAAAGATCTTCGTATTCAGTACTGGAGGCCTGGTATAAAAAAGGATGTTGCCTTGTATGTATCGAAATACCTAACTTGTCTCAAGGTCAAGGCTGAACATCAACGACCGTCTGGTCTGCTTGTACAACCAGAGATACCGGTATGGAAGTGGGAAAAAATTGCTATGGATCTTATCATTATGTTACCGTGCACATCTAGAGGTCACGATTCTATTTAGGTTGTTATTGATCGATTAATGAACTTAGCTCATTTTATACCGATTCACGAGGATCTATCTACTTATAAACTTGCCAAGATTTATGTTGATGAGATTGTATCTCGACATGTTGTTCCTTTGGATATCATATCCGATCGTGATGCTCGATTTTCATCTCACTTTTGGAAGACCATGCAATCTGCTATGGGAACCCAACTATATCTGAGCACTGGTTATCATCCCCAAACAGATGGACAATCCGAGAGAACGATAAAAACATTGGTGGATATGCGTAGAGCATGTGTGATAGACTTTGGTGGTAATTGGGATTCTCATCTACCGTTGATCGAGTTCTCTTACAATAATAGTTATCATGCTAGCATTAATATGGCACCGTTTGAAGCTTTATACGGTCGAAAATGTCATTCACCTGTCTGTTGGAATGAGATCGGTGAAGCTCAGCTTACTAGACCTGAGCTCATTCTGGAAACGACAGATAAAATCAAGAAAATTCATGATAATCTTCTGACAGCTAGAAGCCGTCAAAAGGGTTATGCGGATATGCGACGCAAGCCCTTGGAATTTCAAGTCGGAGATCTTGTCCTTCTCAAGGTGTCCCCTTGGAAAGGAGTGGTAAGATTTGGAAAGAAAGGAAAACTTGCACCACGATATGTTGGACCATTTAAGATTGTTGAAAGAATCGGAAAGGTTGCCTATCGACTAAAGCTACCTTCAGAACTTGGGAATATTCACCCAAGATTCCACGTGTCCACTTTACAAAAGTGTTTAGCTGATACTGATCTTCATATTCCACTCGACGAAATTCAAGTTGATGAAACGATGCACTTTGTCGAGAAACCTATGGAGATAGTGGACCGTGAAATCAAGCAACCGAAGAACAAGCGAATACGATTAATCAAAGTTCGCTGGCAGTCCAAACATGGCCCATAGTTTACTTGGGAACATGAGGATCAAATGAAAGAGAAATATCCACATTTGTTTTCACGAGTTTCCTCTAGTTAAAATTTCAGGACGAAAATTCCTAAAGTAGGGGAGACTGTGACAACTGTGCTCTCTAAACAATGTACGATGTAAAACAATGTCAATTATCAATAAAACGAGGTGTTTTGGTGTCAATATTTGTGTATTTGTGTTTGATGATTTTACGATTTGATTCTAGTTCGATTTCATGCTTTAAATCGCTTTCTGGAAAGTTATACGCAAACTGATGCGTAAACGTAATCAGTTTAATGCGACAAACACTCCGGAATAGTGGCATAGGCTTAACATACCTTAAATAACCTTTACATAACTTAGAAATAAGTTTTGGAGGGTTTGGTGTGTCGAAAACAAGTTTATTCGATCGTAGGGACTATTTGCGTCAAACTGCAAAAGTTTGCCGATTCGTACTGTGAATTTGATCATAAGCTAAAAATACCCTAAATATCCTTTACATAGCTTAGAAATGGGCTTTGAGGGGTTCGGTATGCGAAAATAAACTTATTTGATCAATAGGGACTAAAAGCGTCAAAAAGTGCATAAGTTTGCATTTACGCGCATATCTTACGTTCTGAACATATCCGGACATCCAAAAATTTTTGTAATCATTAAAATATTTTTTTTTAGTGATTGGAATGAAAAAATTACGCGTCGAATCGTAATTTGGATCGTTTTCGCGTCCGTTCGAGTTTTCGTCGTAATTAACCGAATAACGCAACCGTACGACCAAACGAACCGACATCCGAGATAGTTTCAAGCGTGTTTCAAGTCCCCTATGCTTTAACATCCTTGTAGAGCCTTGAAAATGGGTTAAGGGTAAACGCTTCGAAAATGGCTTAAACGTGCGGCATGGACCATTTTTGCCATTTTTCGAAAGTTTCTGTATCTGGGGAGTGCTAGCGTCGCGTGACCGCAAAAGGGTGGTGGCGTGGTGGCACGCGAGCCCCTTATTTTGACAGAAAACCTGTTTTCAGCAACCAGCTTGAAATTGAGGGTCTTTTATGCAATTTTCTCAATACTACGAACTGGTTTTAGAGCTCCCATTGTATTTAAAACCATGTTCCACAAGTGTAGGGTCAAGATTGATTCTCATAAAACTTGGAATGATCTTATTGATCCTAACTTACTATAAATAGAAGTGGGTTCTTCACTTCATTCCTCACATTCGATTCAATTTTGCTCTAAGTTGAAGTTTGCATCCAGTGTTTTCGAGAAGCGTGCTCTACATGGTGGAACAGTGTGATGCGTGATAGGGGTGCCGATGTGGCGATGGCACAAACTTGGAGAGAGCTTCTGCCTCTCATGATGAAAGAGTTATGTCCCCGTCATGAAAACAGTTCTGTCCCCATCACGAAATATGGGCTTTGGAACGAGAATTCGAGGATCTGAAACAAAATGGGGGAGAGCACCGTGCGTATACGGATCGTTATGAAGAGCTAAGTTTGTTGTGTCCTACTATGGTTACCCCGTTGGAGAAACTAATTGAGAGGTATATCGATGGTCTGCCTGATTCTGTGCAAGACATACTTACTGGTATTATTCCTACCACGGTTTGTCAGGCAGTCGAACTGGCTGCAACCGTGACTGAGTCTCAAGTCAGAAAGGGTAAACTGACCCGCAAGGGTGACAAGAAGCTGTCAACCGACACTACTTAAGACAAGGGTAAGGGAAAGAAGAAGGGCGAGTTGTCAAGGAGGTCGACGAAGCGAAATCAAGCTCCAGTTCAGGGGAATGCTGCTAGATTCCCACCTGGTTCATGTTATAATTGCGGAGAGATGGGCCATTTCCGTAATAACTGCCCGAAATTGGTGAACGCGAATGCTAATCCTGCTCGTGGATGAGCGTACAACTTGAATGCTAACGAGGCTCGTGCTGACAACGAGGTTGTTAATGGTACGTTCCTTGTTAACAATCAACCTGCATTTGTTCTTTTCAATTCTGGTGCCGATAGAAGTTTTGTTTCATTATCATTTGAGCCTTTACTTGCGATACCTAGAACTAAACAAAGGAAACCCTTATCTGTCGAAGTTGCTACTGGTAAACCTCTCGTACTCGATTCTTTTATTCGCGATTATCAATTGAACCTCGATAACCATCTTTTTCCTGTTGACCCCACACCGATGCAACTTGGGAGATTCGACATTATCGTAGGGATGGATTGTTTAACTAAGTTTCATGCTGAGGTGGTTTGTTTCGATAAGATTGTTTGTATTCCTCTTTCATCTGGTGATGTCCTAGAAGTTCGTGGCGAGAAAGCATCGAATGGTTTGAAACTCATGTCGTGTACTAAATCTCAAAGTTATTTGCAAAAAGGATATGTGGCATTTCTGACACATGTCACAGAGGAGAAAGGTAAGAGCAAGTGTATTCAAGATATTCCGATTGTTCACGATTATCCAGAGGTGTTTCCTGATGAACTGCCTGGTTTGCCTCCAGTTTGTCAAGTCGAGTTTCATATTGATCTTGTAGCTAATGGTAACCCGATTACAAAAGCACCTTATCACCTTGCACCGTCTGAGATGCAAGAATTATCGAAACAGCTTCAAGAGCTATCTTATAAAGGATTCATCCGACCGAGTTATTCACCTTGGGGCACTCCTGTTCTGTTTGTGAAAAAGAAAGATGGGTCTTTTCGAATATGTATTGATTATCGTGAGCTTAATAAGCTTACCATCAAGAATCGATATCCCCTACCACGAATAGATGATCTCTTTGATCAGCTACAAGGTGCTACATGGTTTTCCAAGATCGATTTGCGTTCTAGGTATCATCAGCTTCGTGTACTCGAATAAGATATTCCCAAAACTGCTTTCCGCACGAGACATGGACACTACGAGTTCACTGTCATGCCTTTTGGTTTGACAAATGCCCCAACTATTTTCATGGATTTAATGAATAGGGTTTGTAAACCTTATTTAGAAGTTCATCATTGTGTTCATTGACAAAATTCTTATGTATACGAAGTCTCGAGCCGAGCACGAACAACATCTTCGTCTGACAATGGAACTTCTAAAAAAGGGGTAAGTTTTCGCCAAATTCTCCAAGTGTGAATTCTGGCTTAAGGAAGTTCAATTCTTGGGTCATATTGTTAACGAGCAGGGTATTCATGTTGATCCTTCCAAAATAGCTGCTATTAAGGATTGGAATACACCTACGACACCCACAGAAGTTTGATCTTTTCTTGGTCTTGCTGGTTACTATCGTCGATTTATTTCGAACTTCTCAAAAATCGCGGTTCCTCTCACTGCTTTGACTCAGAAGAATAAGCCTTTTGAGTGGGGACCCAAATAAGAAGAAGCATTCCAAACGTTGAAACGAAAGCTCTGTGATACTCCTATTTTATCTTTGCCCGATGGAAACAATGATTTTGTTGTCTATTTTGACGCGTCGAATCTAGGCCTTGTTGTGTTCTTATGCAACGAGGTAAAGTTATAGCTTATGCGTCAAGACAGCTTAAAGTTCACGAGAAGAACTACACCACTCATGATCTTGAGTTGGGCACTGTAGTTTTTGCACTCAAAATATGGAGACATATCTTTATTGAACGAAATGTGTGGGTTTCACAGACCACAAAAGTCTCCAACACATTCTCAATCAGAAGGAGCTGAACATGAGACAACGACGCTGAGTTGAACTCTTGAGCGATTACGATTGCGAGATTTGCTACCATACTGGTAAGGCGAATGTCGTGGCCGATGCGCTAAGTCGAAAGGAACGAGCTAAGTTTAATTTTTTTCGCACTCTATCCGATATCCAAACTCGTGTTTCTCAAGCTCAACATACTTGTGTTACACAAGATTTTATGGGTAAGGAATTACCACGTTAACTAGAGCTTAAAATCGAAACGAAGGACGATGGGTTACTCTATTTTAAGAATTGTTTGTGGATTCTAAAACAAGATGATCTTCGTACTTTAGTGATGGACGAATCTCACAAGTCCCGATATTCTATCCATCCTGGTGCTGACAAAATGTACAAAGATCTTCGTATTCAGTACTGGTGGCCTGGTATAAAAAGGATGTTGCCTTGTATGTATCGAAATGCCTAACTTGTCTCAAGGTCAAGGCTGAACATCAACGACCGTCTGGTCTGCTTGTACAACCAGAGATACCGGTATGGAATTAGGAAAACATTCTATGGATCTTATCACTAAGTTACCGCGCACATCTAGAGGTCACGATGCTATTTGGGTTGTTATCGATCGATTAACGAACTTAGCTCATTTTATACCGATTCGTGACAATCTACCTGCTAATAAACTTGCCAAGATTTATGTTGATGAGATTGTATCTCGACATGGTGTTCCTTTGGATATCATATCCGGTCGTGATGCTTAATTTTCATCTCACTTTTGGAAGACCATGCAATCTGCTATGGGAACCTAACTAAATCTGAGCACTGCTTATCATCCCCAAACAGATGGACAATCCAGGAGAACGATCCAAACATTGGAGGATATGCTTAGAGCATGTGTGATAGATTTTGGTGGTAATTGGGATTCTCATCTACCGTTGATCGAGTTCTCTTACAACAATAGTTATCATGCTAGCATTAATATGGCACCGTTCGAAGCTTTATACGGTCGAAAATGTTGTTCACCTGTCTGTTGGAATGAGATCGCTGAAGCTCAGCTTACTAGACCTGAGCTCATTCTGGAAACGACAGATAAAATCAAGAAAATTCGTGATAATCTTCTGATAGCTAGAAGCCGTCAAAAGAGTTATGCGGATATGCGACGCAAGCCCTTGGAATTTCAAGTCGGAGATCATGTCCTACTCAAGGTGTCCCCTTGGAAGGGAGTGGTAAGATTTGGAAAGAAAGGAAAAGTTGCACCACGATATGTTGGACCATATAAGATTGTTGAAAGAATCGGAAAGGTTTCCTATCGACTAAAGCTACCTTTAGAACTTGGGAATATTCACCCAACATTCCACGTGTCCAATTTACAAAAGTGTTTAGCCGATACTGATCTTCATATTCCACTTGACGAAATTCAAGTTGATGAAACGATGCACTTCGTCGAGAAACCTGTGGAGGTAGGGGACCGTGAAATCAAGCAACTAAAGAACATGCGAATACGATTAATCAAAGTTTGCTGGCAGTCCAAACGTGGCCCAAAGTTTACTTGGGAATGTGAGGATCAAATGAAAGAGAAATATCCACATTTGTTTTCACGAGTTTCCTCTAGTTAACATTTCAGGACGAAATTTCCAAAGTAGGGGAGACTGTGATAACTGTGCTTTGTACACGATGTACGATGTAAAACAATGTCAATTATCAATAAAACGAGGATTTTTGGTGTCAATATTTATGTATTTGTGTTTGACGATTTTACTATTTGATTCTAGTTTGATTTGAAGCTTTAAATCGCTTTTTGGAAAGTTATATGCAAACTGATGCGTAAACGTAATCAGTTTAATGCGAAAAACATTCCGGAATAGTGACATATGCTTAACATACCATAAATAACCTTTACATAACTTAGAAATAAGTTTTGGAGGGTTTGGTGTGTCGAAAACAAGTTTATTCGATCGCAGGGACTATTTGCGTCAAACAGCGAAAGTATGCCGATTCGTACTGTAACGAACATTCCAGAACTTGATCATAAGCTAAACATACCCTAAATATCCTTTACATAGCTTAGAAATAGGCTTTGAGGGGTTCGGTATGCGAAAATAAACTTATTTGATCAATAGGGACTAAAAGCGTCAAAAAGTGCATAAGTTTGCATTTACGCGCATATCTTACGTTCTGAACATATCCGGACATCCAAAAAATTTTTTAATTATTAAAATCTTTTATTTTAGTGATTGGAATGAAAAAATTACGCGTCGAATCGTAATTTGGATCGTTTTCGCGTCCGTTCGAGTTTTCATCGTAATTAACCGAATAACGCAACCGTACGACCAAACGAACCGACATCCGAGATAATTTCAAGCATGTTTCAAGTCTCCTATGCTTTAACATCCTTGTAGAGCCTTGAAAATGGGTTAACGGTAAAAGCGTCGAAAATGGCTTAAGCGTGCTGCATGGACCATTTTTGCCATTTTCGAAAGTTTCTGTATCTGGGGGGTGCTAGCGTCGCGCGACCCCAAAAGGATGGTGGCGTGGCAGCACGTGAGCCCCTTATTTTGACAAAAAACATGTTTTCAGCAACCAGCTTGAAATTGAGGGTCTTTTATTGTAACACCCTTGTTATTATTTTAAAGGTTTTCGTATAAATAACGAAAATAAAGATGTAATTATGATTAAGTATCCTTAGAAAATACGAGTAATCTAAAACTTTTACAACTTAAATGTTTTCAACATAATATAAATAAGTTCGTCATTTAAAAGTTATGACGTAACGCCGTGCGAAAGCTTTAACCTCGAGTGTTGAATTTTTATCGTGTTCGGTTCCTCAACGAGCTTGATCTTCATCCGGGCACTCTTGACGATCACCTATAATCAAAACCAACTTAAAAGTTAGTTTTGATAGTTAAATAAATATCTTAAACAAGTTACATGGGTCAAACAACAAAAAAACAAAGTTTTTTCCGAAACTAGGGGGTGTCGCGTGACGCCTAGGGTCGTCGCGTGACGCCTAGCCCCATTTTCAGCAGAATGTTGCTTAACAGTTGCTGTACATTCCCAGCATAACCCGATTTCATGGAAACGAGCATAACTCTCTCGTTTTTAATCCGTTTTGCCCGATTCTTTTTCCTACGCGTCTATAATTTATTTCTCCATCTTATGGAGTTAAAATCCGACATCCGGATTAACATAATTTCAGACTTTTAAGTCTTCGGCTTACTACCCTTTTTACCAAATATTGACCCTTTCATAATTTTATCACACCAACATATTCATTTAACCTTTAAATTCATGAAATTCATTATTTCAATATCTCCTATCATATTAATCTCAAATCACGGGTTTCTTACATAATAAAATCCCGTTTACGCATAAATGCTGTTTTGACCCGTTAAGGGTATTTATGTACTTTTAAGCTTAAAATCGCCTTCATTCCTTTCTAGCATTGTAATCCTACATTTCTTATCTAGTAATCTTCCATCACAACTATATGTGTGTTGGATTTAATGTGGATATCTATATGTTCCGAGTTTTACCCCCCGGATTACCATTTAACGGCAAAGACTCAAATAGAGCCATTTGACTAACGTATTACATATTTCAACTTCTACACTTATTCTAAGTATTTATTTACTCATGAAACTCATTTCCAAACAACCTCTAAGGGTTGTTTGTTCAATTTAGCCTATAAGGGCGTTTTGGTCAATTTTGGTCCTTTTACGACGAAGGACTCTCTCTCCAATTATTCGACCAAAATAGCACTTTTAACTACAACATAATTATGCGTACCTGGCCCGGATCAACAAGTAGACCCGATTTATACCTCGTTTTCATTATCATACAATCAATGGTGACGCAATTATCCGATTTGTTAATCGGTCCTGTCAACATAAGACTTGACAACCACATTAGTCGATATTGTCAAATGGTGTTATCACCACCATTCGACCCGTTTGGACTATATGCCCAACGTTATCTATTTAATCAAAAACATCGTTTTTGATTTCCAATTCATACATCCATCTCATCCCGGATTTTATTACCATACCCTTTTTCTTTTAAACTCTTTTCTTACAAATTCAACCCATTTCGGCTTACGCTATGGGTATCCTTTTAACCTTGATTTACATTAGTCGACACTTGACAAATTTCCATTTTTGCTCTTTTTCCTTCATTATTAGATTACACTACAAGGTAATCTTAACGAAAATCCATATTTCCAATATTATCGTTATCCCGTTTACAACGTATCGAATAAACGCGTATTCTACATAAGTGTGTAAATTACACTTACCTCGCATCCACGCCACGCTTTTCTTTCCGTACTTACTCCATTTGACCCGCTCCCTCCTCCAAGCTTTCACCTAGCATGTTACGCGTCAAACTATTGTCAAACATTTACAAGGCGGTTAAATTAGTCATTGACAATCACGACTATTCCACCTCACTTATTTTCTATGCCGAAGCTACTATTCGGCTTCATGATTAGTTAACTTAACTTATCTAAAGTTAACTACTTTCAATCACATGTTTACTACATTAAGTCTAAATCAACATAGTATTTAGAACCCTTATCACTTCATATCACGCGTAATTGTCATATCATTCAAATACGCGTTTTCACTCTAAATTTCAACACTTTAGTTCTCATTTAGGCATTTTAACAAACACCTAATGTGCATAATTTTACATATTTACTAATTAGTTCATAACTAGTTATTTTCACCAAGATTTACATCAAAATCAACCTCTATGTTATAGTATTCATGAACTACATCAAGAACTTATATCTTAACAATCAATATTCATCAATTTAACACTCTAATCCGAGTGTTCATCATGTTGTCATAAAACCCATTTAACACATAATGAGGTAATTATCAAATCCCTAGTGTTGACACCAATTCATCACGTTTTTCAACTAGGGTTTGTTTCTAAACGAGGATTTCATCATAATAACACTTGTAGATTCAACTTTGATTTCAGAATTTCGATTATGATTGTTCATCATAATCTCAAAGTATCACTAAATCATAAAATTCAACATACCTTGTGATCCCCACGACTAGGTGATCATTAATATGTGTTCATGCATCCGATTCGGGCTAGATTTGACCTTCAATTTGCTGGATTTTGTTGAGTTAAGGTTTTGGCTCCTGGGAGCCCTTCCTGGTCGATCCAGAACACGCACCACACACACTTGTGTGTGTGTGTTGTGTTATTTTATTTAGTTTAATTAAAACCATTTTCAAGTTATCCCTTTTTGGTCCCTTATGTTTGGTTAGTTAATTAAGTAGGGCATAACCTACTTATTTCTAACAATATTCCCCACTTATTAACTAGGTTAAACATTCCTAGTTAAATTAATGGGTTCGAGGAATCTATGACTAAGTTTATTTTAAGTCCCGTTACTCGGCCTTTTTTTATATACTTTTTTTTCTCAAAGTATTTATTCCCCTTTTTAATTAATATTAGGTTTATTTATTTGAGTCCTAATATTTACCGGGTTAATTTTTACCATTAACGGTATTTTACCCGTGTTTACTTTTAACGTGGTTTGATTACCAAACCCGTTTTTGGGGTGTTACATTTATGCAATTGTCTCAATACTACGAACTGGTTTTAGAGCTCCTATTATATTTAAAACCATGGTCCACAAGTGTAGGGTCAAGAATGATTCTCATAACACTTGGAATGATCTTGTTGATCCTAACTTACTATAAATAGAAGTGGGTTCTTCACTTCATTCCTCACATTTGATTCAATTCTGCTCTAAGTTGAAGTTTAATACTTCATACCTGAGTATTTTGAATCAATTCTTCCTTGCTTGGACCTTTTGTAAGCTTCTTTCATGCTTGTTTATGCTTTTCAAGTGTGAAAGTCAAACAGTGTTTGACTTTCTGCTTTGACCATGAATTGGTCAAGACAAAGTTCATTTGAACTTTGCAACGTGAGCGTAATCACGATGGTTATACTCCCTTGTGACTATACTTACTGATTACCACGTTGATTAGTCGAAGTGACGAGTCAAAGTTTTGGTCAAAATATGTGTTTATGCGTATTTTGTGACGAAGCTATTTTTGGGTATCAAAACACTTTGTTTTGATATCAAACCTTTTTTCTAACTTAGTTAAACATGTTTAACTCGTCACTTTCAGTCTAGTGCTTGTAAAGGGTCGTAAGTCAAGCGGTCTTGACAACCGCTTAGACTTTATGTTGGTGCATACGTCTGTCGACTTCGTCTTGTATCGAGTCTTGTAATAGATTTGTTAGATCAGGGCACGTTGTACGAGGAAATTAGGATTGGAGTGTGATTGAGCTATTTCATACGAAATAACCATTGGCTATTTTGCACGAAATAGCAAGATGTCATTCCATGCGAAATACCCACCACTATAAATACCTCTTGTGCTGAGTCATTTATAAGGTTCATTTTTCTGGTACCGAAGTGCTGCCGACGTGTCTACTGATCTGTAAACGTGTTATATCACTAATACAAGACAATTAAGAGTGAATCAAGCTGTTACAAAGTCTAATCAATGAATTCCGCCTCTGATTAGGCCGAGAACTCTTCTGATAGACTCGTTTAGATCGTTTCACGATCCTACATGTGGTATCAGTGCTCAGGAAGAAGAGTTCTTACCAAATTCAGCTTGTTTTCTTCATAAATCTGACTTCTACACCCTATTTTCAAAATTTAACAAAATTTGACGGTTAAAATGGATTGAATTTCACATATAATAAGCGAAACAGTGTTTTAATGAATCCTTGAAAGATTTGGACTTAAAATCGATCTAAAACTTGTTCATTTTGTCTATTTCGCTTGAAAACTGATTGAAAGATGACATCAACAGCATTTCACACGAAATAGTCTATTTCGTTTGAATCAGGACCTTATTTCGCACGAAATACCCTTTGGAATTTTCATTTCGCACGGAATAGCCTCAGTTCTTATTATTTCGTACGAAATCATCTATTTCGTACGAAATCACCATCATTTCGCACGAAATCATCATTTCGCATGAAATCAAACGTTATTTCGTTTGAACAGATCATTTCGCTTGAAAGTGGTTATTTCGTACCAAAAGGGTATTTCGCACCAGAAGTGATTTCGTTTGAAAGTTGTAATTTTGTGAAAAACTTTGCCAAAACATGGAAGAGGAATTTTACAATGCATTTGCAACACCGGTTGCTCCAGTTACAACTGCTGAAACTATTTACGGTGAGAATGAAACAGGAACTTATCAAAAACCGCCAAAGCTTATGTACATTGAAGATTTTAAAAGGATGGCAAATTCGATTTGAAAACTGGGTGCAAGCTTATAAGTTTGATGCATGGTGTTCATTAGATGTTGATTACGTTAAACCGAAAAATGAACGTGGAATTGAAAAAGCTTTCAGTGATTATTCAGATGTTGAGAAATTGAAATACACTAGTGAAAAAATGATGATTAGTCTTCTCCAACAATCCGTAAAAGAAGATATTTTTGTGTTGCTTCAACATGACAATACTGCTAGATCTATTTGGTTGGTGTTGATTAACAAGTTTACGTTAAACCAAACAAGCTTTATTAAAGAAATCATTTGATATGCTTGTAGCTCTTGAAGGTGAAACAACAAAAATGACTATTGATAGATATTGTCATCTTGTTCTGGAAATGGGAAGAATGGAAATAAAAAAAAGACGACCATGAATGGGTTGATAAGCTAGCCGATGCATTACCGCAAAATAAGTGGGGAACATATTTGTTGATCTTGAAACACATGAGAAAATCTGAAAATATGAATCTGGAAAAGTTCATTCAGAAGATTGAAGAACATGAGTTGGACATTCAGAAAACAGCCATCATGAGTAATCCAAATGCACAACAAGATGTTAGTTTATACTACAGAGGAAACAAATTTGAGACTACTCCAAGTCCAAAGATTAAAAATGCTTTCAGTGCTGATAGTTCGTCTGGATCAATGGGTAGCACAGTTACTCAGAGTGGTGGATATTCGTCATCTTCATATTCAAGTTTTGATCCAAATTTCACAACACCAAGTCCTCAACGACAGAATTCAACAAATTTGCAATGCAATGTTACTTTGAACATTCAAAATGGTCAAAATTTTTCTCCAGAAATAGCTAAGCAACACATAGCATCACTTATGGCTATGCTAGAGTCGTATGAAAGTTTAGTTGCTGGTCGTATTGGAAATCCAATGCTCACCAAAGAGGATTATGATCAGTTTGATGCTGAAGAACTTGAATTGATGGACATCAAGTGGTGTCTAGCTAGTGCAGTAAGAAGAGCAGAAAAAATTCACACAAGTTAATGGAAGAGATGAGTTTCGTGAAATAGGTGCATCTCCAATAGGGTTTGATAAATCAAAGGTTACCTGTTTTCGTTGCAGAGAAAAGGGACATTTTAAGCGAGAATGTAAAAATAAAGAAGCAACTGGAAGACAAGATGGAAAGAATGATTTTTATCAAAAATCAATTTTTCATCAGATTACACAACAACCATCATCATCTCATGCCATTGAAATTGAGAAAAAAGAAAGCTTATCTTGTTAATCAAGATGATGAAAAAGTAGCAGAGGGTTTTAGCTGGGATAAATACATTCCAACTAATTCAGGCCTGGTTGCTCGAATCTTGGAAGAACAAGAAGTCAAATCTAAGCCAAAAAGAACAAAGATTTTCAAATCATCAGAAAGTGATGATGACACTGATGATGAGGGAGAATACATCAATACAGCTCGGAAAAATTTGGACTCATTCAGTTTTAATTTCTTTTTTGCAGATAAAATTGAAATGTTGATAGAGAAAAGAGCTACTCGACTGAAGAGAGGGTTGGAGGAATGTGAAGTAAGAAAGATTGCTGAAGAAAAGGCAAAATTGGAAGCTGAGGAAGTAAAAGTTGAAGAAAATTCGACAGAAAAGGTTGAAGATGAAGAATGTGAGGCAAAAGTAGAATTTGATGAAGAACCAATGAGTGAAAAAGTGATTGAGAAAATAGTTGAGAAAATAGTTGAGAAGATCGTCGAGGTTGAGAAGGTTGTTGAAATTACGAAACCTTGCCTAAAATGTTTGGAATCTTGCAAATATTGTGAAGAAAAAGACAAGAAGATTTGTGAACTTGAAGAGATGAAAGAAAAATTGTTGTTTGATGTAAAATATGTGAAAGAGTCATACGATGTGTTGAACAAGACGGATGATAGTTTGAACAACACAAACTTAGAAGTTGATGCTGCTATGACGATGATGAGTTCAACAATAATGACAAAGCAGAAGGTCATAAATGAGTATATTGAAGATTGTGCAAAACTGAAGCAGGAGTTGGAACTCGAAAAGATTGAAAGTGAAAGAATCAAAAGATTGTTGTTGAGTTATACAACTTGTGATTATTTGATTGATCGAGTTTATCCTACTGTTGCAGGTCTTGAAGCTTTCCAAGATAAAAAGACAGAAAAGGATACTGGTAAGAAACAAAGTGTTAAGTATAACAAGTGTCTGCCCCCGATCTATGAAAGTTATTTTCCCAGAAAGCCAAATGAGGAACGATTAAATAAGGCTCTCAACATAAAGTTAATGTCTGAAACCATTGATGAGTTACCAGACAACATTGATGTCACATTCACAGCGTCTGACACTGATCATGAGTCTGAGTTAAAGAAAGTGGTCGATCAGGTGTTGGATATGGATGAAGAGTCAAAGTCGGAGTCTAAATCTGAAAGTTCGAGTTCGTCAGACAAGAGTCCGAGTTCATCAGTCAAACGAGTTTATAATAAAGAATTCCTGTTATCAAAATCTAATTTGAATGACGGACCAAACAAAGTGGCATATACTTTGAATGATTCAGACAAATTATATTCTGATAAGGAATTTCCAATAAGAAGTGTCAAAACTGAAATGATCAAACAGGTTTTCAAATTAATTGAAATTATTTTTTCTGAAATAAAAGACTTAAATCTGGTTGACAAATCTAAAAAGTACACTTCAAGAGTTCAACAGAGAATGAACAAGAAAAAGGGTTACAGTTCTGGTTATGGTTTTCAAAAGAAACCAAATCATAACAATAATTTCAAAAAGAAGGGTTTAGGGTTCATTTCCCCAGAAAAATCATAAAAATGAGAAAAATTATAAATCAAAAACTACATTTATTTCAGGTACAAATCAAGAGTTTTTCGCTAAGAAGAAAAAGAATATGTTGAAAGAATCTGAGAAAAGAGTTGAACGAAGAACATGTTTCAAATGTCAAAAGGTTGGACACATTGCTTGGAATTGCCAACAGTTCAACAACACAAAACAGGGAGTTTCTTTTAACTCAAAATTGAAAGAAAAAAGTGTTGATGAAAAGATACAATCAACTGAGAAATCTAAAATGTTTGAAAATTCAACTTTTGAAGCCGGTGATGTTTCAAAATGTTTTTACAAAAGAAAAGTTGATTTGAACAAACAAAGATGGGTTGTTAAATCAGAAAATAATTCTGACAATGAATCTGATTCCATAAAATCAGAGGAGTCATTTGTTGTGAAAAGTAAGAAGAATTCCGTTCCAGAGATGAATTATGAGAATTTTCCACAATTGTCAAGAGAAAATTTGAAGTCAAAAGATAAGATTGAGATTTCAGATCAATTCTTTGCTGGTAAGAAAGAATTTAATGCTGAAAAAGTGTTTAATGGAAAAGTTAAACATATTTTCGGAAAGATGGTTGATGGAAAAGTGAAGGGCGCAAAAGAATTTTACAAATAAAAAAGAAGGTGGGATAGATGTGAGTCAAAATCACCCAAGGCTGGTCAGGCTTGGGTGACAGGATTTTCAAACTAAAATCCTGACTTGCCGGAGCTCCCAGGTTGGTAAGAGTGGAGCATGAATCGGCATCATTCTACAAATGATATCTTTCTTGAGAATTTTACAAAAGTGATATTTCGTCTTACAACTGGTAGTTTTCTTGAAAATTGTTATATATTCGAATTTACAAGTGGTTTTGGTTGATAAGTGAACCTACAAGTGGTTGAAGAATTTTTTCACTTACAAGTGGTTGATCAAGGTCATTAAATTGAACTTGATTTAACTCTCATACATGTGGTTGAGAAAACAATGTGATGAAACCCCGATCTTCAAAGTGATAAAATCAACAAAACTAATTTTCCGGAAAAACCATTTTGATTAAAACAAACTTAAATGTTTTGAAATCTTAATGGGAAAATAGTTTGTTGTCAGGGGGAGTTCTGATTGTTTATGCCAAGTGGATGGCGATTTGAAGCTTGAAAATCAGTTGTCACTTACTTTGTATAGTGTGTTTTCAAATTTTCTTTAAATGATTTTCAATTTTAGGGGGAGTAAGAAATTTCAGAAAATACAAAAATATTTAGAAAATTTGAAAAAGTCAAAAACATGAAAAAATAAAAAATGAGTTTTGTTGTGAAAAAGAGGAAATGATAGTACATCAGTGGATTATCACAGCACGCTAAAGAATTGGAAAGTCAAATGTGATAAACGGTCTCACTGATGATGTGCCAGTAGGTTTTTTCACGTTTAGTAGATTGTGTCGAGATATAAACCTAAATTCAAACTTGCTTATCTCGTGGGGAATATCTCTCAGATATATGGGTAACCCCCGAAATCTTGTTTGAAAGATCCCTCTTTCTGAGATACTAGGTCTTTATGCTTAGTGATATCTGGGGTATTATCCTGGGACTTCTGATTTTGTGGAAGCAATGGCCTAGTCCCCGTATAATACTTTGCGCTTGCTCGAAATAATAGCACCACCCTCAGCATAAAAAATGATGAAACATTGAAAAATGCTAATCATGTGTTGTTGAAGAAAAGATTCTCTAAAGGGAACACACCTAAAGTCGAAGCCATCATCTCTCTGATTTTGCGGAAGCAATAGCCTGAGCTCTCATGGCCCTCGCATTTTAACCCTTTACAGATATCATCTAGGTATACTCACCTATAAGACTGAATATTGAGATCTGGATACGAGAGTATATTCTGAGGTGGGACACACGAATAAGTTTAAGTCTCTAAAACATTAATCTCGTATCTCAAAATAGTTGAACTTTGTGTGAAAATTTAAGTGGATCAGTATACTGACAATCTAAGTGAATCGTTTAGAACTTAAAATGTTTATAGCTTAATGGTGTTGGTGATTTGTCTCAAAAACTGATATGATCCTCTTACACAAACTCACAAAAAATATTGTCTGTAATATTTCTTTATTGCATTTTCGTTTAATTTCAAAATCCAAAAAGATTTTGAGTGTGTTTTAACATAAATTTTGAAAATTTAAAAAGATTTTAGATAACTTATGTTGAAAAGCTGATTTTCAAAATTCCTAGTGCTAAACATGATGAACAACAGGGTTGGGAGAGTTTGTTGATATGAAAAATGTTTTTGAAATGATTAAATGGTTCATTTAGTTGAAATCAAATTTGAATGTTTCATATACAAGTGGTAAGCAGAAAGTTTAAATTTATCAAATTTTAAATTGGTGAAATTTACTTTGAGGTAGAGAATGTGCAGGTTATGGCTATGAGAGAGCCAGGTTGAGATTCTAGAACCTGTGAAAGCCAGACTACGATCCCAAGCATTTTTTAAGGGGGAGTCTGATGTTGAAGAGATTAATGAATCAAGAGATCTGATCAAGAGAATGTGAAGAAATAGACTGAGATTCAGAAGTGTTAAAGTTAAAGGATGCTTACACTGTCAGATTTAAAAAAAAGGCCCGAAGACTGATCAAGGCTGAAGACTGTGAAGACTCGACACCGAAGACTTTGTCAACATCCGAGGGGGAGTCTGTTGGTGCATACGTCTGTCGACTTCGTCTTGTATCGAGTCTTGTAATAGATTTGTTAGATCAGGGCACGTTGTACGAGGAAATTAGGATTTGAGTGTGATTGAACTATTTCGCACGAAATAGCAAGATGTCATTCCGTACGAAATACCCACCACTATAAATACCTGTTGTGCTGAGTCATTTGTAAGGTTCATTTTCCGGTACCGAAGTGCTGCCGACATGTCTACTGATCTGTAAACGTGTTATATCAATAATACAAGACAATTAAGAGTGAATCAAGCTGTTACAAAGTCTAATCAATGAATTCCGCCTCTGATTAGACCGAGAACTTTTCTGATAGACTCGTTTAGATCGTTTCACGATCCTACACTTTCGAACCTGACCCGTTTGGTCGATCGTTAGGATCCGACCAAGCAAATTTAGTTAGACGTCTCGAACACGCATTCGAGCGAACGGCACGTTAAAGTAGCGTAAGCTACCTTAATGGGTCGTAACGGGTCGAAAGCACTTAGGATAGGTTCCGATTTAGAATGTAGGCTGTGTTAAACCATATCACATGAGTTCAATACTCATTTGGTTTACGAGACCTCATTCTACCCGATCTTCCGATTTAGGTACCGATTTATTAACTCGCGATCTGATTACTAGGTACCACTTGATTTCCTTGGTTTGCCCGAGCTTTGTTAGTTCATTAGATCAAGGATACTTGCAATTCAATGTGAGTACATAGTTCCCCTATTTTACTGTTTTCAATTGTTTTGGGGTGATTCATATCTGTTACACGATTTCGATGCTTTTTAACGACGATTTCAAAAACGAATACTATGGTTTATATTAAACATAAACGATTTCGATAATTTGAACGAACTTGTTGGAAGTATTTACATAACGAATGACATTCATTAGTTTTGGCCGAACTGACCAGTACTAGGTTATGGTACCATAGGATGTGACAAATCTCGTTATCGGACTACCACCATGGTTATGTATGGGGGTTATGTGGGTAACGACATAACCTGATGATTGTTAACTTACCCTTTGGTGGTATGTTAATACGAGTTGAACGATGGACGAGTTACGAAGGTTTGAATGTTATAAGTGAGATGACCAAAAGTAGTTTTCACAAATAAAACGAGAACGATATTGAACGATTGAACAATTTAAACGATTTGAACGAGTTAAACGAATTGAACGAACGATTGGTTTTTGGTTAGTGTTTAGATAACGGGACGGGTTTAATGTGATAAAAGCATGGTAGATACGCCACTGGTACTTCTTATATATAAGTGCTTTTATCATATTACATTCCGTAGCGTTATTTAGTTAACTTGGACGAACGATTTCAAACGCTGTCATGCAACGATGTTTACTATACGATATAAACCATACGAGTTTTATTACAAGTACGATTTACGATTTGGTTTACATTAACAGATGTTTTGGGTTAAGATTCATGGCATCGAGGGTTTATAATCTATAACCAATCTGTTTTGACTTGGTTATTCATATTACAATACAAATGTTTTACAAAAACAAGGCTTTCAAATAATAACTCACGTAGTTGTACGAGTGATTTCAACAAATAAACGAGCCATGAATCTGATACTCTCACAAAACCTATGTGCTCGCCGGCATTTCTTTGCTGACTTAATTTTTACATATGTTTCAGGTGGTGTTGAATGATGTTGATTGCGACTAGGATGCATGCTCACTTAGGACTGGACGAGGCCTTAGTGACTTAATAACGATGATAGTCAAGATGTGAACTTGTGTGTTTTAATTTCAAGACAAGGTAAATGTTTAATAACTAAATAAAACGAAACTTTTGAATCCATGGTTGTGAAACAATAATTCTTTCGCTCCACTCCCCGACGTTTCCGCAGCGGTTTCGTTGTTTTAAGCGGTCGGGGTGTGACATGTGGTAGTGCACCACGGGGTCGTCCTGAACTCTCAAGTAACTGGGATCTAGAAAACAGCTACTGTAATCACGAGCACGGGCCGTGGTCAGCAACCACGGAGCCGTGGTGAGAAATCTGACCGACGTTCTTTTTTGTTTTTCTGGCAGGACTTGGAACCCAATCGCAGCACCTAAACTCTATACGCAGTGCATGACCTCCAGTTCCGATAAATACATAAAAGAGCCCCTAGACGAACACGAACGCTTTCTAAGAAAGAGACTAAAAGCCAAAAATCAAGAGAAAGCTTCGGGGGACCAACTCCCAATGGCGGATCAGCGTACCCTGATGGATTACCTACGGCCCACGGTCGGTAATCTCGGAGCATCCATCAATGCACAGAATGTCGATGCCAACAACTTCGAACTTCGGCCTCATTTGATTCAAATGCTCCAAATTTCTGCAAACTTTCGTGGCCTAGCTGATGAAGATCCCCATTTACATATTACCAACTTTTTGGAAATATGTGACACATTCCGGATCAACGGAGCATCAAACGACGCCATCCGCCTCCGAATGTTCCCATTTTCACTAAAAGACCCAGCTAAGGCTTGGCTTAACATTCTCCCAAGTGGTTCAGTAAACATTTGAGATGAACTCGCACAAAAATTTCTATATAAGTATTTCCCGCCCTCTAAAACCGCTAAATTAATGACTGAAATCAATACATATTCACAAGAAGACGAGGAGTCCTTATATGAAACTTGGGAAAGATTCAAGGAGCTATTGAGGAAATGTCCTCATCATGATCTTGCAGTGTGGCAACAAGTATCCACTTTCTATAATGGGTTGTTGCCACATCAAGACAAACACTCGACTCTAGCTCCGGGGCACTCCTAGGTAATCGTTGTAACATCTGTGCTTGTAATCATTGTGAACAGTTCGTTTATCAATAAAACAAAGTTATTTGATCCCAATGTTTGTTTGTTTATGTTTGACATTTTTCATGTTTTGACTTTTGTTGAATTTCAAACTCTATATCGCTTTCTGGAGAGTTATACGCAAACTGGTGCGTAAACGTAGTCAGTATAATGCGAAAAATACTCCGGAACATCAACATATACTTAACATACCTTAAATAACCTTTACATAACTTAGAAATAAGTTTTGAAGGCTTTGGTATGGCAAAAACAAGTTAATTCGCCTACAGGGACTAAATTTGACAAACTGCGAAAGTATGCCAATTTGAACTATAACAAACATTCCGGAACATGAACATAAGTTAAACATACCATAAATATCCTTCACATAGCTTAGAAATAGGCTTTGAGGGGTTTGGTGTGCTAAAATAAACTTTTGGGTCATTCAGGGACTACAAGCGTCAAAAAGTGCATAAGTTTGCATTTTCGCGCATAACTTACGTTCTGAATACATCCGGACGTCCAAAAATTTATGTAAGCATTAAAATATTTTATTTTAGTGTTTGGCATAAGAAAAATCCATTCGTCGCGCAATTTGGATCGTTTTTCACGCTTATGCGCATTCCGTCGTAATTAAGCGAACATCGCGATCATACGACCAAACGAACCTTCATCTGGCATATTTGTGAGCAAGCTTCATGTCCACTATGTTTAGGCATCCTTGTGGAGCCTTGAAAATGGTTTAACGGGCTTCAAACGTGTGGAAAATGGACTGAAACATGTGCAGGGACCTAATCTGCCATTTCTGCAGAAAGGGGGGCTAGGCGTGACGCGAGGCCCTTCCAGATCAGCAAAAGTTGTTTTAACAGCAGTTAACAGCTGTTATGCACTCCAAACCCAATGCCACAAGTTAATCCCTGATGGTAGGGGCCAATTTGATTTACCTTAGGGTTGCAACAAGTGTAGGGATAAGATCAAAGCACGGTATTCAAGAAACGATCCTAACGGTGGTCCATTTCCTATAAATACCCACCTTAATTTCTATTCTTCCTCACAAAATCTGATCTAAAAGTTCTCTAAGTTGAAGCCCTTGCTTCATACCTGAGCTATTTGGATCGAGTTTAGCTTTCGGGGACCCTTTGTAAGTGTTCCTTCGTTCTTTTTATTCTTTTAGCGTTAAAAGTCGAACTTTGTTTGACTTTCTGCATTGACCAGTTTATGGTCAATGCAAAGTTCGTTTGAACTTCATAACGTGAGCGTAATCACGATGGTTATAGTCCCTAGTGACTATACCTACTGATTACCACGTTATCTAGGCTTAGTGACGAGTCGTAGTTTCGGCCAAAATGCTTATTCTTGCGTATTTTGTAACCAAACTACTCTTAGGTATCAAAACTGTTTGTCTTGATACCAAACCTGTTTTCTAAACTTAGTTAAGCATGTTTTAACATGCTTAGCTCGTCACTTTTAGTTTAGTGCTTATATACGGTCGTAAGGTAAGCGATCTAAACAATCGCTTATACTTTCGAACCCGACCCGTTTGGTCGATCATTAGGATCCGACCAAATACATTAGGTGACCGTAGTTGTATAGGGAATAACCTTCCGAGGTTATACCTTATGGTCACGACGTTTAGTTAGTTGTATCGTAGGTAGTATATATGCCTTAGGAAAATTACCAAAATACCCTTTTCACGCCAAAATTCATTTTTAAGCATATGTAACATAACTTTTGGTATTTAAACTGATTTGGCAACAATATTAGACATGTTAAGGCATATATTACTTGTCATAGGACTAGTTAAGCAGTCCGAACGCGTTTCACGCGAATGGCGCGTTAAAGTAGCATAAGCTACCTAAACGGGTCGTAATGGGTCGTAAGCACTTAGGTTAGGTTTCATTTTAGAATGAAGGCTTTGTTAAACCATACTACATGAGTTTCCATACTCGTTTGGTTTACGGACCATCATTCTATCCGATCCTCCGATTTGGGTCCCTTTATTAACATAGTTACCTATATTAGGTGCCAGTTGATTTCTGTGATCTCTAGCATTGTTTAGTTGTTATTCAAGAACTTCTAAGCAATCTCAGGTGAGTACATAGACCCCTCTTTTATTGTTTTCCAAACATTTTGGGGTGAAACACATGTGCCTACTTGTTACTTTCGTGCCTTTCAAGCTTTCATATCATATGCTTGTTATGTTCATTAGTACATTTATAGTACATGATTTCATTATGTTTTTGCTATGTATGTCCGTTTGTTGCATACTTAGTACATTGCTTTACATTACATTTCACGCTATGTATGTTCTTTTGATTACATACTTAGTGCATTGTTTTCACATGCTTACATTTTGGTATGACATTTGGTTTGTTTAAATAGGACAAAAATACATTCATTAACATTAGCTACGCCATTCGTTAGTAGGTAGTTGTACCGTAGGAATTGACAACTCCCGTTCCTGACATCCTAGGTATGTTTGGATGGAAGGAATGACCGAATTCGATAAACATAACACAGATAAACCTTTAATTTTTTTAAAGGTCTATCACCACAGTCACAAGGCTTGAATGTATGCATTATAACAATACCACATAGATGTTTGTATCAGTATAGCATGCATTAGTTCCACAAAACATAACTTTGATTTAAACCTTGTTTAATTCGATACCCTATTTTTGTGCAGTTTACCTATGGTTTAGTTGATGTATTTCACTTGCCATACATGATATTTTTGGATACAAAATTCATGATTTACATTAAACATAAACATTTTGACTTTGATATACACATTTGGTGATTTACATCAGACATAGACATTTTGATATTGTTTACACAATAACACTTGACAATTGATTTATACATGAACAATTTACAATGGTGGTTGGTTTAGGTAAGTGATTTGAGTAACGAGGCGTGTGTAATATGATACAAGCTTGGTGGATACGTCGTTGGTACTTCCTATATATAAGTGCTTGTATAATATTACATATCGTAGCGTTAATTAAATTATTTCCGTATAGATATATTACATTTTACACAAATAACATATTTTCACAAGACATTGTTTTACAAACCGGTTTATTTTATACAACCCATTTTACTTGGTTATTTCATTAACCATACACTTTTCTTTTATATAATCTGACTTCTTATCGAGTTTTCATATGATTTATAAAAGAAAACACTTAACAAGATTCATGACTAATTTTTATTAAACCTTTCTTCTAAAACCCAAGTCATGAATCCTATTTTTCACAAACCTATGTATCTCACAGGCATTTTTATGCTGACGTACCTATTTTCACATGTGTTTCAGGAGCAGGTGCGTAGGTTTGATCAGGATACACTAGGGTGGACTCGGGCCTTAGTGACATAAAAGAAGCAAGATTAGTTTAGTTAATGTTGTGTACTTTGTTTCCTTCGTTTAAAAGACAATGTAACTCACTTGTTTGATAAATAAAATATAACTTTGTATGCCATGGTTGTGAAATAATAATTCTGTTACAACACTCCCCGTCGTTTCCGCCACGTGTTTCTCGTTTTACGTGGTCGGGGTGTGACAGAAGAGTTGGTATCAGAGCCAATGGTTATAGGGAATTAGGTTATTAGTAATGCTTTGACCTAGACTATAACCCTTCTAGGACCCCAACACAAGTTATCTTGTGTTTAGATCTTAAAACATGCATTTCACCTATCCTTAGGTGATAACCACAACGAGAACATCGATTCCGGATCCGCTTTGAAAATTAATCATCTGTTCTTGGATGATTGATTACTAGGTTTTGAACCCTCTATTGTAAGGTTTTGAACCCCTTTGAATTTTCAAAATCTCGTCAAAGTTTTGGGTCCTAAATAGTGGGAACAAGTGCAAACTGGAAGGGTGAATGCCTATACCCTGGGTTTTCTGTCTAAGGCTAGAGTGTTCGTACAAATCCACATAATCGGACCAGTCACTCTTACCTGGGAACTCTTGGGGTGAGTGTTCACTTATAGGCGAGCATGTCTTCGCGATACATTACTTTTGACCCATTTACTTCGATTAGTCACTATGTGTCGTTTGCTTGCTTTGTGAGGCGGACGAATGACCACCATCTTTGCTTTCGTTGATTTTTGTAGTATCCCATTCTTTTCACCCAATCATCTCAATCGTTTCCTTTCATGTTTTCCTCTTTTAGAATGCCTCCTCGACGTGAGAATCAGATAGCAAATGCCGAACTGGCAGAAATTATCGCACATCAAATGGCTGCTGCGTTCCCGAATCTTATTGCTCAATGGAACCAAGCCAACAACAACAATCATGCTCCATGCAATTTCAAGAGTTTCAGCTCGGCTAAACCGCTCAAGTTTAGTGGTTCTGAGGAAGCAACTGGGCTTCTTCAGTGGTTCAAGAGCATTGAGAACATTTTCCGTCATGTTCAGTGTCCTGATAATTGCAAGGTCGAGTTTTCTTCGAGTGTGTTTCAGAAGAGGGCTCTTACGTGGTGGAAATGGGTTATGAGAGACCGGGGTGTAGAAGTTGCTCTAGCACAAACTTGGGCCGAACTTAGGGCCCTTATGATGAGGGAGTTTTGTCCTCGTCATGAACTGCGAGCATTGGAAAGAGAGTTTGATGATTTGAAACAAGATAGTGGCGAGCACTGGGCGTATACTGATAGGTATGAGGAGTTGAGTCTGCTTTGCCCAACAATGGTCACCCCACTCGACAAGGCTATCGAAAGGTACATCGATTGTCTACCTGACTCAGTACAAGACATCATTACTGGTAGTAACCCTACCACACTCCGTCAGGCGATCGAGTTAGGAGCGACATTGACTGAGTCGCAGGTTCGAAAGGGAAAGCTGCACAAAAAGGGTGATAAGGGTAAGAAGCAGGCGTCTGGCAAAGAAGATAGCAAGAAAGGTCAAAACAAGAAGGGAAAGGATTCTGGTTCCTCAAGGGGGTCAAGGAAGCGTAAGGCTTCCCAAAATTTTGTTGTCACTGCCCCAAGTTAACCAGGCAGCTCCCAACCAACCCGCACAACCTCCAGCGAAGAAGCGTTATGCAGGGAATGCACCTTTGTGCAATAGATGCAACAGTCACCATCAGCCGCAACTTCCATGCCGTTTCTGTACTAACTGTGGGAAGTCAGGTCATCTTGCTGATGTTTGTCGTTTTGCTCAGAATCAGGCAATTCAGAACCCGGCTCAACGAGTTGCTCAGCCTCCTGCTCAGCAACAAGGTCAAGCTGCACAACCACACTACCCGCCAGGTTCTTGTTACAACTGTGGGGATCTGAGCCACTACCGTAATCAGTGTCCAAGATTGGTGAATGCTAACCCAAATCAGAATCAGGCTCAGGCTCGAGTCTTCAACATGAATGCACAAGAGGCACAAGCAGACAATGAAGTGGTGAACGGTACGTTCTTTATTAATAATCAGCCTGCATCTGTTCTTTTTTATTCGGGTGCCAATAAGAGTTTTGTGTCATTATCTTTTGAGCCATTGCTTCGCGTGTCTAGAACGAAACTAGGAAAACCCTTGACAGTAGAGGTTGCTAGTGGTGAACCCATTGTTCTTGATTCTGTTCTTCGCAACTTCCAGTTGAACCTCAACGACCATCTTTTTCCTATTGACCTCACGCCTATGCAACTTGGAAGCTTCGACGTTATTGTGGGTATGGATTGGTTAGCCAAGTATCGCGCAGAGGTAGCTTGTTTTGAGAAGATTGTTCGTGTGCCGCTTTCGACAGGCGAGATCCTACAGGTTCGTGGTGAGAAACCTGCTGGTGGTCTCAAACTCATGTCTTGTTTTAAAGCTCGGAAGTATCTGCGAAAGAACTATGTGGCCTTTTTGGCACATGTTGTAGCAGATAAGGGCAAGGGTGAATCTGTTCAAGATATTCCTATTGTTCAGGATTATTCTGAAGTATTCCCTGAAGAGTTACCTGGACTACCTCCAGCACGCCAAGTCGAGTTCTGTATTGATCTCGTACCTGGTGCAAACCCCATTGCCAGAGCTCCATATCGTCTTGCACCGTCTGAGATGCAAGAGTTGTCTAAGCAGCTTCAGGAGCTCTCTGACAAAGGTTTTATCCGTCCTAGCTTTTCACCTTGGGGTGCTCCCGTTCTTTTTGTCAAGAAGAAGGATGGATCTTTTAGGATGTGTATCGATTATCGTGAGCTTAACAAGCTTACCATTAAGAATCGATATCCCCTACCTCGCATTGATGATCTCTTTGATCAGTTACAGGGCGCTTCTTATTTTTCAAAGATGGATCTGCGATCTGGATATCATCAACTTCGTGTGCATGAAGAAGATATTCCCAAGACAGTGTTCCGCACTCGTTATGGGCATTATGAGTTCACAGTCATGCCATTCGGTTTGACTAATGCTCCTGCCGTTTTCATGGACTTAATGAATAGGGTCTGCAAGCCTTATTTGGATCAGTTCGTCATTTTTTTTATTGATGACATCTTGATATACTCCAAGACTCGAGCTGATCATGAGCAACATCTTCGTCTTACTCTGGAACTCCTAAAGAAAGAGCAACTTTTCGCCAAATTCTCCAAGTGTGAATTCTGGCTTTAAAAAGTTCAATTCTTACGACATATTGTCAACGAACAAGGTATTCATGTAGATCCCTCCAAGATCAGTGCGATTAAGGATTGGGATACGCCTACTACTCTTATTGAAGTTCGTTCTTTTCTTGGTCTTGCGGGTTATTACCGTCGCTTCATTGAGAACTTCTCAAAGATTGCAGTTCCTCTAACTGCGCTAACACAAAAGAACAAGCCCTTTGATTGGGGATTCAAACAAGAGGAAGCGTTTCTGACTTTGAAACAAAAACTTTGTGACGCGCCTGTTCTGACTTTGCCTGAGGGCAATGATGATTTCGTCGTTTATTGCGATGCATCTAAATTGGGTCTTGGCTGTGTTCTGATGCAGAGAAACAAAGTCATAGCATATGCATCGAGGCAGTTGAAGATACATGAGAAGAACTACACCACTCATGATCTGGAGTTGGGTGCAGTTGTCTTCGCTCTTAAGATCTAGAGACACTATTTGTACGGTACAAAATGTGTGGTTTTCACGGACCACAAAAGTCTTCAGCATATCTTCAATCAGAAAGAACTCAACATGAGGCAACGACGTTGGGTTAAGCTTCTAAATGACTATGACTGCGAAATTCACTACCATCCTGGTAAGACGAATGTCGTAGCTGATGCATTGAGTCGTAAGGAACGTACTAAGCTTCATTGTGTTCGTGTTCAATCTGATATTAAAGCTCGATCCGATATCCAAGCCCGCATTTCTCAGGCTCAACACACTTGTGTTTCACAAGGTTTGATGGATAAGGAATTTCCCTATCACATAACACGTGATCTTGAACTGAAGGACAATGGATCGTATTACTTCATGGACCGTTTGTGGGTCCCAAGCTAAGATAACCTTCGCACCTTGCTTATGGATGAAGCCCATAAGTCTCGTTATTCTATTCATCTTGGCTCAGATAAGATGTATAAGGATCTTCGTATTCAGTATTGGTGGCCTGGTATGAAGAAAGACATTGCCTTATATGTATCAAAATGCCTTACTTGTCTTAAGGTTAAGGCTGAACATCAGCGTCCTTCTGGTTTATTGGTGCAACCAGAGATCCCAGTTTGGAAATGGGAAAACATTACTATGGATCTTATTACCAAACTTCCGCGCACAAAGAAAGGTCACGATGCCATCTGGGTAGTTGTTGATCGTCTTACTAAGTCAGCGCATTTCTTGCCAATCCGCGAGGATTTTTTTGCTGACAAACTTGCTAAAATCTATGTGGATGAGATTGTAGCTCGACATGGTGTTCCTTTGAACATCATTTCTGACAGAGATGCTCGCTTCACTTCTCATTTTTGGAGAACCACGCAATCTGCTATGGGGACCCAACTTAATCTGAGCACAGCTTATCATCCGCAAACGAATGGTCAATCTGAAAGAACAATCCAGACTCTGGAGGATATGCTTAGAGCTTGTGTGATCGATTTTGGTGGTAGTTGGGATTCACATCTTTCGTTGCTTAAATTCTCCTATAACAACAGTTATCACTCCAGCATCAACATGGCTCCTTTCGAGGCTCTCTATGGTCGAAAATTTCATTCACCAGTCTGCTGGAATGAGATCGGCGAGGCTCAGCTTACTGGACCTGCCCTCATTTTAGAGACAACTGATAAGGTTAAGAAAGTTCGTGATAACCTTCAGACAGCTAGAAGCCGTCAAAAGAGTTACACAGACCAAGGATGCAAGCCCATGGAATTTCAAGTCGGTGATCAAGTATTACTTAAGGTCTCACCTTGGAAAGGTGTGATCAGATTTGGAAAGAAAGGAAAACTTGCACCTAGATACGTTGGACCATTCAAGATCATCGAAAGAATCGGTAAGGTAGCCTATAGACTTGAGTTACCTCCTGAACTTGGAAATCTTCTTCCAACCTTTCACGTGTCCAATCTCAAGAAGTGTTTAGCAGATGAGAACCTCCACATACCACTTGACGAAATTGGTGTAGATAAAACACTGAAATTTGTTGAGAAGCCAGTGGAAATCATGGAACGTGAAGTCAAGTGGCTCAAACGCAAGCGCATTCCATTGGTCAAAGTTCGCTGGGAATCTAAACATGGACCTGAGTTTACTTGGGAACGTGAAGATCAAATGAAGGCGAAGTACCCACATCTTTTCCCACGAGTTTCCTCTAAATAAATTTCGGGACGAAATTTCCACAAGTAGGGGAGACTGTAACATTTGTTCCTGTAATCATTATGAACAGTTCGTTTATCAATAAAACAAAGTTAGTTGATCCCAATGTTTGTTTGTTTATGTTTGACATTTTTCATGTTTTGACTTTTGTTCAATTTCAAACTCTATATCGCTTTCTGGAGAGTTATACGCAAACTGGTGCGTAAACGTAATCAATTTAATGCGAAAAATACTCCGGAACATCAACATATACTTAATATACCTTAAATAACCTTTACATAACTTAGAAATAAGTTTTGAAGGCTTTGGTATGGCAAAAACAAGTTAATTCGCCTACAGGGACTAAATTTGACAAACTGTGAAAGTATGCCAATTTGAACTATAACAAACATTCCGGAACATGACCATAAGTTAAACATACCATAAATATCCTTCACATATCTTAGAAATAGGCTTTGAGGGGTTTGGTGTGCTAAAATAAACTTTTTGCGTCATTCAGGGACTAAAAGCGTCAAAAAGTGCATAAGTTTGCATTTTCGCGCATAACTTACGTTTTGAATACATCCGGACATCCAAAAATTTATGTAAGCACTAAAATATTTTATTTTAGTTTTTGGCATAAGAAAAAATCCATTCGTCGCGCAATTTGGATCGTTTTTCACGCTTATGCGCATTCCGTCGTAATTAAGCGAACATCGCGATCATACGACCAAACGAACCGATATCCGGCATATTTGTGAGCATGTTTCATGTCCACTCTGTTTAGGAATCCTTGTGGAGCCTTGAAAATGGTTTAACGGGCTTCAAACGTGTGGAAAATGGACTGAAACATGTGCAGGGACCTAATCTGCCATTTCTGCAGAAAGGGGGGCTAGGCGTGACGCGAGGGTACCTAGGCGTGACGCGAGGCCCTTCCAGATCAGCAAAAGCTGTTTTAACAGCTGTTAGCAGCTGTTATGCACTCCAAACCCAATGCCACATGTTAATCCCTGATGGTGGGGGGCCAATTTGAGTTACCTTAGGGTTGCAACAAGTGTAGGGACAAGATCAAAGCACGGTATTCAAGAAACGATCCTAATGGTGGTCCATTTCCTATAAATACCCACCTTAATTTCTATTCTTCCTCACAAAATCTGATCTAAAAGTGCTCTAAGTTGAAGCCCTTGCTTCATACCTGAGCTATTTGGATCGAGTTTAGCTTTCGGGGACCCTTTGTAAGTGTTCCTTCGTTCTTTTTATTCTTTTAGCGTTAAAAGTCAAACTTTTTTTGACTTTCTGCGTTGACCAGTTTATGGTCAATGCGAAGTTCGTTTGATCTTCATAACGTGAGCGTAATCACGATGGTTATAGTCCCTAGTGACTATACCTACTGATTACCAAGTTATCTAGGCTCAGTGACGAGTCGTAGTTTTGGCCAAAATGCGTATTCTTGCGTATTTTGTAACCAAACTACTCTTAGGTATCAAAACCGTTTGTCTTGATACCAAACCTGTTTTCTAAACTTAGGTAAGCATGTTTTAACATGCTTAGCTCGTCACTTTTAGTTTAGTGCTTATATTGGGTCGTAAGGTAAGCGATCTAAACAATCGCTTATACTTTCGAACCCGATCCGTTTGGTCGATCATTAGGATCCGACCAAATACATTAGGTGACCGTAGTTATATAGGGAATAACCTTCCGAGGTTATACCTTATGGTCACGATGTTTAGTTAGTTGTATGGTAGGTAGTATATATGCCTTAGGAAAATTACGAAAATACACTTTTCACGCCAAAATTCATTTTTAAGCTTATGTAACATAACTTTTGGTATCTAAACTGATTTGGCAACAATATTAGACATGTTAAGGCATATATTACTTGTCATAGGACTAGTTAAGCAGTCCGAACGCGTTTCACGCGAACGACGCGTTAAAGTAGCATAAGCTACCTAAACGGGTCGTAATGGGTCGTAAGCACTTAGGTTAGGTTTCATTTTAGAATGAAGGCTTTGTTAAACCATACTACATGAGTTTCCATACTCGTTTGGTTTACGAACCATCATTCTATCCGATCCTCCGATTTAGGTCCGTTTATTAACATAGTTACCTATATTAGGTGCCGGTTGATTTTCGTGATCTCTAGCATTGTTTAGTAGTTATTCAAGAACTTCTAAGCAATCTCAGGTGAGTACATAGACCCCTCTTTTACTGTTTTCCAAACATTTTGGGGTGAAACACATGTGCCTACTTGTTACTTTCGTGCCTTTCATGCTTTTATATCATATGCTTGTTATGTTCATTAGTGCATTTATAGTACATGATTTCATTATGTTTTTGCTATGTATGTCCGTTTGTTGCATACTTAGTACATCGTTTTACATTACATTTCACGCTATGTATGTTCATTTGATTACATACTTAGTGCATTGTTTTCACATGCTTACATTTTGGTATGACATTTGGTTTGTTTATATGGGACAAAAATACATTCATTAACATTAGCTACGCCATTCGTTATTAGGTAGTGGTACCGTAGGAATTGACAACTCCCGTTCCTGACATCCTAGGTATGTTTGGATGAAGGAATGACCGAATTCGATAAACATAACACAGATAAACCTTTAATTTGTTTAAAGGTCTATCACCACAGTCACAAGGCTTGAATGTATGCATTATTACAATACCGCATAGATGTTTGTATCAGTATAGCATGCATTAGTTCCACAAAACCTAACTTTGATTTAAACCATGTTTAATTCGATACCCTGTTTTTGTGCATTTTACCTATGGTTTAGTTGATGTATTTCACTTGCCATACATGATATTTTTGGATACAAAATTCATGATTTACATTAAACATAAATATTTTGACATTGATATACACATTTGGTGATTTACATCAAACATAGACATTTTGATATGGTTTACACAATAACACTTGACAATTGATTTATACATGAACAATTTACAATGGTAGTTGGTTTGGGTAAGTGATTTGAGTAACGAGGCGTGTGTAATATGATACAAGCATGGTGGATACACCGCTGGTACTTCCTATATATAAGTGCTTGTATAATATTACATATCGTAGCGTTAATTAAATCATTTCAGTATAGATATATTACATTTGACACAAATAACATATTTTCACAAGACATTGTTTCACAAAACGGTTTATTTTATACAACCCATTTTACTTGGTTATTTCATTAACCATACAATTTTCTTTTATATAATCTGACTTCTTATCGAGTTTTCATATGATTTATAAAAGAAAACACTTAACAAGATTCATGACTAATTTTTATTTAACCTTTTTTCTAAAACCCAAGTCTTGAATCCTATTTTTCATAAACCTATGTATCTCACAGGCATTTTTATGCTGACGTACCTATTTTCACATGTGTTTCAGAAGCAGGTGCGTAGGTTTGATCACGATATACTAGGGTGGACTCGGGCCTTAGTGACATAAAAGAAGCAAGATTAGTTTAGTTAATGTTGTGTACTTTGTTTCCTTCGTTTAAAAGACAATGTAACTCGCTTGTTTGATAAATAAAATATAACTTTGTATGCCATGGTTGTGAAACAAGAATTCTGTTACAACACTCCCCGACGTTTCCGCCACGTGTTTCTCGTTTTACGTGGTAGGGGTGTGACAATCGTCGCCCAAATGAAATTTATAATCAAATTGAGGAAATTGCACAAAACAATTTTCAATGGCACACCCCCGGAGGCACAAAATCTATTTCCCCGGGCGCCCATAAAGTAGATGAGAACACCTCTTTACAAGCCCAAATAGAGGCCCTATCTTCAAAAATGAAAAAAGTTAGAAATGACAAAAACGGCCTCGGCTATGGCTTGTGAAGGGTGTGGTGGGCCACATGAATATTGGAGTTGTATGAAAGAATTGGATAATCAAACGAAAATGGGAAACTACATTGATAATAGACCTAGGCCGTCGGGTCCCCCAACGGGTACTTACAACTAAGGATGCGTTACCACCCTTACCTTGGATGGAGGGAGCCCAACAATAGTAGTAACCAACAAAATCAAAATCAACGAACAAACTTTCAACAACCACCTAGAAATGAATCACAAAATTTCACTCAACAACAACAAGGGGACGGGGGAGGCTTTAAGACCTCGTTTCACGTCTCATCTTCGAAACCGAAAAAAGGTACTCGGATCGATTCCTAGAGGCGGAATCCTACTTTAGAAATCAACAAGCAAGTATTCAAAACATTGAAAAACAACTAAATCAACTAGCCCAAAATTTCTCCTAGAGACCACAAGGCGCATTGCCTAGCAATACCAACACCAACCCAAAGGTGCAAGTACACCTCATAACACTAAGAAACCGGACCGTAGGTCCCGAGGAGGCCCCACTACCCCCAACCGACAAAAATCCATCTATCCAAACCACGACTTCGCAACCAACCCATAAGGAAACAACTCCCCCACCAAATTCCGAACCCACTAAAAACCTCTCGGTACCCTACCCCGGTCGGCTAGTTCGCCAAAAGACCGACGAGCAATTCACAAAATTCATAAACTTACTTAAACAATTGCATATCAATCTTCAATTTGTAGAAGTCCTCACTCAAATGCCAAAATACTCAAAATTCATGAGAGACTTCCTCACCCACAAGCAGAAGATTGAAACATTGTAATTGGTCAATCTAAGTGAAGAATGCTCCGCTGTACTACTCAACAAACTCCCACAAAAGAAAATCGACCCTGGAAGCTTCACCATCCCTTGTTCCATTGGGGGATCACCTGTATGAAATGCACTAGCCAACCTTGGAGCTAGCATCAATCTCATACCCGCATCAATGTTTGACCGACTCGGACTAGGTAAAACGAGCCCTACAAAGATGAGCATACAACTTGCTGATAGGTCTATCAAGCACCCACAAGGTGTCATCGAGAATTTATTGATAAAAGTTAGAGACTTTGTCTTCCCGGCCGACTTTTTCATACACGACATGGAGGAAGACACCGAAGTACCACTCATTCTAGGAAGACCATTCCTTGCCACCGCTCGTGCAATGGTGGATATGAGTGATGGAAAGTTAACAATGAGGGTTGGAGACAAGGAGATGAAATTCGGGGTTCGGAAAAGAGTAGAGGGGGACCCGGTTAACTACATGGATGTCATAGAATCAAGCTTGGATGAAGCTCTCCGAAAGTGCAAAACAGGATGCGAAACATCCCGCTCGGGTAACATATGACTGACTTTGGGTCTGGCCAAGGACCCTTGTAAACGTGGTGCACCACAGAGGCATTCCGAGGAACTATCCTTAGTTTTTAGTTTAATTTAACTTTTATGTTTCCTTATTTAGTTTTACTTTTCAGGAATAAACCACACTCGAAAAGATGGAGGTTACCAAGGGAACGTTAAAACCACACCTCATGCATGAAAATAGAGCCTCCCGACAACTTTTCCAGCATTACAACAAGTTCAACACGGGGCCGTGCTCAGCCCAACACGCCCTGTGCCCAGTATCTACAGAAAATTTGCCCAGTTCAGGTAACTGGCCACGGGCTGTGCTCGCAGAACACGCCCCGTGGCCAGCCTTCTGTTTAATTTGGGTACAGGCAATCTGGACACGAGGCCGTGCCCAGACCACCACGAGGCCGTGGCTAGATGCCCAGTATCATAAAAATTTGTTTTTCAACACATTTTTACACATTCAATCAACCTAAAAACTTAATTTTGAGACACATTGAGGACAATGTGTAATTTAAGTGTGGGGGGATGCTAAAACCTTGAATCTTGCAAGTCCTAATAACAAGGCTTACACAAAACTCTATTGGAACCGCTAATCACCCCAATTTGTTTTCAAAAATCTTCATTTTTACTTGTGGTGGTTTAATTCGGGAGTTACAAGTTCTAAAAAAGTTATATTTTTACAAAATTTACAAACGATAGCGTCATGATAAAAAGACCGAATAAGGAAATTATGAAAAGGCATGACAAATCTAATTAAAATTTGATTATATATACCTGATCACATTATAAACTCATTCCTACAACAAGTGAGTTTTGAGCCTTTATTGAGCATACAAGTTTCTTGTGTGAATAGCCGCCTGGTTCTTACAACTCTAGAACTTGCCACGACGATACATTCCCGGTCCTTACCAACTTGAACCCAAGTAAGTAAATGATAGAAGCATTAGGACTAACACATTTTCCTTTCGACACCATTATTTTCCATTTTTTTATCACCTACCCAAAATCCCCCTAGTTAACCCCTTTGAGCCTAAAGCTTTTCATTTCAAAACCGACAAAACAAACACCCTTTACCCACCAAAACCTTTTTCTTTTCAACCCCTTTGTTTTAGTAAAAAGTTAGGTTATTTTGTGACGTATCAAAAAAATGAAAGTCTTGAAATAAACAAACAAGTTCCTCAAAGAAATCTTGTTTGAATGTTCTTAGTTTGAATAAAAGTCACAAAAACAAAAGGTTTTATGACGACTGACGCTTTTTACGCTTTTCGCCGTTTTTACTAACCACTAACCAAAACCACTTACCCTTATCACAAGCCTAACCCTTCCCCAAGTCCTCTTGATATTTACGAAGGTTTATAGTTAAAAAGGAGGAGGATTGATCGCTTGGCAAGCATATGGTGAACATAAGTTTCATGCCGGTCTCGAGTGTTTCACAAAAAAAATCTTCGGCCGAGTGTTGAGTGATCTCCCATGAGGTATGTGAACTTGTATATAAATGGAATTTTAAAGAGGCATGTTATGCCCAAATAAGTATTTTTTTTCTTATAAAAATGTTCTAAATAAATCATGACGAATAGGATCGTAAATAAATAAAACACAATAAAAGATCTTGGATTCCCGACACTCAAGATGAGCTCAAAAACTTCTCCTCTACCTCTTCCATTTGGGTGTGTAAGCCACATATTAAAGAGTTTTGCTTAAGGACAAGCAAAGATTCAAGTGTGGAGGTATTTGATGTGTGTAAAATGTAACATATAAATTACATCAAATAAGGCATAAAACTAACCTTTTTTTAGTACTAAATGAGCTTAAATGAGCAAAAGGAGCAAATAAGTAGCCAAAACCAACATAAATACAAATAAAATGAATAAACGTGAGATGCCCAACCCCTCGGCAGCATCCCCAAAGTAAAAATGAGGAATAAGAAGACTAACCACGGGGCCGTGCCCAGCCAAACACGGGGCGCGGTCAGGAACCTGCACAAAAGACAAACCTATAGAATCTTCCATGCCCACCACAGGGGCGTGCCCAGCTCAGCACAGGGCGTGGTTAATGCAAAGATACGCAGAATCTTGCCAAATCTTGATAGTACAGATACGAAGTTGACCACGGGCCGTGTCCAGCGGGCACGGGGCTGTGTGGGGCCCTCTTCTGACACTTACAATTAATGAAGGAAGAGAAAATGGCTGGCCACGGGGACGTGCCCGCACTGGACATGGGGCCGTGGCCGCTGGACACGGGGCCGTGACCAGACTACTGTGCAGGTTATAAATAGGGATGCTTGGTTCACTCCAAAGGCATCCCTTGGCAAACCACTACTCTCCCACTTTGCCACCACTCCACCACCACTACAACACCAACACCCACCACCATCATCCATCTTTAGAGTGTGTAGTAGTCTCAGGATCCAAGATTGATCGTAAGGGTTCTTGCCAATCAAAGGCCATGTTTGGTTAAGCCTCTTACATCACTTGGTGAAGACAAGTATTTATTGTATTACTTTTTATTTTTAATCTTTCGGCACTATTTACTTGGTTTGTATTAATGACTTTAATAACTAGTTTCTTATGTTGAACGTGAATTTTCTTTATCATTTGTCCGTTGTGTCTTAAGGTTACTTTACTGTCTATATAAAGTAAAAGATTGCATCATTCATGTCTTTACGGTCTATATAAGGGCATGTTGGCTACCTGGTCGGGGTTAAGGGAATGGTTTGGTAAGGTTCTTGCCTTGTTCAGTGTATAGATCCTGCAAGGATCTGGTTCAAGCTTACTAGAACCTCCTTCAATACCCACTGGTATTGGATGGCGGGGGTGCGAATAGCTTGAACCCCTTATATGTAAACTACTGTTAATACTTTAAACCGGCTTCTTGGGATTGTATCCTTGCTGACTCAAACCACTTAGCCGAGGGTAACGTCACCTTCGAAAGAGGGGCCTACTACTTTTCGCATTAATAACTTACTTAATTATCTTTCAATATTCCGACCCTTTGGGATTGTATCCCTGCTGACTCAAACCACTGGGTTGAGGGTAACGTCACCTTCAAAAGAGGGGTATACTACTATAACTAAGATAATCTCTTAAAAAGCCCAAAAGTGCGAAAATCATCAAAGGATACATTAAAGGCGAGTCGGATCCAAGTGATTCCATCTTGTCCATCTGTTTTTATTTTATTTATTTCAGCATTTTTATTTTCATGTTTCAAACTTTTCTCAAAAAATTTAGATTGATTAGACGTTGAGGATAAACCGGCACTAAAAGCTCTTGTGTCCTTGGACGACCTCAGTATCTTACAAACGCTATACTACGCTCACCATGGGTGCACTTGCCCAAGTGTGTGTTTAGTGTTAGTAGAATATCGCGTCTTATAAATTTAAAACTTGACTAATGCGTAAAATGGGCTCAAAATATTAATAAATTCATATCACGCTTCGCACACACCAGTGGCACCCTCTTCATAAATTGATAACGTGCTATAGAAGCATTCTTCATTCTGCTTCGATCCTTTCTTCTTTACGAACTTCCTTCATAAACTCTTTTCTTTCAATCTCTCTCCACTTTGTATTTCACATCTTTCTAGAATTAATCTCGTAGGCGTAGCAGATCTTGATGACATTTTGGTACTACATAGCTTGTACAATATCTGGTACTTGATAAAAAATCTTGTTGTAATACAAACATTCAATATATCTTTCTCTTAGATTCACCAACCACATAGGATCTAGAATCCTTATAGCCTTCCACCAACCATCATTTTTAAACACCATTACTGCTTCACCTGTCACGCTATCATAATTCCACCATCAAAAAACAGTATAAAAATCTTGCTCAAGCTATGTTAATGGCATGTTTCTCGTAGCTCGATGACATTTGATATTCAAAGTAACTTTTGGTTGTCAAGTCTCTGGATCAATCTCGGTTATGGATTTGGGACGATGTGGTTTTCATGTCGGAAACTCATGCCTCGCTTCATATCTGATAAACTTCCATAACTTTTGATCTACTAGTTTCATCTGAAAATTAACCAGCTTTATTTGACACAACTCCTACACGTCCCACCACAACAGAGTTTTAATCTCTTTCAAATATCCGAAGTATTGAACTCCGTATTCTCTCTTAGTTTTCCAAACATTCAACTCTGGTATCCATCCCCAGCTAATGATATCCACTAACGATACATCTTGATTTCTTGTGAAGAACATCAATGGTCTTCTGAATTTACGTTCTATAGGCATAGCTTTAAACCTTGACTTCCGAGCTTCGCTAACTTGGTCTTTGCTCAGCCTCGAAGACTCACCATCTTGGATTTTCTCTTCAATCTTTCTTTTCAACATTGCCTTCACCACCTGATTCACCTTCAAATGCTTTTTTTTTTCAATGTCTTCTGCAATCTCAGCAGTATTATTCTCAGCGATGTCTCTATCAGATGTAGCAGAAATTACATCATCTTTTTCACTTTCCTCACGAAGCCTACTCTATAGAGTTCTTTTTCGTGTTCTTTGCTTTTCTTTTCTTTGTATTCTCTTTCTCAGACCATTTACTTCTCTTTGCTTTGAAACCTTCTAGCCTTTTCTCTTCGTCATCAGAATTACTTCTGTCTTTTCTCCATCTGTCTTTAGGAGGTGCAATATAATCTTTATCTCCCAGAACACCAATCAATTTCTTAAACTTTGGAATATCTTTCTCTACTTGATTCTTATATTGGTTAATTCGATCCAATGACAAATTAGTCATATGCTCCAACAGTAGCAAATCAGATTCATCTTTTGCAAGATTTGGTAGAAGATCATCCAACAACATTTGTACAAACCTTGAATACATCAACCATCTATCCGATACCAAGTTCCCTTTCATCAGTTCAAATATCAACTTCGAGAAGTTATATGGAAGGTTCAGTGTAAGCGAAACAATCATACACATTAAATAATCCACAACAGCATCGTAACCTCCCTTCCTATGCCCGAGTGCAAGAATTATTGAATGCATTAAAAACTTATATGTCCTAGAAACATTCACTTTGGCAAAGTTGGTCTCATTCACATGCCTTGTATATCCCATTCGATAGAAGCATCCTTTCACCATTCTTTCAGGATATCCAGTTGGATCACTTGCTTTATCTCCGAATTCCAAAAGCCTTCTTATAAGCTCTTTAGTGATGATAACCTCTTTATCTTCATTATTGATTATAGCAACAGAATGGATTAACGGTGGATCTTCAACATACTTTGCATGCTTCCAGAATCTTTTCACATGCGATCTATAAGCTTTATGTTGTGCAATAACAACTTTCGTTATCCTCGAACGATTAAAAAATGGAAGTATTGGCTTGAATGGTTCCATCGTTGGTAAACTTTCATTAGGTACACAACATGTGTTGTGCTTAGGATCGGAATTCGTTGCTTTTCCCTGCACAAACAACATGAACACGAACCTAGAAAAATTTTAACAATTGACAAAAATTTGGTGAGGATGAGAATTGCAATGGATGTACCAATTATAAACAGCTACTTATTTGGAACGAATGTACCATTCTGAACCTGACCAAAACAATTACATTCGTGCGAAGGTAAACAACTTTGGTGCGAATGAGTTACCTTCGTGCGGATGTGTTACATCCATACTGACGTAGTTCATCCATTCCAACTGTTTTGAATCCAAATTTCAATTTTGAAGATTTAAACAAGTTATGATCAGATTGATGGTTCTATAGACACCTAAAAGTGCCGATAAGCATAAATCTATGTTCAATTTTAATTTTTGTCCACTGAAAAATGATCTAGATCTATGTTTTTTATCTTTTTAAGTCTGAATGTTCAATTTTATCCAATTTAGTCCAATTTATGATATAATCTACCTTTCCCATTGAAGATGTTGTGCTAATCAATACCCTAATCTAAAATTTGGCAGCACTTCGTTACTTAGCAAGATTTTTCCTTCAACTTAGACCTTTTGTGCGGATGACTTTTTTGTGCGAATGAAGATACATTCGCACGAAACAGCTTATATAGTGCCACTGTTTCTCATCCGTGCGAAGGATTGTACCTTCGTGCGGATGTGAATGTTTTCAAACAGACAAGTATGTCTATGCGAAGGAGTTACCTTCGTGTGGATGTGTTCATTCACATGAAATCTCATTTTTCAACTTTTCAAATTTCAAACATTTTACTAGTTTTAACAACCCACTCAGTTAACCAAGTCCAAGTTAATGACCTTGGTTAAACACTTTATTAACAAACTGATGTTTTTCTATCATTCTTAAGTTCAAACTAATGAACTTCTATCCTTTTCAAAACATTTCTCATTTCAGATTAGCTACCAACCTGTTGTTCTTCAGATTCTGTTCGGCAACTTTGGATTTTGAAGATAAGCATTCCATCATCGGCAGTCGAAAATAAAATGAAATAAAATCTCTTTGAATTTTCCAAAGTTTATGCTAAAACACATTGAAAATATTTTTGGTTTCTGAAATGAAATAGCTATGTACAAACATATTTACAGACATATTTTTCTAAGTTTGTGTAAGAGAATAATATCAGTTTTTGAGACTTGTCACCAACACCGTTGATCTTTTTAAACTTTAAGGCTTAAACAAGTTCACTTAGATTGTCAGTATGTTTGTCCTCTTAAACCTCTACACATGTTTCAATTGTTTCAAGATACGGTAATTAGATGACTTAGAACTTGACTTAATAGTGTTCCCTACCTCAGAATATACTCCCGTATAAAGATTCCCTAAATTTCATCTTACATGTTAATATACCTAATTGATATTTGTATCTGTGATATGCGAGGCCTTGAGAGCTCAAACTAGTACCACCATACAGATAAAGAGATGAAGGCTAGACTTAAAAGTGGTGTTCCATATTATTGGAATCTTTTAACTGCAATTATCATATCTTTCGATGCATTCAATTTTGATGTCGTTTAAGGTTCTAAAGCATAGTATTCAACAAGTTCTAGGACATTGCGGACGCAAAATCAGAAGGACTTGTATAATACCCCAGATATCAACTAGTTATAAAGACCTAGTATCTCATAATCTGGCAATCTCTAAAACGAAATTTCGGTGTTGCAGAGTATATGGTTCATACGTTTTCTATCAACGTTTTATTCTTTCTTTCAGCTACATCGTTTTGTTGCGGAGTATATGGTGCACTGAACTCATGCAGGAATCCTTTCTTGTTACAGTACTCTAACATCTTGTTATTCTAGAATTTTGCTCCATTGTCGCTTTGAATACATCTGATTGGCAAATGGTACAGATTTTCTAGCTTCTTGAACAAAATCATCATGCTGTCAAACGTTTCATCTTTACTCTCCAGGAACATCACCCAAAAGAACCTCGAATAGTCATCGGTTACAACCAGGCAGTATAGATCCCCCGATATACTTCTTACCTTAACCAGTCAAAAAAGATCCACATGAAGCCTTTCTAGTGGAGACTTGATCGAATTCAGAAGCTTTCTTGGATATGACTTCTTTGGTTGTTACCTTTCTTGCAACTGATGCATTCGTCACTTAGATGAAACTTCTTCACGTTTACATTGTCCACTAGTTGGTTGTGTACCAAAAAGTTCATTTTCCGAAGATCCATGTGCCCCATCTTTCTGTGCCACAATATTGACTCCTTCTCTGTAGCCTTCGAGACAAAACACTGTGTTGTTTTCGTTGTTGTCGTAGCAATGCTCATATCCAAAACATATAGATCAATTTCACATGGTTCCTGCATTATGATCCATTCTTCAGGTATTTTGAACCCTGGCTTTAGAATCAAACATTCTTTGTCTGGGAAGTGCGTAGTAAACTTCTCGTCACAAATCTGAGAGATACTAAGTGGATTGTTCTCCAACTTGGCAATGTAGTTAACTTTTTCAAATGACACCATCCCCTTGGTTAGTATTCCTTCTCCTACTATTCGACTTCTCTGATTGTCAATGAACCCGAATTAGCCTCCTCTTATGGGTTTAACATCATATAGGAGTGCTAACATCCCCGTCATGTGCTTGGATGCTCTGATATCCATAATCCACTTCGATATGATCGATCTTGGAAGCCCCTGCACATTCACTCAAATAATTACATGAAGAGTGAGACCCAAGCCTTTCCGGTCATGGGTAGGTTTGCAATCTTGGTTTCACACACACTTACAAATTTCTGTTAAACTTTCTCGACATTCACTATTGAATTATACTTTTTAATTTCTTGAGAAGATACCTTTTTTCTTGATCACCCATGTTTGGTTTTTCGAAATTGTTTCTTAGTATAAAATTTGGAATCTTTTAGTTCAATTGAGGTTGACGTTTCATCCGTATTGACACTAGAAACATTAATGTTTACTGGTTTAACCTCTAATGCAGATTCATTGTTTCTTTTAAAAATCTTTGTTGGAGAAAACATTGGTGATTTTCGTTTCAAATCTTCGAAAATCTTTTTAGCACCATCAACAGATTTAGGACACTTTTGTGGACATTGATTTGGAATATGCCCAACCTGATTACACCTAAAACAAGTTCTACTGTCCGTTACAATAATAGGTCGTTCAACCTATTCATGCTGGTTTTTCTATTCAAAGAACTTTTCACTGGATTGTTTGCTAAATTGACTTTCCTTCTCACTTTCTGAACTCGTTTCAGACACAAAATTAATTTTCTTTGAAATCTATGATTTTTCCAAACTTGTTATAATTTTTCTTACCATATCCCGAACCGTTCCTCCCAAAGTAATAATTTCTCTGTTGATAGTTAGATTATGAACTTCTTGGTTTAGAATAGTAAGATTTTTCTTTTTTAAAGTTAGAAAATCCTTGATCACTTGATAAATTATCAATTTCCGACATCTCGACCTCAACTAATTTGAAAACCTTTTCGACTTTGTTCAAATTCACATTCTGAATCGGAAATTTTGTATCAGAATATAGTTTATCAGATCCACACATTTTGTACATTATAACATTTGTATCGTCATTCGAACTATAACCTGATTTAGGAATGTAATGTTTATGAAAACTTTCGTCACTTTCAGATGGTGACCAAGAACTCCTTTTGTCAAATTTTGTTTTAATGGTTTCAAATTCAGTTTTTGTTAGACCCTAAAAGTGTGAGACTTACACATCAAACATACGCAATGGGATATGGTAGCGAACTGGGCTTTACTAGGTTAGTTTATATTAGGAATTAGACCTTTATAGGTCATTTGGGTCATATGTAAGGCTCTGTGGGCTAGGCAGGCCCAAGGGGGCCCATTAGAGATGGGCATAATCGAGTATTATTAATAACCGGAACCGGTTCCTACCCGTACCCGGGTACTGATACTAGTTAGGGGAACTGGATTCTCTGAAGAACCGGTTCCGGGTTGAACCCGGGTAGTCGTCAATAAAACTAGAACCGATGTAACCGGTTACGGGAACTCTGGACCCGTTTTCTGGTACTGTTTGGAACCGGTTCTGTCGGGTTTTTCAAACCAAAAAGTTACCACTTACTGTTGGAACCGGTTCCAACCGATATAATATCGTTGTAAACCGATTATATAAGATAAAAATCGTTTTTTTTTTGTATATATACCCATCTTCTTCATTCCCTTTCCTTACTACTGCAAACATTCAACACTTCAACATTTGACGGATGGGGAATTTGTGGTTTTAGAGTTCTTTGAAGCCATTGTAGAAAATTATGTCAAGAAGTAGAAGAAAATGACACAAGAAGAAGATGAGGATTGGTGAGTTAAACAAATGAAAATTGAAAAGAATTTATAATAACCGGTTCCAACGGCTAGTAACCGGGTCCAACGGCTAGTAACCGGTCCCAACGGTTACATTTGGCATTTAATGCTTTTTGCAACCTCCATGAATCGATTCTAATGGCTAGTAAATGGTTCTCACGGTAACTTACTACCGGGTACTAGAAGAACCAGGTACGAATACTAACTAGGTACGGGTAGGAACCGGGTACAACCGTCGGGTATTTTGAACCCGGAACCGGTTCTTCTATACATCGGGTTTGAACTGGAACCGGGTACGGGTTGATTCTACCGGTTCGGGTTTGGAACCGGTTATTATGCCCATCTCTATGGCCCATGTAGGGAAGTGGGCTTACCTGGGTATTTTAGCTAGTTTGTTTCACAAACTAGGGTTTAGACCTCCAAGTTACAGATTTCATAGAGAATTAGAGAGGAGGCGATTTTGGTTAGGATACTTGTACTAGATGTTTTGCTAATTCTTAATAATAGAATGTGTGCAAGTATTGAAAGTGATTTGGTGTTTTTGTTTTTCGATTTTCTTTAATCTCACCAAGTTTGGATTCCGCCCATCCTTGATATTTGTTTGATATCATTGTTTGATCCAAGTTTTTTCGGACTTACAAGTGGTATTAGATCCTTCAGAACCTGTTCTAGGCTCATTTAGATATCAAATATTCAAGATTTTTGAGTTTTGTTTATCGTGTTCTTCGTGTTCTTAATTGTCTTCATCGATTTTTCTTTAGAAAATAATCAAGTTTGCCTTGTTCTGGTTGAAAAGTGTTAAAGGATAAAATTTGTTTATTTTCTAAAAGATGACTAATATCCTTTGCATTTTTTAAAAGATTAAAAAAAATTATTATCTCCTAAAATTCGGTTTCAAAAGTAAAAGATTTTATATATCCCAAGATTTTAGGAGTTGACTTCGAATTGCAGTTTCATCGCCATTCATCATCATTATTCAAAAAAAGATTCGAATAACAAGTCTTCTTCATTCACGCAACGAAAAAAAATTTGTTCAACACATCCGTGTATCTCCACCCGAATTACACTCATCTATACCCATCTTTCTTCCATTCGAATTACACCGAGTTCACTGATATATATATCCCAAACACATATCTAAAATCACTTCATCCGAATCAAGATTCCGAAACAGATCCGAACCACTTCTTCATCATCTTTCGAATCATCTTTCATCCGAAACAGATCCGAAAACACATAAGAACTCCATCCAAACTCCATCGCCGTACCATCATCACCTCTGTTCACCATCTTCATCTCCTACTACGACGACAACATCCTTCAACGATCATCACCCTACACCACAAGCTTTCGGTTTGAGTTTTTATAAGCGCCCCCCCCCCCCCCCCCCGAATTTTTCGCTCAGTAGTGTTATATATGTAGTTTTCGTATAGAAATTTGTGGGTATATACGTTTTCGCCCCCCGGTTCTATAGAAATTTTTGGGTATATACGTTATCGCCCCCTCGGCCGAAAAATTCAAGCTTCGCCAATGGCCTTCATCATCACCATACATCTTCTCCGTCTTCTACAACATTATCATACTTTCCAAAACCCATCTGTTTTCGAAATTACGTATCATCGATTGAAACCCATCTATTTCGAATCATCATCTTTTTCGAATAATCTCATCATCAACATTATAACCTGCAACATCATCGTATCATCATCTCCGGCGACCATAACATCTCGTTCATCAGGGGCGGACCACAACATTATAACCTGCAACATTGCGACCCTCCGGGTATAAAAGTCTGGTTCCGCCACTGCTTTTATTAAAAGGCCAACCGTAAATTTATGATCAAAAGTCCATGGCTAAAAGCACACTATAATTAAAACTCAATAGCCCACATAAACACAACATTTTAAAAGTCCACATGGTTAAAAGCCCAAATGACTTGGGTTCGTTTGTTTTTTAACGGGAACAAACCAATTTTTTTCCTTAACCGGATATTGAAGTTAGCGTTCGTTTACCAGTTGCAACCGCAACCATTGAAATATGTTTTTTTTTAAATGAAGTTATTAAGATGGATTTACGCAATCGAATGGGCGATGGGTATTTGAATAATGAATTAATTTGTATATTCGAAAGAGAAACTTTTGATAAAATAAAAGAAGAGGATGTAATGACTCGATTTCAAGCTTTTAAAACCGAAGAGGAGAAATCTATTAGGTGTGTGCTTTACTTTATTTATTATCCTGTTTTTATCTTTGTTTCATTTAAATTGTATGAAAGTACGACCAAAAAATTTTTTTGAACGTTACCCCTAAGATTTTTGTCCAGATCCGCCACTGTCGTTCATCGTCGTCATCATTCATCATCATCAGCGTCATCGTTCATCATCATCATCATAATAATAATAATAATAATAATAATAATAATAATAATAATAATAATAATAATAATAATAATAATAATAATAATAATAATAATAATAATAATAATAATAATAATAATAATAATAATAATAATAATATAATAATAATAATAATAATAATAATATAATAATAATAAGGTAATCATCACTTAATCATTAATAATTATAATAGTAGTTTATTTTAATATAATATAAATCATATATAAAATACAAAAAAATAATAAAAGGTTTATAAAATAAAATAAATAAATAACTAAAAAATTAAAAAAAAAAGGATTTGCTTGATTCGTGATAACGTTTGTGACGGGTTTTCGGGTGGAGTATAGTTTCAGTTCGTACACTCATGAGTTGGTTGTTTTAGCAAGTACACAGGATCTTGGACTGTCTTGAGTTTCTCAAATTTTTTATCATGGGATCTTGGACTGTCTTGAGTTTCTAAAATTGTTGATCGCGAGAGACAATCAAGTTTTGACAAGCTTCTAATTTAAAGGGGGATTGATGGATAGTGCCGATGATTTACGTTTTGAAATTATTTATTCTTGAGATGAAGCTGGAAGGTTACGGGATTCAGTGAAGGAAAAGCTAAATGATTTTATAGGAAACTACAATGTTGATCCTGTTGTGAAATATGTGATGCGTCTATAAAAAATGGAAGACGAAAAGAAGAAGGAATTACCTAAATACTTTTTTTGGGTGATCACTAAGACTCCTTTGTATCTTGGTTATGAGATCATTTACAATTAAACCAAGATCTATATTGTAGGTCCCGAAAAACGGATCAAACAATGATATCAGAGAATTTATTGTTTGTGTGGAATCCAAACAATAAGTTATTCAAGAAAAATAGAAAATACGAAGAACAATACCCAATCACTTTCAATACATGGGCTCTGTAGAAATTCTGTAACAAGGAGGTCTAACCCTAAAACAAGTTAAAAACTTGTTTATATACCTACTTAAGACCACTTCCCTACATTGGCTCCCATTGGGCCTGCTTGGCCCACATGGCCTAAAGTTTGGCCCAAATGACCTATAAAGGTCCAATGCCTAATATAAACTAACTCGGTAAGGCCCAGTTCGTAACCAAAGCCCGTTGTGTTAATTTGATGCATTAGTCTCACACTTTAGGGCTAAACAATCTTCCCCTAGACTGATGCCATCAAATTGTCTTCATAACATGAATTTAGCAACGTCTTCAATGAAGTCTATGGTTGTCGCTACGCTACAGATGTTGTGGAAGTTCTTGACTTCTGAACTCTCAGCACTGGGTCTCTTTCTTCAACTCTTGTGGTTAGCTTCATATCAGAATCACAATCAGCATCTACTTAAAACATCTTTTCTAAAAAGAATGTGAAAGGAGGATTATCAGCAACTCTTTTCTTCTTTGATTGTAACACCTCGGAAAACCCGTCCAATATAATAAAGACACGTGTCATGGACCTTAAACGTGTTATAAACCCAGATCAAGTTGAAAGATATCTGAAGGAATTAAAGGTGTCAACATGTTAAAATTATTACCTCTGAATGACCTTTTTATTAATTCCAAACCTTAATATGTTTTTATAAACATCTGATATAGATTCAAATCCGGTTAACTAATGTGATAGATAATTCAAATTGCAAAGAGTGAAATCCTATGTGCATTTACGACAAAACTTCATTTAAAAGCATTCTTCAAAGTCCAAGAACATGTAAGTGCATGGCATCACATGCAAGAGCACACAAGGTCTGAATATATGGTCCAATCTACTGGAAAATGACATGAGATTCGAACTTATATGATTGCATGGTCAAAATCTAAAAGTTCACAAAAATTTTGTATTCTGAACAAGTCTTACGGACCGCAAGGAGAACGCCTTACGGACCGTAAGGTGGCTGATCTGGGCGACAAAGATTAAAAAGCGGATACGGACCGCAAGGACCTTAGCTTACGGTCCGTAAGAGCTGTAACTGGCAGAAAAATGGGCAGTTGCCTGTTCAGCCGGTTCCACCGCCTTAGGAGCATGGTTTTCGAATTCAGGAGCCTGGCCAACAGTATTTCATGCATAGGGTCACTTAGAATTCATCAGGGATCAGTTGTAGACTTTGTTGGATTCATCTCATGCATTCTAAGTTCCTATATAAGGAGCCTTTGTTGCAACATTGTTCTTGCACATTTGAAAATTATTCTAACTTTTTCTCTGGAGCTCTCTGGACTTCAAGCAACCTTCCATCAACTCCTAATTCGTGCTAAGGACCATTGTGAGTGTTCTTAGCCTCCTTAGTTCATGTTTTATTAGCTTAATGACCAAAAGTCAAACTTATCATAATTAAGCTTTGACTTAGTGATTAATCACTAATGGTCTAGTCATTTCTCGAATTGAAAGTGGCTATGAGTTGGTAATTATGGGGGTAATAAACCCTTAAATGAGCACCCTCTGATTTCCACTCTAACTAGGTCAATTGTCGGGTCAAACTTAATTATAAAAAGTCAACAGAAAGCTATTTTGCAAATAAACACATAATTAACAATGTAGAAGCCATGAAACCTGTTTTATCACTCATATAACTTGTTAATTAATGTAAGAACATGTCTAAGCATGTTCAACCCGACAATTTTGAACTTAGGCTCGGTTCGGAACCGAAAGTCGTAAAAGTAGACTTTTGCTTTGACTTTCAGTTCTGACCCGATTTAGATTGTTTTAGAAATTCCTTAAACATCCATTAGGTCCATGATTCATATTAGTATAACCCTATGTGATTATACAACTTGGATCCTAATTTATCCGATTCATTTGCATGTTTCCGTTATATGCCTAAATGTTGACCATTATTCCCTTTTGACCTTAAAACAAGATTTTTGAAAATGTGAGAGGACAAAAACCTTTATTACTGAATTATAAACTTGTCTTATAAATTTGACATCAGTTTGACGTCTAGATTACGAGCTATGCTCAATAGCGTAATTGAAAAGCTTTTTATTAATTAAACGGCGTAATTAGCATAAAGCCTATTTAAACCCAATTTTTTACACCAAATATTTTATCCACTGATGTAATATAATATTTTAGGATTTTTTAAGATTTTTTTTTATTTTTAAACGGAGCATAACATAGGGTTCTTGCTTTGATTCGGTAATTGTCGGTTTTACCCTTTTTGCTAATAAAATGAGTTTTACATAACATTTTGATACCAAACTTTTTGCTACTGATTTTGTGTGATAAATAAAATATTTTGAAATTTATAAACTGACCAGAAACTCAGATTTCCTTTTATAACCCGAATATCGCTTAAAACCGACTTTTAAGCGTTTTAAGCGCATAGTATGAGTTAAAACTATTTTTGGCATATAAGACTTAATACCTACTGATGTTTTAAGTATTTTTTTATATTTTTACAGTAAGAAAAAGTTTTGTAATCAGATTTCCAAATTTGACCTTTAAAGCTTTTATGAAATTACCAAAATGCCCCTACGGTGCATAGTTTGGTTTTAAATGATAAATTTCACATATATGTAATACCCTACTGATATAAATTATTAAATTAAATATTTTTACTAATTATTTCTGACCTGAACCTCAGATTAATATTTAATCCCTTTTATAACCTTTAAAATGACCAAAAAACACCTACGGGGCTTAATTTGAGTTTAAATTCGTTTTGGGCATAATGGAAGGTATCCTACTGATATCACAACATATTTAAGACATATTAACTTTGAAAACCTGTTCATGACTCATTTGATTATCCGTTACGCATTTATCGCATTCAGTACGGTTTATGTAACTAGTTTGCATAAGTTAACCGAAACGGGTCAAACCTTATCATTTTCACTTCAAAATTCAGAATGTGTTTAGTTTACTCATATTATACAAGTCTTCAAACTTGTCTGGTCTAAATCACATTCTATTTCAGTCTTCGCTTAATCTTGCGTTTAAACCGTATACCTTTCTTTAAAACTAACCGGTCTAAGTTTAAACTTAAGTAGGACCCGTTAGGAATCTAATAGGTTAATTAAAAACCTTAGTTCTAGATTTAGGAGACCAGTAAAAGATACCTGCACTTGCTGATTTATACGGCTGGGATAAATTTATATAATTTGCTTAGGTAAATACTTTTAACTTATTTTCCCTTATACGGGCTTGGGGTACGGTATATAAAATACCGCTTGGTCGGGCATTGAATTGTTAATCATATGAAGGTTAATTTATTGAGATGACCCGTTTAATCTGTTTTGTTTGCTTAAAGCCTTTGGGGGGTTAATGACCATGTCCCGGATATCCTTGGCATCATTCGTTGAAATGGCCACGACCTAAGCACGGGTTGTAGGCATACACCTGCCGGTGCCTATATAAAAAGATATAACCGTCGTTCGAGAATAACTCGTCACGGGATTATATTATGTGGTGTGTCTATTAAATATTTAACCCGGTTTTCAGCCCGGGCTACTGAACGTATAACAAACATGTAATTCTTTAACAAGTTTATTTTTAAATAATTATCCCAAGTTATAAAAGATATTTTGTGCCTTATGCATTCAAATCAATTTTTTTAAAACATTTTCAAAATGAGTCAGTTAATTGTATTTACTTGTGAAAACTGACGTATTTTCCAAAAAGGTTAAGTGCAGGTACTAATCGGAATAGGCTGGCTACTCCTAGCATCAATAAAGAGTCTTGCAAGCTTAGATGTTTATAAATCTGTTGAACAGTGTTTCTTTTAACTTTGATCCGCCTGTGGATCCCTTACAACCGTTTTTTGTAATAAATGATCTTACTTTCATTCGGTTTATAATGATTTTATCTTTCGACTTCCGCTGTGTATATATACTGTGATAAATTGTCTTTGATGATATCAATTACGTCACGATACTCCCCACGGGGCCCACCGGTAATACGTGGAAATATCGGGGTGTGACAGGTTGGTATCAGAGCCAACATTGAGTGAAATAAACACTAGCCTTTTGTGTTTAATCTCAATGACACAGTTGCACATTCCTCGACTTTCGAGTCTAGACAAAGAACTTAGGACTAATCCTGATTTATTTTATTTTGTAGTTTATTATTTTTCCTTGTTGTTCTTTTGTTTGTTTGACAGGATTAACAAAAATGCCGCCAAGGTTCCGAGGAAGAGGAAGAGGCAAGGGGCCATTCAACACCCCCAACGATCACCAGGCCGGACCTTCCCACCGGCGAACCCCATCTGTTACCATGAGTACCAGTCCTCAAGAAGACTGGAGGACCTATTTAGAACCCGCAAGGCGTTCAGTCTCGTTGAGCTCCTCACCTTCCTACCTCAACTCTTTCGGGCCTCAATCGAAGAACGAGCCCCACAACTCACATCACTCTTTCATACCCCTTCAACGCTCCAACTCACACCATTCCTTCAATGACCAAACACCCTACTTTCAAAGCCGGTTCAACCCGGCAAACCAAATTGATGAGCCAATGTGTTATAACCCATTGGGACCGGAGGACCACTTCTCCATGGACATGGAAGAGGATCCAGAACCTGCCCAGCCTCCAACCGGAACACCTACTCACCCCATCGAGATCTCGGATGGGTCGTCCTTTCATGGATCACCTTATCGTGGTCCAGACAGTTACGAGGCAAAGTTTGCCCAATACGATTGGGTGTTCACTCCCTCCTACAAACAACAACAATAACAACAGTAGCAGGATCCCTCAGAGGATTCGCGTTTTGTGGCGGTGACGCCACCGCCACCACCACCGCTTGAGCAGCAGATGCCTCCGGAGCCACCGAGGTGTAGAAGAAGAGGTGCACGAATGTTCGTGCGAGGAGGGGACTTCCACTTCAGCACCCCTCAACATTCAAATGGCAGTCACTACCCGCCACTACATGAAGACCCACAGATGGGTGGGCCTTCAAACCTCGTTTCCGAGGTGGACTCTGCGCCAGTCGCACCACCACCATTGGGTTATGATAACCCAATTCCTACCTACGCTGGTACAGCGGCATACAACCCCTTTGAGCAGCCTGCCTACCCGGGGTATAATACTACAATGCCCCCGATGTTGACCCATACCTTGTAGCAGCCAACTACAATGCCCATCATCCTGAAGGGCCTTACGCATCCTCCTACCAAACCGGGTTCCCACCTTATGGGTATCAACACCCACCACCTCCTCAACCTTCGCATCAGCAGCAGCCACAGCCACTATTGATTCAGCCCCAGCAGCTAGGAGATTCCACAGAGGTTGAGCTAGGTGGAACGGGAGGTTCGGGAGGAGCGTAGAAACCACCGGGGATTTCTTAAAGGTTTGGCAAGCTTAATCAAGGGAAAGAGCAAAAGGGGTGATTAAATTCCTTATTTGTTATTTTATATTTCTTTAATTTTCAATCAAGTCCCTGCGTGGACATTTATTTATTTATGTACTTAGTCCCTGCGTGGACTTGTCTTTCTATCTTTAGTCCCTGCGTGGACATCTATTTATATATTCAGTCCCTGCGAGGACTTGTATTTTCAGTTTAGCCCCTGCGTGGGCAAGTTATTTCTGTTAAAGTCCCGTTTAGGGCCAATATGTACCCTTTTTAATTTTAGTGGAATATTTGAATTTAAAATTTCATTTTATCATTATATGCATAAATAAAATATATGAAATAAATTAAAAATATTATTCCTTTTAAAATAATTTGCCTTTAAAAACTAAATAAGAATCTTAAAAGGTATAACCTAGCCTGCATGTCATTTTAGACCTGGCCATGATGGTAAAACCTGTTTAAAAAGATTCAAATCCTTGTTAACATCTGAAAACATGTTAACACTCCTGGCAGATGTGACTCTGTAAAGTCACACGTGTCATCCTTATATTAGATTCTTTTCAGATTCCTAATCTAACCTAATGATCCACAAATCATGGGTTCAAATCATCAATTAAGATGATCATATATTAAACATCCATTGGAGATGTAGTGCCTACGGGCCATACTCATTGTCATATAAGGCAAAAGACAGATGTAGTCTACGACTCCCTATCAATAAAAGGTAACGAACTCCGTTCAAACCGTAATGCCTCGATTCTCTGAAATCAAGGCTTGTAATTTAAACTGTCCATGTGACTAGGCCTTTTGTGCCACCTTAATACCCTTAATACTTTATAATTAGGATAAATTATAATGAAAATCCTAAATATATATGTTTAAATAAATTAACCACATATGGTTTATAGTTACCATGGTTAATGAATTTCCATAAAAGACAATTCCATAATAAACTCATGAATAAACCCTTGTTAATATTTTATGTAGCGAACAAGATACATGGCCGAGTCTGATGAAGTCAACAGTCACCCGAGGGAGTATCATGATACCACCAGAATCAACATAGCTGGTGCAGAGCTGCAGGCATTGATAGACAATGCCGTTACTCGAGCTCTAGACAGACGAGATAATGAATCAAGTAGTACCCGCAGCAGGACCCTATCTGTACAACATGCAAAATCACAACCTAAGGCTCACTCTGAGGCTCATAGTAAGCCACCTTCTAAACCTCATGAGTCAAAGAAGGATGACGCTCAACACTCCTCAAATCGGCATAGTGTTCCGTCTAAGAAGATCGTATTCGATCAAGAGCCACGTATTGGGGGTTGTTCCTATAAGTATTTCGTCTCCTGCAAGCCCAGGAATTTCACTGGGGAAAAAGGAGCCATTGATTGCATGATGTGGCTAGACGAGATGGATACCATGGTAGATATCAGTGGTGGATATAGTGAAGTTTGTGTCTCAGTCGTTCAAAGGAGAAGCTCTAGCTTGGTGGAGGTCATTGATCCAAGCTACTGGGAAGATCCCGTTGTACAACATGACTTGGAATCAGTTTTTTACGTTGATCAAAGATGCTTTCTGTCCTCAACATGAAGTTGAGAAGATCGAGACAGACTTCCTGACATTAGTTATGAAAAATTTGGACTGTCAGGCATATCTTACGAGTTTTAATACCATGTCTCGATTGGTTCCTTACTTGGTGACGCCGGAACCAAAACGAATAGCCCGTTTCATTGGGGGTGTATCCCCGGAGATCAAAGCTAGCGTGAAAGCCTCTCGACCTACTACCTTTAGGTCTGTAGCTGATTTTTCATTATCTCTTACCCTTGACGCGGTCAGGCAGAGATCACTTAGGCATTCTGATGCTGGGAAGAGAAAACGTGAGGATGATAACTCACACTATTCAGACAAGAGGCACAAGGGGAACTCTGACCACAAAAAGAGTTCCGAGTTCAAGAAAGAGGACCAGCAGTCGGGCAAAAAGCCCAAATGCAGGATCTGCAAGAAGCGTCATCTGGGCAAGTGCAGGAATGAATCGAGATCCCAATCGAAGCCTAGGGCTTGTGGGATCAGTAAGTCTTCTGAGCATAAGACGTTGGATTGTAAGAAAATAAAGGATGCAACATGCTACAACTGCAACGAAAAGGGGAACATCAATTCCAATTGCCCAAAATATGCAAGGAAACCGGAAGAAGTCAAGAAGACTAACGCTAGGGTCTTTCAAATGGGTGCAAAAGAGGCCATACAAGATGACAATGTTATAACCGATACGTTCCTTATCAATGATGTATATGCAAGGGTACTGTTCGATTCGGGTGCAGATACGTCGTTTGTAGATAATACGTAGAAATATCGGGGTGTGATATTGTTCTTTCTCTCTTTCAAGCAGGTTCACGGTACTTCTTCAAATGTACTTTCACTGTCAGATGATGACAAGTATCTGGTTCTTCTGACTAAGGTACATCTTGTTGTAGTGCTGCTTCAGACTTCTTCAGCAACTAACAACATCTCATTTTTCATCAATCCCTGTTTCTTGATTGAAATCAAGTTCTGCACATGCTTAGAAATTCATAAGCAAACATTTCTATGCAACAGAGAAATGTACCACATGAACACTCGGTACATCAAATTTCACAATTTTTAAAATTTATTCAACTTTTATGATCAGTCAAACATTCAAGAACGGTTATATTTTTAATTTTAAGAAAACAAATAAACACTATTTTTGGATTTTTGGTTTTATAGAAAAGCAAGACACTATTTTTTTATTTTTTTTTATTTTTAAGAACTAAAAACAAATAAAAACTCAAAATATAAACAACAACCATAATGTACAATTACAATTGCAATGGGATCAAAATTCGTTCCCAGACAGAATAAGGAACACTTTTCAGTACGAGCCTAATCAAACTGGTCTATGCGATTGCCAATATGTTTGTCCATTTAAACTTTAACGCTCAACTTTCAATTTTTTTAACTTTGTGATATGCTTAAGGTAACATTATCCTATTTTACCTGTGTGTCCCATTCCAAGGCATACCCCCACGATCAAGGTAAGCACAACGATTCATTGTAACAGGTGAGTATACTGATGTCATCCTTTTTTATTTACAACGCTAGACCATTGGTGATAGGTCAGTAGTTTTGTATAGCAGAGCGACCAATGATTGTGTCCAACGAGGGCGAGACAAATACCATTTTGGTACGAATTTGGCTCTTTGAACATTGTGAATTTTCTCATTTTGAGATTTGATTCCTTAGGGTTTTTTATCCTTTTGGGATCTTTTAAGATATCTTGACTGTATCTAGGTCTGCATATAATATGGATGCAATAGAAGGACAACCAAGATATCCCCGGATGATTCAACAATATAAAGACCTGAACCCTCAGATGTTGGCTATCAATCAATGCAAGAATTAAGACCATATGTTAATGACGTGCGTTGGATATATTTTAGCACTTTTTACTTGCCGATTCAAGTTTTAAATTTATAAAACACGATGTTCTACTATCACTCTAGATACATGTTAGGGCAAGTGCACTATAACACCCCAAAAAGATTTATTATGAAAATATGTTAAAATATTTAAAAACATAACTTAGTTAGTTAAAAAGATAAAAAAAAAATGTGTGTGTTACAATTATTAGTTAAGTGATGGCAAGGGGCTAATTATAAGAAATGAAAACACCAGAAGGGTTAAACTTGGGCAAACCTAAAATAGAAGTATTAGAAGATGAAAACCCCAAAACACACACTCTGGTGTGTTGTTGAGATCGACTAGAGCAAGGGAAAAACAAGGGAAACCCTTGTTCTTGCTAATTCATTCAATTGACTAAGGATTTCAAGGCTAATCAGTTGCATGACTCAAATTTTTCAATCATCTACACATACTTAGAAAAGTGGTAAGTCAAATTTCTTGATTTGATGAATTATAGGAAATGGGTTTCAACCCAATCATGAGTTTGTGGTATGATTTGTGTAAATTGGATGTTAGGGCTACTCTCTAGAGTAGAAATCATGTTTGATTTTAGGTCAATTGAAAGATTTTAGTATAAACTCACCTTATGAGAATGTGTTATGAATAGGTTGATCAAAGTTCATACAATTTTGTGAAAACTTGAACTATGATGTTTGTGTTATGCTTGAAATCTTAGCTAAGTGTGGTCTAGGATGAAATATTGTTATGAATTAGGTTGATTGTTAATAAGGTATGTGAAGAATTAGAAGAAATCATGCTTTAAAAGCTTTTACATAATCTTTCACAAATGCGAAACCCGCCAAGTGCTCGATGAAATGCTTAAGAGAATATTTATGTGAAATTCGGAAAGAATTATGATAATGTTCTTATATGATAAATTATGTAAATAGTGAAATGATGTTCGAATGGACTAAATGATAGAACGAATATGTTAATGTAGGCGTGAAGGAAGAAAGCTCAAGTGCTAGGAAAACGGATAACGCACAAGATCGAGGTATGTTGTATTTCGGCATAAATTTATTTAATTGTTCAATGTTTTTATTTAAAGGTTAGGCTTTACTATGATTAGTGTAAAAAATGAAGTAGATAGCCTAACCCATGCAAACGGGTTATTAGGAATGAATGTTTATGAACGGACAATAGTATAGTCGGCTTGTTTTTAACAAACCGAGAAAATGTATGTTATTACAAAAAAAAGTGTTGAATTAAGTCTGTTGTAAACGGATAAATAGGGATGAATGAAATGGTGATATAATGGATGTATTCGGTTCGTTGTAAACGTACCGAATGGATGATTATGTATGCTTGCAAATATCTATTACGACGGATTAAGGAATGGCATGTTTTATCTCAAATGCGAGATAGTATGTTTTGACCCGTTTCATCGGGAAAGAAAGTGTATGTATAAAATGAAAGTATGAATCGGTTCAGTTGAATTATTAGATTTGAAAAAATGTAACTAACGAAATTTATTTATATGTTGATGTAGGTAAATCCTCAACTTAGGCGGCTTGGCGACTTGGAGCGAACACACGCACAAATTATGACCATTATGCGCTTCCGCTATTTTGTATCAAAGTTATGGGTCTAAAATACTTTGTTGTGAATAACTTTGTTAATAGCTAGACTTTTAAAACATGATGTTATGGGTTTTGGTCATGTCTTTTGAATGGGTCGTAGAATTAGTTGTAATGATGATGGTTAAAACAGGGATACACTCGTCATATGAACGACTCATGCCCAAGTTTTGTTAAATTTGAATATAAATGTCATTAATATTTTTACTTTCTAATGTTAAAAGAATGGGCGTATCTAAAAGTTCAAATCTCTAAGGTCTTTTGGTCGCCATTTGGTTACGTTAGAAAGCAGACCTTTCAAGGTGGTATCAGAGCGTAGGTTTGAGGGATTCAAGTACCAAGTGCTTGAACTCAAACCGAAAGCTCGTGCAAGTGTGTGTTCATTCCGATGCGCCGTGCAAGTAAGTAAATTGTAAATTCCGATTATACTTATAGTTAGAGGTGAAAAAGGGGAGTTTTATACAAATTGATTATAAACTTTGTTTTAAGGCATATGACGATGTTAAACAGGTCCGTATTTAAATTGCCAACGTGTAGGAAAAAGAATTTCGTAAAACAGACTTGTGGATTGAAAGTTATGGGAGTTTTAAGTTGATTTAGAGTAAAAACTAGAGCTGAGCAAAAATGCAGGTTTTCATAACAGACCTGCTGGAAAACTGGTTCCCCCGCACCACGCGACGGAAACCAAGGCATGTGGCGCGACACACGACAGCGCTCGCGGGGCGCGACAGAGTTAGAGAAATCTGTCGCGTGCCGTGAGAGACCCCAAAACGTTCAAAAAAATTTATTTTTGCTGTTTAGATTATAGGACTTGTTCTAACCAGTTTCTAAGGCCCCGTAACTAATGTTAAGGAAATATTTTACATTAAGAAAGATGAGGAAACTATATGTTAAAGGAGAAAATATAAATCATTAACATCAAAGATTATGATCTAAACGATACATCATGATCGTCGATGGCAATAATGTGCGAAGTATAAGTTTTAAATGGAATGTAGTATGATAATACAAGTTTAAATGTGATGAAGAGGTATGAAAGGAACTCCAACGAATAAGATGAATGTTTTATGTAGATGACGGAAACAGGGAATATAAATGATGCTGAAGTAGCACGACAAGAAGCATTCGATAATAAGATTATGGAAGTGGCATAAAACGTTATACATGCTAACCTACCCCGGTTAGCGCAAGAAGTTGAAAGTCGGGTCTTAGGGGTTACTGATATTATGATGACTAGCAAGATTGAGGAGTTAAAAGAGATGATAGAGGGGTCTAAAAGTAAAGGCAAGGAACGAAGATGCACATATAAGGATTTCAACTCACTTTTCAAGTGAAAGATTGGTGGGACGCGTATAGTAAGGAAATAAGAGAGGACAATCTTCAAGCGATGACTTGGCAGGAATTTAAGAAGCCTTTTCTAAGATATCATTGTCCTCAGTCATCCATTGATAAGATACAGGAAGATTTCTTACGCCTTCGACAGAAAAATGAGACGATTAACGAGATAACAAATACCTTCTTGGATAAGATGAAGTTCTGCGGAGATTTTGTCAAGATGGAAAGAATGAAAATCAATCGCTATCATGGTATCTTAAAGGCGGAATATAGGGAGTTCATCACTCCCTCAAAGTGTGAAACCCTCGATGAACTTATCAATTTGGCTCGGGATAGAGAACTTGAGCTTAAAAGACACGAAGAACGTGGTGAAAAGAGATCGACCGAAAAGGGGGAAAATGCAAGTCCATCTAAAAGGGCGAAGTTTCAAGATCATGGAAGAAAGGATAAGTCGAAAGGTGGTATCACTCCTTGTAAGACATGAGGGAAACTTCATACCGGGGAATGCCTTTTAGGAAAGAAGGGATGCTATAATTGTGGTGATGAAGGACATCCGTACTACAAATGCCCTAACAACCCGAAGACTTGTTACAACTGTTTTCAGGAAGGGCATGTTAAAGCGGAGTGTCCTAAACTACAACAGGGAGCGAAAAAGGAAGGAAAGAAGGAGGATAGCTCCAAAGCAAAAGCGAGGATATTCCAAATAACATCCGAAGAATCCAACGCTCACCCGAATGTCGTTTCAGTTATCTTTTTGCTAAATTCCTTGCCAATGTATGTTTTATTTGATATAGGAGCCACTCTGTAATTCATTTCGAGTAAAGTGGTACAACACCCTTCATTTAAGATTGAAAGAATGTCGATACCTTTAGAGGTAGAAATAGCCAATAGCAAGAATTATTTGTTGCACGAAGTTTGTAGAAACTGTAAGTTGATCATAGAAGATGAGGAATTTAACATTGACCTTGTACCAATGATTTTGGGGGGATTTAAAGTGATACTGGGTATGGATTGGATGGCACGAAACCATGTGGAAATTAATTGTGAAAATAAAACTATATCTATCCAATCTCCAAGTGGGAAACAACTAAAAATTCAAGGAGAAAGAAATGTAGAAACGAAACTTTGTACCATTCCCCAAGTAGTCAAGTATGTAGTTAACGGAAGTAGAGCCTATTTAACTTACGTAGTGGATACCCAACAAAGTCTCCCAAAGTTTGAAAATGTCGAAATAGTGAATGAATTTTCGGATGTGTTTCTAGAGGAATTACCGGGACTCCATCCTGAACGTGAAATAGAGTTTCGAATTGAATTGAATCCGGGTGCAAAACCGGTAGCTAAGGCTCCGTACAGGCTGACCCCCACCGAGATGCGGGAGTTAATGACACAATTACATGATCTTCTCGATAAGGGCTTCATACACCCAAGTGTGTCGCCCTGGGGAGCGCCCATCCTATTTGTTAAAAATAAGGATAGGTCGATGTGCATGTGTATCGATTATAGAGAATTAAATAAACTGACCGTGAAGAACCGCTACCCTTTACCCAGAATTGACGATCTTTTTGATCAGTTACAAGGGGCGAGTTGGTTCTCTAAGATAGATTTGCGATCGGGATAACATCAAGTCAGGGCACGAGAAGAAGACATTGCAAAAACCGCCTTTAGAACCCGGTATGGACATTATGAGTTTCTAGTTATGTCTTTTGGGTTGACGAACGCGCCAGCGGCGTTTATGCATCTTATGAACCGGGTATGTTGACCCATGCTAGATAAATCAGTGATCATGTTCATAGATGATATTCTAGTCTATTTGCGAAGCAGGGCTGAACATGCGAGACACTTACGGGAAGTACTTGAAATTCTCCGTAAGAAGAAACTCTATGCAAAATTCTCAAAGTGTGCCTTTTGGCTCAGAGAGGTGCAGTTCCTCGGCCATGTAATAAACTCGGAAGGTGTCTTGGTAGATCCGTAAAAAATCGAGGCAGTAATGAAGTGGGTTTCCCCAAAAACCCCAACTGAAGGAGCTTTCTAGGCCTTGCTGGCTATTATAGAAGGTTTATACAAGATTTTTCAAAAATAGCGTTACCTTTAACGATATTGACGAGGAAGAAAGAGAAATTTGTGTGGGGTAAAGAACAAGAAGGAGCCTTTCAAGTGTTAAAAGAAAAGTTGTCTAGTTCTCCGGTTTTGACACTCCCAGACGGGACGGAAGATTTAGTTGTCTATTCAGATGCTTCACATCAAGGTTTAGGGTGTGTTTTAAAAGGGGGAAGGTTATCGCGTATGCATTAAGATAACTTAAACCGCATGAAGGAAACTACCCAACTCATGACTTAGAGTTGGCAGCAGTAGTTTTCGCCTTAAAAATCTGGAGGCATTATTTGTATGGATCAAATGTACGATTTACTCGGATCACAAAAGCCTCAAATATTTCTTCGAACAAAAAGACTTGAACATGAGGCAACGAAGATGGCTAGAACTGCTTAAAGACTACGACTGCGATATTCTTTATCACCCGGGAAAAGCAAATGTCTTAGCAGATGCGTTGAGCCGAAAGGAGTACCCACCTCCGATTAAAGTGAAATCCGTGAAAATGATAGTTACACCTCGCCTCCTGGAAATGATTCGAGATGCCTAAATAAAGTTGCTAGGGGCAGGAGATCCAAAGAAAGAAAGAACAAAAGGAATAGCCGTAAATTGGAAGAAAACTCGATCGGGCTAAAGACTAGATTCGGTCGAATCTGGATACCTCGGTTTTGTGAAGTCAAAACAGCACTTCTCGAAGAAGCCCACAAGTCACGGTATTCGATTCACCCCGGGGCAATAAAAATGTACCGAGACTTGAAGTCAAACTACTAGTGGCCAGGTATGAAACGCGATATTGTTAAATATGTCGCGAAATGTTTGACATGCTCCCAAGTGAAGGCAGAACATCAAAAACCCTACGGAGAATTACAACCTTTGGAAATTCCGGTATGGAAATGGGAGGAGATAACTATGGATCTGGTAACCAAGCTTCCTAGAACGAAAAGGGGGCACGATACAATATGGGTAATCGTAGACCGACTCATAAAAAGTGCCCACTTTTTACCTATTTGAGAGGCTTACTCTTCTGAAAGAATGGCGGAAGTTTATATGAATGAGACAATTTCTCGACACCGGGTACCAGTGTCAATCATCTCAGATCGGGATACGAGATTCACCTCTCGTTATTGGCAAAAGTTTCATGAAAGTATGGGCACGAAGCTACACATAAGCACCGCATATCACCTTTAGACTGACGGTCAATCAGAAAGAACCATCCAAAGGCTTGTTGATATGTTAAGAGCTTGTGCCTTAGATTTTGGGCGAAATTGGGATGACCATTTACCATTAGTGGAATTTTCTTATAACAATAGTTACCATAGTGGTATCCAAATGGCTCATTACGAATTACTGTACGGGAGGAAATGCAGAACACCCGTATGTTGGGGTGAAGTAGGTCAAAGGGAGCTTGCACCTAATGATCTAATGGCGATGACTAACGAAAAGATCGATCTTATTAGAGCTCGACAGAAAGCGGCTCAAGATCGGCAAAAGGCTTATACGGACAAGAGAAGACGTCCTATTGAGTTTCAAGTTGGAGATTATGTTTTACTGAAAGTATCTCCATGGAAGGGCATAATTCGTTTTCGTAAACAGGGTAAATTGGGTCCTCGTTATATTGGACCATTTAAGATTTTGGCTCGAATCGGGAAGGTTGCATATCGTTTAGAATTGTCATCTACACTAGACGGGATTCACAATACCTTCCACGTATCGCAATTAAGAAAGTGCCTTGCGGAAGAAACGGCGTTTGTTGTAACAACTCTCATTAAAAAGTCCTAATTATTATTTTAATTGTCCAAATAGGAAACCCTAATTGAGAAACCCAAGTAATTCTGCTCAAACCCTAAATATTTCAGAACAATCAGAATCAGGATTAGGGCCCCTAAAACTCGGGGGGGGGGGGGGTAAAACCCTAGTTATGATTATCTAAATAAAACGTTGTTGAAACTTAATTTGCATGCAACGTTGACTCACCTAGGCTACCTGAGATACGAGGCTACCCTAGGCTAGGGGTATGCCCCGCGACACGCGACAGGGACGGAGGAAACCTCCGCGACACACGGGGGGTGTCAATTTGGGGTATAAATACAGGGGCTTGGGACTTGAATTGTTTGCATATTTCGACGTTAAAACTCGCTTCATACACTGAGTTATCGTAGAATTATTACAAAAACACACACGATTCACGAAGTGCTGCCGCAATTCAGGGTAATAACTCGATCGCTGATACGATTCAATGTCCGATCGATTAAACTATCCAATGGATGTTTAAGTGCTGCCCACATTAGGGTTTATGCTTTGTCATTCATTGTTAATTCAATGGATGTTTAAGTATCGCACTTTGTCATTCAATGTGAGGGTTTAATCTCGTGAGTTATCGTAAATGTTGTATTAAGTTACTAACCTAGTTTGTGTGCATTATTATTTAAACTAGGTTATCAAGGCTAATCAGTAGGCTAAGCTCTGTTCAAAATTAAATCTGCAATGTGAGTCATTCTCTTTTTATCAAGTTACAGCCGGTATGTGGGGTTTTGTATACGTTACTTGATAATCGTCACCATTGGGGCAGCCAATGGGGGATATGGCCATAGTCACAGATCCGGTCGAGTGACAAATACCGTGGGTAGTTGGTTTGATATCAGGAACATTGTAATCGCTCTTAATACTGTAAATTATAACAAAAGAGTCATTTTATTAAAAAGAATGATTCACTCAGTATTTCCCACTGACAAAACCTTTTTTCAAACATGTTTCAGGTGATCTGTTGTGATCCAGGAAAAGTGTCGTGAAGCACTACAAGCTTAAGGAAGTGGCTCAGTATAAAAATAAGGAAACATGTTTTATAAAATAAAAGATTTCTTTTTGAAATCTCAAGATTGTAAATTACCGAGTTGTATCCCGAGTTGTGAAATAAAATAATCGGGAAATATTTCAGTTTTTAAAAGATCCTGAAGAAACTTCCGCTGTTAAATAAATACCACGGGATTTTCTGTCCCGCGGCTCATGAAACGGGTTAAACCGGGTCGGGGGCCGTGACAGAAAAAGGTGGTATCAGAGCCACTGATTTAAGCCTATTAAGTATTTAGAAATACTTAATTTTTACTAATTGCCAATTATGTGATTATGTGTTTTATTAACTGATTATTTATTAGTTACAGTATGGGTAAACAAAAGCTGTCAAACATCTATCTTAAACTAGATAGGTCATCCAACGAGAAGGGAAGTTCATCCCAAACAAAACCTTATGTAATTCCTGAAGAAGGAATATTTGTCCGTAAAACGCAGTATGAAGAACCACTTTCTCCTAGTAAAAGAAGTCTGATTATTAGAAAAAGTAAGGAGAAAATAAAGAAATCCCGAGAGAAGAAAGTTAAACAGGAAACCCAGGAATTAACCAGTAAAACACCTTGGGAGGACAAATTAGATGAGAAATGGGCAGATCTTTATATGCTAGCTACTGTAGCAGTAAATGCAAATCTCTAAATATTTTAAAATCAAGTTTTAGCGCCTACAGTCCAGAAATCTTATCCAGTAAATAAATAAATTTGCAATAAAACCTCGTGTGTTTTAAAATTTCATTTGTTTTGTATTTACCCAGTATGAAATAATATTTAAAAAGATTTCCTATGAAATTTTTGTTATACATTAGTAATTGTGTGTATTTTGCATAACAGCATGAGTGACTTGTCTGACGCCCTTCAAAACCTAAATCTCTATCCAGTAAAAATAGAGGTTTCCCGAGATTTCAATAGGTATATACCAGACATAGAAGAACCTGTTGAAGGGGTTGAAGTCAGTGAAGATGTGTGCGTAGGAGGAAGCCTACAACCAGGAAAATTCCTAAAATAGAAAATCCTTTAGACAAAGGAAAAGGGGTTGAAGTCAGTGAAGGTTTTAGGTCACTGGAAATGGAATTGGGAGAAGATTCTAGGACACCAGGAATGGAATATGGAGGAAGTTCTAGGCAAATCTAGAGGGAAGTCGGAGAAAGTTCTAGACAGGTGGAGGAGTTACCTTTTCAGGAGGAATTAGATCGGGCATTGGCAAGCTGTGATATTGTCAGGCCAATTAATAATAATCTGTACCCTACTATTGAAAATCAACTACCAATAAACTTAGAACCAGCAATTCCAGACCCCATAATCCATACTCAACCTCTGGGGATAGAGGAATGGTGGACAAATGATTGGCAGTTTCAAAACCTAATCAATAGTCCTTATTCCTTTCTTCCTCAGTTCGACCCAGAACCATTACCAAATCCACCCATGAGTAGCGAGAATTTAGCAGAACTTCGCCATTTTGGCGAAGAGTTAATGGATGCGGGAAATAGAATCCGGGAGATAGGGGGACAATTTGCCTGGAAGTATGATGAAAGGGAGCTTCGTTTTTAGGACGACAAGTGACGAGAGATAGTAGGATGGTGAAACTGTGGTTGTGTAATAGTAAAAGTAATAGTGAAATCAGTCTGTAAAATAACTACGAATAAAACTCTGTAAGATATTGGTGTATAGTGATGCATACTATAAAAGATATAAAATGAAATCGAGAAATCGATAGTTTTGACTATACGTGTATTGTGAAAATTGTCTGATTGTTTTTGTGTATAATTGTTATTTATCAGATACTAATAAAATTATATATATTAATTATCAGAAGGCAAACATTGGTAATGAACCAGTAAATGAGGTTAATCAGTCTGAGCAACATCCAGGGGATCAATATATGACTAGGCAAGATATCGAAAATATTGTTGCTCAAGGGATAGCCAATGCTATTCCAGCAATCGTTGCTGCTGTAAAGAATCCAATCGAACCGCAACAAATCGTTCCTAATAAACGTATTTCTGAAGATAACTTCAGTAATAGTGTAAACGGAGGTGATGATCATGTTAATCATAATGAGGAACCACATCAAGCTCCATTTCCTAAGAAAATGAAAGCCGCAACACCTGGTTGCACTTTCAAAGAATTCCTTGCTTGTAAACCCACTGAATTTGCAGGCAATGAAGGAGCAACTGCATCACTGCATTGGTTAGAGAAAACCGAAGCAGTAATTGCAATAAGTAAATGTGCCAAAGATGATCAGGTCATGTACGCGTCAAATCTTTTCAAGGAAGAAGCACTCGAATGGTGGAACACTGTGTTACAATCAAAAGGAAGAATAATAGCTTATGCCATGAATTGGGAAGAATTTAAGAGACTTGTAGAAAGAAAATTATGCCCTGAGTATGAAAAGGAACAAATGACAAATAAGTTCGTAAATCATCGGATGATGGGTGTAGATTGTCGCGGTTATACTTCGACATTCTTTGAATATGCTAGAGTGGTACCAACGCTGGCTTCGCCAGAACCGGTACTCATTTCTCGCTACATTTGGGGACTGATTAGTGAAATCCGCAATATCGTTAAAGCTGCGAGACCTCGCACTATTGACGATGTTGTGGAATTAGCTAACACCCTAACTGACGAACTGGTACGTACACAAGATGAAAACAAGAAGAAAGAATTGGCTCAGAAAATTACCCAAGGATTTCATGCGGGTAATAGTAGTAATTTCAAGAGAAGAGTAACTGGACAATTCTCAACTCAGTCATTCTACAGGAAATGCAAGAAGAAACATTATGGAAGATGCGATATAACCTGCAATTTTTGCAAAACTGTAGGACATCGTGAAGAAAACTGCAGAAAGAAAACAATAGTCTGCTATAACTGGGAGAAAATGGACATTTCAAAACAGAATGTCCTAAATTGGGCAAACCAGCAGACAACAAAACCAAGGCGACCGACGGAACTATTAAGAAGAATGCCAGGGCATTTCAGCTGACCACTCAAGAAGCAGAACTCATCCCAGATGTGATAGCGGGTACGTTCTTAGTTCACAACGTATACGCAAAAGTATTATTTGACTCTGGTGCAAACCAAAGTTTTATAAATACTTCATTCTGTCAAGCTCTTAATTTACCTTTAACCAGTATTAGGCAGATTTTTACAGTCAAAACGGCAGACGGAAATTCAGTTAAAATAGATAAAGTTTTGCAGGAAGGAAATGTAGAACTTTTAGGACATAAATTCTCTGCAAACCTATTGCCAATGAATTTAGCTGAATTTGATGTTGTATTAGGAATGGATTGGTTAGTAGCCAACCATGCTCGAATCCTTTGATATCAGAATTCCATAGAAATTCAATCAACCACCGGAGAAGTAATTAGGATTACAGGAGATAAACCACGTAAGCCCATGAAATTCATATCAGCAATGAAAGTTGCTAATTATGAACGAAAACAAGGAATAGTATATATGATTTCAGTAATCATTAGTACTAAGGGTAAAGAACTTAAGGAAATTCCTGTAGTCTCAGAATATCCAGATGTATTCCCAGAAGAGTTACCGGGATTATCCCCAGATAGGGAAGTAGAATTTAGGATTTATCTAATTCCAGGAACTACACCGATAGCTAAGGCACCTTATCGGTTAGCACCCACAGAAATGTTAGAACTGAAAAAGCAATTAGATGAATTACTAAATAAAGGATTCATACAACCTAGTTCATCTCCTTGGGGAGCACCAATGCTATTTGTTAAGAAAAAGGATGGTTCAATGAGAATGTGTATCGATTATAGAGAATTAAATAAGGTTACACTTAAGAATCAATACCCATTACCTAGGATTGATGATCTGTTTGATTTACTTCAAGGAGCTAGATATTTTTCTAAGATAGACTTACGCTCCGGATATCATCAATTGAAGGTACAAGAAGAAGACATACCTAAAACTGCTTTCAGAACTAGGTATGGTCATTACGAGTTTACAGTCATGCCCTTTGGGTTAACGAATGCACATGCTGCATTCATGGACATGATGAATAGGATCTGTAAACCATATTTGGATAAATTTGTAATTGTTTTTATAGACGATATACTTATTTATTCCAAAAGTCAGACAGAGCATTGTGAACACCTTCATGCACTCTTAACTTTGTTAAGAAAAGAAAAGCTTTATGCCAAATTCTCGAAGTGTGAATTTTGGTTAAAGGAAGTGCAATTCCTAGGACACATGGTGAATCACGAAGGTATTCACGTATATCCTGCTAAGATAGAGGCAATTACCAATTGGAAGGTTCCACAAACAGCAATGGAAATTAGAAGTTTTATAGGTTTAGCTGGGTACTATAGACGGTTTATTAAGGATTTTTCCAAGATAGTTGTTCCATTAACTAAGCTAACCTGTAAAACCGTTAAGTTTGAATGGGGATCTAAACAAGAAGAAGCTTTTAGGATTTTGAAGCAGAAATTAACAAATGCTCCAATCTTAGCCTTACTAGAAGGAACTGAAGATTTTGAAGTATATTGTGATGCTTCAAAACTAGGATATGGATGTGTGCTTATGCAACGCAAAAAGGTGATTGCATATGCTTCAAGGCAATTGAAAACGCACGAAGAAAACTATACGACTCATTATTTAGAATTAGGAGCCGTAATTTTTGCCCTTAAGATTTGGAGACATTATCTGTATGGAAGTAAATTTACTGTTTATACAGATCATAAAAGTTTAAGATATATATTTGGGCAAAAAGAGTTAAACATGAGGCAAAGGAGATGGATGGAAATCCTAAGTGACTACGACTGTGATATTCAGTATCACGAAGGAAAGGCAAATGTAGTTGCAGATGCCTTAATTCGTAAGTATTATGAGAAACAACGACGGGTTCGTGCTCTCAGATTAATTCTACAAATAGATTTAATGAAACAATTGAAGAATGTTCAAGCTACAGCAATCAAGGATGATGCTGAAGGAATGAAAGGACGAATAAAGGAATTAGAACAAGGAGCAGATGGAATTTGGAGATTCCACAAAAGTAGAATTTGGGTATCTAAGCAGGGAGACTTAAGACCTAAGATTTTAGAAGAAGCCCATAAATCTAGGTATACTATGCATCCAGGAAACAATAAGATGTACCAAGATTTAAGAAAGAACTTCTGGTGGATAGGAATGAAAAAGGATATAGCGCGATATGTTTCTAAATGTCTTACTTGTTCACAAGTTAAGACAGAACATCATAAACCTTCAGGGTTACTACAACAATTAGAAATGCCTGTATTGAATTCTCCTATAACAATAGTTATCATTCAAGTATTGAAACTGCCCCATTTGAAGCAGTGTACGGAAGAAAGTGCAGAACTCCAGTTTGTTGGGCAGAAATAGGAGAAAGTCAATTGTCAGGTCCTGAAATAGTGCAAGAGACCACTAATAAGATTACTCAAATCAAGGAAAGATTGAAGACGGCTCGTGATCGTCAGAAGAGTTATGCAGATAATCGGCTCAAGCCACTTGAATTCCAAGTGGGAGACAAAGTACTATTAAAAGTTTCTCCTTGGAAAGGAGTAGTTAGATTCGGAAAGAAAGGAAAGCTAAGTCCAAGGTACGTAGGACCATTTTCAGTGATCCAACGTATAGGACCAGTTGCTTATCGTTTACAACTACCATAAGAATTAGCTGGAGTACATGATGTATTTCATGTATCCAATCTCAAGAAATGCTTATCAGACGAATCACTGGTAGTACCTCTTCGAGATATAGAGGTAAACGAAAAGCTGAAATTTATTGAGAAACCTCTTCAAATTGAGGATCGAAAGATCAAGTTTCTCAAACACAAACGACTAGTTTTAGTCAAAGTCAGATGGGATTCAAAGAAAGGAGCTGAATATACTTGGGAGCTGGAATCAGAAATGAAGCGAAAGTATCCTCATTTATTCAAGTAAATCTCGAGGATGAGATTTTTATTAAGGTGGGGAGAATGTAACAACTCTCATTAAAAAGTCCTAATTATTATTTTAATTGTCCAAATAGGAAACCCTAATTGAGAAACCCAAGTAATTCTGCACAAACCCTAAAATTTTCAGAACAATCGGAATCAGGATTAGGGCCCCTAAAACTCAAGGGGGGTAAAACCCTAGTTATGATTATCAAAATAAAACGTTGTTGAAACTGAATTTGCATGCAACGTTGACTCACCTAAGCTACCTGAGACACGAGGCTACCCTAGGCTAAGGGGGTATGCCCCGCGACACGCGACAGGGACGGAGGAAACCTCCGCGACACGCGGGGGGTGTCAATTTGGGGTATAAATACAGGGGCTTGGGACTTGAATTTTTTGCATATTTCGACGTTAAAACTCGCTTCATACACTGAGTTATCATAGAATTATTACAAAAACACACACGATTCACGAAGTGCTGCCGCAATTCAGGGTAATAACTCGATCGCTGATACGATTCAATGTCCAATCGATTAAACTATCCAATGGATGTTTAAGTGTTACCCACATTAGGGTTTATGCTTTGTCATTCGTTGTTAATTCAATTGATGTTTAAGTATCACACTTTGTCATTTAATGTGAGGGTTTAATCTCGTGAGTTATCTTAAATGCTGTATTAAGTTACTAACCTAGTTTGTGTGCATTATTATTTAAACTAGGTTATCAAGGCTAATCAGTAGGCTAAGCTCTATTCAAAATTAAATCTGCAATGTGAGTCATTCTCTTTTTATCAAATTTGATTTCAAAAGCATGTTTATTTTCAAAGTTATAATTACAGGGATTAAGTCTTTGTAATCACCAAGTTACAGCCGGTATGTGGGGTTTTGTATACATTACTTGATAATCGTCACCATTGGGGCAACCAATGGGGGATATGACCATAGTCACAGATCCGGTCGAGTGACAAATACCGTGGGTAGTTGGTTTGATATCAGGAACATTGTAATCGCTCTTAACACTGTAAATTATAACAAAAGAGTCGTTTTATTAAAAAGAATGATTCACTCAGTATTTCCTGCTGACAAAACCTTTTTCAAACATGTTTCAGGTGATCTGTTGTGATCCAGGAAAAGTGCCGTGAAGCACTACAAGCTTAAGGAAGTGGCTCAGTATAAAAATAAGGAAACATATTTTATAAAATAAAAGATTTCTTTTTGAAATCTCAAGATTGTAAATTACCGGGTTTTATCCCGAGTTGTGAAATAAAATAATCGGGAAATATTTCAGTTTTTAAAAGATCCTGAAGAAACTTCCGCTGTTAAATAAATACCACGGGATTTTCTGTCCCGTGGCTCATGAAACGGGTTAAACCGGGTCGGGGGCCGTGACATTTGTGCCTCTTGACGACATTGAATTGGATGAGGGGTTAAATTATGTCGAAAGACCGATAGCCATTAAAGATGTTAAAGTAAAGAATCTTCGTAATAAAGCCGTTAGACAAGTCTTAGTGCAATGGCAACATCGAAAAGGATCGGAACATACATGGGAAGCGGAAGATGAAATGCGAAAGCACTACCCTTTTCTCTTCGGTACGTAAATAATTAAGTTGTTATGTGATTAGGTTTCGGGGACGAAACCTCTTTTAAGGGGGGTAGACTTGTAACACCCCAAAAAGATTTATTTTGAAAATAAGTTAAAATATTTAATAACATAACTTAGTTAGTTAAAAAGATTAAAAAAAAATGTGTGTTACAAGTATTAGTTAAGTGATGGTAAGGGGCTATTTAAAAGAAATGAAAACACTAGAAGGGTTAAACTTGGGCAAACCTAAAATAGAAATATTAGAAGATGAAAACCCCAAAACACACACTCTGGTGTGTTGTTGAGATCGACCAGAGCAAGGGAAAACAAGGGAAACCCTTGTTCTTCCTAATTCATTCAACTGACTAAGGATTTCAAGGCTAATCAGTTGCATGACTCAAATTTTTCAATCATCTACATGTTGGTACATTTATGTCTATCGTCTCCGTCAATCCAGTCCGTAGCAGAATTCAGAAGAAAACAAGACATTATAGTGTAATATTTAGAGAAAAGGCAAGGTGGCAATATTGTAATTAGTGAGAACTCTCATTAAACCCCTTGGCCTATAAATAGGAGAGTAATGTCTTAGTTTCAGGACTTTTGCCAACTTTTGTCATTTGCATCATTAGGAGAGCTTTGAAGCTAGAGAGAGAAGGTAGAGAGAGAAAGGCAAAAGGTGATTCACGTGACTTGTATCTTTTCATGTCTTCTAATCGAATCACATATTATAGTACGGTCCTCGTGTTCGGTTCACGCACGTGTACGGATTCCGCACGTCACACGTGTCATACGCAATCGTTCGAGAGTCAAAAACCGATCCTACAAGTGGTATCAGAGCAGGAGCTCGATTGCACGGATCAAACACACAAAATCGCACAAGAATTCAGCAAATTCAGAGTCAAAATTGCATCAGATTTGTCAAATCTCTCACTCTACTCATCTTCTTCACATTTTTGACAGAAAAACTCAAAATTAACGAGGTTTTTACGGATAAAATTGGCTGATTTTTGGATATTGTGTGCGAAAATCATAGTTTTATAAGCCTACAAATTTTCAGAACTTAATTCTAAACGGTTTGTGAGAAATCGAGATTTTTTGGTTCAAATACGTTAAGAATGTTTGTTGTTGCTGTTCATGATGTTCACCGATCGGATGGCCATCCGTTACATACAAACTCATCCGATAACATTTTGTCCACAATTGTTTTGGCCCATTAAGAATTAATGGATTAAAAATGTTGTTGTCTATAAAGATCAGGGTCACATGATATCCAGTTAATCGGCCCAATAGTTTGAATGCAAATAAAGTTTTGTCAGATAACGTGATATTCATTTAACCTGTTGTTGCCTATTTCTAAAAGTTGAATATGGATCATATAATTACTCTAAATACTCTTGGCCCATTAATTGCAATAACATTACGGTCCAATAGAAATCTAGTAAGTTGAGAATTCTTATAATTGTGTTGTCGGCCATTTGATTTGAATACTGACAATTTGCATGAGAAAAGAAATAATGTATCAACTCTCGGAAGGCAATCCGATCCAAGGCCTTTGTTCAATTTTTAAAGTCTAAGTGTCGGAAGGCAATCCGAACGGATCACCGTTCGATCCAATACCAATTTGTTCACTTTCACACTTAATCTCATCCGATCCACGTGCATTTAACGGTGGAAATTGTGAGGTCAAATAGAGTTAAGTTTTGATATAAAATCTGTCAGCTTTTAGTCCGTTCACGTGAAACATATACTCATCAATTCATGTAATTTGTTCGGCCCAATTAGTTTGTTACGAGCTACATGTTGACAGCCCACTAAAACCCATTTGGTCCAATCATCAACAAGCTCAATCAGAGGCCATCTGAACACCTGCAAGTTCGTGTGATTAATTAATGTTGTGTGGCTCAATATAATAATCATTCAAGAGTTATCGGTCCAATAGCATTTGATATAATTCTGTTTTAGTCAAACATCTTAGCACAATTTAATCATAGATCATCACGTGAAGGTTAGTTGTCAGATTTTGTTTTGGCGGCTCATTAATCAACTCGAGAACTCATAAAGTGTATTAATTCAATGTTTGCATGTGAATAATAGTTGATGGTATCCCATGTGAGAATCATAACATTCAAGCGGCCCAATAAGACTTTATTGTTTGAAATCATTGTCAGGTCCATGCTTCGAGTAACTATATTAGTTTGAGGTCCAATCTTCGAACGGCAAATCGATCGGATCTCAATCCGATCCAAATACATTTCAACATTATAAAGTGATACATTTGCATAGTCTCGAGCGGCACTTCGTTCGGATTGACATCCGATCCAAAGGCATCCAGTTATCAAAACACAGTTGACTTTCATTGACCACGTTCGATCGAAGGGCGATCCGATCGAAGTGACAAGTGATCCGATTCATTACATTTGTTATTTGACAAAGGGCTCTTCGAACGGATCATCATCCGACCCATTTCCATCAGATCCAAAGTCATCCTATTGACTTTCGTTGACCACGTCTGATCGGATCCACATCCGATCCAACTGACTGTTTGTTTAAAACTGATCGTTTGTTTGTTCATTTGCAGGTGATTAACTATGATAAACGAGACGCAAATCAGGAACGATACGCGAAGGACAAAAACAAAGAAGCATACTTCATGGCTGAAGAATTCTATAACACATTTTACAATGCGTTCACGTCCGAATCTTCCGGAACATCGACTGTCACACCGAAAAGCATATCGAAAGCTATAATTGAAAATATTAACCATGATAATTTTTACGGAACCCATTCAAAACCACCAAAGCTCGATATTATTGAAGATTATACATGGTGGAAAGAACGATTCATCAACTGGGCCAAAGCTTATGCGCACGAAAGCTGGTTTTGCATGGAATTCGGATACAGTAGACCAGTCGATGACAAAAATGAAGAAATTCAACTTAAAAGCTTATCCGTTGACGATAAAAAGGATTTTTCTTATGAACAACGAATGATTGCTCTAATCCAACAGTCGATTAGTGATGAAATTTTCGCATTGCTTAATCACGGTGGCTCATCTAAATCTGTGTGGGAAGCATTACGGGTTAAAGCTGAGGGGGGTAAACAAATCAAAAAGAACAAAATAGCTTTACTTAAAAAGAATTTGATTTGTTTCATGGTTTAAAAGGTGAATAAGTAAGACAAATGTTAGGATCTGAGTTTGGTTTTGATTGTGTTTTACGTTTGAAATAAGATGAAGATGAATGAGTAGTGTAGCGGAACTTAGGATGGAAACAAACTTTGCACACAATCAAACAGGAGAGTTGCTTTTATCAAACATTTTCAACAAAGAACCGAAAGATTGAATTTATTTCAATAAAGATTACAACGCATGTATGAATACAAACTCCCCCTCAGCTTGAGCTCCCAGTGTTTGTTCGTGCAGGAAGAAGATTTTGTGAAGAGCTAATAGAACAGTGCATGGTACTGTTCTATTTATAGGCATGGACAAACCACTGAGGCATCAATGTTGACGTCACCATGAAAGTGACATCTAACCTCCTAACAACTTCTCACAACTGATCTATACAAACACTGCTAAAGCTAACAACTGCTATACAATACATTACATAATTAAACTAAACTACTGTTGGTCCTTCCACTGTTGTGACTTCAGCAGTACTTGATAACTACCAGCAGTACTTGACCCAAAGCAGTAGATTGAACAGCAGGTCTTTAGTCTTTTACTTGATCAGCGGTTGTAGGCCAGCAGTTGTAACGATCAGTAGATAGGAGGTCAGCAGATGTTGAAACCACTTTCAAGGGGAGAGACTTGTAACACAACATCTGCTTATTCTGGATCCACTGTCCTGATCCAGTTTTGGCTTTAATTATATGTTCCTCTGATAGGGTTCAATCCCATCAATCTCCCCCTGGAACAAATAATGCCAAAACCCTTCATTATTGTGGAACTTTATTGCCTCATCAATAGTTCCCTTATCTGACCTTTAAGTTGTAACTCAAAATCTAGGGCATCTGTGTCATCTTCATCCCTACAAAGTGGAAGATCAAGGAGATCCTGCATATCTTCAAGAATTAGGCCAAGTGCTTGTTCCCTTGTTATTTTCTTCACTTCTCCATTAGACTTGAACACAGTCAGTACATGGGTCTGTTTGTCAGTTTTCCACTTTAGTACTTTTGAGCCTGGTGGGTTTCTTAGGAGATTTTTATTAGATGAGGAGTTTGGTGATGCTGGCCAATTGATGACTATCTGAGCAGTGCTTGCAGGTTGATTTAGGCCAAGAGTTTCTTCTATCATCCTTTTAATCGCTTCTTTTACAATATCATCTCCTGCCATCATTTCTTCCACTGTTTCAGCATCCAACTGTTTTTGTTGCTTTCTTTTATAGATGGCAGCACCAGTTGGAGCAGTGGATCTCCTGATTTGCAGTTTTGGTGGTCTTTTTGAAACCTCTGCTTCAGGGTAGTCAGGTTTTTGTGGAACTTTAGGATCTTTCTTCCTTAATTCCTCCAACCTTTTGTAGGTGGACCTGACTGTGTCTTCTTTCCATCTTGCCACTTGATTTTTGGACCCATAGTCAGCAGCAACTAATTCCTCTTTCATTCTCTTCAGCTCTAATGTCTTCTCAGGCAGATTCTTTTTGTACTTTGACCAAATTGGAGGAGTGTGTTTGACCTTATTCTTTATCATTTCTTGAATCCTGGCTGCTTCTTGTTCACGCTCAGGAATGGTCCACTTCTTGTACATATGCTTTTCTCCCTTGTACTTCTTGGTTGCCATGATGCTTTCAATGTAGTCTTTTCTCAAAGTTTCATCTGCTCTTTCTGAGATTTGTTGACAAACATTTTTTGCAAATTGCTCTAAGGATCTAACATCAATAAATAGAAACTGGTAATGCCTTTGAATTTCTTTGTCAGATTTTCCTTGAGAGTTTCTTTTGGAAATATCCTCTGCTTGTTTAGCCTTAACTTTCAAATATTCTTCAATGTTGTTAGGCCTTAGATATCCTTCAACTGATGGCAACTTCCTTTTAGCAGGGTCATCCTCATAGTAGAAGGATTTGATCTCTTCTCTAACTGCTTCAAGTTCTAGAGGAAATTGAACACCTGCAGGAGTGATAATAGGGATTGGTTGTTGTACTGGAGCTGAAGAGAGAGGAACAGGTTTTGGAATCAGTGCAAGAGATTGTGAAGATGTTGGTGGTGGTGATGGAGAATCATCATCAGGTATGAAAATCCTTCTCCTTTTTATTGTAGGAGAGGCTGATGATGTCTTGGGTGGATCAGTGATGGTGATATGAGTGGTGGATGGTGACTGACTAACAGCTGTTGAAACAACTGGTGCTTCATCCACTATTGTCATTACAACAGATGTTGTAACATCTGATGTCTTCTGCTTTTTGGCAAGGGGTGATGGTGGTGAGGTTGTTTATGGTGGTTTTATTGGTGGAGTGATTTTTGGTGGTGGTAAGGCAGTGGTTGTGGTGTGTGTTAAAGTCGTGTGTGTTGAAGTGGTAGTTTGAGGTTTGGAGCCTTTAGTAGGTGGTTTGGAAGCATGCTTTTTAGGTTGCCTCACTTGTCTAGTGGGCTTCTTGTTTTCTTCCTTGGGATTTTTATCATCCATAGGTTCAGAAGGACCTTGTGCATTTAGCTTCATGAAAGCTCTCTTTTCCTGTTCCCACCTGGCTTTATCCTTAGCCTCTCTATCCCTTTTTACACTTGCTTTTGCTTCAGCTAGTGCATTTTCAGTAACATCAATATTTTTACTACCATCTGGCAAGGGAATGTTTTTAGTCATGTTTTCCTTTTCTGGTTCAATATAAATACCATCTTCAATTCCCTTCTTTATCCACTGTTCGATTTTCTCCCCCTTTTTGGCATTATCTGGAGGAGGGTTGTCAAAGAAGAGAACAGTGGGAGGAGCAGAGCCAGTGGTTTTTAGAATGTGGGCTTTTAAAGCCTTGATGTCAGCTTGAGTATCTTTAAACCTTGCTTCCGTGAGTGTTCTGATCTTTTGAATTTGAATCTCATGTTGCTGATCAGCTAGTTCTCTTTGATGTCAGAGCAATGGTTGAAATAAACTCCACAGCTCATTAGATAATGGAGCAGCTGTAGGGGGTGGTGCAGCAGTGGATGTAGACTTTTGAGAATTTAACACCTGCTACAGCATTGTTTTGATGTCTGCAACATATGATTCAATTATGTCCACTCTCTTCGTCAATTCTTTATATTTTAAACCATCACCCAAATGAATGGGATCATCTGATTTCCCAACAGCAGTGGTTGTATCAATGGTAGACTTAGGGAATGTATCCCAGAAGTCATCCACTAATGCCCCTTGTTATTGGTACTGGGGACTTCTTTCCTCATTTGTGGATACTTTGAACAGCTCACCAGTGGTTAAAGAAAACTCACCAGTGGTTGCCCTAGTTATCTCTGAAGAAATTGCCTTCAAGGGAGTCTTATTGATAGAACAACTGACCCAATGTAGACCAGTGGGTCCAACACTAGTAGTTGCTGCTCCACTTGAACTACTGACAGGAGTTACTTGTAACTCCTGCAGTGTAACCTCCTCAATTGTTGCTGGGATTGCAGAGGTATAGGCATCAGACCCAGTCACTTGTGGGAGTGTACTCTCGTTGATAGGTGGTTGAGAGGAACTAGTTTGTGTCTGAGCTATATCAACTGCATGCAACAAAGGTAGCATGGATTGTGGTAAGATGAGGGGTGAAGGTATTGGTGTAGAAAGAATCATGTCCTTGGGATCAGGACTGAGGAAGATGGTTCCAATTGGACCCAGAGCTTCATAATGTGGGGTCCTTGTGCTTACAACCTGATCCTTTTGTGAGGATGCATGAGGATTTTTAGGCAATGGTGGAGATCTTTCTACCAACTGCTGTAAGGAAGTAGCAGCAGTGGTTATTGGTAACTTATGTGTTGTCACTGGCAGTTGCTCTGGGATCTCATCTTCCAGAGTTGCCCTTTTGATGGGTTTGGGGGGCTTTTTGGATGATTTCTTTTTAGTCTTTTTGGTAAGGGCAGGTGTGGGTTTCAAAACAGTGGTTATGCTGCCTTGATCACCTGGAGCAATGAGTTCAGCAGCAGATACCTGAGGAGCAGTGGTAGCTGCTAAATTCTGCTCAGGCACCTCTGCTTGTGTTTTTGTAAGTTTTAACATTCTTGTGAATGTTGCAGCAGTTAAGCTGTTTACTTGAAAAGGAGCACCCTGTACAAGTACATGGGCATTCTCTTTTGAAAACTTTTTATTAAAATAGTAACTCAAAAATCTTTGAAATAATAGAAAAGCCTTTTTCTCAACATTTTTGACCAAATTATCGAAGATTACCTGGGAATAATTAAAATTTTCACCTTTAAGTATAGCATAACCCAGGTATTGTATCTTCAACAGGATTTCATTGAAAGCAGTGGTTTTGTTAGAAACACACATAAGGAGGGTATGAAATAAAAACCTTATAGCAGATGGAAAACTGCCCTTTTGTAAAGTATCTATTTTCATTTCTTCTACATACCCTCTTTTAATGAAATCTCCTTGGTACTCTGTTTTCGGAAAAGAATTTTTACCTTCCAGATCATTAAGCTTAAATACTTCAGATATGGCTTGAGGTGTGATTGAGATTTTTACACCTTTTATTGTGGAATTGATGGCAACAACCTTTTTGTCCATCTTCTCAAGAGTAGCATTTTTCCAAAATTCTCGTTGAGTAGCAAGGTAGACAGTTGCATTGTAAGTGAGCAAAGTTTTGTACTTTGTGGAGGATAATGTGGCTATGATGGAATCGAAGGTCTTTGTATCACTGGGTTTTTCAAGAATACCCAAGTAATTGTGAGACCATTTGTATGGAATTTCAACCTCAGTAGGCTCCTTTGTTTTGGATTTGCTTGCCTTTTTCACCATGATTGAAACAGAGAATGAGAGAAATGAAGTGAGGATGATGAAGATTGTGGGAGAATTTTTGTGGAAAACTGTTTTGAGAAAAGAATTTTGAATTTGATTCGACAGTGAAAACCCTGTTTGGGGGTTTAGGGCAGGGTTTTATATCATGAAAAAATGAATGCCAACGTGGCAGCGGTTACAAAGATCTGACGGATAAATACTGACCACGTGTCAACCTCTGATGAAAGGATGAAATAATGGACGACAGTTGTTTGAGAAATCACTGATGAAGCAATACCAGTGGTTCACAAAGGAAAATGAAAATAGTGGGTGACTTTTACTATCAGTGGATAGCTTATGTCAGTGGTTTTAAAGCACTGAAGTTTGTCAACAGTGTTTACCAAGGAAAATGAAGAAACTGAGGTTGACTTTCAGTAGTGGATAGTAAATAACAAACAGATGTTTGCACCAATCAGTGGTTATGGCAGACTTTTAAGGATTTAATGAAAATTTCATTTTTAGCTATTTTTAAGGATGAATTTTTTATTTTCTGAAAACATTTTAATGCTTTTATTCATAGAAAAACAAGATTTTGCTTGTTATTCCATGTTTAGCATGCCAATCCTAGAGACCAAGCTTTCAAAGGTGGATGTATCTAATGCTTTTGTGAGCACAACTGCCAGCTGGTCTTTAGTTTGAACATGATGCAGAGAAATCAAACCTTTTTCATAGCAATCCCTCACAAAGTGATGTCTGATGTCGATGTGCTTGGTGGTTGAATGGGAAACTGGATTTTTGATGATATTTTCTACTGTCTGGCTATCCAACATGAGTGGTGTCTTTAAGGCAGTGATACCAAAATCCAGCAACTGATTTTGAAGCCACATGAGTAGGGCTGTATAGCTTGCAGCAGCAATGTATTCAGCTTCAGCAGTGGATGTTGAAACAGCTGCTTGCTTTTTGCTTTGCCATGAAACCAAGCAATTGCCTAGAAACTGGCACCCTCCTGAAGTAGACTTCCTTGTGGTGTTACATCCGGCAAAGTCACTGTCTGAAAAGCCTGAAAGCTGGATATTTCCATTAGCTGGATACCAGATACTAAGTGTGGGAGCACCTTTTATGTATCTGAAGATCCTTTTTACAGCAATGAGATTTGATTTTCTGGGAGCTGATTGACTTCTTGCACAGACACATGTTTCAAACATGATGTCTGGTCTAGATGCAGTTAGGTACAGTAAAGACCCAATCATGCTTCTATAAAGTGTTTGGTCAATCAGCTCATCCTTTTCATCAGACATGACTAGCTTATTGGTTGCCATGGGTGTGCTGCATGGTTTACAATCATTCATATCAAATTTATTTAAAAGTTCTTTAGCATATTTGCTTTGATGAATGAAAGTTCCATTTTGCATTTGCTGAACTTGGAGACCAAGAAAGCATTGCAGCTCACCCATTGCACTCATTTCAAACTCAGCTGTCATGAGTTGCCTAAACTCTTCACACATTTTATTACATGTGCTTCCAAAAATAATGTCATCCACATAAATTTGGACAATCATTAAATCCTTTCCTCTCCATTTTAGAAACAGTGTTTTATCAATGGTACCTCTTTTGAAACCATTTGAGAGTAGAAAGGTGGAAAGAGTTTCATACCAGGCCCTAGGTGCTTGTTTCAGGCCATACAAGGCTTTGTTTAGCCTGTAGACATGATCTGGATAAAATGGGTCCTCAAAACCTGGAGGTTGACAAACATACACCTCTTCTTGAATTATACCATAGAGGAAAGCACTTTTGATATCAATTTGGAACACCTTCAAGTTGTGGTTGACAGCAAAGGCAAGGAACAATCTTATAGTTTCCAATCTTGCTACAGGGGAGAATGTTTCATCATAATCAATCCCCTCTTTCTGTCTGTAACCTTGAACCACAAGCCTGGCTTTATTCTTGACAACAATGCCCCTTTCATCAGTTTTGTTTTTGAAGACCCACTTTGTGCCAATGGGGCTTACATCTTTTGGTAGTGGTACAAGCTCCCATACTTGTTTTCTTTTAAACTGTTGGAGCTCCTCTTGCATGGCTTCTACCCAGCTGTTGTCTTTCAGTGCCTCTTGGTACTTAACTGGCTGATGGAGTGATAGAAAACCAGCAAAAAGACAAATGTTTTGGGTTTGGCTTCTTGTGAGCACCCCTTCATTGATGTTGCCAATGATTTGGTCAGGTGGATGAGATCTCAAGAAGATTAAATCTCCTTGGTATGGTATGATGGCATTTGTTGATGAAGGTTGCAGATGTGTATCATCTGAGCTAACCACTGCTGGTGACTTTGATGATCCAGCAGTGGCTTCAAAAGGTGATGGAATAGGAGGTAATGGTGTGGACACATGTTGACTTTTATCCACTGTTTGGGGACGTTTGTCAGCAGTGTTTGATGATGTGGAAGCAGTGGTTGATGGGCTACTTTGGTCAACAACTGTTGAGGTAGCAGTGGTTGAGCTTTGACAACTATTTTGTACAACTGCTGCTTTTCCCATTGAAACGGACTTTTGTTGAGGAATGATGATCTCATACCCATAGTCTGGTGATGAATCCTCCGAAGGACCTGCACTGTTAGTCTTGACAGCAACACTTTCAAATGTGAATTTATCAAGATCAAATAAATCAGCAGGATTTGCTGGGATTTTCATTGATGAAAGTTCATTGAACTTCATATTCAAAGTCTCTTCCACTGTTTTAGTCCGTGTGTTATACACTTTATAGGCCTTAGCAGTGGTAGAGTATCCCAAAATATAGCCACTGTCTACTTTGGCTGCAAATTTTGAGATGGAATCTTTTAAATTCAAAATAAGCATGGGCAGCCAAATACTTTAACATATGAGATCAGTGGTTTGATTTTATACAGAACTTCATAAGCAGTCTTTTTGTGCCTGGGGTTTATTAAAACTCTGTTTTGGACATAGCAAGCAGTGTTCACTGCCTCTGCCCAGAAAGTTAGAGGTAAGCCTGAATCAGCAAGCATGGTCCTAGCAGCTTCAATCAGTGTCCTATTATTTCTTTCAACTACCCCATTTTGCTCTGGTGTTCTAGGGATGTTGTACTGCCTTACAATCCCTTTCTTCACACAGAAGGCATCCAACTCCTTATTTTTTAATTCTGTGCCATTGTCACTCCTGAAGACTTTTACTGGAATGTCAAATTGCTATTCAACCTGTGTCACAAAGTCTTGCAAAATGCCTGCAGTCTCATCTTTTGAGTGTAAAAAGAAAGTCCATGTAAACCTAGAAAAGTCATCAATAATAACCAAACAATATATCTTCTTTTTGAGACTCATGACTTGAATTGGGCCAAACAAATCCATGTGCAGCATTTGCAAACACTGGGTTGTTTTGGACTCTTCAATGGACTTAAAGGAGCTTTTATGCTGTTTTCCTTTTAAACAGGAAACACAATGCTCAGGACATGAAAACAATTTTTGTGGTAAGCCTCTTACTAGGCCATTTTTTGAAATTTTAGTGATTGTCTTGAGATTTGTGTGTCCCAATCTTATATGCCAAAGTTCTGTCTCTTTGTTAGAGGCAGCTGAGAACAGACAGGCATCAGTTCTGGGACACTCTTTTGACATATCAACAACATAAACATTGCCACTTCTTTGAGCAACAAGTTTTGTTTTTCCAGTTTTTATTATTGCTTCAATCTTTTCAACCATTTCTGGTCCAACAATCCTACAACACTCCTTTGTGAAGAATGATCCATACACCTTATCACTCATTTGTGAAACACTCAGGAGGTTGAATTTTAGATTGTCTATCAGATTGACATTTTCAAATTTTACATTTCCAGTTTGTACTGTACCAGACCCCAGAACTTTCCCTTTACTATTATTGCCAAAGGATATATCACCCCCTCCATGGATTTTGAAATCTTTGAGAAGGGCTTTACATCTTGTCATGTGCCTGGAGCCTCCACTATCTACATACCAAAGACTATCTAATCATGCAGAAGCTCCCTGCACATGAAGTAAAAGGATTAGTTCATTAAGGTTTCCAAAGCCAATAAGTCTTTGGATGGAGTCTCAACAGTGTCTGGCATGAGTTCTGATGGATGGGTAGTGGTTAGGTCAGGGGTTTGGACAGTTTTAGGACTATGTTTCTCTAACCACTGTTGGGGGGTCTTGCCAAATCATCTGTTGGTACCCAAAGGCTTGTCTGTTCTCTTTTGGTTTAGAGGGCCTTTTGTAGGTCTCATAAACGTGTGGGACCCTAGGGTATGGTGGTTGTCCCTTACCTCTTCTGTATTGATTGGCAGGGGGTGCATCAGTAACCTGAACATCTCTTTTAACAGATGTTTGGTTCAGCTGTTTTGTGACAGCTGTTTGAACTGGTACAAACAGTGGTTGATTTTTAGTGAACTTGACAGATGATGTTGATGAACTCAAGGATGTTTTTGCAGTGTACTCATTCTTTTTTACATCAAAGTTTTTAAGATACACACATTCTTGAGTTTTGTGGTTTGGTTTACCACAGATGGTGTAGCTTTCAGCAGGTACAATGATACTTGTTTTGTTTAAATCATATGCTTTTAAATGGAAACAGTCTTTTGTTAGATGATTCCTTTTTTCACAAAATTCACAAAACAGGTTTTTGATCTTTTCTCTCTTCTTTCTCTTATCAGACTCCTTTGCAACAGAGTTTTTAACCTCTGTTGGGATGTCCTTGAGAGGAATGACTTTTGCTTTTGGAGCTTTAACACCATCAGTGGTTGTGAAATCCATGGGTTTAAATTTTCAAGAATGTCACACTCGTCAGACCATGAGGGTTTAAATTGGTATTTCTCAATTTCCTCAAAAGTAGAGCATCCCACTGGGCTTTTAAGTGTGATTTGTTACCAAGTTTATCAGTGATTTTCACTTCTTGGCCATTCTTGTTTGTGGGAATGAATTCAGTGGTTACATCAGTGGTTTGGACAGATTTTTCAAAAGCAGTGTTTTCATCATCATATTTTCTATAACCAACACCAAATTTCACATTGCTTTTAATCTGTTTTCAAGCATTACTTCATACCCTTTGCAGGATTCCACCCACTTTTCACATGTGATTTGGGTGGATTCCAACTCCTTTTTACAAACATGATATTTTTCTATCATTGTTTGGAGTTGGGTTTTGGTAATGCTTTGCTCTTCTTTTAGACAGCTAATTTCTTTGTCCTTTTCAGCCAACTTGATTTTAAGTTCTTTTAATGACTTTTCAAATTTGACTTCATCAATTAAGACCCTATTCCGAAGGTTTTCATTCACCTCTTTGATGCTAGCAAATGCAATAATGCATTTGTTTGAACACAGATTTTTAAGAACCTGAGGTGATACCTTGGCAGCTGCCATCATAGCACAATCACATTGATGATTATTTTCTTCATCAGCTCTTTCTTCTTTCTCACCCTATTTCTCCTCTTCTTTTCCTTCCTTGTCTTCTTTGGACCAAGGATCAACCAGTGGTTCAATCAGGGTTTCTGAATTTTCTCCCAGCAGTAGTTCACCAGCAACTGTAGTAACCACTGCTTCAGCCACTTTATCCACTGTTTCAGCACTTAGCTGCTCTCCTTCAGCTTCAACCCCTTCTGGTATTGACTCTAATGCCATCAAACAAAATTCATCATTAAAACTATCATTAGAAGCATAGAGTGCAAATTTTCATCACCAAGCTCATCAGCCATGCTGCTCCAGTCAACAAAGCCTTGGGTGAAAAAGCTTTGCTGATCTGGTTGAACTACTGTTGGAGCAGCTGGTTGAGGTGCAACAGGTTGCACTTGTGCTTGAGGGACAGGGGTTTGTAAATACTGAATTTATGAAGCAGTGGTTTGAACATAATGCACAGGCACAGGGGTTGCAGCATAATGAGCAGTGTTAACATGAGCTGCAGGGGTATATTGGGTATAGTGGACAGTGTTTTGGTGTTGTGGTCTAGGATTTGAGCTGGGATGAGTTATAATAGGACCAGTGGTTTTACTCCTACACTCCCCCAGCAAAATGACCTAGTCTATTGCACTTATAACACTTGATTTTTGATTCAGCCAACCCCACCCTCAAATTCCCATGTAACCCTGGGAATTTTCTCCCTGTTCTTTTATAGAATTTGCTTGTTCTTACACTAAGCAAAGCCAATTGATGCAGAATGTTCATTTCTTCTAAGTCAATGGGATCAAAGTGCTATGAGTCATTGAGTTCAAAGCACAAGTTATCTGAGTTCTGGCTTTCTCCATTTGCTGTGAAAGCAAAGTTGGATGAGTGAGGATTAGAGTTGAAATTACCTCCAGCAGTTATGTCAATAAAATGATCATAACTCTGATCCTTACTGCTGCCAGACTCTTCTTGACCCAGAAGAGCTGTGTTACCAAATGAATAGTCATATGTAACTTTGCCAGACTCTTGCAACTTCTTTTTCTGGTTTAACTCCCTTTCATAGGTCAGGAGTCTACAATGAAGTTGGGTCAGTGTCAGGTCTTTGAACTCAGCAGAATTTCTAGTCACAAAAGCAATTGTGTCCCATTTTTCAGGTAGTGATCTAAGAAACCTACTGTTTTGTGTTGATTTTGGAAATTCAACTTTAACAAGTCTTAGCTCACTAATGAGACAACTGAAATGTTTAAACTGTTGGGTCAATGATTCACCCTTAATGTGACAAAAGGTTTCAGACTGCTGATTCAGAATTTCTCTATTGTTTTCAATTACTTCTTCAGTTCCCCCAAATTGTTCCTTAAGTGCATCCCACAATTCTTTGGCACTGTTACAATGTAACAGCCCAGCATAGATTTCATTTGGTAATGCAGATGCAATGATGCTAAATGCTTTGGCATGCAGTTCGAACTTTTGAAAATCAGTTTCAGTATAGTTTTCATAACATTTAGGTTCGAATTTCTTTAGATCCTCAGCACTTGGAACCATTGGAACATGGGGACCAAAAACAACTAATCTCCAACATCCGGTATTTTGTTGAGCCAGGATATGACCCATCCTTCTCTCCCAGATGTTGTATTCATTACGTTTAAGCATGGGTGGTTTGAAAAGAGAGTCGATGATATTCTTATCATCTTGTGATCGTGACGTCATCCTTGTTGTTTTACAGGCACTGATTAATCAACTTTGATGGTGATTAAACCTTACTCTGTTTTTCAAAAAAACGAACAAATATCAGTATCAACGATTGTGAGCTGTACTATTTACGTCAAAATGATTGTTGGATCAAATTTGACTGTCCGAGCTCTGATACCAATTGTTAGGATCTGAGTTTGGTTTTGATTGTGTTTTACGTTTGAAATAAGATGAAAATGAATGAGTGGTGCAGTGGAATTTAGGATGGAAACAAACTTTGCACACAATCAAACAGAAGAATTGCTTTTATCAAACATTTTCAACAAAGAACCGAAAGATTGAATTTATTTCAATAACGATTACAATGCATGTATGAATACAAACTCCCCCTCAGCCTAAGCTCACAGTGTTTGTTCGTGCAGGAAGAAGATTTTGTGAAGAGCTAATAGAACAGTGCATGGTATTGTTCTATTTACAGGCACGGACAAACCACTGAGGCATCAATGCTGACGTCACCATGAATGTGACATCTAACCTCCTAACAACTTCTCACAACTGATCTATCAAACACTACTTAAGCTAACAACTGCTATACAAGACATTACATAATTAAACTAAACTACTACTGGTCCTTCCACTGTTGTGACTTCAGCAGTACTTGATAACTACCAGCAGTGCTTGACCCAAAGCAGTAGATTGAACAGCAGGTCTTTAGTCTTTGACTTGATCAGCGATTGTAGGCCAGCAGTTGTAAAGATCAGTAGATAGGAGGTCAGCAGATGTTGAAACCACTTTCAAGGGGAGAGACTTGTAACACAACATCTGCTTATTCTAGATCCACTGTCCTGATCCAGTTTTGGCTTTAATTATCTATTCCTCTGAAAGGTTCAATCCCAACAACAAATGATTGAAAGGTTCTGTCACCTTAAAATTGAACTTGATAGGTTTGAAATGTAAAAACACGTGAAGAAATCATTGACAGAATCATTGAAGCGTTACCACGAACTGATTAGTGATGTGTTGTTTGATACAATTACTCTTGATGCTTTGATAGAAAAGATAGAAAGTCATGAGCTTGAGTTGCAAAAGCAAAGCAAGATGAGTAGTTCTTCGCATCAACTGAATGTCGGTCTTTACTACAAGGGCAGTGTACCCTCAGTGACAGTTAGCGAACCGCTAAAGACTGCATATAGTGTTGAAAAGACGAAAGACTCATAGAAAAGCTCATCAAGCTACGAACCAGGATATCATTCATCATCAACAACATCAAATTCTGAAGAACCTGATGAAATTCTCTGCAACGTCGCTTTAAAGCTGAAGAATTATTCAACAATGAACATCAAAGCTGCTAAGCAGCAAATGAGTTTTCTGGGATCAATTCTGGAATCATACGAAGATCTGGTAGCTGGGAAAATTGGAAATTCCTAACTGACAAAGGATGACTACGACCAGATTGATCCAGAGGAGATGGAGCTCATTGATCTGAGATGGTGTTTGGCAAGCTGCATTTGAAGAGCTCAGCGGTTCATGGATATTACTGGCAGACAATCAATTTGTGGATCATCAACAAAGCTGGGATTCGACAAATCAAAAGTTACCAGCTTCAAATGCAAGCAAAAGGGTCATTTCAAAAGAGAATGCAGAAACTCTGTTGTTGAAGAAACCGCTAATCCGTTTAAAGAAGATTACTATCAAAAGGCGATCTATCACTAGAACAGAGAGGAATCACAAAGGTTGAAACAGATTGAAGATAGTTCTGAGAAAGAGATATCAAGAGCATGTGTTGTGATCCAAGATGATGAAGGGTATGACTGGAGTCAAGTACTTCCAGAAGAGGATGCTGTCAGTTACCCGTTCACAGCACATGGCAGAACTTTATCAAAGAATAAACTTAGTGCATTTGTTGCTGTTGTGAAAGAGAAAACAAAAGAAGAGATTCTGAAAGAGAAAACATACAGAGAGAGGTGTATTGTTGGATATCGAATCGAAGAAATGGAGAAGGAATATGAAGAAACAAGGAACTATGCAAGATATGATAAGAAACGAGAATGTTATATCAACAGAAAAGGAGAACCAGTTCTCCATCGAAAGAAGTGGTGTTTGACGACGTTCTTGCAGTAATCCCTCTATCCGGTGAGTACCATTCAAATGTTGCAAAAGATAAACATTATGAGAAAAAGCTGGATAAAATCATTCAAGATGTAATGACAGCAAGTCTGAAGAAGAGGGATGAAGAGAGGATGAAGAAGAATGTTGAAAATCTGGTGGATGAACTGAAGAAGGTTGCTGAGGAAAAGAAAGTGGAAGATGTCAAAGAAGAAGAAGGTGAAAAAGAAGAACAGAAACCAGAAAAAGAAGCTGTTACTAAAGAACAGCAGAATGAAGAGGATCTGATGAACAAAGAAGAAGTTGATGTGAAGGTTGGAAGTTCGGTTGAAGTGATCGATGCTGATGTAGTTGGTGAAAGACAGTAGAAGAGAGAAGCTGATCAGACATAGACAATAGAAAAAGCCGAAGTGCCAATCACTGAGGTAAATACTTCAACTGAATCTGAAATCGTAAATAAAACTGTTGAACAGTGCAAGAAATGCGTGGAAACGTGCAGTGCTTGTACTGAAAAAGATGAAAATTTCAGAACAAGAGACTTAGAATTCACAAAAATTGAAAAAGTTTTCAAAGAAAAATGCAAAGAGATGTTAGAAAACGAAAAGGTTTTGAAAGCTAATGATGAAAAGATAACACAAAAATGCAAGAATTTAGAAAAAGAAAATGAAATTTTGAAAGAAAAGGTTTCAAAAATGACAGAAGAATGTGTGCAAAAAGAAAATTCGCTTCAAGAAATGAAAAAGGAGTATGATTCAATAAAACGTGCATATCATATCACAAAAGAATCATATGATGACGTGAAGAGTCAAATGAAACTTGTTCGATCAAGATTGAAACATTGTTCTGAAACATCTGATACGCTTAAGAGACAGTATGAAATTTAGCAACAAGTTGTAAACTCTTATATTGAAGATGTTGCTAAGCCAAAGCGTAAAATAGCTGATTTAGAACAAGATAATAACAAGTTACACAGTTATCACACTTCATCATATGTTCTTGAACGTATTTTCAATCTAAAACCGGATGGTAAAGATTCTGAACAAAACAAGAAAGGAATTGGCTTAGAGTATCATCAGGTTCCACCACCGTTTGAGGAAAAATTCACATTCTATGATGACAAGAAGGTGGAAAAAGCTTTCAACTTGGTTGATCAATTGCCAGACCTATTCCAAATCTGATGATTCTAGTGATATAGAGGTGGTAGGTAAGGTCGTTGAAATTTTTTGAAAGAAGAGTCGGTTGAAACATGTAAATCTGAATCACAAGATGAAAATGAAGGTAGTTTTCATGAAGGTTATCTGAAAAACTCAAAATCAGAGAAAAAGGCGAAAGATGATTCAAAAGGATTGGTGTATACCATGATTGAATCGGACAAATTATTCTCAGATCTTGAAGTCCCGATTCAGAATGTGATTTCAGAAAAGATTGACAAAGTTTTCAAGATGATTGAAATTGAAAAGTTTGAGATTCCAAAGTTTGCTGGAAAGAGTCACAAAACTTTTTATAACAAATCTGGTTACAAAAAGAAAAACATGAAGGCTGGGTTGGGTTATAAAAGGAAATAAAATAGGAAAAGAAATGAAACGCCAAATTATCAGACAAAAATGAATTTTGTTCACGGAATAAGTTTCCAAGAAGAGAAAGAACTCCAATTTAGACGACAGTCTAATGAAGAGTTATATGCTCAAAAGAAAATGCAACAACAACAGGTTAAAGATGTGTCCAAGAGAACATGCTTTAAGTGTGATCAAATTGGACATCTCAGTCGAAATTGTCCAAATCTTAAACCTGTTGGTGTTGAAACAAAAAAGAAGTCTGAAGTTGTGAATCAGAAATCAACCAAGTTTGACTCAAAGCAAACTTGGAAGCCTAAAATGTTAAAGGCTGACTCACAACAATCTTGGAAACCAGTGACACCCAGATTTAGAACAACACAAAGTTGGAAATCAACTGTTGATGCAACAAAACCAAATTAGTTTTGGAAACCAAAAGTTGTTGTTCAAAATCAAAATGTTCAAAATGAATCTCATTTTTATAAAAGAAGTGCCTCAAAAGGACAAAGTTGGGTAGTTAAGACACAACCTACTTCTGAACAGAAAAAGGATTCAATCAAAAAGGATGAAGTAAAAGATGAAAAGTTGTTTGTACAAAATGATAAAGATTTTCCGAAATTAAATGAAGCATATTGTGTGGAAATGCCTAAGGTCAAACAGACCTGAGCTAAATTGTTCAAGTAATTGAGTAGGTGTGAATGTGCAGGTGCTTCAGAAAGAAGAAGAAAGTCAAATCAACAAAGGAAGCAGCCTGGCATGAAAGGAAGAGGCTGCTGGACCCTACAACTGAAACAGGGAGTTTGTTTGATTTTTGTACATAAATAAACCATATTTCTAAAACCCTAAAAATTGAAAAATTTAAAAACCAAAATATGTTTTTATTTTGTCAAAAAATGAAAAATCAAAATATGTTTGTTTTTAAATTTGTCAAAAATCAAAAATTTCAAAAATTTGTTGATTGAATATGCCGAAACCCTCATGGCGGAACAAACATGATTAATTTCACAAGATTGAAAAACGGTTTTCAAACTGTCGAATATCAATGTGTTGTAAATCATGGGGGTATATTTTCTGCAAAATAGAGCATGTAAAGCAGAAAATGGATGGAGAGACAAACCTATCAATATCAGGTTGTCAAATTTTCTTTTTATGTTTGGAATTTTAGGAGGAGTAAAAGCGTTGTCAGAAAATCCAAAAACATTAGAAAATTTGACAAAGCCAAAAACATGATAAAATCAAAATATATAAAAAGAGGAAATGATAGTACATCAGTAGACAATCACAGTACGCTAAAGAAATGGAAAGTTAAAATGTGATAAACCATCTCACTGATGATATGCCAGTAGGCTTTTACACATTTAGTAGATTGAATTCGAGATATAAACCTAAATATCAAATACTTACTTATCTCGTGGGGAACATCTCTCGGATATATGGGTAACCCCCGAAATCTTGTTAGAAAGATTGCCTGATTCTGAGATACTAGGTCTTTATACTGTTTGATATCTGGGGTTTTATACTTAGTCTTCTGATATTGCGGAAGCAATGACCTAGACTTCGTATAATACTTGCGCGCTATAAAAGCTTACCCTCTGCATAAAAATTGAAAAATATCGAAAGATATGAATCAAATGTAGTTGTAAAGAAGATCCCCGAGAGGGACACACTTCAAGTCGAGCCTTCATCTCTTTGAGTGGATGGTAGTTCATACCTGAGCTCTCAAGGTCTCGCACTAACCCAGAGAACGGATATCAAATTAGTATATTCACCTGTAAGACTGAATCTAGGGAATTTCGATACGGGAGTATATTCTGAGGTGGGACACGCGAATAAGTTTATGTCCTTAAAACACTAATCTCATATCTCGAATCAATTGAACTTTGTGTGAAAATTTAAGTGGATCATTATACTGACAATCTAAGTGAATCGTTTAGAACTTAAAGTGTTTAAAGCTCAACGGTACTAGTGATTTGTCATAAACTGATATGATCCTCTAACACGAACTCAAACAAAAATATTGTATGTAAATATGTTTGTAAATATTTCTTTACTGCATTACATTTCAGAAAAATACAAAAAGATTTTTATTCCATTTTTTTTTGTTTCGACAACCGATGTCTGAGAGCTGAGTTTCAAAATCTAAGTATGCTGAACGTGTTTCTGAAAATAAGCAAGTTCATTATTTTGAGACTTGAAGTTTTAAAATCAAAAATAAAAAATAGTTTGTGATATCTCCAAGGTCATTAATTTGGACTTGGATGATAAATCGTGAAGATTTTGGATGATTAAATTGTTAAAATTCGTTATAAAGAGCTAGGTTTCGATCTTGGTCGCTTAAATCGTCAAATCTATGAAGTTTGTTAATAGGGGTAGTGAAATCAAGTTAATCATGGATATATTCATATTATTATATTTAGAGCCAGGTTCGTGATTAAAAGTGTTTGAGAGCCAGGTCATCATTCCTGGAGAACCGAAAACGCTTTCACTGTCGACATGTTTTAGCTTATATTGAGAGAGCCAGGTTTTAAATCCTAGATATTCAAAACGATTTTCACTAATAAGTGTTTGAGATTTGCAGATGTTGTACCAGATTACGTTCCCGATAGCCGAGTCTAAGGGGGAGTCTGAAGACGAGCTCAACAAAAGGGGGGGCTTGTAACTGGAAAGCCAGGTGTCGATCCCAAAATCATGGAAGCTTGTCGGAAGGGGGAGCCTGAAGGAAGAGTCTACCGAAAGGGGGAGCTGAAGCTGAAGACAGATCCACGTGGATTCTGTTCAAGAAAGAGGGAGTCTGTGACTGCAAAAGATAATAAAGCTTTAAGAAGACTCAGAGAGAGAGATAGACAAGAAGCTACGAGATTGACTGCGGCAATATCCAAGGGGGAGTCTGTTGGTACATTTATGTCTATCGCCTCCGTCAATCCAGTCCGTAGCAGAATTCAGAAGAAAAGAAGACATTATAGTGTAATATTTAGAGAAAAGGCAAGGTGGCAATATTGTAATTAGTGAGAACTCTCATTAAACCCCTTGGCCAATAAATAGGAGAGTAATGTCTTAGTTTTAGGACTTTTGCCAACTTTTGTCATTTGCATCATTAGGAGAGCTTTGAGGCTAGAGAGAGAAAGTAGAAAGAGAAAGGCAAAAGGTGATTCACGTGACTTGTATCTTTTCATGTCTTCTAATCGAATCACAAATTATAGTACGGTTCTCGTGTTCGGTCCACGCACGTGTACGGATTCCGAACGTCACACGTGTCATACGCAATAGTTCGGGAGTCAAAAACTGATCCTACACTACACATACTTAGTAAAGTGGTAAGTCAAATTTCTTGATTTGATGAATTATAGGAAATGGGTTCTAACCGAATCATGAGTTTATGGTATGATTTGTGTAAATTGGATGTTAGGGCTACTCTCTAGAGTAGAAATCATGTTTGATTTTAGGTCAATTGAAAGATTTTAGTATAAACTCACCTTATGAGAATGTGTTATGAATAGGATGATCAAAGTTCATACAATTTTGTGAAAACTTGAACTATGATGTTTGTGTGATGCTTGAAATCTTAGCTAAGTGTGGTGTAGGATGAAAGATTTTTATGAATTAGGTTGATTGTTAATAAGTTATGTGAAGAATTAGAAGAAATCATGCTTTAAAAGCTTTTACATAATCTTTCACAAATGTGAAACCCGCCAAGTGCTCGATGAAATGCTTAAGAGAATATTTATGTGAAATTCGGAAAGAATTATGATAATGTTCCTATATGATAAATTATGTAAATAATGAAATGATGTTCGAATGGACTAAATGATAGAATGAATATGTTAATGTAGGTGTGAACGAAGAAAGCTCAAGTGCTAGGAAAACGGATAACGCACAAGATCGAGGTATGTTGTATTTCGTCATAAATTTATTTAATTGTTCAATGTTTTTGTTTAATGGTTAGGCTTTACTATGATTAGTGTAAAAAATGAATTAGATAGCCTAACCCGTGCAAATGGGTTATTGGGAATGAATGTTTATGAGCAGACAATAGTATAGTCAGCTTGTTTTTAACAAACCGAGAAAATGTATGTTATTACAAAAAAAAAGTATTGAATTAAGTCCATTGTAAACGGATAAATAGGGATGAATGAAATGGTGATACAATGGATGTATTCGGTTCGTTATAAACGTACCGAATGGATGATTATGTATGCTTGCAAATGTCTGTTACGACGGGTTAAGGAATGGCATGTTTCATCTCAATTGTGAGATAGTATGTTTTGACTTGTTTCATCGGGAAAGAAAGTGTATGTATGAAATGAAAGTATGAATCGGTTCAGTTGAATTACTAGATATGAAATAATGTAACTAATGAAATTTATTTATATGTTGATGTAGGTAAATCCTCAACTTAGACGGCTTGGTGACTCGGAGCGAACACATGCACAAATTATGACCATTATGCGCTTCCGCTATTTTGTATCAAAGTTATGGGTCGAAAATACTTTGTTGTGAATAACTTTGTTAATAGCTAGACTTTTAAAACATGATGTTATGGTTTTTGGTTGTGTCTTTTGAATGGGTCATAGAATTAGTTGTAATGAGGATGGTTAAACAGGGATACGCTCGTCATATGGACGAGTCATGCCCAAATTTTGTTAAATTTGAATATCAATGTCACTAATATTTTTACTTTCTAATGTTAAAAGAATGGGCGTATCTAAAAGTTCAAATCACTAAGGTCTTTTGGTCGCCATTTGGTTACGTTGGAAAAGCAGACCTTTCATGCACCCATCGCGGACGTAGTATAGTGATGGCAGGATACCGAGTTCGTCCAAGAACACAAGCGCTTTTACTACTGGCTTATCGTTAACGTCTAATCTATCCAAACTTTTAATAAAAAGGTTTTTAAAGCTATAAAAGATATTTTGGCATTTGAGCGAGAACTTCCACAAAAGGGAGATTGATGTGAAGTTGTTTAAGCAAGCTCACGAACTTAGTGAATTGTTCGTCGGTCTTTTGCCAAAGTAAACGACCGGGGTAAGGGACCGGGGGTGGTTAGGTTGTGTCGGTATTTGGGGGTTGAGTATTTTCTTGGTTATTGGCAATGAGTGTTTTAGTGGGGATTGGATCGGGTTATTGTGGTGTCGATTCAATTTCGGGTCCTACTTTCCTTCTTCTTATGTTAATTACGTTTACTTGGGCTTTTGGGTTTGTTTCGGTGTTACGTGGTAAGGCTCCTTGCGGTCTCTCGGCGAAATTTTTGGCAAGTTGGCTTAATTGTTTTTCTATATTTTGAACACTAGCCCTTTGGTTTCTAATTTCCACTTTAGTTTGTGAGAACCTTTCCGATTATCTTTTATCGGATTCGGAGAAGAGGCGAGTGATGATATCCTCAAGCCTTTCTCTTCCTCCTTATTATTGCGGTTGAACACCTTGTTGCTCATTTCGTGGTTATTGTTGAAAGTTAGAGCGTTGATTTTGATTTTGTTGGTTATTATCCCCTGATTCCCTCTTACTAAAATTGGGATGAATACAACACTCGGTAGTGAAAGTGTTACTTTGAACTCCCGGTGGTCGTGGCTGGTTACTTAGGTAATTTACCACTTCCGTTTGATTTTCTAAATCTTTCATACAACTCCAGTTTTCATGGGGGCCACCTTATCTGTCACACCCCGACCACGATAAAACAACAAATCATGGTGGAAACATCGGGGAGTGTTGTAACAGAATCATTGTTTCATAACACATGGATTGAAGTTCTGTTTTATTAAATTAAATGTATTACATTACTTTGAAATTAGAAACAAAACATGAACAAATTAACTTCCATTGTTATTAAGTCACTAAGGCCTCGTCCATTCCTATGTGAGCATACACCAATATCATCATCAAACATCATCAACTATGGTACCTAAAACACATGTGAAAATACGTCAGCATAAAAATGCCAGCGAGTACATAGGTTTTATGTGAGTGTCAGATTCATGGCTCGTTTTACCCTTTTGAAATAACTCAAACAACTTTGTTATTCGATATTAGAAAAACTAGTTTTGTAAAGTGTTTAGATTGTGAATTGAAATAACCAAGTTAAAACAGATTTGTTATAATTTATAAAACCTCGATACCATGAATCTTACTCAAAACATTTGTTTAAGTAAACCCAAATTGTAAATTGTTTTTGAAATAAAACTCGAATGTTTTATATTGTTAGAAAAACCTTGTAATAAAACTTTGTTTTGATAACCTTGCCCAAGTGAACTAGATAACGCAACGATATATAATGTGTTAAAAGTACTTATATATAGGAAGTACCAGCGGCGTATCCACCATGCTTTTAACACATTACACCCGCCCCGTTACCTAATCACTTCCCTAACCCAATGGTTCAAACAGTTTCAAACGGTTCACACAATCAATCAGATTCAAATCGTTCACATAATCAATCAGATTCAAACGGTTCACATAATCAATCAGATTAAACGGTTCACATAGACCAACAATTTCAACGGTTCAAAACAATTCAAAATGTAAAACAATGTGTCTATATACTGGATGAACATATGCAACAAAATGTAACATGAAAATAAATGTTCTAGCATGCTAAGAGAACATACATAGCAAAACATAATGAAATCATGTACTCTATACGTACTAATGAACATAGCAAGTATATAATATAAAAGCATGAAAAGCACGAAAGTAACAAGTAGGCACATGTGTATCACCCCAAAACAGTTGAAAATAGTAAAAGAGGGGACTATGTACTCACTTGAGAATGCTTAGAAGTCTTGAATAACAAACAACCAAGCAAGCTAGAGGGATCACATAAATCAAACGGCACCTAATACAGGTAACTATGTTAATAAACCGGACCTAAATCGGAGGATAGGATAAAATGAGGTTTCGTAAACCAAATGAGTGTAGGGACTCATGTAATATGGTTTAACAAAGCCTACATTCAAAAACGAAACCTAACCTAAGTGCTTACGACCCATTACGACTCGTTAAGGTAGCTTACGCCACTTTAACGCGCCGTTCGCGTAAAACGCGTTCGGACCGCCTAACTAGTCCTATGACAAGTATTATATGCCTTAACATGTCTAATAATGTTTCCTAATCAGTTTAGATGCCAAAATTTATGTTTCATATGCTTAAAATGAATTTATGCGTAAAAAGGGCATTTTGGTCGTTTTCCTAAGGCATATAAATTACCTATCATACAACTAACTAAACGAAGTGACCATAAGGTATAACATCGGAAGGTGATTCCCTATACAACTATGGTCACAATAAATGCTTGTTCGAATCCTAATGATCGACTAAACGGGTCGGGTTCGAAAGTCTAAGCGGTCGTTTAGACCGCTTATCTTAGGACACTATATAAGCACTAAACCTAAAGTGACGAGCTAAACATGTTAAAAAAATTTTAACGAAGTTAGAAAACAAGTTTGAAATCAAGACAAAGGGTCTTGATACCCAAGAATAGTTTGGTTGCAAAATACGCAAGAATACGCATTTTGACCGAACCTATGACTCGTCACTACACCTAAATAACGTGGTAATCAGTAGGTATAGTCACAAGAGACTATAACCATCGTGATTACGCTCACGTTACAAAGTTCAAACAAACTTCGTGTTGACCATAGACTGGTCAAAGCAGAAAGTCAAACGCTGTTTGACTTTTACGCTTAAAACGCATAAAAGCATGAAAGAAACTTACAAAGGGTCCAAGCTAGGAAGAACTTGATCTAAATACTCAGGTATGAAGCATAAAGTTTCAGCTTAGAGCATAAAATTAGATCAAGGTGTGAGGAAAATGGAATGAGAGCTTGGGTATTTATATATTTCGGAGAACCGTTAGGATCGTTTCTCGCATTTCGTGCCTTGATCTTGACCCTCCATGTGGGCACATGGTTTTCAAAACCATGGGAATACTTAAAACCATCAAATTCCAGCCCATAGAGTGCAAAACCTTGGGTTAAAACCATCAAAATCTCAAAAATGGTCCAAGTTCAATGTATCTGCCAGAAATTTCAAAAATGGTCCCTGTACTTGTAACACTTGATTTTTGGCACTTTTAAGCCCCGTTAACCCCATTTTAAGGATCTAAAATAAATTTAAAGTATAGGGAACTTGAAATGTGCTCAAAAATATCTCAGATGTCGGTTCGTTTGGTCGTACAATTGCGTTGTTCGGTTATTTACGACGGAAATCGTAACGAAAGCAAAAACGATCCAAATTACGCGACGAGTGGAATTTTATCATGCCAATCACTAAAATAAAATATTTTAATGATTACATAAATTTTTGGATGTCCGTATATATTCCGAAGGTAAGATATGCGTGAAACTGCAAGCTTATGCACTTTTTGACGCTTTAAGTCCCTATTGATCAATAAAGTTTATTTTTGCGCCCCAAAATACCTCAAAGCCTATTTCTAAGCTATGTAAAGTATATTTAGGGCATTTTTAGCTTTTGATAATATTCCAGAAGGTTCGTTACAGTACAAATCGGCATACTTTCACAGTTTGTCGAAATTAGTCCCTGTAAGCGAATAAACTTGATTTCGACACACCAAACCCTCCAAAACTTATTTCTAAGTTATGTAAAGGTTATTTAAGGTATTTTAAGCCTATGTCACTATTCCGGAGTGTTTTTCGTGTTAAACTGATTACGTTTACGCATCAGTTCGCGTATAACTTTCCAGAAAGCGATTTAGAGCTCGAAATCGAACGAGAATTGATATGTGCAAATGATACACATATTTATACAAATCCCAAGTATGAAAAACAATATTTCATTGGTTTTTTTATTTCTTTGATGGTCATGGAGGCACAGGTGTCACATTCTCCCCTACTTTAGGAAATTTCGTCCCGAAATTTATTCGTAGGAGCCTGTCTGTGACTTCGTGTTAAATAACCATCAAAGATAAGGCATAATCCTATCATTTCCTTCAACGAACATTCTTTAGAAGAGAAAATGAATAGACGGAGTCATTTTCCTCAACAGGCATTCTTCAGAAATGGAAATGAAGGAATTACCAAAAGGATATTCATTTCCCTCAACGGACATTCTTCATAAATGAAAATGAAAATGAATGGATAATCATTTTCTTCGATGGGTATTCTTCAGAAATGGAAATGAAGAAATAATCAAACGGATATTCATTTCCTCAATGGACATTCTTCAGAAACGAAAATGAAAATGAACGGATAATCATTTTCTTCGACGGGTATTCTTCAGAAATGGAAATGAAGGAATAATCAAACGGGTATTCATTTCCTCAACGGACATTCTTCAGAAACAAAAATGAAAATGAATGGAAAATCATTTTCTTCGACGGGTATTCTTCAGAAATGGAAATGAAGAAAAAATCAAACGGATATTCATTTCCTCAACGGACATTCTTCAGAAACGAAAATGAAAATGAACGGATAATCATTTTCTTCGACGGGTATTCTTCAGAAATGGAAATGAAGGAATATTCAAACGGATATTCATTTCCTCAACAGACAGTCTTCAGAAACGAAAATGAAAATGAACGGATAATCATTTTCTTCGACGGGTATTCTTCAGAAATGGAAATGAAAGAATAAACAAAAGGACATTCATTTCCTTCAACGGGCATTCTTCAGAAACGAAAATGAGCACACGGAGTCATTTTTGACGGGTGCTTCATCCGAAACGGAAATGAATAGAATTAACTCAAAAGGATATTCATTTCCCTCAACGGACATTCTTCAGAAATGAAAATGATCGGACGGAGTCATTTTCAACGAGTGCTTCGTCAGAAATGGAAATGAATAGAATTAACTCTAGACGCATGACAAAACTTGCTGTGGTTTCTGTGCACTAAATTCCATAATTATGTATGCATCCATAATTACGTAATTTCTTGCACAGTTCGCACAGTTTGTTTTATAATGTGAAAGGTATAGAATTTGAACAAGCTTGAGACAACTTTGATTAGGTCAACACATAAACACATAAGCACATAATTGTTTTCTTGGTTATTAATTTGTTATTAATTTGACGTTGATTTGAACATGGGTATTCAAGGTATACTAGGAACCCAGTCGATGGACTTCAACTTCCTCAAGAATTTATCTGAAAAGATAGGATGATCTTCCAAAAATTCAATTTTTGATTACAAGGAATCATAACATTCGAATTAAGATATACAACAATTAAGGACTTACGGAAATACCCTTAGGTACCCTATTAAGGATTTATAGAGGCACTTTGGGTATTTGTCCAGAGTTGTAAATTGCGCCTTGTACTTCGTTTCCTTGGAAGAAACGGGTACTTAGGATTTTCGTGGAAAACGCAAGAGATCATAAAATGGAAGAATTTGGGAGTAGTCTGCTCTTCAAGGAATACGATTCCTTGATTGTCGGTATTGTATGGGATATGTTGTTTATACATGCAACCACATAAATACATTGCAATGTAAATAAAAGATTTATTTATAAACAACATCAACAACTGTTTCATAGACCTTGACAACAAAAGAAAATAATACATAAAGCTTGATTATTTCTAAATAGCATTGTCTTCCAATCTGTCAGATGCTCATCCCTGCGCTGGATTTGCATTAGCAAGCTTTAGGCAATTCCTTCGAAAATGGCCCATCTCACCACAGTTGAAGCAAGAACCTGGTGGAAAATGAGCTTGAGCAGGATTGTTGCCAGCTTGATTTGGTGCAGATGCAGCGGGGCAGACTCTTGCTGTATGGCCTATAAGTCCACAAGTTTGGCATTTACGGCACTTTACATTGGCATGATGATGAAGGCTACATTGGTTGCACAAAGGTGCAGTTCCGTTGTATGGCTTCCTAGTAGGGGGTTGAGCCGGTTGGTTAGGGACAGCTTGATCATTGTGGGCAACCAAGGCGAAGTTCTGAGAAGCCTTTCGCTTCTTTGACTTCTTGGAGGATTCAGTCTGTTCATCCTTTGGTTTCGATTCCTCGATCGGTTTCTTATCACCCTTTCAGAAAAGTTTACCTTTCCTGATCTGGGATTCAGTCAAGGTAGCGGATAGCTCAATGGCCTGCCTAACTGTAGTGGGGTTTCTTGTAACACCCCAAAAACGGGTTTAGTAATTAGACCCCGTTAATACTAAACAACGGGTATAATACCGTTAGCAGAAAAGTTTAAATCGGAAATTATTAGGATTTAAATAAATAAGCTTAATAATAAATAAAAGGAGGATAAATACTTTGAGAAAACAAAGTATATAGAAGGCCCGAGTTAACGGGACTTAAAATAAAACGGGTTCTGACTTCCCAAACCCGTTAAATTAACTAGGAATAATTAACATAGTTAGTAATATGTGATTAAGTTATAAATAGTGAATTATAGCTTAAATTGATCAAAATAAAACATAAGGGACCATTATTGCCAAGAGGGCAAACTAGTTTTATTAAAAAAAAGAAAACAAAACACACACTTGGTGTGTGTGCGGGTCGATCGACCAGAGCAGGAGAAAAGGGCTCAAACCCTAAACTCTACAAAATCATCAAATTGAGCTTGATTCAAGGCCAAAACCGATGCATGAATACATAGAAACGATCACCTGGTCGCAAGGATCGTAAGGTATGTTAAAATTTTGATATTCATGAAGTTGGGATTCTTGATGAATTTATGAAGTTCGAAATTTAAGCTTGAATGATTGTTGTTAGGATGAAATTAGAGTGAAATAATGTCTAGGAACAAACCCTAGTTATTAGATTGTTGAAATTGTGCTCAATGCTTGAGAATTTCATGATCACCATTGAAGGTGATAAGTGGGTTTTGACTAAATTCGTGTATGAGATGTTTTTAGGGTTTTGATTGCAAAAAAAAATAGTGTTATGATGTTAAGAATATGCTTAAATTGAAAGCTGAATTCAAACAGCTCCTGATCAGAATTTACAGCCGACTTGTATTGGTTGTAACCTGAACAAAACCTGACAAAAACATGTGTTTCTTGAGTCTAAAACGTAATTCCAGAAAATATCTTTAAAACCCCACTGGAATCGCATTTGTTCGACGAAAATTGAGCGTTTTATGAATTTTTCCGTATCAAAGGTTCAAGCTGCATTTTCTGGCAGAATTTGCAGCCCATTACGAATGTCATAACTCAATTTAGGAATTGATTTATGATCTCAAATTCTTACTGTAGATAGCTTTAAGTTATTAAAAGAATCGTCAATTGGAATTTCGTCGATCGGATAAATGAGGAATTTTAAATGAATTTTTCCGTAAGCTGCAGTCAGAAGTGACGAATCTGATTGCGGCTTAGTAAATGAATTTTTACGAATTTTTGGTAAAGAGTTAGATCTTGAAATTTTAACACAAGCTCTAACCCTCCGAAAGGTACGCCACACAAAAAAATAATAATTTTTGAAGGCTTTTAAATAGGTTAAACAAGTCACCAAAAACAGCCCATTTTCAGCGAAATGAAATGCCTAAATGAAATCGCGGTCTACTTGGTTGTGTGTAAAATTTGATTTCATTAAGAGTTCGGATGAGATATGCCTAAGTGATTTCAATGAACCAAATGTGCATTTGAATATGTTGATAAGTCAATTGACTTTTAAAAAGTCAAACCGACCAATGATTAGATCGAATGATAATTTTGATATGGTCGAATGATAAATTTGACATAAAACCCGTAGGATGGAATAGTCGTAAACGATTATGACTAATCTAACCGTCTTACGAATTGTGATGATGATAGTTTGACTCTAGACAAGCAAGATGAAGACTTGGGAAAAGAAGCGGGTCAAACGGATCGAGTACGCGGAAAAAGGACATAACCGGATGCAAGGTATGTGAAACTTACACTTCTTGGTATAAATTCTATAAGTTATGAATACGAGAAGATTAATATTCGAAATACGGGTTCCGACGCGTAATGATACGGGTCGGAACAAATATAAATGATAGTAACAATGGTTTATGAGAAAGAGCGTAAAAATTGGAAAATATAGTCAAGCGTCGACTAATGTAAATTTAGCTTAAAAAGGATCTTGAGTTAAAATCCGAAATGGGTCGGATGTGAAAGTGAGAAATTGAAAACCATGTTTTATTAACCTATGCAAATGTTGGTCATACAGTCCAAACGGGTCAAATGGTGGTGAAAACACCATTTGACAATATCGGCTAATGATTGTTGTCAAGTTATATGTTAACAGGAGCAATTAGCAATTTGGTAGATTGCGACGTCATAGAATATCCGTTAGTTAAAGCAATGTATAAAACGGGTCTATGTATTGACTCGAGGCAGGTACGCGTATATATAGATTTATAGTTAAAAGGACAATGTTGGTCAAAAACATTAGAAAAGGGCAAGTTTTAGACTAAATTGCTTAAATTCCCTAAACGGGTCAAAAATAGTTTATGTACATAGCCTACGAAGTAGTCGCGCAATTTATAAAAAAAATATTATTATTACGAACCCGAGCTAAAGATTTTGGGTTAAAATACACTAGCGTATGTATTTTGGTTATTTAAGAATCAAGTTGGTGGTTTTAAATACAACGGGTCAAAATGTTGATTTTGAATAATAAGCCGATTGCTTAAAAATTTGGAATTTTATTAGTTTGTATGCTGAATTTTTACTCCATATGATGGAGAATTAAATTACGAACGCGTAGGAAAAGGAATCGCGTAAAACGGACTTGTAGATAAAAACTTAAGACAATCTCAAGTTTGAATTTTGTTGAAAATTATAGCTGGGCAGAAAATGCATGTTTCAGCAATGAACCCGCTGGAAATTGGGTTCCCTCGCGACACGCGACGAATAACTCAGCTTGGGGCGTGACACGCGACACATTGAGATGGGTCTCCCGCGACACGCGGGAGACATCAAAGTTGGAACTAATTATTTTGTTTGATTATTCGTTGCTTAGAACTTGTTTAGACTTATATTTAAGTTATCAAAACTAACCTTTATGTTGGTTTTGATCATAGGTGAATGCCAAGATGCCTCGGATGAAGATCAAGCTCATTGAAGAACCGAACACGATCAAGATACAAGCTTCCGCACATGGTTTCGTCATCATTTAAAAACGACGATTTTGTACATATTGTATTGTATTGTTTCAAATCTGAAAATGTTTTAATTTAACCGTATTTTTCAATGTATATGTAATTATAATTACATGTTTACTTACGTAGATAATATGAAAACCCTAAAATAATAGCAAGGGTGTTACATTGCTACCAGTAACAATGTCTTGTACTGAGTCAGGGAGGCCATCAATATACTTTTTGATGCCTTATCCAAGGGTGTAACCATGTTTGGGCATAACAGACTTAACTCCTCATAACGGTCAATGTAGGCTCGATTCTCACCGCTATCTTGCTTAAGATCGTCGAATTCCCTTTCCAATGCCCTAATCTCATGACGAGGACAGAATTCCTTCATCATTAGAGCTTGAACCTCTTCCCATGTTTGAGCCAGTGCTACCTCAGCACCCCTATCCCTCATCACACCATTCCACCATGTTAAAGCTCGTTTCTCAAAGACACTAGATGCGAATTCAACCTTTCGCTCGATTGGACACTGAACATGTCTGAAGGTGCTCTCTAGACTCTCGAACCATTGCAGAAGTGCAGTTGCTCCTTGGGACCCAGAAAACTTTGATGGCTTAGCTGAGTTGAGCATCTTGAAGTTGCATGGGGCATTCTTGTTGTTGAGGGCTAGGTTACATTGAGCAATGATGTTTGGGATTGCAGCAGCCATTTGCTGCGTAATGATAGCTACCAGTTCTTCATTAGGTACCTGATTGTCGCGTCGTGGAGGCATTCTAAAAGGGGAAGCAAGAGAGAAAAAAAATGAAATGACATTGGGTAAGGATGTTACAATTACCGACCAAAAAGGCATGGATGATGGTCATTTGTTTGAACCACGAAACAAACAAATGACACACAGATGCTAAATCAAAGTAAATAGGTCCTCATAATATATCACGAAGACATGCTCGCCTATAAGTGGACACTCACCCCAAGAGTTCCCAGGTAAGAGTGACTGGTCCGATACTGCGGATTTGTATGAACACTCTAGCCTTAGACAGAAAATTTAGGGTACAGGCACCCACCCTTCCAGTTTGCACGTGTTTACATTATTTAGCCCAAACTTTGACGAGAATTTGAAAACTTTGAAGGTCCAAAACCTTATAATAAATCATCCTAGAACAGATGACTAGTTTTCAAAGCTGATTCGAAATTTATGTTCTCATTGTGATTGTCACCTAAAAATAGTTGACGGTATTGTTTTATGACTAAACGCAAGTAAACTCGCATTAGGGTCCTAGGAAGGTTATAGACTAGGTCAAAGCATTACTAATAACCTAATTCCCTATAACCATGAGCTCTGATACCAACTTTTCTGTCACACCCTGACCACGATAAAACAACAAATCGTGGCGGAAACGTCGAGGAGTGTTGTAACAGAATTATTTTTTCATAACACATGGATTGAAGTTCGGTTTTATTAAATTAAATGTATTACATTACATTGAAATTAGACACAAAACATGAACAAATTAGCTTCCATTGTTATTAAGTCACTAAGGCCTCGTCCATTCCTATGTGAGCATACACCAATATCATCATCAAACATCATCAACTATGGTACCTGAAACACATGTGAAAATACGTCAGCATAAAAATGTTGGCGAGCACATAGGTTTTATGTGAGTGTCAGATTCATGGCTCGTTTTACCCTTTTGAAATAACTCAAACAACTTTGTTATTCGATATTAGAAAAACTAGTTTTGTAAAGTGTTTAGATTGTGAATTGAAATAACCAAGTTAAAACATATTTGTTATAATTTATAAAACCTCGATACCATGAATCTTACTTAAAACATTTGTTTAAGTAAACCCAAATTGTAAATCGTTTTTGGAATAAAACTCGAATGTTTAATATTGTTAGAAAAACCTTGTAATATAACTTTGTTTTGATAACGTTTCCCAAGTGAACTAGATAACGCAATGATATATAATGTGTTAAAAGTACTTATATATAGGAAGTACCAGCGGCGTATCCACCATGCTTTTAACATATTACACCCGCCCAGTTACCTAATCACTTCCCTAACCCAACGGTTCTAACAGTTTCAAACGGTTCACACAATCAATCAGATTCAATGGTTCACATAATCAATAAGATTCAAACGGTTCACACAATCAATCAGATTCAAACGGTTCACATAGACCAACAATTTCAACGGTTCAAAACAATTCAAAATGTAAAACAATGTGTCCATATGTTGGATGAACATATGCAACAAAATGTAACATGAAAATCAATGTGCTAGCATGCTAAGAGAACATACATAGCAAAACATAATGAAATCATGTACTATATAGGTACTAATGAACATAGCAAGTATATAATATAAAAGCATGAAAAGCACGAAAGTAACAAGTAGGCACATGTGTATCACACCAAAACAGTTGAAAACTGTAAAAGAGGGGACTTTGTACTCACTTGAGAATGCTTAGAAGTCTTGAATAACAACCAAGCAAGCTAGAGGGATCACATAAATCAAACGACACCTAATATAGGTAACTATGTTAATAAACCGGACCCAAATCGGAGGATCGGATAAAATGAGGTTTCGTAAACCAATTGAGTCTAGGGACTCATGTAATATGGTTTAACAAAGCCTATATTCTAAAACGAAACCTAACCTAAGTGCTTACGACCCATTACGACTCGTTAACACGTCGTTCGCGTAAAACGCGTTCGGACTGCCTAACTAGTCCTATGACAAGTATTATATGCCTTAACATGTCTAATAATGTTGCCTAATCAGTTTAGATGCCAAAATTTATGTTTCGTATGCTTAAAATGAATTTATGCGTAAAAAGGGCATTTTGGTCATTTTCCTAAGGCATATAAATTATCTATCATACAACTAACTAAACGAAGTGACCATAAGGTATAACCTCGGAAGGTTATTCCCTATACAACTATGGTCAAAATAAATGCTTGGTCGAATCCTAATGATCGACCAAACGGGTCGGGTTTGAAAGTCTAAGCGGTTGTTTAGACCGCTTATCTTACGACCATGTATAAGCACTAAACCTAAAGTGACGAGCTAAACATGTTAAAACATGTTTAACGAAGTTAGAAAACAAGTTAGATATCAAGACAAAGTGTCTTGATACCCAAGAATAGTTTGGTTGCCAAATACGCAAGAATACACATTTTGACCGAACCTATGACTAGTCACTACACCTAAATAACGTGGTAATCAGTAGGTATAGTCACATGAGACTATAACCATCATGATTACGCTCACGTTACAAAGTTCAAATGAACTTCATGTTGACCATAGACTGGTCAAAGCAGAAAGTCAAACATTGTTTGACTTTTACGCTTAAAACGCATAAAAGCATGAAAGAAATTTACAAAGGGTCCAAGCTAGGAAGAACTTGATCTAAATACTCAGGGATAAAGAATAAAGATTCAACTTAGAGCATAAAATTAGATCAAGGTGTGAGGAAAATGGAATGAGAGCTTGGGTATTTATAGATTTCGGAGAACCGTTAGGATCGTTTCTCTCATTTCGTGCCTTGATCTTGACCCTCCATGTGGGCACATTGTAACATCTGTGTCTGAAATCATTCAAAACAATTCAGTTAATCAATAAAACAAAGTTATTTGATCCCAATGTTTGTTTGGTTATGTTTTACATTTTTCATGTTTTGACTTTTGTTCAATTTTAAACTCTACATCGCTTTCTGGAGAGTTATACGCAAACTGGTGCGTAAACGTAATCAGTTTAACGCGAAAAATACTCTGGAACATCAATTTATGCTTAACATACCTTAAATAGCCTTTACATAACTTAGAAATAAGTTTTGAAGGCATTGGTATGATATAATCAAGTTAATTCGCTTACAGGGACTAAAATTGACAAACTGCGAAAGTATGCCGATTTGAACTGTAACAGACATTCTGGAACATGAACATAAGTTAAATATACCATAAATATCCTTTACATAGCTTAGAAATTTGCTTTGAGGGGTTCGGTATGCTAAAATAAACTTTTGGGTCATTCAGGGACTAAAAGCGTCAAAAAGTGCACAAGTTTGCATTTTCGCGCATAACTTACGTTCTGAATACATCCGGACATCCAAAAATTTATGTAAGCACTAAAATATTTTATTTTAGTGTTTGGCATGAGAAAAATCCATTCGTCGCGTCATTTGGATCGTTTTTCGCGCTTGTGCGCATTCCGTCGTAATTAAGCGAACATCGCGATCGTACGACCAAACGAACCAATGTCCGGCATATTTTTGAGCATGTTTCATGTCCACAATGTTTAGGCAACATTTTAGGGCCTTAAAGTTTGCTTTACGGGCCTTAAAGTTTGCTTTACGGGCCTTAGAAGTGTCGAAAATGGCTTAAAACACCAACATGGACCAAAACTGCCATTTTTAAAAGTTGCTGCTGATCAGACATGGCCAGGCGGCCCGCCTGAGCTTTGGGTAATCCTGAAGCGGGCCGCCTCAGGCTCCCAGACCTGCAGAATTGTTGCAAACAGCTGTTTACGGCTGTTTAGCACCTCCAAACCACTTACAAACGGTTTTTACAATACCATGGGCCATTTCTATGGGTTTTAATGGTTTAGTAAAAATAGGGGCACACTTGGACGGTTGAGATCGAGGCACGTTTTTCGACGAACGATCCTAACGGCTCTACTTTTCCTATAAATTACCCCCCCCCCCCCATGTTTGCTCATTTCCCTCACACCTAAATCTGATCATAACTCTCTAAGTGGAAGTGTTTATGCTTCCTACCTGAGAGTGAATCGGGTTTAATACTTGCGGGGACCTTCTGTAAGTACTCCTTCGTTCTTTTCTTTCGTTTTTATGCTATAAAGTCAAACTGTGTTTGACTTTCTGCATTGACCAGTTTATGGTCAATGCGAAGTTCGTTTGAACTTCATAACGTGAGCGTAATCACGATGGTTATAGTCCCAAGTGACAATACCTACTGATTACCACGTTATCTAGGCTCAGTGACGAGTCGTAGTTTCGGGCAAAATGCGTGTACTCGCGTATTTTGTAACCAAACTACTCTAGGGTATCAAAACCGTTTGTTTTGATACCAAACCTGTTTTCTAACTTAACTAAACATGTCCTAGCATGTTTAGCTCGTCACTTTTAGATTTGTGCTTGTTTAGGTTCGTAAGGGTAAGCGATCTAATCAATCGCTTATGCTTTCGACCCCGACCCATTTGGTCGATCATTAGGATCCGACCAAATACATTAGGTGACCATAGTAGTACAGGGAATAACCTTCTGAGGTTATACCTTATGGTCACATCGTTTGAGTAGTTGTATGATAAGTAGTTCTTATGCCTTAGGTAAATTACCAAAATACCCTTTTTGAACTAAAATTCATTTTAAGCCTATGTAACATAACTTTTGCCATCTAAACTGATTTAATAACAATATTAAACATGTTAAGGCATATCTTACTTGTCATAGGGCTAGTTAGGCGATCCAAACGCGTTTTACGCGAACGACGCGTTAAAGTAGTATAAGCTACCTAAACGGGTCATAACGGGTCAAAGGTACTTAGGATAAGTTTCGTTTTAGTATGTAGGCTTTGTTAAACCATATTACATGAGTTCCTACACCCATTTGGTTTACAAACCCTCATACTACCCGATCCTCCGTTCAGGTCCGTTCATTAATGTAGTTCTATATTAGGTGCCGTTTGATTCCGTAATCTTCTAGCTTTGCTTGGTGGATATCTAAAGTCTATTGAGAAATCTCAAGTGAGTACATAGACCCCTCTTTTACTGTTTTCCAAACATTTTGGGGTGAAACACATGTGCCTACTTGTTACTTTCATGCTTTCCATGTTTTTCATATCATATGCTTGTTATGTTCAATAGTACACTAATAGTACATGATTTCATTGTGTCTTATGCTATGTATGTCCATTGTGTGCATACTTAGTACATCGTTTTACATTACATTATATGCTATGTATGTTCATCATACTTAGTACATCATTTTACATTACATTTTATGCTATGTATGTCCATTATGTGCATACTTAGTACATTATTTTACATGACATTTCACGCTATGTGTGTACATTTGATTACATACTTAGTGCATTGTTTTTCACATGCTTACATGTTGGTATGACATTTGGTTTGTTTCAATGGGACAAAAAGACATTCATTAACATTAGCTACGCCGCTCGTTAGTAGGTAGTGGTACCATAGGAATTGACAACTCCCGTTCCTGACATCCTAGGTATGTTTGGATGAAAGGAATGACCGAATTCGAATACATAACTCAGATGAACCTTTAATTTGTTTAAAGGTTTATCACCACAGTCTTAAGGCTTGAATGTATGCATTTTTACAATACCGCATAGATGTTCGTATCAGTATAGCATGCAGTTTTCTACAAAACATAACTTTAATTTACTTCAATACCTTGTTTTGTACATTTTACCAATGGTATTTGATATATTTCACTTGCCATACATGACATTTTGTTTACACATTACATGATTGACATCTGACATAGACATTTTGATATTGATATATTTATTTCATAAACTACATTTTGACATAAACATTTCGAGATAGTTACACAAAGACATTTAACAAATGGTTTAGAGATGGGCAATTTACATTGGTGGTTTATTTGAATCATTTCAGTTTAGACATATAACATTTTACACAAATAACATGTTTTTCACAAAACAGTATTTTACAAACAATTTGTTTTATACAAAACTCATTCTACTTGGTTATTCACTTAACCTTACATTTTTCCTTTACATATCATCTACTTCATTATCGTTTTTCAACAGATTTATAAAACAAAACAATTAATAAGGCTCATGACTAACTTTTATTAAACATTTCTTTAAACTCAAGTCATGAATCCTATTTTCATAAAACGTATGTATCTCACAGGCATTTTTATGCTGACGTACCTATTTTCACATGTGTTTCAGGTAATGGTGCATAGGTTTGAGCTGGACATACTAGGGCGGACCTGTGCCTTAGAGACTTAAAATGAAGATAGAACTAGTTTAAATAACGTTATGTACTCTTTGTTCCGTTGTTTTAAGACAGTATACTCCTTTTGTTTCTGAATAAAACATAACTTTAATTGCCATGGTTGTGAAACAATTAATTCTGTTACAACACTCCCCAACGTTTCCGCCGCGGTTGCATGTTATACGCGGTCGGGGTGTGACAGAAGAGTTGGTATCAGAGCCAATGGTTATAGGGAAGTAGGTTATTAGTAATTCTTTGACCTAGACTATAACTTTTCTAGGACCCTAACACAAGTTATCTTGTGTTTAGATCTTAAAACATGCACATCACCTATCCTTAGGTGATTATCAAAACAAGAACCAAATTTTCCAAAACGATTTTTGAAAAACAATCATCTGTTTTTGGATGATTTGTTACAAGGTTTTGAACCCTCTATTGTAAGGTTTTGAACCCTCTGTTATATGGTCTTAAACCCTTTTGAGTTTTCAAAATCTCGTCAAGGTCTTGGGTTTTAAATAATGTGAACACGTGCAAACTGGAAGGGTGAATGCCTGTATTCTGGGTTTTCTGTCTAGGCAAGCACTTCGTATATATCTCATCAAACGCGAGACCAGTTGTGCTTACCTGGGAATTCTTGGGATGAGTGTTCACTTATAGGTGAGCATGTCTTCGCGATACATTATTTTTGATCCATTTACTTTGATTAGTCACTGTGTGTCGTTTGTTTGCTTGGTAATGTGGACAAATGACCACCATCTTTTCTTTTGTTAATTTTGTTTCATCTCATTCTCTTCATCCAATCATCTCACTCGTTTCCTTTCATGTTTTCCTCTTTTAGAATGCCTCCTCGACGCGAACACCAGATAGAGACTGCCGAACTGGCAGAAATCATTGCGCATCAGATGGCTGCTCAATTCCAAAACCTCTTTGCTCAATGGAACCAAGCCAACAACAACAACAATGCTCCATGCAATTTTAAGAGTTTTAATTCGGCTAAACCACTCAAGTTCAGTGGTACTGAGGGAGCAACTGGGCTTCTTCAATGGTTCGAGAGCATTAAGAATACTTTCCGTCACGTTCTGTGTCCTGAGAATCGGAAGGTTGAGTTTGCTTCAAGCGTATTTCAGAAGAGGGCTTTGACATGGTGGAACGGGGTAATGAGAGACCGTGGTGCTGAGGTTGCTCTAGCACAAAAATGGGCTGAATTGAGGACACTTATGATGAGGGAGTCCTCGTCATGAACTACGAGCTTTGGAGAGGGAATTTGAAGATCTGAAACAGGATAGTGGTGAGCACCGGGCATACACTGATAGATTTGAGGAGTTGAGTTTGTTATGCCCAGCAATGGTTACCCCACTCGACAAGGCTATCGAAAGGTATATCGATGGTCTGCCTGACTCCATACTAGACACCGTTACTGGTAGTAACCCTACCACACTCCGTCAGGCAATCGAGTTATCAGCGACACTGACCGAGTCGCAGATTCGAAGGGGTAAGCTACATAGAAAGGGGGACAAGGGTAAGAAGCAGGCATCTGATCAGAATGAGAGCAAGAAGGGTAAGAACAAGAAGGGTAAGGATTCTGGTTCAAGGAAGCGTAAGGCTTCCCAAAATTTTTCCATCACCGCACAACAAAACCAGGCTGCTCCCAATCAGCCTGCAGCTAAGAAGCAGTATAACGGGAATGCACCTTTATGCAACAGATGCAATAGCCACCATCAACCGCAATTGCAATGTCGTTTCTGCACTAACTGTGGGAAGTCAGGTCATTTTTCTGATGTTTTTCGCTTTGCTCCAAATCAAGCAGCCCGCAACCCAGCTCAGCAGGCTGCACAACCACTTGTTCAGCAGCAAGCACAGGTTGCACGACCTCATTTTCCTCCTGGTTCGTGCTATAATTGTGGGGACCTGACTCATTACCGTAACCAGTGTCCAAGATTGGTCAACACAAACCAGAATCAGAATCAGGCTCCAGCTCGAGGTCGAGTTTTTAATATGAATGCACAAGAGGCGCAAGCAGACAATGAAGTGGTGAACGGTACGTTCTTTGTTAATAACCAACATGCGTCTGTTCTTTTTGATTCAGGGGCCGATAAAAGTTTTGTGTCGTTATCTTTTGAGCCTTTGCTTCGCATGTCTAGAACGAAACTAGGAAAACCCTTGACAGTAGAAGTTGCTAGTGGTGAACCCATTGTTCTTGATTCGGTTCTACGCAACTGCCAGTTGAACCTTAACGACCATCTTTTTCCTATTGACCTCACGCCTATGCAACTGGGAAGCTTTGACATTATTGTGGGTATGGATTGGTTAGCCAAGCATCGCGTAGAGGTAGTTTGTTTTGAGAAGATAGTTCGTGTGCCACTTTCGTCAGGTGAGATCCTACAGGTTCGTGGTGAGAAACCTGCTGGTGGTCTCAAACTCATGTCTTGTTTTAAAGCTCGGAAATATCTGCGAAAGAACTATGTGGCCTTCTTGGCACATGTTACAGCAGATAAAGGCAAAGGTAAGTCTATTCAAGATATTCCTGTTGTTCGGGATTATCCGAAGCTATTCCTGGAAGAGTTACCTGGATTACCCCCAGCACGCCAAGTCGAGTTCCGCATTGATCTCGTACCTGGTGCAAATCCTATTGCCAGAGCCCCATATCGCCTTGCACCATCTGAGATGCAAGAACTATCTAAGCAACTGCAGGAACTTTCGGATAAAGGTTTTATCCGTCCTAGCTTTTCACCTTGGGGCGCTCCCGTTCTTTTTGTCAAGAAGAAGGATGGATCTTTCAGAATGTGCATCGATTACCGTGAGCTTAACAAGCTCACCATCAAGAATCGATATCCCCTACCTCGCATTGATGACCTCTTTGATAAGCTACAGGGCGCTTCTTATTTCTCGAAGATTGATCTTCGTTCTGGATATCATCAACTTCGCGTTCATGAAGAAGATATTCCAAAGACAGCCTTCCGCACTCGTTATGGGCATTATGAGTTCACAGTTATACCATTCGGCTTGACAAATGCTCCTGCTGTTTTTATGGACTTGATGAATAGGGTCTGCAAGCCTTATTTAGATAAGTTCATCATCGTTTTTATTGATGACATCTTGATATACTCTAAGACGCGAGCTGATCATGAGCAACATCTTCGTCTTACTTTGGAACTCCTAAAGAAAGAGCAACTTTTCGCCAAATTCTCCAAGTGAGAATTTTGGCTTAAAGAAGTTCAATTCTTGGGTCATATAATCAACGAACAAGGTATTCATGTAGATCCCTCCAAGATCAGTGCAATTAGGGATTGGGATACGCCTACTACTCCTACCGAGGTTCGTTCTTTTCTTGGCCTTGCGGGTTATTACCGCCGCTTCATAGAAAACTTCTCAAAGATTGCAGTTCCTGTAACTGCTTTAACTCAGAAGAACAAACCCTTTGACTGGGGTTCTAAACAAGAAGTAGCATTTCAGACCTTGAAGCAGAAGCTTTGTGATGCACCTATCCTATCCTTGCCCGAAGGCAATGATGATTTCGTCGTTTATTGTGATGCATCAAAATTGGGTCTTGGTTGTGTTCTGATGCAAAGGAACAAAGTCATAGCCTATGCGTCAAGGCAGTTGAAGGTGCATGAGAAAAACTACACCACTCATGATCTTGAGTTGGGTGCAGTCGTTTTCGCTCTAAAAATCTGGAGACATTATTTATATGGCACAAAATGCGTGGTTTTCACTGATCACAGAAGTCTTCAGCATATCTTTAATCAGAAAGAACTCAATATGAGGCAACGACGTTGGGTTGAGCTTCTGAACGACTATGACTGCGAAATTCGCTACCATCCTGGTAAGGCGAATGTCGTAGCCGATGCTTTGAGTCGTAAGGAACATGTCAAGCTTCATTGTGTTCGTGTTCAATCTGAGATTCAGGCTAAAGCTGATATTCAAGCCCGCATTTCTCAGGCTCAGCATGCTTGTGTTTCACAAGACTTGATGGGTGAGGAATTACCCTATCACATTAAGCCTGATCTTGTTTTGAAGGACAATGGATCGTATTATTTCATGGACCGTTTGTGGGTCCCAAGCCAAGAAAATCATCGCACTCTGCTTATAGATGAAGCTCATAAGTCTCGCTATTCTGTTCATCCTGGCTCAGACAAAATGTATAAGGATCTTCGTATTCAGTATTGGTGGCCTGGTATGAAGAAAGACATTGCCTTGTATGTTTCAAAATGCCTTACTTGTCTCAAGGTTAAGGCTGAACACCAACATCCTTCTGGTCTTTTGGAGCAACCAGAGATCCCAGTTTGGAAATGGGAGAACATTACTATGGATCTCATTACCAAACTTCCGCGCACGAAGAAAGGTCATGATGCCATCTGGGTAGTCGTTGATCGTCTTACTAAGTCAGCGCATTTCTTGCCAATCCGTGAGGATTTTCCTGCTGACAAACTTGCTAAAATCTATGTGGATGAAATTGTAGCTCGACATGGTGTTCCTTTGAACATCATTTCTGACAGAGATGCTCGTTTCACTTCACATTTTTGGAGAACCATGCAATCTGCTATGGGGACCCAACTTAACCTGAGCACAGCTTATCATCCGCAAACGGATGGTCAATCTGAAAGAACAATCCAGACTCTGGAGGATATGCTTAGAGCTTGCGTGATCGACTTTGGTGGTAGTTGGGATTCGCATCTTCCATTGATTGAATTCTCCTACAACAACAGTTATCACTCTAGCATCAAAATGGCTCCTTTCGAGGCTCTCTATGGTCGAAAATGTCGTTCACCAGTCTGCTGGAATGAGATCGGTGAGGCTCAGCTTACTGGACCTGCCCTCATTTTAGAGACAACTGACAAGATTAAGAAAGTTCGTGATAACCTTCAGACAGCTAGAAGCCGTCAAAAGAGTTACGCGGACCCAAAATGCAAGTCCTTGGAATTGCAAGTCGGTGATCGAGTATTACTTAAGGTCTCACCTTGGAAAGGTGTGATCAGATTTGGAAAGAAAGGAAAACTTGCACCTAGATACGTTGGACCATTCAAGATCGTCGAAAGAATCGGTAAGGTAGCCTACAGACTTGAGTTACCTCCTGAACTTGGAAATGTTCATCCAACTTTTCACGTGTCCAATCTCAAGAGGTGTTTAGCTGATGAGAACCTCCACATACCGCTTGACGAAATTCGTGTTGACAAAACACTGAAATTTGTTGAGAAGCCAGTGGAAATCATGGAACGTGAAGTCAAGTGGCTTAAACGCAAGCGCATTCCTTTGGTCAAATTTCGCTGGGAAGCTAAACATGGACCCGAGTTTACTTGGGAACGCGAAGATCAAATGAAGGCGAAGTATCCGCATCTTTTCCCACGAGTTTCCTCTAATCAATTTCGGGACGAAATTTCCACAAGTAGGGGAGACTGCAACATCTGTGTCTGAAATCATTGTAAACAATTCAGTTAATCAATAAAACAAAGATATTTGATCCCAATGTTTGTTTGGTTATGTTTTACATTTTTCATGTTTTGACTTTTGTTCAATTTTAAACTGTACATCGCTTTCTAGAGAGTTATACACAAACTGGTGCGTAAACGTAATCAGTTTAACGCGAAAAATACTCCGGAACATCAATTTATGCTTAACATACCTTAAATAGCCTTTACATAACTTAGAAATAAGTTTTGAAGGCATTGGTATGATATAATCAAGTTAATTCGCTTACAGGGACTAAAATTGACAAACTGCGAAAGTATGCTGATTTGAATTGTAACAGACATTCAAAAAGTGCACAAGTTTGCATTTTCGCGCATAACTTACGTTCTGAATACATCCGGACATCCAAAAATTTATGTAAGCACTAAAATATTTTATTTTAGTGTTTGGCATGAGAAAAATCCATTCGTCGCGTCATTTGGATCGTTTTTCGCGCCTGTGCGCATTCCGTCGTAATTAAGCGAACATCGCGATCGTACGACCAAACGAACCAACGTCCGGCATATTTTTGAGAATGTTTCATGTCCACAATGTTTAGGCAACATTTTGGGGCCTTAAAGTTGGCTTTACGGGCCTTAGAAGTGTCGAAAACGGCTTAAAACACCAACAGGGACCAAAACTGCCATTTTTCAAAGTTGCTGCTGATCAGACATGGCCAGGCGGCCCGCCTGAGCTTTGGGTAATCCTGAAGCGGGCCGCCTCAGGCTCCCAGACCTGCAGAATTGTTGCAAACAGCTGTTTACGGCTGTTTAGCACCTCCAAACCACTTGCAAACGGTTTTTACAATACCATGGGCCATTTCTATGGGTTTTAATGGTTTAGTAAAACTAGGGGCACACTTGGACGATTGAGATCGAGGCACGTTTTTCGACGAACGATCCTAACGGTTCTACTTTTCCTATAAATACCCCCCCCCCCCATGTTTGCTCATTTCCCTCACACCTAAATCTGATCATAACTCTCTAAGTGGAAGTGTTTGTGCTTCCTACCTGAGAGTGAATCGGGTTTAATACTTGCGGGGACCTTCTGTAAGTACTCCTTCGTTCTTTTCTTTCGTTTTTATGCTATAAAGTCAAACTGTGTTTGACTTTCTGCATTGACCAGTTTATGGTCAATGCGAAGTTCGTTTGAACTTCATAACGTGAGCGTAATCACGATGGTTATAGTCCCTAGTGACTATACCTACTGATTACCACGTTATCTAGGCTCAGTGACGAGTCGTAGTTTCGGGCAAAATGCGTGTACTCGCGTATTTTGTAACCAAACTACTCTAGGGTATCAAAACCGTTTGTTTTGATACCAAACCTGTTTTCTAACTTAACTAAACATGTCCTAGCATGTTTAGCTCGTCACTTTAAGATTTGTGCTTGTTTAGGTTCGTAAGGGTAAGCGATCTAATCAATCGCTTATGCTTTCGAACCCGACCCATTTGGTCGATCATTAGGATCCGACCAAATACATTAGGTGACCATAGTAGTACAGGGAATAACCTTCCGAGGTTATACCTTATGGTCACATCGTTTGAGTAGTTGTATGATAAGTAGTTCTTATGCCTTAGGTAAATTACCAAAATACCCTTTTTGAACTAAAATTCATTTTAAGCCTATGTAACATAACTTTTGCCATCTAAACTGATTTAATAACAATATTAAACATGTTAAGGCATATCTTACTTGTCATAGGGCTGGTTAGGCGATCCAAACGCGTTTTACGCGAACGACGCGTTAAAGTAGCATAAGCTACCTAAACGGGTCATAACGGGTCAAAGGCACTTAGGATAAGTTTCGTTTTAGTATGTAGGCTTTGTTAAACCATATTACATGAGTTCCTACACCCATTTGGTTTACAAACCCTCATACTACCCGATCCTCCGTTCAGGTCCGTTCATTAATGTAGTTACCTATATTAGGTGTCGTTTGATTCCGTAATCTTCTAGCTTTGCTTGGTGGATATCTAAAGTCTATTGAGAAATATCAAGTGAGTACATAGACCCCTCTTTTACTGTTTTCCAAACATTTTGGGGTGAAACACATGTGCCTACTTGTTACATTCATGCTTTCCATGTTTTTCATATCATATGCTTGTTATGTTCAATAGTACACTAATAGTACATGATTTCATTGTGTCTTATGCTATGTATGTCCATTGTGTGCATACTTAGTACATCGTTTTACATTACATTACATTATATGCTATGTATGTTCATCATACTTAGTACATCATTTTACATTACATTTTATGCTATGTATGTCCATTATGTGCATACTTAGTACATTATTTTACATGACATTTCACGCTATGTGTGTACATTTGATTACATACTTAGTGCATTGTTTTTCACATGCTTACATGTTGGTATGACATTTGGTTTGTTTCAATGGGACAAAAAGACATTCATTAACATTAGCTACGCCGCTCGTTAGTAGGTAGTGGTACCATAGGAATTGACAACTCCCGTTCCTGACATCCTAGGTATGTTTGGATGAAAGGAATGACCGAATTCGAATACATAACTCAGATGAACCTTTAATTTGTTTAAAGGTTTATCACCACAGTCTCAAGGCTTGAATGTATGCATTTTTACAATACTGCATAGATGTCCGTATCAGTATAGCATGCAGTTTTCTAGAAAACATAACTTTAATTTACTTCAATACCTTGTTTTGTACATTTTACCTATGGTATTTGATATATTTCACTTGCCATACATGACATTTTGTTTACACATTACATGATTGACATCTGACATAGACATTTTGATATTGATATACTTATTTCATAAACTACATTTTGACGTAAACATTTCGACATAGTTACACAAAGACATTTAACAAATGGTTTAGACATGAGCAATTTACATTGGTGGTTTATTTGAATCATTTCAGTTTAGACATATAACATTTTACACAAATAACATGTTTTTCACAAAACAGTATTTTACAAACAATTTGTTTTATACAAAACTCATTCCACTTGGTTATTCACTTAACCTTACATTTTTCCTTTACATATCATCTACTTCATTATCGTTTTTCTATAGATTTATAAAACAAAATATTTGAACTGTAACAGACATTCAAAAAGTGCACAAGTTTGCATTTTCACGCATAACTTACGTTCTGAATACATCCGGACATCCAAAAATTTATGTAAGCACTAAAATATTTTATTTTAGTGTTTGGCATGAGAAAAATCCATTCGTCGCGTCATTTGGATCGTTTTTCGCGCTTGTGCGCATTCCGTCGTAATTAAGCGAACATCGCGATCGTACGACCAAACGAACCAACGTCCGGCATATTTTTGAGAATGTTTCATGTCCACAATGTTTAGGCAACATTTTGGGGCCTTAGAAGTGTCGAAAATGGCTTAAAACACCAACAGGGACCAAAACTGCCATTTTTCAAAGTTGCTGCTGATCAGACATGGCCAGGCGGCCCGCCTGAGCTTTGGGTAATCCTGAAGCGGGCCGCCTCAGGCTCCCAGACCTGCAGAATTGTTGCAAACAGCTGTTTACGGCTGTTTAGCACCTCCAAACCACTTGCAAACGGTTTTTACAATACCATGGGCCATTTCTATGGGTTTTAATGGTTTAATAAAACTAGGGGCACACTTGGACGATTGAGATCGAGGCACGTTTTTCGACGAACGATCCTAACGGCTCTACTTTTCCTATAAATACCCCCCCCCATGTTTGCTCATTTCCCTCACACCTAAATCTGATCATAACTCTCTAAGTGGAAGTGTTTGTGCTTCCTACCTGAGAGTGAATCGGGTTTAATACTTGCGGGGACCTTCTGTAAGTACTCCTTCGTTCTTTTCTTTCGTTTTTATGCTATAAAGTCAAACTGTGTTTGACTTTCTACATTGACCAGTTTATGGTCAATGCGAAGTTCGTTTGAACTTCATAACGTGAGCGTAATCACGATGGTTATAGTCCCTAGTGACTATACCTACTGATTACCACGTTATCTAGGCTCAGTGACGAGTCGTAGTTTCGGGCAAAATGCGTGTACTCGCGTATTTTGTAACCAAACTACTCTAGGGTATCAAAACCGTTTGTTTTGATACCAAACCTGTTTTCTAACTTAACTAAACATGTCCTAGCATGTTTAGCTCGTCACTTTAAGATTTGTGCTTGTTTAGGTTCGTAAGGGTAAGCGATCTAATCAATCGCTTATGCTTTCGAACCCGACCCATTTGGTCGATCATTAGGATCCGACCAAATACATTAGGTGACCATAGTAGTACAGGGAATAACCTTCCGAGGTTATACCTTATGGTCACATCGTTTGAGTAGTTGTATGATAAGTAGTTCTTATGCCTTAGGTAAATTACCAAAATACCCTTTTTGAACTAAAATTCATTTTAAGCCTATGTAACATAACTTTTGCCATCTAAACTGATTTAATAACAATATTAAACATGTTAAGGCATATCTTACTTGTCATAGGGCTGGTTAGGCGATCCAAACGCGTTTTACGCGAACGACGCGTTAAAGTAGCATAAGCTACCTAAACGGGTCATAACGGGTCAAAGGCACTTAGGATAAGTTTCGTTTTAGTATGTAGGCTTTGTTAAACCATATTACATGAGTTCCTACACCCATTTGGTTTACAAACCCTCATACTACCCGATCCTCCGTTCAGGTCCGTTCATTAATGTAGTTACCTATATTAGGTGCCGTTTGATTCCGTAATCTTCTAGCTTTGCTTGGTGGATATCTAAAGTCTATTGAGAAATATCAAGTGAGTACATAGACCCCTCTTTTACTGTTTTCCAAACATTTTGGGGTGAAACACATGTGCCTAGTTGTTACATTCATGCTTTCCATGTTTTTCATATCATATGCTTGTTATGTTCAATAGTACACTAATAGTACATGATTTCATTGTGTCTTATGCTATGTATGTGCATTGTGTGCATACTTAGTACATCGTTTTACATTACATTATATGCTATGTATGTTCATCATACTTAGTACATCATTTTACATTACATTTTATGCTATGTATGTCCATTATGTGCATACTTAGTACATTATTTTACATGACATTTCACGCTATGTGTGTACATTTGATTACATACTTAGTGCATTGTTTTTCACATGCTTACATGTTGGTATGACATTTGGTTTGTTTCAATGGGACAAAAAGACATTCATTAACATTAGCTACGCCGCTCGTTAGTAGGTAGTGGTACCATAGGAATTGACAACTCCCGTTCCTGACATCCTAGGTATGTTTGGATGAAAGGAATGACCGAATTCGAATACATAACTCAGATGAACCTTTAATTTGTTTAAAGGTTTATCACCACAGTCTCAAGGCTTGAATGTATGCATTTTTACAATACTGCATAGATGTCCGTATCAGTATAGCATGCAGTTTTCATAAACTACATTTTGACATAAACATTTCGAGATAGTTACACAAAGACATTTAACAAATGGTTTAGAGATGGGCAATTTACATTGGTGGTTTATTTGAATCATTTCAATTTAGACATATAACATTTTACACAAATAACATGTTTTTCACAAAACAGTATTTTACAAACAATTTGTTTTATACAAAACTCATTCCACTTGGTTATTCACTTAACCTTACATTTTTCCTTTACATATCATCTACTTCATTATCGTTTTTCTACAGATTTATAAAACAAAATATTTGAACTGTAACAGACATTCAAAAAGTGCACAAGTTTGCATTTTCGCGCATAACTTACGTTCTGAATACATCCGGACATCCAAAAATTTATGTAAGCACTAAAATATTTTATTTTAGTGTTTGGCATGAGAAAAATCCATTCATCGTGTCATTTGGATCGTTTTTCGCGCTTGTGCGCATTCCGTCGTAATTAAGCGAACATCGCGATCGTACGACCAAACGAACCAACGTCCGGCATATTTTTGAGATTGTTTCATGTCCACAATGTTTAGGCAACATTTTGGGGCCTAAAAGTTGGCTTTACGGGCCTGAGAAGTGTTGAAAATGGCTTAAAACACCAACAGGGACCAAAACTGCCATTTTTCAAAGTTGCTGCTGATCAGACATGGCCAGGCGGCCCGCCTGAGCTTTGGGTAATCCTGAAGCGGGCCGCCTCAGGCTCCCAGACCTGCAGAATTGTTGCAAACAGCTGTTTACGGCTGTTTAGCACCTCCAAACCACTTACAAACGGTTTTTACAATACCATGGGCCATTTCTATGGGTTTTAATGGTTTAGTAAAACTAGGGGCACACTTGGACGATTGAGATCGAGGCACGTTTTTCGACGAACGATCCTAACGGCTCAACTTTTCCTATAAATACCTATGTATCTCACAGGCATTTTTATAAAAACGTACCTATTTTCACATGTGTTTCAGGTAATGGTGCATAGGTTTGAGCTGGACATACTAGGGCGGACCTGTGCCTTAGAGACTTAAAATGAAGATAGAACTAGTTTAAATAACGTTATGTACTCTTTGTTCCGTTGTTTTAAGACAGTATACTCCTTTTGTTTCTGAATAAAACATAACTTTAATTGCCATGGTTGTGAAACAATTAATTCTGTTACAACACTCCCCGACGTTTCCGCCGCGGTTGCATGTTATACGCGGTCGGGGTGTGACACACATGGTTTTCAAAACCATGGGAATACTTAAAACCATCAAATTCCAGCCCATAGAGTGCAAAATCTTGGGTTAAAACCATCAAAACCTCAAAAATGGTCCAAGTTCAATGTATCTTCCATAAATTTCAAAAATGGTCCCTATACTTGTAAAACTTGATTTTGTGGCACTTTTAAGCCCCGTTAACCCCATTTCAAGGATCTAAAATAAAGTTAAAGTATATGGAACTTGAAATATGCTCAAAAATATCTCGGATGCTGGTTTGTTTGGTCGTACGGTTGCGTTGTTCGATTAATTACGACGGAAATCGTAACGAAAGCAAAAACGATCCAAATTACGCGACGAGTGGAATTTTATCATGCCAATCACTAAAATAAAATATTTTAATGATTACATAAATTTTTGGATGTCCGTATATATTCAGAACGTAAGATATGCGCGAAAATGCAAGCTTATGCACTTTTTGACGCTTTTAGTCCCTCTTGATCAATAAAGTTTATTTTTGCGCACCAAAATACCTCAAAGCCTATTTCTAAGCCATGTAAAGTATATTTAGGGCATGTTTAACTTATGATCATATTCCAGAAGGTTCGTTACAGTACGAATCGGCATACATTCGCAGTTTGTCGAAATTAGTCCCTGTAAGCGAATAAACTGGATTTCGACACACCAAACCCTCCAAAACTTATTTCTAAGTTATGTAAAGGTTATTTAAGGTATTTTAAGCCTATGTCACTGTTTTGGAGTGTTTGTCGCGTTAAACTGATTACGTTTATGCATCAGTTCGCGTATAACATTCCAGAAAGCGATTTAGAGCTCGAAATAGAACGAGAATTGATATGTGCAAATGATACACATATTTATACAAATCCCAAGTATGAAACACGATATTTCATTGGTTTGGTATTTGTTTGATGGTCACGGAGGCACAGGTGTCACAGTATCCTTCACAAGCCATAACCGAAGCCATTTTGTTCAATTCAAGTCTCTTTATTTTATTAGTTAAGGCTTTAATTTGGGCTTGCAAAGAAGTGGATTCATCCATTTTGTGGGCGCCCTGGGATATAGATTTTGAGCCCCTAGGAGTGTTCCATTGAAAACCATTTTGAGTAAGTTCTTCAATTTGATTGTAAATTTCCTTGGGTCGCCGATTCCCAAGGAGTCCCCCGGAGCCGGAATCAAGGATTTGCCTTCTGTGCGGAAAGAGTCCATTGTAGAAGGTGGACACTTGTTGCCAACGTTCAAGACCATGATGTGGGCATTTTCTTAGTAGCTCATTGAACCTTTCCCATGTCTCGTACAAGGATTCCCCGTCTTCTTGAGAGTAGGTGTTAATCTCGGTTATAAGTTTTGCGGTTTTAGTGGGAGGAAAATATTTGTAGAGAAATTTTTTGGCAAGTTCATCCCATGTGCGTAAGGACCCACATGGGAGGGTGTTTAACCAAGCTTTCGCTCGGTTTTTTAGGGAGAAAGGTAACATACGGAGCCGAACAGCATCGCTAGAGACTCCGTTGATCTAGAAGGTGTCACATATTTCCAAAAAGATGGGAATATATGTTATGGGTGGTTTTCTAAACCCATATCCTGGAATCATATCATGTCTTTATTATTTCTGATTATGACCAGGATACCAGATCAGGATATTGGTAACATCCTGATGCAGTATCCTGGTAGTTACTAATTATTCACATGCAGGTCATGGCTGTAGGCTCATAACGTTCATGCGGACTTATTCTCCTGAAGACTCGCTCTAATCAGTTGGAAGAGGGACGTTGAAGCTGGAAGAAGAGGTTTCTAACGTTCAAAAGGTAATATTCCGGAGTATCCTTAGTTTATAGGAGAGTTAGTTCAATATTTTGTAACTATAAACAGAATGCCAGATCGTAGGAACACACACTTCACACTTTCGGCTCTCGAACTCACCTTTCTTTTTCTTGCTATTACGCACTAACACTCAACATTTGTAATCGTTGTACCACTTCACATCGATCTTAGCCATATCCTTCACTGTATCCTGAATATTGAAGTAATAAGAAGAACAAGCCAGCCGACGATTGTCAGCTCCCGAGGTTTTATGCCGGAGATCTAGATTGATCAAGGGTTTTCCTCGTATATCATGTGCCCATTTTTACGTTTTCATCTCACTGTTTGAATGTTGATATTGTTTCATATCCTGAGACTATATCCTAAAACTATTTTTGTAAACAAACAAACAAACCAACCAACTTATTTTTCACAAGCATTGCTAGCACACTACCTCACAAACTAATTTGATCACTTAATTGCTTCGGTAATTTTTGACCAAAACAATTTGGCGCCCACCGTGGGGCAAGTGGTGCTATTTCTACTAAAAGCTTTCTTAAAATCATTACTCGGTTTTCTATTTTTAAAACTTTTTGCACAACTATTTTCAATGGCCTCAAAATCAAACATGAGCTCTTCATCCACGCCTGCTACAACCTCTACCACAATCGGTTCAGTGCTTCCACCACCTCCACAGATGCAAGCTCCTTCACATGATCTGGCTCCTCCAAGGAGGGTTGAGACTCATACATCCTGAGACACTATCCCTACTTAAGATGTCAACAGATCTGGTGTTCCAGGGAGAACTCCTATTATGGCTTATAATGATGAAATTCTAACTTTGTTTGGTAGTATACAGGATCAGATGAAGCAACAGCAGGAAACTAACAAAATGCTGATAAAAGAGATACAACTCTTGAAGTCTAACTCCAAGAGACCTGCTGAGGATACCGTCACTCCCTTGCAGCCCAGAACCCTGAACTTTAGTTCAGCAGTGTATACTGAGGATAGTCAGGGCAATGTTGTGCCTAGTTAGTCCCAGGACAATACTCCTGAATACCCTTAACAACCAGTATATCGGTTGTCAGAGGACCAGGATATGCTCCGGGATATGGACAGAATCCTCAGACTGCTAACGTATCTAATAATGTAAATACTCTTGCTACTAATAGTCTTGGATCTTTGCAAGATACATGTGTGACATTGGCACTCTCTAGGGAGCCTCAGAAGCTGAAGGATATGATATCCAGTGTACCTGGAGTCGTTCAGCCTATTCCAGAAGTATCCCAGGATAGCCACAGGATATCCCGGTTTGCATATCCTATATGTGATGCTGAAATTCCAAAAAGATTTCAAACTCCCAAAATGAAACTTTATGATGGGACCACGGATCACGAGGAACACATTGCTCAGTATAAGGAGAGGATGGAGATTAACCCTTTTCCTCCAGAACTCAAGGAAGCATGCCTTTGCAAGGGCTTCGGCTCTACTCTAACAGGATCAACCTTAAAATGGCTCTTAAACGTTCCACCTCATTCAATTACATCATTTGCTCATTTGGTTAACTTGTTTAACAGTCAATTTTCTTGCAGTAGAAGTTTCGAGAAACTAACCAGTGATCTCTACAGGATAACTCAGGTTCCTCAAGAATCCTTAAGGGATTATGTGAACAAGTTTAGCAGGGAATCCTTGGATATCCCACACCTTGATGTTGCCACAGCTATACAGGCATTTAAAATGGGATTGCAGAAGGATTCCCAATTTTATCAGGATCTTGTGATGAATCCTTGCAGGAACCTGGATGAAGCTCAAAACAGGGCTTTGAGATATATTAGACTTGAAGACGAAAAGAAAATACAAGAGATGATGAATTCATCCTCAACATACGAGTCAATAAACAGGAAGTCAGAATCCTCATATAAGCCATACCGCTCTAAGCCGTATGGCAAGAATGATAGCAACAAAGTGAATGCTGTTGAGGATGAGGATACTGAAGAGTATCTCGAAGTGTCAGAATATTGTTTTTCTGTTAATATACCCAAGCGAATGTATGTTATGCAAGGTTTGGGAGATAAAGCGAGGTGGCCAAGGAAGAACCAGCAAAAGGCCGATTGGAAGGATAATTCCAAGTGATGTGCCTTCCATGAGGATTTTGGACATGTGACGGAAGATTGCATAGCCCTGAGAAAAGAGATAAGCTACCTGTTGAGCAAGGGCTATTTGATGGATCTTCTGGGCAAAAAGAAGAATAAGGGTCAGGATACTGAGATGGATCCTGAATGAGCAGCATCACCTCCTCCAGACGCCAAGATAATCAACTTCATATCTGGAGGATCCGATATATATGGAACCTCTTATTCTGCAGCAAAGAGACATGCCAAGGAGGCTAAGGCAGAAAGAGGGGACAAGCCAACCAGGATGACAACTCTTACAACTGAAAAAGTGATAACGTTTGATAACGATAACCGGGATACTGCATCAGGATCCCCATCACGATGGTTTGTTAATCACTTTATATGTTGCTAATCATTTTGTACGCAGGATACTGGTGGACAACGGCAGCTCGGTCAACATCATCCAGCTGGAAACGCTGAAGAGAATGAACATCCCCCAGATGGAGATTTCTTCGAAATCCACTATTCTTGTAGGGTTCAATGGAGAGGCAAAGAATACTGTGGGAGAAATAAAGTTGCCTGTATATGTTGAAGGAGTGAATTCAATGCAACGATTCTATGTCATGGATTCACTGTCCTGTTACAATATTATATTGGGCAAGCCGTGGATTCACGATATGAAGGTTGTCCCATCAACTTATCATCAGTGCATCAAGATCCCTACTACTTGGGGGGTAGTTAGAGTGGAAAGTGATCAACAAGAGGTAAAGAAGTGTTATTCCTCTTTGATGAAAGCTTCAACAAAGTCCAAAGTAGGATAGCAATTAAAGATACAAGCCCAGACAATCATGGAAGCTTCGGAGCAGGATGTCAAGAAAGTTATCCTTGATCAGGATAATCCAGATATCTTGGTGCTTGTAGGAGCCAATATCCCGCAGGATATTGAAAGTTGCCTCACTAACTTTTTGAAATGTAGGATGTCCACGTTTGCATGGAAACTTGAAGACATGACAGGTATTTCAAAAGATATTATAACTCACAAGCTTGGAATTGACAGGTCTTATAAGCTCGTCTAGCAAAAGAGAAGGAAATTCGCTCCCGAAAGGAATGCAATTATACAAGAGGAGGTTGAAAGATTATTGAAGTCCAAGATGATTAGGGAAGTCAAATTCCCCAAGTGGCTAGCAAACATAGTGGTGGTTCAAAAGAAGAATGGGAAATGGAGAGTTTGTGTAGATTACACGGACCTCAACAAAGCTTGTCCTAAAGACCCATTCCCCTTGCCTCACATAGATTCGATGGTAGATGTGACCGCCGGTCATGAAATGCTGACCTTTATGGATGCATCCTCAGGGTTCCATCAAATCCAAATGGAGCCATCCGATCAAGATACAGCATTCATGACACCCACAGGTATATACTGTTATATTGCCATACCTTTCCATTTGAAAAATGCAGGTGCAACGTACCAGAGATTGGTGAATATGATGTTTAAAGACAAACTGGGGGACACCATGGAAGTGTACATTGATGACATGGTGGTAAAGTCCAAGAAGGCGAAGGATCATCTTCAGGATCTTGAATGTGCATTCAATATCCTGGACCAATACAACATGAAGTTGAATCCTGCTAAGTGCCATTTCGGAGTGGGGGCAGGAAAATTTCTAGGATATACGGTGACTAAGAGGGGAATAGAAGCAAGTCCAGAATAGATTAAAGCTATCCTGGATATCAAATCACCATCCAATATGAAAGATGTGCAAAGGTTAACAGGATGAGTAGCGGCATTGAATAGGTTTATATCAAGATCATCAGAGAAATGCAAGGAATTCTACGATATCCTGAAGAAAAATAAGAAATTCGAGTGGGGAGAAAAACATGAAGCAGCCCTACAAGAATTGAAACAGTATCTTCCAAGTGCACCTCGGCTGATGAAGCCCAAGGATGGCGAACCCTTATCCCTGTATCTTGCAATATCAGGGAGTGCAGTAATTGTCGTTCTGGTAAAGGATCACGAAGGTCAGCAGTATCCTGTTTATTATGTCAGTAAAAGTTTGTTAGATTTTGAAACTAGATATTCACATTTAGAAAAATTGATATTAGCCCTAGTTATGGCATTGACTAAGCTTAGACATTATTTTGAGACACATATTATTTACGTTAAAACTAATTATCCAGTTAAAAATGTTCTTAGGAAACCTAAGATGTCGGGGAGGATGGCTAAATGGTCCGTAAAGTTAAGTGCATATGATTTAGTGTATGAACCTAGAAATGCTATAAAGTCTCAGGCTTTAGCAGACTTTGTGGCTGATTTCAGTAGTGACATTCAAAATGATGTAGACCTAGAAGTACAACAACTAGGTGAAAATTCAGAATCTTGGACATTGTATACTGATGGTGCATCTAATGTAAGAGGTGTAGGATTAGGTATACTACTAAAATCGCCAAAGGGGGACATATTACTCCAGGCTATTAGATGTGAATTTCCTGCTACCAATAATGAAGCAGAGTATGAAGCTCTGATTTCAGCATTAGAATTTGCTAGGAATATGAATATTAAATGTTTGCAAGTGTATGTTGATTCCTTGTTGATCACTAACCATTTTAATGGATCCTATGCAGTCAAAGGTGAAAAGCTAATTGAATATCTTGAAATTGTCAAAAAATTAGCAAGATATTTCGAAGTTTTTACACTTGAACAGGTACCAAGAGAGGATAATGCTGAGGCAGATGCTCTGGAAAATTTAGGATCTGCAGTCAGGATACCGGAAGGAACTCAGATACCAATACTACATATCCGTTATCCTGTGATGGAACACTTCAAATCTCAGGATAAGGATGTAGCGAGTATCCAGGATCCTGGTGAGGAATATCCTGAGAAGAATCCTGAATCCCATATGGCTCCAATTATAAAATACCTCAAAGAAGGAAACATCCCAAAGGATGAGAATCCTAAGGCTTTAAGAATGAAGGTATCCCATTTCACTATTATAAACAGTGTTTTGTATAAGAAGTCTATTGCAGGTCCATACCTAATATGCTTGGAGGATCCTGAAACCAAGGAGGTACTTCAAGATATACATGAAGGAGACTATGGTAAGCATACTAGAGGCAGATCATTATTCTCAAAGGTGCTAAGGACGGGATACTACTGGCCGACTATGAGAAAGGATGCTGCAGAATATGCTCAGAAATGTGATGCTTGTCAAAGGCGAAGCAATATACTACATCAACCTGCTGAGCCATTATATCCTATCGTATCCCCTTGGTCATTCATGAAATGGGGAATGGATATAGTGGGGAAACTCCCAAAAGGTCCTGGAGGAAAAGTTTTTATGCTGGCAATGATAGATTATTTCTCTAAGTGAGTCAAAGCCGAAGCCTTTGACCTAGTCAGGGATCAAGAAGTGGTATCCTTCATAAAGAGGAACATCCTAACAAGGTTTGGAGTACCAGCTGAGATAATTTATGATAATGGCTCTCAGTTCATTAGCAAAAAAAACTACTGATTTTTGCAAAAGTTGGGAATCAAGATGATCACATCAACTCAAGTACATCCTCAAGCATATGAACAGGCAGAATCCTCAAACAAGATAATTGTCAACAACTTAAAGAAGAGGTTAGGTGCTAAAAAAGGAAAATGTGCAGAAGAACTACCATTTGTCCTATGGGCTGATAGGACGACTGTGAAGAATGCTACTGGGCAAACCTCATCTTCTTTGGTGTTTGGGGAAGAAGCCGAGATCCCGACAGAGATGGTGATACCTACAACCAGATCGAGTCTCCAGTATCCTGAGACGTATCCTGAAGCCTTATGTCAAGAGTTGGATATTGTTGATGAAACAAGAGATGCAGCAAAGCTAAGGATAGCAGCATATTAGCAGAGGATATCCAAATCGTATAACAAGAATTTAAGGACTAGAAGATTTCAAGTTGGAGAATGGGTGTTGAGGAAAGCTTTCCAGAATACAACCAACCCTGCAGATGGAAAGTTAGCTCCAAAATGGGAAGGACCCTATGAAATTGAATCAGAATCCAGGAAAGGTGCATACCGGCTCAAGAATATGGAAGGGGATATGTTACCAAGATCTTGGAATGCTATACACCTTAAAGCCTATTTCAAGTGAGTTTAGAATTTAATCTCTAACTCAGGATGGTATGAATTCTAATTCCTTTTAATATGATTGTTTAATTTATTGTTTGTTGAAACCCAATAATGACTTAAGCATCAGAGGAGTGTTAGCCAAGCTAACACCCACCTTAGTTTAACGTTGTTTTGCAGAATATGCTTTCGGATGTTACTCCAGGATATATACTCAAGATAGATCGAAAGATTAGAGGATTGGCCCCCTCTCTCACGTTTAAGGGATTCTAATCCCTTCAAAGGTTTAAAGGTATTCACCTTTCTCTTGAATTGGGTTTAAACACCCCTCCTGGAGCGCAGGTTATCTAGGAATAGTTCAAGATTGCGGGACCAGTTCATGTAAAAGTGGCTGACAATTTTGTTATTATTGGCTATATCCTTGATTCTTAAGGTATATGAGGATTGATCACCCTCTCTCACGAAAGGGTATTTTCATACTCGCTAAGGTTTAAAGGTATTCACCTTTCTAAGTCTTGGAGTTTATACACTCCCGCTTGTAGCACACGAAAACATGGGTTTATCCCTAGGATACTTAGGGTTTATCCCCGGAATGTTAAGGATCTCTCTCCAGTATACTTAGGGTTTATCCCCAGTAATACTAAAGTTGCTTACCAATGTGACATCAATTATGATTGTGTTTGCACACATTCTTGTCTAGATCAAGAAATTGCTAAGTACTCAAGTATGATGTGCACTAATACACAGGGGACATCCATCTTGATACATTGTAAATGGTTCGAGGAATGAAACTGAAGTCAATTTCCTAAGTGTTCCTGTTAGGGGACATTCATGTTGGAAGTAATGCAAAGAATTCAAAGGTTAGAAGTCGGAATTGATTCCCTAAGTATCTCTGGTATGGTCTCTCCTTTTCATTTTTCGAAAAAAGCTTTATCTAAATAACCTAAATTTCTAGAGTTGTGTTTGATAAAGTTTTATTGGAACATTTCTGATTAAGGTGTTAAGCGTAATAGCAGTATCCTGACCGGGATATTCGGCCAGGATATTTAAAGTATGGTATTCAGAATAAAAAAAGAACAATTTATAAAAGTTTGGGCTAAACACATGCAATATAACTTTCAAAAGTAAATAACAACAAAGGATAAAACTAGAAAGTTAGTTTATTATTAACATTGCAAAAGGTTGTACTATTGGCTTCATCTCAAAACGAGACCCATCCACCAAAAGTACAACTAGTTTTTAAGCATATTTACCTAATCAGTTGAAGGCTTCATCTTGAAAACACAGGATCCCTCCACCTTCAACTGTTGATTGTTCAAAAGCATATTAACAATTGATGACCAAGGGCGTCGTCCTGAAACTCAGGATCCCTCCACCTTTGGCCATCATATTGTCTAAGTGCATGAAAGTAAAATTGTTCAACATACGGAAAGGTAAATTGTTCAATGACTACAAACCATCAAATTTAAAAAAAAAAGTGGGCTCCAGCCTAGGCATCAATATCCATCATCGCCCACATTGGTACCTTCAAGCAGCAGCACCTCCTTTAACCATCGCTTCGCCGCCAGCATCCGTTTCAGGATCAGCCCCATCATCCTTCTCAGCATCACCACCAGTATACACCTCCATCTCAAATGCCTTAGAAGACTCTCCAACTGTGGGCTTCACAGGATATTCCACAGGAGCGCCACAAAGGTCCTTTAATTTCGTCTCCCAGACTTCGATGGTCCAAGTTGGGCATTCAAAGCCTGCAACCTTGGCTTCATAAGCCATCTTCAACCTAGCCTGAAGGAGAGAAATGACGACAGAGCTGTTGAGGACTTCCCTGTAAGAGGACATATCATGCTCATGCTGGAATTGAATGGCATCAAGCTTTGCCTGAGCTTCATGGGTAGCCTTCTTCATAGCAGTTTGATGCTCCTGGCTCATAGCCTTGAATTTGTCCTTGTAATTCTATGATTTGGCGGCGGCGATCATTCCCTGGTCAGTGATGCTGACTTCGGCCTTCTTCAGCTTGGCCTCCAACATTTTGTTGAGCCCACAAGATTCCTCGTATAAGTGCATCAGACGCTCAAGGCCCTACAACAAAAAATACAGGTATTAATATCTACAAACTAATCAGGATATTAGTTCAACATATATGTGCAGGATACCAAATTAGGATTTATACCTGGTTGAGGAAGGAGGTCATGAATCCGCTGGCTTCGACGAATCCATGATTCTCGTATGGGAATGTCTCGGGAGTGACAGGAGAATCAATTACCTTCCTTTTTCGGGCACTGGAAGCACAGGTCTTGGTAGCTGGAGAAGGCTTAGGGATAGCAGTAGCCTTAGAGCTGGTGGGCTTGGATGAAGTGGCTGATTTAGGACTTGGCTCCTTCTTGACTTGGACAAGACTAGAGTAACTGTCCAGTTCTTCGAGATCGAAGACTTCGGAGATTTTGGCTGGTGCTGCATGAGAGGGAAAAAATTCTAAACTCTTGAATATCTTTATATCATAATTAATTTAATATGTACAAAAATGACTTACATAAATGTGCTTACCAGACATGTCGGAACTTGATTTCTGGCTTGAACTTGTAAAGGACAGGGAAAAGGTTCTCTCGCTCTCTGGGAGCCGGTAGACGTCTTTGATTCTTTGCTCTGATTCTACGCTTGGAGGGGCTAGTTCTTTAAAGTTTGCTGCACAGAAAAGGAAAATATCAGTCCAGGATACAGTTTCAAGATACATTTGGGGATATTCCTAAAACCCTAAATCCTACCAGAGCTCAACCACTTCACCAGAAGGTCAACACCCTTGACGATGGAATCCCTTTTTACAAAGAAGAACTTTCATTTCCACTCGTCCTCATTGTTAGTGTCCTTGAGGATGAGGGGGGTTTTGGAAGTTGAAAAAAGAAGGAAACGGCTGTTGCCGTGAGATCGGAGATCGTATGCAATAGGGAGATCCTCGATGCAGAGATCGTGAATGTGACGAGATTTGATTTGGTCTAACATCACCAAGACTCTCCAAACCATAGGCATAGTCTGGGCAAAGCTAAGGCCGGTAATTTCAAAGAAATGGGAAATGAAATCTGGAAAAGGATACTGGAGCCTTATGGAAAAGGGGTAAGCCAAGAAACACTCCCATTCATCGGAAGACACGTCCAATCGGATGTTTCGGTCAAATGGCCGTATGATCGCTCCGGCGGGAAAGGAACAGGAGGCTTTTAGGGCGGCGATATCAGCATTATCAAAGGAACAGACTTCTTTTTCAGGTTCCTTGAGAAGATGCTGGTCTTCGAAGGTTGGAATAGAGTCGGCCGTATGTGATCGTGTTCGACTAGCCATAAGGGAATAATGAGGTGTTACAGAGAAAAATGGAGAAGAAAAGTGTGAGAAAATACCTGAATGTTCTTGGATTATAGTGATGAGTATGCAAAGAAGTTGAGAAGATATAGGCCAAAGATAGGGGTGATGAGTGATTTTCGCTTGGGAAGTTGCACATTGTCACGTCAACCGTCCTATCATCTTAATTGCCTCGATCGACGCGAAGAGTTTAAAATATATCCGTTTGAATTTAGGAATTCAAATAGATATATATTGGGGACAATTGTTATGGGTGGTTTTCTGAACCCATATCCTGGAATCATATCCTGTCTTTATTATTTCTGATTATGACCAGGTTACCGGATCAGGATATTGGTAACATCCTGATGCAGTATCTTGGTAGTTACTAATTATTCATGTGCAGGTCATGGTTGTAGGCTCATAATGTTCATGTGGACTTATTCACCTGAAGACTCGCTCTAATCAGTTGGAAGAGGGACGTTGAAGCTAGAAGAAGAGGTTTCTAACGTTCAAAAAAGAATATTCTGGAGTATTCCTAGTTTATAGGAGAGTTAGTTCAATATTTGTAACTATAAATAGAAGGCCAGATCATAGGAACACACACTTCACACTTTCGGCTCTCGAACTCACCTTTCTTTTTCTTGCTATTACGCACTAACACTCAACATTTGTAATCGTTGTACCACTTAACATCGATCTGAGCCATATCCTGCACTGTATCCTCAATATTGAAGTAATAAGAAGAACAAGGCAGCCGACGATTGTCAGCTCCCGAGGTTTTATGCTGGAGATCTAGATTGATCAAGGGCTTTCCTCGTATATCCTGTGTCCATTTTTACTTTTTCAGCTCACTGCTTGATTATTGATATAGTTTCATATCCTAAGACTATATCTTGAAACTGTTTTTGTAAAAAAAAAAAAAAAAAAAACCAACCAACTTACTTTTCACAAGCATCGCTAGCACACTACCTCACAAACTAATTTAATCACTTAATTTCTTTGGTAATTTTTGACCAAAACAATATGTAAATGGGGATCTTCATCGGCTAGGCCATGGAAAGTGGCGTAATTTTGGAGTATTTTGATGAGGTGTGGTCGAAGCTTAAAGTTATTAGCATCGACATTAGGAGGGTTAATAGCGGCTCCAAGATTACCGACCGTAGGCCGTAGGTAATCCATGAGAGTGTGTTGATCCGCCATAGGGGGATTTGGGTTGAGACTTTTTGTTGGTTTTTAGCTTTAAGTGTTTTTCTCAAAAAGCGCTCGGTTCGTCAAGCGGTACTTTTATGGCTTTGTCGGAGGTGGAGGTCCTACACCAAATTGTATCTCCTGCGAATTATACAGAATTATGTGATTTTCTGTAAACAAAAAAGAATGCCTAATCAGAAGGTTAGCACGGCCCGTGCAGCCATGGCCCATGCTGTCCAAACAAAGTTTCAGTTTTCAAGTTCCCAGATACTGGAAGTTCAACACGGCCCCGTGCTACTGTAACACGGCCCCATGTCTCTTCCCAGATACTACAGATTTAACATGGCCCGTGTTGATCCCACACGGCCCCGTGTTGATCCCACACGGCACCGTGTTATTCCTACGGAAAGCAAAAAATTAGAAAAAAAGAAGAAGAATAATTAAAAACAAAAGATAAAAAAAGATTAGGCCATCAATTTTAAGCTTTCTTAAAATCCTTGTGTCCCCAGCAACGGCGCCAAAAACTTGACGTGCGTCGAAGTGTATATATTTTTAATGTATATTTTAGCTCTTTTTACTCGCTGATTCAAGTTTTAAATTTTTAAAACACGATATTCTACTATCACTCTACACACACGTTAGGGCAAGTGCACCCATCGTGGATGAAGTATAGTGATGGCAAGATACCGAGGTCGTCCAAGGACACAAGAGCTTTTAATACCGGCTTATCATTAACGTCTAATCTAACCAAACTTTTGATAAAAAGTTTTTTTTAAAGCTATAAAAGATAAACTAAAAAGTAAAAATAAAATATAGGAAAAACAAATAGACAAGAAGGAATCACTTTGTTCCAACTCCTCTTTTATGTATCCTTTTGATGATTTCTGCACTTTGGGCATTGTAAAAGATTATCTTTAAGTTATAGTAGTAGGCCCCCTTCCAGGCAACGTTACCCTCAACCTACTAGTCTGAGTCAGCAAGGATATAGTCCCGTAAGGTCGGATTATTGAAAGATAATTAAGTAAGTTATTAATGTGAAAAGTGGTGGGCCCCCTTCCAGGCAGCAATCACCCTCAACCCTTTGGTCTGAGTCAGCAGGGATACAGTCCTCGCAGGGTTGGTTTAAAGTTTTAATAGTAGTTTATAAATAAGGGATACAAGTTGTTTGCACTTCTCCCGCGGGGGTTAAGATCGTCCGCTCGTGAAGTGTTACTAAGCTTGAACCAGGTTCTCGCAGGATCTATACACTGAGCGAGACATAAAATTTACCCAACCACCTTTCTGGCCCCCTTTCACGCAATTAACGCGCTTTATATAGACCGTAAAGACACCAATATGAGAATCAACAACATATGAAAAATGATTATATAAATTTGTCTTCAATATAAAAAAGTAGTTATTAAAGTCATTAATACATACCCAATTAAAAAGTTGCCAAAGATTGGAAATCAAAAAGTAATACATAAAAGATTTGTCTTCACCAAGTGATGTAAGAGTTTAGCCAAGCATGACCTTTGTTTGACAAAGACTCTTACAATCGATCTTGGATCCCGAGACTACTACACACTCTAAATGATGAAAGATAGATGATGGTGGTAGATGATGGTGTTGTAGTTGTGGTGGAGTGGTGGCAAGTGAGAGATAAGTGGTTTGCCAGAGGATGGTTTGGAATGGAATCAAATGCATCTATTTATAGCTAAAAATAGGACATTCACCATGGATCGTGCCCGCCTGGCACGGCCCGTGGCCATATCTCTCTCTTCCTCATTAACTGTAGTGTCAGGTCTTGTACTAACACAGCCCCGTGTGTCAACAGCACGGCCCGTGGCCAATGTTCTTGTTGTACTATCGCAGATTCTATAAATCTTTGAGTTGACCTGCCCCGTGTTTCCTTGGCACGACCCCGTGTTGGCTATATGTTTTGTCTTTTGATGATGTCTTTTCTTATTCAGATATTCTAGTCTTGGACACGGTCTGTGTCTGGAGGACACGACCCCATGTCAGATCTTCTGATCTTGCTATTTTCTTGGTTTAGATTTGGATTGGGGTTTGGCGAGTTGCGTCAATCCTCCTTCTTTGTATTTATATTGGTTTTTGCTGTTATTTTGCTCCTTTTGTAGATTTAAGCACTTTTTGACCATGTGAATTAAAAAGGAACAAAGAAACAAGCTTTTTCCAACATAAGTACTGAAAAAGGGTTGATTTTTTATCGTGTATTTGATACAATTTATATGTTGTATTTTATGCACATCACTACCCACATGGTACATAGATCGTTATGTTTATATCACTTAGTATCTTTTATCATTTTAAGTGTCAAGCCTATCGACATATCGCAGTAGATCCTAGTCTTTCAGCTATGACACCTTATATGTGTTAGTCAAACCCTTTAATAAAAACATTTATTTCATTTCCCATATCATACAATTTTTCTTTTTGGCTTTTTCATAGTTTATTTTTCTCCCCCTAAAACAAAGCATATTTACAGCAAACTCTTTTTTTTTTTTTGGATTTTTCTGAGTTTTCTCCACCTAAAATATATCTCTGTCTCTCTCTCCCCCTAAATTTGTGCTAAAATCTTATGCGCAAATTTACCAGAGAAAGGACACTTTATGTACAAAGTAATGAACTAAGAAAAAGAAATTTTTTGACCGTTCTGTCATCAGATTTAAGACTAATCAGTTTCAAATCGAAGTACTGAATTTAAACTGTAACTTTTGCGCTGATCATTTCTTACTTCTCTTATCTCCTCTAAAGGAAACATATAATCTGTAAAAAAAATTGAACTTTTTGCAACAGAGAAATGTTACCCGTTTTATCTTCGGAACAACCGCTATCAACATTCTAGAGAATGTGAACAGCTCCTCCTTGGTTGTCCCTGAATAGAAAAAGGAGATTAGTTAAACATTGGTACCCAGGCCATCGTGGTCCTAGGATTTCCTGAAGCATCAAAATAAGACACTTCCTTCGAATACAAGTCCCTTTTTGTTTCAAGAATTGGAGATGTTGCCGCTTTGCATTTGGGTTTCCAAATTTGTTTCGGCTTAGCAAACGAGTTTGTTGCCTTCGGTTGAGCAACTTTAGCTGTTTCAGGTTTGTTAGTTTTAGAAACACATTTTTGTTCCTGAACATCCTTGCATTTGTTTTTAGCAACATTCCAATCCCCATCAGATGGTTTATCCTTGGGATTCATATTCTTCATTGCCTTAGGTGAAGGTACCTTCATTAGCTTAGAATGGTAGTTGTCCTTTGGTGTAACCTTCTAATTTTGCATATAATAGGGTACATAGGGACGATGTGTGCAGTTTCTAGCAATATGACCCGCAATGCCACAGTTGTAGCAAGTTTGTCTTTTCAAAGAAAGACATTTTGAGCAGCTTGATTTGCTCTAGCAGGTCCTGAAGGACAAACCGGTCCTTTTTATGTTGGATGCGCATGCACATTACTTTCAGACGAAGACGAATTTGGGTGCTTGTATTTGCTGTTTGTAGATGTTTTGTTGCTCTGAGCACCATTTTTCGTCTTTTCTCCTTGATTGGAGCTGTGATTCACCTTGTCACGAGCCTTATCAGGACTATTGCTGCCTGTTGATGATTTGGAAGATCATGATTGTCCTTGGTGAGCAGACTTCATGTACCCTTGACTTTGATCTGCCCGATTTGGCTCCTTTTGCTTGTTGCGAACTGGCTCACAAACATTAGCACAAGAGTAAGTATTGGCATTTTGTTTTACGTTTGGGCGATGAACATAACTTCTAGCAATGTCTCCAGGAATTCCACAGTTGAAACATGTCTGTCGCTTTAATGTATGGAGATTCGGAGAGCTAGCGACAATAGCTGATCTGATGGGTTTGAACGAATGAGCTTGTTTTGATTGCATTGCTTGTGTTCCATGTGCCTTTTCTGAGTTCTAATGTACCTTTTGATCAGAACTAGCACATGTATGAGATTTAGACCTTTGATGACTATCTTCCTTTACATGATTTTCTAATTTATCTTCTAAAGATGATTCATCTTTGACTTCTGACTCAGAAAAATCATTTTGTGACTCATTTCTGGTGTAACCACCCTTTTCAAATTCAGATTCAAGTTTAGATTCACATGATTCATATGTTTCAGCACCACACGAATCAAATGTATTCAAAAGTGGTTCATTAGCAACTTCATTTTTCAAAGATGTTTCCTGATCATCTTGAGAAAGTGTTTCAGAGGTCCTACCAGATACATCATCAGGGACATCTACTGATACAGTTTTAGAAGAATGATCAGAACAGTTTTGATCAACACATTCACTTTCATTTGTTTGTTCAGCTTCAGTAGCTGTTGAACAAGAAACATCACAATTATTATCAACTGAAAAAGAACCATCATCATGCAAAAAGTCTAAATGTTCACCACAAGCATCAACGTTTTTGCCCAAAACATCAGACCCAAAACTAAACACAGAGTAATAAATGTCATGCATCAAAGCAGAGTCTGAATTAATTTTTTTTTTTTTTTGAAAAATTATCAGAATTTACTACTTGTTCATCACGAACTACATCTTCAACAATTACTTCATCTGCAAGGGAAAAAGAAGCATTAGCATCGTTCGCAGACTTAGAAACAAACTTGATTGGCTGATCTGTTCGTTTTTCAACAGGTTCACTATTGATTGATGTCTCATTAGTCCTTGGACCATAACACATACTTTCAGCTCTTACAGCATCCTCTACGGTTATTGGCAAGTAGGTGTAGTTGTGGTTAAATGGTGGAGGCACTTTATTATAACCTAAACCATACCCTTTCTTGCGTTTGTACTCTAAGTGTAAGTCACATAAGTCTTTGACGAATTTACTAGAAGCATCATATTTCTTAATATTTATCTCGTTTATTTGATATTTTTGTTTGATCTCTTCTAGTTCCTTGGTCAAAGCACGTATGGTTTCTTTAGCATGCTCGTATACAGAACACTTTACACTCAGATCTTCTTGAAGTTTAGCAATGTCTTTTTATAGAACTTCTATTTTTTCTTTGTAATGTCTTTCGTTTTTCGTTAGGTAAGAATTGTGCCTTTTTATGTCATGAAGATCTGAGACTAGTTCTGAGTTATCTAAATGATATGCTGCTACCCTAGCTCGACAATCAGGAGTACATAACTAGGAATTTATCTCTTCAACAGTAAATCCTTGAGCTTAAGCCATGAATGCCATATTGTCAGTAGGTGGTTGATTTTTTGTTCTTTTCCTCAAAACACGAGCCAAAGCGAGAACCCGTGTACTCGCTAACTCAAACACTATGCAACCGTACAAACCGACTTTCTGTACTATACCTCAAAACCCTGTCAAAACTTCTTCACAAAACCAACAAAACCCCCTTTTTATAATTTTATATAACACCCTTTTTATATAGGGGTAAGATCAAATAAAAAATTTATTTTACCTAAGTAGGATGAGAATGAATCTTAACCATTCATTTTTTAAATCAATGGTTAAGATGAAAGTATAGGAGAAAGGAGGAGTGTAAGGGTATCTTGGGAAAATTCAATTTATTGACTTTCTCTCTCCACATGCTAGGCACATGCATATTCCACCCCCGTTTTTTAAACGTTCATAACTTTTTTATACGACATTATTTTTTCATAAAAATTTCACCGTAAAATCGAGCGTCTTTTTATCTATAATTTGAGTATCATATTGCTATATAAAATATGAAGACTAAAAAAACCCACTAAAATGTGTTATATTTCTATGTTGTATAAAATTTTTTTGTGCTAGATTTTTGTACTATATTTTTGTGCTAATTTTTTTGTGCTGAATTTTTTTGTCTTAAATTTTTTTTTCTCAATTTTTTGTGCTGAATTTTTTTGTACTACATTTTTTGCTGAATTTTTTTGTGCTACATTTTTTTGTACTAGATTTTTTTGAGCTATATTTTTTTTGTAGTAGATTTTTTTGTGCTGTATTTTTTGTACTACATTTTTTGTGCTAGATTTTTTTGTTGTATTTTTAAAAAACAAAAGGGGTGCCACATGTCATTTTTACTCATATTTATAAGGACCAAAATGCCCTTCATTCCTACTTATTAGGAGTGCCACATGTCATCTCACAATCATTCTAATGCTACTTAGGCAAAATCCACTTTTTAGTTATTAGGAGTGCCACATGTCATCATCACAATCCTTCTAAGGCTACTTAGGCAAAATCCACTTTTTAGTGGATCCTTCCCCTATATATATATACTAGGTTATAACCCCGTGTATAACACGGGGTGGAATATATAAATTTTTAAACTAAATAATAAAACAATATAACTTTAAATTTATTGTACGGGTTAAATAAATTTATTTTTATATATTAAATAATAAAAAGTTATATTTATAAGAACCATATTGTACGGGTTGAATAAATATAATTTTATATACCAAATGAAAAGTTATATATTTAAAACCACGTGTATTACACAGGTTGAATAAATGTAATATTGTTTATCAAATAATAAAACATTATATCTTTAAAAAACCTTATTTATTACACGGGTTGAATAAATGTAATTTTATATACCAAATAATAAAAAATTACATTCTTAAAAATATGCGCATTACATTGTTTAAATAAATGTAATTTTCTGTACTCAATAATAAAAAAATATATATCCTTAAAAAACCCCGTGTATTGTACGAATTGAATAAATCTAATTTTATATATTAAATAATAAAAAAAATTATATCTTAAAAAACCTCATGTATTACATGGGTCGAGTAAATGTAATTTTGTACAGTGAAAATAAAAATATTTAATATATTAATACAAAGTTTGGTTTTCGTGATAAAAATAGATTATTCTGGTGTTGCAAAATTTGTTATCGAAATCTCAATAAATTTAACTCTTTATTTAAAACTCCGTAAATGTATAAATGATAAATAATATTAGTTAGTTTTATTTTAAGTTTCGTAAAATCTATTTGATACCAAACTAAACAAAACGTTCAAATATAATTAATTCAAATAAATAATATTATAAATGAGAATGTGATTAAACTAAATAATAATTTTCCATAAGATATTAAACTAATGATAGTTAGTAATAGGGGTTATTTATATTTATAAGATATTAAACTAAATAATATTTAATAGGAGGGTTATCTATAATCGGTAGGGTTCCAGTGTGAACAATCTCCCAAGAGTGAACTGCGTGAACAGATATGGACCCTTGATTTCCTTTTTAGTTGTTATGGGTAGGATTGTAATTATATAAAAAATTAGATTTAAATCATTATTTTAATAATTGAATTAAGTTACATCTTTCCTAATTTAAATTCATTATCCACATTATGTTTATTTATTAATAAGATAATTATCAAAACAAACTACAAATCACCAGATTTCAATTTTAATTTTTATTTCAGATTTGATCATCAGAATTCAAATTTTGATTTTTAAGATCCACGTAACCTTCATATTTCAGCGGTATACACATGTGTACTTGGATATAAATAGAGCAGTACACATGTGTACTCAGCATCATACATATGTGTACAGTAATTCACAGGTGTACATCAACATTCAGTATAAAAAAAAATTCTGAGATATCACAAAAATACACGATATGAACATGTGTACATCGCATTTAAACAAATAATTATTTTAATAATTGAATTAAGTTACATCTTTCCTAATCCTTGATTTGATTTGTGAGAGATTTATGCAATCAATTTAAGAGGATAATTGATTACTTGATTTGTGAGAGATTTATGCAATCAATTTAAGATTGAAATTACACATATACCCTTTTTGTATTTAATTAAATGGAAAAAATTAACCAAATAATTACCATCATGCCACTCACATTAATCTCAAGATCATAAAAATCAAGGGCCCAGATCAGTTCACGCATTTCACTCTTGGGATTTTGTTCACGTTTGAACCTAATCCTATCTATAATTAATTAAAGGAGATTAAATTAAAATAATAATTATCTATAAGGGATGGTCTAATTTGATGACAAGTGTCCCGGGTTTCTTTTATTATATAGTAAGATATATATATATATATATATATATATATATATATATATATATATTATTACTATTTATTGTTGTTGTTATTATTAAATGATTAAAAACCTTAACTGTTACGTTCTTCATCATTTAACAAACCAAAACCCTAATTTCTAAATAAACGTCAGCTGCCAAATACAATCGTAAGAACGATGACGATGATGGCGCCAAATAGAGCTGCCAAATGCAAGTGACTAGTGTGGTGGAGGTCGTTTCAACGAAGAAGATCGACGTTGATGGTGACCGACAGGAACGATGCGGTCGTCAGAGATGATGATGAAGATGGTAATGGTACGGTGACCGGAGGGTGTCGGAGGTATAGAGATGATCGATGATGGTGACCGGAGAGGAAGATGGTGGTGGTTGCCGGAGGTGTATGAGATGGAGTTGCAGGTTTATGAGCGATGGGGTGATGGTTGGAGATGCGTTGAAGATGATTTGTGTTTGAAGCTGATGAAGATGAAGACGTGAAACAGAAGATTTTGTGATGGTGGATATGGTTCAACATGATGTTGGCAGAAGATGATGAAGGTATGCCAGAGATGAAAAAGGTGGACGTGATGTAGTGTGAACAACAGTGGTGGGTTGTTATGAAGATGATAACGATGTTTCGGATATTTTTAGAAACCGATGATATGATGATGATAGTTGTTGGTGGTGTAAGGTGGTTGCAAGTCGTAACAGTGCGAGTCAGAAAAGTGAAGGTCGTTGCGACTCGAAACAACGATTTGAAAACTCAGTGACTCGAAACCTCTATTGGACTCAAAATCGGTGACTCGGAAACGATGTGAAGTCAAGTCGAAATCTTATGAAGATCAATGGAGGTTGCGACTGGGAATGATCGATGGAGTTTGCGGCTGGGAATGGTGTTTGCGACTCGAAATAGTGATGATGTTTCAGAAGTTGCAGGTTGGACGGTGAGGAACGGTGGTGAACGGTGGGGAACGGTGGTTGCGATTCGAAGGCAGTTGTTGCGACTAGGGATTCGTGTCAACTCGAAACCTCTTGCAACTCGAAATCTGGTGCAATCAAGAAATGAATGATGATACGTGGTGGTGACCAGTGGCGGATTGTCACACCCCGATATTTCCACGTATTACCGGTGGGCCCGGTGGGGAGTATCGTGACGTAGTTGATATCATCGTAGTCAAACAACACAATATATAAATGCACAGCGGAAGCAAAAGATAAATATATTACAATCCGAATATAAAGTAATATCAAGTATTACAACGGAAAGTAAAGGATCCACAGGCGGATCTTAAAACTTAAACATTGTTCAATAGACTTTAGACGCCTAGAACTTGCAAGATTCCTTATTAACGCCCTGAGCTTCCAGCCAATTACGTTCAGTACCTGTCACTTAACCTTTTTGAAAATACGTCAGTTTACACTGGTAAATACAATTAACCGACTCATTTGAAAAGGTTTAATAAAATTGATTTGGATGCACAAGGCACAACATATCTTTATAACTTGGGACAATTATATTTATAATCCTGTATACAGATTTACATGTTCGTTGTACGTTCAGGGCCCGATGTAGAAACCGAGTCAAGATTAACAGACACACCACAGTATAGGCCCACAAGAGAGTGAGATATTGTTTCCCTTATGCACTTTCAGGTGTATGCCTACACCCCGTGCATAAGTCGTGGCCATTTTATAATACAATGATGTCAAGGATATCCGGGACATGGTCATTAACCCCTAAAGGCTTTTATTTCAAACAATACAGATTAAAGCGGGTTACCTCAACAATTTAATCACAATACGACTAAACATTCAATACCCGACCAAGCGGTATTATTATTATACCGTATCCCAAGCCCGTATAGGGAAAATAAGTTAAAAGTATTTACCTGAGCTAGTAAATGCAATTTATACTCAGCCGTATATTCAAATCAGCAAGCACAAGTACTTCTACTGGCGCTCTCAATCTGGAATGAAGGTTTTATTAACCTATTAGATTTCTAACAGGTCTTATTTAAGTCGTAACTTAGACCAGTTAGTTTTCAAAAGGATGATACGATTCAAACGCATGATAAAGCGAAGACCGGATTAGAATGTGGTTTTGACCCGAAAAGCTTGTATGCTTGTTTAATATGGGTAACTTAAACACATTCTGTATTATGAGACAAAAATGATATGGTTTGACCCGTTTCGGCTAATATATGCAACCTAGTTACATAAGCCGATCCGAACGCGAAAAATGCATAACGAGTAACCAAATGAATCATATACAGGTTTCCTAAGTTAATATGCCTTAAATATGTTGTGATATCAGTAGGATACCTTCCATTATGCCCAAAACGAGTTTAATCTTAATTTAAGCCCCGTAAGGGTATTTTGGTCATTTTAAAGATTATAAAAGAGGTTAATTGAAATTCTGAGATTCGGGTCCGAATACATCAGTAAAATAACTTATTTTATTAGGTCATATCAGTTGGTAATAGGTCTTTTATGACAAAAATGGTTTTAAACCCATACTAGGCGTTTAATACGCGTAAAAAGCCGTTTTAAGCGATATCCGGGTTATACAGGAAATCTGAGTTTTCTGATCAGGTTATAAAGTTCAAAATACTTTATTTATTATATAAAATCAGTAGCAATTGGATTGGTGTCAAAATACTATGTAGAACTCATTTTATAAACAAAAAGGGTATAATCGGTATTTAACGAATTAACGCCATAACCCTAGGTTATGAGCAGGTTAAAATAATTAAAAATCTTTAAAAATCCCAAAATATTATATTAGATCAGTGGGTAAAAGGTTTGGTGTCAAAAATTGGGTTTGGATAGGCTTTATGCTAATGACGCCGTTTAATTACTAAAAAGCGTTATAATTACGCCATTGAGCATAACTCCTAATCTAGACCCTCAACTGATGTGAAAATTTAGGGAGATGTTTATAAATCAGTAACAAAGATTATTGTCCTTTCACATATTCAAAATTATCGTTTTATGGTCAAAAGGGCATTATGGTCAACATTAAGCAATTAACGGAAACATGTAAACGAATCGGACAATCAATGAACCAACCACAGAGGGTTATACTAACAAGTAACCTGGTCCTAATGAAGTCCTAAGGCATTTCTAACTCATACTAAATCGGGTCAGAACTGAAGTCAAAGCAAAAGTCAAAGGTTTGCGACTTTCGGTTCCGAACCGGGTCTAAACAGAAAATTGTCGGGTCGAACATGTTTAGACATGTTCTTACATTTATTACTAAGTTATATGAGTGGTAAAATAGGTTGCACGCCTTCTGCATTGCAAATTATGCGTTAATTCGAAGATTAGCATTCTGTTGACTTTTTCTAATCAACTTTGACCCGACAAATGGTCTAGTTAGAGTGGGAATCAGAGGGTGCCCTTTTAAGGGTTTATTGCCCACATAATTACCAACTTATAACTACCTTCAATTCGACTAATCACTAGACCATTAATGATTAATCGCTAAGTCAACCGTTAATTACGACGGTTTGACTTTTAAGCTACTAACTAAGCAAAACTTAACTAAGGAAGGTCAAGGACACTTACCAAAGGCCTAATTACGACCAGAGGTGATTGAGGACTGGTCTTAAGCTCCAGAGAGTCCCACAAATGCAGATGGAATGAATGCAATAATGTTGCAAACATGAGGGCCTTATATAGTGCTTTAGGATACTCATGATCATGACAAATCATGCTACAACTGATCATGGATCAGTAACAAGTGTCCCTAAGTGCCTAGGAATTAATAGGGGTCGCCCATGGAGTGAAAATATCTGTTTTAAGTCGGTTACATGGGCTGAACAGCCAACTGATCAATTTTCTGCATCTGTGCGTGCCTTACGGACCGGACCGTAAGGCTTGACCCTTACGGTCCGTAAGCCTTTTCCAGAGGCCAAAAATCTTTTGACCTTTCAGGCTTCGAACGGGTAACTAGTGTAATACGATTTTAGGCCATTATTTTCAGTATGGGGCCTCTTGTTTGGGTCATGAACATTTTACACCACCTGGGTATGATATAAAGTTTCCTTGGATCCTTTTGAAAGTGCCGTAAATGAAGGTTGTCGAGCATATCCTCATAGGATCCCATTCTTGCGAACATGACTCAATCATTGCTAGCATTTACCGGATTTGAGTATATCAGATGTTTACAATATAGTTTAGGGTCTTGGCATTTATAATTAGGTCGTTCAGAGGTATTTAATTAACATGTCGACGCTTTAAATCCTACCATACATCTTTGACTAGATCCGGTTTCTAACACTTTTGTCTTGTATAACACGTGTCGCTATTTTATTGAACACGAATTTTCGAGGTGTTACATCCTCACCCCCTTAAAAGAAATCTCGACCTCGAGATTTGTTAAAATGCTGGAAGTACTTTTTGTCGCATAATGGACCTAACTTCTATAACATATCTGGAGTCTTTCCAAGCTCTCAAAGTGACCCCTATATTAGGTACATGTATCTTTTTGGAGCTTCTTAACCTGTCGATCCTCAATCGATACAGGATGCTCATCATATCATAAATCTGCATATCATTATGTGATAGTGCTCTTCGACTTATTGGTGACACGTCCTTAAATCATTAGTGTGGGGTACATTACGCGTTCTATCAAGCTCCTTAATTAGGTCTTAGCACGTAAGCTATTTAATCTTGATACATTCGAATCCTTCGAATGACTTTATATATTCAGAGCTTAACTAACCTGATAATTACAACTTGGCACACCCTTCTAGGGTGTTATCTTTTGTTGAACTTTATAACAACTTATTATAGAAAAGCTTATTTTAAGGTGAGATGGTTATTCCAATCACTACTTGAAACTAACCTTAAGGAATAGCTAATCCTTGTCGTTAGTCGAATAAATCGACGATCCTGGGCAGCTGATGGAAATTCTTATTTGTTGCCTAAATAGGGTTGCGGTAATTAACGCATAAGCAAAATGAACCGTCTTTCTTAATTAACAATACTGAATTCTCAGAATATTGAGTTAGGCTTTATGAATCTATATCTTAGAACTTGCGTAATCAGGGTTTTCGATTCTTCCAATAATGGTACTAGCTGTCTTGGAGATTTCATAATAATGCAGTCCTAAATGGGATATAAATCTTAACTCTACTTGCCCCTCGGGAGGTAAACAGGGTAGTCTTAGGAGAAGATAATCAAGATACAAGGAGGTTACAGAGAATTTCCATATCTCAGGCTCCAGTTCATCCAACCTTGCTGGTGTCAAATGAGCGACACATTTATGCTATGAGTCCACAGATTCCTTTACCAGGGAACATTTATTTGGACAATTCTATTTTCTAGATATCTTCTTTGAATACCATTAGCTGACTTTAATACCATATGACCATTGGAATATCTTTGTGGTTCCATGCATTAAACCTCCATACTGATCAGGCATGGAAGCAATCTATGGAACAGATTAAGATACACCAATCCTCATGTGGCGCTTTTGTCATACCATCTGGTATTCGCAATCGATAGAGATCAGGAGATATCAATAACTTATGATGATGTACTTCATCTGGAGAAAGGGTATACTAGAATTTTATGACTGAAGATTTCTGACAGAAACAGAAGAAATGGTTCCTATGATTTTCGTTTGTAAGTTTTACCTTACACTTAATATCTAGGGTTCTTATGATAGATTTTTAAAAGTCTAATATACTTACAATTTTATGAAGGATTTATTGGTATCTGAATTAAAACAGAATTCTTAGCATTTATACTTAAAGAACGTACCCAACGTTATTATTGATATGGACTACTCCTGACACTCTTTAGGAGAGTTTAAGCGCTTTCATTCTTAGGCTTTCTATCCTTAACCGTATTTCCTTTGACAGATTTGGGGCACGTAGCATTTGGCTCCTTGAACTTTTTCACGGCCTTCTTCACAGCTTTTCCAACAGCTGCGTCTATCATAGTTTGAAGAACATCTTTGGAAATTCTAAGGTTTACAATTTTAGCATCATTAGCATGCGTCGCATCATCAATGGCACGATTGACTGTTGTCTTATCCGAGTTTGTCATACTCAAGATTTGGTTCCTATTACCAAAAGAATCATTTACTTAGTTGCAATTCAACAACTGCTATTCATCACCCTGGTGGCCTTAACATGTACTTAACCATGGTTTCATTAAACTATACAGGCCAATATGGCACTAACATTCTTAATGAACGTTATTTTAAAAATATATCAATATCACTTAGCCTAGGTCACAAAAGACCATCAATGGCATTTAAGGGTTGGACCTAGTCCATCACCTTTTTGACAAGGGATCAAGATGTCACATTTGTCTTTATTATATTGATGAATTTGGATAGCTTGAAAGCTTGCCATAAGGGTATCAGAAAAGAGTGATTCCAATAGATATAAAATATCAATCTAAGATTTGTTGGATCATTCTCTAAAGTATCATCGGCAAATTTCTACCTCGCATTAAATGACCGGAGTCCTAATCAGGCGGAGGCAACAGTTCTCAACATTTATCGTTCATTATAGAATCATATGTGCCAGTATCAAATTGATTTCTGCATAAGCTGCTTGATAAGGAAAGGTACATGCTATATAGTTATCATTCTGCACCATCTCCTGGGAGTTCATCTGGAAGACTCATGCGTTTAGTTTCTTGGCCTCTTCGGGCTTCTTTTGATTCCTAGGGCAGTTGGTCTTGATATGCCCCTTCTCGTTGCAACCATAACAGGTTGCGTCTTTCAACTTCTTGCAATCCAAGGTTTTATGTTCCTTAGACTTCCAAATCCCACAAGGTAGAGGTTGAGATTCAAATCTGCATTTCCCCGAGGTGGTATTTCCGACAGGTTTTACACCTGGTCTTCTCACCCGACTGCCGGCTGTCTTTCTCGAACCCGGAACTCTTTTTATCCTCAGAGTTCCTCTTTTTCTTCCTATCGGAGCGATGAGAATTCTCATCCTCCCTTTTACGTTTTCCATCTTCAGAGGCTTTGGCAGCCTTGTTTCTGACCACATCGAGTGTGAGAGATAGCGACAGATCTGCCGCTGACCTGAATGTAGTAGGTCTCGATGCTTTCACACTTGCCTTTATTTCTGGGGCTAGACCCCTAATAAAGCGAGCTGTTCGCTTTGGTTCCGATGTGATCAAGTAAGGAACCAATCGAGACATGGTATTGAAACTTGTAAGGTATGCTTGACAATCTAAGTTCTCCATGACTAATGTCAAGAATTCAGTCTCAATTTTCTCAACTTCATGTTGAGGACAGTAATTTTCTTTGATAAGAGCAGCGAACTGATCCCAAGTCATGTTGTACAAAGGGATCTTCCCCGTAGCATGGATCAGTGACCTCCACCAAGCTAGAGCTTCTCCTTTAAAAGATTGTGAAACAAATTTCACAACATCTTGTTCCGCACAACCGCTGATGTCAACAACAGTGTCCATCTCCTCGAGCAATGTCATGCAATCGATGGCTCCTTCTTCTCCTGTAAAGTCTCTGGGCTTGCAGGAGACAAAATATTTATATGAGCAGGTCTTAACTGGTGCCTCTTGATGAAGCACAACCTGTCTAGACGGAACACTCCTTTGAGTTGACGAGTTACGAACATCGTCTTCCTTTGACTCATGTGATTTAGAAAGGGGCTTACTACGAGCCACAGATAGAGTCTTAGAGTGTGTATCACTTGATTCATCATACTGTCTATCGAGGGCTCGTGTAACGGCATTATCTATTAATGCCTGCAGTTCCGCACCAGTTATATTAACTCTGGTAGCATCATTATTCTCCCTTGGGTGACTATTAACCTCATCTGATCCAGCCATGTAGCTTGATTGCTACATACATATTGACAACGATTCATTCAGAGGTTATTATGGATTCATCATTTTGACGATTCATCAGCCATGGTAATATAAACCATATTGGTTAATTTGTTAGTTATATTTAATTAGTATTTTCATTATAATTTATCCTAGTTATAAAACATTAAGGATATTAAAGTGGCGCAAAAGGCCTAGTCACACGGACAGTTTTTAAATTTATAAGCCATGACTTTAGAGAATCGAGGCATTAAGGTTTGAACATATTTCATTAGCTTTTTCTTGACAGAGAGTCAAAGACCTCAACTGTCTTTTGTCCCTTATGACAATAAGTATGGCCCGTAGGCATTTCATCACTTATGGATGTTTATAATATGACCATCTTCATTTGATGATATTAGTCAAGATCGCATTGATCATACAAACTATTATGCTTGGTCGTAGTCCAACATCTTTAGACGGGGTCAAAGACCACCACTGACGTTGTCTTATCGGACAACAAGTTTGGCCCGTAGGCACTTCATCACTAAGGGATGATTATTTCAAATAAGGGAATTTTAGATTAACCCCCTTTTTAAAGATGGCCTGTGTGACTTTAACGATTCACAGTTTGCCAAAAATGTTAACATACTTACAGATGTTAACAGGGATTGGAATCTTTTGGGTAAGTTTTACCGTCTTGGCCATGTCTACAATGACATTTAGGCTAGGTTTTACCTTTAAGATTCTTTTAATATTTAACGCAGAATGATCCTAAATTGAAATGTTAACAAGGATCTGAATCTAATTGTGGAACTACCATCTTGGCTCTGTCTTAAGGTGACATATGGCTAGGTTTTGCCCTTTTTAGATATTGTCATTTTATTATAATGGTAGATCTTATAATATAGGAATGATATTTTAAATATAATCGTTCCATTAAAATTTAAACATGTATATGGTTGCCCTAAACGGGACTTCTACAGAAAATGACCTGCCCATGCAAGGGCTAATCAGAAAAATAACAAAGGAACCAAATAAGGGCAAAATAAAACGAATTAGGATTAGTCCTATGTTCTTGTCTAGACTCAAGAATGTGCAACTGTGTAACTGAGATTAAACACAAAAAGGCTAGCGTTTAATTCACTCAGTGTTGGCTCTGATACCAACCTGTCACACCCCGATATTTCCACGTATTACCGGTGGGGAGTATCGTGACGTAGTTGATATCATCATAGTCAAACAACACAATATATAAATGCACAGCGGAAGCAAAAGATAAATATATTACAATCCGAATATAAAGTAATATATAGTATTACAACGGAAAGTAAAGGATCCACAGGCAGATCTTAAAACTTAAACATTGTTCAACAGACTTTAGACGCCTAGAACTTGCAAGATTCCTTATTAATGCCCTGAGCTTCCAGCCAATTACGTTCAGTACCTGTCACTTAACCTTTTTGAAAATACGTCAGTTTACACTGGTAAATACAATTAATCGACTCATTTGAAAAGGTTTAATAAAATTGATTTGGATGCACAAGGCACAACATATCTTTATAACTTGGGACAATTATATTTATAATCTTGTATACAGATTTACATGTTCGTTGTACGTTCAGGGCCCGATGTAGAAACTGAGTCAAGATTAAAATTGGTTTCCTTTCGGCAGGATCCCATAGAAGATCCTCCAAATCTATTTTCAAGGGTTTACTAGTTAAAGTCAAGGGTTTACTAGTTAAAGATGATGATTCAAGGTTAGATGGTGGTTGCCTTAGAAAAAACTTAAAATATTCCCCTACATACCGCCTAAATACCAAATTCAAGTTTCAATGTGTTTCACTAATAAAAACATTAACAAAATTTGAAACAATTCAAGCTAATTAAAACAATTTAAACAGACCTGTGAGAATAGAACGATTCAATAATAACCAATTTCAACAATTAAAGCTAGGTTACAATTTAACATTACTATTAACATCAACAATTCAACAATAAATCAATAACACATACCTGTGAGAAGAGAATGATTCTGATTGGGCTTTTCACTTTTAGACTTTGGAGACTGGAGAAGGACGGTGGGAGGAGGACAGCCGGAGCCCGGAGGAGAACGGCCGGAGCCCGGAGGAGAGTGGTTGCTGCTGGAGAGTGAGGAGGGTGAGGGTGGAGGCTGTGTTGATGTTCTGCACTTATGTGTTTGTTTTGGTATAACCCTAAATGGGTTTTTGTTGAATAAAAACATTTAAAAAATAAAAAAAACAGAGTAAAAAATAAGCCAGATGCGAGATTCGAACCGGTGGTTAGGGGAAAGGCTGAGGGTGCATTAACCAGTGGACGACTAAAGTTTTTATGTTAATGGGTTCCCCAATATTTTACTTATGGGTTCCTTTTCGGTTATATATATAAATTTCCACTACAAACTAAAAACCGAATGGGTTCCTGGGAACCCGATGTTTCTTCATAAGTCCGCCCCTGGTGGTGACTCTTACCTGATTGTTTTGTAAGTCCCACCATGACAGTTGACTCGAAAACGTGTGTATGATAATATGTTTTAAAAAAAATTGTTTTCCTTGTCAACAAGGTTTCCTAAAAGTTTGGGATTTTTTTTTAAATTTGACTTTTCATAAATAAAGATTTTCAAATCTTTTTATGATTAGAAATACCCCCCCCCCCCCCCTTTTTTTACACAATATCGAACAGATCAAACAGCAAAGTATAACATTTTTAAAACAAATTCAACGAACACGATGAATGTTCTTGATGATTTTTAACAAAAAATTTCAAAATCTTGAATGTCTGATATCAAAACGAGCCTAGAAAACAAGTTCTGAAAGTTCTGATACCAAATGTAAGTCCCGAAAAACGGATCTAACAATGATATCAAAGAACTTATTGATTGTGCGGAATACAAACAATAAGTTATTCAAGAAAAATAGAAAATACGAAGAACAATACCAAATCACTTACAATACTTGCACACGTTCTATTACTATCAAAGCAAAATGTCTGGTACAAGTATCCTAAACCACCAAATCACCTCCACTCTCTAGCTCTTTAGAAATTCTGTAACAAGGAAGTCTAACCCTAAAACAAGTTAAAAACTTGTTTATATACCTACTTAAGCCCACTTCCCTACATGGGCTCCCCTTGGGCCTGCTTGGCACACATGGCCTAAAGCATGGCCTAAATAACCTATAAAGGTCCAATACCTAATATAAACTAACTCGGTAAGGCCTAGTTTGTAACCATAGCCCGTTGTGTTAATTTGATGCGTCAGTCTCACACTTTAGGGCCTTACATATATGCACAATCAACAGAATCTCATCCCGATGAAGTGGCCAAACAGAAACCTCAAGCCTAGAAAGTTGTAGTTAATAGCCCAACACCTCAAGCCCAAACTCAGACTGACAAACCAAAATCGCTCATTGACACTGCCAACTATCTTTTATGTTCTGAACATTGCAGGAATAAGGTTGCACAACTCAGGGCACTTAACTCTAATATGGATAATGATTCTAACAGTGCAATGACTCAGTGCATCAGCCTTAGACAAAGCAACAAGTTTCTTACTAAAAAAGGTTGAAGCACAAAAGCAAGACGTAGCTCAGCTTCACAGGGAACTTAACCAACAACAATGTTAGCTCTATGATTACAAAAACAAACTCAATGTGAAGAAAAAATCTATTAAATATACGCAACGGGCTATGAAAGCGAACTAGGCTTTGTTGGGTTCGTTTATATTCGGAAATGGACTTTTATAGGTCATTTGAGCCATGCCTAAGGCCATGTGGGCCAGGCAGGCACAAGGAGAGCCCATGTAGGGAAGTGGGCTTACCTAGGTATTTAAGCTAGTTTGTTTCACAAACTAGGGTTTAGACCTCAAAGTTACAGATTTCATAGAGAATTAGAGAGGAGGCGATTTTGATTAGGATACTTGTACCAGACGTTTTGCTAATTTTTGGATTTTGATTAGGCAAGGCCTACGCGGGCCGCGACAGGACAATTGGTGACCAGGACACGTTTCAGGCCACGTGTCAGCTACGTGGCGGGCCTACACGTGACACGCTAGCCCTACACGTAGACTAGGTGGCCTTCGCGGGCCGCGTAGGGTATATGTGAGGGTTTACGCGGGCCGCGTAAAACCCAAAATTTGGCTATAAATGGGACGATGCATGGCATTGCTTCTGTACTCGAAAAATTTACTCTAAAACGAAGTATTCTACTCAAATTCGTAAAATTAGGTATCAAAACGCTGCTACGATTAACGGGTAATAACTCGATCACTGCTACGATACAATGTCCAATCGATTGAAATCGATCCGATGGATGTTTAAGTGCTGCCCGTATTTGGGCTATACTTTGTCATTCGTCGTGAGGGTTTTGATTTCGTGAGTTATCGTAAATGTTGTATTAAGTTACTGACCTTGTTTCGTGTGCATTGTTATTTAACTAGGTTACCAGGCTAAAATCAGTAGGCAAAACTCTGCCCGTCTAAATTTGCAATGTGAGTCATTCTCTTTTTACCAAATTGTTTCCAAAACCCTATTTGTTTTCAAAGTTATAATTACAGGGATTAAGTCTTTGTAATCTTCAATTACTGCCGGTATGTAGGGTTTTGTATACATTACTTGTCACTCGTCACCATTGGACAACGGGTTAGCCAATGGGTGATCTGACCATGGTCACAGATATTGTCAAGTGACAAATACCGATATGGGGAAATTGGTTGATAGAAATATTGTAATCACCCTTAATACTGTATATTATAACAATGTGTCGTTTTGTACAATTTGAGTGACTCGCCAGTATTTCCCCGCTGATAAAATCCTTTTAAACATGTTTCAGGTGATTTACTGTGAACCAGGGATAAATGTCGTGTAGCACCCCGGCTTGAAGAATGTTGCTCAGTAAATAAAATAAATAAACATGTTTTTGTAAAAACAAGGAATTTCCTCGTGAAATTTCCTTTATTGTAAATTACGGGGTTTACCCCAAGTAGTAAAATAAAATAACTGGGCATTTTCAGTTTTCACGATCCTGTTAAAAATTTCCGCTGCCAAAATAAACTCAATACCAAGGGTTTCTGTCTCGCGGCTCCTGAACTGGGTAAAATCGGGACGGGGACCGTGACAGAAAAAGGTGGTATCAGAGCCACTGATTTAAGCCAATTAAGTATTTAGAAATACTTAATTTTTCAAATTGCTATTTTATGAATCTGTGAAAATTTAAATTGATAAATAAAATATTAACTTAAGTTTGTGTGTGTTTCTTCATATATGCTAACAGCATGAATGAGTTGTCTGAAGCTCTTCAGAATCTCCCTATCTATTCTGCTGACATGGAAGTTTCCGGGGGCTTTTCCGGTTTTCAGGCTGATACTGAAAAACCAATGGAATTCCAGGCTCAGGCCCAGTAGAAACCCAAGCCGAAAAAGAGAAGGAGAATCTTAGGCTGGAAACGTGGGCGTAAGAAGAAGCCAGCTGCACAGAAAGTTTAAAAGACTGAGGATCCAAAGGATAAAGGAAAAGGAAAAGAGATCGGGGAAAGTTCAGGGCAAGCCCAGGAAATGCCACCGTGGGAGGAGCTTGATCGCAAACTGGCAAATTGTGACCTCATCGGGCCTGCCAATGAAAACCTCTTCAATTACCCTGCTGAATCACAACTTCCAGTTAATCTGCAACCTGCTATCCCAGACCCTATTGTCAACCACCAACTTTTACCCGGTGAATTGGAGGAATGGTGGACAAGTGACTGGCAGTTTCAGAATTTCATGAATAACCCTAACGTCTATTTTCCCCAGTTTGACCCGGAGCCTGCACCAAACCCACCTATGAGCACAGAGAACTTGGCTGAACTCCGCCACTATGGCGAGGAGCTGGTGGACGCAGGAAATAGAATTCGGGAAGTAGGGGAGAAAATCACGTGGAAATACGACGAGAGGGAACGTCATTTCTGAAAGGGCCAGTTAACTGGGGTGGTGGTGATGTTGTGTTTGTATAATAATAATAATAATCATAATGATAATAGAAATATAATTATGTAAAATAACTAAAATAAAACTTTTGTAAGATAACGGGTGTGTATCGATGCATACTAGTATATATATAAAAATATGAAAGTCGCAAAGTCGACAATTTTGGCTATACGTGTTGACATGATTATGTGTGATTATTTTATCGTGATTGATTGTTGTTTATTATGTGCCAATAATATATATATTGATAATTATCAGATGGAACACGTCGTCAATGAGCCAGCTAACGAAGTTAACCAATCTGAGCAAAACAATGAGGATCACTTTCTTAATAGGCAAGATATAGAAAATATCATTGCTCAGGGAATAGCCAATGCTATTCCAGCAATCCTTGTTGCTGCCCAAAATCCAGTTGAACCTCCACCAGCTACTCCCAGCAAACGTACTCGCGATGACAACTTCAGTAATAGTGTAAATGGGGGCGGCAACAATAATAATAATAATAATAATAATAATAATAATAATAATAATAATAATGATGATGATGTGATGCAAGCCCCATTTCTTAGGAAAATGAAAGCTGCAACACCTGGTTGCACTTACAAGGAATTTCTCGCCTGTAAACCAATCGAATTTGCAGGCAACGAAGGGGAAACTGCTGCACTGCGTTGGTTAGAGAAAACTGAAGCAGTAATTAAAATAAGTAAATGTACCGAGGAAGACAAGGTTATGTATGCGTCCCACCTTTTTAAAGAAGGAGCGTTAGAATGGTGGAACACGGTACTACAAGCCAAGGGAAGTGATGTGGCTTATGCCATGAATTGGGAAGAATTTAAGAGACTGGTGGAAAGAAAATTCTATCCCGAATACGTAAAGGAACAAATGACAAACAAGTTCCTAAACCACCGGATGGTGGATGTTGATTGTCGAGGGTATACTTCGACATTCTTCGAGTATGCTAGAGTAGTACCTACCCTGGCTTCGCCAGAACCGGTACTTATTTCTCGCTATATTTGGGGGTTGATTAGCGAGATTCGTGATACTGTCAAAGCTGCGAGACCCCGCACAATTGATGATGCGGTGGAATTAGCCAACACCTTAACTGATGGACTGGTACGTATGCGAGAAGAAAGCAGGAAAAAGGAATTAGCCCAAAAGATTACCCAAGGATTTCGTATGGGTAATAATTTCAAAAGAAAGGGAACCGGGCAATCTTCCATTCCTCCATTCTGCAGGAATTCTAAAAAGAAACATTTTGGAAAATGTAATGAAACCTGCAACTTCTGCAAAGCTCTGGGGTATCGAGAAGAGGAGTGCAGAAAGAAAACAAGGATCTGCTACAACTGCGGAGAAACTGGACATTTTAGACCAGAATGTCCAAAGCTGGTCAAACCAGCTGACAATAAGGCCAAACCTGCTGAAGGGACTACTAAGAAAAACGCAAGAGCCTTCCAGCTAACAATTCAAGAAGCAGATCTGATCCCTGATGTGATAGCTGGTATGTTCCTAGTTCATGATGTTTACGCAAAAGTATTGTTTGACTCTGGTGCAAACCAAAGTTTCATAAATACTTCATTCTGCCAAGCTCTTAAGCAACCTTTAACCAAACTTAGACAAGTTTTTACGGTAGAAACGGTAGTTGGGAATTCTGTTAACATAGATAAAGTTTTGCAAAAAGGAAAGATAGAACTCTTAGGCCATAAATTTTCTGCAAACCTGTTACCTATGAATTTAGCTGGATTCGATGTCGTGCTAGGGATGGATTGGTTAATAGCCAACCATGCTCGAATCCTCTGTGATAGGAATTCCATAGAAATTCATACACCCACAGGAGAAATAATTGTAGTTACAGGAGATCAACCACAAAAGCCAATGACATTCATTTCAGTAATGAAAATGGCCAGTTATTCAAGAAAACAAGGAATAGTGTATATGGTTTCGGTAGTTATTAATATCAAAAGTAAGGAACTCAAGGATATTCCAGTAGTATCAGAATACCTGGATATATTCCCAGAAGAATTACCTGGATTACCCCCCGATAAGGAAGTAGAATTTAGAATTCATCTAATTCCTGGAACTACAACGATAGCTAAGGCACCTTATCGGTTAGCACCCGCCGAAATGTTAGAATTGAAAAAGCAGTTAGATGAATTATTAAGCAAAGGATTCATAAAACCTAGTTCATCCCCGTGGGGAGCACCAGTGTTGTTTGTAAAAAAGAAAGATGGTTCGATGCGAATGTGTATCGATTACAGGGAATTGAATAAGGTTACAATTAAGAATCGATACCCATTACCTAGGATTGATGATCTTTTCGACCAACTCCAGGGAGCTATATATTTTTCTAAAATAGATTTGCGCTCCGGATATCATCAGCTGAAGGTACAAGAAGAAGACATACCTAAAACTGCTTTCAGAACTAGGTATGGTCACTACGAGTTTACAGTCATGCCCTTTGGACTAACAAATGCTCCTGCAGCATTCATGTACATGATGAATAGAATCTATAAACCGTATTTGGCTAAATTTGTAATTGTCTTCATTGACGATATGCTTATTTATTCCAAAAGTCTGGAAGAGCATTGTGAGCACTTGCATGCACTCTTAACTTTGTTAAGAAAGGAAAAACTCTATGCCAAATTCTCAAAGTGTGAATTTTGGCTACAAGATGTGCAATTTTTAGGACACATGGTGAATCACGAAGGTATACACGTAGATCCTTCTAAGATAGAAGCAATCCTAAAATGGAAAGTCCCGCAATCAGTTACGGAAGTTAGAAGTTTTCTAGGATTAGCTGGATATTACAGGCGCTTTATAAGAGATTTCTCTAAGATAGCTGTTCCATTAACTAAGTTAACCTGTAAAATAGTTAAGTTTGAATGGGGACCCAAGAAAGAAGAGGCCTTTAGAATTTTGATACAACAGTTAACAAACGCCCCTATTCTAGCCCTACCAGAAGGAACAGAAAATTTTGAAGTTTACTGTGATGCTTCTAAGTTAGGATTAGGATGTGTGTTGATGCAACGCAAGAAGGTAATTGCGTATGCCTCAAGGCAATTGAAAAAGCACGAGGAAAATTATACGACTCATGACTTGGAGTTAGGAGCCATTATTTTTGCCCTTATGATTTGGAGACATTATCTGTACGGGAGTAAGTTTACTGTCTATACAGATCATAAGAGTTTAAGGTACATATTTGGGCAAAAGGAATTAAACATGAGGAAAAGAAGATGGATGGAAATTCTAAGTGACTACGACTGTGATATTCAATATCACGAAGGAAAGGCGAATGTAGTAGCAGATGCCCTAAGTCGTAAGTATCATGAGAAACAATGACGAATTCGTGCTCTTAGAATAAGTTTACAATTAGACTTAATGGAACAACTGAAGAATGTTCAGGAAACTGCAATCAAGGATAATGCTGAAGAAATGAAAGGAAGGATAAAGGAACTAGAGCAAGGGGTTGATGGGATTTGGAGATTCCATAAGAAAAGAATTTGGGTACCTAAGCAAGGAGACTTAAGAAATAAAATTTTCGAAGAAGCCCATAAATCTAGGTATACCATGCATCCTGGTAATAATAAGATGTACCAAGATTTAAGAAATAACTTCTGGTGGATAGGAATGAAGAAGGACATAGCCAGATATGTTTCTAAATGCTTAACTTGTTCGCAAGTTAAGGCAGAACACCAGAAACCCTCAGGTCTACTACAACAATTAGAAATTCCCGTATGGAAATGGGAACTAATAACCATGGACTTTGTTACTAAGTTACCTAAGACCAGAAAGGGTAACGATGCAATCTGGGTGATTGTGGATCGATTAACTAAATCAGCCCATTTTCTACCCATAAAAGAAACCTTTAGCATGGAAAGGTTAGCAAAGTTGTACGTAGAGGAAGTAGTATCCTTACATGGAGTCCCGCTTTCCATTGTATCAGATAGGGATAGTCGCTTCACCTCACATTTCTGGACGAGTTTCCAAGAAGCAATGGGGACCCGATTAAACTTAAGTACAGCTTACCATCCCCAAACAGATGGACAAAGTGAAAGGACGATCCAAACCCTGGAAGACATGCTTAGAGCGTGTCTCATAGATTTTGGTGGAAACTGGGATGACCACCTACCTCTCATTGAATTCTCCTATAACAATAGTTATCATGCAAGTATCGAAGCTGCCCCATTCGAAGCACTGTATGGGCGGAAGTGTAGAACTCCAGTTTGCTGGGCAGAAATAGAAGAAAGTCAATTATCAGGTCCCGAGGATTGTGCAAGAAACTACCGACAAGATCACTCAAATTAAGGAAAGACTAAAGACGGCTCGAGATCGCCAGAAAAATTATGCAGACAATCGACGTAAGCCGTTAGAATTTCAAGTTGGAGACAAGGTACTATTGAAAGTTTCTCCTTGGAAAGGAGTAGTTCGATTCGGTAAGAAAGGAAAGTTGAATCCAAGGTATATAGGACCGTTTATGGTTACCCAACGAATAGGACCAGTTGCCTATCGTTTACAACTACCAGAAGAGCTAGCTGGAGTACATGACGTATTTCATGTATCTAACCTCAAGAAATGTCTATCTGACGAATCACTGATAGTACCTCTTCAAGACATAGAGGTAAATGAAAAATTAAAGTTCATGGAGAAACCGCTCCAAATAGAAGACAGAAAGATTAAATTCCTCAAGCATAAGAGATTGGTACTAGTCAAGGTCAAGTGGGATTCAAAAAGAGGACCTGAGTATACCTGGGAGCTGGAATCGGAAATGAAGAGAAAGTATCCTCACTTATTTCAGTAAATCTCGAGGACGAGATTTTAAATAAGGTGGGGAGGATGTAAGGACCTGCAAAAATGTCCAAAAACGACCCGTAAGTGAAAACCCAGACCCCTAAAACCCTAGTTCTCATGAAAAACCAAGAAATCAAGATTTTCAGACTTCTCGCGGGCCGCGTAAGCCATAAGGCTAGGCCTACGCAGGCCGCGACAGGACAACTGGTGACCGGGACACGTTTCAGGCCATGTGTCAGCCACATGGCAGGCCTACACGTGACACGCTAGCCCTACACGTGGACTAGGTGGCCCTCGCGGGCCGCGTAAGGTATATGTGAGGGTTTACACGGGCCGCGTAAAACCCAAAATTTGGCTATAAATGGGACGATGCATGGCATTGCTTCTGTACTCGAAAAATTTACTCTAAAACGAAGAATTCTGCTCAAATTCGTAGAATTAGGTATCGAAACGCTGCTACGATTAACAGGTAATAACTCTATCACTGCTACGATACAATGTCCGATCGATTGAAACCGATCCGATGGATGTTTAAGTGTTGCCTGTATTTGGGCTATACTTTGTCATTCGTCGTGAGGGTTTTGATTTCGTGAGTTATCATAAATGTTGTATTAAGTTACTGACCTAGTTTCGTGTGCATTGTTATTTAACTAGGTTACCAGGCTAAAATCAGTAGGCAAAACTCTTCCCGTCTAAATTTGCAATGTGAGTCATTCTCTTTTTACCAAATTGTTTCCAAAACCCTATTTGTTTTCAAAGTTATAATTACAGGGATTAAGTCTTTATAATCTTCAATTACTGCCGGTATGTGGGGTTTTGTATACATTACTTGTTACCCGTCACCATTGGACAACGGGTTAGCCAATGGGTGATCTGACCATAGTCACAGATATTGTCAAGTGACAAATACCGATATGGGGTAATTGGTTGATAGAAACATTGTAATCACCCTTAATACTGTATATTATAACAATGTGTCGTTTTATACAATTTGAGTGACTCGCCAGTATTTCCCCGCTGATAAAATCTTTTTAAACATGTTTCAGGTGATTTGCTGTGAACCAGGGATAAATGCCGTGTAGCACCCCGGCTTAAAGAATGTGGCTCAGTAAATAAAATAAAAATAAATAAACATGTTGTTTTTGTAAAAACAAGGAATTTCCTCGTGAAATTTCCTTTATTGTAAATTACGGGGTTTACCTCAAGTTGTAAAATAAAATAATTGGGCATTTTCAGTTTTCACGATCCTGTTAAAAATTTCCGCTGCCAAAATAAACATCAATATCACGGGTTTCTGTCCCGCGGCTCCTAAACTGGGTAAAACCGGGATGGGGGCCGTGACACTAGCTCTTGTTTTAACTTTCCAATCATGTCGATATGATTATTAATTATTGTTTGTTTATCCATAACAGTGTATTTAAGCATAGAAATCATTACATCATTTTCATTATTTGCAACTCGAAACTGATTGATTGATTTGTTTAGTTTATCATAGGCTTCTTTCGTACTCTTTAAGTCACTCGTCAAATTATTTGTGTGCTTTTTCAACACTTTATATTTCTCATATTTTTCGATGCATGATTTGCACAGGTCTATGCATTTTGTGCATTGAAATGGTGTTTCAGGTTTGTCTGTTTTCTCACTTTTAACCTCTTTTACCACTGACTTGACTTCCTGTTCATGTTCAGAGGTTTTTACTACCTCTTTCAATTGAGCCATCATGGCTTTTTTAGCAGTGTCGGTCAAGTTTCAGCATTCTTTTCTTCATCAAAGTGTTGATCACTGTAGATTCCCTCTTCGCCGAAGAAACCTAAAAAGGATTTAAAAACATCAGGAGGTATAATAGATTTGAATGCATTATTAATAACCTCTTTTGTTCGAATATTGATTTTTTTAGTATCCAACTTTGATGCTTCAGTGTCATAATAATCTTCATCTTCGGGATTTTCATTTAATGTAGCTTCAACACAAAGTTCTTCAGTAACTTCTTAAACTATCACTTCTTCCATACTTGTATAATATCCCAGATATCAACTAGTTATAAAGACCTAATATCACTTCCTCCATACTCTGTTGGTTTTGGGAATAAAATTATTCCAATTGAACCCTTCATCTTCCTGAGTTACAACCAAAGCCTTATCTTTAGACTTCAATGAACCATCCTTAATTGGGATCGTTCTTGACATATTCAGCGGATGCCTAGAGTTCTTGTGATAGATCGCCCTTTTGTAGTAGTTCCCACCATAAGGATTACTGTTGTCATTAACCTCTCTGTTTGTGCATTCACACTTGAAGTGACCTTTTCTATGGATTTAAAGCAAGTCACTTTAGATTTATCGAACCCTAACTTTGAGTCTGGCCCTCCAACACCATTCCTCCCTGTAATTTCCATGAATCGATGCGCTCAACGAACGACACTCGTCATACACCATTTGATGTCGATCAGCTCCATCTCTTCAGGATTTATCTGATCAAAATTTTCTTTGGTCATATTAGAATTCCCAATCCTTCCTCCTATCAGACTCTCATATGATTCAAGGATTGAAGCAAGAAACGTCATGTGCTCCTTTGCTGTCGTTTCATTTAAACCTTGTGTGTTTTGCAGATTAACAGCAATGTTGCACTAGATGACGTGTGGACTCGAACAAATTTGGCTTGAGTAGTTGTTTGAGCTTTGCGAGGATTGAGGACTTCGCATCGGAGTGTTCGGCTCAAAACTTGGGTAAGATGCAAAACCACCACCATTACTTGAAGTGCTAGATGAAGTTCCAGATGATGTTTCTGTGCTAAAAGCTATTTGAATCTTTGAGCTTTGAATATTCGACGAACCACTGCCCTTGTAATATAGATCAACATCCTACTGAACATTCAAGATTTTCATTTTGGCCATTTTTGTAACTCGAGTTCATGTCCTTCTAACTTCTCAATGAACTTTCCCAGAGTTAAACTATCATATTCTTTAGAACTGCTTTTCAGGATCATCAGATATGTTGACCATTCACCTTGTGGTAGGGCATTTGCCTACTTATCCACCCATTCTTCATCTTCCTTTTCAATTTTCAATCGCTTCATTTTCGCAACGAGATGATAATATCTCTCAACAGGTTGCTTTAATGACTCTCCTTTCAAATATGTAACTATTTTGAATTCTTTCTTTAGCAAAGCTTTCTTGCTTTTCTGCTTGAGTGATCGGGGTTAGGTTTAACTTTTGACCATTCTCCCTTGTGGTAACGGTGTATTCTTCTTCGATCGCATACCAACAATCAAGGTAGTTAGCTTGTAGCCAGTTTTCAAACCATTCATGCCATCCCATGAAATCATCCATACACATAAGCTTTGGCGGCTTGGTCATGGTTCCCATTTCGTTGTCCAAATTGAGGTTTTGAACCACAATCGTGGGGTTTGTGTCAAACACGTTGTAAAACTCGTTTTCCATGGTAAAAGCAGTTTTGTACGAATGTAAGAACTTCTGGACGGATGTAAAAAAAACTTGGTGCAAAAGAACAGTTCGTGCGAATGTGCAAAAAACTGATTGAAAAAGATTCCCTTTGGTGCGGATGTATTGGTTCGTACGATTCTAACACAAATCAAACAAACTTTTGTTACGTTCGTGCGAATGTAAACTTTTCAAACGGATGAGTTTTACTTCCATGCAGATGTAATAAGTTCGTGTGGACGTATTTAGTTCGTTCTAGTGAAAAATTCAAGTTCTCATTTTTTGACAATTTTAACATGATTCCGGTTGAATTTTTGACCTGAAATTTTAGAGGCTTTGTTAAAAGTGTATTTTTTTACAACCCTAAGAAAAAAATCAATTCATTTTGACCATAGGAGATGTAAAAATCAAAGAAAAAGTGTAGAAAATGAGTAGAAAGAAGTTTTCAATGTCTAGATCTTGTAGAATTTCTTAGATATCAGCCTCCAAGCTCTGATACCACTTGTGAGGACCGTTTTCCATCGACTTTTTGCTCAGTTGATATCTATAACCTAGTTATAATGCACGGAATTCGTTACAATTAGGCGACAATACAAGATTAGTTAATTTTTCATTGATTTCCTTAATATATCAACTATTACAGCTAAGAAATCAATCCAATAGGGCTTTGCTGTCTAGTATGCAAAGTTCTACAAAACACTAAGTCCTCAAGACTATTTATACTACATCAAGACACCTTCGTGCGGACCTAGTACCTCCATACGGATGTCACACATCCGTGCGGACTGACCTTCATTCGTGCAGATGTGTACATCCGTACGGATGTAATACAAAACACAAAACTGAAATCTAACATTACGATCATATTACATTATGACACGACTCGATGATGTAGGCAACAAGCATTGTGTATCAACATGATGTTGCTCTGTCATAGCTTTCTTTATTCTGGAACGTTCAAAGAATGGTAATATCAGCTTAAAAGGTATCATCTTCATGAATGTTTCATCTCGCACACAAGAAGTGTTATGCTTTGACTCGAAATTTGTCGCTTTTGCCTACACAAACAATACAAATAAACACATAGAAAAAATTAACACTTTAACAAATTTGGTGCGAATGTACAAATGTTTCAAACAGATGTGACATTTTGAATGGTTGAATTTCATATGAATAAACAATAATTGGAACAAATGTAATTACATCCGTATGAAAGAACATTTGTTTTCAAACGAATGAACATATTTGGGGCGGATGAAATACATTCGTGAGGATGAGTTACATCCGTACGGATGTAGTTCCTCCGTTCCAAACTGTTTAATATCCACATTTTAATCAAACACATTTTTCAAGTTTTTGATAAATTGAAGGTTCCATTACAACATGAAAACGCTGATTTACACAAATACATGTTCAATTTATGTTTTAACGATTAATTCATCACAGATGTAAGTTTATGTTATATTTAAGTCCGAATGTTGGTTTTAGTCCAATTTGTCCAATTTTATGGTATAATCTACATTTCCCATTGCAAGTGCTATGTAAATCAACACCCCAAGGTTAGATTTTGGCAGCAATTCGTTACTTGGAAAAAAAATTCTCTCAAACAGTTTTTTTGCGGATGTGAGTTTTTCTGCGAATGAGGATACATTCATATGGAAGAACTTATATAGCACCACTGTTCTTGGTCCGTGCGAAGGAAGATACCTTCGTGCAGATCAAGAAGTTTTTCATACAGATTAATACGTCCATGCTAAGGAGGTTCCTTCGTACGAATCTGTTTATTCCAACGTTTTCAAATTTCAAACATTTTACTAGTTTTAACAGCCCACCCAGTTAACCAAGTCCAAGTTAATGACCCTGGTAACCTGATTTGTCACCCAAGTCCAAGTTAATGACCTTGGTTAACCACTTTATGAACAAACTGATGTTTTTCTGATAATGTTAAGTCCAAACTAATCAACTTGTATTCTTTTGAAAACATTTTCTATTTCACATTAGCTCCCAACCCATTGTTCTTTAGATTCTGTTTAGCAGCTTTGGATTTTGAAGATCAGCATTCCATCATCAGTAGTAAAAAATAAGATGAAATAAAATCTTTTTGAATTTTCCAAAGTTTATGCTAAAGCACACTGAAAATATTTTTGGTTTCTGAAATGAAATATGTACAAACATATTTAAAGACATATCAGTTTTTGAGACTTCTCACCAATACCGTTAATCTTTGATAAACATTAACTTTTAAACAAGTTCACCTAGATTGTCAGTATTGTTTGACCACTTAAACTGCTACACATGTTTCAGCTATTTCAAGATACGGTAATTAAGTGTATTACAACTTGACTTAACAGTGTTCCCCACCTCATAATATAATACTCTCATATCAAGATTCCCTAGATTTCATCTTACAAGTGAATATACCTAATTGATATATGTATCTGGTAATGCGAGGCCTTGAAATCTTAGGTTAGTACCACTCTACAGACAAAGAGATGAAGGCTTGACTTAGAAATTGGTGTTCCATAATTTGGAATCTTTTGACCGCAAATGTCAGATCTTCCGATACTTTCAATTTTGATGCAGTTGGGTTTTTAAAGCAAAGTATTCTACAAGTTCTAAACCATTGCCGACGCAAAATCAGGAGAACTTGTATAATACCCCAGATATCAGCTAGTTATAAAGACCTAGTATCTCAGAATCTGGCAATCTCTCAAATGAAATTCGGTGTACGAAGACCATATATCCGAGAGATGTTAACCACTAATTAAGAAGTTTCATTATGTTTATATCTCGAAAACAATTTTGTAAATGTGCGAAGTCTACTGGCACATCATCAGTGAGACTGTTTAAAAACATTTTGACTTTTCAATTCTTTATCATGTTGTGATAGCCGACTGATGTACTATCATTTCCTCTTTTATACATGAAAACTCGTTTTTTTGTCTTTTTCTATGTTTTTGTCCTTTTCAAATTTTATATGTTTTTGTATTTTTCACAACATTTCTCCCCCTAAAATCAAGAACATATTTTTGAATTTTTGGTTTTAAAGAAAGAACTTGAAAATAAAACTTGACAACCCAATGAGCATTACTTCAAATTACCATCCATCTCGGCTTCACTCTCTTTGCCCCCCCCCCCCCCTATGACAAATCTTTCATCCCGTTTAATTTCAAAAGATATTGAAAATCTGTTTTATCAAACGAGTATAAAAATCAGCCTTTTGTTCATCAGTGTGGACTTTTTCACTACGTTTAAACTTTTTCTGGTAATAATCATGAATAAAGTGATGACGTATCTCGATATATTTTGTTTCAGAGTTATAAACCGGATTTTTTGTTATTGAAATAGCAGCCTCATTATCTACATATATTGGAGTGTCAAGAAATTGCAATCCATAGTCCTTCATCTGTTGTTGAATCCAGAGGATTTGAGAACAATAGCTAGAAGCAGAAACGTATTCTGCCTCACAGGTTGAGAGAGAGACCGTGGTTTGTTTCTTGCACTGCCACGTTACCAAATGTGTGGCAAAGAACTGGCAACCAGCAGCTGTAGATTTAGCATTGATTTTGCAACACCTAAAGTCTGAGTCTGAGGAGCCTTGTAGCTTGAAATCGTCATCACGTGGGTACCATAAGCATGTGCTTAGACAACCCTTGAGGTATCGAAGAATCATCTTGAAGATCATTAAGTGAGAGACTCTTTGACTCGACTGGTAGCGTGCACAGAGGCAGGTTGGATACGTTATATCCGGTCGAGAAGCCATCAAATACATCAGAGATCCAATCATCGAACGATACAGCGTTTTGTCGATCTTCTCTCCCATAGGATCTGGTCCTATGCCGTGATTCTGAGCTAACGGGGTAGACATCGGGGATGCGTCAGACATCATGAATTTCTCCAAAACATCGTTCACATACTTTCTCTGATGGATGAAGATCCCGTCATGCAATTGGTCTACTTGAAGTCCAAGAGAGAACTTCATCTCCCCCATAGAACTCATCTCAAACCTTTTATTCATGAGTGCTTCAAATTCCTTCAATAAAATGTCGTTCGTCGACCCGAATATAATATCATCAACACATATTTGTACAATTAGGAGTTGACCATCAACTTCTCGCGTGAAGAGGGTAGTGTCCACTGTGCCTTTAACGAAGCCTGTAAGAGCATGAATGTTTCGTTATCGAACACAAGTTCTGTGTTTAATTTAGTTTAACGTGCGGAATCCGTAAACTGAACAGTAATAGAAACATGAACGTAAATAATCAATGTTTTATTATGATCCTGACGACAACGGGACATAGTTTCAACTCTACGACACACAATACACCAAATCTATTATTGATCCGTATGAAGACTTGAAGAGCGCTGCTTGAAGGGTTACTTGAATGGATGTATAGCAGGTATTTATAGTAGATAATTAAGTAAGTATGTATGTATGAAGATTTCTAGGTCTGTACGTATGTAGATGGTTTACATCCGTACGTATATAATGTTCCATGTTCTTCCGTACGTATGTAATTGCTCACTCATGTTGGCTATATTTGTTAAAAGTTGACTTACCAAGTGTATGCATGACAATGATGATGTAGGACTTATGATGTCATAATCTTGGATGATCACATCATATTTGATCAAATCCACTCTCTTCGTATCGTATCGTACCGAATCCTAAATCATCCTAATCACTCCTAATGCTACCTAGAGAAACCTAGCGAAACCTCTGTCCGATATAATACAGACTCAAGTCACTTGACATTACATGTATAGTTTGATTTCTACAATGGCCACGCGAATAGTGCACTAACAATCTCCACCTTGGACATAGCTAGAAATCTACGAAGTTAAGTCTTGATCTGCCTCAGATAACATCTTCAAGTGAAACCGCAGTCTCCCCCTTGAATGGCGCTCCGAATCTCTATGATTTAACTTTTAAGAACAAACACGCGTATCCACACACAAACAGTTTTTCAACTATCTCGTTGGTCTGGCTCACATTCAACATTATTAGGCTTCAATGGAAGATTTTAAAAGAAAATATTTTTGGATTTTGTATATTGAATGCAGACATGTAAACATACTGAAATGTAATATTTACAGTTTATATTTTTGTGAGAAAACATGCTGGAGATCATATCAGTTTAATGAGACATATTAGTTACACCGTAGATCTTTATGAAACGCTCAGTTTAAACAAATCACGTGGATTGTCGGTATTGTTGTTCACTTAAACTCAAACTAAAAACTTTCGTAATGTTTACTGATACGCTAAGGTATATTAATTTTCACTAATTTCTTATGGACCCCACGATCTCAGCATATCCCCTCATCATGTAATATAATGACTCAGGTAATGCCTTTAAACTTTCATCAACTATGATTTATGTGAAAATAAAGCAGAAAATATTAACAATCAGGTCGATCTTTGAAACGCAGAGAAAGTCCAATGTTTAAATAAAACAAGAAATAAAAACAAATTGAAATTGTTTAGATCTTAACCACCAGTTTAATATTCTCATATACGCAGAGGTGATCCAAGATTTAAATGAAACACCAAGTAAAATAATACCACTAACATCTAGTTCGATACTTTCATATACGTAGAGGATGTCCAATTTTTAAACAAAATAAAAATATAAAACAAGTTTAAATCTTTGCAAAATGAGATACACAATCACAGTGACTTTTCAGTATGTTGCGAAAGTTCACAATCTGACCGGTTTTTATACTTTTTAGCATTCAGCGATTACCGAGTAGGTACACAGTCACGAAGGACAAAACTAAGTACTATGCTTTCAACCGTGTTTCCCACTAGAACTAGGTTTTTTCTATTTAAGTTTGTATCATTTTAGCAAAACTACTAGTTTAGCTGAGCGTACCGATACATCTTTAGTGAGATTGTTTAACCATTTTAAACATTACATATCTTTAGCATGCCCTGATAGTCCACTGATATACTATCATTTCCTCTTTTCGCACAAGTAATCTCATTTTTCTTTTTTAGTGTTTTTTACATTTTGAAATTTTCTATTTTTTTTTTTTTTTGACTTTTTGAAAAATTTTATCAAACTGAAATGATTTTCAAATGATGGTTTTCAATTTTACAGAAATTTTGAATTTTGACAATTTTTAAAATTTTTCTCCCCCAAAAAATCGAAAACATCTTTTCGAAATCGAAAATAAAATCTTCCATTTTAACCGTTTAACGAATTTTTAAGATTGTGAAAGTGAGACTACCATTTTGTTTGTGTGGAATACCAAATTTTTAATCTCTTTCCCATTATTCATCTTCTCAAACTCCGCACGAACAACCAATGCTTTTGAATAGACGTTTGCTTGAAGCCTGGTTATCCTGCACATGCAAATGAACTTTAATCAGTTTTGATTGAACCCAATCCCTACTAGATTTAGGTTGACCAAATTCATCAATACACGAAATAACCGTTCATTTACAATCTCTTTTGTCATCAAACAGTTTCGAAATTTTTTCTGAGTCATTCAAAACCTTAGCTTTCCAAACTTGTTTCGGTTTTGCAACTGTTTGATGAACAATTTTCTTTTCTACTGTTTTCTCTTCTGACTTTACTTTTGTCTTTAGATTTGTATCTGATGAACACGTTTCACTAGAAGTTTTGCAACTTTGATTGTAATGAAACGATTCTCTAGGTATTGGAATCAATCGGCGTATCCGAAGACAAAATTTTCTCTAAATACTCTCTAAATTTCTTTCTTAGTTTATCTTTCAGCCCCTGTGATAATTTTACTTTCCATTCTTTGGCCTTTTTTCTTTTCTTTTTCTCTTTTCCGTTATTCTTAAACTTCTCTCGAGATTTATCCGATGATTCTTTATTTGATCTCATTGGACATTCTCTAACAATATTGTAACACCCTGACCGCGTATAAAACAACCCGCGACAGAAACGTCGGGGGGTCACGCTACAAATTATTTCACAACACATGGTACTTAAAGTTTTGTTTTATTGAATTAATTTAAATTACATTGTCTTTGAAAACACAAATAATTTTCTTTAGGTTTAAAAGTAAACTAAGACCCGAGTCCATCCTGCATGTAGCATGCTTTCATAATCACACATTAGCACCTGAAACTTATGTGAAAAAGAGATGGGCAACAATGAATGTTGGTGAGTAACATATATTTTGTGAGTCAAATTCATGGCTTTGTATTAGTGTTGCAATACCTTGTCTGACTACGATAGATAGATGATGAGTGTAAACCTTGTAACTAAACTTTTATAAAACGTGTTTGATATTGCAATACGTTTAACCAATTATAAAAGTTGGTATGAGTAAGAAAACCTTATAGCCATGAATCTCGACAAAAGTGTTTCTTTTGCAAAACCGTATAAGAAATCAATTTAAAAGAAAAATTTATATGGTTTATATATCTTTAATTGAGAACCGTCTGTGACTTGTCTAAACCAATAGTTTTTGTTTTGTGTAAACCATTTGTCCTTGTTTTGTATAAACCAATCTTCTGTGTTATGTATAAACCAATAGTCCTTTTTTAATCCTCTTTGTGTAAACAAGTGTGGTCGTGTGGTGAATACAATCAAGCCTGTGTTGACTCGTCTCGACTAACAAACCACCAAAGGGTCTGTCAAATTGTGTTTCACAGTTTCTGTCATTCCCCAAACTTCCCCACATACACCAGGAAATTTGGTAACGGGCTTGTCAGTCCTATGGTACCATAACATACTACCGGTCGGCTTGGCCAAAGTTAATGAACGTACTCATGTTATGGATAACGCCCCACCAAGTTTCACACATTATTGAAAACATATTGTATATATCCTAGTCAAATAGGAGTTATCTCCCTTTTGCGTAGAGCCAACGTCCTTGACGCCTAGACCAGGCATCCATGACACCCTGAGGTTAAAGTTGGACGCCGAGAAGCTAATGCCGATGCATATCAAGACGTTAGGGGCATCCTATACGCCGCCTCGGACTGGTTCACGACCTCTTTTGCTCTATGTTGCTCATTTGTTACCCCCATTTTTTCTAGTTCCATTTCAACGCTCCGTTAAGCTTCCGAAACACACCTTAACCGTGTTGAGGCTACAAAATACAAACCTTCTCATAGTAGTGTGTTCTAAAACTCAATTTCACATAAATTGGTAAAATTAAATACATTAAGCTTTGATAATGCACCAACCCATCAATGACACTTGATAATACTTAAGCAAGAACAATGGAGAATGGTTACCCCACTGAGTAAGGAAGAGGGAACGGTGAGGATTGGAAACTGGAGACCAGAAGGGTATGGGGTTGTCGATTACAAATTCTCACTCGTTATAAAATCTCGAAATTTAAGATTTCTTTCAATCATATAGTATTTAAATATATTGTTCTATTTTTATTTAATTAAAGTTTAAACATAGTTTATTATATTTTAATACAATAATATGAAAATCTAAATTTTAAAAAATAAACGTAAAATATATAAATAATATGAAAAATATAATAACAACATTGACCGAAAAATGAATAAATTGCTTAAAATTTCTTAGATAAAAGATAGACTTGTTACTAATATGGGAGATTGCCGATGATCTAATGACCCCCTTTGGTGCATTGCCAATCCCATGATCTTCTACTGTGTAGGTCATGGGTTCTAGTCTTGCTTAAAGCAAAATTGTTCTGTATTGAGCCAGAGGTTTTATCACAGCAGGCCTTGGGATGATGAGTTTTCTTTTGAATGGTAACAGACCGGGTCACCAACGTCATCTGCATACACGTGCTTGGGTGACCTTTTATCATTAGATTTACTCAGATGACGTGTAAGTCGTTTAAAAAACAAGAGTGAGTTGCAAGTTTTGTCCTTTATCTTTAGGCCATTATGCAAGTTGTGTCCTTTATGTTTAAATTTGACGCGTTTTGTCCTTTAAATTTAAAAATCAAGCACGTTTACCCTTTGGGCCTTAAAAATCAAGCACGTTTTGTCCTTTATGTTTAAAAAATCAAGCACGTTTTGTCCTTAAAAATCAAGCACGTTTTACCCCAAAGGGTAAAACGTGTTTGATTTTCAAACATAAAGGACAAAACTCGTCAAATTTAAACATAAAGGACAAAACTTGCAAAATAGCCTAAAGATAAAGGACAAAACTTGCAATTCACTCAAAAAACAAATATGGCAGATTAATTAAACAAGTTATTAAAACTTACACCAACTTCATATCGGATCCTATCCGAATCCAACTTTTGGTATAAAGAAATACATGATTCACATTTACACCTGCGGTAATATTAAATCAACTACCTCCTGAGAGATTTTAAATTATTTGTCAAGGACACTGTCCATCTTTGTTGACCACGTTTACAATGGTGTGAAAACATGCATAATAATTATTTTATAATACTAGTAGGAAACCCGTGTGATGCGGCAGTAACGACAATTTACAATGCAATGCTTGGTTTCTATTAGTTTGTTAGTCATTTCGGGATATATTGTGCAAGTTCGTCTGTTTATGAGTGCCTATGCGATGCGATAGGGAACAAAACACTTTGGTTGTTGATTTTAGGGTTGTGCATAGAGTGGCTCGATTCAATTTTTAGCCATAATTAAAACTAAACAAAACTAAAAAAATCCATTAAGATATTTCAAAACCAACTTTGTTAGAATTATTTCAATTTTAATTCATCGGTTATTAAAGAGATCGATGACTAAATTTATTAATTAAAATACAAATTCATACAAATTAAATTATTATCTTATTAATATATATAAAAAATAAATTCATACCATATTATTGAAATAAACAACTGGAGTTATGCTTACAAGATCTTTAACTAACTCATACTAATTCAAACACTCATACAAGTTATATTATTCTCTTACCTTAATCTCGTAAGATTATTAATAGAAAGTAAGTTCATACCTTATTATTGCAGTGAACTGGAATTATATTTAGAGGCATTGGTAGGTAAAGTTCTTGGTTTGTAATTTGTTATTGAACTGGTAAGATACCAATAGGATGTCACCAATTGTTACAGTAACTGAAAACGAATACCAAACCTTATGATGAAAATATTTTGTTCGAACAACACACACACTTGCATGAATTTCTACAAAGCCAGTGAACATCAAATTATACACTTATACAATTAGCAACTTAAGTTGCCTCTCTAGAATGAAAAGTGACAACTTTTAAAAAACATCACATTCATACCCCTTTGTTTGGATTGCCTCTGTAGAATGAAAAGTGGTGACTTTTAAAAAACCACACACATACCCCTTTGTTTGGGTTGGCTCTGTAGAATGAAAAGTGAAGACTTTTAAAAACCACATATACATACCCATTTGTTTGGGTTGCTTCTATAAAATGAAAAGTGACGACTTTTAAAAAAAATCACACATACATACCCCTTTCTTTAATATATACCTACAAAAAACAACCTGAGTTGACTCTCTAGAATGAAAGGTAGCAACTTTTAAAAAACCACACATACATACGCCTTTTAACAAAATGGTTTAGATCACACCCCTTTAAAATGTCACAACTCTACAAACTACTTATAAATTTATAAATATATTACTCCGTCTATGCCCTTTCATTTTGTATCCTTATTATGCAAATTAAAAAAAATGATAAGATACTTAAATATGTCTACAGTGGAGGGTTCAAATGAGAAGAAATCTTTTGTAAGAATAAAAAAGAACAAACTTCAACCAATAAGAATGCTTCATTTTACTTCATTTAATTTTTGTATTTAATATGGGTGTAAGGGTATATTGGTAAAATTAGATAGATCATTAATTGTTAGTCTTCTTTTTTAATAGCTAACTAAATTAAATTTGTAACTTATTTTCAAAAAAATATATCTTTTCAAAGAAGAAAAAATAATTTAAACTGTATGATAAATTATGAGGTGTGTAGGATGAATTACGAGTTGTGTAGGATAAATTTCAGTATGTGTAGGATAAATTAAAAAAAACGTGTAGGATAAATTTTGATGTGTTTAGGCAAAAATTTTAGGGGCTGTTTGGTAGCCTCTGAATGGTCATTAAGAGGCTACCTCTTAATGAAACCATTAAGAATTTTACCAATGAGAAGGTAGAAAAATGTGACATGTAATGATTTACCATTCAGAGGTTTTAAACCATTAAGAGGTAGCATCTGAATGGTCATTAAGAGGCTATCAAACAGCCCCTTAGTGTGGAGGATGATAGTCTTAATGACTAATTAATTAGTAAAAAATAATAATAAATGAGATGAAAGAAAAACTATTTAATGTTTTATAATTGTACCCTTTGTTCTTTTTCTTCTCAATTTAATTTTCTTCTCAAATGAACCTCCCCCTTTGTCTACATGTGTTAAACAATATTTTGAATGTAATTTTTGTTTATTCTTTCCTTTTGTTGCTTTCTGATGTGCTAAAAGTGGTCTAAACAAATTAAACCCTAAATTAAACACGCTAAGCTTTAAATTTATAAAAACTAAGACTCTCAAACCTAGATCACACAACCGGCAAGTGTACCGGTCAATGTAGTATAACTTATGTGAATCCGAGTAGCGTACCCACGAGACTCTCTAATTACGTTTATTAGACTCTATAGACTTGACATACCGACACAACTAAATTGATTTTATATTTTAAGGGGGGGGTTCTAAATATCCTAAATTGCAATTAAAATAAACTAATTAAATTAAACAACTAAGACGCGTATTAAACGAGATTTAAGATCAATGATGACGAATAACTACCTAGGTTGGAATCCCAATTGATATCGTATGGTTTCTATCGGATGCTAATGTGTTATGGAACCGGGATCTTTAAGTGCTAAATCCTAAGAGAAACCGAGCAGGATCCCTGACCCTTCTCGGGAAGACACCTATGGAACTCTAAATGGCTGTTAAGACCATTTTCTTAGATTCCCCTACGGGTATCTAATTATCTATAAAAGTGCCCTAATGTGACAAACTACCTCACGGTGGAAAATAAAAGGCAACTAAGGAAACTGATTTAACTCGGTAAGAAAATACTGAAAGATAAACTAAGGAGATATTCTTCCGAATTACCAAACCCTAGCAATCTAAAAATAAACATGAACCGATAATCTCTCACCTTACGGATATAAAGATTGGTAGAATATTAAATCCTATTAAAAACCTTAATCACAGTTCCTACGAAAATCGTGCACAATTAACCGTAAACTGTCACTAACACACAGTTCATGACCTAACTAGCATTCATACATGGAAGACATCCACAAAAACATAAGTGAAACATGTGATCAGATTTAAACAAGATTAAATACGCATGCACATTTGATCATAATTCCAAAGTTTGTTACTTTTCAAGATAAAACCATATAAGACACTAGCAAACGATAAAAATCCATACTTTATTCAAAAGTTCATCATAGCCTAGATAGTTTAGAGAATTTAGCCAAGCAACATAGTCTTAAAAATAATAAAACAAGGTTTAATAGTATAATTCATCGAATTAAAAAGAAGAAAACTTAAAAACAAGAGAAACCGAATAGCAAAACCCGTAAATCCCTTGATCTCTAAACTTCTTGCTCGACTCCAATGATACCTAGCCTTAATTCCTTTGCAAATCAGCTATCACAATCGTCCTCAGCTGCTTATGTTCGTGTATGGCTGATTAGGTATGATTAGGGTTTAATATCTATGTATATATGCATGTCTAAAGGCCCAACAACCTCAAATCTGTGCAATTAACTGGGCTGATACCCTTTGGCAAAATAATAGCCGCCTTTGTCTATAATATATGACAGCTTCTTTTGTTTCTTCTATCATCATCATCATCATCATCATCATCATCATTGTCTATAATATATGACAGCTTCTTTTGTTTGATCTTTCTTTTTTTTTTGTTCGTCGAATTCCTCAACAACAATAAATATATGGCAAATCCTTTTTCTTCGTCTGATGTGTCTAGTCGCCGCCTACACTTCTTTGTGTTTTTATTAATTATATGTGTCTATATATCTAACTAGTTGGTGCCCCGCCCGCGTTGCGGGGCGATGACCGAATAATGAGCGAGTGTTAGTCAGTTCATTGACACGAAAAACAATTAAATCGAGTAAACCAATTAAAACAAAACACTTTTATAGTTTTGATAAAAAAACTAAAACAATAGCTGTATTGTAATTTTTAACTGAGGGAAAGTTGTATTTTTTGACTGGGGTAAAATCGTAATTTGACAAAAGCTAAAGTAATGGCAGTACTGTAAATTTGAACCTAGGGAAAAATTGTAAATTTTCATAGGGGCAAATTCGTAATTTTTAACTTGGGGTAACAACGTAATATAAATTTGAACTAAGGGCACAATCATAATTTTAAGCTTGAGGCAAAAGCACAATTTTATTTTGAATCGAGGGAAAAATCGTAATGTTGAGCTGGGGCAAAAACATAATTTTATTTTGAACTGGGGAAAAAAGTAATTTTGAATTAAGCGCGAAATCATAATTTTTAAACGGGGAAAAATCACATTTTTTACCAGAGGGCAAAATCGTAATTTTTAAGTGGGGGCAAAAATAAAATTTTATTTTGAACTGGGGGCGAAAAGGTAAATCTGAGCTGAGGGCAAAACCACAATTTTATTTTGAAAGGAGGGAAAAATTGTAATTTTGAGCTGTGGACAAAAGCGTAATTTTATTTTGAGCTGGGTGCAAAACCGTAATTTTAGAGAGGGACAAAAACGTGATTTTAGAATGGGTATTAAATAATAATCTGGTTGGTCCAATGAGAGAGTGTCAGGCAAAGTCGTAATTTTGAATTGAGGGCAATATCGTATTTTTGAGATGGGGACAAAAAGCGTAATTTTATTTTGAGCTGGGGAAAAAACGTAATTTTATTTTGAGTTAGTGGCAAAAACGTAATTTTAACTTAAATATAAAACAAAAATATTGTTGGTCCAATGGGGGAGTGCCACACAGCTGTGTGGCACTATTCCCCCAAGTTGTTTTTGTATACGTAGGGTAATACTAATATAATAAAAGAGTAACTTTAATACCACATACCACTTTAATACAATATACAATTGTAGAATGTTCCTTTAAATTATATTAGTATATTATGTTTTTGGTGGCTTTGATCTACTTGAATCAGTTCGGTTAAATACTCATTGTTGTTACGTCTTGCTTTAACCCGACCACATCGCGTGAAGTGGAAACCTTAACACTAATAATCCCTTAGGGTAACGCGTTAGTACTAAAATAGTATTCCATGTAAAGCAGCCACTCTGTATGCACCTTTTGATAGACATCATGTGATGCAGCCACTCCGTATGCACCTTTTGAATGTGGCAGACCACCTTTCAGATTTTTCAGTTAACATCTAGTATTTTTGTCTTTTTCCTCTCTTTTAATACAGGGCAAAATGATCTTTTAACGTTTTATTATAACAAATTAAAAAAAAATGTAACCATTAAAAAACCAAAAATCTGACAACTTTTTGCGTTTGGATGAAAATAACAAAAAAAAAAAAAAATTCAAACCATAAGGATCCATATTAAAAAAATTGAGTTTTGAAGTAAAGTAAAAAGAAATAGAGTAAATTACAAAAATCGTTCTTTATGTTGACACTATATTGCAAATTGTGTCCTTTATCTTCAAAAATTACAAAAACCGTACTCGATGTTTACAAACCCTTGCAAGTTATGTCATTTAACCCTAACTCAGTTATTTTTTTTTTGTTAAATCTGATCTAGTGGTCCCCACATTAAGGTATCTTGGTCATTTTACTTTAATTAATAAAATAAACAATTATAAAAAATAATAAATAAAAGAATTTTATTTATATATTAAACAAATACATACATTCTCTCTCTATCTCTACAATCTTTCTCACTCTAACCACCCACCACCACAACCACCCGACCACCACCCACCTGTCGTCGTCGCCACCACCACCCACCACCATCCACCACCCACCTTTCCCACAACCGTAGTTGCAGAAACAAGATTATACAAATGGCATATATGAAACTGGAACAACAAGAGTAGTCGCAGAAACAACCACAACCGTCATTTCCATCGGGGTCGTCGAAACCCTAAGTCAAAACGGCCGTTGCCGTCGCTGGAAACACGTCAAATCGTCGTTTTCGTCACCGGAAACACGCTAAAGGAGGCGGTCAGAAGCGAGATCGAGCAAAAGAGAGCTCGATGCGGCGATGTCCCCGCCGGAAAATGGTGGCTCTGCCGTGAGCCATGTCTCCGCAATCGCCTGCAGCTGGAACGCTACGGTTCCTTTCTCTCTCTTTCTCTCCTGCTCCATCTTCTTTCTGTCTACATGTCTCTCTCTCTCCTCATCCATCTTCTTTCTCTTTACATGTGTTTGGGGTAAATGAAGGAAAGAGGGAGAGGTTATGGTATCTATACTATCTATTAAAGGAGCTTAGAGCATGACCTCACTTTGCTTACGTGTCAGCATATAGGTATGCCACATAGACTGCCACATAGACTCCGCTGATGTCATAAATCTGATGTCATAAATCCGAATTTTTTTTAATCTTAATGTATATACAATCAGCTTTTTTAAATTAAAAACTTATCTTTTTTTAGGAGGCAAATTCAAAATCAAATTCAAAATTCAAATTGTAATTTTAATCCTCCTATCTCTCAATCAAATATAATCCATCCTTCATTTTTAAAATTCAAAACATATTCATTTCACACCTCTCTCTCTCTCTTCAACTCAGAAGAACATCTCCGATCAGTTCTCCACTCTGATCAGGCCTCCACTCCTAATCTTGAACGCAAAAAGAGAGAGACACACGGGAAGGAGATCAAGAAAGATCGATGGCGGTTGGAGTTGCAGATGTGATTCCGGTCAAGAAAGAGATGGCTGCTCAATGCTTCCCATTCCAAATCAACTTCTTAGGGTTTCCTTTCTGGTATCTTCTTTACCTTCCCTTTAAACCTAAACTTGATTTACATTCGGATCCAACAGGTACTCTCTAACCCTAAACTTGATTGGGCTTTCTTCAATATTAAGATTTTGATTGTGTTTTATTTTTGTTTTTCTCTGTTGTTTGAAGGACAGGTTTTCGGTTAATACTTCCATACGATTACAGATACTATATACTTACAATATTACTGAGAAATTTTATATTAAGCAGTTCTTGACTGACTTGACTCATGAACCGTTGATGTTCTAACTTGGGTATCAAGCAGCTGTTAATGTTAATATGTTGAAATTTTTATTTAGAACAAGATTTAGCCTTTATGATTTGTGCGTAAATACTTAGATTGGTATTCTTTTTGCAGATATCTCATGATTTAAGATACTTCCAGATTCAGGTATGTAAGAGTTGATAAATCTTTTTAAATGCGTTGTTTACTTGATACCGAAAACAAAACATACCAGAGCTCGGGTCTATATGTCTACAATTCAAATTGATAATGAAGGAAGATATAGTGAAAAGAACTCTATAATATTAATGTCGACAGATTTTACTCAATACATATTCCAACCAGATTGTTTGGGATTTCTTTGTTTACGCTAAGTATCACAAATTTCTTTAACGGGTAATGTTTTTAGGAAACAAGGTTGACTCAAGTCGCGGTTCCTGTAACATCAAGTTCTCACCATGTAGAGCTTAATGTGCACTTGGAAGCTAATGCTAAATATGTTCTTATGGCTTCAGTCAAACAAACAAGTAGTAGTGATAATGCAGTTACTACTGAGACCAGTACAGCTAATCTAAAGCCAGATTATACAGGTACATTCCTTTTAATGTTAGTTTTAAATAAACGGTCCAATTTCATATTTGTATTCAGAGATCCTGTTGTCGTATCTACAGTGATGGTCCTTTATGATGTTGACAAAGCGGATGAGAGCATGCAGAACTTAATAAAGTGGATTATGGATTGCTATTCGGATGTTTGTAAACTGGTTCTTTGTTGTCAAGATGATTTCAACGTTCTAGAATTAGTGAAAACTCGGTGCCATATTATTAAGCTTGAGGCTCCTGTAACACAGGAAGTAAGTCCTATATATTTTACCTATACACGCAAATTTTAACACATTAACCTACATTAACATGCATATGTGTGTGTATATATTCAAATGTGCAAGTATATGTATAATATATAAACGTTGGTGTGTATTATTTATCTGCAGAAGCAATCAAATCAGCTCCATTGTCCACAAAAGGAAAGAATTCAAAGCCCTATATCACTGTTGATCCCGGACTAATGGAATTGCTTCATAAAGGAATCGATGACGATGAAAAGATTTCTGCCCATGAGTTTTTTCTTATGTTGGCAGCATCTAACACCGTGATTCCTATTCATAATCAACCTACTTCCGTCGGAACTGAAATTCATCAAGATCTTGATTATCAGGGAGAATCTCCTGATGAACAAGCTCTTGTAGCTGCTGCTTGTGCTTATGGTTATATTCTTTTCGAGAGAACATCTAGTCATATCGCACTTGATGTCAACAGCGAGAAACTAAGGTAGAAAACTTTGAGTCTTGATTATTGTTTGAAGTACTGAGTTTAATCGCTAATGTTGTTTATGAAATGTAGGTTGGATGTTTTGGGTTTGCATGAGTTCGATAGTGTGCGAAAAAGAATGTCTGTGGTTATCAGATTCCCCGACACTAGCTTGAAAGTGTTGGTAAAATGAGCGGATACATCAATTCTCACCATTTTGAGAAAAGATCAAGAAAATGACGATATTACCCTCACAACCCATCGCCATTTGACCGAATACTCCTCACTAGGTCTACGCACACTTGTACTTGCTGCTAAAGATCTTACAAACGAAGAACTCGAAAAATGGCAGTTAATGTATGAAGACGCAACAACTTCGTTGTCTGATAGATCGTTGAAGTTAAGGGAAACCGCATTATTTGTTGAATCTGATTTACGGTTGCTTAGAGCAACTGGGAACGAAGATAAACTTCAAGAGGGTGTGCCGGAAACCATCGAGTGTCTCCGACAGGCGGGAATTAAGGTCTGGGTATTGACCGGAGATAAGCAGGAAACTGCGATTTCGATTGCGCTTTCTTTCAAGTTATTGACATCCAATATGCATCAGATTGTTATAAATGGAAATTCAGAGAGTGCGTGCAAAATTCTTCTATCTGAGGCGAAAGCGCAGAGATCAAAACAGGTGGCGAACTCATGTGTTACGGCTGCGGTTCTGATTGCGAATCTTTTAAGCGACTCTGAAGATTTGATTATAGAGATAAATCAAGGTAGTTAGTTCTGTTACTAAATTCCGACATCTCAGAATTCATTTTTACCCACGTGATTTGGTATTATTATTAAACTTACCTCAAATTAAACAGTGACACGTTATATGCGTTCCACATCTGGTTTAACCGCAGGGTCTTTTGGATATCTTCCCTTTTGCTTCTGATGACATAGAAGCCAGAAACGCATTATGGGACGTAATTTCGAGATTCCTGGCTCAATTTCAACAAGGGGAAATGAACGCAATAAATCTTTATAAATATATATCTATTCTAGCGAGTAAATCGGATTTGATAGAAGAAGAGCTTCTTGATCACCAGTTAGCTTCTTCAAACGACGATAAAATCGCTTCTGCTAGAAACCTGCGCATACGAACCACAACTGTATCCTTTAGAACATTGATCAATAAACTGTTCAGTTTATTTTATCGCCTGAGTCATCCGTAACGAGCGTCGTCTGTAACTAGCGACGACTCCGTAACGAGTCGTAAATATATAATATTTTTATTTAACGTCCGAGCCGTCCGTAACTAGCATCGTCCGTAACTAGCGTCGACTCTGTAGTGAGTCGTAAACATATAATATTTTTATTTTACCGTCCGAGTCGTCCGTAACGAGCATTGTCCGTAACTAGCATCGACTCTGTAATGAGTCGTAAACATATAATATTTTTATTTTATCATCCGAGTCATCCGTAACGAGCGTCGTCTGTAACTAGCGACGACTCCGTAACGAGCGTACATATATAATAGGATTATTTTATCATTTGAGTCGTCCGTAACGAGCGTACGTCCGTAACTACCGTCGAGTCCGTAACGAGTCGTAAACATTTTCTTGTCTAATACCATGTTAAGAATACATATAATAAACTAATATTCATTGTGTTATATAACTATTTTTGTTATTTATTAGGTACTGTGTTCTTGATACGCTTCTTCAGCCTATTGAAGTCCTCACTGTAATTGATGGTTGTTCCCAAGAACTTTGTTCCAGTAGAAAACTTTTTAGTCTACTTGGCACTTTGATAAAACTTACTGATAAAACAGAGGTATGTAATATGATCAAGTTTATTTACAACTTTTAAGTTCTTTTCATTTTGTTCTTTCTAATAATTTTTTTTTTCAAAACAGGTGGCGAACTCATGTTTTACAGCTGTGGTTCTGATTGCGAATCTTTTAAGCGACTCTGAAGATTGGATTATAGAGATAAATCAAGGTAGTTAGTTCCGTTACTAAATTCCGACATCTCAGAATTCATTTTTACCTACGTGATTTGGTATTATTATTAAAGTGCCAAGTAGCGTCGACTCTGTAACGAGTCATCTGATGCGCGCGTCGTCTGCAGGGCCGACCCTGAGCAAGTGCCAGGTGGGCGACGACTTAGGGCCAAAAACGTAAAGGGACCCGTAAAATTTTTAAAAATTTTGATTATAGTTTATTTGTCTGAAGAGTATTAATATTTATTATATTAAAATTGTAAATACCTGTCCATATAGCTTAGTGGAAGAGCGCTGGTTATGTATACCAAACGTCTGTAGTTCGAGTCTCCATTGCTGCCATATATTTTCATTTTGTAAACATTTTTAAATAAGAACAATATTAGTATGGGCCCTTTTATCTCAAAAAAAAACCTTTATCATACATAGTTACATACATCCAATTGGGTCTGTCATTTTGACAACACAAGGTAATAATTTTTTATATCTAATTTAATTATATCTCAACTAACTTTCATAACTTATTTATTTTCAGATAAAATATCTTAAAGTAATTTTCATTTTATATTTGATTAAATCACGGTTTACTAACATTTAAGAGGAATCAAGGTATAGAAATGGCGATAAAGAGGAACCGTAGCATAAAAATGACGATAAAGAGGAACCGTGGCATGAAAATGACGGATTGTAATGGGTTGGTTCTAATTTTATTTACATATTTATGTGATTTTGATACCGTTTCGACTTAGTTATTTTCTTTACGATAATATTTATGTTTCGGTCTGACTATACACGTGTGCGTAGTTCAAAGCTTGTACGTCTATTTTGTGTGGTTTAACGGTCCCGCCGCAACAAGCGAGTCGACTTATGAGTTTTTTTATAACAATTACCGTCATATTGTGGGTTTTTACTTTTTATATATGTGATTGATGAGTTTATATTATAGTGGGGTAGTGCTCGGTCTCCTTATCTCGCCCAGGGCCAAAAAATATTTTAACATTCTCGGAGACGGGCCTGGTTAAATTTAAAATCATGTCACAGACTGCAGTTTTGCTTTGGATGCCTGATCCAGCACAAAGGGATGCCAAAGTATTAATCGATGCATTGAGCACGGATTGTATAGATCTTGAAGCTGTAATTGAAGTCAGATGCTCTCGAACATATTTGCAACTACAAACTCTCAAGCAAATTTACCACTCGACTTGTGGAACTTATCTTGAACATGACATCGAACTACAAGCTTCTGGAGATCACCAAAAGGTCGAATCTGTACCCCTCTTTCGTTCATCAAGTTATAGTATTGGATTTTGTGTCATTTTCTTGGTCTTTTGAATGGTGAGAAGACTTCATGTAACTGAAAATGGTCTTCTTGTGTAGATTTTGCTTGCTTGTGTAAACAAACCGCGTTATGAAGGACCGAAAGTAGATAGAGAAATGGCTGCAAAGGATGCAAAGGCTTTGTATAAAGCTGGTGAAAAGAAATTAGGAACTGATGAAAAGGTTTTTTTTGTGAAAATTTTCAGTGAAAGAAGTAATGCACAATTGATTGCTATAAACACATGCTACCATGACATGTACGGTGGATCACTCAAAATGGTTCTCAAGAAACATGAAATTTTTTTCTTTATGTTTCCTCAAGATTGTTTCCAAGATTTTGCTAACCAATGAATTACACATGTTTTTTACCCAGTTTATAAAGAAGGAAACTTTGGGGTTATTTGAAGACGCACTTTTGACAATCTTACAATGTGCTGAAAATCCCGCAAAGTATTTTGCAAAGGTGAAATCTTTAGTTAACCATAGTTCGGTTTAGGGTTAGAAGATGATACTCTCATACTTATATGTAGTTTGAAAATGATTGTAGGTGCTATATAAGTCAATGCAAGGCTTAGGGACCAATGACACAACACTTATAAGGGTAATTGTGACAAGAACTGAAATCGAGATGCAATACATCAAGGCTAAATACCATAAGAAGCACAATAAGAATTTGAATGATGCGGTTCACTCTAAAACGTCAGGCCATTATCAGACTTTTCTTCTCTCGCTTCTTGGATCATTAGATTGATAATTCATTGTAATTTTTTGGAACTGTTCTTGTAATTTGCAGTCAGGCTTGTACGGATTCACATGTTTATTTGTACATATGAGAAAATAATTTCAAGATGTTACATATTTGATGATTAAACCAATATATCAAACTCTCTTTTAGAGTAAATCAAATATAGTAGGTCCGGCCAACATAATTATGAAATGACTTCCTAAAAAGACACATGTTTTTACGTCTATAGTATCTATAATACATATTGTCTTTAACATTGTTTTATAAAGATATGTAACTAAATGCAAATAATTTAAATGATATATTATAATATGTTTTTTAGTATTTGATTCCGATCGTTATTAGAACAAACCCGTGTGAATACACGGGTGTACACCTAGTTTAGTTATTAAAGTATTATAAGATCACTGATATGATACGCGCATTTTTTTGAGTGTTTTATTTTGGGGGTAAATGAAGAAAAAGGGAAGGGTTATGGTTTTTATAACTGAGTGAGTAGTTTTTTTATAACTCAGGCGGTGGGGGAGGTGGGTGGTGGATGGTGGTGGTGGGAGGTAGTTGTGGCGGCGGCAGGTCGGTGGTGTTCGGGTGGTTGTTGTGGTGGGTGGTTAGAGTGAGAAAGATTGTAGAGATATAGAGAGAATGTATGTATTTGTTTAATATATAAATAAAATTCTTTTATTTATTATTTTTTATATTGTTTATTTTATTAATTAAAGTGAAATGACTAAAATACCCTTATGTGGGGATCACTATGTCAGATTTAACCATAAAAAATAACTGAGTTAGAGATAAAGGACATAACTTGTAAGGGTTTGCAAATATCGAGTATGTTTTTTGTTATTTTTGAAGATAAAGGACAAATTTTACAATATAGCGTCAACATATAAATGACGATTTTTGTAATTTACTCAAAGAAATAACCAAACCATAGGATCCATTTTGAGAGTTTACTCTTTACTTAATTAAATGTGAACGTCCAGTATATCAAAGTCAAAAGTTGGGGTGGGAATAATTTCTAGTGGACCACAAGGAAAGATAGATGTGGATTGTGGATAGCAATAATTTTTCTACCACCAATCAGTGTTGACTCAGAAGGCTAAAAAATCAACTTCAAATTATTGACGTCCTCATAACAATGATAAGATTTAATCTCAGGGTTTAGGATTTAAAATTAAATACAAAGTCTTCTAAAAATAAAAGTGTATAAATGCTCTTAAAAATAAACTTGCTACACCCAAAAAAAAGAAAAAAAATCTAAACAACCACCATCAAAAACCTAATCCGGTGGGGGTGGGGGGTGAATTTTGCAACTTGTACTCCATCCAGTGGCGGACCCAGGATTTTATTTCAATGGGGTCCATTTTCGGGTCGGTCGTCGTTCGGGTTGAGTTAAAGTGAGGTTTGAACTAGATTTAAAAAAAAAATAAGAAAAATGGGCTTATCAAGGATTGAACCCATGACCTCTTGGTGGAAAAGAGGGAGATTTACCACTATACCAACTTTCTTTTTATTTCTATGGTGTCCAGCTAATTGTATTTATGAGGTCCATATACAATTTAATATACCGAATCTACTATTTTTTTTTAAAAGATTGGGGTCCGGGGACCCCGGTGGCACCAATGTGGGTCCTCCCCTGACTCCATCCTTTCCTGAAAGTGGATATACATTTGAATTTTGCAATTTTATGGTGACACGATTAAGTTTCCAAAACTGAATTGCTATGTTCGAAGATATTTGTTATATTTAAGTATTCCTGTTACTATTTCCCTCTGTTCACGAATAAAAAGATCTAAGCATGAATTGTTTTTTACTTCCAAAACATGTAGTCTACAAACAAAAAAATATTGCAAACCTAACGGCCAACATTACTTTTTATGAGTAGTGCTTGTTATATACCATCAGTGGCGGATCCAGCCGGAGAAATCACTGGGTTCCTTTTTCCAAATCATACAAGGTTTACACTACAAAAAAACGTTTTTTTCCAAATCATACAAGATTTACACTACAAAAAAACGTTTTTTTTTTTCCAAAAAGGACTGGGTTCCTGGGAACCCGGTGTTTCCCTCTAAATCCGCCCCTGTATACCATTGAAGCAATACATTCTTTTTTTAAAATAGTACATTACTGGAGTGTTATTAGACAATTATAGCATTGTGATCCTATTATTAACATTACCTACTTTCACACTTTCATTAATAAAAAATGTTATTATATTATGCGTCTTAACAGAATAAACATACCTCGTGGTCTTGTCTGCCATGTACATATGGGTCACTAACATTGTCCCCGTACACCTCGACCATGAATTATGTTTCTAACTAGAGTTATGCGCCGCCCGTGTTGCGGGGCACTAAACCAAAAATTTCTTAGTTTAATAACATGTACGCATTTATTTCGGTTAGTTATACATGCTACTTATAACAGCGATATAAAAAAAAGATGCACCGAGTTAACCAAATAAAGAAAAACACTATCATAGTTATAATAAAAAATTAACTAAAACGATGGCAAGCGTGTAATTTAGAGTTGAGGGAAAAACAATAATTTGTCAGGACCAATCAGCGAGTGCTAGTCAGTTGTTTGGCACGAATAAACTAAATTGAGTAAACCAACTAAAATAAAACACTACCATAATTTTACCCAAAAAAACTATGGCAACATTGCAATTTTTAGCTTGGGTAAAATCGTAATTTTAAAATGGAGGTAAAATAATATTTTCAACTGAGGACAAAACCATTTTTTTATTTTGAATTGGGGGCAAAATCGTAATTTTTAGCTGGAGGGAAAAAATTCTTTTGAACCGGTAGCGAAATTGTAATTTTAAACTGGGAACGAAATTGTAATTTGGCAGGATTGTAGCGGTGGGCAAAACTATAATTTTTTTAACCAAGGCAAAATCGTAAATTTAAGCTGGGGGCAAAGTATAAATTTAATTTCTAACTGGGGGCAAGATCGTAAATTTAAACATGAGATAAAATCGTAATTTGGCAGAACCTATAAATAACTATTTTATGCAAAAAAAAAAAAGAAGAAAATAAAAGAGAAAACTTGGCCGCCATACTGGGAACGAAATTGTAATTTGGCAGGATTGTAGCGGTGGGCATATAATTTTTTTTAACCAAGGAAAAATTGTAAATTTAAGCTGGGGGCAAAGCATAAATTTAATTTCTAACTGAGGGCAAGATCGTAAATTTAAACAGGGGATAAAATCGTAATTTGGCAGAACCTATAAATAAGTATTTTATAAAAAAAAAAGTTGGCCGCCATTTTGGCCAACCAACTAAAAGTACTATTCCCGCCAACATTTGAAACTGATGTTTGTATGTATAGGAAATGCTACAATGTTAAGATATAAAAGGTGAGTTGGAACGTATTTTCTATATACAATGTTCAGACATATGTAAAAGATTAAAAAAATGATCAACAAAAATCACTAAAATCATTGGTATGAACTCTTGAGTTGTAAACAAATGTACTAAAAAGAATGCAATTCAATCATTTCTTGACTACTTTCACAACAAATCCATCTACAAAGTTGATAAATGGTTATATAAACAATACTGAATGCAAAACATTCTCTCCATTTTAAGAAAAAAAAACATACTATTTTTACTCGACTATTGATGCCAAACCTGGAGCCCTAATTATATTCAGATTTTTCGATAACACACACTCTCTTTAACGACTCTACTTGTGGCACTATGGTGAGCATGATGAACGGAGATGAGAGTTGGAGCTACTCTTACTTTCAAGGCTTGGAGATGAGAGTTGGAGCAACTCTTATTTCCAAGGCTTAATTATTTCAGACAGATGGCTTGCATACGATATAACGAAGAATAAAACAGAATGATGAAAAAAACAACTCATGATTCTTCCAATTAAATAACTTTAATAGCATACTCTTTGTTGTTCTCCTTATCAAACCACATATATAAAAATTCGAACCATGAGCCTGTTAGATAATAACCACCGTTTGAAATCCACTGATTAGAAACCACTGATCAGTTTGTTAAACTACTGATCAGTTTAAGCACTGATCAGTCTAACCACTGATCAACCACTGTCGGTTTGAAACAGTGGCAAGTTGAACAGAACCACTGATCAGAACAGTGGTTAGGAAAAGTTGCAATTAGAAGTAGAAAAGAAACAGTAAACGATTGAACCGGGCTTGTGTTTAACACAATTCCCTTAAACAGATTCGTCGTCTGTTCCCAGGGTACGCCGGTTCGAAGCAGCACCGCGCACTGCCGGACTTGATCACTTGCCTGAAAAGAACAAGAAGCTGTGTTGCAGAAAGAAACTGAGATAGAGAGAAGAGAAGTTGTTTTCTGTGTGTCTTAGCTGATCAGCTTTTCCTTCGATTTATAGTGCTAGAACCATAACCGAAATCAGTAAATTAAAGACCAAATAATGGTCATTAGAATATCAGTTACGAAACTGATAGTCAGTTTGAAAAATGAAATAATGATCCTCATTCATTTCAGTTTCAAAACATAAATCAGTTAATGATCATTCATTTCGGTTACAAAACAGAAAGTCAAGAGTGCAAAAAACTGCTCCACGCGGACCCGGGTTTTTGGAACTGCATTCGTGTCCGCAGGACGTGCGGGCGTACACAAGTTCAACTAAATCCGGTTCCATTTTTTTTTTGCACCCCCCATGCGCGCGCGCGGGTAGGACTTGTGGTAAAACATGTCATAAGACTTCAAAGGCTTCATTAAGGTTTCTCCTTATAAGTAGCCTATCTTTTTGTTCCCACTCCGATGTGGGACAAAGTGTCCACCACATTTAAGACTTTCATTCACAACACACAAATTTCCAACAATCCCCCACATGAATGGAGGTCGATCTCAGAAACAACATAATTCCTTATTACGTTTCAGCAGTTGAGTTTTGCATACGATAGGTAGGTGTTACCCTTTGAACCTTCGCTCATGAAATGCACTTAGCCCACTAGCTCTGAGTAGAACTCGATGTCTTTGAACTCGTCTGCCGTTTGTGTAGACGACAATGCACTTCACACAAGACTCTCCCTGACAAAGTCAAGTCCTCATAGTTATGTTCGTTATGGTCATGAACATGATGCCTGGTTCTGCAAGAGCCATTAGGTATTGTGCCCCAACAATACCCTTCGAAGCGACCCCACTTCTCTCTCACATAGGTGATTCACTATGTATGGATACCTTAGTCGAATCATTAAAAGCCATAGGCTTAGCCTCACACTTGTCACTTTTAGGAATGGACTAGGAAGTTTATTAATCTTTATAATAGACTACCTTATTAAATGCGTAGGGTTATCCCCCCCACAGTGACCTCGCATATTCATACAATTAGGTTTTCCTATTGAACTCAATTCTTGGGATCTCCAGTCTATTGAGTTAGGTTTCCATCATATGAACTTCATTTTTCAAGGGCTTCAGTCCCATTCCCACGAACGACTTCTGTACTAACTCTCTACTTAGGCCTTTTGTCAGCGGATCCGCAATATTATCCTTTGACCTCACGTAGTCAACAGTGATAATTCCTGTAGAGATTAGTTGTCGTATCGTATTATGTCTACGTCTGATATGTCTGTTCCTACCATTATACATTGTGCTACGAGCTCTGCCAAGTGCCGATTGGCTATCACAATGTATACAAATGGCCGTTGCCGGCTTAGGCCATCTTGGTATATCCTCAACGAATTGACGTAGCCATTCTGCCTCTTCACCTGCTTTATCTAAAGCGATGAACTCAGATTCCATCGTGGATCTAGCAATAACCGTTTGTTTTGATGATTTCCACGATATCGCTGCACCTCCAAGTGTGAATACATACCCACTTGTTGCTCTGGAATCATTCATGTCAGATATCCAATTTGCATCGCAGGGTCCTTCTATAACTGCTGGATATCTGTTATAATGCAACCCGTATTCCCGAGTGTATCTTAAGTAGCGAAGCAACCGAGTGATACAGTTCCAATGCATTGAACTTGGGTTGCTTGTGTATCTACTTAGCTTGCTCACAACAAATGCTATGTCTGGCCTAGTACAACTCATAAGATACATCAAGCTACCAATAATTCTTGAGTATTCCAATTGGTTTACGGGTTCTCCTCTATTCTTGGCTAGATGTTGACTTGTGTCAAGTGGAGTTCTAGCTTCATTAGAGTCATTTGCATTGAATTTCTCAAGAATTTTGTCCACATAGTGGGATTGACTTAAAACGAGTCCACTTTGGGTTCGTGTGATTTTGACCCCCAAAATCACATCCGCAAGACCCATGTCTTTCATGTCAAATCTTGCTTTTAGCATGTTCTTTGTAGATTTTATGATTTTGTCATCGCTTCCAGCAATGAGCATATCATCTACATATAGACACAAAATGACATATCCCTCAGATGTGTCCTTCACATACACACACTTGTCACATTCATTGATTTTGAACCCAGCATCAAGCATGACATGATCAAACTTTTGATGCCATTGTTTTGGAGCTTGTTTCAATCCATACAGGGATTTCACAAGTTTACACACTTTCTTTTCTTGCCCAATAGCTGTGAAGCCTTCGGGTTGCTCCATGTAGATTTCCTCCTCTAGAATTCCATTCAAGAAAGATGTTTTCACATCCATTTGGTGAACTTCCAAATTTCTAATGGCGGCAATGGCAAGCACCAACCTGATGGATGTTATTCGCGTAACTGGCGAATATGTATCAAAGTAGTCTAAACCTTCTCGCTGTTTATATCCTTTGATCACCAACCTTGCTTTGTACTTATCGATGGTTCCATCTGGTTTCATCTTCTTCTTGAAGATCCATCGATATCCTAGTGGTTTACATCCTTGAGGAAGATCCACTAGTTCCCAGGTATGGTTCTGTAAGATAGAGTCTATCTCACTTTTGATTGCCTCCCTCCACTGAGGTCCTTCTGAGGAATGTACCGCTTGTTGGTACGTTTGGGGTTCATCTTCTACCATATAGGTAAGAAACTCAGGTCCAAAGGATTTTTCAGTCCTTTGTCATTTACTTTTCCTGATTTCAACTTCCTCAGTCTTAGATTGTTCTCGAGGTTCATCGTTTTCAACTTCACCCTCGGGAACAATTTCCTCAACCGGTCTAGAAGAACTCGGTTCACTTTTATCTAAGCATGGGAACACATGTTCAAACCATGATGCATCCTTAGATTCGATTATGGTGCCTTTGCATATTCTAGGGTTCTTGGAATCATGCACAATAAAACGATAAGGACCATAAGGACGGGTGTATCCTATAAATACACAATCCACCGTTTTGGGACCTATTAGTAGCCGCTTAGGTGGTGTGACCACCACCTTAGCTAGACACCCCCACACTTTCAAGGATTTATATGGTGCTTTCTTTCCCGTCCATAATTCGTAAGGCGTTACATCCTTTTTCTTATTGGGTATCATGTTCAACACATAATTTGCCGATAAGATTGCTTCCCCCCCCCCACATGTTTTGGTTTACACCGGAGCTTATCATCATGACATTCATCATTTCTTTCAAGGTACGATTTTTCCGTTACGCTATGCCATTTGATTGAGGGGAGTAAGGAGCTGTGAGTTCGTGGATGATTCCACTTTTTGCACATACGTCAATAAAAGGTGAAACATATTCACCTCCTCGGTCGCTCCTTACAATTTTGATTTTCCGATTTAGTTGATTCTCAACTTCGGCTTTGAACAAGATAAACTTGTCAATAGCCTCGTCCTTACTCTTAAGTAAGTACACATAGCAATACCTTGTACTATCATCAATGAACGTGATGAAGTACTTGTTCCCACCACGAGTAGGAATTGCTTTTAGATCACACACATCAGTGTGGATCAACTCGAGGGGTTCGGTGATTCGTTCCACCTTTTTGAATGACGATTTCGTTTGTTTTGCTTCTACGCAAGTTTCACATTTATTAATTGAGTCGATATCGAATGTTGGTATGCAATCAAGTTTGATTAAACGACGAATGGAATTATAATTTACGTGACCTAGTCTACCATGCCATAAATTAGAAGACTCAATCAAGTAAGTAGAACTAGTAGCGTTTTCTTTCATTGCATTCACGACAATTACATTGAGTTTAAACATTCCATTTAGGGCATAGCCCTTACCAACATACACACCATTTTTGGTCAACACGACCTTATCCGACTCAATCACCATTTTGAACCCAAACTTGTTCAATTGCCACCCCGAAACAAGGTTCTTACGAATTTCTGGAACATACAACACATTGGACAATGTGAGTTCTTTTCCAGAAGTCATCTTCAAAACAACGTTACCCTCGCCTTTTATTTCCGCCGTGGCAGAATTTCCCATGAAAACCTTTTCTCCATTAGTCACCTCCTTGAAGGTGTTGAAAAGGCTTTTGTCAAAGCACACATGTCAAGTAGCTCCCGTATCGACCCACCAATCCTTGTTATTTTGCCCAACTATGTTCACTTCCGTGACCAAAATCGAGAGGTCCGTGACCATGGCAACAAGCTTATCGACTTCATCTACCATGTTCACTTGTTGAGCATTTTCCTTCTTCTTGGGAAGCTTGCAATCGCTAGCCTTGTGGCCTTGCTTTTGACAATTATAACAAGTTCCAAGGAACTTCTTTTTCCCAACTCTCCCCTTAGGACCAAGGTTGGAGCGTTTCCCATGACTTTTCTTTCTGCCCTTTCCACTGTTTTTTCCATTCGAAGATTGCCCATGTTCAACAAGATTGGCCTTCACAGTTTCAGGACCATCAACCTTTTTTAGGGCCACTTTGTTATCCTCTTCAATCCGAAGACGAACAACAAGATCTTCAATGGTCATCTCCTTTCGCTTATGCTTGAGATAGTTCTTGAAATCAACCCAACTTGGTGGCAGTTTTTCAATCATTGCCGCAACTTGGAATGTCTCGCTGAGGACCATTCCTTCCGCATGAATATCATGAAGAATAACTTGCAATTCTTGAACTTGACTCATGACAGTTTTAGCATCTATCATTTTAAAGTCCAAGAACTTAGCCACCACGAATTTCTTAGTGCCCGCATCTTCTGTTTTGTATTTGCGATCCAACGACTCCCATAATTCTTTGGTAGTCTTGGCTTTGCAATACACATTATACAATGTGTCCACCAAACCATTCAAAATAAAATTGCGGCACAGGAAATCCGAATGATTCCAAGCATGCATCGCGCTCACAGTTTGAGTATCCAAATCCCCTTCATCAACATGGGGTTTAGGTTCAGTCAGGAACCTTGCCAGATTCAACGTGGTCAGATAAAAGAACATCTTTTGCTGCCACTGTTTGAAATTCACACCACTGAATTTCTCTGGTTTCTCAGCATGCGACACTGCATTAGGCAGTGGTGTCACCAGACCGGTAGTGACGGTAATAGCAGAAGTCATGACCGCAGAAACAGCACTGGTCATGACAGCAGAAACAGCAGTAGTCATCGGCTGGGATTCCATTCTGAAAAGAACAAGAACAATCAGTAAATAGAGTCTGTTTAAGTTTGTTAGATAATAACCACCGTTTGAAATCCACTGATTAGAAACCACTGATCAGTTTGTTAAACTACTGATCAGTTTAAGCACTGATCAGTCTAACCACTGATCAACCACTGTCGGTTTGAAACAGTGGCAAGTTGAACAGAACCACTGATCAGAACAGTGGTTAGGAAAAGTTGCAATTAGAAGTAGAAAAGAAACAGTAAACGATTGAACCGGGCTTGTGTTTAACACAATTCCCTTAAACAGATTCGTCGTCTGTTCCCAGGGTACGCCGGTTCGAAGCAGCACCGCGCACTACCGGACTTGATCACTTGCCTGAAAAGAACAAGAAGTTGTGTTGCAGAAACTGAGATAGAGAGAAGAGAAGTTGTTTTCTGTGTGTCTTAGCTGATCAGCTTTTCCTTCGATTTATAGTGCTAGAACCATAACCGAAATCATCAAATTAAAGACCAAATAATGGTCATTAGAATATCAGTTACGAAACTGATAGTCAGTTTGAAAAATGAAATAATGATCCTCATTCATTTCAGTTTCAAAACATAAATCAGTTAATGATCATTCATTTCGGTTACAAAACAGAAAGTCAAGAGTGCAAAAAACTGCTCCACGCGGACCCGGGTTTTTGGAACTGCATTCGTGTCCGCAGGACGTGCGGGCGTACACGAGTTCAACTAAATCTGGTTCCATTTTTTTTTTATTTTTTTGCACCCCCCTGCGCGCGCGCGGGTAGGACTTGTGGTAAAACATGTCATAAGACATCAAAGGCTTCATTAAGGTTTCTCCTTATAAGTAGCCTATCTTTTTGTTCCCACTCCGATGTTGGACAAAGTGTCCACCACATTTAAGACTTTCATTCACAACACACAAATTTCCAACAGAGCCAACCTGTTTTTAAGATTACAAATGGACAAACATAAATCTTAAGATATTCATTAGTCTCCATAAAGAGAAATAAGATACCATGCAAAGGGTCAAGAGTGATACGGTATTCTATTGATTATCCAGCTAGAAGATACAATCAATTCAATACCAAGACCCCTCTATCTCGCCTCCCTCTCTGTCTCTCTATGATTTCTCTCTTTTTGTGTAGGTTCTTGGAATCTCTAACCTAATTCCATATGCAACATGGATTTATATACCCCATATGTTAGCGTCTTGGGCTAGACCCATCTCCGAGCATAATACGGATCTAAACTCGCTAACCACACTAAGCCTACTATCTCATTAAATATGCTAATAGCGTTACAAGATATCTAAAAACCTATTTATTAAGTTGTTGTCACCGAATATGCAATAACATTATAGCTTCTGAGCTTCTTATTAGTTTATAAACTTAATTATGTATGCTTATTATGTAGTTAGAATAATTATACTTATCTTATGTGTATATGTATCGAATACGTGAAAGGATACGACGGTAGGTGAAAGACACTGTTTCAAATGGCGGTTATTCCCGCCAAAAGGATAACCACCGGAATCAGCCGTCACTTTCAAATGTATATATAGACAATTACCTGCAAACTGTTCCGGTACCAAGATATTTACATAATATCCATTCTGTTTTCTTTGTATTCTATTGTTCGTTTGTTATCAAACATTAGATCACGGTTGATTATGGAATCCACTTCCATTCCTTGTGAATCTGTTTCTGATATTCCTAATCATCCAACAAGTGGTATCAGAGCCACGGTTAAGAAAGATAATATTATGCAATCAACATCAACGATGATGCCTTGTGAACACTGCACCAATGAGAAGATAGAAAAACAAAGGAAGGAGTCAATCTATAAGCGTTGTTACTACTGCCATGAACCCGGACACCGGATCGTTTCATGCAAGGTAAAGGAAAACGATGAAGCAACGCAATTAATCCGTCAAGTCGTTAACACCGACATTTAGCGACAAGAAGCAAAAGATGATTTCCGATAGAAATTGATCGTCACTGGTACAGAAGGCGGATTATGGTCAGAAATATGGTATGTAAGTACTGTCTTTAAACATCATTATGCGGGAAACCTGAATGATTTTAAACGAATCAAACATATGGTTGGGGTAGAGACCAAAACAGGAGAAGACAACTTCCTGTTCATCAGGGGTATAGGGGCGGTTGAGGTTAAGTCTGGGAATGAATCGTTGCGTATCTAAAGTGTGTTTTACACTCCTGAATTGGATCGTAATGTCTTAAGTATGGATCAATTAGTATTACAAGGTTACACGGTAAAGAAGAATGGAGAAAAATGTAAGATATATCCTATGTTCAGTCCCCCTGTTTCTAACATTAAGAATGAAATCACTGGATTAACGAAGGAAGATGAATTAGGAATGAAAGAAAAACAAAAGGTGATTAATCACAGATCAATACATGAAGAATATAAGGCAGATTATTTAAACTCATACTTTAAAAGTCTGAACTTATCATCTCTTGAACCAGATTGGAATATAATGATCCTCCAAGCAATGGAATTTCATGATTTTCCAAATTGCAAATCACTATTAGATATGCTAGAAGATGTGGAATTTGTTTTTAAGTATAAGCATGAGTTAGAGATCAAGTTTGAAGAGATGCTAGAATGGTTTATAAATATCAAACTAGGAATCTCTACTAGACCTATTCCACCGTATTCGGCTGACAACAGGAAGATCGACTTGCTAGAATTATACATGGTTGTGAAACGTGATGGTGGGTATAAGAATGTAACGTCCAACAATCTATGGGCAGTGCTACCTAAGGATAGGGTTATGATTATAGTGATGGTGAGTTAATGAGGATCATGTATGTTATGTACCTGGATGTTTTGGTGTACTACTACAAGTTCAAATCAACACAAGAGAAGGTCATGGAAAAGGAAACAATAAGAAGTATTGAAGGTCCATCAACTAACCGGATAGAAAGAACTAGAAGCGAAGGCTGTTTCCTAGAAGAAGAAGATCATCATTATGCTTTGTTTGCAACAAATGACTGTCATGGAATGAAGAAGCTATAGAAAAGGCTTTGTTTTGTTAGTTCATAGTTCCGGACTGAAACCAGTGATTAGTGTGTGATTATGTTCAAGACGGGATGATTAGAGATGGATAAAACAACTTCCTTGTATAAATTCGGTAGCAAAACATTATAAACCGGCCCGATTACTAGCTAGCCGAACCATACCAAAGGAGCATACATTCGGGGAGAGACCAAGTGGTGATCTCTCCCCTAAGTCTAAAACCTTCGAATGTTGCAAATGACTAAGGGTTGGTATTTATGGCCACACCCCCTGTCTTGCAAACACACACGGTCAAACGAATAACCCTTTCGTTTGACCACATCAAACGAGCTGGTCTATACACGATCGTTTGACCGTTTCACTAACTATTACATAATCAGCATAAACTAAAACTAATCTATTCTAACAACATCGGACACAAAAACTGCACCAAAAAATTCCCCTTTGTGTATTGCTGCCGAATGCCGAAAATGCAACTGCAATCGATCTTCAGTCAAGTATTTGTTGATGTTATCTTCTCTGTGTTAACAAATTCCCCCTTGACGGATGATCTAGGTAAGTAGTATCTTCACTTGAATCTTAATAGCTGAAGGGGTAAGTGATGGGATTTTAACATGTTTATCAAAGCAATTTCATCCATATGAAATAAAAACGCAGCAGAAATAATGTTTAAAACATGCTACTTTTATAAGATATAAAACCATTTATATGCAAAATCCCAAAACCCGGATCCATATATGAAAATGCATACTATCAAACACAACCATAGGGTGTTTAGAATACTACCTTCTTGGAGTAATAGGATGATGAAACGGATGATGTTTCTTGAACGGTTGCCTTCAAGAGTAGAAGGCCTCAAGCTTGTATACCCCAAGCTTCCAACAAACACCTTGAGATTAGCTAGGATTTTTAACACTAAAGATAAAAAACCGAACACTTGAAAGATCCCTATGATGACCGATTTTTAGAGAGAGCAAAACACAACTCTTCTCTAGTTTTTAGTTCATCCCTATATTTAATTTTGTCATACAAAATTAAATAAAACCAAGTGAGAGAAATTGCCTCCCCATATGACCAATGCATGAACCTCTAACCATGCAAAAATGCATGTTGTTTGATTGGACCAAAAGTCTTGGTTAGACCACCCAATCACATCCTCTCTAACACATGCAAAAGCATGAATTGTGATTGGATCAAGATCTCATCTTGGTAAGACAAAAAGGGGGGCCCACTTATTTATAAAAAAAATCTTTTATAAAACTTAAGTCTTGGTTTATATATATATATATATATTTATAACTTTTATAAATATAACACTACATAAATGCAAGACTTTATACAACCTTTTAAAATGTTATTTAACCCATTAAATAACAAAATAAAATATTCTCTCAAAATAAAGAGTTAACTGCCATTTTCGTCCCTGTGGTTTGGTCACTTTGGCCATTTCAGTCCATTTTTCAAAAATGCGCCATTTTCGTCCCCCACGTTCTGGAAAGGTGCCATTTCAGTCCAAAAATCATAACCCAGTTAAGTCAGTTAGTAAATAAGGACTGATTGTGTAAATTTGTAATATAAAGGACCATTTAAGTAAATATTAAACACCACAACCACTAGCCCTGCCACCACCACCACTCCGCTGCCACCACCACCGCCACCACCGCCACCACAGCCCTGCCACCACCACCACTCCGCTGCCACCACCACCGCCACCACCGCCACCACAGCCCTGCCACCACCACCACTCCGCTGCCACCACCACCGCCACCACCGCCACCACAGCCCTGCCACCACCACCACTCCGCTGCCACCACCACCACTCCGCTGCCACCACCACCACCACCACCACCACCGCCACCGCTACCACAGCCCTGCCACCACCACCACAGCCCTGCCACCACAGACCTGCCACCACCACCACAGCCCTGCCACCACCGCCACCACAGCCCTGCCACCACCACCACTCCGCTGCCACCACCACTCTCACAGATCGTAAACAACTCCCCACGCTTTGTAATTGTTCAATAAGCATGCCCGACACCACGTGAAATCGGAGTTTTTATAAAAAATTCAAAGTGGAATTAATCCACAGAAGTTTGTCGATTAAGTGTCAAATTGTTGTGTTATTTAGAGTCCCTGAACCCATACGAAACTCTCACACCCTTCAAAATCCTTTACCCCTTCGAAAATACCCTCTGTTCATCGTCTGCAAGTCTCGCCGGAATACCCGTCGCCGGAGACTGTCGCCACGCCGTTGCACGCGATACCGGATCGGTTTTAATCACCCAATCGGTATGTTTATACTTGTACAATGTTTCTGCAAGTTTAATTTGAATATTATCCGGTATTGATCGAGAATTAGGCCGTTTGACTTCTGTTAACCGTTTTGGGGAAGACGATGAACAGTAGCATGGTCACCACCGCCGTCGCCGGAACCACCACCATCAACGTCATCATCGTCATCATCTGGGGAAGGCAGCCCCACCGTCGCCGGTTCTCTCTCCCGCCTCGTTATCTCTCTCTCTCCGACTTTCTCCCTCTCTCGTTTGATATGATGATGAACCGGCTGTGGTGGCGGTGGTGGCAGGGCTGTGGTGGTGGTGGCAGGGCTGTGGTGGTGGTGGCAGGGCTGTGGTGGCGGGTGGCGGTGGCGGTGGTGGTGGTGGCAGCGGAGTGGTGGTGGTGGCAGGGCTGTGGTGGCGGTGGTGGCGGTGGTGGTGGCAGCGGAGTGGTGGTGGTGGCAGGGCTAGTGGTGGTGGTGTTTAATATTTACTTAAATGGTCCTTTATGTTACAAATTTACACAATCTGTCCTTATTTATTAACTGACTTAACTGGGTTATGCTTTTTGGACTGAAATGGCACCTTTCCAGAACGTGGGGGACGAAAATGGCGCATTTTTGAAAAATGGACTGAAATGGCCAAAGTGACCAAACCACAGGGACGAAAATGGCAGTTAACTCCAAAATAAATTATCCATATAATTTATTGGTTTCTCAAGTGTAATTATTTAGAAAACCAATTTCTAAATACTCTAAGTGTTAATATTTATTTGTTTGATCATATCACAAATAAATAATATAAGTGTTTGTCTAGCTTGTTATTGGGTATGACTCGACTTGGATCATAACGTACTAGCCACATCAATTTAATATGTGTCTTGGGCATACAGAATCCAACAATCTCCCACTTGCACAAGATACATAGAAGATTGATGCAAGCAGTAAATGACGCCTAAGTATGGTTTACTACCCCCAATACGTATGACTATATTTGCCATTCAATAACATCATCCCCTTCAAGTCCCTTACTTGAACATGATTTAGGTGAATCTATCATTTATCCTTTCGTTACAGATGTCATGTTAAATCCAGAGACATAGAGTGATCACTCTCTGTTGATTTAACTTTAGCAGGCCTTAGACATCTTACTCTCAACGAATAAGAGGAACAAATCCCATCTTGACTACATACGTCTCTCACAATCACCTTGTACCACACCTGAGCTTAGCCTTATGTACTGTCATATTACTAACAGCGAAGAAATATGTCAAGGTACAATATTTGGTGAATATCAAGACCCAATATGTATCTCAGGTCAGAGGATACTATGATATTCTCCTTTACTCAAATTTACTTATGATCAATCACAGATGATTCCATGCAGTAATATTTGAGAGCGAGTCAGTCCAATATTTGTATCCCACAAATATCTATGAACTTTGGCAGCAACACTTTGCTCTATATTCATACCTAATGAATATCCACCAATCCAAGTTCATAATAGTCTTACATTCATATTTTTTCCCACAAGTATGATCGACTACGGACATTTAGAATAATTAACTTATTCATGGATTTAAACATGCTAAAATGGAACATAACTCAACATACCATAAAGAGTTATAATAACAATTGTTCCAATATCCAAATACAAAATAGATCAAATTCAATCACTAGAATATCGAAGTCCTAAGGCACAAGTATGATCCTTCATGCTTTGCCCATTCAAGGAGCTTCGTGAGTGGATCCGCAATATTTTGATCAATGTGAACTTTGCGAATACATATCTTTCCCTTTTTCAACTTCATCCCTTATGTAGTTGAAATTCCGCTCAATGTGCTTAGTCTTTTGATGTGCACGAGGTTCCTTGATTTGAGCAATCACACCATCGTTATCATAAAGATCTCTAGTGTCCTGAATGGTAGCGACTACCCCTAGATCGGCAATAATTCAAGTGGTAGATCCATATGAATTATCTCAATCAATGAAGCGGCGATGTATTCTGATTATGTAGTGGACAATGCTAACCTGATTGTGATCGAGAACCATCTCGATTAGTTTGGAAACTCGTATCCATGTAACCCTTTACTCTGAATTCCGAAACTCGCATCCTTGTAACCTTTTACAACGAGTTCTTTTTCACCAGATCCATATATATTAGAAATATATCCTTAGTCCTTCTAAGGCATTTCAATATATATTTTAACAGTCACCTAATGACCGTTATTCATTGGTATCTATTCGTCATGCTTAAAGCGCATAACTTGTCCAGTCTAGTGCATATCATTACATACATAATGAATCCTATAGCAGACGCATATGGGATTCCTTTCATTCTTTCTTGCTCATCCTTTGAGCTTGGACATTGAAACACATTCAATATCGTCCCCTCCTTGAATAGGTACCAATCCTTTCATAGAGTTCTGTATCTTGAACCTTTTCAAGACTTTGTCAATGTATGCACTTTAGTTTAAACCTATCAAGCGCCTTGATCTATCCCTATAGATCTTTATTCCCAAAATATAGGCGACTTCTCCAAGATCGTTATTGGAAAAACAACTTCCAAGCCAGGATTTTACACCTTCCATGGTTGGAATGTCATTTCCAAATAGTAGAATGTCATCGACATATAATACTAAGAAAGTGATGATGCTCCCACTAGCCTTCTTATACACACAAGCTTCATCGACGTTCTTGATGAATCCATATTCCCTAATCTCTTCATCAAAACGGTGATTTCTACTTCTAGATGCTTGTTTCAATCCATAGATTGATTTCTTTAACTTGCATACTTTGTCAGGATATTTTGGATCGACAAAACCTTCAGGCTTAACTATATAGACATCTTCCTCAAGATATCTATTAAGGAAAGCCGTTTTGACATCCATTTGCCAAATCTCATAATTATATTATATAGGTATGGCAAATAATATCCTTATTGACTTTAGCATCGCCATGGGCGAAGAAGTCTCATCATAATCAACCCCTTGAGTTTGAATGAAACCTTTTGCTATAAGTCTCACTTTATAAGTATCCAAGTTACCATGCATATCTGTTTTCTTCCTGAAAACTCACTTATTTCCAACCACTTTGGAGTTAAGAGGTTCCACAACCAATTCTCATACTTGGTTGTTCTACATGGATTGCATCTCTACGTTCATAGCCTCAAGCCATTTATCGCAATCAGATTTTGACATTGCGTCATGGTATGTGGTAGGTTCACCCGAATCTACCACGTAGCATCCATCCATGACAAATTCATATCTTTCAGGTGGACTACTTATTCTACCAGATCTGCGAACGTTTTGTGTGTAATGATCAACCACTTGATCGTTTTCAACAACCTCTTGTTGAGCGCTAGTATCAACCAAACGTGTATCGGCTTGTGGTTCTTGATCCTCATCAAGTTCCACTGTTCTACTAGCTCCTTCCATAAGGAACTTAGCTTCCAAGAACTTAGCCTTTCGAGCAACAAATAACTTTTGCTCTGTTTGATCGTAGAATTAATATCCTATACCATCTTTAGGATATCCTATGAAGATACACTTAGTGGATCGGACTTTCAATTTATTTGAGGTGTATAGCTTAACATAAGCTTTACAACCCCTTACCTTTAAATATGATAATGATGGAACCCTTCCATGCCATATTTCAAAAGGTGTCTTATCCACTTTCTTGGTTTGGGCCATATTTAATATACGAGCCACGGAGAGCAAAGCGTAACCCCAAAATGATAGAGATAATGTGCTCCTAGCCATCATAGATCGAACCATATCCAAATAGAGTTCAATTCCTCCTCTAACGGAACGAAGAACTTTAATTGAGTTGATATTGTACTTCACCTTTTGAAGGCTTTAAACATTTCAAAACTTTAACTTTGTGTCTCAACAAGTACACATAACCATAACTACTATAGTTGTTGGTAAAAGGTAATGAAGTATCTATCACCATTCCTAGTCATTGGCTTAAAAGGATCACATACATTCGAATGTATGATACCTAATAAATCTTTTACCCTTTCCCACTAAAAGGGTTTCTTAGTCATTTTACCTTGTAAACAGGAATCACATGTATCAAATGAACCAATTTCATTTGTTTCCAAAAGACCATTCTTTCGAAGTGTTTACATGCGACATCTGTTTATATGACCAAGGCGATAATGCCAAAGATAAGTCTCACTCAAATCCATTTTGAGTTTGTTGGTGATTGCTTGGTACATTGAACTATCAAATGATGTATTATTGTGAACCAATTCATAACTACCATTTGAAGGCATAGTTTTAAAGTAAAACATGTCATTCATCAAAATATAAATGTCATTGTTTACAAACTTTAAATCAAAACATATTGTCTCAAAAGGGAAACTTAAATAATGTTCCTAGTCAAACTAGGAGCACACAATATATTTTAGAACAATTTCCAAACCATTTGGAAGTTTCAAAACATAGTCTCCATTTTTGTAATGCTTATTTCTTTTGAACTCATGCAACGAATTGCAAATATGAGTTCCACATCCGGTATCTAATACCCATGTGTTTGGAGAAATAACATTAAGGTCAATAGGTATCATAAAGATTGTACCTGAGGTTTGCCCTGCATTCCTCTTAGTTTTCAACTCTTTGAGATAGGTTGGACAATTCCTTTTCAAATGCCCTATCTCACCATATTCAAATCATGGATCGTTCATGGCAACCTTTGCCTTCTTTTCTTTTGGTTTCGGTGGTTCCGCTTTAGCCTTTCTTTTCTTTTTCCTTTTGAATTTCCCGTTTCCATTTGCAACATTTGCTTTGGTGTCGGGGTGATGCCCTTTCTTGTTGCCACCCTCATTGATCGTTAGAATGGATAAAACCCTTTTATCCATATCGAGCCTTTCGAGGTGATCAATATGGCTTTTCATCTTAAAGACATAAGATGAGTCCGATTGGGTTTCCTCCATTTGGCATGCATGAAGCGCTCGGACCGTTTCGAAGCGTTCTACCCTTAGGAACATTTCCTACAATTTGGTAATCATGTCGTATGCTCATGATGTTCAAAAATCCTTTTGAATCTCGGGAATCATAATTCCTAACATGAGACAAGAGGTTTGCATAGTATCCTTGATATACTTAATCCAATCGTTATAGGCATCCTTATCTTCCATAAGATGTTTATCGGGATTAGGATCGTTCAACACATAGGATATCTTTTCTTACTTGAGAACGATTCTTAAGTTCGATATTAATCCATAAAGTGTCTTGATTGATACGATCCTTTTGAAGGATTGTTTTTAGTGATAGGTTACGGACAGTTTTGGGTAATATTGTTAGCGGCCATCTACAAAATTTAAAAAGGTTCAATTTTAGTATTTTCGATATTATTATATTTTAATCATTAATACCCTTTTTGTGTCTCATAGACAATTAATAATTAAAATCTAGAATCCAACGTTACATTTAAATATTGGTTAGGTGACCTTTATCCCTCTATTTAAATTAACAAGGTAGTCAACGTTTGACAATTGCAACTCTTTGCAACTTCTAGCCATATGGGATCGGTTAAACATCTTTATGTTTAGTTGGCATGTTTAATCCCATCAACACCTTTATTCCCCATGCTTCGTTGACCCTAAGTTCATGGTTTCCAAATCAAGTCGTCCAACTTACACACATGTGCGAGTTTATACACATAAGTGGTTAGGTGACCTTTATCCCACAAACATGGTAAACCCACCTCGAATATACAAGTTCCCTCAAATATGGTTAGGTGACCTTTATCCCACAAAAGAGTTCCCAAGTGATTAGAGTGTTGTATAAAAGGATGGTGTTTGACTTGTTTTATAAAAGGGATTTTGAGTTTTCAAAATTCTAGTTTAGAAAACTTTATGTACCATACATTTGCATGCATTCAAATCCTTGGTACTTTTGTGAAAACAAATTTTTAAGGTTCTTTTTAATAAAACCCATTTTATTATAAAATCATTAATTTTTAATAACCTTTTATTAACCATTTTTAATGATCTTCTAAAGAACCAATTTTAAGCTTGTTGTTGATTATTAGTTTGTTAAGCATGCATATCCAAATATCACCCAAACAATAAAATAAGCAACCACACAAGCATAACACATATATCAATAGGTGCATAACCATAGCCAACTATTTTGACAACACTTGTTAGCCGAAACAAGTGTGCCAAAATGTCCTTCCTAATGGGTGAATATTGACACAAATAATGTGTCGTTGAACTCCCACTTGATCCCGCATCCAAATGCTTCAAGTCTTCCTTTTGTTTTGTGATTTCTTCACTTTCTTTGAGCTTCCAAAATGTCCTTTAATTCAGCTCCAAACTCCTTTGGACTTCAAAAATGTGTTTTGGTTATCGGGCTAAAATCCCGTTAAGAACTATGAAGTCCTTTAGGCCCGAAATTAGCCAAAACCAAAACCGCATTTTTGTGTGCATCTTCTTTTACAAAATATATCCTAATACATTTTTTCCTAGTAAAATAAAATGCACCTAATCTATTTATTTTACATACCAAATGAAAATAAATAAATTACATAACTTTACAAATGGAAGAACCAAAAATAATAATTATTACAACCTTTGAAATAATTAAATACAAATCACAAACACAAATATTCAACATATTCCCACAAGGTCATGGCTAGGTTATGAACACCAAAAAATATATATCCACATATATAAAATTCAAGAAGCAAAATGGTTCACTTTTACAACCTACAATTTTCGGTCAAGAATGAAAAACCAAAAAATGTGGGTTTTTGTTCAAACAAAATAAATCATCCATATGACATAATTTTTCAAGATTCATTTATGCATGTAAGAATATAATCTTGAAAAACAAAGGGATAACCATGGTGAAAATTTCGGCCATAGGGTTTTACCCAAACCCAAAACCCGAAAATTTCATATCCTATGAAGCATGCACTCATATAAGTGGCTCTGATGCCACTGTTGGGTTTTTCACATGTTTATCAAAGCAATTTCATCCATATGAAATAAAAACGCAGCGGAAATAATGTTTAAAACATGCTACTTTTATAAGATATAAAACCATTTATATGCAAAATCCCAAAACCCGGATCCATATATGAAAATGCATACTATCAAACACAACCATAGGGTGTTTAGAATACTACCTTCTTGGAGTAATAGGATGATGAAACTGATGATATTTCTTGAACGGTTGCCTTCAAGAGTAGAAGGCCTCAAGCTTGTATACGCCAAGCTTCCAACAAACACCTTGAGATTAGCTACGATTTTTAACACTAAAGATAAAAAACCGAACACTTGAAAGATCCCTATGATGACCAATTTTTAGAGAGAGCAAAACACAAGTCTTCTCTAGTTTTTAGTTCATCCCTATACTTAATATTGTCATACAAAATTAAATAAAACCAAGTGAGAGAAATTGCCTCCCCATATGACCAATGCATGAACCTCTAACCATGCAAAAATGCATGTTGTTTGATTGGACCAAAAGTCTTGGTTAGACCACCCAATCACATCCTCTCTAACACATGCAAAAGCATGAATTGTGATTGGATCAAGATCTCATCTTGGTAAGACAAAAGGGGGGGCCCACTTATTTATAAAAAAAAATCTTTTATAAAACTTAAGTCTTGGTTTATATATATATTTATAACTTTTATAAATATAACACTACATAAATGCAAGACTTTATTCAACCTTTTAAAATGTTATTTAACCCATTAAATAACAAAATAAAATATTCTCTCAAAATAAATTATCCATATAATTATTGGTTTCTCAAGTGTAATTATTTAGAAAACAAATTTCTAAATACTCTAAGTGTTAATATTTATTTGTTTGATCATATCACAAATAAATAATATAAGTGTTTGTCTAGCTTGTTATTGGGTATGACTCGACTTAGATCATAACGTACTAGCCACATCAATTTAATATGTGTCTTGGGCATACAGAATCCAACAGTAAGGTCCCAAAAACCTCATAACAAGTACTTAGGACCATACCACAACCTTGTCTTTCAGCCCTTTTTGACCTTGCGCGGCCGCGCACTGGTCCTACAAAGAAGGCTTAAGAGACAGATATCAGAAAACACTTGCGCGCCAAAAGGAAATCATAAATCCTTGCACTTCCCTCCATAAACAAAGGATGAAAATCCTAAGTTAAACACTTCCGCCTAATAATATCCAGACTTGGATATTATTTACCCAACTGGTGCCACACGATAAAGAGTCACACAGGATTATGGCAATAACCTTCTGGAAGGACCCAATCGTGCACCACAAAACGGTTACAACCGTCTGGACACGTGTCATCACCTCAGGCATCCCTGAAATCACGATGATGGCATGAAATTGGAGAAAAACCTCAACTTGATAACTTTCCACGTGGCAAACCCCCAGCCATAGATCTAAACAGCGATCCGTGTGCACTCACATCGGATCGAGAAGCTTAACGGAAGGAAATGTAACCGCTTACGGGGTTAGCATCTTCCGTCAGCATTTCACCAACGAGTTTTCCCGCCCAAAACTCTCGGATATAAATATGAAAACAATTCAGGTATGAAATTCAAGTTACACAGACTTCGTCAATACCTCTTCTTCTTCTTCTTCTTCTTCATAAACAGATACTTAGTATCACGCCGGAGTCGGGTCAAGGAGAGAAACCCTCTTCTCTCCTTGACGAGGCTAACGGTGCTTTCTTTTGCAGAGTTTACCGGAGAAGAAGGTCAGTTGCATCGAATCAAACGAGAGAGAACAACCCCTCTTTATGCAGATCCAAACCCCTTAGATAATTCGATTCCGGTCAATTATCTAGTGTTTCTTCAATAGCAATACCAAACCCTTGAAGATTCTCGTATAATATTTCCCCCTCAAAGTACGCATATCCGTGTTAGGTGTTGTGCAATCTCCTCGCAAGGTTAAATTGACCGATCTTCTGCTGATCTTCCAATACTCCAACTGGCATTTGATAAGGGTTCCATTCTTTAAAAACTGCATCAAGTCTTGATCTTGTCATAAGGACTCTATTTCATTCAAGCATGCTACATTGGTAGAGTTTTCTGGTGAACTGTCTTCGGTAAACCATCTTTGTGGAATCGACCAAGTAACTTTGATCATCAGCATCAACACTTAGGAAGTCAGCTAGACCAAGTATATCACTTGCAAACTCAAACAGCACGCTTAGTTGAACTACATCCAGATCTCATTGTCTCGCATTTGTGAAGTTGACCACGTCATGCACTACGGATCTTCAGCATCAGTACTCAGGATGTCAGCTTCACTAAGTACATCATTTGCGAACTCAACGAATTGATTTGCACCCAGACCCCTGTAAAATTCTAAAGAAACATCAAACCCAAAACAGAATCCTACAGATTCCCCCTCAACTACACCTTGTTATAAAGTTGGAATCCACACTTCTCAGCCTTGAACTATCAGCTCTCATAAAGATTCCCCAGGCCTTCAGTGAACAACGTTTTGAAACTACTGTTTACTTTAGATACATGTATGTTTCCGTGCAAAACCCTTCACGCTGGCCGGAGAATTAATTAAAATCCTCAAATATATGTCTGTGCAAAAAATCCACGCAGAACCTTTGGTATCACCAGAAATTACAAACTTTACCACATGTGATTATGTTTAGAATTTTACCGAAGAAATTCCAAAACATATGAAAATTTTTACCCCCTATTTCTTTGGTGAAATCTCTAAACCTTAACAAATTCTCTCCTCTGAGCGGAACTTTCGTCAACGTCACTGAACAAATTCTCTCAACTGAGTAGAATTTTTCAAATGTTCTCGATTTTTTGAAAAATCACTAAAGCGACTTTCTTTTTTGCATATTCTAGTTGATAAAGAAAGTCCCCTAGCCTCGTAGGATCCGACTTGTATCCCCCGAAAGTTCTGCTAACACCTAATCCGAAAACTTCCATCATAGGCATAACTCTTCGACTTTGTGAACTCGTTTGGACCGGTCTTGGCTCTCTAGGTTCCTTCAATCGTTACAAAATACGAGAATATGACAATTAACAAAATGCTTTCGAGCATTTACGAACACCGATAACAAAAAATTTTTTCACGTGCGGAAATATACCATTTTTGGCCCATAAAAGTCAAGTCACCAAATTTGACATTTGCATCGGTAACCGTGACTACCCCACGTTAAAAAAAACATTTGTTTTCATCATCCTAAAGTGATCCCTAACCCGTACGAATTTGACGTTGAAAAATAGAAGCTCGGTTTAGATAAACTTTGCGAACACCCGACCCCATATGCTTTTTACTCGCTGCTGTTTCACGACCACAGACCACCGCTGCGGCACCACCCACCACGAAGAACCCAAACCCCAATCACAAACTCAGCATTTACGCTCTGGTAAAACCCGCTGCAAATGAATATGCTGCAGTCACCTCCAGCGGATAACATCTTCAGCACCATCGGACATCATCATCCAACACAAATGTCACCACACATCACCATCTCAGACTAGTTTCACAGTCATACGAATAATATTCTTCATTGGAGGTTATTTTACGTTGACTGACATCTTTCGTTCCAAACCCCTTGACAAAAACTGGTTCTTTGTGAAACATGTTCTTCGGCCAAGGTGGTTCTTCGGCTGGCAGTTCTTCGTCTCCTGTTATTCACAGGGGGTTCTTCGGCAGGGGGTTCTTCGAGAATGAGAGGTTCTTCGTTGATGAACCATGAAGAATGTTCTTCACCTAATAAGACAAATGGGCCATGAAGAATGTTCTTCACCTAATAAGATAAATGGGCCATGAAGAATGTTCATCACTAAATAAGACAAAACACTTAGATTATTGTTGACTCAAAGAAGTTCTTCGTTGACCTAAGGTTCTTCATGAGATTGAAACAAAGGTGAAGAATGGTTCTTTACCTAATAAGTCAAACCAGGTTCTTTACCAGTAGGTTCTTCACGGGATTCAACATCAGTGAACAATCAAGGCAGCGAACAATGTTCTTCGTCGGATGTTATTCTTCGCCAGGGGTTTTTTGTGGGGGGGGGGGGGGGGGGTTCTTCACCAGTGGAGGGTTTTTCGTGGAGGTTAACTGAAGAAACCCTAATATTTCTTAACAGCCGCCATCATCTTCAAGAACATAGCCAACTGTTCATTTGCAGATCTGACGAAAAACCCATCAAAAATTGATAATGGATGATGAAAACTTGATATTCTAGGTGTGAAACACAAAACCTAACCCTCTGGTGTAATCCGTTTCAGCTCAGATCCGTATATTTGGCTCCAAATCTGGATTTTTCTTTTTTACATCTTGAACAAAAACCACAAAAATCACTGATCTAGAGCACATGTGACTTAGCAAATGGTTAAATTCACTAAATCGGGTACCATGGCTCTGATACCAATTGTAAGTTCATAGTTCCGGACTGAAACCCGTGATTAGTGTGTGATTATGTTCAAGATGGGAGGATTAGAGACGGATAAAACAACTTCCTTGTATAAATTCGGTAGCAAAACTTTACAAACCAGCCCGATTACTAGCTTGCCGAACCATACCAAAGGAGCATACATCCGGGGAGAGACCAAGTGGTGATCTCTCCCCCAAGTCTAAAACTTCTGAATGTTGCAAATAACTAAGGTTTGGTATTTATTGCCACACCCCCTTGTCTTGTAAACACACACGGTCAAACTAATAACCCTTTCGTTTGACCACTTCAAACGAGCGGGTCTATACACATTCGTTTGACCGTTTCACTAACTATTACATAATCAGCATAAACTAAACCTAATCTACTCGAACAACATCGGACATAAAAACTACACCAACAAATTTCCCCTTGTACGTTGCCGTCGAATATTGAAAATACAACTGCAATCGATCTTCAGTCAAGTATGTGTTGATGTTATCTTCTCTGTGTTAACAAATTCCCCCTTGACCGATGATCCAGGTTAGTAGTATCTTCACTTGAATCTTCATAGCAATACCAAACCCTTGAAGCTTCTCGTATAATATTTCCCCCTTAAAGTACGCGTATCCGTGTTGGGTGTTGTGCAATCCCCTCGCAAGGTTAAATTGACCAATCTTCCGCTGATCTTCCAATACTCCAACCGGCATATGATAAGGGTTCCATTCTTTAAAAACTACATCAAGTTTTGATCTTTTCATAAGAACTCTATTTCATTCAAGCATACTACATTGATAGAGTTTTCTGGTGAACTGTCTTCTGTAAACCATCTTTGTGGAATCGACCAAGTAATGCACTTTGATCATCAGCATCAACACTCAGGAAGTCAGCTAGACCGAGTATATCACTTGCAAGCTCAAACAGCACGCTTAGTTGAACTACATCCAGATCTCATTGTCTCGCCATTGTGAAGTTGACCACGTCATGCACTACGGATCTTCAGCATCAGTACTCAGGATGTCAGCTTGACCTAGTACATCGTTTACGAACTCAACGAATTGAGTTACACCCAGATCCCTGTAAAATTCCAAAGGAACATCAAACACAAAACAGAATCATGCAGATTCCCCCTCAACTACACATTCTGATAGAGTTGGAATCCATACTTGTCAGCCTTGAACTATCAGCTCTCATAAAGATTCCCCAGGTCTTCAGTGAATAGCATTTTGAAACTACTGTTGACTTTAGATACCTGTATGTTTTCGTGCAAAACCCTTCACGCTGGATGGGGAATTAATTAAAATCCTCAAATATATGTTTGTGTAAAACATTCCACGCAGAATCTTTGGTATCACCAGAAATCACAAACTTTACCACCTGTGATTGCGTTTAGGATTTTACCGAAGAAATTCCAAAACATATGAAAATTTTTAGCTCCCCATTTCTTTGGTGAAATCTCTAAAACTTAACAAATTCCCTCCTCTGAGCAGAACTGTCGTCAACTTCACTGAACAAATTCTCTCCACTGAGCAGAATTTTTCAAATGTTCTCGATTTTTTGAAAAATCATGAAAGCGACTTTCTTCTTTGCATACTCTAGTTGATAAAGAAAGTCCCCTAGCCCCTAGGATTCGACTTGTATCCCCCCCCCCCCCCAAAGTTCTGCTAACACCTAATCCGAAAACTTCCATCATATGCATAACTCTTCGACTTTGTCAACTCGTTAGGACCGGTCTTGGCTCTCTAGGTTCCTTCAATCGTTACCAATGTAACATCCGTCAAAATGGATTCCCGAAATCCGACCCGTTTTGAAATTCGAATCCTAACCTTGAACCAACAGAAATTTTTCACGAATTAAATAACCGTCGAAATATTTTTATATGGTTAATTATCTGTGTAATTAATTAGTTATTTAGTTAAAAAAATCAATATAGTAATTAATTAATTAATTTAAAGGTTATTTAGATAACCTAGTTACTTATTGAAAATCAAACTTAAACCATGTTAATCTAGCTATTTAATTAACTCCTTAAATTTGAGGGACTATTTGTGTATATAAGTGAACGTATAAAAAAATTAGGGTCTACATATTTACACACCTTTATGCCTATTTTCACACCTTGTTAGACTCCTCGTATAGGGCTATACGAGGCGTATAGGGTTGCTTTTCCGACCAGCTTCTGCACCAAGTACAACGTCACATCAGTCACATCAGACGGGGAGTCTAGGCCTATACGAGGGACCGATACGAGGGTGCTAAGACGCCTCGTATAGGCCTATACGGGGCGTCCTAGAGACTGATTTGACTACATGACTGACATGTGACTTAAAGCTATACGGGGTGTCTAGAGCTATACGAGGTGTCTATATCTCACATAAAGTGCAACATACATTTCATTCTTGGTCCACCCCGAGCATTCAACACTTCTTTCATTCTGTTTTTTCTTGTATTTCTTCGAAAGAATTGTTGTTTGCATTTGTGTTCTTATCATCCCGAAGTGTTGAAATGTCATCATACTAGGACGACAACTATGTCTTCGGGCAGTATTCTAGCGACAACTGGGTGCCCAAAAGCGTTCTGGTAACAATTATTAGCTTAAATGTTTTAATTAGTTGTTGTTTTAGTTTATTATTTACTAATGATGATACGGTTGTTTATTTTGGAGGAGTCTGGGGTTCCCGATTCTAATGAGCAAGAGGAGGTTGTGTCTAGTATACAAGGAAAACAAAACAGACCGTTTCTAGATTTGAACAAGCATCCCCCTGTTGATGAAACAACCCCTATAGATGACTCGTACCATGCTGGTCAACCAAGTTATCCAACACAACAAAGGTATCCGGATTATAGATACGGAGGAAACGGTGGATACGGGGGAGACGGTGGATACGGAGGAGACGGTGGATACGGAGGAGACGGTGGATACGAAGGAGCCGGTGGATACGGAGGAGACGGTGGATACGGTGGTCATCAGCAATTCATTTCCCCGGGCACTCCTTACGTTCATCAAAACAATCCGGACGTTGGAGGATATGGTGGATATGGTGGTTATGGTTATCCGGACAATCCGTACTTAAAAAAGCAGGTATCAATTACTATTTTATTATTATTATTATTAATATTATTATTATTGTCGATGTTACAGGTTTTCAACTCTTTAGATGAACTAAAGAAACGGATACAAGAAATAGCAAATGCGGATGGTTTCGTTATTGTCACCCGTCGATCAAAGAAAATCGGGGGAAGAACCGGGAGGGTATGGCTTGAATGTGATCGTGGTGGTGAGCACCAGACTACAGCAACACTTAGAAAAGCTGGAAGCAAAAAAACCGGTTGCCCGTTTTACCTGCTGGCTGTGCGAAACCACCCGTATGAAACCTGGGAGATAAAAGACGAAACAATTGAACATAACCACGAACTTTGTGAGGACCTGTCGGCCCACGCGTATAGGGCCGTAAAGCCCTCCGTATAGGCCTTAGTCAGGGGTAAAATGGTAATTAACCATTCCAGAAATATCTTTCTGGGTTGGTTAATTACCATTTTGCCCCTGATTAAAGCCTATACTAGGGGCATTACAGGGGCAAAATGGTCATTTAACAAAAAGGCCAGACGGGTCGTCTAGCTCTATACGAGGCGTCTATGCCTCGTATAAGGGGGGAGGGAGACCTAGATGACCCACATTATCACCCAAAACATAAAACACACACATATACGGTGCACATAGGTTTATACGCCCCGGATACGTATTTGGACCGTATTTTCGAAGATTTGAGGCATCCCTGGTACGTATTTCTTCTCGTATTTTAGTATTTTAGCCTCGTTTTTGCTCGTAGTTTAGGTTTTGTTGGGTTTGAGGTTTTTGGGTTGAGGTTGATGATGAAGATGGTAGAACAGGACGCCCCGTATACCTCTATACGAGGCTTATACAAGGCACTGTATTTTTTTTAATTATTATTATTGTTATTACTATTGTTGTTATTATTATTATTGTTATTGTTATTATTATTATTTATTGTTTATTATTATTATTATTATTATTATTATTATTATTATTATTGTTATTGTTATTATTATTATTTATTGTTGTTATTATTATTTATTATTATTATTGTTATTATTATTATTTATTTATTTATTTATTATTGTTTTCATACGTATACGGTATGTATTTGCAGATTGATTATGGAGGACGATCCGATTCAGGGCGATGGCATTCAGGTAGAGCTTGATGGGGCACCTCCGGGGGGTCAGCCGGTTCAGCAGGGTCCACGACGGAGACGGCTACTGCCTCTGGATACACTGCAGGGTCACCCGTATCTAGAGTTTCCCGACGGCACCGATGCCGCCGGTCATTGCCAGAAGCTTAGGAGGATGCACATTGAATCGCATGCAGCGATCGACTGGGATGCGATAGATGGGATTTCTGAGACGGCTAGAGTGCATCGGTTTATACCTGTCGATTCGCCGTGGCATCGTCTTTTTGATTTGGTGCACACGCCGAGCTACAGGGAGCTGCTGGTCGAGTTCCTTTCGTCTTTCACATTTCACCCTCCTGGGGTCCCAGTGCCGCTTCCGCACCCAGATGTTCCCCCTCCGCCTGAGGTTTCTTTCAGGCTCGCTAGCGTTTTGCGTTCGATGACGCTAGCAGAGTTTGCGGTGCATTGTGATTTATACATGCAGGGGGAGATCGAGACTGAGGTTTACACAGCGGGGCTAGTGGTGGTTGACAAACCCACTCTTTTAGGGTATTGGCAGGTGATTGCGGGGGCAATTCATTGGGAGCACGACAAGTCGAAGGGGAGGATGTCGTTTATTAGGGACCCACTGTACAGGTATGTACGTTGATTACGGCAATTATTGTGATTATGTGCATTGTTTATTAATCTCTGTTTCTGTATTTCACTAACACTATCTGCAGGTATATGCACCATATGCTCGCTACTTCAATTGCAGCGCGCGGCTACAGCCGTGAGTGGTGTACGTCCACAGATCTTTTTTTCTTTTATTGTTTGTTGTACAGGAGGCCGTGCGCACTAGCACACAGTCTAGCCCAGTACTACGCCTCCGCCCATCACAGGAAGGAGCGCGGATTTTTGTATGGCGGGGCGTACGTGACCGTCATTGCCCGTTCATTGGGCCTCGTACTGCACCAGGACCCACATCTACAGACGCCGCCAGTCATGCCGACGCGGATGGGTTTTCAGTCGCTGTGGGGGATGAAGCTGCTCAAGAGGTTCCCCGTTGGCCCGCGGTTTAAAAACCGCGACGGGGGCATATGGAGAGAGGAGCCCCTACCAAAGCAGTTCGAGCCCGTCTATCCTCCGCCAGATCCTGCTGATGCAGTGCCAGTGAAGGACCCTCCGGAGGATGTAGACGGTGCAGCGGTGCCACAGCCACCGCCACCTCACGGGGCGCCTCAGTTTCCACGTCACGTTATTCCAGGTCATGCCCCATGAGCTGCGCTACATCCGGATGTACGAGCCGAGCTTGACAGGCTCAACGATTTGGTCGGTTGGCTGGTACGGGCCGAGCAGGATAGACGAGAGAGGGAGGGATTACCCCCGATACCGCTTCCACCGGCTCGAGCACCACATCAGCAGCAGCAGCAGCAGTCGCAGCAGCCAGATCCAGATTCGGATTCGGATTTGGATGCATAGACCTGTTGTTGTTTTTATTTTTATTATGGATGTACAAACTTATCTTATATATTTTTGTTATGGATGTCAAAAATTTATCTTATATATGTCATATTTATGATTGTTTTCAGTTATTCGGTTACTTAATGATTGTTGTCTTAAATTGAGATAATACGGAAACAAAATATGTTTTGAATATAATACGGAAACAATATATCCCCTGATATAATACGGAAACAATATTTGAACGAGATAAAATTTTAATCGGAAGAATAATATTTAAAAAAGTAAAATGTTAAAAAAATTATAATATTTAATCGATATAATATATTTAAAGAGCCGATTTTTAAAATAGTTGATTTTTAAAAAAACAAATTTTTTTTATAGTGTAAAAAACAAAAAAAAAAACTTTTTTTTTAAACCAAAAAAATTTTCAACCAAAAAACACATCTTCAAAAACTATAAAAAAAACCATACCAAAACCCACCAAAACACCCCTTATTTCAGCAAAAAAAAACCCAAGCCTTAGACGCCTCGTATAGGGCTGTACTCTTCGTATAGGTTTTCTTAAACTTTGTGACTGACACCCTCTGAGACCCCCTTGAATTAAGTGCTTAGACCTCTCGTATAGCCCTGTACGAGGCGTCTAGGGCACAAAAAGTGTGAAAATAGGCGCAGAGGGTGTCCAGATAGATTGAGCCAAAAATGAACCCTAATCCCCTTGCCTTTCTTCAGCCGCACATACATACACGAACCCTCTCTGTCCTTTCGTTCTGCATCTCCGGTGACCGGAGAAGCTCCGGCCGGCCACCGGTTTCATTTCGATTACCAGCGACACCTGCATCCCCCAACCTAATGTTCAACTTGAACCACCCACAACATCCCGATTCTTGCAGTTAACGGCTGGCCACCACTGGATGGTGGTGGAGTGTGGCGGTGACGAGAACAAAGAGAAGAGAGAGAGGAAGAGAGAACGAACCAAGAGAGAGAGAGAGAGAGAAGGCAGCGGAGGTTTTGACTAAGTGACGATGATGACGACCGGAGCGCCGCCGCTGCGGCGGTGGTGGTGCTTAGTTTCGACAAGATTTCACCGGTAAGAACTGGTTTCCCTCTTCTCCTCCTCTTATTTTCGTTGTTACAAGATCTCTAAAGATCTACATAATTTCCGACAATTTTTTCGGCGGCCGTTGAGATGATGACTGAAGACTCAGAACCAGTTGGTGCGACATGGTCAGAGCAGAGCTTCAGATGACCTAGCAAGGAACCTGCAAGATCACAAGATAACAAGCACACCGTTAGCCTTGTCACAGGGAGGGGGCCTCTCTGTGACCAAGCTCGGGCGTGAGAATAAGTATTTGTGAGGAGGAAATAGGTCAGGGAGAGAGAGAGGAGAATTTAGAGAGAGAAAGCAGCGATTACCCTTTGTTGGAAGTTTTGGCGGGGTATTTATAGCTTTTGGGTGTGCTGACGTGGCAAGTTAGTTAGGGCCGGACCAGTCTCTATCATGGCGGTTATGAAGGTGGGGCCCAGTTAGTTATGCCGCACCAGCGTATTCGTCCGTTCTGTCTATGGTGCGAGGCACGGTCCGACCTTGATGTGCCATGGTTCGGTTCTGCTCATGGCATGATTCGGTCCGGTCAGGGACGTATCCTCATCAATGATGATGTGCCTGATGTTGTTGATGACCGATGATTTGGAGTAGGGTTCGAATGGGTTGGATGTTTCGGTTTAACTTAGTTCTGTTTCGGGTCGGGTTTTGCGGCACGATCCGACTTAGGTGAACCTTAGGGTGCTTCAGTTTGGTTTGGTTCGAGATGATTCAAAGTTAGGTTTTTCGGTATATATTTTTTTCAACTCAATCGATTTCTATTTCTTTTTGATGAATTGGAACTTTAACCAATAAATAACAAGATCTAATAATATCAAAATTTGTGAGTTGGGAATGTTTATTTTGATGTTTTGGTTACTGTTCTGTTCGAGTATATTAAAGGAAGAAGAAGAACCTTATTAGTAATGTTCATATCATTGTAGTACACGTATATACATGTGTATATATATATATATATATATATATAGTGTGAGGTTCATTGGGGAACACTAAAAAAGTGGGGAACCGGGGAACCCCTCTAAAAGCCATTGGATCTAAAAATTGATAGGCTGAGATTAGATCTCACCCATTGTGAAGGAAAAAGGAAGGGAGGGTAGAATTGGAATAAATGAAAATTTGATTTTTACAACCCCTAATCCATCTTGTTTGTTCACCACCGCTCCTTCGTCCCTGAAACCACCGCACTCCACCACTCCTCCGCCTCTGACACCACCGCACTTCGCCGTCTTGTTGCGTACTAACATAAATCTTCGCCGGAATTTATTATGCGTCTGTTCAGATATCATACTTTGATCTTTCCATCAACTTCGTTGTTGGAATGAAACGACTGAAAATAGCTGCCATGGACGGTGAAGTAAGAGCTTAATTTACATCGGAAATGAATCTTCGGATGTCGGTAATTCCGGCTACAATCCAGGTGAGTTGCAAAATCAATGACCTGTTAGTATGTATTATCTTTAGTTCTTAATCTATTTCAGAAAAGCTAGAATTTGAATTCCTCATATAGATTTTTGAATGAATTAATGAACTGATATGATTGTGAATCTGTTTGATTTCATCGATTTTCTTCTGGTTGTGTCAATTTGAAGCCCTAGATTTACTCATGAGGTTGAAACACTTGAATTCTGCAAACATAACTGAATGTAATTTAGTAATAATGAATTATCAGCATAGTTTCGTAACTGTTTTGAATGCATATGAGATTGTGTATTGAATTTATCTCAAAATTATAAATTCACATGTAAAATTATGTAAAAAATAGGTGTTTCCTGGATGAGCGCAATAAGTCAATTCATGTCATTTGCAAGGGTTTAATTGAAACATTTCTAATTTTACATGTTAAACTTATTTGAAACTTAATACACGAACTTCCAAACTTGCAATATATTGAATTCACCTTTCGGTTTCAAATCTAGAAGAGTAAAAAGCTCAAGATCAGAAACAACCAGCTCAAAGCTACATTCATCTCCACAAAATCCTTTTTAGAACGTTGACCATTTATTTAATAAGCTGCTTTTTTACTTGTAAAAAACTCGTATATTTGGTACGAATATCGACACAAAACCCCTACCCCAAACTTACATGTTAAAGATAATGAAATTGGCAGTTTAAGAGGCTCGTATATCACTTAGTTAATGACAATGAACAGGTTGCAGTTCATGAGGCTGGTATACCATTACCGCAAACTTACATGTTATAGATAATGAATAGGTTGTAGTTATTGTTGGAGGCCTGTTAGCTGGCAAACTTATGGACCTATTTCCCCGTATACCTGCATATAATTATTTGACCACCGTCTAGGTTAGTTCATAATTAAGATTTAAGTACACTTTGGTGACCACTTGACCAACTTCCTTTATAGCAGTCTTTTTTATCTTTTTTATTTGACTCATTATAGATAAACATAAGCCAAATCCATTGTCTAAAAAAAGGGTTGAGGTGAAAGCGGAACACCCAAAAATGTGTATGAGGCTCGGTGGTTATTTTTGTACATGCGCCTAGGAAGTTTTGATGTTGGTTTTTGACTTTTTTTTTTTTTGTCAATTTCATATATTTTTTTATGCTTTTGATGAAATTAGTTAGTATTTTGTTTTTTATAAGATATATAATTTTAGAAAAAGTATATCGTACATTACTACTTAACGTACTTCATGTACGACAACGTGCGTGATTTGTTCTATAACATGCGTGATTAATGTTTTTAATATGCATGATTATTGTGTTTCAACATGCGTGATTTTGGATTTTTGAGTTATAACATGCGTGATTTTAAAATGAACGTGCGTAATTACCTGTCGTACGCGATGTACGTTAAGCCGTAATGTACGTTAACCTTCCTCTATAATTTTATATTTACTTTTTAATTTTGCCTTGGGCTTACACCCCCTTGATTCGCATTGAGACTATCTAGACTGGCTTTCGGGGTTGCAGTTGAACGTGATTGGGTTGTTCTGGTATGATGATTCTTGCACTGCATGTCCTGCACTTCTTTTGTTTGGTGTCCTATATTTACAGTAACACTGTGAGTCTGTGTTTGGTTGTTCATTTTATAAAATGATTATTTGATATTGAATCGTTTTAATTGGATCATCAATTTGTAGTAAAGTGCTAGTATTTGGGCTTGCTTTTGTTGAATGAAGTAGTGATAAGCAGTCGATAAATGGCCAAAAATGACAGTTTTGAGAAAAAAAAAGGTAGGTATTTTTTTTAAATGGAAATAGAAGTCTCTCAAAAAGCGGGTAAATTAGTAATGTACTTTAGATAATCATATGCCTAATTGGTACAATTTAACATGTTAAACATACACCTAACTGATACAATTTACCATGTTAAACATACGCCTTTTTACTCTAGACCGAAGCCTTTTCAGAGTGGATATTCGAAAGTTTAAGACAAAACATATGAACAAGACGTTGGAGTAATATTCAATAGTGCTTGTAACTCCATATATTGAACAATGCTTTCTCAATCAACCTCTTTAAAAGAACATGCCTGAATCATATTCCGCCCAATGCGAATTGTCCTTGCCTCCCTCTAGTTTGCAATTGGACAGTAAGTTATTAAGTTGTGACAGTGCTGAAGCTCCATGTTTTTCATGTAATCATTCGGGTCCCTCATCTATCTCCAATTTCCAGAATCTGGACAAACCATTGTCTTCTGCTTGTACCCGATCCGCCACCTAACCTGCTTTTTGAGTCTATACGTCAAAGATTTTAGGTAAGAGGTCCTTTAACAAACCCCCATCTGTCCATTTGTCTAACTAGAAAACTTCTCCGTTGCCCAGCTTACTTTTTAGAAAGTTAAGAACATTAATGTTTAAATCTTTTAGATTTTCTCAAACAAGTCTAAAGATGACCTAATATGTGGTGCAGGTTTTGTTTGTGTGCATAACAAATGTAGAGGAAACGATACCAGATACACTTTTGGATAGAATGGAGATAATTGTTGGTTTTATCATTGATGAAAAAAAATGCATATTGCTAGAGATTAGTCTGAAACGAACACTCGTAATACATATGGGGCTCATGGTTTCAAACCCAACAATCCATCTTACAAAGAGGTTTATTATAGTTTGAATACGATTCATTATTTTGTTTGTGCTTATGGAACCATGGTTGGGTTGAACGGGGAACGTAAAAAAAGTGGGGAACCGAGGAACCATGCATTTAACAAGTTAAATATATCATAAAAAAATAAATTTAACATGGTAAAAAAATTCAAAAATATTTTGAGCTTTTGCATATAAATATATGTAGAAGCCTTTTTGATAAAAAAAAATATATAAAATTCAAAAACTAATTTTTTTAAAGGCAATTTAAAAAAGGAAATATTTTTTTACAAAAAAGATTTGTTTATTAGAATAAGCTTCGACACATCTTTATAGGCAAAAGCTTCAAAAAATATTTTGAAAAAATATTTTTAACATGTTAAATTGATTTTTTGTGATATATTCAACATAAAAAAAAATCAGTTTAACATGTTAAAAAAATTTCAATTTTTTTTGAAGCTTTTACATATAAAGACGTGTCAAAAAAATTTAAAAACTAAAAAAATTAAAAGAAATGCTTAAAAAGAAGTTAAAAAAAGGTAATATTTTTTCTACAAAAAAGATTTTGTTTATTAGAATAAGCTTCGACACATCTTTATATGCAAAAGCTTCAAAAAAATTTGAAAAAAAATACTTTTAACATGTTAAATGAATGGTACTCCGGTTTCCCACTTTTTTTAAGGTTAACCATTGAACCTCACACTATGGAACCAAACCTTAACTATCTTGTTAGACTAACAGGTTTGGAACACAACTTTTCTTTACCATGTACTTCATACTACTGTGGTTGGTGCTCCGATTGCAAAAAATCCCTAATATTGTAAGCTTCTTTCCGTTTTTTTTTTAATTTTTATTTTTAGGGTTAGTTATGTCAAAACGTGTAACATGTTGTACCAGTTGTAGTGGGTCATATTGGTTTGACTTAAAGTACATTTTCATCATACTTAACTCAATATCGATATGCTTATAAAAACGATAATATCAGAATATTAATCTACTTTTTTGTTTTGTTTTAGGAAACGCTATTTGCTATGCTTGTTGAAATCACAGAATGAGCAATGGCTCATTGTGGCGAAACAGGTGGGAAATTGATTGCAACTGATGATAGGTATTTATAATAACTTATTGCAGGTAGGCTGGAGGCAATGCTGCTTGAAGCAAAGGTCATGGAGTCATGGTTGATGGATTTTGAAATCTAGTATTGGACACATCAAAACTCGAATGTTTCACTTGTAAAATTAGAGCAATGACATGTTGAGCACCATATTATAGCTAGTGCTTGAACGATTTGAATTTTAATTTAATACACTGAAAACTCAAATATTTACATGTAAAGTTAATGTAATAAATGTGTTGAACATCATGTTACAGCTAATACTTGAATGATTTTTAATTCTGATGTTTGTTACGGATCCCACCAATTGTACAAACGATCCTCATTTTTCACCAAATACAACACCTTGTACCCATGCCACATTTACATAGCAAAAGGTTTGAGTTTTGACCTAAAATGGCAAAAGTGACCAAACCTCAGGGACCTAAATGGCAGTTTACTCTTTATTTTAATATTTTTAGTCTGCATAAACTCCATATAAAACTTTATTTTAGTATTTTAAACTCTTATCCAGAATTTAATATATAATTTGGTCAAATAAATTTAAATCGAACCTAGTAGAACAAGTCAACCCCTCATCATGTTAAAGTTTATTGTACAAAACTTATTTTAATATATTTGGTCAAATAAAGTCAAATCAAGTTTAGTTGATCAATGCAAATGTTTTTTTAACATGTTAAATTAATTTATTTTAGTATTTTGAGCCCGCATAGATTACAAACAAAACTTTATTTAAGTATTTTGAACTCTAAGCTGAAATTCAATATATAATTTGGTTAAATAAAGTTGAATCGCGCTAGTTGATCAACGCAAACTCTCATTTAACATGTTAAAGTTTATCATATAAAAATTATTTTAACATGTTTGGTCAAAAAATTCCAATCGAGTTTAGTTGATCAATGTAAACGTTCATTTAACATGTTAAATTTATTTATTTTAATATTTTAGGCCCGCATAACTCCACACAAAACTTTGTTTTAGTATTTTATACTCTAATCCAAAATTTAATATATAATTTGGTCAAATAAAGTTAAATCGAATCTAGTAGATCAAGGCAAACTCTCATTTAACATGATAAAGTTTATTATACAAAACTTATTTTAACATGTTTGGTCAAATAAAGTCGAATCAAGTTTAGTTGATAAATGCAAACTTTTCTTTAACATGTTAAATTAATTTATTTTAATATTTTGAGCCCGCATAAACTACACAAAAACTTTATTTTAATATTTTGGACCCTACGCCGAAATTCAATATACAATTTGGTTAAATAAAATTGAATCACACCTAGTTGATCAATTTAAACTCTCATTTAACATGTGAAAGTTTATTGTACAAAACTTATCTTAAAATGTTTGATCAGATAAATTCGAATCGAGTTTAGTTGATCAATGAAAACGCTCATTTAACATGTTCGATTTATTTATTTTTAATATTTTTAGCCAGCATAAACTCTACACAAAACTTTATTTTAGTATTTTAAACTCTAATCAAAATTTTAATTTATAATTTGGTCAAATAAAGTTAAATTGAACCTTGTATATCAAGGCAAACTCTCATTTAACATGTTAAAGTTTATTGTACAAAACTTATTTTAACATGTTTGGTCAAATAAAGTCTAATCAAGTTTAGTTGATCAATGCAAACTTTTCTTTAACATGTTAAATTGATTTATTTTAATATTTTGAGCCCGCATAAACTCCATACAAAACTTTATTTTAGTATTTTAAACTCTCATCCAGAATTTAATATATAATTTGGTCAAATAAATTTAAATCGAACCTAGTAGAACAAGTCAACCTTTCATTATGTTAAAATTTATTGTACAAAACTTATCTTAATATGTTTGTTCAAATAAATTCAAATCAAGTTTAGCTGATCAATGCAAACGTTTTTTAGACTTGTTAAGTTAATTTATTTTATTATTTTGAGCCCGCATAAACTACACACAAAACTTTATTTAAGTATTTTGAACTTTAGGCCGAAATTCAATATATAATTTGGTTAAATAAAGTTGAATCACACCTAGTTGATCAACGTAAACTCTCATTTAACAGTTTAAAGTTTATCGAACAAAACTTAACTTAACATGTTTGGTCAAATAAATTCGAATCGAGTTTAGTTGATCAATATAAACGCTCATTTAACATGTTAGATTTATTTATTTTAATATTTTTAGCCCGCATAAACTCTACACAAAACTTTATTTTAGTATTTTAAACTCTAATCCAAAATTAATTTATAATTTGGTCAAATAAAGTTAAATCGAGCATTGTAGATCAACGAAAACTCTCATTTAACGTGTTAAAGTTTATTGTACAAAACTTATTTTAACACGTTTGGTCAAATAAAGTTGAATCAAGTTTAGTTGATCGAAGCAAACTTTTCTTTAACATGTTAAATTAATTTATTTTAATATTTTGAGCCCGCATAAACTACACACAAAACTTTATTTTAATATTTTGGACTCTAGGCCGAAAATCAATATATAATTTGGTTAAATAAAGTTGAATCGCACATAATTGATCAATGCAAACTCTTATTTAACATTTTAAAGTTTATCGTACAAAACTTATCTTAACATGTTTGGTAAAATAAATTCGAATCGAGTTTAGTTGATCAATGTAAACGCTCATTAACATGTTAGATTTATTTATTTTAATATTTTTAGCCAGCATACACTCTACACAAAACTTTATTTTAAACTCTAATCCAAAATTTAATTTATAATTTGGTCAAATAAAGTAAATTCGAACCTTGTAGATCAAGGCAAACTCTCATTTAACATGCTAAAGTTTATTGAACAAAACTTATTTTAACATGTTTGGTCAAATAAAGTCGAATCAAGTTTAGTTGATCAATGCAAACTTTTCTTTAACATGTTAAATTAATTTATTTTAATACTTTTAGCCCGCATAAACTCCATACAAAACTTTATTTTAGTAGAGTTAAATGTCATTTTAGTCCCTGTGGTTTGGGCCACTTTGCCAGTTTAGTCCAAAGGTTTCATTTTTGTAACACTCGTCTCATTGTTTTAAGATTTTAAACTAAAAACACGCATTTTTTTTTCTTTTAATTTCAAAACGCATCATTTCAAACTTAGTTATAAAAACTAAGTTTACATGGTTATGGTATTCTAGTTTACAAACTAACTAGTTAAAGCATACAACATTGAGTTTAATGTTTACAAATAAACATTGTCTAAAACAATATTAGATTAGCGCGGAAGCTTCAAAACTTTGTGTTCGGTTCTTGAATTCTTGCTTGATCGGCATCCGAAATGAGACGAACATCACCTAAGGTCAAAACCACATCAATTGTTAGTTTTGACAACTTTATAACATGTAAAAACAAGTTCCGGTATCATACAAATAACAAAAAAATAAAATTTTAGATTTTTGATCCGTCGCGCCACGCGACAGATTCCTTCCAATCCTTCGCTGTCCGCGAGCGCGACCGCGTGTCGCGCCAGAACAAGTGGCTCCCTTCGCGTGTCGCGGGGAAGACCGTTTTCCAGCGGGTACAGGTTAAAATCCTGCACTTTTGCCCAGCACCATTTTCTTTCAATTTTTCAACTTCTAAGGTGCATAACTTTCATTCTACAAGACCGTTTTTCGCGATTCTTTTTCCTACGCGTTCATAATTTAATTCTCCATCTTACGGAGTGAAAACCCGACATGTAAATTCACAAAATTTTAACTTTCAAGCTCTCGGCTTGAAATTCAATTATGACACTTTTTGACCCGTTCGTGATTTATCAAACAAACTTGTTTATTACCTTTTCAAAATATCATGCATATCACGTTATATCAATTTACTAATGTGCAAGGTTCAAATTACGGGTTTCTTATGAATTGTTAACCCGTTTTACCTATCTACTCCTTTTGGCCCGTTAAGGGAAGTTAAACACTTTTAACTATAAATCTATATATAAGCGTACCTGGCCCGAGTCAACGTATAGACCCGTTTATACCTTGCTATTATTAATTCAATATTCAATGATGACGCAATTATCCAAATTGCTATTCGTTCCTATAAACATATGACTTAACAACCAACATTAGTCGATATGGTCATATGAGGTTATCACCATCATTTGACCCATTTGGTCTATACGACCAAACAATTATATTTATTACAAATCATGGTTTCTAATTACTCAATCACGCATCCGACCGTTACGGATTTTACCACAAAAATTTCCCTTTTTTTTACATATTTGACCCAGTTCAGCTTACGCCGTGGGTATCCTTTTAATCTCGATTACAATTAGTCATCACGTGACTAAATTACCATCTCGCCCCTTTTCCATTATTAGTTAAGCTATGAGGTAACTTTAAGAAAACTCATAAATTCTTAGTCGATTTATGAGTACATTACCATTTTACCTCTTTCACCATTAATCATGATTTTAAACGTTTTTATTCGTTCCGACCCATTTCGTTTCGTGTCGGAACCCATAATTCGAACATGATCTGTTGTTGTATTTACCACCTATAGAATAAATACGTATGCTAAAAAAATAGGTGTAAGCTTTACTTACAGTTTGCGTCCGTTCGAGCTTTCCTTGCGCATTTGACCCGTTTGATCCATTCCTTTCCAGCTCCCACTTAGCTTGACGAGATCAAACTTAACACAATATCCACAAGATTTGTTAGATTAGTCATTATATAAAATGACCACAACATCTCATGGATTCACACATACTCATTTATCAAGACATTAGTTTTAGGTCAGTTTGACTTTCGTAAGTCAAACTGTCCTTGTGTATGTGACTGAGCACTAACTTAGAACATGTTTGGCATACACGTACATATTACTTGCATAAATCATTTGTATGTATTTTAGATGCCTTTAATACAACCAATTTCATAAGATTTGTTTGAAGCAAATACATGGTACACACCACACCATTCAAGTATGGAATAAAAGCTACTACGACATACCTCTTACCAAGTCTTAAAATCAAATTATATTTCCACGTTAGACACATTGCCTCAAGTTAATTTATTAGAATGCCATCATTATCACATTTCCCACAATTCATCCTTTTCTTGTATACAATTTTCTTAGATTAAGTTTATCAATACAATGTGTAGCTGCGGAATCGACTCTTTTAGCCACTTTACGGTTTTATTTAGCCATTCGTGATCAAAGATGAAATGTAGAATACTAAAATATCTTTCCAACCCAAAAAGAATCAGCTCCATCCGAGCTTCCTAGAATAAATTATGATTTTCGCAAAATCAGCTCAGAAGTCAAAATGCTTCCAAATCAGCTTGCTGTCAAAACAGTTCAGCCGACTTCGGACACTGTTTTGACCCGTTTAACATCAGAATTTAACAAACATGTTCAAACATAAAACGCAGTATGTTTTAATAGCTTTCTGAGCATATAAGGCTCAACCTCACAGGCCGTTCCAGTGATTTTATATGATTTTTTAAAAACTGCAGCCCAATAATTTTTTTATTCCAATCAGCTTTGTTATATTTTCTTGTTCAAGCATTTTATCAAGCACCTTGTGTGCAACACGAAACATCAAATTTCTCCAGCCCATTTAAGTGTTCTAAACCCTTAAATTCTAGCAAAATTAACAAGTACTAACATCAACTTCAAATCTAATCATGCATTCACTATTTCAAGTAGCTAGACACCACAAGAACAACAAAACATGGCCAATTTCATCTACCTTCATGAATGCATCAATTTTTTTTTTCATAAAACCCTCTTATCACACATAAGGGTAGTCATCAAATCCTTAATCTTTAACATCAATTCAGCAAGTTTTCGACTAGGGTTTGTTTTCTAGACACTAATTCAACAGAATATCACTCATGCATGCAACATTCTTTCCGAATTTCGATTATGAGTGTTCATCCTAAAATTCAAGATATCATCAACTTACAAAATTTGACATACCTTGTGATCTCCATGACTTGGTGATCGTTTATACGCGTTTATTCATGAATTTAAGCTTCGATTTCCCTTCCAATTTGGTGATTTAAGGAAGAACTAGGGTTTCCCCTTGTTTGGTCGCCTGGAGATCGACACACACACACATACACACTGTGTGTGTGTTGTGTTTTTTTATTAAATAAAACTTGGTTTCCTTTTTAACAATTTTGACCCCTCAAGTTTAATTTTAACTATTATGGACAAGAACTCCATGTTTTATTACTCATTTACACATCACTATCTAGGTTATGACCCGTTTTATTTTAAGTCCCGTTAACTCGGGCTCCTTATAAACTTTATCTTCTCAATGTGTTTGTTCTCTTTTATTTATTATTAAGCTTACTTGTTTGAATTCTAAAATTTTCCAGATTAAATCTTTACCGCCAACGGTATTTTACCCGCTCTTTAATATTTACGTGGTTTTATTACCAAACTCGTTTTTGGGGTGTTACAAGTCTACCCCCCTTAAAGAGGTTTCGTCCCCGAAACCTTTCTCACTTAGTTCTTTAATTTAGACTGAACGAACTTAGTTTCGTTTCTATGATATTCATTCTTTCGGACAATAATATCATTCATATTGACATGAGCGTCCTTTATGTGTAAGTCCTTATGAACCGAAATTTTCATTTTATATTTCATATCTTTTTCGCCTACTTGACCGAGTTGTTACCTGACCACTCAGTTGCGTTAGTCCGTCAACACATTTACTTCACGCTAATCTTATGTTGACGAGCGCTTTACCTAGAAATCTTCTTTTGACTTCAATGGTTTTACCGGCTTGACTGATTAGTCACCGCCATTTCGTGCCCCGGCACCCGGGCATACTATACTGCCATCTCCGGCTTTATGTGTGTTTACTATTTCTTAAACCACCTCATACTACTTATGTTTGTTAAAACATTGCTTTTAACTAAAAACTAAATTTTTAGTTTACGTTTTCTCTTTATCTTACGTCTTTTTCTCATGTCTAGGAATTTTCGTTCTAAGTTTATTCCTGACCGTTATTATTCTTACGCAAAGAATTGTAACCAATTGTCCACGCCTTACTCAAGTGACCTGTAGCTTCCTTTTACTTAGCCTCGTATGCTATCTCTTTAGATTTCCACCTTTTTAAGGTGAGATTCCAATGGTTTGTTTCTTTCTATTTGTGACCCAAGAGTTTTTTTTGGTCCCGTAGACCTCAACACCACTTACTATCCTGAGGGTCATGACGATCCCGTAGATCCTCTTTTACACATGTCGTTCTAAAGTTATACTTTTGGTGTCAGCACACCCTTTTTGATGTTTAGAAGTCGTTTATTTTCATTCCTGAATTCTATGGACCTTGACCGTAGTCTAAGGCTGCACCCGCTTCCATTTTAAACTAATATTCCGACTCTATGACTTCCTATGTCATTTACACGTCAGGTTTTTTTTTTTTTTTTTTGTTATTTGTTATCCGGTTTATTCCTATATTTATTTACAACCCATTACCCGGGTTCTTTTATTATTATTATTTTTTTTTTTTAGCTTTTCGGTTTCACTGGTTTGCGTTTACTTCCCCTATCAAGCTTTTATACTTTATTCGTCTCGTTTGACTTATTCGTGCGAGATTTCATTACTCCTGAACGTCAAACTTCAATCTTTATTCAACCCGTTCAACTTTAACGTAGTTAGCAAAATTCCTGTTTGTAAATTCTCATCGTCTTTTAGTCATGACTCTTAATCCGAGTCCTTTGACTTTCTATTTCGCGTTCCTGTCTCTTGGTTTACGCATACTTTCAAAATCCTACCCATCTATCGGGTATCTTTACCAAAGTCATCATCAAGTAACCATTTTTATATGGTTTTAGACGTCACTTTAATTTATTTGGTCGTCTTAGCGAAATTCATCGTTTTAATTCATTCAAGCCCTTTATTCTTTATTCTACCCCTTTGACTTGTCTGTGTGAATTTCGTCACTCATGACAGTCAAACTTTATCCCCTATGCCTTAGCATTCACATTAATTGGTTCGTATTTTTATTTACTTTAATCTTTGTCCCTTCTCTCGGGCTCGTTATTCTAACGTAATACGCTTCTGTCATCCGACTTGTGTTTACGTTTACCATCAAACATTTTGCTTATTTGACTCATTTGGGTACCTTTTTAATTTGTCCCATTCACCCCGTCCTTACTACATCGGATGTCAGTATGTTCATCATAAAAGTTCATGGTACCACGTATTCACTACTTACTTGGCCAGAGTAAGCGATCAACACCTGATATACATGACCTTTTATAATTTTCACACTACACCCCATGTAAGTAACGCCTCTATTTAGTTTTCTTGGAAATAACATCCTGGATAGGTATTCTATTCAGGTTTTTCCAAGTTTTTAATTTACATATGCAACGGTCAATTTCTACGTATTTGTTGCATATTACTATTCACTCAATAAATTTAAAATGTGCACCTGTAAATGCTTGCCCTAACGGGCTCTTCTTGCCGTTAACTTTGTTCGCGATCGTCGCTCGATTTAGGTCCTTGATGCGTATGCTCTGCTTGTCATACCTCGGACCGTTCCACCATCATATCCACAATTCGTTCAACTCTTGTCTTCTTCAGATGCGAGTATCCTTCAACCAAACATTTACAAAAGTTAGTAATTTCGACATTAATAAATGCCCGTTTTGTAATACAAAGCTTTTTACTGCACGTGTCAACGCACGTAATTTCGTTAGCTATACTAATCATTTTCATTGGGGTAACGTGTATTACACGATAACCCTATGTGTTGTTCACAACACTTTAATTATACTAAACCGTTAACATACTTGTACTTACCGGATTTGCGATCAAGCCTCGAACCGAACACACTTTACTCTTTAACCATGAGCTCTGATTACCAACTTGTAACACCCGTCTCATTGTTTTAAGATTTTAAACTAAAAACACGCATTTTTTTTCTTTTAATTTCAAAAAGCATCATTTCAAACTTAGTTATAAAAACTAAGTTTACATGGTTATGGTATTCTAGTTTACAAACTAACTAGTTAAAACATACAACATTGAGTTTAATGTTTACAAATAAACATTGTCTAAAACAATATTAGATTAGCGCGGAAGCTTCAAAACTTTGTGTTCGGTTCTTGAATTCTTGCTTGATCGGCATCCGAAATGAGACGAACATCACCTAAGGTCAAAACCACATCAATTGTTAGTTTTGACAACTTTATAACATGTAAAAGCAAATTCCGGTATCATACAAATAACAAAAAAATAAAATTTCAGATTTTTGATCCGTCGCGCCACGCGACAGATTCCTTCCAATCCTTCGCGGTCCGCGAGCGCGCCCGCGTGTCGCGCCAGAACAAGTGGCTCCCTTTGCGTGTCGCGGGGAGGACCGTTTTCCAGCGGGTACAGGTTAAAATCCTGCACTTTTGCCCAGCACCATTTTCTTTCAATTTTTCAACTTCTAAGGTGCATAACTTTCATTCTACAAGACCGTTTTTCGCGATTCTTTTTCCTACGCGTTCATAATTTAATTCTCCATCTTACGGAGTGAAAACCCGACATCTAAATTCACAAAATTTTAACTTTCAAGCTCTCGGCTTGAAATTCAATTATGACACTTTTTGACCCGTTCGTGATTTATCAAACAAACTTGTTTATTACCTTTTCAAAATATCATGCATATCACGTTATATCAATTTACTAATGTGCAAGGTTCAAATTACGGGTTTCTTATGAATTGTTAACCCGTTTTACCTATCTACTCCTTTTGACCCGTTAAGGGAAGTTAAACACTTTTAACTATAAATCTATATATAAGCGTACTTGGCCTGAGTCAACATATAGACCCGTTTATACCTTGCTATTATTAATTCAATATTCTATGATGACGCAATTTTCCAAATTGCTATTCGTTCCTGTAAACATATGACTTAACAACCAACATTAGTCGATATGGTCATATGAGGTTATCACCATCATTTGACCCATTTGGTCTATACGACCAAACAATTATATTTATTACAAATCATGGTTTCTAATTACTCAATCACGCATCCGACCATTACGGATTTTACCACAAAAATTTCCCTTTTTTTTACATATTTGACCCAGTTCGGCTTACGCCGTGGGTATCCTTTTAATCTCGATTACAATTAGTCATCACGTGACTAAATTACCATCTCGCCCCTTTTCCATTATTAGTTAAGCTCTGAGGTAACTTTAAGAAAACTCATAAATTCTTAGTCGATTTATGAGTACATTACCATTTTACCTCTTTCACCATTAATCATGATTTTAAACGTTTTTATTCGTTCCGACCCATTTCGTTTCGTGTCGGAACCCATAATTCGAACATGATCTATTGTTGTATTTACCACCTATAGAATAAATACGTATGCTAAAAAAATAGGTGTAAGCTTTACTTACAGTTTGCGTCCGTTCGAGCTTTCCTTGCGCACTTGACCCGTTTGATCCATTCCTTTCCAGCTCCCACTTAGCTTGACGAGATCAAACTTAACACAATATCCACAAGATTTGTTAGATTAGTCGTTATATAAAATGACCACAACATCTCATGGATTCACACATACTCATTTATCAAGACATTAGTTTTAGGTCAGTTTGACTTTCGTAAGTCAAACTGTCCTTGTGTATGTGACTGAGCACTAACTTAGAACATGTTTGGCATACACGTACATATTACTTGCATAAATCATTTGTATGTATTTTAGATGCCTTTAATACAACCAATTTCATAAGATTTGTTTGAAGCAAATACATGGTACACACCACACCATTCAAGTATGGAATAAAAGCTACTACGACATACCTCTTACCAAGTCTTAAAATCAAATTATATTTCCACGTTAGACACATTGCCTCAAGTTAATTTATTAGAATGCCATCATTATCACATTTCCCACAATTCATCCTTTTCTTGTATACAATTTTCTTAGATTAAGTTTATCAATACAATGTGTAGCAACTTTACAATGTAGCTGCGGAATCGACTCTTTTAGCCACTTTACGGTTTTATTTAGCCATTCGTGATCAAAGATAAAATGTAGAATACTAAAATATCTTTCCAACCCAAAAAGAATCAGCTCAATCCGAGCTTCCTAGAATAAATTATGATTTTCGCAAAATCAGCTCAGAAGTCAAAATGCTTCCAAATCAGCTTGCTGTCAAAACAGTTCAGCCGACTTCGGACACTGTTTTGACCCGTTTAACATCAGAATTTAACAAACATGTTCAAACGTAAAACGTAGTATGTTTTAATAGCTTTCTGAGCATATAAGGCTCAACCTCACAGGCCGTTCCAGTGATTTTATATGATTTTTTAAAAACTGCAGCCCAATAATTTTTTTTTTATTCCAATCAGCTTTGTTATATTTTCTTGTTCAAGCATTTTATCAAGCACCTTGTGTGCAACACGAAACATCAAATTTCTCCAGCCCATTTAAGTGTTCTAAACCCTTAAATTCTAGCAAAATTAACAAGTACTAACATCAACTTCAAATCTAATCAGGCATTCACTATTTCAAGTAGCTAGACACCACAAGAACAACAAAACATGGCCAATTTCATCTACCTTCATGAATGCATCAATTTTTTTTTTCATAAAACCCTCTTATCACACATAAGGGTAGTCATCAAATCCCTAATCTTTAACATCAATTCAGCAAGTTTTCGACTAGGGTTTGTTTTGTAGACACTAATTCAACAGAATATCACTCATGCATGCAACATTCTTTCCGAATTTCGATTATGAGTGTTCATCCTAAAATTCAAGATATCATCAACTTACAAAATTTGACATACCTTGTGATCTCCATGACTTGGTGATCGTTTATACGCGTTTATTCATGAATTTAAGCTTCGATTTCCCTTCCAATTTGGTGATTTAAGGAAGAACTAGGGTTTCCCCTTGTTTGGTCGCCTGGAGATCGACACACACACATACACACTGTGTGTGTGTTGTGTTTTTTTTTATTAAATAAAACTTGGTTTCTTTTTTAACAATTTTGACCCCTCAAGTTTAATTTTAACTATTATGGACAAGAACTCCATGTTTTATTACTCATTTACACATCACTAACTAGGTTAATTATTCCTAGTTAACTTAGCGGATTCAGGGAGTCATGACCCGTTTTATTTTAAGTCCCGTTAACCCGGGCTCATTATAAACTTTATCTTCTCAATGTGTTTGTTATCTTTTATTTATTATTAAGCTTACTTGTTTGAATTCTAAAATTTTCCGGATTAAATCTTTACCGCCAACGGTATTTTACCCGCTCTTTAATATTTACGTGGTTTTATTACCAAACTCGTTTTTGGGGTGTTACAATTTTTAACCTGTGGGTCCAAAAAGGTTTCACCGTTGCCATTTTAGTCCACTAGGTTAACTAAACCCATTTTTTATGTTAACGAGAAGACCAATTCGGTCATTTTATATGGCTGAATTGCCCTTTTAGTTAATAGAATTACATACAAAATTACCGAATTGGCCTTCTTTTCAACAGAAAAAATAGATAAAGTTAACCCAGTGGAATAAAATGGCAACTGTGAAAACTTATTGGACCCACAGGTTAAAAATGAAACCTTTGGGCTAAACTAGCAAAATGGCCTAAAGCACAGGGACTAAAATGGCATTTAACTCATTTTTTAGTATTTCCAATTCTTATCCAGAATTTAATATATAATATGGTCAAATAAATTTAAATCAAACCTAGTAGAACAAGTCAACCCTTCATCATTTTAAAGTTTATTGTACAAAACTTATTTTAATATATTTGGTTAAATAAAGTCAAATCAAGTTTAGTTGATCAATGCAAATGTTTTTTTAACATGTTAAATTAATTTATTTTAGTATTTTGAGCCCGCATAGATTACACACAAAACTTTATTTAAGTATTTTTGAACTCTAAGCTGAAATTCAATATATAATTTGGTTAAATAAAGTTGAATCGCGCCTAGTTGATCAACGCAAACTCTCGTTTAACATGATAAAGTTTATCGTACAAAAAATATTTTAACATGTTTGGTCAAATAAATTCCAATCGAGTTTAGTTGATCAATGTAAACGCTCATTTAACATGTTAAATTTATTTATTTTAATATTTTAAGCCCGCATAAACTTCACACAAAACTTTATTTTAGTATTTTATACTCTAATCCAAAATTTAATATATAATTTGGTCAAATAAAGTTAAATCGAACCTAGTAGATCATGACAAACTCTCATTTAACATGATAAAGTTTATTATACAAAACTTATTTTAACATGTGTGGTCAAATAAAGTCGAATCAAGTTTAGTTGATAAATGCAAACTTTTCTTTAACATGTTAAATTAATTTATTTTAATATTTTGAGCCCACATAAACTACACACAAAACTTTATTTTAATATTTTGGACTCTACGCCGAAATTCAACATATAATTTGGTTAAATAAAGTTGAATCACACCTAGTTGATCAATTTAAACTCTCATATAACATGTTAAAGTTTATCGTACAAAACTTATCTTAAAATGTTTGGTCAAATAAATTCGAATCGAGTTTAGTTGATCAATGAAAACGCTCATTTAACATGTTAGATTTATTTATTTTTATATTTTTAGCCAGCATAAACTCTACACAAAACTTTACTTTAGTATTTTAAACTCTAATCCAAATTTTAATTTATAATTTGGTCAAATAAAGTTAAATTGAACCTTGTATATCAAGGAAAACTCTCATTTAACGTGTTAAAGTTTATTATACAAAACTTATTTTAACATGTTTGGTAAAATAAAGTCTAATCAAGTTTAGTTGATCAATGAAAACTTTTCTTTAACATGTTAAATTAATTTATTTTAATATTTTGAGCCCGCATAAACTCCATACAAAACTTTATTTTAGTATTTTTAAACTCTTATCCAGATTTTAATATATAATATGGTCAAATAAATTTAAATCGAATCTTGTAGAACAAGTCAACCTTTCATCATGTTAAAATTTATTTTACAAAACTTATCTTAATATGTTTGTTCAAATAAATTCAAATCAAGTTTAGCTGATCAATGCAAACGTTTTTTTTAATATGTTAAATTAATTTATTTTATTATTTTGAGCCCGCATAAACTACACACAAAACTTTATTTAAGTATTTTGAACTTTAGGCCGAAATTCAATATATAATTTGGTTAAATAAAGTTGAATCGCACCTAGTTGATCAATGTAAACTCTCATTTAACATTTTAAAGTTTATCGAACAAAACTTATCTTTACATGTTTGGTCAAATAAATTCGAATCGAATTTAGTTGATCAATGTAAACGCTCATTTAACATGTTAGATTTATTTATTTTAATATTTTTAGCCAGCATAAACTCTACACAAAACTATATTTTAGTATTTTAAACTCTAATCCAAATTTTAATTTATAATTTGGTCAAATAAAGTTAAATCGAACCTTGTAGATCAACGAAAACTCTCACGTGTTAAAGTTTATTGTACAAAACTTATTTTAACATGTTCGGTCAAATAAAGTTGAATCAAGTTTAGTTGATCAAAGCAAACTTTTCTTTAACATGTTAAATTAATTTATTTTAATATTTTGAGCCCGCATAAACTACATACAAAACTTTATTTTAATATTTTGGACTCTAGGCCGAAATTCAATATATAATTTGGTTGAATAAAGTTGAATCGCATCTAATTGATCAATGCAAACTCTTATTTAACATTTTAAAGTTTATCGTACAAAACTTATCTTAACATGTTTGGTCAAATAAATTCCAATCGAGTTTAGTTGATCAACGTAAACGCTCATTTAACATGTTAAATTTTTTTATTTTAATATTTTAAGCCCGCATAAACTCCACACAAAACTTTATTTTAGTATTTTATACTCTAATCCAAAATTTAATATATAATTTGGTCAAATAGAGTTAAATCGAACCTAGTAGATCAAGGCAAACTCTCATTTAACATTATAAAGTTTATTGTACAAAACTTATTTTAACATGTTTGGACAAATAAAGTCGAATCAAGTTTAGTTGATCAATGCAAACTTTTCTTTAACATGTTAAATTAATTTATTTTAATACTTTGAGCCCGCATAAACTCCATACAAAACTTTAATTTAGTATTTTAAATCTTATCCAGAATTTAATATATAATCTGGTCAAAAAAATTTAAATTAAACCTAGTAGAACAAGTTAACCTTTCATCATGTTAAAGTTTATTGTACAAAACTTATTTTAATATATTTGGTCAAATAAATTCAAATTAAGTTTAGTTGATCAATGCAAACGTTTTTTTAACATGTTAAATTAATTTATTTTATTATTTTGAGCCCGCATAGACTACACATAAAACTTTATTTAAGTATTTTGAACTCTAGGCTGAAACTCAATATAAAATTTGGTTAAATAGAGTTGAATCGCACCTAGTTGATCAACGCAAACTCTCATTTAACATGTTAAAGTTTATCGTACAAAAATTATTTTAACATGTTTGGTCAAATAAATTCCAATCGAGTTTAATTGATCAATGTAAACGCTCATTTAACATGTTAAATTTATTTATTTTAATATTTTAAGCCCGCATAAATTCCACAAAAAACTTTATTTTAGTATTTTATACTCTATACTCTATACCAAAATTTAATATATAATTTGATCAAATAAAGTTAAATCGAAACTAGTAGATCAAGGCAAACTCTCATTTGACATTATAATGTTTATTGTACAAAACTTATTTTAACATGTTTGGTCAAATAAAGTCGAATCAAGTTTAGTTGATCAATGCAAACTTTTCTTTAACATGTCAAATTAATTTATTTTAATATTTTGAGCCCGCGTAAACTACACAAAAAACTTTATTTTAATATTTTGGACTCTACACCGAAATTCAATATATAATTTGTTTAAATAAAGTTGAATCACACCTAGTTGATCAATTTAAACTCTTATTTAACATGTTAAAGTTTATCGTACAAAATTTATCTTAAAATGTTTGGTCAAATAAATTCGAATCGAGTTTAGTTGATCAATGTAAACGCTCATTTAACATGTTAGATTTATTTATTTTAATATTTTTAGCTAGCATAAACTCTACACAAAACTTTATTTTAGTATTTTAAACTCTAATCCAAAGTTTAATTTGTAATTTAGTCAAATAAAGTTAAACTGAACCTTGTAGATCAAGGCAAACTCTCATTTAACGTGTTAAAGTTTATTGTACAAAACTTATTTTAACATGTTTGGTCAAATAAAGTCGAAACAAGTTTAGTTGATCAATGCAAACTTTTCTTTAACATGTTAAATTAATTTATTTTATTATTTTGAGCCCGCATAAACTCCATACAAAACTTTATTTTAGTATTTTAAACTCTCATCCAGAATTTAATATATAATTTGGTCAAATAAATTTAAATCGAACCTAGTAGAACAAGTCAACCTTTCATCATGTTAATGTTTATTGTACAAAACTTATTTTAATATGTTTCTTCAAATAAAGTCAAATCAAGTTTAGTTGATCAGTGCAAACATTTTTTTAACATGTTAAATTAATTTATTTTATTATTTTGGGCCTGCATAGACTACACACAAAACTTTATATAAGTATTTTGAACTCTAGGCCGAAATTCAATATAAATTTGGTTAAATAAATTTGAATCGCACCTAGTTGATCATCGTAAACTCTCATTTAACATGTTAAAGTTTATCATACAAAAATTAAAATTATTTGAACATGTTTGATCAAAACATACACCCACCAGAACAGAGTTATCTGCCAATTTACATCACATGAGCCAAACTAGACCAAAGAACAAAGAACAAAAAAAAAAAAAAAAAAAAACAAAACCGCTCAGCCTCCATCATCCAGCATCAAACACATTAAATGTTTTCCATCGAGCCCACGTAATTGAATGCTTCTTAGATCTGTTTCTCACCCCTCTGAAGCCCATGGCCCTTACATCTTCAACAACCTTCTTTAATGAAACCTCCCCGGCCTTGATTGAAAACAATATCGTTTCTCAAGGCAAACACACCATATTCATGTTAAAATAACAACATAGAAAGCTTTCAGTTTTTTCTTTGTGCCTTGGATAAATTCGTGCGGCCGCAATAGATCTCGGAAACGAAATGCATAGATGGATTGAACCTTTGCACCACTGAGAGATGATTTGCCACAAACTTTGCATGAAGGAGCACAACACAAATATGTGTTTACACGATTCTATTGCATCCCCACATAAGACACATAAATCCTAAATCACGAAAATATTCCTTTTTGCGAGTGCTTCCAGTGTAGGTAACCTGTCCTTTCTACCTTCCTCCTAGTGACTTTTGAGACTTTTTTAGGACCCAATACTGAACACATAATCCGGAGGTCTGTATTTCAGAGACTACAACCTGTTTTTGAGACTGCACACCGAAAACAACCCAATATCCTGCAGCCCCCACGCCCATCCATCCGCGTTATCAGAAAGAAGAACCAAGTGACACATAGAGGCAAGCTGAGATAGTTTCGTTAGCTCCGCTGACCACTTTTCCTGTGTGTTCAACTTTTGGAGAACACGAGCTACCTCTATGAACACCCTTTCTTTTGCTGATTTTCAATTTTAGCTTAAATAAGACAGTAAATAATGACGATATCCTATTAATGGAAATGAAAGATATGCAGGTTGGATAAAGGGCTAAAATTACTTTAGTCTTTGAATCATTATTCAACTCTCTCTCCTTCCCCTCTTCTTCCCCTTTGCGGTAAACACTCACCGCTTCTTTACTCAATCACCGGGGTGGTGAGGGTCGGCAGCAGTGTTACCGCACGACAAACTTGTTCACCGATGCCTTCCCTACACCCACCCCATTGACCCTTACAATCCTTTGCTCTATCTTGTCAAAATTGTAAATTCTTCTCATCACTATGCAAATTGAAGAAAATATGCTCCAATATGTCTCCTAGAACCTCAAATGCTCTAGATACATCAGGTGTCAGCCCGGATCAAGGAGCATCTGCAAATTACAAAATTATCATGTTATAATACATCTTTAACTGTTCAGGTATAGTTCAACTTCAAATTATTAGAAGAATGTGAAGCAATAACCAGGTATAAGACAACCCTAATTTACCAACCGAATAAAATATGCTCCAATATTTCCTCCTAGAACCTCATACACTCAAGATGCATCAGATATCAGTTTCAATCATGGAGCATATGCTAGATTCAACAATATTGTTCAAATACAAAGGCCAATTAACCAAAAACCAATGAGTTTAGAGACTACAATAACCAAAAAAAGCTACAAAATAGAAACATAAATCTACATAACAGAAACAATGAAAAGAATCAGGTTAAATTAAATAAAACAATTAAAAATTATTAACATGTTAAAACAATTTTTTTTTCTAAAAAAGCTACAAAACAGAAACATAAATCTACATATAATCAAAATTTCATATAAACAGGTTAAATTAAATAAAACTTAATTGATAATCGCAAATAAATGATACCTTAAACTGCAAAGAATCAATGAAAAGAATGAAACGCACATAGAATGTTATATATAACACATCTCTATATAAATTAAATTTAATTAAAAATTATTAACATGTTAAACAATTTTTTTTTTCTAAAAAAGCTACAAAACAGAAACATAAATCGACATAATCATAATTTCATATAACCAGGTTAAGTTAAATAAAACTTAATTGATAATCACAAATAAATGATACCTTAAACTGAGATTTAAGATCTGAAACCCTAGAAACTAATACTGCATAGATCTCAGTCAAAATCGGCACCAGCTAAAGTTTTGTATTAGTTTTCCGCAAGCAGATCTGAATAATATGCGGATTATTAATGTAGATTCGAAAAATCTCAGCAGAAATCTGAAAAATCATACATGGATGGTGCTAGACCTTCTATTAAATCGCAGTGGTTGTTGCTGGTGGTGTTTAATGTTTGCGTTCGCTAATGCTGGTGGCGTATTGTGGTGGTGGTGGTTGTGGTGTATGGTGGTGATGGTGGCGGTGTATGACGGTGACTCAGAGAGAAGCTAAGGTTTCAAAGTGTGGATGGATTTTGTTTGTAAAGCTGGAAGTAATTAGATTGTATTTTTGGACAAAAATGCCCTTGTTCCCTTGTTCCCCACTTTTTTAGTGTTCCCCAATGAACCCTCCCCTATATATATATATATATGTATGTATATATATATATATATATGTATATATGTATATATGTATATATATATATATATGGAGAAAACTCATTTTATTGAGAAAACTTAGGAAACTAGAATTTGTGGACTACATTCCTCCACATCACCTCATTGAAACCAATGCTTGAAGGGTTTTTTGGTCATTTTGTATGAAGCATGTGCATGTGTGTAAGATAAGCATGTGTACTTTCACTAACCCTCACACTTCCCCAAGCTCCATCGATTCTCTCTCTTCCTTCTTCTTTCTTCTTCTTTGAGAATTCAAAATATCTCATTCTCTCTCTTTCTTCTTCTTCTTCTTCTTCTGTACATTCACCATCATCATCATCATCATCATCCATTCTCTCTCTCTCTCTCTCTCTCTCCATGTTTCAAAATAAACACCAAGAACACACACAAGTGTGTGTGAGAGAGTTCAGGAGGTAGAGAGAGATTTAAGAGAGAGAAGAAGACGACCATGGACGACGGACAAGCCGTCGTCTACAGCGGTGGAGGTTCTCCAACGAACCGTCGGTGCTGACGACGGTGTTAAAGGCAACCGGAGTGGGGATTCTGATTACAAGCCGTCGTCTACAGCGGTGGAGGTTCTCCGACGAACCGTCGGTGCCGACGACGGTGTTACAGGCAACCGGAGTGGGGATTTTGATTTTAGCTCAGTTCAGATTCGAGTCAGCCGCAGATCGGGACTCGGTTCAGGTTTCCGGTTGGTGATCCAGTCCAAGTATGGTTCAGTCTTTTTGGATTCTCTGGTTTTATTTTGGTTTGGATTCTCTGGTTTTATACTCGGTTAGGTGTCATTTGGTTTGGATTCTCTTGTTTTTTTTTTCAGTCTTTTTTTAATTTGTGATTATTGTTTGTTTAGGACTGTTCAAATGTTATTTTTTCTCTACTTAAGTGGTTTGGTTTGGTAATGTTTTTAGATTTAGTATTGAGATTGGGTTTTTAGTGTCGGATTACCTGAATGTGGGCATTTTTTTAAATGTGAAGGCGTAGGGTGGAAAGGTGTGTGCAGAAAAAATGCAGCGTCCCGAGTGCATCAGAGAGTGTGATTGTGTAGTTTCGGTGCAGAATACAGTTTCAGGTAACACTTTGTAGCGAGGGCGTTGCTTGACGAAAAGAAGATACTTGTTGACGATTGTGTAGTTTCGGTGCAGAATACAGTTTCAGGTAACATGTGTTAAGTATCTCGTACCTGTTTGTTGTGTTAAATAACTCTGGAAATATTACTTGTGCTATTATGTATTTACTATGGCGGTTGTATTTGCAGGAGTGAGGAGAATGACCAGGTCCGTGACGGGTAGGCTGGCTAATAAGCGAAAGCAGAACGATAAAGAAACAGAACGATAACGAAAGAAGGTAGATGGAGAAACCGATGAAGAATGGGAACAAGAAGTCGATGAAGGGCAAGTGGTGGGTACCTTTGATGTTGTACAGAAGTTACCCTCCAGTGTAACACATGTTACAAACATGTGTTACATATGTTCAACCTCTTTGTTACCAAAAATCGGGGCTGCACATATGTAACACTGTTACAACAGGTTTTTACCTACTTGCAGGTCTCTATTACAAATGGATGAAAACAGTTTTTTTAAAACATCCACGGTGTAACACTTGTTTATTTGAAAGTTCTTAAAACAACCGTTGTAATACGTGTTACATCTTTTTACTCAGCTGTGCATTTTCCGTTTTATAATCCCATCCTCAACGTAAAGATACATCCAATGTAACACGTGTTACAAAAGGAAATTACCTACTTACACATCTCTATTACGTTGATTTAAACAGTTATTTAAAAACATCCACTTTGCAACACTTGTTTATTTGAAAGTTCTTAAAACAACCGTTGTAACACGTGTTACAACTTTTTTAGTGTTGTGCATTTTCCTTTTTATAATCCCATCTTCAGCTTGAAGATACATCCAATGCAACACGTGTTAGGTTTTTTACGTGTTACAAAAGGTTTTTACTTAATGTAATAGTAAGTTTAAATGTTAAAATGTTTTTTTAAGATTGGTTGTTAAATGTTAAAATGTATAAACTTCATAATTTATTCGGAATATCTCGTTTATTTTACAAATAAAAAGTTTTTTTTTTTTGTGGGATAATTAGCTACATATGTAGTAAATGTTACACAAGTTACTTGTAGTTACCCCAACCTTTTTTTGGACAGAAAGGGGGGTTGCACATATGTAACACATGTTTGTAACATGTGTTACACTAGAGAGGTAACACATGTATAGCCACGTTACACATGTTACATAGGAGATTAATAAGTTTTAACTATAGAAGATTAATATTGATGTACTTGTTTTGTTCATAGGTGAAAAGATGTTTTGTGTTCAAGATGAAGATGGTTATCAAGAAGCGAAGCCCGCCGAAGGATTACAACGCATCATCAGGTTTTCGTGGTGACGATGGTGTGTTTTTTGGTTTGCTGCTATGTGTTGTGAAGATGGATGTTGTTGTGAAGACTATTTTTTAGAAGCATTACAACTATTCATTTAAAATTCATTTTTATTTTCATTGTTAGTATGCCCATTTTTGGATGAATACGGATGTTGATGTGACGACAATTTTTTTTGGGATGCAACAACTATATGTAACATGTGTAACCTTGACGTTGTAACACATGTAAAATGGCTATACATGTGTTACATATGTTACACAATAGTGTAACATATATTATAAACATGTTTTACATATGTCAGCCCCTTTGGTTTCAATTTAAACTTAGTAAAATTACATATGTAACAACATTACATCATCCAAAATGTCATATCAATGAACAAACAAGTAGACTAGTGTAACGAATTAAAGGGACAAACGATACACTTCATGTTACATATGTACGTAGACTTGCTATTAACAATGTTATTAGTAGATAAAAAAACTGCATTAACGTATATTTTTTACACAGAACCCAACTTATTGGTCATTTTTTACACTGAACCCAACTTATTGGTCATAAGTTTACACTGAACCGAACTTGTTAGTATAAGTTTACGTGCGTTACGCATATTTTATGTGCGTTATGAACACTGAACCAAACTAGAATATAAAGTAGAGTAGGAACACAACTTTTAAGGATGTTACTCACGTTGTAGAGAAGATGTTACATATGCACACACAATTAACATGTGTAACATGGCGACAAGTGTCATGTGTGATCTTTTTTTGTTACCTAGGGTGCTAAACTTATTACAACGTTCATAACGCACGTAAACTTATACTAACATTCATCCCTAAGTCTACAGATGATCTTGAACATACTCCACGTTACCATCTTTAAGAGTCTTCTAATGGCACTAAATTGTGGACACAGAATGTCAACGAGCAATATCATCCTATTATTGTTAAATCATACGTCACACTGGAAGAACTTCTTGCCATGTATAAGACTTATGACCAATAAGCTGGGTTCAGTGTAAAAAATATACGTTAATGCAGTTTTTTATCTACTAATAACATTGTTAATAACAAGTCTACGTACATATGTAACATGAAGTGTATCGTTTGACCCTTTAATTCGTTACACTAGTCTACTTGTTTGTTCATTGATATGACATTTTGGATGATGTAATGTTGTTACATATGTAATTTTACTAAGTTTAAATTGACACCAAAGGGGCTGACATATGTAAAACATGTTTATAATATATGTTACACTATTGTGTAACATATGTAACACATGTATAGCCATTTTACATGTGTTACAACGTCAAGGTTACACATGTTACATATAGTTGTTGCATCCCAAAAAAAATTGCCGTCACATCAACATCCGTATTCATCCAAAAATGGGCATACTAACAATGAAAATAAAAATGAATTTTATATCAATAGTTGTAATGCTTCTAAAAAATGGTCTTCACAACAACATCCATCTTCACAACACATAGCAGCCAACCAAAAAACACACCATCGTCACCACGAAAACCTGATGATGCGTTGTAATCCTTCGGCGGGCTTCGCTTCTTGATAACCATCTTCATCTTGAACACAAAACATCTTTTCACCTATGAAAAAAACAAGTACATCAATATTAATCTTCTATAGTTAAAACTTATTAATCTCCTATGTAACATGTGTAACGTGGCTATACATGTGTTACCTCTCTAGTGTAACACATGTTACAAACATGTGTTACATATGTGCAACCCCCCTTTGTGTCCAAAAAAGGGCTGGGGTAACTACAAGTAACTTGTGTAACGTTTACTACATATGTAGCTAATTATCCCACCAAAAAAACACGAGTTTTTATTTGTAAAATAAACGAGATATTCCGAATAAATTATGAAGTTTATACATTTTAACATTTAACAGCCAATCTTAAAAAAAAAACATTTTAACATTTAAACTTACTATTACATTAAGTAAAAACCTTTTGTAACACGTAAAAAACCTAACACGTGTTGCATTGGATGTATCTTCAAGCTAAAGATGAGATTATAAAAAGGAAAATGCACAACACTAAAAAAGTTGTAACACGTGTTACAACGGTTGTTTTAAGAACTTTCAAATAAACAAGTGTTGCAAAGTGGATGTTTTTAAATAACTGTTTAAATCAACGTAATAGAGATGTGTAAGTAGGTAATTTCCTTTTGTAACACGTGGTACATTGGATGTATCATTACGTTGAAGATGGGATTATAACACGTGTTACAACGGTTGTTTTAAGAACTTTCAAATAAACAAGTGTTACACCGTGGATGTTTTAAGAAAACTGTTTTTCATCCATTTGTAATAGAGACGTGCAAGTAGTTAAAAACCTGTTGTAACACGTGTTACATATGTACAGCCCCGATTTTTGGTAACAAAGAGGTTGAACATATGTAACACATGTTTGTAACATGTGTTACACTGGAGGTTAACTTCTGTACAACATCAAAGGTACCCACCACTTGCCCTTCATCGACTTCTTGTTCCCATTCTTCATCGGTTTCTCCATCTACCTTCTTTCGTTATCGTTCTGTTTCTTTATCGTTCTGCTTTCGCTTATTAGCCAGCCTACCGTCACGGACCTGGTCATTCTCCTCACTCCTGCAAATACAACCGCCATAGTAAATACATAATAGCACAAGTAATATTTCCGGAGTTATTTAACACAACAAATAGGTACGAGATAGGTAACACATGTTACCTGAAACTGTATTCTGCACCGAAACTACACAATCGTCAACAAGTATCTTCTTTTCGTCAAGCAACGCCCTCGCTACAAAGTGTTACCTGAAACTGTATTCTGCACCGAAACTACACAATCACACTCTCTGATGCACTCGGGACGCTGCATTTTTTTCTGCACACACCTTTCCACCCTACGCCTTCACATTTTAACAAAAAATGCCCACATTCAGGTAATCCGACACTAAAAACCCAATCTCAATACTAAATCTAACAACATTACCAAACCAAACCGCTTAAACAGAGAAAAAATAACATTTGAACAGTCCTAAACAAACAATAATCACAAATTAAAAAAGACTGAAAAAAAAAACCAGAGAATCCAAACCAAATGACACCTAACCGAGTATAAAACCAGAGAATCCAAACCAAAATAAAACCAGAGAATGCAAAAAGACTGAACCATAGTTGGACTAGATCACAAACCGGAAACCTGAATCGAGTCCCGATCTGCGGCTGACTCGAATCTGAACTGAGCTAAAATCAGAATCCCCACTCCGGTTGCCTGTAACACCTTCGTCGGCACCGACGGTTCGTCGGAGAACCTCCACCGCTGTAGACGACGACTTGTAATCAGAATCCCCACTCCGGTTGCCTGTAACACCGTCGTCGGCACCGACGGTTCGTCGGAGAACCTCCACCGCTGTAGACGACGGCTTGTCCGTCATCCATCGTCATCTTCTTCTCTCTCTTAAATCTCTCTCTCTACCTCCTGAACTCTCTCACACACACTTGTGTGTGTTCTTGGTGTTTATTTTGAAACATGGAGAGAGATACATAATGGATGATGATGATGATGATGGTGAATGTACAGAAGAAGAAGAAAGAGAGAGAATGAGATATTTTGAATTCTCACAGAAGAAGAAAGAAGAAGGAAGAGAGAGAATGATGATGGTTTGATGGTGATGGTGACAATTATACAGAAGAGAGAGAATGAGATATGGTATTTTTGACACAAATACCCTACTGGCCCACTCATCAACATATGTTATGTATTAAATTTAAATCAATAAACATCAAATTTCCCTAACCCTTAGATGATCAAGATCAATGGTGAAAATGTTGGTTTCCTTAGTTTTCTCACTAATAAATGGTTTCCTATATATCCATTCCCTATATATATATATATAGGGGAATTTTCATTTGAGAAGAAATTTAATGTGAGAAGAAAAAGAAGAAAGGGCATATTAGTAAAATACTATTTCATTTATAACTCATATCATTAATTTTTAACTATGTAATTAATTAGTCAACTAATCATTAATTATCCTACATATAATCTACAAACCTACACATATCAAAATTTTCCTACATATACCCTACACATTATAGAATTTTATCCTACACAATCGAAATTTATCCTACACACCTCGAAATATATCTTACACAACTCGTAATTTATCCTACACAACTAGTAATTTATTCTACACTTTAAATTAAGTTGTTTTTTTTATTTGGAAAAAAAATATATATTTTGAAAAGGAGTTACAAATTTAATTTAGTTAGTTATTAAAGGGGAAGAATACAAATTAATGATTTTTTGTAAGTTTACTAATATACCCTTATATTAAAATTAAATACAAATATTAAATGAAGTAAAATGAAGCATTCTTATTGGTTGAAACTTCTTCTTTTTTCTTCTTACAAAAAAATTCTTCTCATTTGAACCCTGCACTATATATATATATATATATAGGGTTGGACTCTATAGAAAACTCTATCTTTTTTAAAAAACTATGCAAACCCAATGTCATCCATTGATTAGCTTTCATCTAACTTGATCAATGGCTCTCATCATTTTGGTAAGAATTAGAATTAAAAGAAATCTTATAATACACATTAATGATGCTGGAAGGGCATTTTCGGTAGAAGAAAAACACTTTTTGGCATTGGAAATGAGAAAACCCACTAGTATCATCATCTCTCTCCTCTTTCTTCTAGTCAAATCTTTCAATATTCTATTATCTCTCTCCTCTTTTTTCATCATGTGAAAGAGAAAAGCTTCATGATCTTCAATGGTGATCTTCATTTGAAGATAATTTCAGCATCATGTGGTCTGAAAAAATCACAAAGACACACGCACGAGTGTGTGTGTGAGAAGAACGATGACAAGATGAATGTTTTTAGAGAGAGAAAGTTTCGATCTTCAAGTTCAGATCTACATCGTGTGAAAGAGAAAATGTTTGAAGATTGTTGCTTTAGAGAGAGAACGACGGCAGGATGAAGGTTTTTAGAGAGATGAATTTTTTGTTTTAGAGAGAAAAACAACAATCTTCATCATGTTCATCTATAACACCAAGAACACACATACAAGTGTGTGAGAGAGAAGAAGTTTGAAGTATGTTGTTTTAGAGAGAGAACAAGACACACGCACGAGTGTGTGTGTGAGAAGAAGGTTTGAAGGTCTTCTTCGTGTTCATCGGACGGTTATAGATCCGGTAAGTGTTCTTGAAATATCATTTCACACTTGATTTTGTGTTGAAATGGTTATTAATATGTTTTTGTGTGCTGAAAGTGTTTTAGTAATGGTTGTTAATATGATTTTGTATTTTAAATAAATCAAAAACTTTAGGATGGGATTTTGAACGGGTTTTTTTGTTGGTTTGGTTACTTGTTGGGGCTTTTGATCTAAACAGTAGCTGTTTTTTGTTGGTTTGGGTTGCTTGTTTGGGTTTTTGATCTGAACAGTAAGTGTTTTTTTGTTTGGTTGCTTGATTCACAGACTCAGGCCCATAACATGTGTTAAGCCCCCTGTTAGAATGTTATATAATGTGTGTTGATTTATAGAAACAAACCCATAAAGATATTCAATTGACAAGCTGGATGGATGTAGGCGAAGTTAATGCGTGTTCTAGTAATGGTTAATGTTCATGTATTTTAAATAAATCCAAAACTTTAGGATGAGATTTTGAACGGGTTTTTTTGTTGGTTTGGTTGCTTGTTTGGGGCTTTTGATCTTAACAATAATTGTTTTTTTTGTTGGGTTGCTTGATTTACAGAGACAGACCCATAACATGTGTTAAGCACCTGTTAGAATGATATGTAACATGTGTTGATTTACAGAAACAGATCCATAAAAGATATTCAATTGACCAGCTGGATAGATGTAGGCGACCTTAATGAGAGGAAATTGAATAAGTCACATCCTTTGGAAAAGAAGTCTTCGTTCATTTATAACATGTGTTGGTGGTTCATGCTGTAATAGAACACCATGATGTAACCCGACTTGTATTCATGTATATGAAAGTGGTTTGCAAAACACCACGATGTGCATATACTGATCGTAACACGTGTACAAGTTAATATGGAACATACAAGTAAATATTGTAACACCGTATACCTGGGATAACATTTTGGAATGTATAACATGGGTTAAGCCTCTGTTATAATATTTTTGTAACCTGACATATATTCATGTATAAGCTAGTGGTTTACAAAACACCTTGATGTGTATATACTGATCTAACATGTGTTACAATTTGTCTGTTCGGAACATGTAATTGCTTAACATGTGACAAGGGTAAAAACAGTCGACGGGGGCGATGAGTTTAATGGTGAGCTTAGTTAATATCGTAATCTTGTTGTAACCCCCCTTGTACAATATTGTAATCTTGTTGTAACCCCACTTGTATACATATGATAACATGTAAGCATCCATTATAACCCGACTTGTATTCATGTATATGAAAGTGGTTTGCAAAACACCATGATGTGCATATACTGATCGTAACACGTGTACAAGTTAATATGGAACATACAAGTAAATATTGTAACACCGTATACCTGGGATAAGATGTGTTAAGCCTCTGTTATAATCTTGGTTTAACCCAACATGGTGTCATGTATAAGCTAGTGGTTTCCAAAACACCATGATTTGTATATACATACTGTAACATGTGTAATGTGTGTTAAGCCTCTATTATAACGTGTGTTAAGACTTCCAGAATGGATGCATAAACTCCAATAGTAACTTAATAACAACATAGTATACCTGATATAACGTGTGTTAAGCCTCTTTTATAACGTGTGTTAAGACTTCCAGAATGTGTTAAGTCCATACCGTTTTAACATTATGTACTAGACAATACAAAATAAGAGTCTCACATTACATATTACTAGTAAACGAAAATACATAGCACTAATAAAATGGTGGAGCTTCCTTTTACAGTCTACCTTAGCTTTTCAGCGGCTACCTTTGCCGCCTTAGCTTTTCAGCGGCTATAACACGTGTTAGTTGTGTTGTGTTGTAACTTAAACATGGTCATGATCCTTAAGCATCTGATCCACGTTTGACGAAACCAACGGTCCCGAGAATTGGATCTTGTTTCCCTTGTATCCATCACCATCCTAATAACAAAAGATAAGATAACCGTTAAGTCGTTAACCAAAGATAACTATTAACTATTATACTTGGTGTTCATGTTTCAAAACCCATATTCTATAATCGTGGTAATGATGGTGGTGGTGCGGTGGTGCCTGAGGTGTTTATGGTGGTGCCGGAGGTACAATATTGATGGTGGTGCGGTGGTAATGATGGTGGTGGTGCGATGGTGATGGTGAAAGACATTATAAGATTTGGAAGACTTTAAGGTTTGTATGACATCAATATCAAAGGCAAAACCAATAAATGACCTAGATTTGATTTCCATAGGAAGAGAAGTCTATCAAACCGAACTGTGCATTTCACAAAACAATCTAACTTATTTTGAAGCACAACTATAACCCAACACAAACTAGGGGTGTACACAAACCCTTCAATATGGATCAACATAGTTTGTTTCAGACTTTCATTATATCATAACTCATCAAAATGCAAAAAAATAATAATAAAATTAATTCCTAATACTTACACAATCTTGGTTTAACCCAACATGGTGTCATGTATAAACTAGTGGTTTCCAAAACACCATGATTTGTATATACATAATGTAACATGTGTTACGCGCCTGACATGTATAACGTGTGTTAAGCCTCTATTATAACGTGTGTTAGGACTTCCAGAATGGATGCATAAACTCCAATAGTAACTTAATAACAACATAGTATACCTGATATAACGTGTGTTAAGACTTCCAGTATGTGTTAAGTCCATACCGTTTTAACATCATGTACTAGACAATACAAAATAAGAGTCTCACATTACATATTACTAGTAAACGAAAATACATAGCACTAAGAAAATGGTGGAGCTTCCTTTTACAGTCTACCTTAGCTTTTCAGTGGCTATAACACGTGTTAGTTGTGTTGTACTGTAACTTAAACATGGTCATGATCCTTAAGCATCTGATCCACGTTTGACGAAACCAATGGTCCCGAGAATTGGATCTTGTTTCCCTTGTATCCATCACCATCCTAATAACAAAAAGATAAGATAACCGTTAAGTCGTTAACCAAAGATAACTATTAACTATTATACTTGGTGTTCGTGTTTCAAAACCCATATTCTATAATCGTGGTAATGATGGTGGTGGTGCGGTGGTGCCGGAGGTGTTTACGGTGGTGCCAGAGGTACAATATTGATGGTGGTGCGGTGGTAATGATGGTGGTGGTGCGGTGGTGATGGTGAAAGACATTATAAGATTTGGAAGACTTTAATGTTTGTATGACATCAATATCAGAGGCAAAACCAATAAATGACCTAGATTTGATTTCCATAGGAAGAGAAGTCTATCAAACCGAACTGTGCATTTCGCAAGCCAATCTAACTTATTTTGAAGCACAGCTATAACCCAACACAAACTAGGGGTGTACACAAACCCTTCAATATGGATCAACATAGTTTGTTTCAGACTTTCATTATATCATAACTCATCAAAATGCAAAAAAAAAATTAATAAAATTAATTCCTAATACTAACAACGCAAAATATACACTTTTTTTCAAAATGAATCACATTTTTAAAGATACTGATTTATGCAACTAATTACGTTGCTAAATTTCAACATGAATATTATCAGGTCTTGTGAAAAAAATATAAAAAAACTCTGTAATTACGTTAAATATCATTCATAGAAGAATCAGCTATAGTTTGACCACAAAAGTCAACAAGTTATGAAAAATCAGGTCACGAAATCAAGATCCAGATCTACATCGTTGCATAAAATATAGTCCAAAAAATTAACCACAACGGGAAAAAAACAAAAAATTGTGCCAATCATAACCGAGACAAATCGATGAAGAAACAACTTTATGAAAACAAATTTCCATCAGAATTCACGAAATAGATCTATAATACTAGAATTACGGTTGATAATCTAAAGAATCAGGTCATGAATAAATGAAAATTAATAAAATTGGGGTAAAAATGAAGGACCTGAACGAGCCAAATGGCGGTGGTGAAAGCAGCGACTCCCCAAGCGGCGGCAGCCTGGATATCGATGGCTTGTGGACGGTTTTTTGGCTTCACGAGCTTTAGTGCTGCAGCGCCTCCCGCCATTGTCTTCGATCTTTCTCAAAAGTGAACCCAATGAGAGAGAGATTTGATGAAGAGAGAGAGAGAGAAAGAGAGAGAGAGAGAAACTAATCAGATTAAGGAAGAGAGAGATGTGTACAGATCTGGATATGAATGTGAATAAGTGTGTGTGAGAGAGAAATGTGTACTACATTAGGTATTGGTATAAAGAAGAAAGAGAAGCTGGTATAATATGTCAGGAAGAGAGAAAGAGCAATGTAAAAAGACCAAAATACCCTCCTTTTTGTCATCTCCAATCAATGACGTGGCCAATTGTAGGCCTTGTGATGGGTTTCCAAAGTTTTCTAAAAATCTAAGGTTTTCTATAGAGCATTACCCTATATATATATATATATATATATAGTGGAGGGTTCAAATAAGAAGAATTTTTTTGTAAGAATAAAAAGAACAAGTTTTAAACCAATAGAAATGCTCCATTTACTTCATTTAATATGTGTATTTAATGTTATTGAAAAGGGCATATGGGTAAATTTATAATTGTAGTTAATTAGCTAACTAATTAAACTTGTAACTAACTTTTAATTATACTATTTTCAAGATAAAATAATTTATGGTGGAGGACAACTTTCGACATGTGTAGGATAAATTTCAGTATGTGTAGGATAAATTTTGAAATGTGTATGATAAATTTAGATATGCGTAGGGTTAATTCCGGTAAGTGTAAGATATATGTTGGATAATTTTTGAAATGTGTAGGATATTTTTTTTTTGCTTTATTAATGAGAGATAACATAATTAATGAGAGGAGTTATAAACTATTTAATGTTTTACCATTATACCCTTTATTTCTTTTCTTCTCACATTAAATTTCTTCTCAAATGAACCTTCCCCTATATATATATATATAGGGAAAGGTTAACATACAAAAACCCTTATTATACTTCACGTACGCGACAATGGTAACCGTCAGATGAGGGTTATAATCACGCATGGAGGTGATAATCACGCATGGGATCAGTTATTTGGTGATAATCACGCACGTTATGATGGTGAAAAAAATAATTACGCACGTTATGTATTTGGTCGCGTAGGTTAACGTAGGTTAAGCCGTAATGTACATTATACTTTCTCTCTCTCTCTCTATATATATATATATATATATAATATATATAGAGAGAGAGAGAGAGAGAAAGTATAATGTACATTACGGCTTAACCTACGTTAACCTACGCGACCAAATACATAACGTGCGTAATTATTTTTTTCACCATCATAACGTGCGTGATTATACTCCCCATGCGTGATTATCACCTCCCATGCGTGATTATCACCAAATAACTGATCCCATGCGTGATTATCACCTCCATGCGTGATTATAACCCTCATTCACGCATGGGATCAGTTATTTGGTGATAATCACGCATGGGAGGTGATAATCACGCATGGGGAGTATAATCACGCACGTTATGATGGTGAAAAAAATAATTACGCAAGTTATGTATTTGGTCGCGTAGGTTAATGTAGGTTAAGCCGTAATGTACATTATACTTTCTCTCTCTCTCTCTCTCTCTATATATATATATATATATATATATATATATATAGAATTGCGCTAAAATAAGAACCACCTCGAGTTGTAAGAACCGTGAGAACTTTTTGATCCGGGGCGAGGTGGACCAATTTTTTTTCATAAACGTAGATGCGTGTATTATAAACACATTTGTAAAAAAAAATGTCGTGTATGTAGTTTTGAGCACCACAAGTTTGTGTTTACGGGTACCGTAAATTTTCCGGTAAGATTTATGGTACTCGTAAACACAAACTTGTGGTGCTCAAAACTACACACACGACATTTTTTTTTTTGAATTTTTTTTACAAATGTGTCTATAATACACGCATCTACGTTTATGAAAAAAAAATTTGGTCCACCTCGCCCCGTACGGTGTAGTTCTCACGGTTCTTACAACTCTTGGTGATTCTCATTTTAGCAGTCCCCTATATATATATATATATATAGTAGGGTTCGCACGGAAAGTGTGATTTTCCTAGAAAGTCTAGGAAGCGATCTGGTCCATCCGATTGGTGTGTTTAAGGGTTGAGATTAAATCAATGGCAATCTTGTAATATTTGAGTTTAATTAATTGATTGTTTTAAATGAGTAGGGGCAATTTTGTCAATGACCGTGTTTTAAATCAAATAGATAACCGCCCAGTTCCTAAATTCAAGCGATTTTCCCTCTCTCTCTCTCCAAACCCATCTTGGAAACCCCAATCCCTACCAAAAATAACTACAATCATGGAAGAAGATAACTTTAGAAACGATGGAGAGCACCAGATCAAATTAAAACACTTCTCCATCTGCACCATCTCCGAGTTCATCATCGCCATTCAAATATTGTTCTTATCATCTCCGTTTTCTTGACGATGTGTTTTAACAACAAGCAAATTAATACAGTTGTGTTTTAGCAGCAAGCAGATTCATACAGTTGTGGTTTAGCATCAAGATTCATACATATGTGTTTTAACAGCAAGCAGATTCATACAGTTGTGTTTTAGCATTCAGATTCATACAGATGTGTTTTAACAGCAAACAGATTCATACAGATGTGTTTTAACAGCAAGCAGATTCATACAGATGTGTTTTAACATCCAGATTCATACAGATGTGTTTTAACAGCAAGCAGATTCATACAGTTGTGTTTTAACAGCAAGCAGATTCATACAGATGAGTTTTAACATCCAGATTCATACAGATGTGTTTTAACAGCAAGCAGATTCATACAGATGTGTTTTAACAGCAAGCAGATTCAAGCAGATGTGTTTTAACAGCAAGCAGATTCATACAGTTGTGTTTTAGCATTCAGATTCATACAGTTGTGTTTTAACAGCAAACAGATTCATACAATTGTGTTTTAACAGCAAGCAGATTCATACACTTGTGTTTTAGCATTCAGATTCATACAGTTGGGTTTTAACAGCAATCAGATTCATACAGTTGTGTTTTAACAACAATCAGATTCATACAGTTGTGTTTTGGCATTCAGATTCATACTGTTGTGTTTTAACAGCAATCAGATTCATACCCTGTGTTTTACCAACTTTATATTGTGGGATCTATAAAAAAATTGACTTTAGCCCTGTAAACTGTTAAAACACAGCACCAAGAACATGCTGATAAATTCCAGTAATCTTCTAAACAATGGAATATGCGATGTAATGTGACATGGAATTTTAGTTAATGAACACATTGACTTTCATAATTGAATTCGAAAATAATAAAAATTCCGAAAATCATGGAATTTTAGTTAATGAAGATACATTCCAAAAATAAAATTAAAATGTGAAATTACATGATAGCCCTTCTACTTAAAATCCCTCAATGACACATGTCCAATTCTTATTCCTTCATAGACTTTCTAGGAAAAATAGACTTTCCACCCAACTCCTACTATATATATATATATATATATATATATATATATATATATATATATATATATATATATATATATATATTCATTCGTTCATTCTAGATAAATAGTGCATGCACTAACAAATCTTTTTGCCACCTTTTTGGCCGATTTTTTTAAAGATGTTTCATATTCTTTTCTTTTCTTGTTCATTTATTGCATAGTAAAACCTTCAAACAGTTTACATTTTGTTTGTTACTTTTTTTGCCTTTATAACTAAAACCACAAAAACAAGTATTTATTTCTTTTCTTAATATTAATAAATTAATTAAAGATATTTGTTAACCATAAAATATTATATTTAACATACGAAAATTAACGAGGTCGCTATCCTTTAGGTAACCGTTTCATCCATTTGGAATCCCTTTTCAAATCTTTCCCTCGTGCGTTATTTCAAGGAATTCATATACGCAACCAATGTGAGTATACTCGATCCTATTTTTACTTTTAAACACTTTGGGATGCAACATGTATTCTATATTATAAACACACTTGAAACTATTTGAATCACTCTCTATCCATATTTGAAACATGAAACTATATGATGCTTGTTAATCTCGTATCTGATGCTAAACTTTTCGTGTCTATATGCTCATTAACATCGTACAAGCCTACCTTAACAATTATAGCGCTATAGGAATAATGCACTGCCCACGAGTCTTGGGGTATTGTTAAGTTAAACATGTTACCTCCCGTTATTCTATTTGGGATAGGCAATTTTAACGCATTGGATTCTTGGGTTTGAACATATACTTGACACCGTTACGACATACTAGTAACTTGCATATTGTGATTCATGTTAGATACGAGCCTTAGACTATTTTAAATCCATTTTATGCTATGTATCAAAACTTGTATACTCGCCTTTGCTTTTGCATTGAACTCTATTTTAATACATGTTGCAGGTTCGATAGACAAGATGATGCTAAGTGAAGAAACAAGACTTAAGTGGACTTAGAAACACACTTAGATTAATCTATTTTGTATTATACGTTTGAAACAACGTTGTTCGTATTTGATTCTTGTATGACATTTTAGAAATTTATGAAATTCAAATTTAAATTATATTGTCACATAGTGTTATGAAGTCTCTTGCAATCTATTTCGTCTCATCCCGATGTTTCCGCCATCGGTTGGGGTGTGACAACCAAATGCGAGAATATGACAATAAACAAAATGCTTCCAAGCATTTACGAACACCGATAACAAAACAAATTTTCACTTGCGGAAATATACCATTTTTGGCCCATAATAGTCAAGTCACCAAATTTGACATTTGCATCGGTAACCGTGAGTACCCCACGTTAAAAAAACATTTGTTTTCATCATCCTAAAGTGATCCCGAACCCAGACGAATTTGATGTTGAAAAATAGAAGCTCGGTTCAGATAAACTTTGAGAACACCCGACTCATATGCTTTTTACTCGCTGCTGTTTCATGACCATACACTACAAAAAAAATGCCATCTAGTGGCATGCAAAAAGTGCCACAGAAAAACAAAAAAGTGACACTAAAGAACCTTTTAAGAATGAGCGGCACACAAAAAAAGTGCCACTAGAAGCGCTGACGCTAAAGCCTTTTAGTGGCACTTTTTCAATGTGTCGCACAATGTTTTTAGGCTTTTAGTGGCACAATTTTTATCTGCCAGTACAAACTTTTGAGCTTTTAGTGGCACATATTTTTTGCCACAAAAATCACATCAAATTAAATCTCATTGACATTTATCATATTAATTTTAATTAATTACAATTATCATTTATTTACATTAAAAATAAAAACAAAATTGTAAAATGTAGAAATCATAAAATAATCACTTCAATTAAAAGTTCAACCAATCTTCCAAAGACTCCAAATGTCTAATAAGTGTCGATCTAAGTCTAATGATCAAACATATAACACAAATAAACTAACAAGTGTATGAATAAAAACTCAAAACTTCATTGTGTTCATGAATCTCTTTCGCAATCTTCATGCGAGTTAAATAATCATCGCGTTAAACTAGAGTGGGCCCACCCCATGGCTGCATTAAAGCCGAGCAATATTTATATAAGGCCTTCCTTTGAAGATCCTTATTCTTGTCATTTTTCCATGTTTCGGGGATCTTCATCGTAACAGCCCCGAGAAGACTTCTACCGGCTCGACTAAGAGCTCCAAAAACCCAACAAAAGCACCTGGATACATATATAAAGGTTAATGATATAAGCACCACATTTTATTTAAAAGAAGGAAACATTTATAAAAATTACAAACCTGAAGATAAATGAGTCGAGTCAAGCTCGGTAGTTTAACTCCGAGTCGAGCTCGAGCACACAATATATCCCGGCTCAGCTAGGCTTGTTTACAGCCCCCACATCCTATGTACAATATATTAAAAAAATATAAGCAATAATCTCAAGGAAAACGAACCTAGATGACAAAAACCCTCGTAGAAGTCCCTGACACCCACCATATTGAAGCTTTAATGCAGCACGTATGGCTACCATTGAAGCTCTCCTTAGTATGTACATCTACAAATATCAATTAATAAACAAGATAAACATAAACCCATTAAAATGGTAAATTTAAAAAGAAAACAGAAAAATTAACATATACCTTCTTTTCAAAGTCAGCTTTTGACCTAGAAGTGGGCGTGAGAAATACTTGTTCAAGCCAGTGATCCTTTGTAATAATAATTAATAAACTAATTGTATATTTAGAATCCTAGAAATGAGGAAGAGAAGTAGTTTGAGGCCAAAGCCTTTGGACCAGTATTAAAAAGGATATGTCTGACCCGTAACAATTTGACTTGTTACCAACCAGCCTGACCCGCACATATTTGACCCGTCACCCAGCCACCCATTATGCCAATAAGAGGAAATTTTACTTTTTTAATCAGTTAATGATTAATCCCTTTTAAAATATGTAAAAAAAACCAAAAGGGTATTCACCATCTATGTAATCTATATCAGTGAAACAAAAAGGTAAGAAAATTTACCATCAGAGAGGGGTCTGTAGACAAGGGAGTTTGAAATATGTTACAACTCGGTTATGGAATCAGAATAAGACTTTCACGAATATTGTTCTTAATTGTTATATAAAAGGCATATTCTATGATAACTGTGGTAAAGAATCTTAAATAAAACCATATAACATACCACACTGGAATTAATGACCCGGTTTAAATAATAAGATTAGAAGGTTGTATGTATAAATATATACTTTGAAGAACTTTGAACCTGTCCACTTTCAGCTAGATATCTTGATTTGACCCATTTGGGATCAAATACAACCCAAATTAACCAATTCATAAGTATATGTGGACAGTGGAGCAGGGGCTGGGGCAACAGGAGCATCCGGAGGAAATTCCAATTTAGGATTACTGGCAAAACTGAAAGAATGATGTTATTGAAGAGATAAAATGAATGAGTTTGTTTGAGCTATGTTAACGGTTCAGATGGGTGAGAGTTTCCAAACTTTGCATTTAATGAGTAAAACATGTTGAATTAAATTATTCAAAGAATGATGTTATTGAAGAGATAAAATAAAAATATAAGAGAAAAAATGTTTTGGGTTAACCCGACCCGAGTCTGTAAAAGTATGCATTTTCAACTATTACCCAAACCCCTTATTTCTACCATCTTTCCACCTCTATAATTTCACGAATCATGTAACTAAATAAAACTAGCGACACGCCCATACGTCTTCATTTCTTCAAGCACATATAAAAATAGATGTTAAAGCTTTAGCATCAAACCTACAAGTAAAAAGATCTAACAAAACATCACCTTCCTGACTGGCATCTCCATTTGATGTCGGGCGGTCCTCTTCATCGGAGATGTAAATGAAAACCGAGATGTTCACAAGATTCCCGAGTGCAACCAAAACTCCGAGACAAAATTGCACAAGTATAAAAAATCCAGGTATAGGATAATGCCATAGTCCCACCATTTCCCAAATCTCCATATCCTGATTATGCCGTTTTGTAAAACAAAAAAAAATCAACGTTAAATAACCGAAAAAGAGAAGAAACTTGAAAGAAAGAAAAAAGAAATTACCTTTTCAAGATCCAATGGAGGTAAGAAAATGAGACGTTGAAGATATATGTACTAACGGCCCATAAGAGTATGAATACAAGGAGTAGCCCATTTAGGCGATGCAACCGAAATAAAGATGGGAAAGCAAATATAATGTAACCGACGTATGCAAGTAACCCGAATGCGCATACGCTTGCAAAATAGAAGCTCCACAAAGAAAGGGCACAAAGGGAAACTTGTCAATTTCATCACTGAAAATTTAACATATAAGATTTGTATTTAACTTCTTTTCTTTCGCTATAAGATGTATTAAAAAATATTTACCTGGACACCATATGTGAAGAAGTTAATGCTGAATATCCGAAAACTGCACCTCTTAATAAAACATTGGTATGTCTTACTCCAGATCTGCAAATAACATCACATTAAATCAAAAAAAGTGTGAGAAAAGCTTTAAACTTTAAATTCATATTAAATGTCACTTACCTTGATTCACGAACGAAAAAAGAGTTCTTTATGGGCAAAAGATACTCGGTCAAGTTGCTTTCACTCATGGACATGATGGAATCCATTTCTTCCAAATCAAATTTAACAAAAGATAGCTGTTTGAATCGTTAAACAAAGAAGCAAACTTTAACGATTATGAGTTTGAAAAGACAAATCTTTGAAACGATAATGCAACAAATTTGTGAATCAGTCGAATTAGTTACTAACCTATTCCATCAATAGCTGATGACAAGCTCCCTAAAAACGTAGATGCATGTCTAAACAACCCTAATCTGCTTTCATGGAGTTCCACAAAAGTAATCACTGCCACTAATAGTTGCACAATCAAAAGATAAATCACTATGGGTGATCTCCATGTTTCAACTCTGAAAAAGCATATTTCATTAGTCCGCATAACAGATTAATGACGACACATGAGAATAATACTAATAATATAGTTTGACCAAAAACTTAAAATCTCCCATCAAAAATCCTAAAAGCTTTGCCCACCAAGGTACTTCTGCAACGCAGCTTCCACACTCGATTGCCCATGTGATAAGAAATGCAACTTGTGAAAGAATTACAAGAAATGAAAAAAGAACAATGGATCATAGTAGCGTTCTCCCTCTTAAATGAAACCCTACAACACAAAAACATATACATAAACAATTACACGCCATGAGTTATAACATAAATGATGCATAGGGAAGCATTATACAAAAGAGACGACTAAAAAACTATTCACCTCTTTTTGGAGGAGTGAATAGAATAATCAGTGAAGCTATCAAATTGCCAAGAGAGATCAAACTCCAATTTAGTAAAGCAGTTGCAAAAGCAAAAAAGAGTGAGAATATAATGAGGCATTGATAACATGTTTCAAGTAGCTCGTTATTGTGACTTCAAGTTAGATGCAAATCCAAACACTCTCATATAGAAAACAATTGACCATAATGAGCCCATTTCATTTCTTAACTGGTTGCAAACAATATACACATCTCATAGCATTGTTCTTTTCAATGAAACATGAGCCCACTGCATTGATTACAGGAAAAGACAATGTTTCTACTCTAACTTAAAGTTGACAGTTGACATTCAAATTTCAATTTAATTGTTATTTCAACTTCAATCTTAAAGAAACCTACCTATGAAAACTACATTTAGCCATCTAAAAAGCACCTAAATCTACAAACATTTGGGGAAAATACATAAATTGTCTAGGTTTAAGTGTGTAAAATGAAAACCTACCTGCTAACAAGAGTAAGGGCAAAAGAAAGCCACCGAGAAATCTTCCCATGGTGAATCGAAGGAGGATCGATTCGTACCATCACCTGAACGATCACACAATCGAGAAAGTGAAGCCTTGATTAGTAGCGGTGAAAGTCAAAACAAGTGGATCTCGAATTGGAAGTGATTGGGGAGTAATCTATAATCCATATCTGTAATTATAGAGCCCCAATTGGAGAGACGTTGGCGTCGGCAATGGCTCCAGATTTGTAAAAAAAAAAAAGCACTGAGAAGGTCTAAGAAGGTTTAGAGAAGGGTTGAAACAACAGATTTTGGAGAGATAAAAATTAGAGTGGGGAAAATTGTTTTTTTTTTAGAATGAGAGGGAAATTGATGAGGGGTTATGGGAATGAGCGGGAATATGAAATGATTTGAGGAGGGAAATTGATTTTTGGTGAGAGAGAAGAAGAAATTTCTAGGAAATTTTTAGGTTTTAAAGAGAGAAATGGTGAAAATTTCAAACGAGTTTTTCAAAAATTTTTGTGGCACAAGCAAAATGCCATTAAATTATATAGAAAATTTTGGTGGCATATGCAAAATGCCACTAAACTCCTTGATTAGTGACATAAAAGTTAAATGCCAGTAAATGTATATGTTAAATACCTAAAGTGCCATTAAAAGCAAAAATAGTGGCATAAAACCTAAATGCCATTAAAAATGTGTGCCACTAGATGGCTTTTTTTTTGTAGTGATAGACCACCGCTGCGGCACCGCCCACCACGAAGAACCCAAACCCTAATCACAAACTCAGCATTTACACTCTGGTAAAACCCGCCGCAAATGAATAAGCTGCAGTCACCTCCAGCTGATAACATCTTCAGCTCCATAGGACATCATCGTCCAGCACAGATGTCACCACACATCACCATCTCAGACCTGTTTCACAATCATACGAAGAATATTCTTCGTTGGAGGTTATTTTACGTTGACTGACATCTTTCGTTCCAAACCCCTTGACGAAAGACTGGTTCTTCGTGAAACATGTTCTTCGGCCAAGGTGGTTCATCGGCTGGCAGTTCTTCGTCTCATGTTCTTCGCAGGGGGTTCTTCGGCAGGGGGTTCTTCATGAATGAGAGGTTCTTCATTGATGAACCATGAAGAATGTTCTTCACCTAATAAGACAAATGGGCCATGAAGAATGTTCTTCACCTAATAAGACAAATGGGACATGAAGAATGTTCTTCACTGAATAAGACAAAACACTTGGATTATTGTTGACTCAAAGAAGTTCTTCGTTGACCTAAGGTTCTTCATGAGATTGAAACAAAGGTGAAGAATGGTTCTTCACTTGAATAAGACAAAACAATGGTTCTTCACCTAAAAAGATAAAGCAGGTTCTTCACCAGTAGGTTCTTCGCGGGATTCAACATAAGTGAACAATCAAGGCAACAAACAATGTACTTCGTCGGATGTTATTCTTCGCCAGGGGCTTTTTGTGGGGGGGGGGGGGGGTGGTTCTTCACCAGTGGAGGGTTCTTTGTGGAGAGTAACTGAAAAAACCCTAATATTTCTTAACAGCCGCCATCATCTTCAAGAACACAGCCAACTGTTCATTTGCAGATCTGACGAAAAACCCATAAAAAATTAATAATGGATGATGAAAACTTGATATTCTAGGTGTGAAACACAAAACCCAACCCTCTAGTGTAATCCGTTTCAGCTCAGATCCATATATTTGGGTCAAAATCTGGGTTTTTCTTCTTTATACCATTTTTACATCTTGAACAAAAACCACAAAAATCACTGATTTAGAGCACATGTGACTTAGCAAATGGTTAAATTCAATAAGTCGGGTACCATGTCACTGATACCAATTGTAAGTTCATAGTTCTGGACCGAAACCCTTGATTAGTGTGTGATTATGTTCAAGACGGGAGGATTAGAGACGGATAAAACAACTTCCTTGTATAAATTCGGTTGCAAAACATTACAAACCGGCCCGATTACTAGCTAGCCGAACCATACCAAAGGAGCATACATCCGGGGAGAGACCAAGTGGTGATTTCTCCCCAAGTCTAAAAGCTTCGAATGTTGCAAATGACTAAGCGTTGGTATTTATAGCCACACCCCCTTGTCTTGCAAACACACACGGCCAAACGAATAACCCTTTCGTTTGACCACTTCAAACGAGCGGGTCTATACACGTTCGTTTGACCGTTTCACTAACTATTACATAATCAGCATAAAATAAAATTAATCTATTCGAACAGCATCCGACACAAAAACCGCACCAACACGTTTTGATTTCAAGCAAGCGGTGAAGGCTGTGGATGAAGCTAACAGAAGTGTTCTTATGCACTCTCTAAAACATAATCACGTTTAGGGGAGTGTATTAGTTTATAAACTTAATTATGTATGCTTATGTGTAATTAGAATAATTATACTTATCTTATGTGTATATGTATCAAATACGTGAAAGGATACGACCTTTGGTGAAAGACACCGTTTCAAATGGCAGTTATTCCTGCCAAAAGGATAACCAACGGAATCAACCGTCACTTTCAAATGTATATATAGACAATTACCGGAAAACTGTTTCGGTACCAAGATATTTACATAATATCCATTCTGTTTTCTTTGTATTCTATTGTTCGTTTATTATCACACATTAGATTAAGGTTGATTATGGATTCCACTTCCATTCCCTGTAAATCTGGTTCTGATATTCCCAATCATCCAGAACTTCTTTCTTTCTCAAAATCATATTGGAAATTGGGGTTACAGTAGCCACGTTACCAATATATATACTATATTAAAATAGGTGATCTATATACACTACTCTCATTTGTATTAATATTTAAATATTGAGTAAGAACAATTTATCCAACTTAATTAAGGTTTAGGGGCTGTTTGGTAGCCTCTTAATGACCATTCAGATGCTACCTTTTAATAGTTTAAAACCTCTAAATGAATAAGAGGTAATCTCAAGTCTGAATGGTTAAGAGGTATCCTTTGAATGGTAAATCATCACATGTCACATTCTTCTACATTCTCATTGTTAATTCTTAATAGTTCCATTAAGAGGTAGCCTCTTAATGACATTCAGAGGCTACCAAACAGCCCTTAGTTTAGTGGTAGTGCCCATGTTTGGTAGCCCTAAGGTCTTTGGTTTGACTCCATCTCTTGGGTAATTTTGCTTTCCCTTTTATTTTTCTTTTGCTTTTTTGATTCACGCCCTACGTTTTATTTTATTTTTTTATGCCTTTTGGACTAGGCCACCCACACATTATTTTTATAAAATCTATCTAACGTGTTTGAACATTTTCAAATTTCTTCAACATATCTAACGTGTTTGAAAATATTCAAAATTCTTCAACATATCACTAACAATTTGTATGCTAGTTTTGTAACGCCCTGGAACTCTTTCTCCATCTTACATCGTAAGGTGTTTGAAAATATTCAAATTTCCTCACCATATCACTAACAATTTGGAGAAAGAGCGATTTGTCCATGTGATACTTTCTTTTAAACGTTGCATTGTTGAATGCTAGATTAGAATCAACGAATTAATCTTGAATGAGTCAATCATTCATAATCTCTATGCACATGTACTCTTGATGAACTAGCGGTGTCTCAAACGCCGAACTGTAACGATGCGTGTATGATTGGAGTTAGAAACTAGAAGTTTCCCTATCAGTTTGATTGTATTCTTCCTGATAACTTGATGATATACTTGGTGCACGAGGAAGTTTAAAGCAATCCATGTCTAGTAATGGGTTAATAATTTGGGTTTCAGAGAGATGAATTCATTGAGTATTATGTGTTATTGTTTATTTGATTAAAATAAGTAGTGTTTAACTCTATCCTTTTTAATTGGTTAATGGCTGTATAGCCATTGGAACTTGCACTAAAATCGTGGAACCATTCTGGGAGAAACCCTCGAATCTTAGAACACACGATGTGGACGTCCAAAAGTGGTGTGGTGGCCCTTCCTCGCAGGGAACACCACCCCTTGTGGCGGTGTGGACATGGCTTGGTGTGATGTGATGGTGATGGCGTGGACACCGTAAAATTAAGAACTTGACCTCCAAAGTTCCACATCTACATGTTTCTTTTGTCTGAATTTACAAACCCACATCCTCATCACAATATACACATGTTATTTGTTATACAAAACCATAAAATAAAAATAGAAAAATAGAAAAAAAGACACAAAGAAATTAAAAGATCATAATTAATTAAAGAGCAAAAATATAAAATAAAAAAAGAAACAGGAAAAAGAAAAAAAGAAAGAACATATAAAATAAAAAAAGAAACAGGGAAAAGAAAAAAAGAAAGAACAGTAGAAATTCATTGTATATTTGGTAAGCACGGAAAATTAAGACTTAGACATAAAGTTCCACATCTTCGAACCCACACCTTAGTCATTATATATTCAAGTTATAGTTAAGCAAAACTTTCTATCAAGAAGCTAACAACTATTTTAACATGTTAATTTCCAGACTCATGTCTATCTTAACATGCTTGTTTCTTGCTTTAATCCCTTATGCATCTTCAGTTACTTTCAATTTCACAAATATTACACCAAAAAATTCCCATGATTTAATATTCTCACGTGATGCTGCTATCACCCTGAGTGATGGAATCCATCTAACCAATATTGAGAGTGATAGTGGTTCGGAATGGTTAGCAGGTCGAGTGACGTCCTTCAAATCTCTTCATCTTTGGGAAAAAGACTCAAATGACCTAGCCAGCTTCTCCACCAGTTTCACATTTGTGATCCACGATTTCAATGCGAATAATTATTACGCTGATGGCTTCGCATTCTTCCTTGCTCAGAATAACTCTATGATAAATTCGGGTGGATCCATGGGGCTTCCATTTAATGTTACAACCAATACTAGTATGTGTCCATTTGTTGCTGTAGAGTTTGATACTTTTGGTGACGAGTGGGATCCCGTAAATCCCAATACTATGTCCAAAGATGATCATGTAGGTATCAATATTAACTCTCTTACTTCTGTTGTGTCTAGTAAATGGAATGGCAGTATGACATATGGAAATGAGTATAAAGCTTTGATTGAATACAATTCTGAGTCAAAAAATCTTAGTGTTTCCATCACCAATTTGAAAGATAATTCGCGTGTATGGGAAACTGGGCTTTACTACATCATTGATCTAAGGGGTGTATTGCCCGAATGGGTAATTTTTGGGTTCTCAGCTTCCACTAAAGATCGAAGTGAGAATAACATTGTAATATCTTGGACGTTTAACAGTACTGAATTTGAGGTTGGTGAAAACAATGGGTTGACACCAACCTTTAGCCCAAACAATACTGGTAGCAGCCTACCACCAACCCTTAGCCCGGAGAATACTGTTCAAGGTAGCACCCTACCACCAACCATGAGCCCGAATGCAATGAAGGATGGAAAAAATAAGCGGCGTAAGGTGGCACTAGTAGTTGGAATGTTCGTTATGGTTCCTATTTCGACTATAGTTGCTATTTTTTTATGGAGGAGGAAGAAAATCAATGTTGATAAAGTGGCGGAACATGGACTTTCTTTGGAGATGAAGAATGAATTTGAAAATGGGCCCTCTATGCCTAGAAGACTTTCATACCATGAGTTAGCTCGATCAACTTCTGACTTTGCAGAGACAGAGAAGCTTGGAGAGGGTGGTTTTGGAGGAGTTTACAAGGGTTTTCTGAAAGATTTAAGCATGCATGTCGCAGTCAAAAGGGTGTCCAAGACTTCCAAACAAGGGATTAAGGAGTATGCATCAGAAGTAAGGATCATTAGTAGATTGAGGCACAGAAACTTAGTGCAACTCACCGGTTGGTGCCATGACAAAGGAGAACTCTTGCTTGCTTATGAATTTATGGAAAACGGAAGCTTAGATTTACATCTCTTCAAGGGAAAGAACTTGTTGAAATGGAATACAAGATACAAAATTGCTCGTGGTCTGGCTTCTGCTTTGCTATATTTACATGAGGAATGGGAGCAATGTGTTTTGCATAGAGATATAAAATCGAGTAATGTGATGTTGGACGCAAATTTTAATGCGAAGCTTGGTGATTTTGGGTTAGCTAAGTTGGTTGACCATGAGAAAGGCTCACAAACAACGATGTTGGCTGGAACATTGGGTTATATGGCTCCTGAATGTGTAGTCACAGGTAGAGCAACCAAGGAGTCAGATGTTTTTAGTTTTGGAGTTGTTGCATTGGAAATAGCTTGTGGGAGAAAACCTATCGACTACAAGACCAAAGGAAATCAAATGCGATTGATAGAATGGGTTTGGGAGCTGTACGGGACCGGGTCTCTTTTAGAAGCAGTTGATCCAAGTCTAGGATTAGACTATGAGGAAGAAGAAATCAAGATTTTAATGATTCTTGGGTTATGGTGCGTGCACCCTGACTCTGAACTTCGCCCTTCGATGAGACAAGCCCTTAAAGCATTGAACTCCGAAGCTTCCCTGCCTTTATTACCATCAAATATGCCGGTAGCATCATATTTGACACCTCCAATATCCTCACTATCGGATTTCTCTTCCATTAGTAAATACGAACCATCAAGTAGCATCTAAATCATCAAAGAAAACAATCCCCATCTATCATCGTTACATGCAATGCAACAAAATGTCAAAATTATCAAAGGTTAAAAAGATTAGTGACAAGTTCTTTTTCTCACAAACTATGTATTTTAGTACAACTTTTTGTAAGATATTGAACACCACAAGTTGCGTTTTAACATGTGTGTTAGTGTTGTTGGGTTTTTTGGGCCAATGAGGAAGCCCATCAATTCCTTTTATAGCCCATTCTTATTTTTATGTATGGATAAAAGAAGGAAGCAAGGGTTTATGCTGCCAACACCCTAAAAAACACACACAAAAGTCTCACATAAAAGAAGAAGCAATTTCCATCACTTTCAAACCTAGTTGCAGAGGTCGTCGATTTCCCGAAGACTGAACCGTTGGATCGTTCCGATTTTTGGACACAGGACTCTCAACATCAGGGTGACCTTATCCAATGGTGGGTTTGTGTTAATCACATCCGAAAGTCTATCTGCACAGCCTTTGTTCGCTGCTGCAGAATTTTGGTGATATTCCTTCTTTTGTCTTTGTTTTTTATTCCATATCCTTGAAGTTGTTGATTCTAAGTGTAAGATGTTTATTGTATGCCTCTAGTATACCAAGGGAAGACTTTGTATTGCTCTAATTTGGTGATAGTGGATTTGAAACAGCTCTAGTAGTCCCGTGGTTTTTACTCTCGTGTTGAGAGGTTCCACGCTAAAATTTGGTGTTCTTGTTTTTGTTTTCGGATTATTTAGATTGTAGTTGGTATACCCTATTTGTTTGCATCCTCACAGGTTCATTCAAGTTTGGGAAAATTCTTGGTGAAACGAAGTTTACTTCTGCGTTTGTGTTTACCGTTTGTGACCGGGTTACGCGTTTTCCCATCATAGTTGTATCCGAGCCATTGGCTCTTGTTATTGGGTTGAAACTTGATTGAACGATGGAAGGAAACACAAGTAGGATTGTGAATTTGAATGGTTCTAATTATCATGTTTGGAAAGGCAAGATGGAAGATCTCCTTTATGTTAAGGATTATTATATGCCTGTTTTTAATACCGACAAACCGGGTGATAAAAAAGATGAAGAGTGGAATATATTGCATAGAAAGGTTTGTGGTTATATTCGCCAATGGGTTGATGATAATGTTTTGAAAAATATTAGCGAGGAGACTCATGCTCGTACTTTGTGGAACAAGCTTGAGGAGTTGTATGCTCGGAAGACCGGAAACAATAAACTGTTCCTGATTAAACAGTTGATAAATTTGAAGTACAATGATGGAACTCCTGTCACTGATCATTTGAATGTGTTTCTGGGTCTCATTAATCAGCTTGCAGGAATGGGTATTAATTTGAAGACGAGATACAAGGCTTATGGCTTCTTGGTACTTTACCAGACTCTTGGGAGACTTTTAGGACATCATTGTCCAACTCTACACCGAATGGTATCATTACTATGGAATTGGCTAAAGGCAGTATTCTAAATGAAGAGATGAGAAGAAAATCACAAGGTTCCTCTTCACAATCTGATGTCTTGGTAACAGAGAGTAGGGGATAGGTCAAAGTAGAGGTTCGAGTAACAAAGGGAAGCATCGTAGTAAGTCCAGAGGTAAGTTTGTTGATTATAAGTGTCATCATTATGGTAGGAAAGGACACATAATTAAATTCTACAGTCAATTAAAAAGGGAGAACAAGAAGGCTAATTACAACAATCAAAAGAACAATCATAAAAAGGATAATGGTGGCAATGATACTGCTGAAGTTAATAATGCTACTGAAGAGTTCTTCATTTGTTGTGAATATGATATAGTGAACATTGCACGTGATGATTCGAGTTGGGTTGTTGACAGTGGTGCTACTTGTCATGTGACATCACAGAGGGAATTTTATTCATCTTACACACCGGGTGACTTTGGGGTTGTTAAGATGGGTAATAACGGGCTATCAAAGATTGTAGGTGTTGGAGATGTTTGCTTGAAGTTTGACACTGGGATGGAGTTGGTTTTACACAATGTAAAACATGTTCTAGATATTAGACTTAATTTGATCTCCGCATGTTTACTTGATGATGATGGTTACCATAGTACCTTTGGTGATGGTATTTGGAAACTCACTCGTGGTTCTTTGATCATGGCAAAAAGTAAAAGAAGTTCAAAGTTATACAGAACACATCCGAAGATCTCCAAAGACTCGGTCAATTTGTTAGTGAATGCCGATATGACCGACTTATGGCATAGGAGACTTGCTCACATGAGTGAAAAAGGGATATCTATTTTGTTGAAGAAGAACGACTTGCCCGATTTGCATGATGTTCATTTGAAGAAGTGTTCTCATTGTCTGGCAGGTAAGCAAAAAAGAGTTTCTTTCAAGAGTCACCCTCCTCATAGGAGAGACAATATACTTGATTTAATACATTCGGATGTTTGTGGTCCTATGAAGACTAGAACACTTGGGGGCTGCTTGTACTTGGTCACTTTTATCGATGATCATTCGAAAAAATTCTGGGCCTATACTTTGAAGTCTAAAGATCAAGTATTAGATGTGTTTAAGTAGTTTCATGCCTTAGTTGAGAGACAAACTGAGAAGAAGCTCAAGTGTATTCGAACGGATAATGGAGGTGAGTACATTGGTCCTTTTGATGCTTATTGTAGAGAGAAAGGTATTCGACACCAAAAGACTCCTCCAAAGACACCACAGTTGAATGGTTTAGAAGAGTAGATGAATAGAACATTGGCTGAAAGGGTTAGATGTTTGTTGTCACATGCAGCGTTGCCTAATTCCTTTTGGGGTGAAGATTTGAACACCGTAGTAAATGTTATTAATCGTACTCCTTGTGTTCCTTTTTCTTTTGATGTTCCTGACAGGGTTTGGAGTGGCAAAGATGTTTCATACGATGATTTGCAGGTCTTCGGATGCAAGGCTTTTGTGCATATTCCCAAAGATAAAAGAACAAAGCTTGATGTAAAGATCAAGCCATGTATATTCCTTGGTTATGGGGGAGATGAGTGTGGATATAGGTTTTATGATCCAATCTCGAAGAAACTCATAAGAAGTTTCGATGCTAATTTTATTGAAGATCAAAGTTTGAAAGATATTGTGAAGACAAAGATAGTTCCTCAATATACAGATGATCTTACTGATTTGGATCCAGTTCCTCCACAGCACTCTGAGCCGCATAATGAAGATGATATTCAAAATGATGAACAACACGGTACTGATAATCATGATATTCCAGAGCAGCAGGAGTTAAATGAGGGTCCTCATCCAGAGTTACCAGTACCAGGTATGCCAACATTTGTCCCACTCAGACGGTCTACAAGAAACCGTCATCCTTCCACCCGTTATTCTGCGGATGAGTATGTCTTGCTCACTGACGGGGGAGAGCCCGAGTGTTATGAAAAGGCCATAGAAGATGAACACAAAAGGGAGTGGGTTGAAGCGATGCATGTTGAGATCAATTCCTTGTATGAGAACAATACCTTTGAGTTAGTAAAGTTGCGCAAGGGTAAAAGGGTTTTGAAGAACAAGTGGGTCTACAAAGTGAAGACTGAAGAACATACCTCACAGCCTAGGTACAAAGCCAGGTTGGTGGTCAAAGGGTTCAGTCAGAGAAAGGGTATTGATTTTGATGAGATTTTCTCTCCAGTCGTGAAGATGAGTTCCATTCGGGTGATTCTTGGTTTGGCAGCTAGTCTTGATCTTGAGGTTGAGCAAATGGATGTCAAGACAGCGTTCCTTCATGGTGACTTGGATAAAGAAATCTATATGGAACAACCTGAAGGTTTTCAGGTTAAAGGTAAAGAAGACTATGTATGTAAGCTTCAGAAAAGTCTTTATGGGTTGAAGCAAGCACCAAGACAGTGGTACAAGAAATTTGAGTCTGTTATGGGGAAGCAAGGCTACCGAAAGACTATTTCAGATCACTGTGTTTTCTTTCAAAGGTTTGGCGATGATCATTTTATCATTTTATTTCTCTATGTTGATGACATGTTGAATGTAGGAAAGAATGCAGAGAGAATTGTTCAGCTGAAGAAGGAATTGAGCAAGTCATTTTCTATGAAAGACTTAGGGCCAGCAAAACAAATTCGTGGTATTCGGATTACTAGAGATAGAGCTTCAAAGAAGTTGCATATGTCACAAGAGCAATACATTGAGAAGGTGCTTCACAGGTTCAACATGGATAAAGCTAAATCGGTTAGTTCACCTCTTACTCCCAATTTTAAACTAACCGATAAAGATTTCCCTTCTTCGAAGGAGGAGATTGAAGACATAGATAAAGTTCCATACGCATCAGCGATTGGGAGCTTGATGTATGCAATGGTGTGTACAAGACCTGATATTGCCCATGTTGTAGGTGTTGTTAGTCGTTTTCTGTCAAATCCAGGTAAGAATCATTGGGAAGCAGTTAAGTGGATTCTTAGATATCTAGGTGGTTCTTCCAAATTGGGTATAACATTTGGAAATGGAAAGCACATGCTTATTGGTTACACAGATTCTGATATGGCAGGGAACAAAGACAACATGAAATCCACTTCTGGATATTTGATAACTTTTACAGGGGGGAGCTGTCTCATGGTAGTCAAGACTGCAAAAGTGTGTTTCTTTGTCTACAACTGAGGCTGAGTATATTGCAGCAACAGAACCATGCAAATAACTGTTGTGGTTGAAAAGGTTTATGCAGGAGCTTGGCTTTATGCAACAGCGTGACGTGGTTCTTTGTGATAATTAAAGTGCTATTCACCTTGCTAAGAATTCTACGTTTCACAAGAGAACAAAACATATTGATGTAAAGTATCATTGGATTAGAGATGCTCTTGAAGACAAGTTGTTTGAACTTGATAAGGTTCATACCGATGATAATGGTTCCGATATGTTGACAAAATCTTTGGCAAGGGAGAAGTTGAAGATATGTTGCTCAATCGTCGGGATGGCGAACTCTTCCTCATAGGCCAAAAAGGGGGAGAATTGTTGGGTTTTTTGGGCCAATGAGGAAGCCCATCAATTCTTTTTATGGCCCATTCTTATTTTTATGTAGGGTTAAAAGAAGAAAGTAGGGCTTTCAGCTGCCAACACCCTCAAAAAAACACACAAAAGTCTCACACAAAAGAAGAAGCAATTTCAGTCACTTTCAAACCTAGCTGCAGAGGTCGTCGATTTTCCGAAGATTGAACCGTTGGATCGTTCCGATTTTTTGACACAGCACTCGCAACATCAGGGTGACCTTATCCAACGGTGGGTTTGTGAAAATCATGTCCGGAATTCTGTCTGCACAGCCTCTGTTCGCTGCTGCAGAATTTTGTTGATATTCCTATTAGATAGTAAACTTAATAATATTTGTGTCGTATGTTACACTAGGATAGTTAAACTGAATTAAACTTATATATATGTATGTATATATCGAATAAGTGAAGGGGCATGACGGTTGTAAGACACCGGTTCAAATGGTAGTTATTCCCGCCAAGAATAACCACCGGATCAACTGCCCTCTTCACATGTATATATTGACATTAGCCGGCAACATTTACCGGCACCAAGATATTAAAGAATATCCTTATCATTCTCATTTTCATTCTTTGAGTGTGTGTTTGTTATTAATCATTTGTTCGAAGTTTGACATGGATTCCATCAACAAATACTGTTAATCCAATCAAGATATCCATTCGAGTGATGTTAAACTTCGGCTGCCAACAAGTGGTATCAGAGCCACATTCAAACAAGAAGATGTTCTTCATCCGACATCGTCAATAATGCCCTGCAAGCACTGCTCCGACGAAAAGAAAGAAAGACGGCATAAAGATTCAATTCACAAGAGATGCTATTACTGTAATGAACCCGGGCATCAAATTGTCTCGTGCAAAATGAAGGAGAATGATGAAGCAACCCAGTTAATGCATCAAGCCATCAACACCGGCATACAGAAACAAGATGCAGACGATGATTTCAGACAAGAATTAATAGTCACCAGAACAAAAGGCGGTTTGTGGTCTGAAATATGGTATGTTAGTACAAAATTTAAACATCATTATACGGGAAATTTAGATGTCTTGAAACGAATAAAACGAATATTCGGAGTAGACACAAAAACTGGTGAAAACAACTTCTTGTTTATAAGGGGTAATGGGACTGTAGATGTTAAGCTTAGCAATGAAATATTTCGAATTGAATGAGTATTTTATACTCCTGATTTAGATCGAAACATCTTAAGTCTGGATAAATAAGTTATTCAAGGATACACTGTTAAGATATGTGGAGAAAGATGCAGAATCTTTCCCACTTTCAGTGTTCCTGTCATGAACACGAGAAATGAAATTTCTGGTTTAACGAAGGAAGATGAGATCGGAATGAAAGAAAAACAAGCAATAATCGATCTTAGTCCGGAACATGATGAATACAAAATAGATTATTTAAATTCTTATTTTGAAAATCTGAACTTGTCTTCTCAAGAACCGGATTGGAACATTATGATTCTTCAAGCAATGAAATTTAGTGAATTTCAAGATAGCAAAGCATTGCTTGATATTTTAGAAGATGAAGATTATGTCCGTAAATATAAATTTGATCTAGAGATCAAATTTGATGAGATGGTAGAGTGGTTTATAAAGACGAAGTTAGAAATCTCAACAAGACTAATTCTGGCGTATGCGTCTGATAATAGAATGATTAATCTGTTTGAGTTATACATGGTGGTGAAGAGAGAAGCTGGACATAGGAATGTTACTTCAAACAACTTATGGGCTGTAGTTGCAAAAGACATGGGATTCGATTATCAAGATGGTGAATTAATGAGGTTAATGTATGCGATGTATCTTGATGTTCTAGTTTATTATTACAAGTTTAAGACCACACAGCATAATGTATCTGAAAGAGAGCCAGTAAGGAATGATGAATTTAAGAGACAAAGCCAGAGTTATGATGACAAACAAGAGACAGTTGCAGATCGAAAAGAAAGAAGCTTGAGTGCAGGTTATATTCCTGAACAAGAAGGAGATCATTATGCATTCTTTGCAGGCAACAACTGGCTTGGGATGAAAAAGCTGTAGAAAAGGAGAAGGTTTGATTTCAAACAAGTGGAGAAAGCGGTGGATGAAGCAAACCGGAGTGTCTTAATGCATTCTCGAAAGTATAATTAAGTTTAGGGGAGTGTATTAGATAGTAAACATAATTATATTTGTGTCTTATGTAACACTAGGATAGTTAACTGAATTAAACTTATATGTATGTATGTATATATCGAATAAGTGAAGGGGCTTGACGGTTGTAAGACACCGGTTCAAACGGTAGTTATTCCCGCCAAGAATAACCACCGGATCAACTGCCCTCTTCACATGTATATATTGTGTCACACCGCGACCGCGTTAAAACAACAAACCGCGGTGGAAACATCGGGGAGTGTCGTAACAGAATCATTGTTTCACAACACATGGATAAAAGTTCTGTTTTATTGAATCAAGTTTTATTACATTGTATTGAAATTAGAAACAAAATATGAACAAATAAACTTTCATTGTTATTAAGTCACTAAGGCCTCGTCCATTCCTATGTGAGCATGCACCAATATCATCATCAAACATCATCAACTATGGTACCTGAAACATATGTGAAAATACGTCAGCATAAAAATGCCGGCGAATACATAGATTTTATATGAGTGTCAGATTCATGGCTCGCTTACCTTTTGAAATAACTCAAACAACCTTGTTATTTGATATAAAAAAATTTAGTTTTGTAAAATGTTTGTATTGTAAATTTAATAACCAAGTTAAAACAGATTTGTTATAACTTATAAAACTTCGATGCCATGAATCTTAACTCAAAAACATTTGTTTAAGTAAACCCAAGTCGTAAATTTGCTTTTGTAATAAAACTCGAATGGTTTATATTGTAGAAAAACCTTGTAATATAACTTCGTTTTGATAACCTTTGCCCAAGTGATCTAGATAACGCAACGATATATAATCTGTTAAAAGCACTTATATATAGGAAGTACCAGCGGTGTATCCACCTTGCTTTTAACATATTACACCCACCCCGTTACCTAATCACTTCCCTAACCCAATGATTCAAACAGTTCCAAACGGTTCACATAAATCAAACAGTTCCAAACGGTTCACAAGGATCAACCAGTTCCAAACGGTTCACATAAATCAACCAGTTCCAAACGGTTCACAAGGATCAAACAGTTCCAAACGGTTAACATAAATCAAACAGTTCCAAACGGTTCAATCAGTTCAAATAATTCACATTGTAATATAAACCATATCATTTGTTTAAAAGACTCGAAACCATTTAGCACACATGAATCACCCCAAAACAGTTTAAAAACGGTAAAAGAGGGAAAACTATGTACTCACTTGAGAATGCTTAGAAATCGTGAATAACAACCAAGCAACACTGGAGGGATCACGGAAATCAATCGGCACAAAGGGTCCAAGCTAGGATCAAGATCAAGAAAACTCAGGTATGAAGCTTCAACAAGTGAAAACCCCAACTTAGAGCTGATCTTGAATGAAATGAGCAAAGAACCCAATGAAAGACCCATGCTATTTATAGTAATCTTGGATCTCTAGGATCATTCTGTGACAATCCTCAAAATTACAGGTATCCGTACAATTAATTAATATTAAATTGGTGCTTAATGACTGTGCTTGATTACAACTGCTGATTTAACTACTCTATGATTTTTTACATCATACATACATATGCATCACATTCATACTGTCACTCCATTTATTACACACAGAATTTAGTGACAAACTTGATGCACAAAACACAGTTAGCACAGTGAGCGGATAACCCAGACACATGCTGACAATGCCAGCACATAGACAAACACTATATTGAGGCCCAGTATGAGCCAGGGACAAGGTACTAGAATTGTATGGAGTGTAGGGAAGTAAGGGCCATGAGACTACATCACTAGGTGATTGTTTAGGTGCCAGAATGTGCCTAAAACCCACTTAAACTGCAAAATTCTGCATCTATTAACAAAATTCAGCATTTAAACATGCTAGTCACTTGCAAAAATATGGCAAAATGATCCTGTATGCTTTCCTAAGTGTCGGGAATTGAAAGGGTCACTAAAAGTTACATAAAGGACACTTTACAATATCATTTAGCACTTTAACGGAACGGTACCCAACCGAACAACCGGACGTTACCCGGAATACAAAAATATTGTTAAAAACATTGTTTCACTTTTTCTGAGCTAGTCATGGTCCCCGAATACTTAAACACACTACTTATTACATGACACAGACTAAACATTAGAGTTTACATCAAACACCCTACTATTAACCTTCATACCCCCTAAATATTACACCCCCCCCCCCCCCATGAAAATGGCGGCACACATGGCCCCCTCTCAAACTTACGGCCCCCATGAGGCCACCTCAAGAAAATTCATCAAGTCCCCATGCAATTTAGCCTTGGGATTGTGTGAATATCATGCAAGTACTTACAAACCCTAACTCTTACATCTAGCACCCCCTAACTACTCACCATTTACCAAATAACTATCATTTAACCCCCCCCCCCCCCCACCATTTGGCTGAATTTTCGGCTCCCATGGCCCACCCCACAAGATTTCTTAAATCTTGTGCTTTCCCCATGAAATCTCATTAGAGATTGTGAATGATTATGCATGTACTTGTGTTGACATTTAATCCAATGGATAAAGAAGTTGAATTATAAATAAACAACATTATCTTCACCACTACATAAAAATCACTCTCTTTCCCCCCTCCATTAAAAGCTTCGGCCGAACCCCTTGTCACCACCATCTTTCTTTTCAATTTTGATACAAGTGTTTCAAGACCATCCCAAGGTGTATCAAGGCGAATCACGGAGTGTGGAGCTCACGGATTGTCAAGGACCTCTCTAGATTTCTTTTATCCACCCGTTTCCTCTAGTGTTTCTTCCCTAGCTTAAAAGCTAGCAGTAAGTCTCTTGAATCCTCATCTACTTCATGTTGATGATGGTTAATAGTTATGTTAGGATGAAATCTCAAGAAACACTAAAAGATCATAAACAAAGTCTTGAACATAAAGCTAACTTAATGATGAAATATTGTTAAAATGAAGAAGTAATGATATGAATAATGTTGTCTTGTATTATTGATGATTTCTTGTTGCTAGTTTGATGATCACTAGAAATATGATGTTTAACATCATGGTTGAACTTGTTAAAGTAAGATTAAAAACTTAAGTTAACAAGTTCGGAGGTGATTAGTGAACATAAAAGAATCACCTCCATGTTTCAACATAAACTTGGTAACAAAGGGATTTCTTGAAAAATAAGTGAACTAAGTAAGTAGATAGTCGTATAGACCCGAGGGTTACAAAGGATTTTTCTAGACAAACCAAGTTAAAAGACTGATCTTTTGAAAAGTCATAATTCTTACACTATTTTTGGAAGAAATAAGTATATGAATACTAGTAAGATATGAAAATGTTGTAAATGGATATTTCTGTAAAATAAGTTGACAAGTTGTGAACATCTAAAAATCCCGAGAACGAGGGTTTTACAAAAATAAACACACTTTGTAGGGTAACTGAACCCACTAAACACCCCACTGAGTTACTACGCGTTTTTATGAAAAACCAAGTTTATGTTATTATGTAAAGTGCATTGTTTTTGCACTTGACTAGCATAATGTTGTTTGGTAACTTGTTGTTGGTTGATTTAGATGATTTCCGAAAAGAAAATGATATGCTAATAAGCATGGGCACCTCTATTTACAAAGGAAACTCTGGCGAAATTTCTAAAATTTCAACACTTAGAAAATATTTTCTAACAAGTTTTACAAATATATTTTTAACTTTGATTTCAAAATAAACTTCGCCATAGTTTTTGTTACGAAAATACAAAGTATCGGAGGACGATTTTATAGATAAAAATGGATAAATATATATTTAGAATATATATTTTCTACTAAGACACTTGTGTGAATATTTGAATATTTTGTGAATTATATTATTTTAGGGTAAAATAATATAACATACAAATACCATGGAAAATTTTCAACACCAAAATAATACCAAAAATCTCACGGAATGAATGTCTAAGTTATACACTTGGTATTGTGAAACCAAACGCGAAAACGTAACTTACGAAATATTCCGCAAAAATACTGTTACACATATATTTTTGGTAAAATATTATTTTGGAAGCTAAGGAAGTAAAATATATTATTTTTGGGAAAAAATACATATATTTTGGAAATAAGTTATTTTGGACAAATGAGTTAAATATATTTTTCTAAGTGGGACTTAAAATATATTTTTAAAACTACAAATATACATGTATAAATACCCCCATCCTTGGGAAGGAAATACGCATATAAAATACCTGAGAGGTATGGATACGAAATAGTTGCCTAACTATTATTCCAAAACCCTAAAAACAAAACTCAAGTTAAAATAATAATTATTATTTTAACAAGAAGTTACAACTTGGAATAATATCAAAGTAACGTAACTCAAACATGTAAATACAAAAGCAAGGCACGGTCCGTTCGTCTAATGAACAATAGTACGTTGTAGGTTGTCGCATAGCGGACCAAGTTTGAGTTGACGATACGATTCAGGAGACGCATTACAGTGAGTTCATGTCCCCCCTTTTCTCTCAACTGTTTTCTGTTTTATACTTCGGGGGTGGAATACATGTTACAATTATTACCGACACTTACATACGCTTTTATTCATGGTATGGTTAGCTTAAGGAGGGTTTAGACGCTTGGATCATGTGAAAGGTGGGTACAACACTTAAGGCCATTAATCCTCGTTGTTAGGACCGAGGGACATGAATGATAGATCTATTTGGGTGTAGCGAGCCCACACCCATGAGGCCAGGGTGGCCCAAAGTGGTGACTGTGTCTTACAGCCGGAGGCCCGGTACAAATTTGCTAGGTTTGAGTACTTCCTGCACCGTTTCACACATACCAGTGGCTTTGCAACCCATTGGTGATCTCTTTTTCTTTTTCCTTAATTGCTACATACTAGGGATTTTCATACATACAGACACGTTACAAAGGTTTATACATACTCACTTACACATGAACTCGCTCAACTTTTTGTTGATTTTTCAAACTACATGTATTTCAGGAAATTGATGGACCTGGCAAGTGTTGTAAGTGTTACAAGCTGCGTACTGAATAAGATGTCATCCAGGGTAGCAGGTTTAAGAGGTGTGACCCTTACCTGGACGGGTTACATGCCTTAAACCTCGTTTTGATTAAAAGTTTTTTGGTTGTGTCTCATGATCATGTTTTAAACAAGTTAAGGATTTGTGACTTATTTGGGTTTATGTTTCCAGACAATGATGTTGTAGTACTTTTTAATTTAATGAATGGATGAACATCTTGTGTTTTATTTTCATATAGCATTGTTATGATTGTTGCTATGGTATTGAGAAGTCGCACCAAATAAACCCACGCTTCCGCAAAAGCCAGGGTGTGACACATTCCAAGTGTTTGACAGGATCAATCTTGGCCATACATGTGGGAACATGGTATTGAAATACAATGGGAGTTGAAAACCAGCTCCAGGTATTGCAAAAATTGCATAAACAACCCTGAATTTCGACCAGAAAGCTGAAAATGAACTTTCTGTCGGGAAAAAGGTCGCGCCCCACGTAAGAATGGGCTTCACCTTACGCGGCCCGCGAGGGCTATGTTTCCAGAAATGTCAGAAATGGTCCCTGCACATGTAAAACTTGGATTTCGATGCATTTTTGACACGTTTAAGCCCCGTTAACCTCATTTAAAGGCTCTAAAATGAAGTTAAAGTATAGGGAACATGAAACATGCTCAAAAACATCACGGATGTTGGTTCGTTTGGCCGTACGATTGCGTTGTTCGGTTAATTACGAAGAAAGTCGTAACAGACGCAAAAACGATCCAAATTACGCGACGAATGGAAATTTATCATGCCAATCACTAAAATAAAATATTTTAATGATTACATAAATTTTTGGATGTTCGGATATATTCAGAACATAAGATATGCTCGAAAATGCAAACTTATGCACTTTTTGACGCTTTTAGTCCCTTTTTAGTCCCTATTGATCAAGAAAGTTTATTTTTGCGCACCAAAGACACCAAAGCCTATTTCTAAGCTATGTAAAGGATATTTAGGGCATGTTTAACTTATGATCAAGTTCCAAAATGTTCGTTACCATTCGATTCGGTATACTTTTGCAGTTTGACGCAAATAGTCCCTGTGATCGAGTAAACTTGATTTTGACACACCAAACCCTCCAAAACTTATTTCTAAGTTATGTAAAGGTTATTTAAGGTATGTTAAGCCTATGTCACTGTTTCAGAGTGTTTTTTGCATTAAACTGATTACATTTACGCATCAGTTCGCGTATAACCTTCCAGAAAGCGATTTAAAGCTCGAAATCGAACAAGAATTGATATGTGCAAATGATACACATATTTATACAAATCCCAAGTATGAAACACAATATTTCATTTATTTGGTATTTGTTTAATGGTTGAAGTGACACAAGTGTCACATATTGACATTAGCCGACAAGATTTACCAGCACCAAGATATTAAACAATATCCTTATCAATCACATTTTCATTCTTTGAGTGTGTGTTTGTTATTAATAATTTGTTCGAAGTTTGACATGGATTCCATCAACAAATACTGTGAATCCAATCAAGATATCCATTCGAGTGATGTTAAACTTCCGCTGCTAACAATTCCTTCTTTTGTCTTTGTTTTTGATTCCATATCCTTGAAGTTGTTGATTCCAAGTGTATGATGTTTATTATATGCCTCTAGTATACATAGGGAAGACTTTGTATTGCTCTAATTTGGTGATAGTGGATTTGAAGCGACTCTAGTAGTCCCGTGGTTTTTACTCTCGTCTTGAGAGGTTTTCCACGCTAAAATTTGGTGTTCTTGTTATTGTTTTCGGATTGTTTAGATTGTAGTTGGTATACCCTATTTGTTTGCATCCTCACAGGTTCATTCAAGTTTGGAAAATTTCTTGGTCAAACGAAGTTTTCTTCCACGTTTGTGTTTACCGTTTGTGAACGGGTTACGCGTTTTTTCCCATCAAGTGTATGTTACCAATTTATGTAATAAAAGGGCTCTAGTAGAAAATTATAATAAATGGTAACAAACTGAAATATGAACATAAAATAACGAAAAAATAATCAATTTCTTTGTATCAATTTGGTATATCAGAAGAAACGCTTTGGTTGAGTAATAATAATATCTTTCGCTTTTTAGCAAGACACATACAACTTAAAACATAGAAACCGATTTTTATATAAAAATGTTGGATGATTGTCTAAGTATACTTTGGTATAAATCATACCTTTCTGGTCATAATGTGTTGAGAAATTTATCCTAAAGTTCACAAAAAAGATCCAAGGTCAAAGACTTTGTAGCTTTAAAACTACTAACAAAGCCTCTTACTAACTCATCATGCATACATACAGATTGAAGTAATTTAAGTGCTTATAAGATGGGAAAATCAACCACAACAAACATGAACAAAATGAAGTATTATAAACTTACACTACCATTTTTTCAAAAGATTCTTAGTTTCTTTTTGGGAAAATTACTTTTTAAGTGTCTGTGTTTTAGAGGTTTTAACTACTTGATTCCAAAATCAAAATGTTTAATGTTGTAAGTCCCTACAGCCACTTTACTTAATCATTTGAGTCCAAATTTCTAACACCATCCATCAAGTCTGTTAACTACAAGGGTAATTAGTCATTTACACACAAAGTACAAGTCTTTAATGAATAAAGCTTTAATATATAACATATATAAAAATAAATTACATATATATAACACACACCGAACCGCCACCATCTCCACCACTGGCCCACCATCATCGCCACCAAATCACACTCCAGATTAAGGAACCCTCCACCACTGTCTCACCTCCACCACCTTCCGGCACTGCAAACAACACCAAACATTTTCAGCCACCAAACATGCCGATCAGCCGTTAACCACATTTCCCCACCTGGGATCGGAATATTGTCAGACTTGCATGAAATCTGATGTCGGATCACCATCAACGTCATGAACAATCATTCTGCCTAAACCCACCACAATCTTCATACACCTACTACCACAGTTCTAACAATTGCGTCACCAATTTAATAGCATCTACCAAACCTTTTCACCCTATCACGACCATCTTTATCCACCATCATCACCGTAACACAAAATATGAACTATAAAAAGATTGAAAGTGTGTAAAATGTTGGATCTAGGGTTTTGTAGCTTATAGGATCCGTTTGGTGGTGTGATCACAGTTGGAGAAATGTAATGTAACGGGCATAGATCTGATCTGACATAGCTCAGATATGTTTGGGGCATTTCCGGTGTTATTAGGGTTTCATAGGTGCAGCGGTGATATGTGGGTGGTGTGATGCTGAGGGTGGAGGTGCAACAGCGGTGGATGATGCACTGGAAATGATGGAGGTGCAACAGTGGTGTTGTGCTGGTACGGTGTTTAGGTAGAGGTATGGTGTGTGTGTGGGGGGGGGGGGGGGGGAGGGTGGGGGGTGGAGGTAGTTTAGAGAGAGAAGGGAAGAGATGGGAGATAGAGAGATATGTTGATTTAGAGAGAGAAAATGGAGATACACAAATCTGTGATGAGTGTGTGGGTGATAAATTAGTTTTTATTTTTATTTTTTTAATTATAGAGGTAATTTGGTCTTTTAACAAAACATAACAAAAAAAATCTAATTATGTTAGAAATTTGGACTCAAAAGGTTATCAAAAGAGAGAATAGGGACTTAGGACGTTAAACATTTTAATTTTGGACTAAAGTGGTTAATACTATTAAAACACAGGGATTCAAAAAGTAATTTTCCCTTTCTTTTTTTACTACAAGAATACAAACACCATTTGAATTCTACAATACGTGAACATACTAAGGTCCAATGGCAAGGTCTGTAATTTCCTGCAACCTACGCCACTACTCCAATCGTTTTTATTTTTATTATTATTATTACTACTACTATTACTATTACTATTATTACTTGTTGAGTCCCTATGTTTAGGGGTTTTAACACCATTCACCAAGTCTATTAACTATGAGGGTAATTTGGTCATTTGCACACAAAGTACAAGTCTTATATGGACATGATTTCATTCTCTTGTTCTTAAACCAAACCAAACACCCCTAATCTTCCAATAAACACGTGGAGTTTGACCAAACCACACATCCAAACTTTGAGACATTTCCCCGTGTTTCCCTTCACCCTCTTCCATCACAACCCCTTGATCACACATACACACAGCGTGTATATCCAATTATGAGTCATCAATGGCGGATTTCACCTCTCATCATCTTCTCCGCACCTCTAACCTCCATATCCACCTTATCCACTTCTGATCTCTTCCACCAATTGTGTCACCACCACAACAAAACCTATTCCACACAAGAAGAATACCTCTGCAGGCTCACTATCTTCCAGGATAATTACGATTACATTCGTCGTCACAACTCTGATTAAAATTCTTAGTATACACTTTCTCTCAATGTGTTTGCTGATCTCACTCACCACGAGTTCAAACTCGCTCGCTTGTGAGGACTCTCCACGTCTGCTTCTTCCAGTGATCTCATCAGGCTTAATCGCGGTGGTTCAGTGGTTCAATTCTCTGCAAATCTGCCTAAATCATTGGATTGGAGAGCGAAAGGAGCAGATTCTAAGGTTGAAGATCAAGGAAGTTGCGTTATGCTTTTGTGTTTGTGTTTATATTTGTGCATATTTATCTTACTTGATCACAATTTAGGGTTTACATTACTTTAATTGGATACCTATAGCCTTGAATACCTTTAGGTTAGTGAACTATCTCTGATTTGGATTATAGGTTAATCGGTGATTAGTGTTCTTATTATCGATTGTTGATGATGAGGTGTTTATGGAAGCCCTAGGATGTTGAGTGAGTAATCAGTGCTCATCGGCAAGTGGATGTGTGATTCGGAATGTTTCAGAAGACGAGATGGCGACTCAAATCTAGGGTTTGGTGGTTGGTGGAGAGGAGGTGGTGGTGACAGAGGTGGTTATAGCTGTGGTGACTGTGCTGGACGTTTGTGATTATGGTGGTGGTTGGTGACGGAGGTGGTTGTGGCTGTGGTGGTGCTTGGTGACAGGGGTGGGTCTGATTTCGTCTAGGTTTCAGGTTATTTCAATAGCGGTGGTAAGACGGTAGTGGGTGGTGTGGTGGTGACAGTGGTGGTGTTGATGGTGGTGGGGGGATGCAGGTGGTCTAGAGAGATAAAGAAAGATGAGAGAGAGATGAAGGGTTTAGAATGTTTAGAGAGAGAGAGAGAAAGAGATAAGGGGGAGAGAGATATATAAGAGAGAGAGAAATCTAAGAGTAAATTGCCAAAATCGTCCCTGAGGTTTGGGCATGTTTACCATTTTCATCCAAAACAACTTTTTTGTACAATATAGTCCTTCACTTTTGCGATTTTTTTGCGATTTTCATCCAAACGTCTAATTTGTTTTATTTTTTCTATCAAATATTTTGATGAAAATGGCAAAAAATCACAAAACTCAGGGACGATTTTGGCAAAAAAAGTCAGACTTTTTGATGAAAATGACAAAAAATCCCAAAAGTGAAGGACTATATGGCACAAAAATGTTGTTTTGGATGAAAATAGCAAACATGCCCAAACCCTCAGGGACGATTTTGACAATTTACTAAAAATCCAATAATAATTTATTTTTTTATTTTTATAATTATATGAGTATTTTGGTCATTTAACAATACTTAACCAAAAAATTCTAACAGTGATAAAATTTGGACTCAAAGAGTTATAAAAAAGTGGGTGTAGGGACTAAGGGTGTTAAATATTTCGATTTTGAACTCAAGTTACTAAAACAACTAAACAAAGGAACTCAAAAAGTAATTTACCCTATCTATACTATATATAAAAGCATATTCGAAGGACAGAAATAGTCATTTGCCATTGTACATGCATTTCAAGCACATTGTACAAGCATTTTAAGCACGAATGTGTTGAAAGTCCTTTAACACCTTTTCAACACACGCAGACGGGATAAACAAAACCCTAATCACCTTTCAAAGTTCAAACCCATTTCTCCCTCTCTCTCAAATTCCCAAGAACCTAGATCCAAATTTTCTCTCTCTCTCTCTGTCTTTCAGTATTCACCCTTAAATCAATGAAGAAGAACATCGTTCCATTTGCTAATGTCAATTCAAGCCTATATCACCACAATTTCTGCTCTTACATCTTTCTCCTCGATCTAGCGTTCAGACCATAGACCATTAAAGGAGGTTGACTAAACTAGGGTTTCGACTACTGATCTATTTCTGCACGTATGTTCTTCAGAAAATCAAGGTAAGGCTCTTTCATTTTGAGTTCGTATTTCCGATGATTTTGTGGTTTGGGGGCACAGATCTAGCAAAGGCAGATTCATGTTATTTGGGTTTTAAGGTTGTTGAGGACTAATGAGGCGATTCCATGTGATGGTATGGTAAAGAAGTAATACATCTGCTACAGGTACAATTTCTGATTTTAGTTAGGGTATTTTTATTAATTTTTATCTTCTTCATGTGGTTTTTATGTTTGTACACTTTTTACAGGGTATGGAAAGACTACTCTGTTAAGAAAGGTCTTAATTATGCCCCAAAACGAAGGAAGCCTGCCACCAATTTAACAGGAGAAAATCTTCAAAGTTATTATAATGTCTTATTTTAATTAATTAAGTGATGGATGCTCTTATTATTGAACGAAAAACAAGATGCTCGAATGCTTATGATACTTGCATTTTCTATTTTGTTTTTCAAGTGGCGAGTGGAAGGACTTGCAGTTTAAAGAGTGTGATTTTCTCGCTAATGGTTTTCCAATTGAAGGCGGTTACCTCCATCCTTTACTTAAGGCAAGAGTGCAATTCATCACTATCTGATTATATGTTTCAAAGGGCTTATCTTGCTGTTATCGTTTTGTATAATTGCAAACGAATGGGGGTTCTATGGTTGAGACATGTTGTCATTAAAAAATGCGTATATCTAAATATCTAAGTTATTTCAGGTGAAGCGACAAATGCAGATGATTTTTCTTCAAATGGGGTAATGTCAACTATAACATTTCATATGACACCATTTTAATGAATAATAGTTTATATTATGTAAAACCTATTTGTTTTATTGTATATTTGAGGAGTTGCCTACAAATAATTATGTTGAAAGCTGGTAGCTATTGTATTCTTTCATTATACAACTTGATTGTTCATAACCTTGTGATCTTTTTAAAAAAAGAGTAAATTACAAGTTTTATCCTTTATGTTTGTCACAAATTTCAGGTGCTGTCATTTACCTTTAAAATTGACGAGTTTTGTCCTTAACGTTTCAAAATCATGCACGTTATGTCCTTTAGCCCTAACCTAGTTAATTTTTTTGGTTAAATCAGATTATATAAGGGCATTTTAGTCTTTTTACCTATTTATTTAATATTATTTTAAAAAAGAAAACAAAATATTTATAAAATTATTATTATAAACTCTCTCTTCCTCTTTTCTCTCTCAAACCCTTTCTCTCACTTCCTCTTCTCTAAGATCACAAGCAACCATAATCGATCTCCCACCCTCCATTAAATCCTGATACTTGACCTCCAATTAAAAATCCAAACACTAACCGTAATCGATCTCCCACACAATTACTTGTTGGGAGTCACCTTGTTCAGATCTGGTTGAAGGGGAGCGGTAGTGGCGAGGAGGCGGGTGAACAACGGAGATACTCCAACTTGTTCCAGCGAGATCTGGAGGTGTTCGGACACAACGACGGGTTGACGGCAGTTGTTGTTCTGGTGGAGACGGGGTGGTTTTGGACACAACGACGGTGGCAAATCGAGAAGGAGATCCATCATTAGGTTAGGATTTTTTGAATGATTAATGCAGGGGCCATTTTTGTTATCAAGTTTGTTGTCTGCAGTTGAATGAAATGCATCAATTTTTAATTGTTTCGGGTTTTTTTTTGAGTTTTGAAATTGGTGGTGTTTGATAAGAAGATAAGGGAATCAGAATGTGTTCATTATATGTATTCAATATTGTTGGCTTCTTATTTTGTCGTTAAGTATTGTTGTTCATGTTTTTTGTTTTTGTGTCATATGGCGTCATGGTCACATCGATGGCTACCTCCACCTGCAACACCCGTAGCACTACCTCCACCACCGCAAACCCACCACAATTCACCACCCACCACCGTACATCTCCCACCACTTCGGCAGTGATTTTTAATGGAAAGAACGTGGGGAGCTTAGCAAGAGATAAGAAAGAAAGAGGAGAGAAAATTAGAGTGAGAGAGAGTGAGTGCAGAAGAAAGGTAAAAATCTTTTTTTATTTTTACAAAATAGTCCTTATCTATATATTATTTGCATAAGAACCCCTGGAATGGTGAAATTACAAGAATGCCCTCATGTGCATAGCACATGACCAGATTTAACAAAAAAAAAAAAATAACTGGGTTAGGCTCAAAGGACATAACGTGCTGGATTTTGAAACATTAAGGACAAAACTCGTCAATTTTAAAGGTAAAGGACAGCGCCTGAAATTTGGGACAAACATAAAGGACAAAACTTGTAACTACTCTTTTAAAAAAAACACAACTTTTATAAATACAGCTTCTGGAATTTTGATGCACTTTTCCAACCGCAATAGCACCCTGCCCGTGATTCACACGATACATATTTCTTAAAAAGCATGCTCAAAGTTTATATTTGTGTCAGGTTTATAATTTACTCTAATGGGTGACGTGGCAATGGTATATGCAGAACCTTCTACCACAAAAACGCTCCCGGGAGATTAGGTAGAGAGAGTAAAGCAGATTCATGAGTTTGGAGGTCATGGATCAAGAGGGTATGCCATCATAAGAAACATTTATATTATACCTTCACCTTTTTAGATTTTTTTTGTAACAAGTATAGCAACATGTATGTTGTAGGTATGGGTATGATTGGAAAAGAGAGGAATCAAATAAAAACTTATTACGAACTCATACAACTGCGGTTTCCTCAAGGGTTTCCTCAAGGATGCTGTACGCACTTGCAAAGGTTTATTTATCAATGTACCTTTCATGTATTTTATTTTCATGCACGTTTGTGTAACAATTTTTAAAATACACAAGCATAAAGAAAAAGGTTTTGAAGAGATAAATATGCTTTTGTGTTTTAACCTTCTATGTAGGTTCTTTATTTATATTCTTCCATTTGGGGTTGAAGTAAGAGTTATAGGGCTGCATTTTAATTTATCTACTAAAATTTGTAGAAAACTTTCGAAGCCAAAAGGTAACTATAGTATTGATCGGGTCTTCAGAAATGAGGCTGTTAACCGGGCCCACCTGGCTGAGTTTCATCAAATAGAAGGTGTGTCTGTCTCTATTTGTTATTGTATACAATGAAATACTTGCTACTAACTGAAAAAACTGGAAATAAATTTTTTATCTGTTTGAAAATGATCGTTTTATAATGAACGGGCGTTTCTTATTTCTTGTTGGAAAAAAAACTCAATTATCCATTATCGGGAAATGTGTAATTTCAAAAAATTCCCTATTTTGACAAATTCTCAGTAATTACTTAAGTTGAAGATTAAATATCATATGTTCTTATCTCGGTCCGGACAGATCCAGTTGTAGTTGAAGTTGCCACAAATTGTTTTATTTATTTTTATTTATGGGTTGTCCAGGGTTAATATGTGATCGTGGACTAAGTCTCGGGGATTTGCAAGGCGTGTTGCTTGACTTCTTCTCCTGTTTGGGTAAATACTAACCTCCTTCATATTAATGGTGATACTGTAATTTGCTACAAGTAATATGATTTAAATCAAATATAATCTTTGTTTATGCTAAATCATTTAAAGTATATTATTCTTAAGCGTATAGAAAATACAGTATGTTCTCATGCCATCTTTTGTTTCAGGAATGTTCAAGTTGCGTTTCAAGCCGGCTTACAATCCGTACACTGAGCCGAGCATGGAAATATTCGGGTACAATTTTGTTATTTTAGTTAAAAACTGTAATATGGATACAATAAATGTAATGTATTTAATTTGATGTGGCAGTTATCATGAAGGCTTAGAGTAATGGGTTGAAGTAGGAAATTCTGGAATGTTCCTATGGGACTTCCGGAGGATGTTAGAGTTATTGCTTGGGGTCTTTCCCTTGAACGGTATGTGCAACAAAACAATATTTTTGTTTCATTTTGACCTGTATGAGATAAAACACAATCCACACTAACCCACACCATGCTTGTAAAGTACCTACTTCAAATTCATCACCATGTTATATATGTTTAGTTATGATAACAATTTTTAAATCCATTTGGTATACACCAGGCCAACTATGATACTTTATGGCATTGATAACATCCGAGATCTTTTCGGTCACAAGGTATGCACAATTGCATTAATCTGTTCCATCTGAGATCTTAATCTTGTTGAATTCCTTCTTGTTGCACATAAATACGTGTCTTTTTTTTCTTAACAAGGTTGTAGGCAATGATGTCGGTGGAGGGCATGTGTTGCATATGGTCTGTGATCTTACCAATAGCTGCAGATAATGCTATTTTCGGTCAAACAGGTCCAAAGGTGAGCTGGTCAACACACATAAATACTCTATTCTTCATTAAGGAATTTGAACTTAACTATCATCTAATGTCTAAAAGGTGGGAAGCTTTGATGCTGGTAATGGGAGTTCCATTATGTCAAGATTGGTGAGCTTCTGATCTAATAAAACTTATAATATAGTGTTGTAACTAATTTGATTGTTTTTATAGTCAATTTCTCTTTCTGGTTGAATAGGTGGGACCTAAAAAGGCTCGTGAGATGTGGTTTTTGGCACAGTTCTACACTGCTCAAGAAGCGAAAAATATGGGGTTAATTAACAAAGTAGTTCCTGTAAGTTCACTTTCACTCAAATAATTGTCATCTATGTGTATGTGTGTGTGTGTGTTTTTTCACCATAACTTTGATATATGACTTAGTTAACTTACCTTTCCAATTATCACCATTGTACATCTATTAATATTATTGATTAATAATGCATAATACCTTACATTAGGGGTGTGTTAAATAACACTTCAATCGCTAATGCTATATTTTAATCATGTGGTAGCTAGAAAAGTTAGAACAGGAAACAGTTAAATGATGCAGGGAGATCATAAGAAACAGCCCAACTGCCATTTGCGTGATAAAAGCAACCATAAATGCAGTTAATGATGGGCATGCTAGACAACATGTATCTGCACTTTTGTCTTCTTCAAATTCGTTGTCATTTTTTTTCGTTATTAGTGTATTAATCATGTGATTTTTGTTCAGGAACTAGGTGGAAATGCAACTCTCATTTTCTATGGAATGGAAGAAGGCAATGTTGGGTTTTTCACATGTTTATCAAAGTGATTTTATCCGTATAAGATCAAAACGCAACGGAAAAGTTATTTAAAACATGTTACTTTTAAAATATAAAACTCATTTTATATGTAAAACCCAATACCCGGATCCATATACGAACATGCATACTATCAAAACAACCATATGGTGTTTTAGAATACTACCTTCTTGAAGTAAAAGATATGAAGAGGATGATGCTTCTTGAACGGTAATCTTCAAGTGTAGAAGACCTCAAGCTTGTATACCACAAGCCTTCCAACAAACACTTTAAGTTTTAGCTAGGATTTTACACTTGAATCAAACTTGAAAAACTCTTGGACAAACACTATGTTGGCCGAAAATTTTAGAGCAAAAATATCAAGTCTTACACTTGAATTATGTCATGCAAATGTTTTTAAAAGCATGAGAGATCTTGCCTCCATTTACAACCAATCAAGAGTCTTCTAAACATGACAAATGCATGTAATATAATTGGACCAAAATTGGTCTTGGGAAGACCATGGGGGGGGGGGGGGGGTGCACTTAGGTTTTTATAAAAAAAATTCACAATCTTCTTTTTAATAATTTAAGTCTTATTTAATTTTATAACTTTTATTAAATTATAACATTACATGTTATAAGACTTATGCAACCTTTTAAAATGTTACTTAACCCATTAAATAACAAAATAAAATATTCTCTCAAAAATAAATTATCTATATAATTTATTAGTATCTCAAGTGCAATTATTTAGAAAACCAATTTCTAAATATTATAAGTATTAATATTTATTTGTTTGATCATATCATAAATAAATATTATAAGTGTTTGTCTAGCTTGTTATTGGGTATGACTCGACTTGGATCATAACGTACTAGTCATATCAATTTAATATGTGTCTTGGGCATACAGAGTCCAACAATCTCCCACTTGAACAAGATACATAGAAGATTGATGCAAGCAGTAAAAACCGCCTTACTATAGTTTACTACCCCTAATACGTATGACTATATGTGCCATTCAATAACATCATCCCCTTCAAGTCTCTTACTTGAACATGATTTAGGTGAATCTATCATTTATCCTTTCATTACAAATGTGATGTTAAATCCAGAGACATAGAGTGATCACTCTCTGTTGATTTAGTTTTAGCAGGCCTTAGACATCTTACTTATAACAACCCTCCTAAATTTTCGACACCCTATAAAATATTTGGAGTACCCAAATATGTCCTAGAAAACACCCCGTATACGAAAACGGGTCCCGAATACCTTTATTTTTATTAAAATTAATTAAAAACAGATTTTAATGGTCTCTCGCCGGGCGCGTAGTCCTTGGCTACCACCTACGTGGGTCGCGACAGCAAGGAGATCAGGCCAAAACCCTAGGGCGCCACGTGTCAGGACGCGTGTGCAGACTAGGAGTCGAATCAGCAACCCAAGGGCCTACCCTAGGGAGCCTCGCGGGCCGCGAAGGCCTTGGCTGGAGTTTACGCGGGGCGCGACAAAACCCAATTGCAGTCCTATAAATAGCAACGAGGGCCTTCAGTCCCAATTCGTTCACACCTCTTTTCTCTCTCGACTTTCTGTATAATTAGAGCTATTTTCGAGCATAATACCCCCTAAATAACGAAGTTCTGCTCCGTTGTAAGTATCATAACCCCGGTTACGTATTAGGTACGCTGCCCGATTGATCCAGGGTTCCATAACGGCTGTCGTGGTTCTGCCCGAAGTAGTCGTTGGAATGCCGTCTCGGGGAGGGTATTGCTAATGTAAATATTGGGTTATTATACTAACACGTGTGCATTTGTGTAAATTATAGATAATCACCAGGAAACCCTTAAAGGAAATCTAAGACAACAATGTGAGTAATCTCCTTTTTACAAATTATTTTACAAAACCTCACTTAATTAAATTACATTAAACAGTGATTGAGTATTTGTATTCTACAATTATCGTCGGTATGTTGGGGTTTTGTATACAAAATTTGTTACTGCCTTGCGAGGAGTAACATGACCACAAGTCGGGTTGACAGTACCGTGGGTGGTAATTAAGTAGATGGAAACAAATGTAATTACCTGACCGCCCTCAATACTGTACAATGGTTTTACTAAACTTGATTAAACTGAGATTCACTCACCAGTATTTCCCACTGACTAAATGTTTTTAAAACGCGTTTCAGGTAACAAAATGTGAAAGCCAAATAGAAGCCAGCTGGACAGCACTGAAGGCTTGGAAAAGTGGCAATAAAGTTACATAAAATAAATAGATGTTTTATTTAAATAAAATAGGGTTTATCCCTATGAAAATGTGTGTACTTGAAACTTGGGATTATGTATTTAATATTGTAAAAGCGTGGTATTTTACTCTCATAAAATATTTCCTAACTACGATCCTGATGTAATTTCCGCTGCCAAACCGATAAACCCAGATACCACCAAAACTGGTCGCGGTCGCCCGTTCCCGGGGAATTAGGGGACGGGGTTTGCGACAGAAGGTGATATTAGAGCTAAGCCACTGATTCAGCCACAGAAGTGTTCTGCTGACACCAAAGTATTAAATGTTAGGAAATTTCTACAGAACTACGTGCATATTTGTATTTTATCGTTTTGTGTTATTTGACTATTTGTTAGTTTACAATATGAGCGACCAAGGACCTTCCGACGCCTACCGTCAGTTGTCCAGCTCACCTTGAAGCGAAAGCACCTCTTCACAGCCTGCCCTCTCAGGGTATTCTGCTGACAATGAAGATGGGATATTCGTGTTTAAGGCTCAGTCTGAAGAGCCATTCCCTCCTAAAAAGAGAGGATGGTTCAGTAGGGGAGCGCATGAACGTAGGAAACGAATGAAAAAGTTACAACAACAGCGAGCCCTAGCAGCCGCTAAAAGAGAAACAGATGCCCACGCTCAGGATATGCTTAATAGGGCTTTAGCAAACTTTCACATCTTAGCAACCACAGCTGCCGACCCTAACCTGGAACAACTGATAGAACCCCAACCATTACCACTATTCCCCGCTCAGCAAATGGAAATAGAAAATAACCCATAAAATCAAGTTCAAATGCATGATTTCAACCCAATGGAGATACCTAGGGTACCAGCACCCAATCCCTTAGACCCAGACTACGATCCATGGTTAGATAACCATAGGGACTATGTGCAACGCTACCCAACACCAGAAAATGAACCCATGCCAAATCAAGCAGCCTACCCAGGTTTGGACCCTCTAGATCCCTACTACGATAGTGATCAATACATCAGGGAAATTTTAGAGAATCCATACCTGTACCAGGAACCCGCACCCCAGTTTCCAAACCCAGTCCCGGCACCTGCACCCCCAATGTGTGGAGAAAATGTGCAAGAGCTCCGAACTTTCGAAGAAGAAATTTTAGAAAGTAGCGAGAGAATGAGGCAGGTAGGAGAACGACTCGTCTGGAAGTATGACGAGCGTAATATGGATTTCTGGATAAATCCATATCAGTGATGGTGATGGTGGAAGTAGTAATAATAATAATAATAATATAATATAATATAATAATATATAATATGTATGAAACAAAAATTATACATAGCTACGGATGCTTACTAGTAGTGTAATTTTAATTTCAGTTGTATTGTAAGTTTAAATTTCTAGTTTCAGTTTGTATTAGATGCATACTATATAAGAAAGAGTAAGTCGCAATGTTCGACGCTTTTGATCAATATGCGTGTTGTGTGATTTGTTGTATTAAATATTATCTTGTGATATTAATACATGGTAAATGTTTAAAATTCAGATGGCCGACCAAGTGAATCAAGAGAACCCGGATAATAACCCGGAAAACCAGAATAATGATAACCTTGACAACAATAACAATGGAAACTAAGTGGATAACAGTGCCATCCAACACATAGTGGCACAAGGGATAATAGATGCGATGTCATTTATTATTAAAACAGTTAAGGAAGCGGAAAATAAAAGTAACCATAGTAGTAAATGACTAACTGAACTTGAAAACAACGTGAACAATGGACCTATACTTCAAGTGCCCATTCCCAAAAGAAGAAGAACCATGTCTTATGGTTGTTCTTATAAAGAATTCTGGTCTTGTAAACCAATGGAGTTCTCGGGCAACGAAGGGGCCGTTGCAGCTTTACGCTGGATAGAAAAGACTGAGGCAGTGTTAAAAATAAGCAAGTGTGCGGAAGAAGATAAGATAATGTTTGCTTCCAATCTGTTTAAGAACTCAGCCTTAGAATGGTGGAACACTATCCTCCAGTCTAGGGGAAATGACAGGGTTTACAATATGGGATGGGAGGAATTTAAGAGTATGGTGGAAAGGAAATTCTGCCCTCCCAATGAAAAAGAACAGACAGCAAATAAGTTTTTAAACCTTAGGATAACTAGAGTGGATAGTAAGGGATACACTACATTATTCTTTGAATATGCTAGAATAGTACCAACCCTTGCATCACCTGAACCAGTATTAATCTCCCGTTACATCTGTTACATCTGGGGATTAATTAGTGAGATAAGACATGTAGTCAAGGCAGCTAGACCACCAACTATAGAAGAAGCTGTAGAACTAGCAAACACCTTGACTGATGAATTAGTGCATACACGAGAAGAAGACCAGAGGAGGAACCTAGCTCAAAGGCTTACCCAAGAATTTCGCTCTGGAAATTCCAATCGTAGGAAAAATATAGGTTCTACCTCTGCACCCTACTGCAAAGCCAGCAAGAAAAAGCATTCGGGAAAATGCTCCACTTACTACAATTTCTACGAGATACCAGGGCACAAGGAAGAAGACTGCAGAAGGAAACCTAATAATGGAATGTTCTTCAAATGTGGAGAAAAATGCCATATCAAGCCGAACTGTCCGAAACTAGTTCCAGCCATGGGCAACAAGAACATTAAAAATGCTAAAGCATTTGTTCTGACTGCAGAAGAGGCCAAGATGATTCCGGATGTGATAGCCGGTACGTTTTTAGTTAATGATGTTTTTTCTAAAGTATTATTTGACTCTGGTGCGAACCAAAGTTTTATTAATACTTCATTTTGCAAATTACTCAATCAACCATTAACTAAACTCCCACAAGAATGTTTAGTAGAGACAGCAAATGGGGAAACCGTTAAGATTACCGAAATCTTGCAGGGAGCAAGACTAGAGTTTTTAAACCAAAAGTTTATTGTAAACCTTTACCCAATGAATCTGGCATGATTTGATGTTGTATTAGGAATGGATTGGTTAATAGCCAATAAAGCTAGTATTTTATGTGATCAAAAGTCAATTCAAGTAAATTCACCAAGGGGTGAAAAGATCACAATTAAAGGAGATAAGCCCTCTAGATCCACAAAATTCATCTCTGTGATGAAAACTGCAAGTTATATAAGAAAAGGATCATTAGTGTATTTGATTTCCATAATCACTAACACTAAAGGAAAGGAATTAAAAGATATTCCAGTAGTGTCTCAGTTTCCAGATATATTTCCAGAAGAATTACCAGGACTACCGCCAGACAGGGAAGTTGAATTCAGAATTCATCTACTACCAGGAACAGCACCGATTGCCAAAGCACCTTACCGTTTGGCACCTGCAGAAATGCAGGAACTAAAGAAACAATTAGACGAATTATTGGAGAAAGGATTCTTACAGCCAAGTTCATCGCCATGGGGAGCACCGATCTTATTTGTTAAGAAGAAAGACGGATCGATGCGTATGTGCATTGATTACCGTGAATTGAACAAAGCCACGATTAAGAATCGGTATCCATTACCAAGGATCGATGATCTGTTCGATCAATTACAAGGAGCTCGATTTTTCTCTAAAATCGATTTACGATCAGGATATCATCAATTAAAGGTACAGGAAGAGGAGCTCCTAAGACCGCTTTCAGAACAAGGTACGGTCATTATGAATTTACTGTCATGCCCTTTGGTTTAACCAATGCCCCAGCTGCATTCATGGACATGATGAACCGAATATATCAGCCATATTTGGATAAATTCATAATTGTCTTTATAGATGATATTCTCATTTACTCTAAGAGTAAAGAGGAACATGCAGAGCATTTGCACGCACTTCTAAGTTTATTAAGAAAAGAAAAGCTTTATGCTAAGTTTTTAAAGTGTGAGTTTTGGTTAGAACATGTACAATTTCTTGGAGATTTAGTCTATCATGAAGGAATTCATGTGGATCCCACCAAGATCAAGGCAATTAGCAAATGGAAAACCCCTGAGTCACCAACCGAGGTTAGAAGTTTCTTAGAATTGGCCGGTTATTATAGAAGATTTATTCGAGATTTTTCTAGAATAGCCATTCCTTTAACTAAGTTAACCTGTAAATCTGTTAAGTTTGAATGGGGACCAAAACAAGAAGAAGCCTTTAGAATTCTTAAGCAAATGTTAACCAACGCACCCATACTAGCGTTACCAGAAGGAACTGAAGACTTTGTAGTCTATTGTGATGCTTCTCAGTTAGGTTATGGATGTGTGTTGATGCAACGCCAAAAGGTTATAGCCTATGCCTCTAGACAACTTAAGAATCACGAAGAAAATTGTTCAACTCATGATTTAGAATTAGGCCATAATTTTTACCCTGAAAATTTGGAGACATTACCTTTACGGTAGTAAGTTTACTATTTTCACTAATCATAAGAGTTTAAGGTATGTTTTCGGGCAAAAAGAGTTGAATATGAGACAGAGACGCTGGATGAAAATACTTAGTGATTACGATTGTAATATCCAGTATCATGCAGGAAAGGCAAACATAGTAGCTGATGCTTTAAGTCGAAAGTATCATGAAAAGCCAAAAAGAGTACGTTCTCTTAAGTTAAATCTACAAGTAGATTTAAATGAACAGATTAGAAAAGCACAAGAATCAGTAATCAAGGACGATACTGAGAAATTGAAATGAATGATTAAAGAACTAGAACAAGGAACATATGGAATTTGGAGATTTCATAAGAAAAGAATGTGGATACCTAAATTAGGAAACCTACATCACCGTATATTAGAAGAAGCCCATAAGTCTAAGTATACGATGCATCCTGGAAGTGATAAAATGTATCAGGATTTAAGAAAGAATTTTTGGTGGATAGAAATGAAAAAGGACATAGCACCTTATGTTTCTAAGTGTTTAAATTGTTCACAAGTTAAAGCTGAACATTAGAAACCCTCAGTTTTGTTGCAGCAGTTAGAGATGCCAGTTTGGAAATGGGAATTGAAAACAATGGATTTTGTTACTAAATTAACCAAAACAAGGAAAGGTAATGATACAATCTGGATGATTGTAAACAGGCTAACTAAGTCAGCTCATTTCCTACCAATGAAGGAAACTTTCAGTATGGAACAGCTAGCTAAATTATATGTAAATGAAATGGTTTCATTACATGGAATTCCTTTAACAATTGTTTCTGACAGAGATAGCCGTTTTACCTCTCATTTTTTGACAAGTTTCCAAAAAGCCATGGGAACCAAGCTCAATCTAAGCACCGCTTATCATTCTCAAATGGACGGACAAAGCGAAAGGACAATTCAGACAATGGAATATATGCTTAGAGCTTGTGTAATTGATTTCAGAGGTAATTGGGACGATCATTTACCGTTAATAGAATTTTCTTATGATAACAGTTATCACATAAGTATCAATGCTGCACCATTCGAAGCACTTTATGGACGAAAGTGCCGAACTCCAGTTTGTTGGGTAGAAATTGGGGAAAAGCAGTTATCCGGACCTACAATAGTGCAAGAAACAACCGACAAGATCATTCAAGTCAAAGAACGACTGAAAGCAGCACGAGATCGACAAAAGAGTTATGCTGATAACTGTTGGGATTGAACCCTATAGAGTAACAGATGATATAAAGCCAAAACTGGATCAGGGCAGTGGATCCAGCATAAGCAGTTGTTTGCATAAAGTCTTTCCCCTTTGATGGTGATTCTAACAACTGCTGCCCTTTAAGTACTGATCTGCTACAACAACTGATGGTCTACAACAACTGTTGCATTCTAAAGACTGTTGATGACTAAAGTGCTGATGCTCAATCAATTGCCTTAACTCAAGTACTGCTGAAGACCAAAGCACTGCTAGGGCTGAAGCAGTGGAATGAAAAATCAGTTGTTTGCTTTCTTTATTTGTATTGTAATCAGTTGTTTAGATAACAGTAGTTAGATAACAGTGTTTTGTATAGATCAGTAGTTTGAGGTTGTTTAGGAAGTTAGATGTCACTATCAATGGTGACGTCAGCAAAGATGCCACAATGGTTTGCTTTGCAGTATAAATAGAGCAGTACTTTGTACTGTTCTATTAGCTCTTTCATCTCTGTCATTATGTACAAGCAATCTTGTTAGCTCAGGCTGAGGGGGAGACTTTTTCATACATGCATATTGTAATCGTTGATTGTAATAAATATAATCATTCGGTTTGATGTCAAACATGTGTGCTTAGAATTGTTCTCTCGTTTGATTGTGTTAAAAGTTTATTCCATCTTAATTCCGTTGCACTTAATACAATTTCATCTTCATTTTGTCAAAAAAAATCACAATCAACCAAACTCAGATCCTAACAATTGGTATCAGAGCCCAAACAGTCAAATTTGATCTAATAATCATTTTGACATAAATAGTTCAGCTCATAATCGTTGATACTTTCAAATTGTTTGTTTCGTTGAAAAACAGAGCAAGGGTTAATTACGATCAAAGTTGATTAATCAGTACATGTAAAACAACCAGGATGACGTCACAATCACAAGATGTTAACGATAGCATCGGTTCACTCTTCAAACCACCCATGTTGAAACGGAATGAATACAACATCTGGGAGCAAAGGATGAGTCACATCCTAGCTCAATAGAATACCGGATGTTGGAGGTCGGTTGTCTTTGGACCACATGTTCCAATGGCACCAAGTGCTGAAGATCTAAAGGTCATGGTTCCTAAGAAAATTGAGAACTATACGGACCAGGATTATCAGAAAATTGAACTGGATACCAAGGCATTTAGCATCGTTGCATCTGCACTACCAAATGAGATTTATGTTGGGCTGTTGCACTGCAACAGTGCCAAGGAAATGTGGGATGCACTTAAGGACCAATTTGGTGGTACCAAAGAAGTAATTGAAAACAATAGAGAAATTTTGAACCAACAGTATGAAACATTTTGCCACATTAAGGGTGAAACATTAACACAGCAGTTTGAGCGATTTAGCTGTCTCATGAGTGAACTAAAACTTGTTAAAGTTGAATTTGTTAATGCTACACAAAATACCAGGTTTCTTAGGTCACTCCCTAAAAATGGGAACAATTTCTTTTGTTACAAGGAATTCTGTTGGGTTCAAAGATCTGACCCTGACCCAACTTCATGGTAGACTCCTGACCTATGAAAGGGAGTTAAACCAGAAAAAGAAGTTGCAAGAGTCTGGAAAAGTTGCAGATGACTACTCTTTTGGCAACACAACTCTTCTGGGTCAAGAAGAGTCTGGCAGTAGTAAGGATCAGAGTTATGATCATTTTATTGACATAACTGTTGGTGGTAACTTCAACTCTGATCCTCATTCATCCAGTTATGCTTTCACAGCAAATGGAGAAAGCCAGAACTCTGATAATCTGTGTTTTGAACTCAATGATTTACAACATTTTGATCCAACCGATTTAGAGGAGATGGATATTCTGCACCAACTTGCTTTGTTAAGTGTTAGGACTAGCAAGTTTTACAAAAGGACAGGGAGAAAATTCCCAGGGTTACATGGGAACTTAAAAGTAGGGTTGACAAGACTAAAATCAAATTCTACAAATGCAATAGGTTAGGTCATTTTGCTAGGGAGTGTAGGAGTCAAACAACAGGACCAATTATCACACACCCTACCTCAAACCCTAGACCACAAAATAACCAATCCACTGTGCATTATAATCATTATACCCCTGCTGCTCATGTAAACACTGCTCACTATGCACACCCTGCAACCCCTGTTCCTGTGCATTATGTCCAAACCACTGTCCCTCAGATACAGTATGTCCAAACCCCAGCTCCTCAGGTTCAAGTACAACCAGCTACACCACAACAAGTTACACCAGCAGTGGTTCAACCAGATCAGCAAAATATTTTCACTCAAGGCTTTGTTGACTGGAGTAGCTTACCTGATGAGCTAGGTGATGAAAATTTTGCTCTCCTTGCTAAAAATGATGTTTCTAGTGATGACTTTTGTTTTGTAGCATTGGAGTCTGTGCAAGAAGGGCTGACAGCTGATGAAGGACAGTCAAGTAATGAAATAGTGGATGCAATTGCTGAGGCAGTGGTTAATGCTGTGGCTGATGAAATACTGTTGGAAGAAAAAGTTAAAACTCTGTTGGAACCACTGATCGACCCATGGTGAAAAGGAAGAGATGGTGGCTGATGAAGAGGTTACTTGTGACTGTGCAATGATGGCTGCAAGCAAGGGAGCTTTTGCATGCTTAGATAGTCTTTGGTATGTAGATAGTGGAGGTTCCAGGCACATGATAGGATGTAGAGCCCTTCTCAAAGAATTCAAAACGCATGGAGGGGGTGATATATCTTTTGGTAATAATAGTAAAGGGAAGGTGATGGGTTCTGGTACAGTACAGTCTGGAAATGTTAGGTTTGAAAATGTCAATCTAAAAGACAATCTAAAATTCAACCTTCTTAGTGTTTAACAAATGAATGACAAGGGGTTTGGGTAATTCTTCACTAAAGATTGTTGTAGGATTGTTGGCCAAGAAATGGTCAAAAAGATTGAAGAAATAATAAAAAATGAAAAAAACAAAACTTGTTGCTCAAAGAAGTGGCAATGTTTATGTAGTTGATTTGTCAAAAGAGAGCCCAAGAACTGATGCTTGCCTGTTCTCAGCTGCCTCTAACAAAGAGACAGAGCTTTGGCACATAATATTAGGGCACACTAATCTCAAGACAATCACTACTTTGTCAAAAAATGGCCTTGTAAGAGGTCTTCCACAAAAATTGTTTTCATGTCCTGAGCATTGTGTTTCCTGCTTAAAAGGAAAACAACCTAAAAGCTCTTTTAAGCCCAATGAAGAGTCCAAAACAACCAAGTGTCTGCAAATGTTGCACATGGATTTGTTTGGCCCAGTTCAAGTCATGAGTCTCAAAAGAAAAGATATTGTTTGGTAATTGTAGATGACTTTTCCAGGTTTACATGGACTTATTTTTTACACTCCAAAGATGAGACTGCAGGCATTCTGCAAGACTTTGTGACACAGGTTGAAAAGCTATTTGATTTGCCACTAAAAGTCTTCAAGAGTGACAATGGCACATAATTCAAAAATAAGGAGTTGGATGCCTTCTTTGTGTCAAAAGAAATTGTAAGGCAGTACAGCATTCCAAGAACACTAGAGCAGAATGGGGTAGTTGAAAGAAAGAATAGAACTCTGATTGAAGCAGCCAGGACCATGCTTGCAGATTCAGGTTTGCCTTTAACTTTCTGGGCAGAGGCAGTAAACACTGCTTGATATGTCCAGAACAGAGTTTTAATAAACCCTAGGCATGAAAAGACTGCTTATGAAATTCTGTATATAATCAAACCACTGATCTCATTCTTCAAATTATTTGGCTGCCCTTGTTTCATTTTAAACTTAAAAGATTCAATTTCAAAATTTGCAGCCAAAGTAGACAGTGGATATCATCTGGGATACTCAACCACTACTAAGGCCTACAAGGTGTTTAACACCAGGACTAAGACAGTGGAAGAGACTTTAAATGTGAAGTTTAATGAACTTTCATCAATGAAAATCCCTGCAAATCCTGCAGAACTATTTGATCTTGATAAATTCACATTTGAAAATACTACTGTCAAGACTAACAGTGCAGGTTCATCTCATTCCTCTCCACAAGGATATGGATATGAAGTTGTGATTCCACAACAAAATTTCAAATCCTCCGTCAGGGCAACATATGTTCAAAACAGCTGTCAAAATCCAACCACTGTTACCTCAACAATTGTTGATCAAAGTAGCCCTTTAACCTCTGCTTCCACATCCACAACCACTGTTGGTCAAGATCTGCCATAAGTGGATAAAAGTCCATCAACTGTCACACCATTACCACCAATCCATCCACCTCCATTTCAAACAGATGTTGGGTCCTCAAAGTCCCCAACAGATGTTAGCTCAGATGATTCACATCTGCAGCCTTCACCAACAAATGCCATCATACCATACCAAGGAGATTTAATCTTCTTGAGATCTCATCCACCTGATCAAATCATTGGCAACAACAATGAAGGGGTGCTCACCAGAAGCCAATCCGAAAGCATTTGTCTTTTTGTGGGTTTCCTATCACTTCATCAACCTGTCAAGTACCAAGAGGCACTAAAAGACAACAGTTGGGTAGAAGCCATGCAAGAGGAGCTCCAACAGTTTAAAAGATAACAAGTATGGGAGCTTGTACCACTATCAGAGGATGTAAGTCTAATTGGCACAAAATGGGTCTTCAAAAATAAAACTGATGAAAGGGGTATGGTTGTCAAGAATAAAGCCAGGCTTGTGGTTCAAGGTTATAGACAGGAAGAAGGGATTGAATATGATGAAACTTTTGCCCCTGTAGCAAGATTGGAAGCTATAAGACTGTTTCTGGCCTTTGCTGTCAACCACAACATGAAGGTGTTTCAAATGGATATCAAAAGTGCTTTCCTCCATGGAACAATTCAAGAAGACGTGTATGTTTGTCACCCTCTAGGTTTTGAGGATCCATTTTATCCAGATCATGTCTTGAGGCTTAACAAAGCCTTGTATGGCATGAAACAAGCAACTAGAGCCTGGTATGAAACTCTTTCCACATTTTTACTCTCTAATGGTTTCAAAAGAGGTACAATAGATAAAACACTATTTTTAAAATGGAGATGGAAGGATTTGATGATTGTCAAAATTTATGTGGATGACATCATTTTTGGAAGCACACGTCATAAAATGTGTGATGAGTTTAGACAACTCATGACAGCTGAGTTTGAAATGAATGCAATGGGTGAACTGCAATGCTTTCTTGGTCTCCAAGTTCAGGAAATGCAAAATGGAACTTTCATCCATCAAAGTAAATATGCAAATGAACTTTTACACAAATTTGATATGGATGATTGTAAACCATGCAGTACACCCATGGCAACCACAAAGCTTGTCCTATCTGATGAAAAGGATGAGCTGATTGACCCAACCACAAAGTTTGCAACATGTGTTTGTGCTAGGAGTCAATCAGCCCCTAGAAAATCCAACCTTATTGCTGTAAAAAGGATATTCAGATACATAAAAGGTGCTCCCACACTTGGTATCTGGTATCCAACTAATGGAAATGTCAAGCTTTCAGGATATTCAGATAGTGATTTTGCTGGATGCAACACAACAAGGAAGTCCACTTCAGGAGGGTGCCAATTTCTAGTTGATTGCTTAGTTTCTTGGCAAAGCAAAAAGCAAGCAGTTGTTTCAACATCCACTGCTGAAGCTGAATACATTGCTGCTGCAAGCTATACAGCCCAGCTCTTGTGGCTTCAAAATCAATTGATGGATTTTGGTATCACTGCTTTGAAAACACCACTCATGTTGGACAGTTAAGCAGCAGAAAATATCATCTAAAATCCAGTCTCACATTCAACCACCAAGCATATCGACATCAGACATCACTTTGTGAGGGATTGCTATGAAAAGGTTTGATTTCTCTGCATCATGTTCCAACTAAAGATCAGCTGGCAGATGTGCTAACAAAAGCACTAGATACATCTACCTTTGAAAGCTTGGTCTCTAGGATTGGAATGCTAAACATGGAATAACAATCAAAATCTTGTTTTTCTATGAATAAAAAGCATTAAAATGTTTTCAGAAAATCAAAAATTCATCCTTAAAAATTGCTAAAAATGAAAATTTTCATTAATCCTTAAAAGTCTGCCATAACCACTGATTGGTTCAAACATCTGTTTGTTAAATACTACCCACTGCTGAAAGTCAACCACTGCTCCTTCATTATCATGGTTAAATACTGTTGACAAACATCAGTGCTTTAAACCACTGACACAGACTATCCACTGATAGATATAGTCACCCACTATTTTCATTTCACCTTTGTAAACCACTGGTATTGATTCATCAGTGGTTTCCTAAACAACTGTCTTCCATTATTCATCTTGTCATCAGAGGTTGGCACGTGGTAAGTACTTATCCGTTAGATCTTTGTAACTGCTGCCACGTCAGCATACACTTTTTCCATATATAAAACCCTGACCAAAACCCCAAACAGGGTTTTTACTGTCGAATCGAATTCAAAATTCCTTTCTAAAACAGTTTTCCCCAAATTTTCTCTCAAATCTGTCATCTTCTTCGTCGCCGATTCACCATGACTGAGATTCCGTTCAAATTCTCACACAATTACTTGGCTATATTTGACAAACCTAGTGATAACAACACCTTTGATTCTATCATTGACACACTTTCATCCACAAAGTACAAAACTTTGTTAATCTGCGATGCTACCATCTACTTGACTACTCAATGGGAATTTTGGAAAAATGCAACCCTTGAAACCGTAGACAAAACGGTTGTTGCTATAAATTCTTCAATAAAGGGTATAAAATTCTCCATTACACCTCAAACTATTTCTAAGGTCTTTGAACTCGATGATATTCAAGGTAAAAGTTCTTTTCCAAAAATAGAGTATCAAAATGATTTTCAGGAAAGAGATTATGAGGAACAAATGAAGAAAGATACTCTACAAAAAGGCAGCTTTCCTCCTGCCATGAGATTTTTCTTTCACACTCTTCTCATGTGTGTTTCTAATAAGACCACTGCTTTCAACGAAATTCCATTAAAAATACAATACTTGGGGTATGCTATTTTGCAAGAAGAAAATTTTAATTACTCCCAAAAGATTTTTAATAATTTGGTTAAAAATGTTAATAAAAAGGCATTTTATTATTTCCAAGGTTTTTAAGTTACTATTTTAATATGAAGTTTTCAAAGGAAAATGCCCATGCACTTATCTAGGGTATTCGTCTTCAAATAAATAGTTTAACTGCTGAAACATTTACAAGAATGTTAAAACCTTCAAAAACACAAACAGAGGCACCTGAGCAGACTTTAGCAACAACAACGGCTCCTCAGGCACCTACTGTTGAGCCCACTGCTCAAGGTGATCATGGCAGCAAAACCACTGCTGTGAAACCCACACCTAAAACCACCAAAAGACCAAATAAAAAATCACAAAATCCCCCCAAACCTACCAAAAAGGCAACTCTGGAAGATGAGATCCCAGAGCAACTGCCAGTGCCAACACAAAAGTCACCAATAACCACTGCTACTACTTCCTCACAGCAGTTGGAAGAAAAAGATCTCAACCCGAGCCTAAAACTCCTCCTGCATCCTCACAAAAGGATCAGGTTGTAAGCACAGGCACCCCACATTATGAAGCTCTAGGTTCACTTGGATCTATCTTCCTCAGTCCTAATCCCAAGGACATGTCTCTTTCTTCTCCACATCCTTCACCCCTCACATTACCACAATCCATGATACCTTTGTTGCAAGCGATAGGTATCGCTCAGACAGAAATCAGTTCCTCTCAATTACCTATGACTGAGAGTACACTCCCACAAGTGACTGAGTCTGATGCTTATACCTCTGCTATCCCAGCAACAATTGAGGAGGTTACACCCCTTGAGTTACATGTAACTCTTGGTGGTAGTTCAAGCGAAGCAGCTACTACAAGTGTTGAACCCACTGGTTTACACTTGGACAGTAGTTTCATCCCTAAGACTTCCTTGAAGGAAATTTCTTCTATAGAGCCCATGGAGTTTCCAGTTTTTACTGGCTCTCTTAAAATGGTAACCTCTTTTGGAGAAAGAAGTCCCCAGTTCCAAGAAAAAGGGGCATCAGGGGATGACTTTTGGGAATCTTTCCCTAAGTCAACCACTAATACAACCACCACTGGTGGGAAATCAGATGATCCCATTAAGTTGGGTGATGATTTAATGTATAGACAATTGACGGAGAGAGTTGACAAGATTGATACAACTGTTGTGGAAATCAAAACAATGCTGCAACAGTTGTTACAAGCACAAAAGGCACCACCCACTGCTGCTCCAACTCAAACATCTGTTCCATCATCTGCTCCCACTGCTGCTGAGCTCTGGAGTTTGTTTCAACCTATGCTTATCCAACAAAGACAATATGTTGATCAGCAACATGAAATACAAGTTCAAAAGATCAGAAATCTCATGGAAGCAAGGTTTAAAAATACTCAGGCATATATCAAGGCAATCAAGGCCCATTTACTTAACACCACTGGCACTACTCCTCCCTCTATCATCTTTGTGGACAACCCACCACCAGCTGATGCCAAAAAGGGGGAGAAAATGTAGCAGTTGAAGAAAAAGGGATATGAAGATGGGTTGTATATTACACCAGACAATTCAAGTATGCTTGCAGACATCCCTAAGCCAGATGGTACTAAAAAGTTTGATGTAACCACAAATGCCATTGCTGATGCAAAAGCAAGGGTAAAAAGGGATAAGGAGGCAAAAGGAAAATCAAGGTTTGATGAAGAGAAGAAAGTTATTATGACAATGGAAGATCAGGGTACTTCTGAGCCCATGGAAGAAGAAAATCCTAAGCCACAAAGAAGGCAGCCCTCTAGAAAAGTGAGGCAGCCCAAAACCACACCTTCCAGACTCACAAAACATGCTCCCAAACCTCCTAAAAACTCCCCACATCAAACCTCCAAACCAATAGCTGTTAAAACATCTGTTATATCAACAACTGTTGATACTTTAGTGGTTTTAGCAGTTGTTAACCCTACAACCATCACTTCAACAAACACATCAACCACTGCCATCACCACTCAATCCACTGACTTACCAAAAATCACATCACCACCAAAAACATCCTCATCACCACCTGCTAAAAAGCAGAAGACATCAGATGATACATCATCTGTTGTAATGGCAACAGTGGTTGAAACACCAGCTATTAGTCAATCCTCTGCCACTCAAATCACCACAACCCAACCCACCAAAACACCACCAACCTCTCCTAAACCCAAAAGGAGAAGGATGATTTTGAATAATGATTCCTCACCACCTCCAACTTCCTCACAACCACTTACCCTTGTCACAATTCCTAACCCTGTTCCACTTTCCTCAATAAAAGCTCAAAATCCCAACAATGCCATTGCATCTGCAGCTGTCTCATACCCATTAGATCTTCCAGCAGTAAAGGAGGAGATCAAATCCTTCTATGCTGAAGATAACCCTGCAAAAAGATACTTGCCATCTCTTCAAGGATATCCTAGGCCTAATAATATTGAAGAATATTTGAAGTTGAAGGCTCAACAAGCAAAGGATATCTCTAAAAGAAACTCACAAGGAAAATCTGACAAAGAAATTCAAAGACACTTCCAATTCCTGCTCACACAAGTCAGAACCTTGGAGCAGTTTTCAAAAGATTTGTGTCAAAAGCTTTCAGAAAGAGATGATGAAACTTTGAGAAAAGATTACATTGAGCACATTATGGCATTCAAAAAATACAAGGGAGAAAAGGCTCAACATAAAGAATGGAAAGTTGGTGAGCTCAAAGAGGAGTTAGAAAGAATTGAAAAAATGAACAAAGAAAAAATAAAGCATACTCCTCCTGTCTGGTCTAAGTACAAAAAGAATGTACCAGACAGGACTCTAAAACTGAAAAGAATGAAAGAAGAGCTCATTGCAGCTGATTTTGGGTCTAGGAACCAAGCGACAAGATGGAAAGAAGAGAAAGTAATTGACTCATATAAAAGGTTTGAAGAATTGAGGAAGAAGGATCCAAAAATTCCCCAAAATCCTGTCTATCCTGAAGCAGTGGTTCAAGAAAAGCCACAAAAGCTACAAATCTGGAGATCCACTGCTCCACCTGCTATCCACCTTTATCAAAGAAGGAAACAAAAGCAGATGGATGCAGAAACAGCAGCAGATAAAGCCCAAGGGGATTACATCATAAAGATGGTCCTCCAACAAATGATTGCTGAAAATCCAGAATTAGCAAAGGCTTCAAACTCTGCCCAAACAGTCTTAACCTGGCCTCCATCTCCAAACTCATCTGCAAATAAACCTCTCCCCAGAAACCCATTGAATTCAAAGATACTAAAGTGGAAGTCTGACAAACAGACCCATGTATTGACTCTGCTCAGATCCAATGGGGAAGTAAAACACATATCAAGAGATCAAGCACTAGGCCTGGATGTTAAAGATTTAAAAGATCTTCTTGAGCTTGAACTGTGTAGGGATGAGGATGATACAAGTGCCATGGACTTTGAATTACAATTCAAAGGTCAAGTCAGGGAACTTTTGATGAGGCAATAAAGATCCAAGAATAATGAAGGGTTTTGGCATCATCTGTTCCAGGGGGAGATTGTTGGGATTGAACCCTATAGGGGAACAGATGATATAAAGTCAAAACTGGATTAGGGAAGTGGATCTAGCATAAGCAGTTATTTGCATAAAGTCTTTCCCCATTGATGGTGATTCTAACAATTGCTGCCCTCTAAGTACTGATCTGCTACAACAACTGATGGTCTACAACAACTGTTGCATTCTAAAGACTGTTGATAACTAAAGTATTGATGCTCAATCAACTGCCTTAACTCAAGTACTGCTGAAGACCAAAGCACTGCTAGGGCTGAAGCAGTGGAATGAAGAATCCGTTGTTTGCTTTCTTTATTTGTATTGTAATCAGTTGTTTAAATAACAGTAGTTAGATAACAGTGTTTTGTATAGATCAGTAGTTTGAGGTTGTTTAGGAAGTTAGATGTCACTATCATTGGTGGCGTCAGCAAAGATGCCACAGTGGTTTGCTTTGCAGTTGTATTGTTCTATTAGCTCTTTCATCTTTGTCATTTTGTACAAGCAATCTTGTGAGCTCAGGCTGAGGGGGAGACTTTTGCATACATGCATATTGTAATTGTTGATTGTAATAAATATAATCATTCAGCTTGATGTCAAACATGTGTGCTTAGAATTGTTCTCTTGTTTGATTGTGTTAAAAGTTTATTCCATCTTAATTCCGTTGCACTTAATACAATTTCATCTTCATTTTGTCAAACAAAAGCACAATCAATCAAACTCAGATCCTAACAATAACAGACGAAAACCCTTGGAATTTCATGTAGGAGATAAAATATTATTGAAAATCTCTCCTTGGAAAGGAGTGGTAACATTCATCAAAAGGGGAAAATTAAGCCCCAAGTATATTGGACCTTTTGAGATTATTAGAAGAATAGGACCTATAGCCTATCAGCTACAACTTCCAGAGGAAATGGCAGGAATACATGATGTATTTCATGTATCTAATCTCAAGAAATGCTTAGCCGATGAATCACTAGTAGTGCCTCTTAAGGATATAAAGGTAAATAAACAACTTAAATTCATAGAAAAGCCTCTACAGATCGAAGACAGGAAAGTTAAGAACCTCAAGCACAAGAGATTAGTTTTGGTCAAAGTAAAATGGGACTCCAATAGAGGACCAGAGTACACATGGGAGTTTGAATCAGAAATGCAAAGGAAATATCCACACTTGTTACAGTAGATCTCGAGGACGAGTTCTAAAACAAGGTAGGGAGGATATAACAACCCTCCTAAATTTTCGACACCCTATAAAATATTTGGAGTACCCCAATATGTCCTAGAAAACACCCCGTATACGAAAACGGGCCCCGAATACCTTTATTTTTATTAAATTAATTAAAGACATATTTTAATGGTCTCTCGCGGGGCACGTACTTGGCAACCACCTACGCGGGCTGCGACAGCAAGGTGATCAGGCCGAAACCCCAGGGTGCCACATGTCAGGACGCGTGTGGAGACTACGAGTCAAATCAGCAACCCTAGGTCCTACCCTAGGGAGCCTCGCGGGCCGCGAAGGCCTTGGCCAGAGTTTACGCGGGGCACGACAAAACCCAATTGCAGCCCTATAAATAGCAACGAAGGCCTTCAGTCCCAACTCGTTCACACCTCTTTTCTCTCTCGACTTTCTATATAATTAAAGCTATTTTCGGGCATAATACCCCCCTAAATAATGAAGTTCTGCTCCGTTGTAAGTATCATAACCCCGGTTACGTATTAGGTACGCTGCCCGATTGATCCAGGGTTCCGTAACGGCTGTCATGGTTCTGCTAATGTAAATATTGGGTTATTATACTAACGCATGTGCATTTGTGTAAATTATAGATAATCACCAGGAAACCCTTAAAGGAAATCTAAGACAGCAATGTGATTAATCTCCTTTTTACAAATTGTTTTACAAAACCTCACTTAATTAAAATACATTAAATAGTGATTGAGTATTTGCATTCTACAATAATCGTCGGTATGTTGGGGTTTTGTATACAAAATTTGTTACTGCCTTGCGAGGAGTAACATGACCACAAGTCGGGTTGACAGTACCGTGGGTGGTAATTAAGTAGATGGAAACAAATGTAATTGTGTGACCGCCCTCAATACTGTATAATGGTTTTACTAACCTTGATTAAACTGAGATTCACTCACCAGTATTTCCCACTGACAAAATGTTTTTAAAACACGTTTCAGGTAACAAAATGTGAAAGCCAAATAGAAGCTAGCTAGACAGCACTGAACGCTTGGAAAAGTGGCAATAAAGTTACCTAAAATAAAGAGATGTTTTATTTAAATAAAAATAGGGTTTATCCCTATGAAAATGTGTGTACTTGAAACTTGGGATTTTCCCATGAATTTAATATTGTAAAAGCGTGGTATTTTACTCTGATAAAATATTTCCTGACTACGATCCTGATGTAATTTTCGCTGCCAAACCGATAAACCCAGATACCACCAAAACTGGCCGCGGCCGCCCATTCCCGGGGACTTAGGGGATGGGGGTTGCGACATTACTCTCAATGAATAAGAGGAACAAATCCCTTCTTGACTACATACGTCTCTCACAATCACCTTGTACCACACCTGAACTTAGCCTTATATACTGTCATATTACTGAAAACGAAGGAATAAGTCAAGGTATAATATTTTGTGAATATCAAGACCGAATATGTATCTCAGGTCAGAGGATACTCTGATATTCTCCTTTACTCAAATTTAGTTATGAACAATCACATATGATTCCATGCAGTAACATTTGAGAGCGAGTCAGTCCAATATTTGTATCCCACAAATATTTATAAACCTTGGCAGCAACACTTTGCTCTATATTCATATCTAATGAATATCCACCAATCCAAGTTCATAATAGTCTTACATTCATATTTGTTCCCACAAGTATGATCGACTACGGACATTTAGAATAATTAACTTATTCATGGATTTAAACATGCTAAAATGGAACGTAACTCAAAATACCATAAAAGAGTTAAAATAACAATTGTTCCAATATCCAAATACAAAATAGATCAAATCCAATCACTAGAATATCGAAGTCCTAAGGCACATGTACGACCCTCATGTTTTTCCCGTTCAAGGAGCTTCGTGAATGGATCCGCAATGTTTTGATCGGTGTGAACTTGGCAGATACATATATTTCCCTTTTCAACTTCATCCCTTATGTAGTTGAATCTCCGCTCGATATGTCTATGTCACACCCCAACCGATGGTGAAACATCGGGGCATGGCACTGAGCGAAACAGATTGTCCAGAAGTTTCCATAATAACTATATTTACCAAATATTTAAAGCAACACGTCCCATACCATGTCATAAGTGATAATACAATTATTACAGAATAGATCTAGTCAAATTGTTCTGTTCCGACAACTCAAATTTTTATTACAGAAAATTGTTTATTTATTGGTTTCTAGGACTCCGTCCCTAGTTTCAATTTCATCACCAGCATACAAAGCATGTAAACATCCTAAGCACCTGTCACATACGTTAAAGTAAAAGTCAATACACATAGTGCAAAGGTGAGCATACAAGTTTGATAATAGCATATAGAGTTCGAAAGCGTTACGCATAACCAGCACGTACACAGAGTGAAATGAGGCATGTTAGTTATCGACATAAACCTATCGATACCAATGACTGCGGGTTGACTGCCCAAGGAAGTTCGCGATACATAATCACCACTGTGAGCCATGTAGGTAATTGTCCTTAACAACCCCCGAGTGAACGGGTGGTGAGTCCAAACTAATAGTACTATCGTTGCTAAGGCAGGTAGACAACATTCCATGTGTAAACATAACAAACAAGCATTCATTAAGTCACGTATACATGCGATAACAGTTAGCGTTTAAAGTATTGCATAGTGTGTTCGATGTGATTTTGTATAAGTAATGTATGTAACACCCAAAAGTGCGTAAAGCAAAAAGGGATCGAGTATACTCACAACGGTTGATGGATTGAAGGGAGCGCTAGAGAGTAGGGTTAGCCTGAACAGATTGATAGCATAACGATAAGCGTTGCATAAAACAAAACAAGTGATAGTTGGGTCGATCAGTAGTTCGATCGGATGGTAGTCCGGTTGGATGACCGTTCGAGTGGATTGTTTCTACCTTTGAGAAGGATGTGTTTGTGTATGATGGATTGACTTTTGAAGTTTTCGTTGTAGTACTTTGAAAACATAGAAGTATCTCTACCTTTCTGGTCGGTCAATCGGACGGTCGTTCGATCGGATGGCAACCCGATTAGTTAGGCACTTCAGTGAGAACAAGTTCACAGCAGGTTGTCACTCGATCGGACGGTCGTTCGATCTGTTGGCATCCTTTGTGCATTGAACATGTTGAAAATTGTTTAAGTGTGGAAGTTTAAATGTCTCATGATTCGAATGGCAATTCGATCGGATGGTAGTCCGATCAGGCAATAATTCATTCAACATTCAGACTTCAAATATTGGCAAAAATGGTTAAGTGTGGGACCCAAGGTGCAAGTCGTTCGGATTGGCCAGTCGTTTGGATTGGCTGTTCGATCGGACAGCAGTCCGATAGGACGGTACTCCGTCCTGGTCGACCTGTTCATCTTACACTTGGTTGTTTTGATCGTTTGTCGTTTTACCGAGATGTGTTGATATCGTTCCAACCAATGGAACCCCATCCTATGCTCTAGTGACCCGATTGAGCAGGAACCACCCAAGCTCAGTCAGTCCATCGGTTCAAGAAGACTGTTCTTGGTTGACCCGTAATCGATAATCTTGTGGATAGAATACGGATCTTGAACCAACGCAACCACAAGAATGAGTAGTAAGTCGGCACAAGCTCCGATTCTATCGGTTTTGAGTGCATTGAGTGTAAAAGAGTTGAAAGAAAGTTGGAAAACCATCTTTCAATCTTTTACATTGTGAATATGTTTAGATCTATGAAAGATCTTTGTTTGTTTATGTGGAAATCGGTTAGATTTAAGTTGATCTTGGTGGATTGAGGCCAAAACATGAAGTTCTTCAAGAACACATGATGATGTCATCCTAGAACACCTTGAATCTTGATGATTTCACGGTTAAAAGTTAAGATTCAAAAGATAGAAAGGTGTAGGAGTGCGTGTAGATTAAGGAAGTATAAGATTTAGGACGAGATCTTACCGGAATTGCGAGAAATCGGAGAAAAAGCAAGGTTAGAGCACTGGTCGGACGTCAGTTGCCAAAAGTAGAAAGAATGAAAGTGACAAGGGGTATTTATAGGGTTACCCAAAGTGGAAAGGAATGGAGAGGGGCTGGTCGGTCGGTTAGGCAGTCCGATCGAACAGTTGTCCGATCAAGCGGCTGCTCAATCGATCGACTGGTCGCCTGGTCGATCAGTCACCATGTTTGAGTGTTCGGTGCGACGAGTTTTGCCGTTTCGATTGCAATTGCGAACGTTGCGATTCGTTTGCGATTGAGTTTCGATTGCCGTTTCGATTGCGATTGCGAACTTTTAATCCCAACTACTATATCAACACACAAGCATCCTTATTTCGTATTCGTTTAGCGTTTTCAATTCGTTTGCGATTGAGTTTCAATTGCGTTTCGATTGATTACCACACATAACATAAATAAACATGCACAAGTAACACATAAGGCACACACACGTATAACAATAACCAAAATGCGTAATTCGAGTTGCGAGTGCGATTGAGATAGCGATAAAGCGATTAAACAAGCGATAAATAACGATTACTTATGCGATTATTAATAGATACTCCACATAATACAACTAAAGGGATAATAAAATAGACTATCTACAAGTCAAAGAAGTCAAAACAGGAATTGATCAAGGAGAGACAGATCGCAATTAGCAATCTTTTCTCGCTTTAACTTCAATCTTGACTTTGACTTTGACTTTGACTTTCGAAACACGGGGTGTTACAGCCTCCCCTAGTTGAGGGAATTTCGTCCCGAAATTAGGCCGAAGCCGTAACAAACAACTGCGGGTACTTCGCCTTCATGTCGCTTTCGAGTTCCCAAGTGAACTCTGCGCCTCGTTTGCCTTCCCATCGGACTTTCACAATAGGAATGCGCGAGCGTCTGAGCTGCTTGGTTTGGCGATCCATGATTTCGACAGGCTTCTCCACGAAGTGTAGTGTTTCGTTTACTTGGAGATCATCGAGATGTACAATTAGATCATGCTCAGCCAGGCACTTTCGGAGGTTTGACACATGGAAAGTCGGGTGGACATTACTAAGTTCATCCGGTAGTTCGAGTCTGTAGGAGAATTTTTCGATCCTTTCCAGAATCTTAAAAGGTCCAACATATCGAGGCGCTAGTTTGCCTTTCTTGCCGAATCTGACCACACCCTTCCAAGGTGATACCTTTAGGAGTACGTAGTCGCCAACGTCAAATTCAAGGGGCTTGATTTGTCTATCGGCATAACTTTTCTGTCGACTTCGAGCTTTCAACAAGTTGTCTCGAATTTGGAGGACTTTGTCAGTTGTTTCTTGCAATAGCTCAGGACCGGTTAATTGCGAGTGACCGGTCTCGTGCCATACAATTGGCGATCAACATTTTCTTTCGTATAAAGCCTCGAATGGTGCCACCTGAATGCTGGAATGATAACTGTTGTTGTATGAGAATTCGACTAACGGCAGGTATGCATCCCAATTACCACCGAAATCTATGACACATGAACGGAGCATGTCTTCAAGAGTACGGATCATTCTCTCAGTGTGACCGTCGGTTTGAGGGTGGAATGCGGTACTCAGGTTAAGTGTTGTACCGAGAGCAGCTTGAAACGTTTCCCACAGTCATGAGGTAAACCGAGCATCACGATCAGAAATGATGTCGCGAGGCTTCCCATGTCGACAAATGATCTCATTGGTGTAGATTCGGGCTAATCGTTCTACCTTGTAGTCTTTCCGTATTGGCAAGAAGTGGGCTGATTTGGTCAAACGGTCAACAACAACCCATATGCTGTCGTGACCTGATGACGTGTGTGGAAGCTTGGTTACGAAGTCCATAGCTATACTCTCCCACTTCCACATCGGGATCGGCGGTTGCTCGAGTAAGCCAGAGGGTCTTTGATGTTTTGCCTTAACCCTTGCACAAGTCAGGCACTTTCCAACCTAGAGAGCAGTATCCCTTTTCATGCCCGGCCACCAGTACTTGTAGCGAAGATCCTGGTACATTTTATCGGCACCAGGATGAATAGAATACCGGGATTTATGGGCTTCGTCCATAAATATCTTTCGCAAATCGGTCCGTTTAGGGATCCAAATCCGGTCCAGATAATGGAATATCCCATTCGGCTTATTCACAAGCTGGGCTCCATCGTGATAGATTCGTTCCTTCTTCAGGGTGCTTCATTAAAGCAGGCATGCTAAGCTTCGCGGATGAGGGTTTCGAGGTCGTATTGGGCTTGGATATCACGAATGCTAAGTAAATAACTCCGTCTGCTGAGAGCGTCGGAAATGACATTTGCTTTGCCAGGGTGATAACGAATCTCACAGTCATAATTGTTGAGAAGCTCTACCCATCGGTGTTGACGCATATTAAGTTCCTTCTGGTCAAAGATATGTTGTAGGCGCCTATGATCGGTGAAGATCGTACACTTTGTACCATATAGGTAGTGTCACCAAATCTTTAATGCAAAAACAACTGCGCCTAGCTCGAGATCATGGGTTGTATAGCTCTTTTTGTGGATTTTGATCTGACGAGATGCATAAGCTATAACCTTGTCTCGTTGCATGAGAACACAACCAAGACCAAAGTTGGAAGCATCACAATAGACAATGAAGTCATTGTTTCCATCGGGCAATGAGAGGACAGGAGCATTGCAAAGCATGCGCTTGAGGGTTTGGAAAGCAGACTCTTGTTCAGTTCCCCAAACAAAAGACTTGTCTTTATGCGTAAGAGCGGTAAGCGGCACATCGATCTTTGAGAATCCTTCGATAAATCATCGGTAATAGCCCGCTAGTCCGAGAAAAGAACGGACTTCGGACGGGTTCTTGGGTGTAATCTAACTCTTAACGGCTTCAATCTTCGCGGGATCGACGTGAATACCTTGACTATTTACAATGTGACCGAGGAATTGAACCTCCTCCAGCCAGAATTCGCACTTGGAGAACTTGGCATAGAGTCGATTCCCTTGGAGTAGCTCGAGAACCAAACGTAGATGTTGCGCGTGTTCGGCCTTCGACTTGGAATAGATCAAGACATCGTCGATGAACACGATGACGAAACGGTCGAGATATGGTTTACACAAGCGATTCATCAGATCCATGAAAACCGCGGGTGCGTTGGTTAAACCAAAAGGCATAACAATGAATTCGTAATGGCCGTATCGATCTTTGAGAAACACGTAGATCGATCTTCGAGAAACATATAGCACCTTGAATGCGTAACTGGTGATAGCCTGAGCGTAGATCAATCTTCGAGAAACACGTAGCACCTTGTAGCTGATCAAATAAATCGTCAATGCAAGGCATGGGATAGCGGTTCTTGATAGTCAACTTATTCAGTTCCCGATAGTCGATGCACATCCGGAACGACCCATCCTTCTTTTTGACGAAAAGGACTGGTGCGCCCCAAAGGGAAGTGCTCGGGCGAATGAAGCCTTTCTCAAGTACTTTCTGAAGCTGACTCGAGAGTTCACGCATTTCGGACGGTGCGAGTCGGTAAGGAGCTTTGGCAACAGGGTTGGCTCCAGGAATGAGGTCGATACAAAAGTCGATATCACGACTTGGCGGTAGTCCGGGAAGATCCTCAGGAAAGACGTTGGGAAATTCTCGAACCACTGGAACATTGTTTACACTGGGTCCTCCTTTCTTTTCCTTCTCCGCTACTACAATGTTGACCAAGAAAGCTTTGTATTCCTTGCGGAGATACTTGCTAGCTTGGACACACGACATGAGCTTGAGACCTTTCGAAGCAGTTTCGCCATAAACATACAAATAACCACCATTCGCGAGTGAGAAACGAATCATCTTATCGAAGCACAGAACTTCAGCATAGTTTTCGCGAAGAAAGTCCATGCCTACTATAACGTCAAAACCTCCGAGTTGCATCGGAATAAGGTCGATTGGGAAGATGTGATTGTTGAGCTCAAGAGTACAATCACGAAGAACATAATTAACGGCGACAGTTCTTCCGGTGGCGACTTCAACATCGAACGTCGAGGAGAGATGTGAGCGCTTACGACTAAGAAGCTTCTCAAATTCAAACGACACAAAGTAGTTATCGGCTCCAGTATCAAACAAACACGAAGCATAAATACCATTCACAAGGAACGTACCATTAACCACGTTGTTGTCAGCCTGGGCTTGGCGTACATTGATGTTGAAAGTTCTGGCAGTTGCGGCTTGTTGCTGCTGCTGAGGTTGTTGCTGCTGTTGAGGCTGCTGCTCCTGGGGCTCTTGTTTCACAACCCTGTTCGGGCACATGTTCGCAAAGTGGTTGGGATCACCACATGCGAAGCAGACTCGGGCGTTGGCCGCGGGTGCCTGAGCCGCTTGCTGGCCTTGTGGGGCTGGGAGCAGACCTTGATGAGCAATGGCTTGAGCTGGGGCTTGACGGGGACCAGTACGGAAGTTGGCAGTGAAGTGGCCGTACATATTGCAGTGAGCGCATAAACGACAGGCGAGACCCACCAAGTGATGATAAGAGCATGTCGGGCAAGCCGGGTGGGGGCCTTTGTATGCATGTTTTACAGGCGGTGCATAGGTAACTGGTGCTAGGCAGTGGTGAGATTGCTGCTGAGCCGGTACGGCTTGAAGTGGAGCAGCAGTGGTAGTGACAGCACAGTTCTTGTTTCCGGAGCTGCTGTTGTTCTTCTTGCGGCGTGAGGATTTTGACGATTGAGCGGCGGCGGTTTCAGCGGTTGGTGCGGAGGTGACTTGGTGCAGGTTCTTTGAAGCTTTATCCCAAAAACCATCTTTTACCCGCTTGTCGTTAATTTCGGCGGCAAGCAAGTAAGTTTCTTCGATCGTTGTTGTCTTTGCGGCATGCACAAAATCCGCAACACAGTCGGGTAGAGCTCGAATGTACTTCTTGATTGCCATATCGGGCGTCTTCACTTGATCGGGGCAGATGATACTGAGCTGCTTAAAGCAAGCAGTCAGGGCAGCGTTGTCACCTTCTTTCTGCTTAATGTGCCATAACTTGTCCTCCAGCTTCTGGCGCTCATGGGGAGGGCAGAACTTTTCGAGCATAACGTTCTTCAACTCGTCCCATGACAGACCGTAAGCTGCATCATTTCCGCGCTTGTTCCTTTCAGCCGTCCACCAGTCTAGAGCGCGGGACTGGAAGACGCTGGTCGCGTTCAGCGTGCGGAGATTATCAAGACATCCGCTCTGTCGCAGGGTGACTTCGATTGAATCAAACCATTGAAACAAAGCCGTAGGGCCTTCTTCGCCGGTGAACTCCTTCGGTCCACATGCCTTGAACTTTTTGAAGCTGAAAGCAGCTTTGGGAGTCTCGGTCCTGGATTCCTCAGACGATTTGCTCATGTTTTCGTACAGTTCACTGATGACTTGGGGTACAACCTTTGCCATTTGCTTAGTAATCATGGTAGCGAGGCGTTTGTCTGCTTGCTTTCGGCGAGCATCACGGGTAGCGTGAGATCCAGATGACGACATTGTCTGCAACAGACATCGCCACAGGACTCAACACGATATAATCGAATCTCACCACACACGCCTAATACTACTAAAGCTCAGGAACATGTACAATCGTGTAAGCGCATAGGCACATAATCACAGATTCACGTAAGCACAGAAGCACATAATCACATAGGGCACAGAAACACAGAAACATATAAGCACATAATTCACTTAGAAGCACATGGGAGCAGTCAGAATACAGAAACCTATCATTCAAAGTTCGCGATAGTTCGAGAATAGCGATCGCAATTAACATATCGAGTAGTATAGTATAAGCGTATGACATAGCACAAGGTCGTCCACAATTCAGCGATTTGTCAGCGTTTTGAGATAGGTATGTGATGCGGGTCGTGCGTGTCGATCAAAGTGAAAGCGAAACTCGAATAAGTCTCCAAAAATTAACACACATAAGCAGGTAAATACACATATAAACACAAAAAATCAACGAATCATCAGAGTCAGCAGCTACGGGCTCAGAATCGAAACACATATAAATCGAGAAATAGATCGTCTGCGGCTATTGGACATTGACTACCCAAAGTGATTCGACTATTCACAGGGACCTGTTGCGCACACTTTGACTTTCAGGATTGTGCTCTTGCCTCGAGTCTTGGGCTTGGCACGCATCCTTTCGGTCATGTCGTGACTTCAAGTCATTGGAGTCCGTCGATAATTTGGTGAGAGTTTTGTAAAAACCAAGTAAAGGTCAGAACAAGTCGTCAAGGTTAGGGTTTCACCCCTGGCTTAACAACTTCGTCCCTGGTTTGATAAAATAAAAGAGAATTACGCGTCGAAGTATGGATTTCACTCCTATTTCAACGCAACTTCTCGTGTTCATAGATAAAATGTGGGTTTGAGCAAGCAATTTAGTCGAGAGTTTGCGGTTTTCACACCTAATCTCGAATTAATCGCTCAATCATATTTGAAAATTCGAGTGCAGTGATAGTGTAGCGTAGGCGAGAATAGCGAGAAATAGCAAGTATACCCACACATAATCCCTACTGGACATGCATGAGTCGGTCTGTTGGTTCCTAACTATAGACTGGGTATCTAAGACATCGACCCGGACTAGCTCGAGTCTGGCCTAATTCCCTATAGTTATGGCTCTGATACCAATCTGTCACACCCAAACCGATGGCGGAAACATCGGGGCATTGCACTGAGCGAAACAGATTGTCCAGAAGTTTCCATAACAACTATATTTACCAAATATTTAAAGCAACACGTCCCATACCATGTCATAAATGATAATACAATTATTACAGAATAGATCTAGTCAAATTGTTCTGTTCCGACAACTCAGATTTTTATTACAGACAATTGTTTATTTATTGGTTTCTAGGACTCCGTCCCTAGCTTCAATTTCATCACCAGCATACAAAGCATGTAAACATCCTAAGCACCTGTCACATACATTAAAGTAAAAGTCAATACACATAGTGTAAAGGTGAGCATACAAGTTTGATAATAGCATATAGAGTTCAAAAGTGTAACACATAACCAGCACGTACACAGAGTGAAATGAGGCATGTTAGTTATCGACATGAACCTATCGATACCAATGACTGCGGGTTGACTGCCCAAGGCAGTTCGCGATACATACTCACCACTATGAACCATGTAGGTAATTGTCCTTAACAACCCCCAAGTGAACGGGTGCTGAGTCCAAACTAATAGTATTATCATTGCTAAGGCAGGTAGACAACATTCCATGTGTAAACATAACAAACAAGCATTCATTAAGTCACGTATACATGCGATAACGGTTAGCGTTTAAAGTATTGCGTAGTGTGTTCGATGTGATTTTGTATAAGTAACGTATGTAACACCCAAAAGTCTGTAAAGCAAAAAGGGATCGAGTATACTCACAACGGTTGATGGATTGAAGGGAGCGCTAGAGAGTAGGGTTAGCATGAACAGATTGATAGCATAACAATAAGCGTTGCGTAAAACAGAACAAGTGATAGTTGGGTCGATCAGCAGTTCGATCGGATGGTAGTCCAATCGGACAGCCGATCGTGCGGGTGATAGTCCGTTCGGACGATCGTCCGGTCGGATGACCGTTCGAGTGGATTGTTTCTTCCTTTGAGAAGGATGTGTTTGTGTATGATGGCTTGATTTTTGAAGTTTTCGTTGTAGTACTTTGAAAACATAGAAGTATCTCTACCTTTCAGGTCGATCGATTGGACGGTCGTTTGATCGAACGGCAACCCGATTGGTTGGGCACTTCTGTGAGAACAAGTTCACAACAGGTTGTTACTTGATCGGACGGTCGTTCGATCGGGTGGCATCCTTTGTGCATTGAACATGTTGAAAATTGTTTAAGTGTGGAAGTTTAAATGTCTCATGATTCGAATGGCAATTCGATCGGATGGTAGTCCGATCGGGCAACAATTCGTTCAACATTCAGACTTCAAATGTTGGCAAAAATGGTTAAGTGTGGGACCTAAGGTGCAAGTCGTTCGGATTGGCCAGTCGTTCGGATTGGCTGTTCGATAAGACAGCAGTCCGATCGGACGGTACTCCGTCCCGGTCAACCTGTTCATCTTACACTTGGTTGTTTTGATTGTTTGTCGTTTTATCGAGATGTGTTGATATCGTTCCAACCAATAGAACCCCATCCTAAGCTCTAGTGACCCGATTGAGCAGGAACCACCCAAGCTCAGTCAGTCCACCGGTTCAAGAAGATTGTTCTTGGTTGACCCGGAATCGATAATCTCGTGGATAGAATACGGATCTTGAACCAACGCAACCACAAGCTCCGATTCTATCGGTTTTGAGTGCATTGAGTGTAAAAGAGTTGAAAGAAAGTTGGAAACCCATCTTTCAATCTTTTTCATTGTGAATATGTTTAGATCTATGAAAGATCTTTGTTTGTTTATGTGGAAATCGGTTAGATCTAAGTTGTTCTTGGTGGATTGAGGCCAAAACATGAAGTTCTTCAAGAACACATGATGACATCATCCTAGAATACCTTGAATCTTGATGATTTCACGGTTAAAAGTTAAGATTCAAAAGATAGAAAGGTGTAAGAGTGCGTGTAGATTAAGGAAGTACAAGATTTAGGACGAGATCTTACCGGAATTGCGAGAAATCAGAGAAAAAGCAAGGTTAGAGCACTGATCGGACGTCAGTTGCCAAAAGTAGAAAGAATGAAAGTGACAAGGGGTATTTATAGGGTTACCCAAAGTGGAAAGGACTGGAGAGGGGCTGGTCGGTCGGTTAGGCTGTCCGATCGAGCGGCTACTCGATCGATTGACTGGTCAATCGACTGGTCGCCTGGTCGATCAGTCACCTTGTTTGAGTGTTCGGTGCGACGAGATTTGTCGTTTCGATTGCGATTGCGAACGTTTTGATGTAATAAAGTTTCGTAGTCAAATTACTTTTAATCCCAACTACTATATCAACACACAAGCATCCTTATTTCGTATTCGTTTAGCGTTTGCGATTCATTTGCGATTGAGTTTCGATTGATTACTACACATAACATAAATAAACATGCACAAGTAACACATAAGGCACACACACGTATAACAATAACCAAAATGCGTAATTTGAGTTGCGAGTGCGATTGCGATAGTGATAAAGCGATTAAACAAGCGAAAAATAGCGATTACTTATGCGATTATTAATAGATACTCCACATAATACAACTAAAGCGATAATAAAATAGACTATCTACAAGACACAAAACAGGAATTGATCAAGGAGAGACAGATCGCAATTAGCAATCTTTTCTCCCTTTGTCTTCAATCTTGACTTTGACTTTGACTTTCGAAACACGGAGTGTTACAGTCTAGTCTTTTGGTGCGCACGAGGTTCCTTGATTTGAGCAATCACACCCTCATTATCACAAAATATCTCTAGGGGGTCTTGAATGGTAGGGACCACCCCTAGGTCGGCAATGAATTTCTTCAACCATGCAGCTTCTTGGGCTGCCAATGAAGCGGCGATGTATTCTGATTCTGTAGCGGACAATGCTACCACATCTTGTTTCGAACTCTTCCAAGAGACTGCTCCTCCATTTAAAATGAAGACATACCCCGATTGCGATCGAGAATCACTTCGATCGGTTTGGAAAGTCGCGTTCGTGTAACCCTTTACAACGAGTTCCTCCTCACCAGATCCATATATTAAAAACATATCCTTAGTCCTTCTAAGGGATTTCAATATGCTTTTAACAGCCTTCCAATGACTGTAACCTGGATTTTGCTGGTATCTACTCGTCATGTTCAAGGCGCATGACACGTCCTGTCTAGTTCATATCATTGCATACATGATGGATCCTATGGCAAACGCATATGGGATTCCTTTCATTTTCTCTTGCTCATCCTTTAAGCTTGGACATTGAGATGTATTCAATATTGTCCCCTTTTGAATAGGTACAAAACCACTTTTAGAGTTTTCCATCTGGAACCTATTCAAGAATTTGTCAATGTATGCACTTTGGTTTAAACCTATCAAGTGCCTTGATCTATCCCTATAGATCTTTATTCCCAAAATATAGGCGACTTCACCAAGATCCTTAATGGAAAAACAACTTCCAAGCCAGGTTTTTACACCTTCCATGGTTGGAATGTCATTTCCAAATAGTAGAATGTCATCAACATATAGTACTAAGAAAGTGATGATGCTCCCACTAGCCTTCTGATACACACAAGCTTCATCGTCGTTCTTGATGAATCCAAAATTCTTAATTTCTTCATCAAAACAGTGATTCTAACTTCTAGATGCTTGTTTCAATCCATAGATTCATTTCTTTAACTTGCATACTTTGTCAGGATGTTTTGGATCGACAAAACCTTCAGACTGAACCATATAGACATCTTCATCAAGATATCCATTAAGAAAAGCTGTTTTGACATCCAAGTTCTAAATCTCATAGTCATAATATGCAGCTATGGTAGATAATATCCTGATTGATTCTAGCATCGCCACGGGCGAGAAGTTCTCATCATAATCAATCCCATGAGTTTGAGTGAAACCTTTTGCTACAAGTCTTGCTTTATAAGTATCCAAGTTACCATGCATATCGGTTTTCTTCTTGAAAACCCAATTACTTCCAACTATTTTGGAATTAACAGGTGGCACAACTAATTCCCAAACTTGGCTGTCAAACATGGATTGCATCTCTACGTACATGGCTTCAAGCCATTTGTCACAATCAGATTTTGACATTACATCATGTATGTGGTTGGTTCATCTGAATCTACCACGTAGCATTCATCCATAAAAAATCCATATCTTTCAGGCAGACTACTAATTCTACCAGATCTGCGAACATTTTATGTGTATTGATCAACATCTTGATCGTTTTCAAAAACATCTTGTTGAGTGCTAGTATTAACCAAACGTGTATCGTCTTGTGGTTCCTGATCCTCCTCAAGTTCCACTGTTCTATCACTAGTTCCTTCCATAAGGCACTTAGCTTCTAAGAACTTACCCTTTCGAGCAACAAATACCTTTTGCTCAGTTGGATCGTAGAAATTATATCCTATATCATCTTTATGATATCCTACAAAGATACACTTAGTAGATCGGACTTCCAACTTATTTGGGGTGTATTGCTTAACATAAGCTTCACAACCCCACACCCTTAAGAATGATAATGATGGAGGCTTTCCATACCATATTTCAAATGGTGTCTTTTCCACTTTTTTGGTTAGGGCCATATTTAGTATACAGACTACAGAGAGCAAAGCGTAACCCCAAAACGATGGAGGTAATGTGCTTCTAGCCATCATAGATCGAACCATATCCAATAGAGTTCGATTTCTCCTTTCGGACACACCATTGTGTTGTGGTATTCCAGGTGGAGTAAGTTGTGAGATGATCCCGCAACTCTTAAGATGATCTTGAAAAGCACCACTAAGGTATTCACCTCCTCTATCAGTGCGAAGAACTTTAATTGTTTTCTTGAGTTGATTTTCTATTTCACTTTTGAAGTTTTTGAGCATTTCAAATGCCTCATCCTTGTGTCTTAGTAAATACACATAACCATAACGACTATAGTCGTCGGTAAAGGTAATGAAGTATCTTTCACCATTCCTAGTCATTGGCTTAAACGGACCACATACATCCGAATGTATGATACCTAATAAGTCTTTTTCCCTTTCAAAGGTGCCACTAAAGGGTGTCTTGGTTATTTTGCGTTGTAAACAAGATTCGCATACATCAAATGAATCATATTCATTTGTTTTCAAAAGAACATTTTTCCGAAGTGTTTACATGCGATTCTTGTTTATATGTCCAAGGCGACAATGCCAAAGATAGGAATCACTCAAATCCATTTTGAGTTTCTTGGTGGTTACTTGCTACATTGAGCTATCATATGATGTGTCATCTTGATCTAATTCATAAATACCATTTAAAGACATTGTTTTAAAATAAAACACATCATGCTTAGAAACATAAATGTCATGGTTAACAAATTCAAAATTAAAACCACATTGTCTTAAAAGGGATACAAAAATTATGTTCCTAGTTAAACTAGGAGCATATAAAACATTCTTCAAAATCACTTCCAAACCACTTGGAAGCTTTAAAACGTAGTCTCCTTAAGCTTCGACTTCAACCTTTGCTCCGTTGCCCATAAAGAGACTAGCATCTCCCTTCTTATAATGTTTATTTCTTTTGAAACCCAGTAAAAATTACAAATATGAGTTCCACATCTGGTATCTAGTACCCATGTGTTAGAAGAAATAACATTAAGCTCAACATGTATCATAAAGATAGTACATGAGGTTTGCCCTGCATCCCTCTTGTTTTTCAACTCCTTGAGATAGGTTGGACAATTTCTCTTCCAGTGTCCTATCTCACCACATTCAAAACATGGGTTGTTTGCGGCAACCTTTTGCTTCTTGTCTTTTGCTTTGGTAGGTTCTGCTTTAGCCATTCCTTTCCCTTTTCCTTTGATGTGCCCCTTTCTTTTAGCAAAGTTTGCTTTAGAGTCGGGGTGGGGCCTTTTCTTATTGCCTCCTTCATTGATCGCTAGAATGGGTAAAGCCTTTTTGCCCATTCCCGCTTTGGCCGTTTTGAGCATTGCATGAAGTTCACCAATGCTCGTGTCCCATCCATTCATGTTGTAGTTGATTACAAAGCTCTCAAATGTCTTTGTTAAAGAGTTGAGGATCAAATCCATAGCCAACTGTTTAGAGATGGGACAATTTATCCTTTTGAGGCGATCAATGTGGCTTTTCATCTTAGGGACATAAGATGACACCGATTGGATTTCCTCCATTCGACATGCATGAAGCGCCCGAACGGTTTCGAAGCGTTCTACCCTTGCTTGTTGTAGGAACATTTCCTTCAATTGGGTAATCATATCGTATGCCCCATGATGTTCAAAATCCTTTTGAATTTCGGGAATCATAGTTCCCAACATGAGGCAAGAGGCTTGTATGGAGTCCTCGGTATACTTAACCCAATCGTTATAGGCTTCCACATCTTCCACGTTAGGTTCATCGGGAATAGGAGCGTCCAAGACAAAGGATATCTTCTCTTGGTTGAGAATGATTCTCAAGTTTCGAAATCAATTCATGAAGTTGTTATGGTTGAGACGATCCTTTTCAAGGATGGTTCTTAGTGATAGGTTTCGGACGGTTGAGGTAATTGTGTTGGTGGTGTTATTGTTTGCGGCCATCTACAAAATTTTAACAAAGTTCAGTTTTAGTATTTTCGATATAATTATATTTAATCATTAATACCCTTTTGTGTCTTATAGACAATTAATAATTAAAATCTAGAATCCAACGTTATATTTAAATATTGGTTAGGTGACCTTTATCCCACTATTTAAATTCACAAGGTAGTCAACGTTTGACAATTGCAACTCTTTGCAATTTCTAGCCATATGGGATCGGTTAAACATCTTTATGTTTGGTTGGCATGTTTAATCCCATCAACATCTTTGTTAGTCATGCTTCGGTGACCCTAAGCACATGGTTTCCAAATCAAGTCATCCAACTTACACACACATGTGAGTTTACATATAAGTGGTTAGGTGACCTTTATCCCACAAACATGGTAACCTCACCTCGAACATACAAGTTCCCTCAAATGCGGTTAGGTGACCTTTATCCCACAATTAGAGTTCCCAAGTGATCCGAGTGTTGTATAAAAGGATGGTGTTTGACTTGTTTTATAAAAGGGGTTTTTAATATTTCAAAAATTCTAGTTTAGAAAATATTATGTACCATACATTTGCATGCACTCAAATCCTTGGTACTTTAGTGAAATCAAATTTTCAAGGTTCTTTTTAATAAAACTCATTTTATTATAAAATCATTAATTTTAGTAAAACCTTTTATTAATCACTTTAATGATTTTTAAAGAACCAATTTTAAGCTTGTTGTTGATTATTATATTTTGTTAAGCATGCATATCAACATATCATCTAAACAACAAAATTAAGCAACCACATAAGCATGACATACATAACAATAGGTGCATAACCATAGCCAACTATTTTTTACAGCACTTGTTAGCCGAAGCAAGTGTGCCATAAAGGTCCTTCCTAAGGGGTGAAAAATGACACAAGTGATATGCCGTTGAACTCCCACTTGATCCCGCATCCAAATGCTTCAAGTCTTCTTCTTGTGTTGTGATTTCTCCACTTTCTTTGGGCTTCCAAATGGACTATAAATTCTGCTCCAAACTCCTTTTGGCCTCCAATATGTGTTTTGGTTATCGGGCTAAAATCCCGTTAAGAACCATGAAGTCCTTTGGACTGAATATTATGGCCCATACCAAAACGCATTTTGTGCATCTTCTTTTACATGAAATAACCCTAATACATTTTTTCTAGTAAAACAAAACACAACTAATCTATTTATTTTACATGCCAAATGAAAATAAATAAATTACATATCTTACAAATGGAAGAACAAATATAATAATTATTACAACCCATTGAAATAATAAAAAATAAATCACAACACAATCATTCAACATATTCAATCACAAGGTCATGGCTAGGTTATATGCACCAAAATATACATTCACATATATATAAAATTCAAGAAGCAAAAATGGTTCCCTTTTATAACAATTTTCGGCCAAGTATAAAAACCGAAAAGGTAGGTTTTGTCCAAACAAACAAATCATCCATATGAAATAATTTTTCAAGATTCCTTTATGCATGTAAGAAAATAATCTTGAAAAACAAAGGGATAACCATGTTAAAACTTTCGGCCATAGTGTTTTAATCAAATCCGAAACCCAAAAATTTTAGATCTATTGAAGCATGCACTCATATAAGCGGCTCTTGATGCCATTGTTGGGTTTTTCATATGTTTATCAAAGTGATTTTATCCGTATAAGATCAAAACGTAGCGGAAAAGTTAGTTAAAACATGTTACTTTTAAAATATAAAACTCATTTTATATGTAAAATCCAATACCCGGATCCATATACAAACATGCATACTATCAAACACAACCATAGGGTATTTTATAATACAACCTACTTGGAGTAAAAGATATGAAGAGGATGATGCTTCTTGAATGGTAATCTTCAAGTGTAGAAGACCTCAAGCTTGTATACCCCAAGCCTTCCAACAAACACTTTAAGTTTTAGCTAGGATTTTACACTTGAATCAAACTTGAAAAACTCTTGGACAAACACTATGTTGGCCGAAACTTTTAGAGCAAAAATATCAAGTCTTACACTTGAATTATGTCATGCAAATGTTTTTAAAAGTATGAGAGATGTTGCTTCCATTTACACCCAATCAAGAGTCTTCTAAACATAACAAATGCATATAATATAATTGGACCAAAATTGGTCTTGGGAAGACCAGGGGGCACTTGGGTTTTTATAAAAAAATTCAAAGTTTTCTTTCTAATAATTTAAGTCTTATTTAATTTTATAAGTTTTATAAAATTATAACATTACATGTTGTAAGACTTATGCAACCTTTTAAAATGTTATTTAACCCATTAAATAACAAAATAATATATTCTCTCAAAAATAAAATATCCATATAATTTATTAGTTTCTCAAGTGCAATTATTTAGAAAACCAATTTCTAAATACTATAAGTGTTAATATTTATTTGTTTGATCATACCATAAATAAATATTATAAGTGTTTGTCTAGCTTGTTATTGGGTATGACTCGACTTGGATCATAACGTACTAGCCACATCAATTTAATATGTGTCTTGGGCATACAGAGTCCAACACGCAACGAGGGAAAGACAACTTACATGGAACGCAGGCCTCCAAACGTTTCCAAGTTTCCTCGACAACCATAGCTTATCAAATTTTGTTGAATAATATTATAAGCTTTTGTGGCTTCATTTTTGTATCCTTCTCTGTACCCGGAATAAGAGCTAATGAAATTTATTTGGTATTCCGTTAAATATAAGTTGTCACCAACTCATGCAATTTATTAGTTGTCGCATTAAAATTATTGATTGTTCGTATTTAATTTCTTAGTTGTCAGATTGATAACAAATTGCTAGAATATCCTTATAAAAGAGAGATCACACTATTACTGTTATATATAATTTTTTTTTTGTGGCTATGTTTTTTCATTGTAGTGATATAGTGTTACAAACAATGATGTTGTTGATTCGGCTTAATAGTATTTGTGGCCAAAATGCAAACCTACAATGTGCACGGGGTTTAGCTCGCAAGTTTAAAAAATTCTGCCGAAACCATTATCAAATAATGGGTTTCACATGTATCGAATGAATTAACAGAATTTTATTGGATCCGATAGCCATGTGACCTGTGTGTCCAAGTTTATTTCGATGAAGGTGGTTAAATCATGTTGATGAGGTAATTAAGATCAGTAAGGCTTAAGACATAAATAGACTATACCAATCAAATGTTGGAATTTTGATGTTAATAATTTTGATTTTGAAAATATCTAAACTTATTTTGAAAAATATGAAACAAAAGAAAATGAACTTTGACTAAATAGAGCTGTGGCTAAACTTTCAGTTAAGTGATAACTCGAATCTATATTGACTAAATCGCGACCCACTTTATGATTTGAGACTCAACTCGCCCGCTCTACCATCATACGTTTTGTGGTGCATATTTACAACTTAATGACGCGGCTGAGGCTCATCTACAGATGCTTGCGTATATTATATAATGGTTGATAATAGATGGGTCATTGATAAACATCAATGCTACCGGTAAGAAAACCAGTGTACCATACACAAAGAGTTCTAAAAAGAAGGAGACGCTGTATGATCATGGGTTTCCATTAATAAAGGGGGACGAGAACTTGTTAACCATTAAGTGCTATAAGCGATAGATTCCATCTGAGTTACACCCTTACATATCTTGTATACAAGATGTAATGCTAGACGGTCATTGTGGCTATCGGGCTGCGGCTGTCGGGTTAGGTTTTGGGGAACACGTATGGCCCCATGTTTGAAATGATTTAGTACTGGAGATTGATCATAACGTATCACTATGGTGGGATATATTTGAAGCATGGGGCGAAGGAGAATTTAACCGGATACGTAATAGCATCCCTTTGCATTCAGTGATCCTTGCCCCGAAAGTCACTGGATGGAAATGCCCCACCCAGGGCTTCTCCTAGCGCAAAAGTATAATATCATCATCCACGTGCTAAGAATCCGAGAGAGTTGTACTTTCTTCCCGTTATTGGATGCCCCTGAAGTGCCACAACCTCAAGCGATAACTCTCGTACATGTTAACAGGGGACACTATATACATATTAAGTTGGAAGGAGACTACCCGATGCCTACAGTGAACCATATATGGTCGTTACCCCGAAAGAATAGCTGTGAAACAGTGGGAAGAAATGTATAGGCCGTGGTTACAACGCTACACCGAGATAATGAACCCTAAATCAGACTCAGACAAAGAGCCGAGTATAAAGGTTATCTCAGATTAAACGGAAACTTGTATTTTTGTTAACATTTGTGTTAATTGTAGAATTTTTATAATTTATAATATTTGTATTTTTTTAAATTATTAATAACAACAATATAAACACATTTATAATTTATATTATCAAAAATATAAAATATATTGTTTTATATAATTAAATAAAGAGATACCAAAAATACAAAAACCTACCTTTATATACGCTGTGTATAGAACCCTACGCAGCATATAGAAAACAAGAATTACCAAAACACCCCTGGACCTGGCTGCCTATAGCCTCAAATGAAGGGCAACTATGTAAAATGGAACTGCTTATACGCCACGTAGGGGTCTATACACTATGTATAGAAAAGGCGGACAAATTCCCCCCAAAACATGGCTTTTAAAAATTTTGTATTTGAAATTACTATTATACCCTAGATAAAGCGTCGTATAGAACCTTTCCAGGGGTATAATGGTAATTTTCCTGGGTTAAAGCATCTTTGACCTTCTGGTAAATTACCATTATACCCCTGGAAAGGGTCTAAACGAGGCCAGATCCAGGGGCATAATAGACCTTTTACTACCTTTATATACGTTGCGTATAGCTCTATATGAACCATATATAAAGGTAGTAAAAAGTCTATTTTACCCCTGGATCCAGCTAGGTATAGACCCCTTTCAGGGGTAAAAGGGTAATTTTCCAGTTAGTCGCAGATGCTTTGACCATGGAAAATTACCCTTTAACCCCAGAGAGGGTTCTATACGCAGCTGGATACAGGGGTATAAAAGACATTTGGCATTCTTTATATGTGCTGCTTATAGCTCTATACGCAACGTATAAGCCTTCATATAAACCAGATTCATCCCCTACGCAGTTCAGTATAACTCCAAATCAAATACACACACATACGAGCAGGAACATAGGGCGATTACGTATTTGGACTGTATACGAAGCGTATTTAAAGCATAAAACATGTAATTCTTCAACCCTAGTTCATTAGTTTCGAATTTGTTATGTATTTCATCCGTAATATAGTTGTATTTTAGGTAAATTGTAGAATCTGAAGGTTGTGGATTAGGTGTATTTGGTTTGTATTTCATCTGTGATGTTAGGTTGATAAGTAGAGTACGTTTTGTGGTCTGTGGGTTAGCGAATACGAACCATATGAAACTGGGTTAGGGTTTATGGTTGATAAGGATTATGCAAACGCAACGTTTAATGATGGTTAACGACTTCAATAGCAACAGTTAACCGCTGCGTTTGCAGCCCTTAACGAGTCCAAAATTTTTTATTTTTTTATTTTTAAGTCGTTGCGTATCTATTGAATTTTGTTGTACCGAGCGTATACGAGCTGAAAAACATAATATTATTATTATATCCGAGTAATCGTAACGGACGAAAAAACATAATTGAAATATTATATCCGGTTCGACGTCTCCGTCGACGTAACGAGCGTATATTAATCATTATAAAATAATAAAAATATTTTGACTTCAACGTCGAAGTCATCGTAATAAGCGTAAACCGTCCAAAATATATAATTTTGTTTATTATATATCAAACTTAGAAAAATATATCATATTCAATCGTATTGAAAGTATAGTATTTTAATTTAATTTAAACGGTATAGTATGGAAACGATGTAATATATTCAAACTGTACCCGTGTATTTCAAAATAATTAACGTTATAAAAATTTAAAACTGCTATAATATTTTATTTTAGACGGTATAGTACAGAAACACAATAGAATATATTTGAACCATACCAGAGTAATTTAATAAAATTAACGGTATAAAAATCTTGAACGGTATAATATTCGAACCGCACCGAGACTTGGTATAATAATTTTATTTAAACGGAATTGTATTGAAACGATATGATATATTCGAACCGTACCCGGATATTTCAAAATATTTAACAGTTATAATTTAAATGCTATAGTATGGAAACGGTATAATATATTCTAATACACAAGTATTTAAAAATAATTAATGGTATGATATTTAAACGTTTATAGCATTCGAACCGCACTAGACGTGGTATAATAATTTAATTTAGACGATAACAATATAATATATTCGAACCGTATATACGTTTTTCAAAAAAAATTAACGGTATATAATTCTAATGGTATAACATTAACGATTATATATTTTAAGCGATATAACCTTGGAACCGGGTATGTATTTATACCACAGAAACATCAAAATAACCAAACAAAATCCTGATGGGTTATATACGCTGCGTATAGTTTTATACGCAGCGTATAGAAACCCTGGTTGTCTGTGCCAATGATTGCGGGGCAGGTTCTGAATTCTATGCCACTTATACGCTGCGTATAGCTCTATTCGTTGCGTATATGTGTAACCCTATACGCTGCCTATAGAGCTATACGCAGCATATATAAACCTTAAGTATGCAAATAGGCAGCTTTGGTGTGTGAATAGTCTGAGCCTAAAGAAATTGAGAAATATTTAAGTTTCAAAATCTAATTATATTATATACATATTAAAATTTAAACTCTTTGAACAGTACAATGGGTATCTTTGTAATTTCATTTGCTTGTCACCTTCAAAAGATGAGAACGTGGTCATAAGGTTAGACAGAGAGAGCGCTTCACAGAAGGGGGTGGAGACGGTGGTTTCAGGCGTCAAAGAAGGTGTTGGAGACGGTCGTTCCATTGTGTCTGCTCCGCCACTGTGCCGACGTGTAAACCAGCTGTCTCTCAAAAGCGAGGAACTCTCCGGTGATGCCGGTAACGGTCCGACGAACCTAGGGTTCCGCCATGACCTCATATAGAGGCGGCGTTGATGGTGTTCTGAGTAACCACCACCGATGGTTAACAGATTCAACGGAGATGAAGACGACTGCCATACGAGTTGGTTCCGATATATTTTCCGGTCAGTCTTGGTAAGCCTCTTTTCTTTTGCATGTCGTTTTTTTAACCAAAATCGATGTTTTAGAAGGCGTTTAAGCAGCGGAGAGAAGATGCTAGGGTTCCGGTGAAGGTCCCGCAAAGTTCTGGTACCCTGATTCAGATGTGCGTCTTCTAACTACAGTTAGGTCGGGGTCATATGGCTCTTAAACCGATGATATGTGTTGATTCAGTAACCGTAGGTGCTCCGCTCACCGATTTAGAGTCTATGGCGAGTTCCCCACCAGTGTAGATCGATAACCACAAAGGTTAGTTTTTTGGGCTCTTTACTATTTTTGTTGTTTCTAGTTACTGATGATGATTTGGTTGGGCAATAGATGGTTGTAATCTATGCATAAAGTGTTTTTTGTGCTTATGTATGTTGTATGAGTTGTTATGTTATCTGTACGTTGGATGTAACTTGATAGAGAAGCTTTACTTTTGACTCATCACATACATGTAACCAAGAGAGAGAATCATCAAAGGAGATGAGATACAGATTTGAGAGAGAAAAAAGGGAGTCTGAGAGAAAGAGACATGTGAGTGCACGACTCCACAGCCCTACAACGGCGATGGGTGAACTCCATGGCCACACCATTTCACCGCCCTACCAGGTGAAGACGATGATGATTGGAATACTCGGTTCTGCGACCAGACTCCATCCTTGCCACCTCCTCCTTATCCCTACCCTGTTCCCTCAAGCAACACTACCGCTTCTTCTGGAAAAAAGGGTTTTCCTTCTTGCTGGTTGTACAATTTAATCGTCGGTGTAAAAAAATGAGGTGGAGGAGGATACAGTGGTTGCTCACAAAATCAAGGCAGGTTGATTACTTGAATTTCTTTTGTAATGATCTTCTAAGGTTTGAGAAATTGAAGTTATTTAGGATTTATAGGAGACCGTAGGGTTTCTAATTGGGTTATTTGCATCGAGGAACAATTGTGTCAGTGTGTTTAGCTTGTCTAAATTGTGATGAGGTTTGGTTGATGCTAATTTCATGGAGTATTTGTATGAGCATTCGTGGATTGCAGAGTTTCGAGCGATTGTATGCAGGGGTTTTTGGGTCTCAGGGTTTTGTTTGAGTTACAAGTCAGCAGGTTACCGTTGCAAACAATTAAAAACAATATCAAGAAGGTTACGCCACTATTCTTTATGTCCATTATATATTATATAATCTGTTGTAGCACTTCTTATGTCCATTATAATTTTGACATTTCTTTGTATTACAGTTTCATTTGCTTAAGTTCTTTATGTCGATAGGTCTTTTTCCTATTTAGATGTTGACCCATCTAAAATGATAACTGACTTGGAGCTAGTGTTGTTGCAGCTACCACAGGTTATTGAATTGATGATTATCATCAGAAATTGCTTCTAAATGGAAATTTCGCCATAAGGTAATTATTAATAAATTGTTCGCCGATCATTAATTTCCATTTTAGACAAAAAAAGCTGCTTTCGGAATGATCCTGACCATCCAATCTTGGCAGTTATTCCTGAGGATAAATCTCAGCCAGAATAACTCAAAAATTTGACAGTTATTTTTTGTACTGATTTGATTCTAAATTCGGTTGATCAGTGGATCAATCAGGAGACAACGACAACGATGATGATGATGATTGTTGAATTGAGGGTTTATGGGCGGTAATTGCGGTGGTCAAGAGAAGTCGAATAAAGGGAAAACAGGTAATAGATTCAATTTTAGAGTTTATGTGTGTAGATAAAGTGAAGGTCAATGAAATTTATGTATTATCCATTTCAATCATAGAGCCCTGCGCTCTTCTTATACCTTCACGCAGACAAAGATAGATAACTACAATCTCAGGTACGATTTCCACTGTTAGTTGAATAGTCTTTTCTTGGTTCTGATTTGCTTACATCTATTGGGTTTTTGCATTTTTGGTTAGCGCTTCTCTGGATGTGTTCGTTTCTAATATGGCTTTCAAGTGTCTCCATTCACTCGCAATCGCAACCAGGTATAATAATTCTTCTTTTCCTATAGTTTCTGTATCAGGTCAATCACTTTCAACACACCAATTCCTATAGTTTTATTCTCTAGGTTTCTGTCCACCATTTAATTGATTTTCAGCAACCAGACTGTTTATTTAATCATGTAAGTTGGACATTTTCAGCAACCAAGCTTTCTATTGAGTATTTTGTTTGTGTTTAAAAATTGTTGGTCGTCTTCTGTAGGATACATGTGAGATCTATTCCAAAGAATCAGGCGACTTTGGCTCTAGGTACGAGGATACGTTGGAACCATTACCTCTTCACTAGGTTTTATTCTAGCTATGCAGTCTATTTATTGCTTTTGGCAAGGTTCGCAAACACTTTTTTTACAAACTATATGTTTTTGTTAATTAGGGCTTATGATAAGGATGCTTCGAAATTCAGTCGAAGAAAAGCACTCACTAATTTTGAACCCAGCTCATGTGATGGAAAGTTAAGTCCCAGGACCGAAAATGAAGGTAGGAGTTAACTTTCATTCTGGTATTTTTAATTAAAGCCTTCAGCCGATCCATAGATTAGGGAGCTTGCACCAAATAAATTTTACAAATAAGGGGGTAATGAAAATGTCCCATGCTAGCTGCACTTTTATTTGTGGTGTTTACTCTTAATTGTTGCTTTTCTTTCTTAATTTATATTGTCCTTTTTATTTTCGGACTAAGAACATAATTTGTCCAATTTATATTTGAGACAGGAGTGTGCATGAAAAGATAACAGATATGATCCCGGCAAAAATGCACCTTTCCCATGGGCTTTAATCTAATGATAAATTGTGTCACTTTTTTATGTGAATTTTTAGGTTGAAGTTGTTAGTGGTTGAACAAGTACGATAGAGGTTGGCTGAGGATGATGTTACCGGTCTTCAAGTGAGTGAATTAGAAAAATTGAAGAAGTAAGGAAACAAATAATGTGACCTTGGCAATGATGCACTGAACCTGTTTTGCTTAAATGCGTCATCGAAATCTGGTTTTTTGGAACACGATGATTGCAAGATGTTTAAAATCTTATAGATGGAAAAAGTGACATGAGGAAATGCAATACTCCAAAGACAGATTTCAGGTATTAACTAATGTATTTTTTTCAAAAGTGGTAATTTGACCCGTTCACTTAAGAAACGAGCCAAATGAAGTTATATATTATAGGTCGAAACTCACCTAGAAGCGTAATAAAATAGTAATGTTGACACCAATTATTTACAAAACCTTCAAAATTCTTGGTAAAAAGTTTTGTGGCTAACCCAGTTGAACCTGAACCATTTGACCTTTGACCCATTACTTAGTAGCAACACATGTATGGGGAAGGTCGGGTGTATTGAGAAATAACATGTAAATGGGCGAGTTGAGGTGCAGATGGAAAAAGTGAAAACATGAACAAATGGAAAAAAAAGTGAAAACATGAACAAATGCGATACTACTAAGACAATATCTCAGGTATTATATGTGAAAGTTCAACACCGACTTGGTTTTGCGTTTTGAATCATTGGATAAAAGCTTGCTGCAAAAGGAATTAAATTTATTAGTTTAAGTTAATTAGATTTAGTTTGTTAAATTTAATTAATTTAATTATTTTGCTTTATAGTTGAGTCAGGAGAGGATGCTTGGACTCCAAGCTAACGGTGTATGTTGTATAGATAGTTGCCGTAGAATTATTTTCTTGTAATTGGTTTTCATCAAAAATAAAATAGTCGAAACGAGCGTTTTGTTCTAAGTCTGAGTTCAGGCTAGGTGATGTGACTATGGAATGTTTATGTAACAAACACTTAGGTTTTATTAAGTATGATCCATATGAATGGAACCCCGCCGCATCGCGGCGGGTGATAAATCTAGTGTGATAAAAAAGCAACAATTTTTAAGAAGGTATTAGTATATCATGTATAACCTTTAAAAGAATAAAAAAATATTACAAATCGAGAAGTGACAGTTGATGTACAGGTGGAACCATCATCTTCGTAACTTTTACTTTTATCTGAAAGAGTCACTACGTCCTCTAGAGTCTCTTCTTGATCTTCCTCATTCTCTTCATTTATTGGTTGCAACACCTCAAAGCCATCTGGACAATAAACGGTCATCTAATCAAAAGAGAAACTACTTCAAACAAAACATCCCATCAATTTTCTTCATCTAAAAAAAGGTATAATGCTATAAGGAGGTCTCATTTAAGCACTCCAAACTGCTTATGTGTGCTATTTTAATGCAATAACCAGCTTTTAACGTAACCCAAACAACCCTGTAAATCGACACCTTGGGGGATTAAATCGACACCCTCAATACGCATCGTATAGGCCTATACGATGCGTATTGAGGTGGGTTCAAACTTCTATGTCTGCCAAAGGCTGCCAATGCCCCCTTACCAAAAAGTAATACACATCGTATAGGCCTGTACGATGCGTATTGAAGGTGTCGATTTAATTTTTTAATTTTTGCAAGGTAGCTTCCTGTCACGCGGTAGCTTTCCGTCACGCGAACGAAGAAGCAGCACTTTGGACATTTGTCGGTCTTCAAACATCTAGGAAACATTATTTGAGAATACCCCTGAATTTATCGAAGCTATAGAATGAGATCCTCCACTGTTGGGTTATCATCTTTCAACCCCATTTTCCCTAAATTTATCGACTCTGTTTTTTAACAGGGACGTAATGCAATGATTCCTCTAAATTGAATAGACAGACATTTGCTTCATAGGACTCACTTGAATCGTCTTGGATGTAATAACAGTACGTTTAGCATCCGTGCCTGCAATTGGAATTAATATTGGAACAGCATACTCTTGTTACCATATGACACATGATAAACGCGCTACTCTAGACAATCTGGGATTATGTTCCGCAAATTGGGAACCACATATTTGCTTCAAGATTTGCGTCTGATGTCCACGTTTGATCACATTTGACTTCATCTGCGGCAGTCCACTGACTTTCTTCCCCCGTGTCTGCGCCGTGATAGTGTTTGTTTGAGAACCTGATTCAGACACACAACGGTTCTCCAATTCCAGACCAGCAAGCAAATACACAACGGTTCTCCAATTCCAGATAAGTAAGCAAATACACAACGGTTCTCCAATTCCAGATCAGTAATCTAAGGAGAAGCGTTGAGATAACGGGCATCCATCAAGCTCAAAAAAAAAAAACTTGTGTTTCCCATAGTCACAAACGATTGCGATTTGTATTTCCTATAGCCACCGTTCCCATAGTAAAAAACGGTTGCGGTTTACACATTCAATCTTCATTGCTTCATTAAAATTAACAAGGCGGTCTCCTTGCTTCGTCCACTAGAACTATTTGTGTATGCATTCTTTTGGTAGTTAAAGCGCTAATGAGGCGCCATTAGAAGAAGTAACCAACAAGAAACAAATCTGTAAAATTAAACAATATCGATTGCTATAACAGGATGGATGAGACACACACAAATAGATAATGTCTGATTGTTTCAGTTTTTTTCCGACTGTTTCAGTTATGATCTTCATATTCTTGGTTCAATACCAACTCATCTTTAGTGGTGTTTGTTTGAGAACATGATTCATTCATACGACACATGATAAAAGCGATTCTTTAGACAATCTAGGATTATTTTCTAACTAAACCCTTGAATCCCAATGCTTCTCTAAAAATATTTGTTTCTTTTGCTAGTGTTTCCCGTAGTCACAAACGATTGCGGTTTGTATTTCGCACAGCCACGGTTTCCGTTGTCAAAAGCGGTTGTGGTTTGCAGATTCAATCTTCATTGCTTCATTAAAATTAACTAGGCGGTCTCTTTGTACCTTAAAGGAAAAATGGTTGCTGAAGTTTCGTCTTCTATGATGATCCGAAACATTCTGAATAACTACACAAAGACTTGTTGCGTACTGATTATTGAAAAGATTTGTTGAAATCAAAGAAAAGAGTAAAAAAGATGAATTGAGGCATGCAATTGGAACAAGAAGTCCAACAATCCGTTCATTATCTGTTGTTGTCTAAACAATATGAATGCACGCAACGAATTTGACAACTGTAACAGCTTATTAAAAGTATAAATCACCTCCAATCCTTTCCTGGTCAAATCACACACTATAAAGTTTAAACTTATCGTGTGTTGTGGTTTGTAAAGATGACCGAATAGACATCTGAATAACAAACTGTGGAGAACTTGTTTGCGTTATCCTTCAACATAAGCTAAAATACTCTAAAATAAGCTAAAATACGCTGCAATATGTTAATATACGTCATATTACCAAAAAATACATGAAAATACGTTAAAATACGCCGAATTACATAAAAATACCCTAAAATAGGTTAAAATAAGCTAAAATACGTTAGAATACGCTTAAATACGTCAAAAATACTATTAAATACTTAACAATATGTTAGAGTACGTCAAAATACGCAAAAATATGTCAAAATACGCAACTAACGATATTTCCACACACGTATACATATAACACGACACTATGGAGTACAAGTGCATTTCAAACAAAACTGTACGTAATCATAGAATACGATATTCGCACGCAACCGAACGGTACCGAAACGACCTATGTTGAAGGTATACGTCATAAAACGACAAAATATGCGAAAGTTCGGCGAAAAACGACACGTATACGCGTCGAACCGAGGGAAACACGATAAAACTAAATTTGAAATAATGCCATATACGATCGTATAGGCCTATGTAGTATCGTATATCGGCTTAATAAGCATCGTACGTATTAAACTTTCAATTTTCTCAAAAATACCCCTGAATTTATCAAAAAAACAGGGGTATTTCAGTAAATTCATCAAATAATACGCATTGTATAGGCCTATACGATGCGTATTGAACTATAAATTTCTCAAAAATGTTTTTCAAATCAAGGGTTCCATCATTACAACCACTTGTTTTAAACGGGGATGTAATGCAATGATTCCTCTCAATTGAATAGACATACACTTACTTCATAGGACTCACTTGAATCGTCTCGAAAGTACTAAACAACAGAAATAATAGCTTCGGTTTCATCAGCTGCATCGTTTACTGTGGAATGCATCCTTATTTTTTGTAAACCGCACAAATAAGCATGCCTTGAACGAGTCTAGAACACTCGTAATCCTCAACCGGCTTTTAAACTGGACCGAATCTATTAAGAAACTGTTAACACAAACTGTAACAACTCTCATCAAAAGTCCTAGTTATAATTTTAATTTGGCCAATAGGAAACCCTAATTGAGAAACCCAAATAATTCTGCACTAACCCTAAAATTTTCAGAACAATCGGAATCAGGATCAGGGCCCCTAAAACTCAGGGGGGGTAAAACCTAGTCGGTAATATCCTTACAGTTTGCTGTCAAAAATTTAAAATAACACGAAACCAACTCACCCAAGCTACCTGGACACGAACCCACCCTATGCTAGACTAGGGTCTCTCGCGCCACGCGACGCGCACAAGAGATCCTTTCGCGTGGCGCGAGGGGGGACATTTTTTGGGTATAAATACAGGACCTTGGGACATGAAATTTGTCTTTCGAACGACGTAAATTCGAGTTACGTAGACTGAGTTATCACAGAAACAGTCCACTAAACACACACAATCACTAATTGCTGCCACAATCAGGGTAATAACTCGATCGCTATTAGGATTCAACGTCCGATCGATTATAACTATCCAACGATTGTTTAAGTGCCGCTCAAATTGAGTTTATACTTTATTAATTCATCGTGATTTCGACTTGAATGTTTGAGTACTGCTCGAATTCGGACTATACTCTGTCATTCGTTGTGAATCCGCTGAATTGTAAAGTATTGCACTAATAATCGTTGTGAGGGTTTAATCTCGTGAATTGTCGTAAATGCTGTATTAGTTACTAACCGGTTTGTGTGTGCATTGTTAATTAAATTAGGTTAATCAAGGCTAATCAGTAGGCTTATATTCTGCTCGTTAAATCTACAATGTGAGTCATTCTCTTTTTATCAACTGTTTTACAATACTCCAAATTATTTTCAAAGGTTATAATTACAGGGATTAAGTTTATGTAATCACCAAATTACAGCCGGTATGTGGGGTATTGTGCACAGTATTGCAGTTTTATCACTTTAGGTGGGCGAACCTAAAATTTGTGATATTCGTCATTCATTGGGGCAGCCAATGGTGATATGACCACAGTCACCGTAAAGATTCGAGTGACAAATACTGTGGGTAGTTGGTTTGATATCAGAAACATTGTAATCTCTTAATACTGTGAATTATAACAAAATAGTCGTTTTAGTAAAACTGAATGATTCACTCAGTATTTCCCTGCTGACAAAACCTTTTTCAAACATGTTTCAGGTGATCTGTTGTGAGCAAAGGAAAAGTGCCGTAGAGCACTACAAGCTTAGAAAAGTGGCTCAATGTAAATAAATAAAGAAACATGTTTTGAGAAATAAAGATTTCCAGCGAAAATCACTTTGTAAATTATGGGATTTATCCCTATATTATATATAAACGAGCAGTTTTAATATTAATCGATCCTGTTTAAAAAGACTTCCGCTGTCATTAAATTAGATACCATCGGATTTCCTGCCTCGCGGCTCTGGACCGGGTCAAACCGGGGCCAAGGGCCGTGACAGGAAAAGGTGGTATCAGAGCCACTGATTTAAGCTTACTATTGATTTTAGCCTATTAAATTTATTGAGAAATACTTAGGAAATTTAATTGCTATTCTGTGAAAATATGTTTTATTAACTGATTAAGTGTTGAGTTACAGTATGGGTAAACACAAGATTTCTGCTATCTACCACAAATTAGATAATGCAACCACAGAAAAAGGAGCCTCTTCCTCCAAACACCCAGCAGATCTGGAAGAAGGGATTTTTGTCCGTAAAGCAAATTATGAAAATCCTCTCACCCAAGATAAAAAAAATTCGATTCTTAGGAAGGGACATGAGAAAATAAAGAAACCCCAAGTCAAGAAAGTGAGGTTTAATCCAGAAATTCAGGAATTAGGCAATAGGTCTCCTTGGGAAGACACATTAGATGAAAAATGGGCAAACCTTTATATGCTAGCTACAGTAGCAGAAAATGCAAACCTCTAAAACTATCAATAAACATGGTCTAGTAGAAAACTAATACCCAGTAAATAAATAAAGTATAGTGTGTTCACTTTCCTGTAGTCTTTTGTACAAATCCGTATGCAATAAAACTTTAATGTTTATTTGTAAAACTTTGTTCCAAAGTTTTAACATTGACATTTTTGTGCAATTTGCATATATGCTATTCAGCATGACTGAGATATCGGAAGCATTTCAGAATCTCAACCTCTACCCAGTACCAATTGAAGTCTCCCACGACTTTACTGGTTATATTGCTGACATAGAGGAACCCCTAGAATTCCAAGCTCCACCGCTGGAAAAAGCAAAACTTAAAAAGAAAAGAAGATATGTAGGATGGAGGAAAGTGCGCAGGAGAAAGCCAGCTACTAGGAAACTCCCTAAAATAGAAAACCCTATAGATAAAGGAAAAGGAATCGAAATCGGAGAAAATTCTAATCCAGCAGAGATAGAAATCAGGAAAGATCCCGAACAAAAAGGAATAGAATTTGGAGAGAGTTCGAGACAATCTGAAGAAATCACATTTCAAGACGAAATCGACCGTCTACTGGCAAATTGTGATGTCATTAGCCCTATCCATAATAATCTATATCCTTACCTAGAAACCCAACTTCCTGTAAATCTGGAACCAGCTATTCCAGATCCACTAATCCACACTTGACCTTTAGGTCAAATGGAAGAATGGTGGACAAATGACTGGCAATTCGAAAATATCATCAACAGTCCTTATTCTTTCATTCCACAGTTTGATCCAGAACCTATCCCCAATCCTCCAATGAGCAACGAAAACTTAGCCGAACTCCGTCAGTTCGGTGAAGAACTGATAGGTACAGGGAATAGGATCCGGGAAATGGGGGAACAAATTTCCTGGAAGTACGACGAAAGGGAGCGTCGCTACTAAACTGCCAGTTGACCAAAGAATAGTGAGGTTGGGAAGAATGTCTGTATAATAATAATAATAATAATAATAATAATAATAATAATAATAATAATAATAATAATAATAATAATAATAATAATAATAATAATAATATATAACTCTGTAAAATGGGAAATAAAACATTGTAAGATAAACAGTGTGTATGGATGCCTATATGAAATATAAAGCAAAATAGAAGTCGAAACATCGACAATTTTGGATATATATCTGTGTTGTAAGATTTTATGTGCTTCTGTGTAATTGTTTTATTTACAATCATTTGATACTAAATCGTTATATTTTTCATAATTATCAGATGGAAAACGCTAATAATGAACCAGTTAATGAGATTAATCAATCTGAGCAACAATCGGGAGATCAATATATGACTAGACAGGATATAGAAAATATTGTTGCTCAAGGGATAGCCATTGCTATTCCAGCATTCGTTGCTGCTGTTAAAAATCCAATAGAACCGCAACAAATCATTCCTAGTAAACGTACTCAGGAAGATAATTTTAGTCATAGTGTAAATGGAGGCGGCAATCATGACGATAATAATCCACGACAGGCTCCACCTCCTAAGAAAATGAAAGCCGCAACACCTGGTTGCACTTTCAAAGAATTTCTTGCTTGCAAACCTGCTGAATTTGCAGGAAACGAAGGAGCAACTGCAGTACTGCGTTGGTTAGAGAAAACCGAAGCAGTAATTGCAATAAGTAAGTGTTCAAAAGAAGATCAGGTGATGTATGCGTCAAATTTGTTCAAAGAAGGGGCACTAGAGTGGTGGAACACGGTGCTACAAGCAAAAGGAAGAAGTATGGCATATGCTATGAACTGGGAAGAATTTAAAATTCTTGTAGAAAGAAAATATTGTCCTGAATATGAAAAGGAACAAATGGCAAATAAGTTCCTAAATCATCGTATGATAGGCGTAGAGTGTCGTGGTTATACTTCGACATTCTTTGAATACGCTAGAGTGGTACCAACACTGGCTTCGCCAAAACCGGTACTCATTTCCCGTTACATTTGGGGATTGATTAGTGAAATCCGTAACATCGTTAAAGCTGCCAGACCTCGCACTATTGACGATGCTGTGGAACTAGCTAATACCCTAACTGATGAACTAGTGCGCACAAGAGAAGAAGATCGAAAGAAGGAATTGGCTCAAAAGATTACCCAAGGGTTTCGTGTGGGTAATGATAATAATAGGTTCAAGAAAAGAGGAAGAAGACAATCTGCACAACCGCCTTTTTGCAGCAATTGCAAAAAGAATCATTTTGGAAAATGCAATGTAAATTGCAACTTCTGCAAAATGGCAGGACATCGTGAAGAAAATTGCAAAAAGAAAACCATAGTCTGCTATAACTGTGGAGAAACAGGACATTACAAAACTGAATGTCCTAAATTGACTAAAACCACAGACAATAAAGGCAAACCAGCTAATGGAACAACAAAGAAGAATGCCCGAGCATTCCAGCTAACCACTCAAGAAGCTGAACTCATTCCTGACGTCATAGCCGGTACGTTCTTGGTCCACGACGTTTATGCAAAAGTATTATTTGACTCTGGTGCAAACCAAAGTTTTATTAACACTTCATTTTGCCAAGCCCTTAATTTACCCTTAACCACCCTTAGGCAAATTTTTACAGTCGAAACGGCAGATGGGAATTCTGTTAACATAAATAAGGTTTTGCAAGAAGGAAAGATAGAACTGTTAGGCCATAAATTTTCTGCAAAACTGTTACCTATGAAGTTAGCCGGATTCGATGTAGTGTTAGGAATGGATTGGTTAATAGCCAACCATGCTCGAATCCTTTGTGATAAGAATTCGGTAGAAATCAGCACTCCCACAGGAGAGGTAATTGTAATTACAGGAGATAAACCACAAAAGCCATTGAAATTCATCTCAGTAATGAAGTTGGCTAGTTATTCAAGAAAACAAGAAATGGTGTATATGATTTCGGTAATCATTAACACTAAAAGTAGGGAAATTTCAGACATCCCTATAGTTTCAGAATACCCAGACATCTTTCCAGAAGAATTACCTGGATTACCACCTGATAGAGAAGTAGAGTTTAGAATTCATCTAATTCCGGGTACTACACCAATAGCTAAGGCACCTTACCGATTAGCACCCACTGAAATGCTAGAATTGAAAAAGCAGTTAGATGAATTATTAAGCAAAGGATTTATACAACCTAGTTCATCCCCTTGGGAACACCAGTGTTGTTTGTGAGAAAGAAAGATGGATCGATGAGAATGTGTATCGATTATAGAGAACTAAATAAAGTTACAATTAAGAATCGATACCCATTACCTAGGATTGACGATCTTTTTGATCAACTTCAAGGAGCTAGGTATTTTTCTAAGATAGACTTAAGATCCGGATATCACCAGTTAAAAGTACAAGAAGAAGACATACCTAAAACTGCTTTCAGAACTAGGTATGGCCATTATGAGTTTACAGTCATGCCCTTTGGACTAACAAATGCCCCAGCAGCATTTATGGACATGATGAATCGAATCTGTAAACCATACTTGGATAAATTTGTAATCGTATTCATCGACGATATACTTATTTATTCCAAAAGTCAGGAAGAACATTGCAAACACTTGCATTCACTCTTAACCTTGTTAAGAAAAGAAAAACTTTATGCCAAATTCTCAAAGTGTGAATTTTGGTTAAAGGAAGTGCAATTTTTAGGTCACATGGTGAATCACGAAGGTATTCACGTAGATCCTGCTAAAATAGAAGCAATTACCAAATGGAAGGTCCCACAAACAGCTATGGAAATTAGAAGTTTTCTAGGCTTAGCCGGATTCTACAGACGATTTATTAAGGATTTCTCTAAGATAGCTGTACCTTTGACTAAGTTAACCTGTAAAGCCACTAAGTTTGAATGGGGATCTAGGCAAGAAGAAGCTTTTAAGATTTTAAAACACCGATTGACAAATGCTCCAATTTTAGCATTACCCGAAGGAACAGAAGATTTCGAAGTATATTGTGATGCTTCAAAATTAGGATTCGGATGTGTGTTGATGCAACGCAAGAAGGTAATTGCGTATGCCTCCCGGCAGTTGAAAAAGCACGAGGAAAATTATACGACTCATGACTTAGAATTAGGAGCCATAATTTTTGCTTTGAAAATTTGGAGACATTATCTGTACGGAAGTAAGTTTACTGTCTATACAGATCATAAAAGTTTAAGATATATATTTGGGCAGAAAGAGTTAAATATGAGGCAAAGATGATGGATGGAAGTTTTAAGCGACTACGACTGTGATATTCAATATCACGAAGGAAAGGCAAATGTAGTTGCAGATGCTTTAAGTCGTAAGTATCAGGAAAAACAAAAGCGAGTCCGTGCTCTTAGATTAAATCTACAAGTAGATTTAATGGATCAATTAAAGAAAGTTCAGGAAACAGCAATCAAGGACGATGCTGAAGGAATGAAAGGTTATATAAAGGAACTAGAGCAAGGAAATGATGGAATTTGAAGATTCCACAAGAAACGAATTTGGGTACCTAAGCAGGGAGAGTTAAGAAATAAGATTTTAGAAGAAGCCCATAAATCTAGGTATACTATACATCCAGGAAACAATAAGATGTACCAAGATTTAAGAAAGAATTTCTGGTGGATAGGAATGAAGAAAGATATAGCAAAATATGTTTCTAAGTGTCTTACTTGTTCACAAGTTAAGGCCGAACATCAGAAACCTTCAGGATTACTACAACAATTGGAAATGCCTGTATGGAAATGGGAACTTATAACAATGGATTTTGTTACTAAGTTGCCTAAAATAAGAAAAGGTAATGATGCGATTTGGGTAATTGTGGATCGATTAACCAAATCAGCTCATTTTCTACCAATGAAGGAAACCTTTAGCATGGAAAGGTTAGCCAAGTTGTACGTAGACGAAGTGGTATCTTTACATGGAGTCCCACTCTCCATTGTATCAGATAGAGATAGTCGTTTCACTTCTCATTTCTGGAAAAGTTTCCAGCAAGCTATGGGAACTCGACTAAATTTGAGTACTGCATACCATCCTCAAACAGATGGACAAAGTGAAAGAACGATTCAAACTCTAGAAGACATGCTTAGAGCATGTGTAATAGATTTTGGTGGAAATTGGGACAATCACTTACCATTAATTGAATTCTCCTATAATAATAGTTATCATTCAAGTATTGAAACTGCTCCATTCGGGGCACTATATGGACGTAAGTGCAGAACTCCAGTTTGTTGGGTAGAAATAGGAGAAAGTCAATTATCAGGTCCAGAAATTGTGCAAGAAACTACTGACAAAATAACTCAGATCAAGGAAAGACTGAAAACAGCTCAAGATCGTCAGAAGAGTTATGCAGATAATCGCCGCAAGCCGATAGAATTTCAGGTTGGAGATAAAGTACTTTTGAAAGTTTCTCCTTGGAAAGGAGTTGTTCGATTCGGTAAGAAAGGAAAGCTAAGTCCAAGGTACGTAGGACCATTTCTAGTGATCCAACGTATAGGACTAGTTGCTTATCGTTTACAACTACCAGAAGAATTAGCTGGAGTACATGATGTATTTCATATATCCAATCTCAAGAAATGCCTATCAGATGAATCACTGGTAGTACGTCTTCAAGATATAGAGGTAAACGAAAAGCTGAAATTTGTTGAGAAACCTCTTCAAATTGAGGATCGAAAGATCAAGTTTCTCAAACATAAACGACTAGTTTTAGTCAAAGCCAAATGGGATTCAAAGAGAGGAGCTGAATACACTTGGGAGCTGGAATCCGAAATGAAGAGAAAGTATCCTCATTTATTCCGGTAAATCTCGAGGACGAGATTTTTATTAAGGTGAGGAGAATGTAACAACTCTCATCAAAAGTCCTAGTTATAATTTTAATTTGGCCAATAGGAAACCCTAATTGAGAAACCCAAGTAATTCTGCACTAACCCTAAAATTTTCAGAACAATCGGAATCAGGATCAGGGCCCCTAAAACTCAGGGGGGGTAAAACCTAGTCGGTAATATCCTTACAGTTTGCTGTCAAAAATTTAAAATAACACGAAACCAACTCACCCAAGCTACCTGGACACGAACCCACCCTATGCTAGACTAGGGTCTCTCGCGCCACGCGACGCGCACAAGAGATCCTTTCGCGTGGCGCGAGGGGGGACATTTTTTGGGTATAAATACAGGACCTTGGGACTTGAAATTTGTCTTTCGAACGACGTAAATTCGAGTTACGTAGACTGAGTTATCACAGAAACAGTCCACTAAACACACACAATCACAAATTGCTGCCACAATCAGGGTAATAACTCGATCGCTATTACGATTCAACGTCCGATCGATTATAACTATCCAACGATTGTTTAAGTGCCGCTCAAATTGAGTTTATACTTTGTTAATTCATCGTGATTTCGACTTGAATGTTTGAGTACTGCTCGAATTCGGACTATACTCTGTCATTCGTTGTGAATCCGCTGAATTGTAAAGTATTTCACTAATAATCGTTGTGAGGGTTTAATCTCGTGAATTGTCGTAAATGTTGTATTAGTTACTAACCGGTTTGTGTGTGCATTGTTAATTAAATTAGGTTAATCAAGGCTAATCAGTAGGCTTATATTCTGCTCGTTAAATCTACAATGTGAGTCATTCTCTTTTTATCAACTGTTTTACAATACTCCAAATTATTTTCAAAGGTTATAATTACAGGGATTAAGTTTATGTAATCACCAAATTACAGCCGGTATGTGGGGTATTGTGCACAGTATTGCAGTTTTATCACTTTAGGTGGGCGAACCTAAAATTTGTGATATTCGTCATTCATTGGGGCAGCCAATGGTGATATGACCACAGTCACCGTAAAGATTCGAGTGACAAATACTGTGGGTAGTTGGTTTGATATCAGAAACATTGTAATCTCTTAATACTGTGAATTATAACAAAAGAGTCGTTTTAGTAAAACTGAATGATTCACTCAGTATTTCCCTGCTGACAAAACCTTTTTCAAACATGTTTCAGGTGATCTGTTGTGAGCAAAGGAAAAGTGCCGTAGAGCACTACAAGCTTAGAAAAGTGGCTCAATGTAAATAAATAAAGAAACATGTTTTGAGAAATAAAGATTTCCAGCGAAAATCACTTTCTTGTAAATTATGGGATTTATCCCTATATTATATATAAACGAGCAGTTTTAATATTAATCGATCCTGTTTAAAAAGACTTCCGCTGTCATTAAATTAGATACCATCGGATTTCCTGCCTCGCGGCTCTGGACCGGGTCAAACCGGGGCCAAGGGCCGTGACACAAACAAGATAAGAAGGATGAGATATCGGCAGTTAGCTCGAAGAAGTTTCTCTCGATCAGGTGTTCCAATAGATTCTCCCTTTTAACAATGTCATGTTAATTGTTTTATTTATTTTTTTACTTTTAGAAAGGTTTGACCACCTCACAACTGTAATAAAACGGAACATAATCCCAGATTGTCTAGAGAAGCACTTTTATCATGTGTCATATATTGGACGGAATATATGGATGGAAAAAGAGAAAATATAGAACGACAAGGGTGTTGGTCTTTTCTCCCACGTGTGATCCAGAGGTCGGTCTCGGGTGGGCATAAGATCTGTGGGCCCTATTGTAGGATCTGTGACTCCATGGAAGATGTGATTAAGGTAAGCGTGTCGTATCATGTGTCATAAAAAGGAACATAATCCCAGATTGTCTAAAGAAGCGCTTTTATCATGTGTCATATATTAGAGTAGTATGAGTCTGAGTCCATTGTGGTTCACGTCGGGTTTGTATTTCCCATAGCCACCGTTTTCGTAGTAAAAAGCAGTTGCGGTTTATGCGAATTTAAAGGACAATACTGACAGGGGTGCTGGTCTTTTCTCCTACTGTGCAAACTTGAAAAATCTCACCATAACACATTGTAGACTGGCGGGCTTGAATGGTTTTAATATATTTCATCTTGAACTATCTAGTCTAATACTTGAAAATGGATATGATGGTGTCAAGATCTTTATCTATCATGTCGTCGAGCAACTGCTCGAAATCCCTTTCGTTTCTCGGGTTCGCATTCGACACAACACATCAAAAAATAAACTTCAAAAAATCAGATGATTCAGATTCAGGGAGCAGATGTGTTGATAACTTTCACTATTTGATTTGATCAGGAAAGGATTAGAGGTGATTTGTACTTTTAATAAGCTGTCACAGTTGTCAAATTCGTTGTGTGCATTCGTAAGTTTTTGTGTTTTCTAGGTCATTTGAATTAACTAACATACATTGATCGACGATTTAACTTAAAACCGGTTTTACCTCATGCAAAGGAAAGAAACAAACCAACAAAATCCGAATACTAAAAAACCAACATTCCTTCAACCATTCTGAACCCTAGCTGGAAACAAACCAACAAAATCCGAATACTGAAAAACATCAGCAACCATTTTTCCTTTTCCTTCAATTTCGAGAACATTCTCCCTAACATGATAAAAGCGCTTATTTTGCTAGTGGGTTTTATAAGTTAAAGTTAATTTTCAGATTCAGATTCAGGAAGACATGTCGGGTTCTGTACCCATCCCCGCGTTGATATCTTCCATTTTATTACAGTCATAAGACACAGCGACGGAGAAACTGTTCCAGATTGTCTAGAGAACCGCTTTTATCATGTGTCATATGTTGGACGGAATATATGGATGGAAAGCCCGCATAGTTTGTTTTTTTAATAATTTTACAGACAATTTAGAGAAACAGAGAATACGTTACGAGATTCTTCGAGAATTAGAAAATGAGAAAATACGAAACGACAAGGGTGCTGGTCTTTTCTCCCACGTATTTTATCAAATGAACTGTCAGGTGTGATTATCAAATGACAACTTCAGGGGTCTAGTCCTAGCTAGTCCTCAGTTATGTATCATTGCATTATGACAATATTGACAGGTGTGCTAGTATTTTCTCCCACTGTGCAAACTTGAAAAATCTCACCATAACACATTGTAGACTGGTGGGTTTTAATATATTTCATATTGAACTATCTAGTCTAATACTTGGAAATGGATATGATGGTGTCAAGATCTTTATCTATCATGTCATCGACCAACTGCTCGAAATCCCTTTCGTTTCTCAGGTTCGCATTCGACACAACACAACAAAAAATAAACTTCAAAAAATCAGTGCCTTGATACGATGCGTATCAAGCCCGCCGCCAGACATAACCTGCACCTGTCAGTCTGCCATGTCTTTTACTTTATTTCAATACGCATCGTATAGGCCTATACAATGCGTATTGAATTGAAAAAGTGTGTGGATAGACAGGGGGTGTGCCATTAGAAAACCCCTTTTTTAATAACTTATTTGCCCTCAAATAGGGTATATATTCATAAGCAGATGAACATTTTCATAATCAATAATTAATCTAGAGTTTCCCGAATGGGCAAGACGGATAACATAGCAAAATAGCTTGGGTCGGGTTGACTCAATAATAATTAAGAAGTACTCATGGTTGGTTTATCTTGGATTGAACCAACAGACTTCTCATAATATGGAATGGGTGTGACATGCGCGCTATGATGGTGAAAAACCCACCGAGGAGGGTTTGATCCTGAGCGTCACTCCGGTTTTCATCCGGCTGTTACTCCAGCGAGTAAGTTCGTAGTACGGTTTTCGGGGGAAAGCCTTCAACCCAAGACTGGTTAACCCAGCGCTGGCCCCGCTATCTGGGCCCACGTTCTTGGAGAGGGTCAGCAATGTGCGGATGTGACAATGGTCACCATTAGAAGTTCACTTTTCAAAAAAAAAAAAAAATCAACAAAACCATAATCAAAATTAATTAAATGCAAATTACATGGTGGTAACAAAAAGTAATACTAAAATGCGTACTGGAGTTACCTCTAGCTTTGTAATAAACTATAGATGTTAACATGTTTCATGCTTGGTCTATGTATGATTAGCTGTAACAAAATAACAACCAAGAAAACATATTAAGGATAAATGAGATTAATTTTAAAAAATGAGTTACAAACCATTATGCCTTGGTTAGAACGGTGCTCATTGATGAGAACATGATTGATTGCAGACGGAAATAGAGATGATACTTCATTAATTTTTTTTTTTTTTTTTTTTTTGTAATTTTTGTCAAACAAAGAGAGGGTGTGAAAAAAAATATTTGAACTTGATTTCACATTAATTCATATATGTGTGAAAATTTTCAAAAATAAAAAATTTAAGTGCTGCCACAATATAAAGAGGATTGACTATAAGTAATAAGCTAATAATATCAAAGTAAACATGAATGATTTTTCTCATTTTACCTAAAAAGGTAGAAATCAACTTCATGGTAGTTATACAGATGCATGAGAAATTTCCAATCAATCGACACACTTTATTGGATCCAAAATTCATTAAGATGCTCATTTGACTGCACATAATTTTAATTACACTCAGATCATCCCAAAAAATCACAATACTCATTCTGATAGAACACCTCAAATTGATAATTACGCTCCGTTGTGATGAGTAAATTGTGGCCGCTACATCGTATACCAACCAGAATCTAAACTCAACAATTTGCAATTCACAATGATGCAGAATGTAAGATGGATTCACTGCTATATAAACACTTGAAAGACACGGGAGTCAACATCATTATTTTCATTTGTTACAGCACATTCTTCACCAAATTAGGAATACCAATTCTCATCCAGCATATCCTACAATTTTATCAAAAAGTAAATAGTCGTTATGGCGATGATGTGAAACAAACATAACAATCTAAGCACAAGAAACAATTGGTTCATTTTTAAGCTACGGCACAATTTAACTTTTAAAAATATATTGAATTTAAAAACAATGGAGAAATAGTTACCTTCTCGCGCAGTTGGGGACTGAATTAAGGACAAAGTATGACCCTGCCAGAAGAGCAGATAGATCAGGTTACTACAAATTTCTAATCATAAATCAACTTGCGGTGTCGAGGTCAGTTTCTTTGTAACTCTTTCAGCATTCAAAATGACAAAGATATGTAGATCTCACAAAATGAAACTATAATCGTTATCACCACACCTAAAACACGAGTTTACATAAACCGTAGCTCATGTATATAAAATAAAAGTCCAAAATTGAGACTGAAACAGCGAATCTGATATGTATCCACCTTAGTTTGCTCATATATCAAATAAAATAATAAAATTAAGACTGAAACTGCGAATATTTGACATACTTGAGCAGCATATGTAGCGATTTGAGACTAAAGCATCGAAAGATGGGGCGATTGTACTCGAGGATTCTGATTCCTTAGGTCACGATAAACAGGTTTAGAATGCAAATCGTGTTTGCTTCTATTTGGACACAGAGTTTCATGAAATTTTTGAAGTACCGGTTATATTTGATAAAGAAAGTTGAAAAAAAAATCAAAACCCTTTAATTTCCACAATTAAATATTCCACAAATAAGCACTTAAAATAATCATAAGGTCTCGATTATTTACACCTTGTTTGTCTAAATAAAATTAGTCGCAATCGTTTTAAGAAAAAACAACAATAACAAATCCTAGTTTGAATTTACAATGACATAGATAATAAAAAAAGCTCACTTATGAAATGGCGCTTGCCTAATACTTGCAAGTTGATCCATCCAGCGATCCTCAACTGCCCAATCTGGAGGCAATCCTCCCGATCATATCAGCGTCTCCATGAGGGTTAGAACCCGAAGATGGAACAATGGATCTGAATATTCCAAAAATAAAACAACATACTCGAATTCGGGCAGTATGGTCCTGGCTAGTCTCAAGCAACTGCACGAGCTCTCTCTTCATCTGATTAATCTATACTTCCTTTTTTTTATTTTTCATAATCTTAATCCGAGATGTAGCTAATTTCAACGCCGTTTTATTGAATCAATCAAATACCGAAAACATCATACACCAGTATATTCAAAATCGAAACCTGAAAAATACGAATTTCCAGAAATCGACTATGAATATTTACCATTTGGCAGACTTAAATCGTTTGTGATGCATTGCTGTAGACGTGTATGAACTGCTGGATCGACAATGTGCATGGTGAAAAGAGAAATTAGGGTTTGTGTGTGTTGGTGTTTTGGGAGAGGGTGTGGAGGGGGAGAAAAATAGGGCCTTGGATAATACGATTAATGAGTTGGGTCGTATTATTGGCACACCTTGGGAAATTAAATCGACACCTTCAATACGCAACGTATAGGCCTATACGATGCGTATTAAGGTTGGTTCAAACTTCTAGGTCAGTCAAAGGCTGACAATGTCCCTTTATCAAAAAGTAATACGAATCGTATAGGCCTATACGATGCATATTAAAGGTGTTGATTTAATTTTTTAATTTTGTAAGGTCGCTTTCTATCACGCGGTAGCTTTCTGTCATGTGAACGAAGAAGCAGCACTTTGGACATTTGTTGGTCTTCAAACATCTAGGAAACATTATTTGAGAATACCCCTGAATTTATCAAAGCTGTAGAATTAGATCCTCCACTATTGGGTTATCATCTTTCAACCCCATTATCCCTAAATTTTCCGATTCTGTTTTTTAAACGGGGATGTAATGCAATAATTCCTCTCAATTGAATAGAGAAGACACTTGCTTCATAGGACTCACTTGAATCGTCCCTGATGTAATAACAGTACATTTAGCATCCGTGCCTGCTTGAATTGTAGGAAGCAAAGGATAACGAAGATGAACATTATAGTTATCATGAAAGTACTGAACAACCGAGATAACAGCTCCGGTTTCATCAGCTGCATTTGGAACAAGAAGTCCAACAATTCGTTCATTATCTGTTGTTGTCTCAACAATAAGAATGCAAATAACGAATATCTACAATCCAATCAACGCACATTAGGCGTTTCAAATCAAGGGTCCCATCATTACAACCACTTGTTTGAAAATGGTCAGGAGAATTCAAAAAACTGCAATTGGAATTGATCTTGGAACAACATACTCTTGCTACCATATGACACATGATAAAAGCGCTTCTCCAGACAATCTGGGATTATGTTCCATTTTAGTTTCTGTTTGGCACATTCAATCTTCGTTGCTTTATTAAAATTAACAAGGCGGTCTCGGTTGCATGAAACTTTGATGTATGTTGCAAGTTAAATCCACAATCTATGTATGTTGGTTAATAGTAAGTATTGTATTTGTGTTAACACGCCTCATTTCATCTTTTTTACTCTTTTCTTCGATTTCAACAAATCTTTTCAATAATCAGTAAGCAAATACACAACGGCTCTCCAATTCCAGATCAGTAACGTAAGGAGAAGCGTTGAGATAACGGACATCCATCAAGCTCAAAAAGAAAATTTATGTTTCCCATAGTCACAAACGATTGCGGTTTGTATTTCCCATAGCCACCGTTCCCATAGTCAAAAACGGTTGCGGTTTGCACATTCAATCTTCATTGCTTCATTAAAATTAACAAGGCGGTCTCGGTTGGATGAAGCTATGATGTATGTTGCATGTTAAATCCACAATCAATGTATGTTGGTTAATTGTAAGTATTTCATTTGCGTTAACACGCCTCATTTCATCTTTTTTACTCTTTTCTTCAATTTTAACAAATCTTTTCAATAATCAATAAGCAAATGCACAACCGTTCTCCCATTCCAGATCAGTAATGTAAGGAGAAGCATTGAGATAACGGAAATCCATCAAGCTCAAAAAGAAAACTTGTGTTTCCCATAGTCACAAACGATTGCGGTTTGTGTTTCCCATAGCCATCGTTCCCATAGTCAATAACGGTTGCGGTTTGCAATTCCCGGTTATATCGCGAGTGGGAATAAGATCCATGGGCCCTATTGTCGGATCTGTGACTCCATGGAAGATGTGATTAAGGTAAGTGTGCCGTAAAGTTGCATATTTTAGAGAGACCTTTAAGTACGGATCCTACAGCTGCATTTGGGACAAGAAGTCCAATAATTTATTCATTATCTGTTGTTGTCTCAACAATATGAATGCACGCAACAAATTTGACAACTATGACAGCTTATTAAAAGTAGAAATCACCTCCAATCCTTTCCTGGTCAAATCACAAAATATAAAGTTTAAACTTATCGTGTGTTGTATTTTGGAAAGATGACCGAATAGAGATCTGAATAACAAACTGTGGAGAACTTGTTTGCATTATCCTTCAACATACGCTAAAATAATCTAAAATACAAAAAAAAACCTCTAAAATACTCTAAAGTACGCAAAAATACGCAAAAATACCCTAAAATACGCAAAAATACGCTAAAATACGCAAAAATATGCTATAATACATGAAAATATGCTAAAATACGCTGCAATATGTTAAAATACGTCATATTACGATAAAATACGCTAAAATACGTCGAAATACGTTAAAATGCGCCAAAATACGTAAAAATAACCTAAAAATAGGTTTAATCAAGCTAAAATACGTTTGAATACGCTCAAATACGTCAAAATACTATAAAATACGCAACAATATGTTAGAATACGTCAAAATAGCCAAAAATATGTCAAAATGTATACGCAACTAATGATATTTCCACACGCGTATACTTATAACACGACACTATACAATACAAGTGGTTTTCAAACAAAACAGTACGTAATCATAGATTACGATAGTCGCACGCAACGGAACGTCACCGAAACGACGTATGTTGAAGGTATATGTCATAAAATGACAAAATATGCGAAAGAGGGTTCGTCAAAAAACGACACGTATACGTGTCGAACCGAGGAAAACACTATAAAACTAAATTTCAAATTATGCCATATACGATCACATAGGCCTATGTTGTATCGTATATCGGCTTAATACGCATCGTATAGGCCTATAAGATTCGTACTAAACTATGAATTTTCTCAAAAATACCCCTGAATTTATAAAAAACAGGGGTATTTCAGTAATTTCATCGATTAATACGCATCGTATAGGCCTATACGATGTGTATTAAAATATGAATTTCTCAATTGAAGGTGACAATTTAATTTGTTCAGTACTTCGTGTGTTGCAGTTTGGAAAGATGACCGAATAGAGATCTGAATAAGTTTCTGGAATTGGAGAACCGTTGTTACCAACAAATGTTTCCTAGATGTTTGAAGACCAACAAATGTCCAAAGTAATGCAATGATTCCTCTCACTTGAATTGTCTCGGAAGTTTAACAAAGATCACCGGAAGCAAATTTTGTTGAACAACAATGTGTTGTTAATGGTTTCAGATGACATGCTTGGTAACAAAGAGGAACACTTTCTTCTTCTGTTTTTCAATCTTTGTTAGTTGTTAATGTTTTATTTTTTTCTACTTTTAGAAAGGTTTGAACACCTCACGAAACGAAACATAATCCCAGATTGTATAGAGAAGCGATTTTATCATGTGTCATAAGTTGGACGAAATATATGGATGGAAAGCCCGCATAGTTTGTTTTTTTTATAATTTTACAGACGATTTAGAAAAACATAGAATACGTTATGAGATTCTTCCAGAATTAGAAAAGGAGAAAATACGGAACGAGATTCATCACCTATAACAATGTCGATAAACGTTGATCGGAACACGCCGCTTAAATCTCAGTCATGTCTCATTGCATCATGACAATATTGACAAGGGTGCTGGTCTTTTTTCTCCCACTGTTCAAACTTGAAGATCCGTGGGCCCTATTGTCGGATCTGTGACTCCATGGAAGATGTGATTAAGGTAAGCGTGCCGTAAAGTTGCATCTAATTTTTAAAACATTTCCCACTGACATAATATTTTACAAATTGGGAACCACATATTCGTGTGTAAAAGCTCGGAGAGATAACCGAATAGAGATCTGAATATCTTGCTTTCCACCAAACACTTGGAGTGCTCAAACATACGCATTCTGTTCTCCATCTAAACTATGCATTCTCTCACAATGTCCAACAACTGAATTTTACTTTCTTGTAATGAATGGAAATGTGTTTACTTTTGTTGATATAGTGATATTATCAACAGTCTGTATCAATAACTTCCATATCCCCTTGGTAGTTGTTACAATATGACACATGATAAAAGCGGATCTCTAGACAATCTGGTATTATGTTCCGTTTTAGGGTTTCTTCGTCAGCTATAACAATGTCAATAAATATTGATTGAAACACGCCGCTTAAATCTCAGTTATGCCTCCTCGTCGCGACACTACCCAAAACGCTAAAATGGCGTCTATGATCGCTCAGCAAATGGCGGCGATACTTCTAAACCTTGTGATCCAACTCAATGAAGCCAACAATAACAATAACAATAACAACAACGACGTACCCACACCATGTAACTACAAACAATTCAACTTGGCTAAACCCCTCAAGTTCTATGGGTCTGAGGGAGCTACCGGGCTCCTCCAATGGTTTGAAAACATCGAGAGCACATTCTGTCATTGTCAGTGTTCTAATTAGCGCAAGGTAGAGTTTTTTTCAAGTGTTTTCCAAAAGAGAGCAATCACGTGGTGGAACTGAATTATGAGAGATCGAGGTGCGGTTATAGCTATGACACAAACTTGGGAGGAACTTAGAGCTCTTATGATGAAAGAGTTTTGCCCACGCAATGAGATGAGGGCACTCAAGAATGAATTCAATGATCTCAAGCAAGATAGTGGCGAGAATCGTGCCTACGTCGATCGATACGAAGAGTTAAGCTTACTCTGTCCCACCATGGTCATGCCATTGGATAAGGGCATTGAGAAATATATTGATGGCTTACGTGATCCATCCAAGACATAGTCACTGGTAGCAAGCCAACAACAGTCAGGGAGGCTATTGAGCTTGCCGCAACCCTAACCGACTCTCAAGTGTAGAAAGGGAAACTTTTTCGTAAGGGTGACAAGAAACAAATTGCCATGACTAGCCAAGAGAAACCAAAAGAAACAAAATTCGAACCTTCTAGAAATTCCAAGAAGCGTAAGGCTTCAAGGAATTTTGCTGTTGTTGCTCAAACCAACCAAGTTGCTATCAACCAACCAGTTCAACCCCTTACGAGGAAACCTTATGCTGGTATTGCACCTTGGTGCAATCGATGCAACGGTCACCATCAAAATCAATTACCTGGTCATTAGTGTACCTTATGTTGACGATTCAGTCATTCGGCCAATGTTTATCGATCTGTTCCAAATCAGGCTATCTCGAATCCGATTCAACCCCGAGCAAATCCTGCTTGACATCACATTCCACCTTGGTCTTGTTACAATTGTGGCAAAATGGGCCATTTCAAGAACAACTGCCCAAAAATTGTTAATGCTAATCCATCCCGTGTACGCGCATTTAACATTAATGCTAACGAGGCTCGTGCTAACAACGACGTAGTTAACGGTACGTTCCATGTTAACAACCATCCTGGTTCAAGTCTTTTTTATTCGGGTGCCGATAGAAGTTTTGTATCCTTAGCTTTTGAACCTTTCCTTTCAATGCCTATAACTAAGCAAGGAAAAGCATTAACAATAGAAGTAGCTAGTGGCGAACCCCTTGTACATACCTTATGTTGACGATTCAGTCATTCGGCCAATGTTTATCGATCTGTTCCAAATCAGGATATCTCGAATCCGATTCAACCCCGAGCAAATCCTGCTTGACATCACATTCCACCTTGGTCTTGTTACAATTGTGGCAAAATGGGCCATTTCAAGAACAACTGCCCAAAAATTGTTAATGCTAATCCATCCCGTGGACGCGCATTTAACATTAATGCTAACGAGGCTCGTGCTAACAACGACGTAGTTAACGGTACGTTCCATGTTAACAACCATCCTGGTTCAAGTCTTTTTATTCGGGTGCCGATAGAAGTTTTGTATCCTTAGCTTTTGAACCTTTCCTTTCAATGCCTATAACTAAGCAAGGAAAAGCATTAACAATAGAAGTAGCTAGTGGCAAACCCCTTGTACACGATTCTGTTAGTAGTAATTGCTAACTAAGCCTCAACGACCATCTCTTTCCCATCAACCTCATGCCAAGGCAACTTGGGAATTTCGGCATCATAGTAGGCATGGACTGGTTAACCAAACATCATGCAGAAGTTATCTGTATAGATAAGATCATTCGCGTGCCCCTTCCATCTAGTGAAGTCTTAAAAGTCCATGGAGAGAAACCTTTTAAAGGACTCAAACTCATGACATGTACCCAAGCTCATAACTACTTACGAAAGAAATATGTAGCCTTTTTGGCACGTATCATAGAGGAGAAAGGCAAGAGTATCCAAGACATTTCCATTGTTCGAGATTTTCTCGAGGTGTTTTTGGAAGAACTACATGGCTTACCCCTGGTATGCCAAGTGGAATTCCGCATAGACCTTGTACCTGGTGCCAACCCGATTGCCAAGTCCCCTTGTACCTAGTGCCAACCCGATTCCCAAGTCCCCTTACCCAACCTCCTGTGTTATTTGTGAAAAAGAAGGATGGATCTTTTCGCATGTGCATCGATTATCGTGAGCTAAACAAACTCACGATCGAAAATCAATATCCCCTACCTTGTATTGTTGATGTTTTCGATCAATTACAAGGTACTACTTGTTTTTCGTATACTCGAAGAAGATATTCCCAAAACTGCTTTTCGCACTTGATACGACCATTATGAATTCACTGTCATGCCTTTTGGTTTGACAAATGCTCCTGCCATTTTCATGGACTAAATGAATAGGGTTTGTAAACCTTATTTAGATAAGTTCATCATTGTTTTCTATAACCCCTGTGAAAATTTCGAGCTTTCAAAAACTTTTCTATTTCTTTTGAAAGTATTTCGTTAACCGATATTTAAACATAATCAATTTATTGTAACATACATTCCGAGGAAAATATATAAGTTACACATACCCTAAATACCCTTCATATAGCTTAAATATTAGGTTAGAAGGGTTAAAAATGTCAAAATGCTGATAATACAAGTCAAGGGGTCAAATGTCGCAAACCCCGCCCCCTATCTATCCCGGGAACGGGCCACCGCAAGACCAATTTTGGTGGTATCGTTTATTTATCAATTTGGCAGCGAAAATTTCATCAGGACCATAGTTAGGAAATGTTTATCAGAGTAAATACCACACTTTTATAGTATTAAACATATTGGGATAAAACCCAAGTTTTTTCATTACAAACATTTTCATAGGGAAAATACCTATTTTATTGAATAAAACATCTTCTTTTATTTAGGTAACTTTTATACCCACTTTTCCAAGCCTTCAGTGCTGTCCAGCTGGCTTCTAGTTGGCTTTCACATTTTGTTACCTGAAACATGTTTAAAACATTTTGTCAGTGGGAAATACTGGTGAGTGAATCCTAGTTTAATCAAGAAGAGTTTATCCTTTAACAGTAATGAGAACGATCACATTGTTTATTTCTACACAATTACTCATTCAGTATTGTCAATCCTGACTGGTGGGTAATATTACACATTGGCTAACTCTTTGTCCAATGGTAACGTGTTCCACAATTTGAATACAAAACCCCAACATACCGGCAGTAATTGAAGAACTACAAAGACTCAATCACTGCTTAATCACATTGTAAAACATTTAAGGTTTTGTATAAACAATTTACAAAAATAAGATTACTCACATTGCTGACTTAGGTTTCTTCTAAGGTTTCCTAGTGATTATCTATAATTTACACAATGCACACACGTTAGTATAATAACCCTTTATATTTACATTAGTTATACCCTCCCCGAGACGACATTCCAACGACTACGTCGGGCAGAACCACGACAGCCGTTACGGAACCCTGGATCAATCGGGCAGCGTATCTAATACATAACCGGGTTATGATACTTACATCGGGGCAGAACTTCGTTAATTAGGGGGGTATTATGCCCGAGTATAATGCCTACTATAAGAAATTTGAGAGAGAAAGTCGAGAAATGAACGAACTGACTGAAGGCCCGATGCCCTTCTTATATAGGGCCTGATTTTGGGTTTTACGCGGCCCGCGTAAGACGTAGCAAGGGACTATGCAGCCCACGAGAGAGACTAGGGTAGGCCCTAGCCTTGCTGACTTGACACGTAGCTTCGACACGATCATGAGACATGTCGGCACCGGGTGTCGTCCCGCCTTGGAGCTGTCGCGCCCCGCGTAAGATCCTTAAAGGATCTACGCGGGTCGCGACCGACCTAAAAACTTTGTTTTTAATTAATTTTCAATATTATATCGTATTTTGGGCTCGGTTTTCATATACGGGGTGTATTTTAAGACATATAGGGATATTTTAATATATTTTAGGGCGCCAGAAAAATTCAAGAGGGTTGTTATATCCTCCCCACCTTGTTTTAGAGCTCGTCCTCGAGATCTACTGGAATAGGTGCGGATATTTCCTTTGCAATTCTGATTCAAGCTCCCATGTGTATTCTGGTCCTCTTTTGGAGTCCCATTTTACTTTGATCAGAACTAATCTCTTGTGCTTGAGGTTCTTAACTTTCCTGTCTTCAATCTGTAGAGGCTTCTCTACAAACTTTAACTGTTCATTTACCTCTATATCCTTAAGAGGTGCTACAAGTGATTCATCAGTAAACACTTCTTGAGATTAGATACGTGAAATACATCATGTATTCCTGCCATTTCCTCTGGTAGTTGTAGTTGATAGGCTACAGGTCCTATTCTTCTAATAATCTCAAAAGGTCCAACATACTTGGGGCTTAGCTTTCCCCTTTTGATGAACCTTTCCACTCCTTTCCAAGGAGAGACTTTCAGTAACACTTTATCTCTTACTTGAAATTCCAAGGGCTTTCGTCTGTTATCAGCATAACTCTTTTGTCGATCACGTGCTGCTTTTAGTCGTTCCTTGACTTGAATAATTTTGTCTCTTGTTTCTTATACTATCTCGGGTCCAGATAGTTGATTTTCTCCAATCTCTGCCCAACAGACTGGCGTTCGGCACTTGCGTCCATAAAGTGCTTCGAATGGTGCAGCATTGATACTTGTGTGATAACTGTTATTATAAGAAAATTCTATCAATGGTAAATGATTGTCCCAATTACCTCCGAAATCAATTACACAAGCTCTAAGCATGTCTTCCATTGTCTGAATTGTCCTTTCGCTTTGTCCATCCATTTGAGGATGATAAGCTGTGCTTAGATTCAACTTGGTTCCCATTGCTTTTTGGAAACTTGTCCAAAAATGAGAGGTAAAGCGACTATCTCTGTCAGAATCAATTGATAGCGTAATTCCATGTAATGAAACTATTTCATTTACATATAATTTAGCTAACGGTTCCATACTGAAAGTTTCTTTTATTGGTAGGAAATGAGCTGACTTGGTTAGTGTGTCTACATTCACCCAGATTGTATCATTACCTTTTCTTGTTTTGGGTAATTTGGTAACAAAATCCATTGTTATTAATTCTCATTTCCAAACTGGCATTTCTAACTGTTGCAATAAACCTGAGGGTTTCTGATGTTTAGCTCTAACTTGTGAATAGGTTAAACACTTTGCAACATACGCTGCTATATCCTTTTTCATTCCTATCCACCAGAAATTCTTCCTTAAGTCTTGATACATCTTATCGTTTCCAAGATGCATCGTATACTTAGACTTATGGGCTTCTTCTAATATACGGTGGCGTAGGTTTCCAAATTTAGGTATCCACATTCTTTTCTTATGGAATCTCCAAATTCCATATGTTCCTTGTTCTAATTCCTTAATTACTGATTCTTGTGCTTTTCTAATTTGATAATTTAAATCTACTTGCAGATTTAACTTAAGAGAACGTACTCTTTTTGGCTTTTCATGATATTTTTGACTTAAAGCATCAGCTACTACATTTTCCTTTCCTGCATGATACTGGATATTACAATCATAATCACTAAGGGGCTGTTTGGTAGCCTCTGAATGGTCATTAAGAGGCTACCTCTTAATTGAACCATTAAGAATTTTACCAATGAGAAGATAGAAGAATGTGACATGTGATGATTTACCATTCAGAGGTTACCTCTTAACCATTCAGACTTGAGGTTACCTCTTATTCATTAAGAGGTTTTAAACCATTAAGAGGTAGCATCTGAATGGTCATTAAGAGGCTACCAAACAGCCCCTAAGTATCTCAATCCAGTGTCTTTGTCTCATATTCAACTCCTTTTGCCCAAAAACATACCTTAAACTCTTATGGTCAGTGAATATGGTAAACTTACTACCGTATAGGTAATGTCTCCAAATTTTAAGGCCAAAAATTATAGCTCCTAATTCTAGATCATGAGTTGAATAATTATCTTCATGATTCTTAAGTTGTCTAGAAGCGTAAGCTATAACCTTTTGACGTTGCATTAACACACATCCATAACCTAACTTGGAAGCTTCACAATAGATTACAAAATCTTCAGTTCCTTCTGGTAACTCTAGTATGGGTGCATGGGTTAATCTTTGCTTAAGAATTCTAAAGGCTTCTTCTTGTTTTGGTCCCCATTCAAACTTAACGGATTTACAGGTTAACTTAGTTAAGTGAATGGCTATTCTAGAAAAATCTCGAATAAACCTTCTATAATAACCGACCAATCCTTAGAAACTTCTAACCTCAGTTGGTGACTCATGGGTTTTCCATTTGGTAATTGCCTCGATCTTGGTGGTATCTACATTAATTCCTTCATAATTAACTAGTTGTCCAAGAAATTGTACCTATTCTAACCAAAACTCACACTTCAAAAACTTAGCATAAAGCTTTTCTTTTCTCAATAAACTTAGAAGTGCGTGTAGATGCGCTGCATGTTCCTCTTTGCTTTTAGAGTAAATAAGAATATCATCTATAAAGACAATTATGAATTTATCCAAATATGGCTTACATATTCGGTTCATCATGTCCATGAATGCAGCTGGGGCATTGGTGTCACACCCCGATATTTTCACATATTTCCGGTGGGCCCGGCGGGGAGTATCGTGACGTAGTTGATATCATCATAGTCAATACACACAATATAGTAGCACAGCGGAAGCTGATCCGAACGTGTAAACGCGTAACGGGTAACCAAATAAATTATATACAGGTCTTAATCATTATTATGCTTAAAATATGTTAATACATCAGTAAGATGTTAACATATATGCCCAAAAAGTAATTTAAACCAAAATAAGTCCCATAAGGGCATTTTGGTAATTTTAGTGCCCATAAAAGAGTTTAATTGTGCAACTGAGTTTCAGGTCCGATTAGATCAGTAAAAATATGTATTTTTATAAGTTATAACAGTAGGATACTTTATATAAGTGAAAATTAGCTTATATAACCAAACTATGTCCCGTATGGGCATTTTGGTAATTTTACATAGGCTTTAAAGGTCAAAATAGACTTCTGAGTTTAAAAACTTTGACTTACTATTTAATTATATAAATTAACTTAAAACATCAGAGGCTAATAAGTTTTATATGTTAAAAATAGTTTTAACCCATACTAGGTGCTTAAAACGCTTAAAAGTCGATTTAAAAGGCTTTTCGGGTTAAAATAGGAAATCTGGGTTTTTAATCAGTTTATAAAGTTCAAAATACTTTATTTATCATATGAAATCAGTAGCAAAAGGTTTGACACTAAAAAGATATGTAAAACTCATTTTATGCATGAAAAGGGTAAAACCGACATTTACCGAAATCAAGCTATAATCTTATGTTATGCTCAGCCTAAAAATAATTAAAAATCTTTAAAAATCCTAAATTATTATTCTACATTAGTAGGTATGATGCTTGGTGTCAAAAATCGGGTTTAGATAGGCTTCATACTAATTACGCCATTTAAATAACAAAAAGTTCCTTAATTACGCTATTGAGCATAACTTCAATTCTAGACCTAAAATTGATGTCAAATTTTTAGGACATGTCTAAATATCAGTAGCAAAGGTGTTAGTCCAATTACATTGCTAAAAATCTCAGTTGTATGTCAAAAGGGCGTTTATGGCATTATTAAGCATAATTACGATTAATTGCATATAATTCAAACCACTAGTCACCATGCAATATAACTCCAAGGGGTTATACTACTAAGTAATGTGGTCTTAAAGGAAGCTTAAAACATGGGAGAATTAAGCTTAAACGGATCAGAACTGAAAGTCAAAGCAAAAGTCAAGCTTTTGCGACTTTCGGTTATAAACTGACCTTAGACTATTAATTGTCGGGTTAGGACTGATAAAACATGTTTTAATATTGATTACCAAGTCATTAGAATGTTAAAATATAATTTAGAACCTCTGGTTTATTAATTAGAATCATTTTTGTAAATTCTGTCAAGTTTGACTTTTTGTCAACTACTTTGACCCGACAATTAAACAGTCAAACGAGATAATTAGGAGGTGCCCTCTTAAGGGTTAATCACCTACTCTAAGGTGGTCTTAAAACCACTTTCAATTTGATCAGTGGTTAAGCCACATGTAATTAAAACGAAAGTCAAACTAATTTTACGATAAGTTTGACTTTAGAGTAATTAAGCTAAATTAAACGATTAAACAAGAAATTAGAAGCTTACTTAAGGTCCTGGCAAACTTTTCTACACTTAATTATCCTCTTCTGACTGATGGAAGCTCCAGAACAAGTCCCACAAGTGAATGTTGCAAATGTGTTTCAAAACACAAGAACTAGTTTTCATATATAGCCAAATTCCATGATGCTTGATCATTTCCAGGTGTAATAGGAGGCTCTGAGATCGACCCAGGTGTCCAAGCTACTGAATTAAACCGACTTACAGTTCCCTAGGTCGATATAACCTAGACTAAGGCGGTGTAACAGGCCAAACCCACACCTGCAGGTTTTTGTCTGATCTGGGTGTGCTGAGGCGGGCCGCGTAAGACTTAAGGGAGTCTTACGCGGGCCGCTTGGACCGGTAAAACTGGCAAAACAGGTTTCCAAACTGGCAGTTTCAGTCGTTGCTCGATTTTAATCCTTTTTAACATTATTTTTGGCACTAGAGACCCTTGTAGTTAATTTCTTGGGGCCCAAGGATATATAAACAAACCTCGTTAGGCTCGGGTTTGTTAAATATCATTATGGAAGCAAGTTTCATCAAATTGACACTTTTGGCCCAAAGTCTTGAAAGCATACTTAACGATATCGAAACCACATGAAATTTATACCACTTATTCTTAAGAGTATATTTGAATGTTTCGAAGCCTCGGTTTTGTTAAAAGGTCACTCAGAGGTCAGAATCGACATGTTGGCACGTTTAACCCTTATAATTAATAATCTTTCGATTATTTTCATAAACGGCTTCTCATATCAATTCATTCACTCGTTTAAGAATATATTCATCATGTAAGGTCATTCAGAGGCATAAGTTTGACATGTTGACACTTTGAGTCCCTGTGGTTTCATAGTTTCACTGTTCGACAACCTTGGTCCTTCAAACTCAATCTTTCTCATGTTTAGAGTTTAGGACACGTGTCTATACATAATTGGACACGTTTTTACGTGGTGTTACATCCTCACCCCCTTAAAAGAAATCTCGACCACGATATTTACTGAAATAAATGAGGGTATTTTTGTTTCATAGTGGACTCGACTTCCCACGTATACTCTTGACCTCTACGGGCTTCCCATTTAACCTTTACTATAGGTACATGCTTTCTTCGGAGCTTTTTAACCTGTCGAGCCTCGATCGATATAGGTCTTTCAACAGATCTCAAACTTTCATCTATTTGCACGTCCTTATGAGACATTGTTAGAGATTCATCTGCTAGGCATTTCTTGAGATTACAAATGTGAAACACATTATGAATCCCACTAAGCTCCTCAGACAAGTTCAGCTTATAAGCTACACTACCGACACATTCAATAATCTCGAATGGTCCAATATACCTAGGGCTCAACTTACCCTTCTTACCAAAACGCATCACACCTTTCCAGGGTGATACTTTCAGTAGAACTTTATCGCCTATTTCAAATTTTAGAGACCTTCGTTTCCCATTAGAATAGCTTTTCTGCCTATCCCTGGCAGCTTTTAAGCAATCACGAATCTGGACAATTTTGTCTGTTGTTTCAAGGACTATATCAGGTCCTGACAACTGAGCTTCTCCTACTTCTGCCCAACAGACAGGCGTTCTGCATTTCCTACCATATAGTGCCTCAAAAGGCGCAGCCTGAATGCTTGTATGGTAGCTATTATTATAGGAGAACTCGATTAAGGGTAGATGGTCATCCCAACTACCTCCTAAATCAATGACACATGCTCGCAGCATGTCTTCCAATGTTTGAATTGTACGCTCACTCTGTCCACCCGTCTGTGGATGATAAGGAGTACTAAAATTCAAACGCGTGCCCAATGATTGTTGGAAACTTTTCCAAAAATGTGAGGTGTATCTAGTATCTCTATCCGAGATAATAGCCACCGGTACGCCATGTAGAGCCACAATCTTATCTACATACAACTGGGCTAACTTATCGGAGCTATGAGTCTCCTTGATGGGTAAGAAATGTGCTGACTTAGTCAGTCTATCAACAATAACCCATATGGTATCATTTCCATGCCTTGTTTTAGGTAACTTGGTTATGAAATTCATAGTTACCATATCCCACTTCCATGTGGGGAGTTCTGGTTGTTGAAGCAGACCTGATGGCTTTTGATGTTCAACTTTAATCTGAGCACAGGTCAAGCACTTAGCTACATGGGTGGCAATAGATTTCTTCAACCCTATCCACCAATAATTAGCTTTCAAATCATGATACATCTTGTCACCTCCCGGGTGAACCGAGTATTTAGAGTTGTGGGCTTCCTGGAAGATTACCTCTCATAGTCCTCCATGGATAGGAACCCAAATTCTTCCATTCATTCTGAGGATTCCATCCTTTCCAGGTGTTAACTATTCAGCAGTTATACCTAACTTTTCATTTGGAAGATTATCTTCCAATAAAGCATCTTTTTGTGCAGCTAATATTCTTTCATTCAGACTATTCCTCAACTCAATGCTCTTGGCATTGATCCTAATTGGTTTAATCCTTTCCTTTCGGCTTAGAGCATCTGCGACCACATTCGCTTTACCAGGATGGTAGCGAATTTCGCAATCATAGTCGTTTAAGGTTTCCATCCAACGGCGTTATCTCATATTGAGTTCTTTTTTATTGAATAAATGTTGGAGACTTTTGTGATCCGAGTAGATCACACATTTAGTTCCATATAAATAATGTCTCCAGAACTTAAGTGCGAATACAACGGCACCCAACTCCAAATCGTGGGTGGTGTAATTTTTCTCATGCACTTTTAGTTGTCGTGATGCATAGGCAATCACCTTGCCTCGCTGCATGAGCACACAACCTATACTGGTGTGTGAAGCATCACAGTATACAACAAACTCTTCAATTCCATCAGGTAAAGTTAGCACCGGAGCATTGCTCAATTTCTCCTTAAGAATCTCAAAGGATTCTTGTTGTTTCGGACCCCAATCAAACTTAACTTTATTACGGGTTAAAGAAGTTAATGGCGCTGCTATTCTTGAGAAGTTCTCAATGAATCTTCTATAATACCCAACTAAACCCAGAAAGCTACGTATTTCGGTTGGAGTCTTAGGTGCTTCCCAATTCATTACGGCTTCTACCTTAGCGGGATCTACTTGGATACCTCGCTCATTGACGACATGTCCAAGGAATTGGACTTCACGAAGCCAGAATTCACATTTGGAGAATTTAGCATACAACTTCTCCTGTTGAAGCAATCCTAAGATACATCGAAGATGCTTCTCATGATCAACTTGGTTACGAGAATAGATAAGTATGTCATCTATGAAGACGATGACAAAATTATCTAAGTTTGGTTTGCAGACTCTGTTCATGAGGTCCATGAATGCTGCTGGAGCATTAGTGAGCCCAAAAGGCATCACTAAGAATTCAAAATGTCCATATCTCATTCTGAAGGACGTATTAGATACATCTTCGGTTCTAACCTTAAGTTGATGATACCCAGATCTCAAATCAATCTTTGAGAAATAACTCGCCCCTTGGAGTTGATCAAATAAATCATCGATCCTGGGTAAAGGATAACGATTCTTGATCGTTACTTTGTTTAGCTCCCGATAATCAATACATAGACGCATTGATCCATCTTTCTTCTTCACAAATAATATTGGAGCTCCCCAAGGTGAAGAACTAGGTTGTATAAAACCCTTTTCCAATAAATCATCTAACTGAGTTCTAAGTTCCTTCATTTCAGTAGGTGCTAGGCGATAAGGAGCTCGTGCAATAGGTGCAGCTCCTGGGAGAATGTCTATCCTGAATTCCACTTGCCTCTCAGGAGGTAACCCAGGTAATTCGTCAGGAAAGACATCAGGATACTTAGAGATAATCGGAATATCTTCAATTTTAGGCTTCAGCTCATTCACAGTCACTTGTGCCATGTAAATGACACATCCACTTTTCATACATTGCGACAACTTGAGAATAGACACATTACTAGGCAATCCATAATGTGTATCTCCTTGAATAGTGACGGATTCGCCAGAAGGGGTTTTGATAATAATTAGCTTTTTATCATAGGCAATTTGGGCTTGGTTATACGACAACCAATCCATGCCTAAAACTATATCAAACCCAGCCAATTTCATTGGCAAGAGGGAAAGTGGGATCGAATGATTCTTGATGGATATAGAGCATCCATCAAGAAGAGTTGAAGCTGTTTCTAAGGTACCGTCGGCAAGCTCTACCTCATATTTTATGTCTAGAGTCTTAATAGGCAAATTCAACAACGTACAGAACTTATGGTCTACGAAGGATTTATCAGCACCGGAATCAAATAAGACTCTAGCATAATTATTATTGATGAGGAAGGTACCTGTTATGACGTTCTCGTCATTCACCGCTTCCCTTGCTTGCATCTGAAAAACTCTTGCATTGTTTTTCTTTGCCTCCTCGGGCTTTTTGGCATTGTTGGGGCAATTGGTTTTAATGTGCCCCTTTTCATTGCAGCCATAGCAAGTTGCATCCTTTATATTTCGGCACTCAACAGACTTGTGCCTCTTCTTTTTACAGATCACACATGGTTTGGCCTGTGGGTCTTGGTTGCATTTCCCAAAATGCCTTTTGTTGCAAGTCTTACATCTGGGCTTGTCACTTGACTGCCCCTTTTTGGAACCAGAGTTCCCTTTGCCATTTTTGTTCGACCGAGGAGACTTGTCTTCCTCTCTTTTCCTCTTCCCTTCATCGGTTGCCCTCTTTGCCTTACTCCTCACAACATCCAAAGTGAGGGATAAGGATAGATCCACAGCGGATCTATAAGTGGTGGGCTTTGAAGCCTTAACATTCCCTTTTACTTCGGGGGCCAAACCACCAATGAAACGCGCAATACGTTTGGGCTCAGGAGTGACTAGATATGGCACAAGCCTTGACATTGAATTGAAACTAGTCACATAGGATCTACAATCCAGATCCTTCATCACTAAGGTGAAGAAATCTGATTCAATCCTCTCAACCTCGTGTTGAGGGCAGTAGGTATCCTTTACAAGATCTACAAACTTCTCCCATGAAAGGTTATATAAGTGAACCTTCCCAGTAGACTGTACTAGGGCTTTCCACCATGTGAGGGCATCTCCCTTGAAGGATTGTGATACAAACATAACCACATCCTCTTTGGCACATCTGCTTATGTCTATTATAGTCTCCATCTCATCTAACCATTTCGTGCAATCAATCGCTCCCTTTTCTCCAGTAAAATCCCTAGGCTTACAGGAAACAAAGTACTTGTAGGTACAACCCTTGGTGTACCTAGGAGTCGGCTTGAGGAAACAAAGTACTTGTAGGTACAACCCTTGGTGTACCTAGGAGTTGGCTTGAGGACTACCTGCTTCTTGGGTTCACTACCCTGGTTAGATGAGTGCTGAGACTCACTCATCTTATTAGTGTGAGGTTGAGATTGGGATTTTGAATGAGTTTGAGACCTAACAATACTAGGCTCTTTAAACTTAGCATCTACCGCTTGAGAAACTGCTGCGGTGATCATTGCCTGCAGTTCGGCACCAGTGATATTAATCCTGGTATTGTTGCCTTCTGTAGGATGACTGTTTGCTTCATTCAAGCCAGCCATTTCTGATTACTATATCAAACAATAATGATACATTTAAATTATGTAATAAATCATCATACTGATGATTAGTTGGTCATGGTATTATTAAACCATATAGACCATAAAAATAGTAATACTCAAAGAGATAATCATATTATACACAGTTCATCTCGAAGGACAATTAAATAGCTTAGGAAGCTTGTCACAGAGACGATTAAAATATAATCAACGATCCTTTGGATCAGTGATCATTTAAGGGTCGAACAAAGCTCATCGCCTTTTTTTTTTGACAAGAAGTTTATAAATAGAACTTTCATTGTCATTATTACACCTTTGCTTATAAGCATACATCTCTAATGGATGTTGTGGTGTATACATCATATTGATGTTTACTAGCCATGATTAATATTGATCATATAGGCTAAAAATAGTGGCTTGGAAAAACCCAAGTACGTTAGGAAGATTGTGTGGTTTCTCGTACCGCACAATTCAGGATTGTTAACATGTTTTCAGATGTTAACAGAGAGTCATTATCTTAAAAAGGTTATACCATCATAGCCATTTAATATTTTGGCTAGGTTATACCTCTAAGAGTTTCTTAGGCTGATTTGAAATAAAGTAGCATGATATAGTAAAATACATATTTAAAATCAAAACAACTTCATTAAAATCACGAAACGATTACAACGTTGCCCGAAAAGGGACTTGAGAAAACATCACAAATTACCCACGCAGGGGTTACTGAAAATACTACCCTCGCAGGGGCTACTGAAAACATTGCCCACGCAGGGGCTACTAAAACGGAAATAAGTCTACGCAGGGACTTGGTACATGAAAAACAAAACACACGTCCTCGCAGGGACTTTATTTTATGACAAACAAAACAAAACAACCCAACATCACCCTATTTCTTCTTGCCCTTAAGAAGGCCCATAAGACCTTTGACAAAACCGTTGTGCTTCTTCTTGTTTTCATGAGCCACATGCTCAACCCTGTCTAACCTCTCTAGGATCTCTTGAGTTTGCTGTTGCTGAACCGGAGGAGGTTGTTGGTATGACGGGTATTGAAAATCCTGCGCTGGGTATCCAGTGGGATACACTGGAGGTTGTTGTGCAGCTGTAAAGTACGGGTCGTGAGTTCCATAATCAGATGGATAACCAGATGGGTTATACCCGGATGATCCTGGGTATGTTGGGATCGGGTTGTCAAAACCCAATGGTGGCTGTAGTGGTGCGTGTGAAACCGGCGGAAGGTTAGCTTTCGTCACCGTGCGTGATGATTCACCCAACTGAGGATCTTCTGGGATAGGAGGATACGAACTTGAGCCACGAGGAGATGCAAACCGTGGTCCCCCACGTACGGACATCCTAGCATTCCTCCTTCGCCTTGGAGGCTTGGGAAGTTGTTGAGGTGGATCCTCAACTGGAAAGGGTGGTGGGGTGACAACTCGAAGTTGTGGTTCAACCAAAGGGGAGTTATGGTATGATGGGGTAAAGTACCAGTCATATTGAGCCATCTTTTCTTGATATGAGTCAGGCCCATTGTACGGTGATCCCTGAAATGGGGAACCACTTGAAATACTTATTGGGTAGCATGGTGTTCCTGTTTGTAAATCCGGGTCCGGGTCATCATCCATCTCCATTTCCTGAGAAAAGTGATCCTCAGGTCCCAAAGGGTTGTAGCCCATAAATTCATTAACATAAGCGTTGGGATTAAATTGTGAAGGTGAGTAGGTGGAATCTGAATGATGAAAAGGATGGGATTGAAAAGAGTGGTGTAATTGGTTTGAATGATGAGTTCCTTGCGAAAGAGGGGAATGATGGGGTTCGATAGGAACGGGCAAATCAAAGTAATGAGGATCGATTGGTGAAGACCCCAGCCACAGCGAGACAGAATGTCTTGCTGGTTCATAGCTATGGCTCCAATTGTCTCTTGAGTCAGAATCTGAAAGGGAGTCGGATGGTGTACGCCTGTGGGAGGGTCCCGTGCTGCTAGACGGTCCTCCACGCATGGGTCCTTTGCCTCGTCCTCTAATTCTAGGTGGCATTTTCTTCCAAATGTTAATACCTGTCAAAACAAGTAATTATAATAAAGCAATAAAAGGAAGGTTAAGAGTAAAATCCTAGGTCACTTGCCTAGACTCGAGAGTCTAAGGAATGTGCTTATTGTGTCATTGAGATTAAACACAAAAGGCTAGTGTTTAATTCACTCAATGTTGGCTCTGATACCAACCTGTCACACCCCGATATTTCCACATATTTCCGGTGGGCCCGGCGGGGAGTATCGTGACATAGTTGATATCATCATAGTCAATACACACAAAATAATAGCACAGCGGAAGTCTGGTGAATAACTATTACAAACCATATTGTCTGAGTGTTCGAGTTTATGAATGTACAGACTGGAATGTAATAAGATCCACAGGCGGATCATAAATGTACAAAGAAACAAAAATAACAGACTGCAGGCATCTTATGGATTTGCAAGATCCTCTATTGATACCCTATAGCTCCAGCCTATTTCGAGAGGTACTTGTCAAATCAATCTTTAAGAAAATACCTCAGTTTACACTGGTAAATACAATTAACTGACTCTTTTGAAAACATTTAAGAAAATTGGTTTAGATGCACAAGGCATAAATCTTTTATAACTTGGTACAATTATTTGAATATAATCTTGTATACAGATTTATATGTTTGTCATACAATTGGGGCCGGTTGGAAGCCGGTCGTGATTAACCGACTCACCACTTATAGAACCCACAAAGGAGTTATCCCCAACATGTGGGTTTATATTTAGCATTTGCATCTGTCAGGTGTATGCCTACACCCCGTGCATAGGTCGTGGCCATTTTCAAATAAAATGAGCCGAGGATATCCAGGACACGGTCATTAACCCCAATGCTTATGTTATCAAACAAGACAGATTAAAATGGGTTATGCAATTTATTAATCACAATCTGATTAAATGATTTCATACCCGACCAAGTGGTATTATTATAATACCATATCCCAAGCTCGTATAGGGAAAATAAGTTAAAGGTATTTACCTGATGCTAGCAGTTAAAATCTTAAAGCTTTTTGAAGGCACCTTCTACCGGAAGCTATTTAATCTGTATAGAAGGTTTATTAACCTATTAGGATGCTAACGGGTCTTTAATTAAGTCAAGGACTTAGACCGGCTAGCTAGAAAGAAACCTTACGGTTCTAAACGCTAGATTAAGTGGAGACCGGAACAGAATGTGGTTTAGACCCGACAAGTTTGGATACTTATATAATATGGGTAAACTAAACATATTCTGAAAATTGAGAACTTAATGATAAGGTTTGACCCGTTTCGACTATTTTATGTAAACTAGTCACATAAGCCGATCCGAACGCGTAAACGCGTAACGGGTAACCAAATACATTATATACAGGTTTTAATCATTATTGTGCTTAAAATATGTTAATACATCAGTAAGATGTTAACATATATGCCCAAAAAGTAATTTAAACCAAAATAAGTCCCATAAGGGTATTTTGGTAATTTTAGTGCCCATAAAAGAGTTTAATTGTGCAACTGAGTTTCAGGTCCGATTAGATCAGTAAAAATATGTACTTTTATAAGTTATAACAGTAGGATACTTTATATAAGTGAAATTTATCTTATATAACCAAACTATGTCCCGTAGGGGCATTTTGGTAATTTTACATAGGCTTTAAAGGTCAAAATAGACTTCTGAGTTTAAAAACTTTGACTTACTGTTTAATTATATAAATTAACTTAAAACATCAGTGGATAATAAGTTTTATATGTTAAAAATAGTTTTAACCCATACTAGGTGCTTAAAACGCTTAAAAGTCGGTTTAAAAGGGTATTCGGGTTAAAATAGGAAATCTGGGTTTTTAATCAGTTTATAAAGTTGAAAATACTTTATTTATCATATGAAATCAGTAGCAAAAGGTTTGACACTAAAAAGATATGTAAACCTCATTTTATGCATGAAAAGGGTAAAACCGACATTTACCGAAATCAAGCTATAATCTTATGTTATGCTCAGCCTAAAAATAATTAAAAATCATTAAAAATCCTAAATTATTATTTTACATTAGTAGGTATGAAGCTTGGTGTCAAAAATCGGGTTTAGATAGGCTTCATACTAATTACGCCATTTAAATAACAAAAAGTTCCTTAATTACGCTATTGAGCATAACTTCAATTCTAGACCTCAAATTGATGTCAAATTTTTAGGACATGTCTAAATATCAGTAGCAAAGGTGTTAGTCAATTACATTGCTAAAAATCTCAGTTGTATGTCAAAAGGGCGTTTATGGCATTATTAAGCATAATTACGATTAAGTGCATATAATTCAAACCACTAGTCACCATGCAATATAACTCCAGGGGGCTATACTACTAAGTAATGTGGTCTTAAAGGAATCTTAAAACATGGGATAATTAAGCTTAAACGGGTCAGAATTGAAAGTCAAAGCAAAAGTCAAGCTTTTGCGACTTTCGGTTATAAACTGACCTTAGACAATTAATTGTCGGGTTAGGACTGATAAAACATGTTTTAATATTGATTACCAAGTCATTAGAATGTTAAATATAATTTAGAACCTCTGGTTTATTAATTAGAATCATTTTTGTAAATTCTGTCCAGTTTGACTTTTTGTCAACTACTTTGACCCGACAATTAAACAGTCAAACGAGATAATTAGGAGGTGCCCTCTTAAGGGTTAATGACCTACTCTAATGTGGTCTTAAAACCACTTTCAATTTGATCAGTGGTTAAGCCACATGTAATTAAAACGAAAGTCAAACTAATTTTACGATAAGTTTGACTTTAGAGTAATTAAGCTAAATTAAACGATTAAACAAGAAATTAGAAGCTTACTTAAGGTCCTAGCAAACTTTTCTACACTTGATTATCCTCTTCTTACTGATGGAAGCTCCAGAACAAGTCCCACAAGTGAATGTTGCAAATGTGTTTCAAAACACAAGAACTAGTTTTCTTATATAGCCAAATTCCATGATGCTTGATCATTTCCAGGTGTAATAGGAGGCTCTGAGATCGACCCAGGTGTCCAAGCTACTGAATTAAACCGACTTACAGCTCCCTAGGTCGATATAACCTAGACTAAGGCGGTGTAACAGGCCAAACCCGCACCTGCAGGTTTTTGTCTGATCTGGGTGTGCTGAGGCGGGCCGCGTAAGTCTTAAGGAATCTTACGCGGGCCGCTTGGACCGGTAAAACTGGCAAAACAGGTTTCCAAACTGGCAGTTTCAGTCCATGCTCGATTTTAATCCTTTTTAACATTATTTTTGGCACTAGAGACCCTTGTAGTTAATTTCTTGGGGCCCAAGGATATATAAACAAACCTCGTTAGGCTCGGGTTTGTTAAATATCACTATGGAAGCAAGTTTCATCAAATTGACACTTTTGGCCCAAAGTCTTGAAAGCATACTTAACGATATCGAAACCACATGAAATTTATACAACTTATTCTTAAGAGTATATTTGAATGTTTCGAAGCCTCGGTTTCGTTAAAAGGTCACTTAGAGGTCAGAATCGACATGTTGACACGTTTAACCCTTATAATTAATAATCTTTCAATTATTTTCATAAACGGCTTCTAATATCAATTCATTCACTCGTTTAAGAATATATTCATCATGTAAGGTCATTCAGAGGCACAAGTTTGGCATGTCGACACTTTGAGTCCCTGTGGTTTCATAGTTTCACTGTTCGACAATCTTGGTCCTTCAAACTCAATCTTTCTCATGTTTAGAGTTTAGGACACGTGTCTATACATAATTGGACACGTTTTTACGTGGTGTTACAATTGGTTAGACCAAATGGCATGACAGTAAATTCATAATGGCCATACCTTGTTCTGAAAGTAGTCTTAGGAATGTCCTCTTCCTGTACCTTTAATTGATGATATCCTAATCTTAAATTGATTTTAGAGAAAAATCATGCTCCTTGCAATTGATCGAACAGATCATCGATTCTTGTTAATGGATACCGATTCTTAGTCGTGACTTTGTTCAATTCACGGTAGTCAATGCACATACGCATTGATCCATCCTTCTTTTTAACGAATAATATCGGTGCTCCCCATGGCGATGAGCTTGGCTGTATGAATCCCTTCTCCAATAATTCATCTAATTGTTTCTTCACCTCTTGCATTTCTGCGGGTGCCAAACGGTAAGGTGGTTTGGCAATTGGTTCGGTTCCCGGTATCAAATGGATTCTGAATTCAACTTCTCTGTCTGGAGGTTGTCCTGGTAGTTCTTCTAGAAATACATCTGGAAACTGGGATACTACTGGAATATCCTTTAATTCTTTTCCTTTAGTGTTAGTGATTATAGAAATCAAATACACTAATGATCCTTTCTTTATATAACTTGATGTTTTCATCACAGAGATGAACTTTGTGGATTTAGAGGTTTTATTTCCTTTAATTGTGATCTTTTCACCCCTTGGTGAATTTACTTGAATTGACTTTTGATCACATAAAATACTGGCTTTATTGGCTATTAACCAATCCATTCCTAATACAACATCAAATCCTGCCAAATTCATTGGATAAAGGTTTGCAATAAATTTCTAATTTAAAATTTATATTCTTGCTCCCTACAAGATTTAAGAAATTTTAATGGTTTCCCCATTTGCTGTCTCTACTAAACATTCTTGTGGGAGTTTAGTTAATGATTGATTTAGAAGTTTGCAAAATGAAGTATTAATAAAACTTTGGTTAGCATCAGAGTCAAATAATACTTTAGCAAAAACATCATTAACTAAAAACCTACCAGTGATCACATCCGGGGTCATCTTTGCTTCTTCTGCAGTCAGAACAAATGCTCTAGCATTTTTAGTATTCTTAGTGTTCGTAGCTGGAGCTAATTTTGGACAGTTAGGCTTGATATGACCTTGTTCTCCGCAGTTGTAGCATATCATGTTGTTAGGCTTTTTCCTGCAGTCTTCCTCTTTGTGTCCAGATATTTTGCAAAAGTTACAGTATATGGAGCATCTTCCTGAATGCTTCCTTTTGCAATACTTACAGTAGGGTGAAGAGGTAGAACCTACATTTCTCCCACGGTTAGAATTTCCAGAACGGAATTCCTGGGTCAGCTTCTGGGTTAGGTTCCTCTTTTGATCCTCTTCTTGAGTATGGACTAATTCATCTGTCAAGGTGTTGGCTAGTTCTACTGCTTCTTCTATGGTTGGAGGTCTAGCTGCCTTGACTACATGTCTAATATCTCCAATTAATCCCCAAATGTAACGGAGATTAAAACTGGTTCAGGTGAAGCAAGGGTTGGTACTATTCGGGCATATTCAAAGAATAATGTAGTATAACCCTTACTATCTACTCCAGTCATCCTAAGGTTTAGAAATTTCTTTGCTATCTGTTCCTTTTCATTAGGAGGGCAGAATTTCCTTTCTACCATGTTTTTAAACTCCTTCCATTCCATATTGTAAGTTCTATCACTTCCCCTAGATTGGAGGATAGTGTTCCACCATTCTAGTGCTGAATTCTTGAACAGATTCGAAGCAAAGATTATCTTATCCTCTTCCGCGCATTTACTTATCCTTAAGACTGTCTCGGTCTTTTCTATCCAGCGTAGAGATGCAACGGCCCCTTCATTGCCCGATAATTCCATTGGTTTACAAGACCAGAATTCTTTATAAGAATAAATGTAAGACACGGTTCTTCTTCTTTTGGGAATGGGCACTTGAAGTACAGGTCCATTGTTCACCCTGTTTTCAGGTTCAGAAGGTCGTTTTCTACCATGCTTACTTTTATTTTCCGCTTCCTTAATCGTTTTGATAATATATGGCATCGCATCTATTATCCCTTGTGCCACTATATGCTGCATGACACTGTTATCCACTTGGTTTCCATTGTTGTTGTTCGGGTTTTCATTATCCGGGTTAAAGTTACTCTGGTTATCATTATTCTGGTTTTCCTGGTTTACTTTGTCGTTCATCTTCACTCCTAGGTGAATCGGACAACTGACGATACACGTCTGAGGGTCCTTGATCACTCATACTGTAAACTAACAAAAAGTAAAATAACACACAACAATAAAATACAATTATGCACGTATTTCCAGAATTAATTTCCTAACAATTTGAATAATATATTAGTGTCAGCAGAACATTTATGTGGCTAAATCAGTGGCTTAGCTCTGATACCACCTTCTGTCGCAACCCGGCCCCCTATCTGTCCTGGGAACGGGCGGCCGCGAGACCAGTTTTGGTGGTATCGTTTATTTATCAATTTGGCAGCGGAAATTTCATCAGGACCGTAGTTAGGAAATGTTTATCAGGGTAAATACCACACTTTTATAATATTAAACATACTTGGATAAAACCCAAGTTTTTTCATTACAAACATTTACATAGGGAAAATCCCTATTTTATTGCATAAAACATCTTCTTTTATTTAGGTAACTTTTATAACCACTTTTACAAGCCTTCAATGCTGTCCAACTGTCTTCTAGTTGGCTTTCACATTTTGTTACCTAAAACATGTTTAAAACATTTTGTCAGTGGGAAATACTGGTGAGTGAATCCTAGTTTAATCAAGAAGAGTTTATCCTTTAACAGTATTGAGAGCGATCACATTGTTTATTTCTACACAATTACTAATTCAGTATTGTCAATCCTGACTGGTGGGTCATATTACACATTGGCTAACTCTTTGTCCAATGGTAACGTGTTCCATATTTTGTATACAAAACCCCAACATACCGGCAGTAATTGAAGAACTATAAAGACTCAATCACTGCTTAATCACATTGTAAAACATTTAAGGTTTTGTAAAAATAATTTACAAAAAGGAGATTACTCACATTGCTGACTTAGGTTTTTTCTAAGGTTTCCTGGTGATTATCTATAATTTACACAATGCACACACGTTAGTATAATAACCCTTTATATTTACATTAGTTATACCCTCCCCGAGACGGCATTCCAACGACTACGTCGGGCAGAACCATGACAGCCGTTACAGAACCCTGGATCAATCGGGCAGCGTATCTATTACGTAACCGGGGTTATGATACTTACATCGGGGAAGAACTTCGTTAATTAAAGGGGTATTATACCCGGGTATAGTGCCTACTATAAGAAATTTGAGAGAGAAAGTCGAGAAATGAACGAACTGACTGAAGGCCCGATGCCCTTCTTATATAGGGCCTGATTTTGGGTTTTACGCGGCCCGCGTAAGACGTAGCAAGGGGCTACGCGGCCCACGAGAAAGACTAGGGTAGGCCTTAGCCTTGCTGACTTGACACGTAGCCTCGACATGATCGTGACACGTGTCGGCACCGGGTGTCGTCCTGCCTTGGAGCTGTAGCGCCCCGCGTGAGATCCTTAAAGGATCTACGCGGCCCGCGAGCGACCTAAAAACTTTGTTTTTAATTAATTTTCAATATTATATCGTATTTTGAGCTCGGTTTTCACATGCAGGGTGTATTTTAAGACATATAGGAATAATTTAATATATTTTAGGGCGTCAGAAAAATTCAGGAGGGTTGTTATATAAAAACTGCCAAAAAGTGAAACTTATTTATCAGAAGGCCTTACGGATCGTAAGACCTGAGCCATACGGCCCGTAAGACATTTCCATAAGCAAAAATAATTTTTTTTGCTTGATCTCCAACCATTGCCACCTTGAACGAATTTTCCCACCTTAGACCCGGTCTTAACACATGTTAGGACACATGTTAAGACACATACCCTAAATACCCTTCATATAGCTTAAATATTTGGTTAGAAGGGTTAAGAATGTCAAAAAGCTGATAATACAAGTCAAGGGACCAAAACTGCCAAAAAGTGAAACTTATTTATCAGGACGCCTTACGGATCGTAAGACCTGAGCCATACGACCCGTAAGACATGCCTAGAAGCAAAAATAAATTTTTTTTTGCTTGATCTCCAAGCATTGCCACCTTGCACCAATTTTCGCACCTTAAACCAGGTCTTGATACATGTTAGGACACTAAGAAACATCTTAGGACACTTAGCAACACCTCCTTGATCCTAAAACACTATAAATACCCCTTTGATTCATCCATTTTCTTCACACCACTTTAAACACTTCAAAGTCAAAGTGTGAAGTTCTCCTTTCTAATCTTCTTGGAGCTTGCTTCTGCATTGAAGCCTCCTTCTCTAAGTCTAATATTCCTTTTGAAACACAAGTAAGTGTTTCTCCTAATCTATTTCATTTCTTTTGGCTAGTTATGAGCCAAAAGTCAAGCAAATTGACTTTTGCTTTGACTTTCGGTTCTGACCATTTTGATCAAGTCAAAGTTCAAATTGAACTTTGTTATGTGATCATAATAATGAAGGTGTTAATCCCTTGCCATTACACCCTCTAATCATCATGTTTAGTAGGCAAAATGAAGAGTCAAACTTTTACTAAATAATAGGAAAAAAAGCATAAAAATGCATTTTTACGACAAAAGAGTTTTCGGGTATTAAAACCTAAAGTTTTGACACCAAATCAGTTTTATAACATTATTAGACATGTTATAACATGTCTAGCTCGTCATTTCTATTTTAGCGCTTATTCCTTAGTCGAAAGTCAAGCGGTTTGACTTCCTCTTTAACTTTCGCATCTGACCCGGTTGGTCATTCTTAGGATCCGACCAAGCCCATTTATATGACCATAGTAATATAGGGAATAACCCTCTGAAGTTATACCATATGGTCATGTCGTTTGGTTAATCAAATGACGAGTCAACTTTAAATACTTTTAAAAATGTCTAAAGTACCCTTTTTCGCATAAAATAGTTTTAAACACAAACAATAATTGTTTTTGACATATAAACTGATCATGCAACATTAGTAAACATGTTTTGACATATCGGACTCGTCATATGACTCATTCGACCACCCGAACCCGTATTTACGCATACGACCCGTTAAAGTGGCGTAAACCCCTTTAACAAGTCGTAACGGGTCAGAACACCATTAGACCCTTTCCAATCAGAATGTAAGGTTTAATAAAACATATTATATGAGATCCTTCTCTCGTTTGGTTAATAAACCACATTCTATCCGATGGTTCGTTTAGGCCGTAATTTACACTAACTAATAATTATCCGAATGATTAGGAAGCACTAAACCACCTGAGCTTTGCTAAACATGATTAAGCAAGACACCTGCGTAAACCTGTGAGTACATAGTTCCCCACTTTTCCATTTTCAAATGTTTTAGGGTGATTCGTATGTGCTAATCGTTTTCTCAAATAATATGTATGGTATATATGTTTACTAAGTGCATTTTGAAATATAACTTATGAGACAAAACAAGAAACAATTGTCAAATCCTTGTAGGATCTTCCTATATTAATAGTTTGATTCTTAGAGGATACTTAAAGTACTATTTTTAATCCTTGATTGGATTTCTAAGAGTAATTTTCTTTGTATGAAATAAAACAAAGAACAAGTAATTATGTGTAGAGTTGTGTAATTGATTTAGATAACGAAATAAGTGTAATATGATTAGAGGATGGTTGATATGGCACTGGTACATCCTCTATATAAGTGCTCTTATTATATTACTCGTTGTAGCATTATCCAAATCACTTAAGGATTTATGATTTGACAAAACAAGAAACAATTGCCAAATCCTTTTAGGATCCTCCTATATTAATAGTTAGATTCTCAAAGGATACTTAAAGTACTACTTTAAATCCTTGATTGGATTTCTAAGAGTACTTTTTTTACATATGAGATACAAACAATGAAACAAATACCAAATCCTTGTAGGATATTCCTTTATTAGTAGTTAGCTTCTTGGAGGATACTTAAAGTACTATTTTTAATCCTTGATTGGATTTCTAAGGGTACTTTTCTTAGCCTGAGACAAAACGATGAACGTGTATTTATGTAGTGTTATAGTATGGAATCTAGAGAGATTTAGATAACGAAACGAGTGTAATACGATAATAGCATGGTGGATACGCTGCTGGTACTTCCTATATATAAGTGCTTTTATTGTATTACTCATCGTTGCGTTATCCAAATCACTTGATAATTCTATGATTAGGTAGAACAAAGTACAAATGCCAAATCCTTGTAAGCAATTAACCACCTATACTCGTCAGATCTGAATACAATATCTGGCGACATAGGATGGAAAATAAAGGGTTTGGGATATTTGTGGTTTTTGGACTACATGTCCCAATGGTAGCAAGTACTGAAAATCCAAATGTATCTAAGCCAAATAAGCCTGAAAACTACTCAGACCAAGACTATCAAAATTTGAGCTAGATGCGAAAGCCTTCAGCATGTCGTTATGGCACTGGCGAATGATATTTATGTCGGCCTATTACATTGTACTAGTGCTAAAGAGTTATGGGATGCATTGAAATAACGGTTTGGTGGTACGGAGGAGGTTCTCAAAAACACTTGAGAGATTCTTAACCAATAATTTGAAAGGTTTTCATGCTTAATTAGTGAACTAAATTTGGTGAATAACGAGTTCTCAAAATCAACTTTAAGTAACCAATTTGCTGAGGTCTTTACCTAAGAAATGGAATACAATTACCACAGTGATGAGAACAAATCCAAATTTCAAAGATATGACACTGACCCAGCTTCACGTAAAGCTCTTAACTTTCAAAAGAGAGTTTTCTAGAAAAAGAAGCTCTAGGAAACTGGAAAAGGGTCTAACGAATATGTATTCGGGAACACGGCACTTTTAGGTCAGGAAAGATCATCAACAGGAATTATAAATGACCAGAGCTGTAATCACTGTATTGATATATCAACAGGAATCAACTCTAGTCAATATTCCTCAAACTATGCATTTACTACTAGTGATGATAGTCATAGTATAGACAATTTGTCATTTGTTTTTTATTATCTTAGGTACATTGATCCCATTGATCTTGAGGAAATGGATACTTTGCACCAGGTGGCTCTACTAAGTGTGAGAGCAAACAATTTTTACAAGAAAACTAGTAGAAGTTATCCAGGACTTAATGGGACATCTAGGGTTGGGTTGGACAAGTCCAAGATAAAGTGTTTTAAATGTGATCAGTTGAGTCATTTTGCTAGAGAATGTAGGAATCAAAACTCGACACCTATCATTACCTATCCAAATCAAAGACCTCATGCTAATAACCAAACACACTTTTATCAAAATACCCCGAGATCAAGTGTTCAAAACACAGCTCATTTTACAAGTCTTGCACCTGTGGATTATATCCAAGCACCACTTCCTCAAGTTCAGTATTTCCAAATGCGCATATCACATGTTCCAGCACCCCAAACTATTCCTACTCCCGCAGTAGTTGAGCCAAATTAAGAAAGCTTTTTCACACAAGGCTATGTTTATTGGAGTTGTTTGCCTTAAAATTTAACTGATGAAAATCTTGCTTTGATAGTAAACGATAGTGATGAACACACAAACTTCTGTTTCATGGCTTTTGATCATACATTAGGTGAAGAATCTCAAGAAAATTAAACCTCTGCTGGTGAAAGCTCGGTTGGTGAAACTACTAAGAGCCCAAGACAAACATCTGTTTGTCAAGAGGGTGATGTAGAAGGAAACAAAAATCCCAAAGATACCACTAACCTCATCTGTAACAACCCGCACCTTTGTGCTTGTTACTCTCGTTACGCCTAGCACCGAGATTCAGATCATAATGTAAACTATATCGCTAACTACGCTCCATCGCATATTTTCGCACTACATCGCTTACTTTAACATGCTATATCTCACTTCACAACGCTTACGCTTAAAACACTTTTGCTTACACTACTACATCACGTGAGTATCTAAAATACTCGCTCGTTCTCGCACCATCACAACGCACACGCAACGCAAATTTATTTATATTACTTGCATTATTATTGTGTGTTTAAATGTTAAATGAGTTATAAGTGTCGTGTTGTGTGTGAATACTTAATTACCTCGCTAAAATACTTAAAGTACCCGACCTAATTAACGTAACAAAACGCATCTAACGAACATCCGACGTGCGAAACGGGAATTTCTCACACAAAACTGGTCCCTTCTTACGAAGCCAGCAGCTTCTTATGAAGCTAGCAGCTTCTTACGAAGGCAGCAGCTTCTTACAGAACTTTCATCTCACCTATAAATACCCAAATCCACTCTTGCAGTCTTCATTGCTGCCATTTTCACCCAAGATCGCTCCCAACTGTTGTCCTTTGATTTCCCAAGTAAGATCCGCTATTTTTACATGTTTTACAATGATTTCCACCATGATTTTACACGAGTTTCACTCCGATTTCATCCAAACTTATTTATTTTCATCTAAACATCATCTTTTTCATCTAAACTTCTTTATTTCTATGAAAACCTTCATCTTTTTCTTCAAAAACTTTTGATTTGCTATGGATTACACTTAACTGAGTGCATTGGGCTTAGCTTTGGCTTCCCATGTAAGAAATATGATGATTTCACACTCACCAAGTGTTTAAACCATGGAAAAGTGCTTTAAACTCGATTTTTACAATAAAACGGACCAAAACCTACCTATGTTTCGTTCACTGAATGGTGGGATGAAGCGGGGTCGAAACTGTCGTGAAAAGGACACAAAAACACATCCAATTCAGGCAAAAACGCAGATCTGAACATAGTGCCTTCTAATGAAGCCAACAGCTTCTTACGAATCCATTCCCTTCATACAAGGAGTCTATTTCCCACTCGACACTCCAACTTTGACCGTTTCAGCACTAGGAAGACTGATGCACTTTTGTTCCCGTACGCAGGCTGATCCGTCGCTCCCTCCACTCCATTCCAGACCGTGTTTACTGTTAAACACGCACTATGAGTATACTCGAACCCTTTTTCGCTTAACACACTTTTGGGTGTTACATACGTTCTCTATCAAAACACGACACACACAATGCTTAAACTCTTTTTAACGCTAACCGCTCTTGCATGTTATATGTGATTCGATGAATGGTTGTTTGCTATGTTTACACAGTGATTACTTGCCCTACCACCCTTAGCAACGATAGTACTATAGTTTGGACTCAGCACCTGTTTATTTAGGGGTTGTTAAGGATTTATTACTTTACGTGCTCACACACAGTGGTGAACACGTATCACGCACATCACAACTCGCAGTCATGATGGTTAGCTTTTATCATTGTCGATAGCTTACTTGATTCACCTCTCTACGTGTTACATGCTGGTTATGCGTAAACGCTTTTAATACTGTACTTATGCAAACTTGTGTACTCACCTTTACATTATTATATTGACTTTATTTTAACATATGTAACAGGTTGATGAATGGTTTTGCTGCAAACAAATAGGATTGCTAGAAACTCACCTAAAAATATAAGTTGTCGGATTGGTTTTGTTTGAGAGACATGAAATCTGTTATGACTTTTGTTGAAATATTTGTATGATTGTATGGGATATTCATCTTGTTAAATATTGCCACTAAATTAGGCGTTATGGATTCTCTTGAGCAATCTGATTCGCTTAGTGTCGCGCCCCGATGATTCCGCCATCGGTTGGGGTGTGACAGATTGGTATCAGAGCCATAACTATAGGGAATTAGGTAGAATTGCATGATTCGACCTAGTCTATAGTCTAAGTAACAAAACAGACCCTTCTGTACGAACCTGCTTTTGCACGAACCCACAAGCTGTAGCTTAGTACGCACACATATGTTATGGCTTCGTACGAACCCCTATGCTATGGCTTTGTACGAACCACATGCTATGGCTTCGTATGAACCCTCATGTTGTGGCTTCGTATGAACGGGCTATTATATGAATCTTGAAATGTTTTACATGCCTTTCCTAAGGCTAACATGATATACATGTTTGAAGACACTTGTATAACACCAAAGAGTGATTGTGTCGAGATTAGGTGTGAAAGCCAAGAACTCTCGAGATAGCCACTCACTCTGCGCGTTACTCTTAGCACGAGAACCTTTTGCTGAGTTAGGAGTGGTATTTATATCTCAACGGAAATCTCCATCGCTATCTAGTGGAACTCCTGAATTTATTCGGTGAGATCCACCACAGTTGGGAGCATAGTTGTTAAGTTAGGGGTGAAACCCGCATCTTAACAACCCGTTCCACTCTCTTAATTGATTTTACAAATCTCACCAAATTCTCGATTATTTCGATGATTCGGGACGCATAGTAACCGGAAGGGTAATGTCGTTAACCGTGCTGCGGTGAGAGCATTCACCTATTTGGCCAAAGCGTGTGCCCGAACTCAAGAAATAGTCAAAACATTTTAGGTAGTCGTTGTCCCAAAACCTAGTAAGCTCTATTAATTTTAAGCCTGCAATCGTCGGTTTTACGCATCATCGAATTTTATCATGTTTATGTGCTTTCGATTTGAAGATTTTACGCTTTACCGATTTCTTGTTTTACCTCTTTTCGCTTTCCGAATATATGCACAACTCGCACAGCCATTGCAATCTAAAAAAAGAGCTAAAATACCCGCAACAAAACTAAATCCTAACAACTCTCTCTTAAAAAAGCGTCCTCGCGCTATATATACAAGTATATATGTATATACGTATATCGTATATGATTACATGTGCTTATGTGAATATGTGAGAACCTAGGAATTTCGCGTCTCCTATGTGAATACGTATTACTATCACAACTATTATAAGTTTTAACGCACTAAATCGCAACGCAATTTCAAAAATCATTATGATCGAATCTCATTCCAATCTCTTTGTCTAGATGTCTTCGAACGCTTCCAACTCACGACGTCAAGCCAGAAGAAATGCTGATAAGAGGATCGCCTCGCTCGTGGCCAAGAAAATGGCCAAGATTATTCTTCAAATCATCACGCATGTTCAATCTCTCAGCAATTCTCAGACATCGGAAGACTCTAAGACCGATGCACCAAAGTCTACTTTTTCCTAAAAACAGTTTAAAGCTTGTGATCCGATGCTCTTCACAGGCGACGCAGGTGTATCTCAGCTACTTCAGTGGTTCGATGCGATCGAGGTTACCCTTCGTCAGAGTGGGTGCCCCGAGTATTTTCTTACTACATGCGCTACAGGAGTATTTCAATCAAGAGCCCTCGACTGGTGGACAGCCGAGCGTAACAGACGCGGGAACGATGCAGCCTATGCGCTCTCCTGGGATGAGCTGAAGGAGCTCATGAAGGAAGAGTACTGCCCTCCCCACGAAGTCCAGAAGCTAGAAAACGAATTTTAGGATATCAAGCAAATTGAAGGAGACAAGGCCAGCCTCACAACAAGGTTCAAACAGCTTAGCATCATTTCCACAACTCAAGTCGACACTCCCGAAAAGGCCATCAAAAAGTACCTACTTTCTTTGCCTGAGTGTATGGGCGATTTTTTCAAAGCTGCAAGACCAGCTACCATCGAAGAAGCCTATCGCTTGGCCACAGAGATCAACGACAAGCGAATCTTGGCTGGATTCTTCTCCAAGGATTCCACCAAGAAGGCTAACCAAGCTACAGCCAGATCATCCGATGACGCCGCACTGCCGCAATACACTGCCAAGCCTAGCCACAAGAGAAAGAACTCGAGCCTGAATTGCTCATCAACTGCACCGCCTAAACCCGAACCTCTCCAAGCAGTTGCGCTTTAACCAAGGCGTAACGAGACTGGAATTCTTCCCCTGTGTCTGAGCTGTACTTATCACCACCAAGCTGGAGCCAACTATCGCTATTGCACAAATTGCAACTGTTTCGGTCACTTCACCAACCACTGCCGCACAGGGTCGTGACAACAAGGAATGCTAGCACTTCCAGCACTGCCGACGCAACCTGCATCCCCAGCAACCATCACACTAGTTGCACCAGCAACTGCATCACCAGCAGATGCAGCACCCGCAGCAGAAGCTCAAACAGCAACCACAACCCAAGTGATGTGTGCTAAATAGACTATAAAAATTAACTATATTAGACTTTCTAAGCTAGACACTAAAAATCTTTAATTCTAGACTCGACCTAAAACCACACAATCGGCAAGTGTACCGATCAATGTAGTATAACCTAGGAAGTCCGGATATCGAACCACGAGACTCTATGTATCACGTAAACTAGACTCTGACAGACGCTAACAGACACTACTTAACTTGTTTATTTGTTTTGGGGGGGAGGGGGTTACAGAAAAACTAAGGAAATCTATATTAAACTACTTAATTAAACTAAAATTAAACTAAAAGAACGAAGACTAAGGGCTTTTCTTATATGAGAACGAGACCACCTAGACAAGAATCCTGGATTGTTTTTAAGAGATTACCGATTAAGTTAATGCATGAATTATGGAACCGCGATCTTAAAGTACTAAACCTATTAAGAACCAACTAAGCCCCTCGACCCTTCTCAAGGAGAAACATGTGGAACTACCTAGGCTGTTAATCCTACCGGTTATTAGACGCCTTTCCAGTTGTCTAATTATTGTGTAAGTACCCTAATGTTGACCTACTCTTTTCCAATTATAGATCTAGGGTAGTTTGGATTAATTAACTTGACTTGATAGACTAATAAAACCGACATGTCAACCAAGACACGACCTTTTCCAAGGACTATCTAAAGCAATTCGCCGGGTAAGACCTACCAATAGCCCCTCACTTTCCAGGTATTAGGACTAGTAGAACACTAAGACTTAGCAAATTATTACCAATTACTTCTAGGGGTTATCGGCCGATTCTCCCTAAAGAGTTAAGGTTTTCTAACGTGATATAGACACTCACCGAAATCCTAAACCCTAATATGACTCTATGTTGTGATATAGACCGTCACTAAGAATCATATGAAGCAAATAATAACAATAAACCAACTCAAAGCATGCATATACATCAAGTCATTAAACCAAACTTTTTACTAAACACAATTAATCCATAAAAATCATGCAAATAACATAAACGGTAAAAACTTTATATTAATCCATTCATCAAGTCTAGGTGGTTTATAAATTTAGCCAAGCATGTTCATAAACGAAAACAAATCAAAGAGGTTCAACCAATAATTCATTGAATAAAAACAAGAAACCAGAAAATAAAAGAAATTTAAAGATAGAACCCGTAAATTTTTTGATCTCTAAGCTTCCCACTTGTCTCCAATGATTCCTGGCCTTCGAAAGATGCTTCACTATTCGTCTCCGATGGCTTCGTGCGTCTCCTGTATGTGATACGAATGGAATATTCACTTTTTCGTCTGATGATAATAATTCCTTCCAATCTCTCCGTCCCCAATGTTGTTGTCTCCTTTGACGGCCCAATATGAATTATTAGGGTCACTGTTATTATTGGCGGCCCACTAAATTGACCTCATGTAAATGGTGGGCTTTTAATCTATGCAAAGATACTATCCCAATTCGTGTAGATAATTCTCATGAATTTCGTCCAAGGTGAATTAAAGTCTGATGTTGCTCATAGGTGATTGGTTAGCTTATGGTTTTATAATTTTGTCCACTCACAGATTTTCTCAATATATATATATAGCCTTTTCAACTTTATAGTATAGAGATAAGTGGTCTTGACCCAATCATAGGAAATGGATGCAACTTTTATTCGGTCCCTGGCACCCCACTCTGCCCAACTGGCTGGTTACTTCCATATTACTTGTTTTTGCTCAATTTGCACCAGGAACTAGCCAAACACAAAATAACATAATATAATACTAATACTAAATAAAAACAAATAAAACCTATACAAAAATTATACAATTTACACGGGACAAATATGTGTATTTTACGCCATATCAAATATCCCCACACTTACTCTTTTTTCGTCCCCGAAAAAGAATTATGCAACGGAATCATAGATAAATAATCACTCGGGTCAAAAGCATATGTATATTTTATTAAAACCATAACTTGCGTTAGCCGCGATTGCGAATATACTTGTCCCTTTAAACCTAAATCCGGTCTTAAGCCCTAATCATGTGAATTTAATTTAAGTGCGGTCAGTCTACCTAGGGCCTCACGCTAGAATCAACGGTCCACCTACTCTCGCCTCAAGCTTATAGGACTAAGAGAACGGGCATTTGACCAATTCCCAACCGTCTTATATCAAAACCAAGAGAGTTTACAATCAATTTTTTTTTTCTATTTCCATTTTTTTTCTCTTTTTTTTTTTCTTCCGTGAGTCTAGACGATGCTTTCCCTAACCAAGAGGTATTCCGGCTGTAGAGTCGCTATCTCCAACCACAGATTAGTTAGGTTTCGGTACTTTTAATCGGCAATTCGATTTCACACATCGCAGAGGCATTCCGGCTGTAGAGTCGCTATCCCCAACTCGGATTACATAGACCTGTGTTACTTTCATTTAGTTTCTAGCTCACTTTTTATTCTTTTTTTTTTCATGATCACAAACTCTAACGGTTTTAACTTATAACGGTGCCCCTTATACTCTTATTGGCAGTTTTAATTTCCCATATCTCCCAGGCGAAAACCCACTTGCAGACCGACAATTAAGGTATATTAACTCAAAGGGACTTAAAACCAAACCCGGGCCTATCCACATATCCCAAACTAGACACAAGCTCAGTTTATTTAATCTCATATTATTATTATTTGAACCCGAATAAAAACTCATCTTTTCTATCATTTTCCGTTTTTTATTGCAAACTTCTCATTTCAAAGGACATTTTCTGATTTTTTTTTTATTTTTTTGGATTTTTTCAATTTTTTTACTTTTTTTGTATTTTTCAAATTATGACTCAAGACTCACTAACTAAGGCCTAAACGATAGTTTTCCATCCCCACACTTAAAGATTGCATTGTCCCTAATGCAGAGATGGAAACTAACAATAAATACGAAAGAAATAAAATACAGAGAGAGTTGGAAAAGACTTAGCTGGTTAGGACAAAAGTCAGTTCCAGCCGTACGAGTCTTGAATCGAACGAACGATCGTATAGCATTTCATTCGCGATCGTTGCCTTAGTCTGCATGGGTTTATCAAGATGGCAGCTCCGAAATCACCCGAATGGAGATTGAGTACGGGTGGTACAATCCAAACCTGCACAAAAACAGCAAAACAGAACCCAAAGCAGTACCGACTCTAAAAACGACTCAAAAACTACTAATTTAGACTCATGGTACAAAATAAAAGACTTAAAATACAAACTCTACAAATGAGTAACAACTTCTCACATACTTATGGGGGATCATAGAGATGCAGCTCACCTCCAAACACAAAATCACGGGCTATAGCACCATTATACCTATCATTGCCCAAATCGCCACAAACACTCTTATCTCTCTCACCACCTCTCAACTCCTCACCTGGCGTTTTGAATCTAGACTCTCCATATCTAACTCTATCCCCACACTGAGCTTTGCTCAGTGTCTCTATCCTAGATTCTAAACGCACCACTCTCTCCTCTAATTCCTCTACTTTCCTATCTGGTGGGTCCCCACACTTGAGTCCTATTACCTTCTCTAGACTTAGATCACTCACCACCTTTTCCTCATCTCTCTCGTCCTTCTCACACTCCCCCACTAACGATACCGCTTCCACTCTATCACTAGGCCCTTTCGAATTCATAACCTTAAAAACTACCGATTCCTCGCCCGCTCTAAGTGTGATGGTGCCTAAAGAGACATCTATGAGAGCTTTAGCGGTGTTAAAAACGGGCGTCCTAAAATTAACAGTACGTTTTCATCGGCTTCCATGTCAAGAATGACGAAATCGGCCGGAAAAACGAACTTGTCAACCTTAACTAGCAAATTCTCAACTATGCCCCTCGGGTGTTTCACGGACCTATCAGCTAAGGATAATGTCATTCGGGTAGGTGAAAGCTCGCCTAAGTCTAGCTTCTTGTAAAGAGAAAAGGGCATCAAATTGATGCTAGCACCTAGGTCAGCTAAGGCTTTAGTATTTGTGTTACTACCGAATAGACAAGGAATAGTGAAAACACTGGGATCGGTAAGCTTTTGAGGAAGCTTATTTGAGACAACGGCCGAACACCCTCCATTCAACGGGACATTAGATAACTCCCCTAACTTCTCTTTATTCCTAAGAAGGTCCTTTAAAAATTTCGCATATTTAGGCATGGACTGGAGTGCCTCGATAAAAGGAAGATTAATCTTCAATTGCTTGAAGATGTCTAGAAATTGCCCGTATTCCCTTGAGTATTTTTGGTTCTTAAGACGTGAGGGAAACGGAACATACGCATGGTTCACTAAGGGTGAAGGTCTAACGTCTATAGGCGTTTTCTCAACTTTCTTCTCAACTTGAGACTCATCGAGCTGTGCGGTACTTGCTGGGCTTAGCCTCTTTTGCACTTTGCCGGGAGCCTCCATCTCTATCTCCTCGTCTATAATATCCCCATCCTCATCAACTACTCTCTCCTCTACTCTCAGGTCCCCTACTATTTTGCCACTACGAGTGGTAATGGCCTTTACATGAGCATTCGGTTAGGTTGGGTGTTACCCGAAAACTGACCGGGTAATCTCTCCTCTAACTTCCTAGACATATCACCTACAACCCTTTGAAGGTCTTGGAAAGCAGCTTGGTGATTCTTAAGCATAAGGTCATGTTCGCTAAGTTTCTTTTGGGTGGTTTGGTCCCTAACAACTAGCTGGCTCATCATAGCCTCCATTCTCTCTATGCTGCACCCTAAATCAAAACTTGAACCCTGACATGTTTGAACCTGATTATTTGACCCCCATCCTTGACCTGCCCATTTGAATTTTGAGTTATTTGAAAACCAGGAGGTCCATTTGAGTGAAAATTATTATTATTATTTCGCCAACCCGAATTAAAATTTTCAAACCCACTAGGTTGACCTCTACCTTGACCCCCTCCCATAAAATCAACTTGCTCCTCACCAACTAGCAATGGACACGCACTTGTATCGTGACCCCCTCGGCAAAACTCACACCTATCTACCTTAGCTCTAATCTCCTTGAGCTCTCGAGTCATGTTTTCCAACACAACGGCCAAACTAGGGTCCATGGTGACATGGTTCACCCCACGGGTGGGTGCACTAGTAGTGGTATTAGAATTACCACTTTGATACCGCTGATCGGCTCGCGATTGAGACTGGGCAAATGCCTCGAAACCCTCTAAACACTCAGCAACTATAAGAATACCCATCATATGCCCCCCCCCCCCCCCCCCCCGCATTAGTATCGAACCTATCACGAGTCTCTTGGGTGAGACCGTTATAGAATTTCTCACATAAAGCCCAATCGGAAAGACCATGCTGGGAACAACGAGCGACTAAGTTTTGGAAACGCTCCCAAGCAAGGTAATAAGGCTCGTCGGGCTCCATGCGAAAGGAGTGGATCTGGTCTCTAAGACGTGAGGCCTTAGCGGGCGGGAAGTACTTATTCAAAAAGGCTTGACGAAGCCCCGCCCAAGTAGTGAAGGTACCGGCTGGTTGTGAGTCCAACCAAGTAGCTGCACGGCCAGATAGTGAAAACGGGAAAAGCTGTAAGTACGTGGCATCATTGGGTGCACCGTGTAGGTTGAAAGTAGCTAGCATACGAGAAAAACGGTTTATGTGGGCTGGGGCGTCCTCATCGTCTCGGCCATGGAATTGGATGCTATTGGTTATGGCCTGCATGGCATAAGATGGAATCTGCCATGAATTCTCGCTAACTATGGGTGGAACAGTAATGGGTGAAGCAAGACCAGTGAAGCCCTGGGTGGCTTGTTGGTGAATGGTTTGCCTAGCATTAGCCATGTGTTCTAAGTTTTCTGGGATGCTAGAGGTGCTAGAAGTAGGGCTATCGGGTGGGGAAAAAACACAAAACAAAACAAACACGTAGCACGTATATGTCAATAATGTCTATCAAAGCTAATGAACGCGATTGCCAAGAGTCCCCGGCAACGGCGCCAAAAACTTGATGTGTGCTAAACAGACTATAAAAATTAACTATATTAGACTCTCTAAGCTAGACACTAAAAAGCTTTAATTCTAGACTCGACCTAAAACCACACAATCGGCAAGTGTACCGATCAATGTAGTATAACCTAGGAAGTCTGGATATCGAACCACGAGACTCTATGTATCACGTAAACTAGACTCTGACAGACGCTAACAGACACTACTTAACTTGTTTATTTGTTTGGGGGGGGGGGGGGGGGTTACGGAAAAACTAAGGAAATCTATATTAAACTACTTAATTAAACTAAAATTAAACTAATACGAACGAAGACTAAGGGCTTTTCTTATATGAGAACGAGACCACCTAGACAAGAATCCTGGATTGTTTTTAAGAGATTACCGATTAAGTTAATGCATGAATTATGGAACCGGGATCTTAAAGTACTAAACCTATTAAGAACCAACTAAGCCCCTCGACCCTTCTCAAGGAGAAACCTGTGGAACTACCTAGGCTGTTAATCCTACCGGTTATTAGACGCCTTTCCAGTTGTCTAATTATTGTGTAAGTACCCTAATGTTGACCTACTCTTTTCCAATCATAGATCTAGGGTAGTTTGGATTAATTAACTTGACTTGATAGACTAATAAAACCGACAGGTCAACCAAGACACGACCTTTTCCAAGGACTATCTAAAGCAATTCGCCGGGTAAGACCTACCAATAGCCCCTCACTTTCCAGGTATTAGGACTAGTAGAACACTAAGACTTAGCAAATTATTACCAATTACTTCTAGTGGTTATCGGCCGATTCTCCCTAAAGAGTTAAGGTTTTCTAACGTGATATAGACACTCACCGAAATCCTAAACCCTAATATGACTCTATGTTGTGATATAGACCGTCACTAAGAATCATATGAAGCAAATAATAACAATAAACCAACTCAAAGCATGCATATACATCAAGTCATTAAACCAAACTTTTTACTAACACAATTAATCCATAAAAATCATGCAAATAACATAAACGGTAAAAAGTTTATATTAATCCATTCATCAAGTCTAGGTGGTTTATAAATTTAGCCAAGCATGTTCATAACGAAAACAAATCAAAGAGGTTCAACCAATAATTCATTGAATAAAAACAAGAAACCAGAAAATAAAAGAAATTTAAAGATAGAACCCGTAAATTCTTTGATCTCTAAGCTTCCCACTTGTCTCCAATGATTCCTGGCCTTCGAAAGATGCTTCACTATTCGTCTCAGATGGCTTCGTGCGTCTCCTGTATGTGATACGAATGGAATATTTCACTTTTTCGTCTGATGATAATAATTCCTTCCAATCTCTCCGTCCCCAATGTTGTTGTCTCTTTTGACGGCCCAATATGAATTATTAGGGTCACTGTTATTATTGGCGGCCCACTAAATTGACCTCATGTAAATGGTGGGCTTTTAATCTATGCAAAGATATTATCCCAATTCGTGTAGATAATTCCTCATGAATTTCGTCCAAGGTGAATTAAAGTCTGATGTTGCTCATAGGTGATTGGTTAGCTTATGGTTTTATAATTTTGTCCACTCACAGATTTTCTCAATATATATATAGCCTTTTCAACTTTATAGTATAGAGATAAGTGGTCTTGACCCAATCATAGGAAATGGATGCAACTTTTATTCGGTCCCTGGCACCCCACTCTGCCCAACTGGCTGGTTACTTCCATATTACTTGTTTTTGCTCCATTTGCACCAGGAACTAGCCAAACACCAAAATAACATAATATAATACTAAAACTAAATAAAAACAAATAAAACCTATACAAAAATTATACAATTTACACGGGACAAATATGTGTATTTTACGCCACATCACCAAGCAAGAGTCTTCAACATCAAGATCAACCAGGCGCAGAATGACGTGGTTAATGGTACAATCCCCGACGCTGGTACTTATACTTTATAATTTTTCTAATGTTCGATGTTGCCTCCATATGCGATGCCGACTCTCTCTCTCTTTCTCTCTCTCTCTCTCTCTCTCTCTCTCTTCTTTCGCTCTCTCTCTCTTCTACTCTCTCTCTCTCGAGTCCTCACACTTAGTCTAGGTTCACACACAGATTCTACTACTAGCACTATATAGTATATCACGATATAATATGCTTTACCCAGACTATGAATCTTTGGAATAAGTTACGATAAACATGCAAGGACCAAGTTATTCACGGGTGCACACCGGATTATTTTGGTAAGCACATGGAGATCGTAGTATGTTCTAGTGATGCCATAACGTTAAAAGCGTGGTGGATACGCCGCTAGTACTTCCTATATATGAGCGTCTTAACCATGTCGACAAAGTGTGACATCTATTCACGGGACGGAGGTTGTGTGGTCAAAGCATGGTCGATACGCCACTGGTACTTGCTATATATAAGTGCTTTGCGATACTAAACAAACTCTCGTGAAGAAAATGCCATGTGGAGTTGAACGTTATTAGACCTCTTATATTATTGTGACTATTTTCAACAAGCTAAACTCCTTCGCAAGCGTAGCATCTCATTACTTTTCGATCTCACCATCGCTAGTCTTTTCGTAAGTCTACAGCAACGCAATCTCACCTTCGCTGAAATCTATCTCGCTTCACCATCGCTATCTGTCACATCCCGTTATTTCCACGTATTACCGGGGGAACCGGTGGGGAGTATCGTGACGTAGTTGATATTATCATAGTCAAATAATCACAGTTTATTGCACAACGGAAGTCTAAAGTAATAATACAAACCGAATTGAAAGTAGAATAAAATATTTACACAACGGTTGTATGTGGATCCACAAGCGGATCTAAAACATAAAGAAAAATATTGTTCAACATACTTTAGTATTAAAGCTTGCAAGACTCTTTAATTAATACTCAGGAGTTTCCAACCCGTTACGCGTAGTACCTGCACTTAATCTTTTTGAAAAATACGTCAGTTTACACTGTTAAATACAATTAACTGACTCTTTTGAAAAGTATTTATAAAATTGGTTTGGATGCACAAGGAAAAAATCTTTTATAACTTGGGACAATTATTTAAAATAATCTTGTATACAGATTTATATGTTTTTCGTCCATTCAGGGCCGGAATAGAAGAGCCGGTACAAGATTAATAGACACGCCCAAGTATAGGCCCACAAGAAGTTTCCTCACGAGTGAGATACCGTTTATACATATGCAACAGTCAGGTGTATGCCTACACCCCGTGCTTAAGCCGTGGCCATTTCAAATGAACGAGCCGAGGATATCCAGGACACGGTCATTAACCCCCCAAAGGCTTTGTATCAAACAAAACAAATTAAAATGGGTTATGTAAATTTATTAATCACAATCCGATAAAATGATTTCATACCCGACCAAGCGGTATTATTATAATACCGTATAACGGAAAATAAGTTAAAAGTATTTACCGGGGCTAAAATGTAATTTATTCTCAGCCGTGTATTCTAATCAGCAAGTGCACGTAGCTTTTACTGGGCTCCTAATCTGGAATGAAGGTTTTAATAACCTATTATATTCCTAACGTGTCTTATTTAAGTTTTAACTTAGACTGGCTAGTTTTAATGAGAGGTTTACGGTTCAAAACGCAAGATTAAGCGAAGACCGGATCAGCATGTATTTTAGACCCAACAAGTAGGAAGACTTGTATAAATTGGGTAAACTAAATACATTTTAGATTTTGAAGTAAAAATGATAAGGTTTGATCCGTTTCGGCTAATTTATGCAAACTAGTTACATAAACCGTACCGAATGCGTATATGCATAACGGGTAACCGAATGAGTCATGTATAAGTTCCATAAGTTATTATGCTTAAAATATGTTGTGATATCAGTAGGATATCTTTCATTATGCCCAAAACGAATTTAAAACCAATTTAAGCCACGTAAGGGTATTTTGGTCATTTTAAAGTTTATAAAAGAGGTTAAATAGCAACCTGAGTTTCTGGTCTAAAATATACAGTAAAATATTAATTTTATCAAGTTACATCAGTAGGATATCATACATATGTGAAGTTTATCATTTATGGCCAAACTATGCACCGTAGGGGCATTTTGGTCATTTCACATATGCTTTTAAGGTCAAATTTGGAAATCTGAGTTCAAGACTTATACTTACAGTTAAAGTATAAAAATTTATTTTTAAAATAAGTAGGTAACAAGTCTTAGGTGCTAAATATGGTTTTAAACCATACTATGCGCCTATTCCGCATAAAAGTCGGTATTTGACGATATTCGGGTTGTTTAAGGAAATCGGGGATTTTGATTAGTCTCAAGTGTTTAAAATATTTTATTTAACATATGATATCAGTAGGAAAAGGTTTGGTATGCAAATCATATGTTAAACTCATTTTATTAACAAAAATGGCTTTATCGTCAATTACCGAATTTATGCTAGAACTCTATGCTATGGTCAATATAAAATTTGAAAAAAAATTCCAAAAATACCTAAATATTATATTATAACAGTGGGTAGAAATTTTGGTGCCAAAAATTGGGTTTAACTATGATTTACGCCAAAATAGCAATTTAATTAACAAAAAGCTTTTGTTTTACGATATCTTGCATAACTTTTATTTTAGACCATAAACTGATGTCAAATTTTTAGGACATACTTATATATCAGTAATAAAACTTTTTCTCCTCTCATATTTTCAAAAATCTCGTTTTAATATCAAAAGGGCATAATAGTCAATTTTTAAGCATTTAACGGAAACAAGTAATGAACTATGATTTCCATGGGACCATGTAGTATAACCTTAGAGGGTTATACTTACATATAATATGGTCACAAAGGAACCCTAAGGCATAACTAAACTAAAATAATTAGGTTCAGAACTGAAAGTCAAAGCAAAAGTCTACTTTTGCGACTTTCGGTTGCGAACCGAGGTTAATACTCAGAATTGTCGGGTTGAACATGCCTAGACATGTTCAATTAATATTTACCAAGTTATCAAAGTGACAAAACTGATTTTATAGCTTCCACATCATCAGTTATGAATTTTATTTAAAAATTGACCCGTTTGACTTTTATTTTAATTACTTTGACCCGACAGTTAACTAAGTAAACATGATAATTAGGAGGTGCCCTTTAATAGAACAAAGTAGCATGTAATATCATTTAATGATATTTAAGCCTTTCGTGGCCCATATCAAGTATTCTCGAGCATATACCTAAATATTACGACACTCCCGTTTGCTTAAATGGTCACCCAAAGGTGTAGATTTCAAAGTTGACACTTTTGGTCCCTCTAACGCGCAAATTTGCGCGCATTATCATTCTATTGCGTCAAGGCCCTATGTTATCCATATTAGGAATTCTTAAGAGTATGATTACTTCATAATACTTCGGGTTCGTTAAAAGGTCATTCAGAGGTATAATTAAACATATTGACGCTTTTAACCCCTTTAACTTGCAAAGTTGCGCGTAACGTCATTTATTGGCATAAAAGCCCTAATGGCCAATATAGGCATTCCCGAGAGTGTAATCAATTATCATGAAGCTCTCAGTTTGTTAAAAGGTCACTCAGAGGTAGAATTAACATGTTGACGCTTTTAACCCTTCGACGCACAAACTTTCAAATAATAGCGTAAACGGTTCCTCTCGACCATCGAGTGGCTTAATTCTACTTTTGAATACCGTGCATTGTCATTCAGAGGCTTAGTTTAAGCATGTTAACACTTTTAGTCCTTCTACATTCAAAGTTTTTAATTTTTAGCAAAATTAGCCCCTCATAGTCAATGTTTGACCTTGTTAGGGTTTAGTACACGTGTCAACACATCATTGGACGTGATTTTATGAGGTGTTACATCCTCACCCCCTTAAAAGAAATCTCGACCTTGAGATTTGTTAAAATAATGGAAGTACTTTCTGTCGTTTAATGGACTTAACCTCCACAACATATTTGGGCCTCTAAGGGCACCCCAATTGACCTTTATGATAGGTACACATTTTCTCTCAGAGCTTTCTAATCCTGCCGATCCTTATGCGATACTGGTTTCTCATCAAACCATAAATTTTCATTAATCTGCATATCATTATGTGACAATGCTATTGACTTATCAGCGAAACATATCCTTAAATCACTAGTGTGGAACACACTGTGATTACCATCAAGCTCCTTGGGTAAGTTTTAGCTTATAGGCTACTGATTTTGATATATTCGATTCTCTCGAATGATCCTATATCCAGAGCTTAACTAGCGCATTAAATTAAAATTCAGCACACCCTTCTAGGTGATACTTTCAGTTAAATCTTATTCCTTATTAAAAACTTAAGAGGTTTGCGACTTTCATCAATCATTGATTTTTCCGCCGATTACTTGCAGCTTCCAAACAATCATAAATTTATATGATCCTACCCGTTGTTTCCAGGGCAACTTTCAGATCCTGATGATTGGACTTACCAAATTCCTGTCCATCAAATGGATGTTTGACATTCCATCAATACAAGGTCCCCAAAGGAGCAGCCTTGGTACTTATATAACAACCATTAGTTATAGGAGAGTTTATTTAAGGTGAGATAGTCATTCACTGCTTAAGCCGGTCTTAAAGAGTAGATACCCTTAAGGTTAGTTGAACGAGTCTACGATCCTGGGTAGCTGGTAGTGATTCTCAATTGTTACCTAGTTAGGGTTGCGGTAATCAATGCATAATCGCATTGAACCGTCTTCCTTAAATAATAATACTGGAGCTCTAAGAATGATGAGCTAGGCTTTATGAAATCTTCTCTAAAAGCTTATCTAATTGGTTCTTAGTTCTTCCATTTCCGTCGGTACTAACGGATATGGAGATTTTTCAATAGATGCAGCCCTAAGCGAGATTTTAATCTTAACTCTGCTTGTCTTAGGAGGTGAATAGGGTAGTTCTTTGTAGAAGATAATCAAGACACATAGAGATTACAGAGGTATTCTAAATCTCAAGCTTCAGTTCATCTGTCGCCATCCGTGCCATATAAATGACACATTTACTTTACGAAAGCATGGATTCCTTAATTAGTGACCCTTATTTGGACATTTCTACATTGGATATCATTCTTTGAATACTATTTGCTGACTTTGGTACAATATGACCATTGGGATATCTCGGTGGTCCCATGCATTAAACCTCCATACTAATTAGGCATGGAAGCAATCTATGGGACACACTAGGATACACCAATCCTCATATGGCGCTTTTATCAAGCATAGTCTAGCATTCGCAGTTGATAGAAATCAATGAGATAATAAAATAAAATAACATATATTGACGTACTCCATCTAGAGAGAGAGTACTCTAGATTTTACGAATGAAGATTTTTTATAAAAATAAAAGAAATGGTTCCTATGATTTTCGTCGGTAAGTTTTACCTTACACTTAATATCTGGAGTTCTTATGGGAAATTTTGAAAGTTTGCTAAGCTTATGATGTATGAAAGACTTACTATTCCCCGAATTAAATCAAGACACTTAGCAGAAATTATCGTTGATAATGATAAGGAATGTACCTGATGATATTATTGATATGTACTATCTCTAGCATTCATTCGGTAATTCAGGCGTTTCCTTCCTTAGCCTTTCCAAGCTTAGCTATACCCTTTTTGACAGTTTTAGGGCAGTTAGTCCTGATGTGGCCTTTCTCGCCACAGCCGAAACAGACTGCGTTCTTTAAGTGCCTACATTCGTGGGATTGATGACCAGTTCTTTTACAGACGCCACACTGCTTTGGCCTTTGTTTCATTCGACACTGTCCCCAGTGCTTTTTATGGCAGGTCTTGCATACAGGTTTCTTATTGGACTTTTGTTGGTTCTTATTGAGCTCAAGCTTATCCTTTTTCTTACAAATCTAGGAGTTATATTCCTCCCTTTTCCTTTTTGGTTCATTCTTTGCATTCGAGGTGTGAACAAGATCCTTCTCTTGAGTAAAGAAGTGTGGTTTTAAATAGGATTTGGAGCAAGTAGCATTGGGCTCTTTGACCTTTTTCATGACTTTTCTCATAGCCTTTCCAACAGCTGCATCAATCATAGCTTGGAGATCATCTCTGTTAATATTGAGGTTCACAATTGTAGTATCATTAGCATGTGTCGCACCATCAATGACGCTGTAACACCCCGTGTTCGAAAGTCAAAGTCAAAGTCAAGATTGAAGTCAAAGGAAGACAAGATTGCTAATTGCGACCTGTCACTCCTTGCTCAACTTCTGTTCGACTTCTTTGACTCGTAGATAGTCTATTATGTGGAGTACTTGTTAATAATCGAGGTTTAATCGCTATTAATCGCATGTTTAATCGATTTATCGCTTATCGCTATCGCATTCGCAACTCGAATTATGTGTGCTGGATATTGTTTTACGTGTGTGTGCTATTTATGTGTTACCTGTGCATGTTATGTTTATGTTGAGGTGTTAATCGCAATCGCAAATCTATCGCCTCGCAATCGAATTGAAATGCTAAACGCATGTGAATTATAGTGATTGTATGTTAGATATAGTAGTTGGGATTAAAAGTAATTTGATTGGTAATACTATCGCATTGCTCGCTCGAATCGCATCGCAAAGCTCTACAGTCGAATCGAAACGACGAAACTCATCGCGCCAAACACTCGGATCGAGTAGCCAACCGATAGGGTGGCCATCCGATCGGGTTGCCACCCGATCGGACTGCCACCCAATCGGACTGCCACCCGATCGACCAGCCTCCTTCCCACTTTTCTTTTATGGAAACCCTATAAATACACTCATATGTCACATCACTTGATGTTGACAGCTCTCTCTGTGCTCAACTCGCTCCAGCCCACTTTTCTTCCGATTTCTCCCGATTCTTGTAAGTTTTCAACCTAAATCTTGTACTTTCTTGATCTACACGCACTCCTACACCTTTCTATCTTTTGAATCTTAACTTTTAACCATGAAATCACCGGATTTGAAGTGTTTTAGGGTGATGTCATCATGGAGTTCTTATGAACTTCAATGTTTGGCTTCATTCCACCAAGAACAACTCAGATCTGAAGGATTTCCACAACATTTATCAATGATTTCACTTAGATCTACATGAATTCATGGATAAAAGGATTGAGAGAAGGTTTTCCAGCTTTCTTTCAACTCTTTTACACTCAATGCACTCAAACCCGATAGAATCGAAGCTTATCCTGATCTTCTACCCATTCTTGGTGATGTATTAGTTCCAGATCCGAAATCCATCCAAGAGGTATTGACTTCAGGTTTGAACATGAACTACCGACTCGAACCGTGAACTGGTCGGACTAGGGTGATTCCTGTTCGATCGGGTTACTTGGGCCGAGATGGGTTTCTGTTGTTCAAGCATGTTATCAAAATGCCTCGTTCAAACACTACAAAACTTCAAACGAATCAAGTAACAAGACGAACGCATCGTCGGGACGGATTGCCGTCCGATCGGATTGCTACCCGATCGGATTGCCACCCGATCGACCAACCATCCGATGGGGTTGCACTTGGGTTTCATACTTCAATTATTTTTAAACTATTCAAGGATCTGAACGTTGAAACGGATTACCACACGATCGGATTGCCATCCGATCGAGTGACCGTCCGATCGTGTGACGTTTGGGACTTGGATGCTTAAAATTTTTTTCAACATGTTCAATAAGTACATATTGCCACCCGATCGGATAGCCATCCGATCGAGTGACCGTCCTGCTGTGAACTTGTTCTCAATCTGAGAAGCCTCGCCAATCGGATTGCTGCCCGATCGAACGGTCGTTCGATCGACCTACCTGAAAGGTAGAGATACTTCTCTATTTCAAAATGCTACAACGAGAACTTCAAAAGGCAAACCATCATACACAAACACATCTTCACCAAACGAGGTGACAATCTAATCGAATGGCCACCCGATCGGGTGACCATCCGAACGGATTGCCATCCGATCGACTGGCCATCCGATCCTTGGTACACTTCTATCGTTTTACGCACCGCTTAACGTTTATGCTATCATTCTAACCAGGTTAATTCCGCTCTAGCACTCCCTTCAATCCATCATCACTGTGAGTATACTCAAACCCTTTTTGCTTTAAGCACTTTTGGGTGTTACATACGTTACTTATTCTAAATCACATCAAACACACTACGCAATACTTTAAACGCTAACCACTACCACATGTTATACGTGACTTAATGAATGCTTGTTTGTTATGTTTACACATAGTTTGGACTCAGCACTTGTTCACTCAGGGGTTGTTAAGGACAATTAGTTATATGGCTCACAGTGGTGAGTGTGTATTACGAACTGCCTTGCGCAGTCAACCCACAGTCATTGGTATTGATAGGATCATGTCGATAACTTACGTGCTTCATTTCACACTGTGTACGTGCTGGTTATGCGTAAACGATTTAGAACTCTATTTTATCTATCAAACTTGTATGCTCACCTTTACACTATGTGTATTGACTTTTACTTTAACGTATGTGGCATGTGCTTAAGATGTTTAATTGCTTGGCTTGCTGTGAAATCGAGGCTAGGAAAGGTCTAGAAACAAATAAACGAAATGTCTGTATTTAAATTCTGAGTTGTCGAAACAGAACAATTTGTCTTGACTTTGCCTGTAATAATTATGTTACTTTTTTGTCATGGTATGGGACGTGATGATTAAATAATTGGTAATCATAGTTGTTATGGAAACTTCTGGACAATCTGTTTCGCTCAGTGCCACGCCCCAATGTTTCCGCCATCGGTTGGGGTGTGACAGATTGGTATCAGAGCCATAAATATAGGGAATTAGGCAAGACTCGACCTAGTCCGGTTGATGTCTTAGAGCGACCTATTCTATAGTCTAAGTACCAACAGACCAACTTGTGCATACCCTTAGGGGTCTTGTACGAGCTTACTTGCTATTCCTTGCTATTCTCGCCTACACTAAACTATCACTGCACTCTAGTTTTCGAAACTAAAATGGGAAACCAAGTCGAGATTAGGTGTGAAAACCGCAAACTCTCGACTGAATTGCTTGTTCGACCCGCATTTCCATCTATAAATAGGAGAATTTGCGTGGAATCAGGAGTGAAATCCATACTTTGACTCATAATTCTTCCTTATTTTATCAAAACAGGAACGAAATCGCTAAGTTAGGAGTGAAACCCGAACCTTGACGACTTATTCCGCTCTCTATTTTAGTTTTACAAAACTCTCACCAAAACTCTCGACGGACTCCAACGACTTGAAGTCACACTGTAACTGGAAGGATGCGTGCCATTCGCCCAGATTCGAGGCGAGAGCACAGTCCTAAAGGTCAAAGTGTGTGCCTAAGGTCCTTGTGAATAGTCGAACCAATTTGGATAATCAACGTCTATCTCAGCCGCAAACAATCCACTCTCGATTTCTATGTGTTTCAATTCTGAGTCAGCAACTGCTGACTCTGATATTCGCCGATTTTATGAGGAATTTATGTGTTTTATGTGTTTATATGTTTTGATTTTTGGTGATGTATTCATTTTCGCTATTTCGTTCAATCAACACGCACAACACACTACACGATCGCCCACGAATCGCTGGTCATCGTTCGCAATCGCTGCTCGATACTCGCAATCGCTATAATTAATCTCTATATGCGCTGTGAAGGATAGGGAATACGTGCAACATATAGTTAGGTTTCTGTATTCTGACAGCCTCTTATGTTTAAGTGTTTCCGTGCTCTACATGCTTATATGCCTCAGTGCTTTATGTGCTTATGTGAATCTGTGATTACGTGTCTACGTGTTGTAACAATCCGCACTTTCGTGCGTTGTTACCACTCGATATACTCGTTACGCCTAGCACCAGAGATTCGGATCATAATGTAACTATATCGCATACTTCGCTATTGGAAGGATAAATCGCATATTTTCGCAATACACTATTATCACCAACACTAACACTCACGGAGGCATTGAGTGAGGACCTATTCTACCCTCCTCAGTGGCCGTGATGTGTCGAACGTAAAACAACTAACACTAACAAGGACTCTCGGGTAAGTGCTATAGCTCCAGTCGTCGTGACGATGATGACAATACGAGTGAGTGGTGCCCCGTCAGTCATTGTGGCACGACACCCAATAACGTTCACTATGACATCGAGAAAGGACCTATACTACCCTACTTGATGGCTGTGAAACGTTGCTAATAATCGCATACTCGAATCGGAAACCGATTGTTATATCGAAACTTTAGATTATGGATACGTAAATATGACCCCTAGTGATATATATACATATATAATAATAATATAAATTAAATATGGAAAGCACGTACTTCAAAAACTATCAAAACGATCGAAAACGGAGAAACCCACCGCGCCGGGGTAGCCATCCGGATGAACAGCTTCATCCGAACGGATGTGCCTCATCCGAACGGATGGGCCATCCGAACGGATAGCCATCCGAACGGACGGCCATCCGAACCAGTGACTCCCTTCTCCTCATTTTGCCTATAAATAGCCTGTCACACCACTGTTCAAGTGATGTGACAGCTCCCACTCGATCAAGCACGGTCCAGGACCCTTTTCTCTTGATTCCTCACGATTTCGGTAAGATTTCAACCTAAAACTCGTACTTCTATGATCTACACTCAATTCTACATCATTCTATCTTTCAAAACTCAATTTCTAACCGTGAAATCTACTGATTTGAGGTGTTTTAAGGTGATGTCACCAAGAGTACATATGAACTTCAAGTTGTGATCTCATCCCACCATAAACAACTTAGATCTGGGTGATTTTCACATGTTTTGATAACAAATCTCACCTAAATCTATGTATTTAACCTAGGAACTGTGCAATTTCGAGTTAAACATGAGAAACCGTCAAGTACGGCCAGATCTGGTGGAACGGGGTGATTCCCGGCCGTTAGAACGAGTCGAAACTGATGAAATATCATTGTTTAAAACGATATCGCAACATCTCAGTGAAACCACACGTATTTCTTCCGAAAACATACGAAAACAGTTTATCAGGACGCTAAAACAGACGCGTTATCCGACCGAACAACACGTCATCCGAACGGACCACATGCCATCCAACCGGATAGCATGTCATCCGACCAGATAGCATGTCATCCGACCGGATAGCATGTCGTCCGATCGGATAGCAATTCGACCCAGACAACACTTATCCGATCGGATAGCAATTCGACCCAGACAACACTTATTCGATCGGATAGCAATTCGACCCAGACAACACTTATTCGATCGGATAGCAATTCGAACCAGTCAACACTTATTCGATCAGATAGCAATTCGACCCAATCAACACTTATTCGATCGGATAGCAATTCGACCCAGTCAACACTTATCCGACCGGATAGCCTGTCATCCGACCCAAACCAACATGTCATCCGAACGGATGGGCCCATCCGACCGGATGAGCACCATCCGACCGGATAACCAACATTTGACGCTATTCCCGCTTAATCGTGCATCGTTTACAATACCTCTCAATGATTCAACGCAGACGCACTTGCAACCGATCCAATCAAGTTGTATTCTCGCTAAATACGCATTGTGAGTATACTTGAACCCTTTTTAATCGCATTTTGGGTGTAACATACGTTTCTAACAAACCGAATTTATCAAACGAAATATTCAATCAATCGAATTATAACTTGCGAATGACTATTATGCATAGACATACGTGATGCTAGTTGCATATGTGCTAGGGCTTATACTCGCGACGTCCCACCATGACTAGTATAGTACTATTGCGCCCGACGGGGTCTAGTTTGCCATCGCATATTCGAGCATCGAGGACTTAGTTGGTAGTATCAGCTATTTGAGTATATATGTCGTGTGTTACGTTTATGCATGAGGAAATTCGCCACACTTTTATTTATTACGCTATACATATCAAACCTGTATACTCGCCAATACTTTTGTATTGACAAATATTTTAACGTATGTTGCAGGTTAGATCGCAGGCTATATCAAATCAAGCTAGGAAGTCTAGAAACTCCACTAAAATCTAGGTTGTCGGATTTGTATTGTTCGAGAGGACAAGAAATCTGTGATAACTTATGTGATTGTATTATTTGTTAGTATGGGATAATGAATGTATTAAATATTATCGCAATATAGTTGTTATGGATTCTCTTGAGCAATCTGATTCGCCTAGTGCCGCGCCCCGATGATTCCGCCATCGGTTGGGGTGTGACAGATTGGTATCAGAGCCATAACTATAGGGAATTAGGCAAGACTCGACCTAGTCCGGGTCGACGTCTTAGAAATTGACCTAGTCTATAGTCTAAGTACCAACAGGCCGACTCGTACGAACCCAGTAGGGTTTGTATCGGGCCTACTTGTTACCTTCATTCGAAGTCACTAAAACTACTACTTCGCGTGAACACCGCGTACTACAATTTCATGCGAAGAAGCCTTTCCTAAGGCCTGAATATTACTTAGCCTTTCCTAAGGCCAACACAATACACGTGTTTTTGAAAATACTCGCATAACGAAACCGAGTGATCCAGTCGAGACCAGGTGTGAAAACCCAGAACTCTCGATGAGATCGCTCACTCAGCGCATTTTTCTAGCACGAGAACCTTTCATCGAGTTAGGAGTGACATCCACATCTCGACGAAAATCTCCATTCCGAAATCTTGTGGCACTCACGAATTTATTCGAAGAGTATAACCATAATTAGGAACGAAACTATTAAGTCAGGGGTGAAACCCGTACCTTAATAAGCCGATCCACTCTCTATAAACTGGTTTACAAAAGCTCTCACCAAGGACTCGACTAACACGATAACTCGAGCCACGCGATGACTAGGAAGACGAATGCCATGAGCTGCATCCTAGTGGAATCATGAAGTTTTCTAGGTCAACGTGCGTGCACGAACTTGTCAAATACAGTTGGGATACCTTGGGTAGTCGACGCCTAAACACCCAAGGCACTCTATCATACGACCTGCCGATTTTACAACTGGTTGGAACTTTTTTACGATTGTGTGTTTGAAACCTTACGCTATATTAATTCCTCGACTTAACGATTTTCACTCCCTGCTTTATAAATGCACAATTCGCACAACTATCGCAATCTAAAACGAAACCCGAACGTTCGCAACAAAACTAATGCATAATCTATCGCATTCGCTCTCGCTTTCTCACCTCGACGCGTCCTCGCTTATTCTAAAATCGACCGGTATGTGTATGTGTATGAATACAAATCACAATTATATAAGTACATATATATATACGTATAAACAACAAGTCATTGTGTGAGAACTTAGGAGTTTCGTGTTTCCTATGTGGCTCCTATCTGATTCACATTACTATTATACTATCGCATCAAGTTTTGAACGCGCTCAATCACATCGCAAAACTCAAAAATCATTATGATCGAATCTCATTCCAAGTCTCTTCCTGTCTAGATGCCTTCCAACGACTCTACCTCGAGACGAACAGCTAGGAGAAAAGCCAAACGAAGTGTCGATAAGAGGATTGCATCACTTGTAACCAAGGAAGTGGTTAAGCTCATTCCTCAAATTTCCGCTCGCGTGCACTCTCTCAGCAACTCTCGAGCCTCGGAAGACTCCAAGACGGAAGTGCCGCAATCTACATTTCTCTACAAACACTTCAGAGCCTGTGACCCGATGGTCTTCACGGGTGAAGGAGGTGTTTCTCAACTACTCCAGTGGTTCGACTCTATCGAAGTTACCCTTCGTCAAAGTGGGTGTCCCGATAGTTTCCGTACTACTTGCACTACTGGAGTATTTCAATCGCGAGCACTCGACTGGTGGACCGCCGAACGCAACAAACGTGGGATCTCTGCGGCATATGCTCTCTCCTGGGATGAGCTGAAAGAGCTCATGAAGAAGGAATATTGCCCTCCCCACGAGATTCAGAAATTGGAAGACGAATTTTGGAAAATCAAGCAAGTCGAAGGTGCAACGCTGGCTACACCGCAAGGTTCAAACAGCTTAGCGTAATCTGCCCGAGTCAAGTCAACACTTCAGAAAAAGCCATTCCTAAGTACATTCGCGGCTTGCCTGAGTGTGTAGGTGATTTTGTCGAAGCTGCAAGACCTGCTACTATCGAAGAAACATACGGCTTAGCCGCAGAAATCAATAACAAACGACTCCTGGAAGGGTTTTTTCTCAAAGAATCCTGTCAAGCAAGCTTATCAAGCGATCGACATTAATCCTTCAGAGGATCCTAGCAACGATTCTCCTGATGAATCTGCTGTGATTCTTCTGACGAATCTGCTAACGATTCTTCTAACGAATCTGCTGCCGACTCTTCTGACAAATCTGCCGACGGATCTTCCGACAACTCGGCCAAAGATTCTGCAAGTGAACCCTCAGACGAATCCTCCAATGATGATACCTCTTCGCAAGACACCGACAAACCCAGCCGCAAGCGAAAGACTTCAAGCCCGAGCTCCTCAACAACCGAACTACTGCAGCCGAAACCTCTTCGAACAGTTCCGATGTTTCCAAAACGAGCCTACACTGGAGCTCGTCCTCAGTGTTACTCATGTACCTACCATCATCCAATTAGGGCTAACTGTCGCTATTGCAACAACTGCAACCGTTACGGTAACTTCACTCGCAACTGCCGCATCGAACCACGAACTTGAGCATAACAACGACAGCTCCAGCAAAAGTCCTCAACATCAAACATCTAGAAAGCATAGGATAAAGTTGTAATGATACGATTTTCGACGTTAATTTCTAAGTTTTGAACCTACTCTATTACTTGATGTTGCCACTATGCGTAACAATAACTCTCGTTTTCGTTTTCTCTATCAGACTCTAGTCGTCGCACTTAGACTAGATTCACACACATACTATATACTATATCACGAAATAATGTGTTTTACCCTCACTAAACTCTTAGAACGAGATATGATAAACGTGCAAGGAACGACTAATCGCGGGTGCACACGGGATTATTTGGGTCAGTGCACGGAGATCGTAGTGAATTCTAAGGTGCCATAAGCGTTTGACAAAAGGTGACACCAAATCACGGGATGAAAGTAGTAGGGGTCAAGCAAGGTGTGCTTTATCATACTACCGAAGTTCCGTGAAGAAAGTGCCACATGGAGTTGAACGTTATTAGACCTATTATACTATTGTGATTATTTTCAACACACTAGACTCAATCGCAAGGCGTGACGACTAAATCGCATCATCGCGAGACTTAACGCAAGTCTGCAAACGCAATGCAATCGCCTCATCGATGGACTCCGAGAGTCTACCTCGCAGGGAAATTGAATCGACGCAAGACTGGTCGTAAGTCTGTCGCGATCAATCTTATCGAGTACAGTAACGCTTACGATGTTGTTTGAGTGAGGACCCATTCTACCCTCCTCGATAACTGTAATGCATCGCAACGTAACGTAAAGCTTATTCGAAACAAAACTCCGCTAATCGTAATCGTTTATCATGTGTATCTCGCAACCTCTATCGCTTATAGTGTGAATCTATATCATTTGCTGTGTATCAATCTATCGCTATACCGTTAGCTGTGATATTCGTGTTAAGTTAGCACGCATGACCTCGCTTCACGAGATGAAGCTCATATGGTTAAAGCAAGGTGTTTTAGTCATATCAGCGACCTTTCGTGGAAAAAGGCCATGTGGGGTCTGATGTTAGTTAAATTCTGTGGTGTTAATCAATCCAATCGAACCGCATAAATCGCGTATACCTCCACCGCTTGCAACGCAACAGCTACCGCTTATCGTAATCGTTTATCACCGCCGTCATTACTGGCGTTGTATTATTCGCTTAATCCTCTAATCGCTTATCGCTTATCGTGTATAGTCTACCACTTATTCGCGTATCGCGAACCGCTTACCGCTCACTTGGTGTTCATTGCAGTCTGTGTGGCATTAGTACACATGACACCGCTCCACGAGGTAAAACTAACCTGGTTAAACGTGGTGTTTCACCATGTTAGCAACCTCTCGCGGAAACGTGCCATGTGGGTTTAATGTGGAATCTAGTAAAAAACGCGCTATTCGCTTACCGCTTGTCGCTTGACGCCTACCCAGACACAACGCATAAATGTTTTGTGTCATCAGGCTACTCGCTCACGCTGCTACAGCTACATTCACAACTCAACTCGCCGGTTTAACCTATTCGATTCCGTCCTATACTTGGTCTGACTTTCTATCGATTGGGCCAAGTAAGCGCAAATTCTATCTGTGTCATATCGGCACACCTGACACCGCCTCACGAAACGGAAGTAATATGAACAAAACATGGTGGATACGCCGCTGGTACTTCCTATATTTAAGTGTTTTAAACATATTAACCAACTTTCGTGGGGGAAGTGCCAAGTGGGGCTCTGTGAATGGCTACCTTCTGTACTATTAAAACTTATTTTTATATAAAAATTTTGATTTAAAAACTGGTGGACAAGTGAAATTCTCTCACGACGGGGAGATAACATCGAATCAGCTTAACTCCATGTCCAAGAAGAGTTTCATAAGTCCAGTTTTCCTTAAAAGCTTTTACAACATCAAACAAAATCCTTCTAAAGACATTGGTTCGACGTCGAGTTCAGCTTGAACCCATGCCATAGGAGAGTTTTTCTAACCTCAGTTTTCATCTTCGAATTCCTTAAAATGTTTAAAACCTAAAATTCCTTGTAGCGATTGGTCAACATCGACTCAGTTGACCTCACGTTAAAAGGAAAATTTTCAAGATTTCCATCCAAAATCCCTTTTGAATATCTGAAAACGAATGCTTCTTGTAACGTTGGTTAACGATCGACTCAGTTAATTCTACGTCATGAGAAACCTTTCAAGATCTTTAAAATTTCAAATCGCATCGAACTAACGAATTCTTCACGACACAAGGTACTTTGGAACGCCAACTCGTGGGATATTACTTTTGCCTTTTACGTCGCCTTCTCGCTATCGCAATCGATCCCTCTTATTCGAAACGCTCTCGCTTGTCAACTCACGTTCAAATCACTCGTTGCATCGCTACTTATACTGGATCAACTCTCAAAAGTCTACCTGTTGGATTAATTTCGGGACGAAATTTCCTAAAGCACGGGAGACTGTAACAATCCGCACTTTCGTGCGTTGTTACCACTCGATATACTTGTTACGCCTAGCACCAGAGATTCGGATCATAATGTAACTATATCGCATACTTCGCTATTGGAAGGATAAATCGCATATTTTCGCAATACACTATTATCACCAACACTAACACTCACGGAGGCATTGAGTGAGGACCTATTCTACCCTCCTCAGTGGCCGTGATGTGTCGAACGTAAAACAACTAACGCTAACAAGGACTCTCGGGTAAGTGCTATAGCTCCAGTCGTCGTGATGATGATGACAATACGAGTGAGTGGTGCCCCGTCAGTCATTGTGGCACAACACACAATAACGTTCACTATGACATCGAGAAAGGACCTATACTACCCTCCTTGATGGCTGTGAAACGTTGCTAATAATCGCATACTCGAATCGGAAACCGATTGTTATATCGAAACTTTAGATTATGGATACGTAAATACGACCCTTAGTGATATATATACATATATAATAATAATATAAATTAAATATGGAAAGCACGTACTTCAAAAACTATCAAAACGATCAAAAACGGAGAAACCCACCGCGCCGGAGTAGCCATCCGGATGAACAGCTTCATCCGAACGGATGGGCCTCATCCGAACGGATGGGCCATCCGAATGGATAGCCATCCGAACGGATGGGCATCCGACCCAGTGACTCCCTTCTCCTCATTTTGCTTATAAATAGCCTGTCACACCACTGTTCAAGTGATGTGACAGCTCCCACTCGACCAAGCACGCTCCAGGACCCTTTTCTCTCGATTCCTCGCGATTTCGGTAAGATTTCAACCTAAAAATCGTACTTCTATGATCTACACTCAATTCTACATCATTCTATCTTTCAAAACTCAATTTCTAACCGTGAAATCTACTGATTTGAGGTGTTTTAAGGTGATGTCACAAAGAGTTCATATGAACTTCAAGTTGTGATCTCATCCTACCATAAACAACTCAGATCTGGGTGATTTTCACATGTTTTGATAACAAATCTCACCTAAATCTATGTATTTAACCTAGGAACTGTGCGATTTCGAGTTAAACATGAGAAACCGTCAAGTACGGCCATATCTGGTGGAACGGGGTGCTTCCCGGCCCTTAGAACGGGTCGAAACTGATGAAATATCATTGTTTAAAACGATATCGCAACATCTCAGTGAAACCACACGTATTTCTTCCGAAAACAGTTGATCGGGACGCTAAAACAGACGCGTTATCGGACCGGACAACACGTCATCCGAACGGACCACATGCCATCCTACCGGAAAGCATGTCATCTGACCGGATAGCATGTCATCCGACCGGATAGCATGTCATCTGATCGGATAGCAATTCGACCCAGACAACACTTATCCGATCGGATAGCAATTCGACCCAAACAACAGTTATTCGATCGGATAGCAATTCGACCCAGACAACACTTGTTCGATCGGATAGCAATTCGACCCAGTCAACACTTCTTCGATCGGATAGCAATTCGACCCAGTCAACACTTATTCGATCGGATAGCAATTCGACCCAGTCAATACTTATCCGACCGGATAGCCTGTCATCCGACCGGATGACAGCCATCCGACCCAAACCAACATGTCATCCGAACGGATGGGCCCATCCGACCTGTAGGATCGAATTCGGACCTAAACGAGTCGCTTAGAAGAGTTTATCTCAGTTTGAACGGCGGAAACAGACAAACCGAGTACAATTCAGCACGTATTCACTATAAACTGTCGATATTATTGATCTGGATAATGTTTACAACCTGTCGACACTTCGGCAGCACTTCGTGGCTCACCGGAAGACAACACCTAGAACTCTATGTATGGTTCGCTCATAGGACCTATATATAGGTTGATCAGGTCCGCTTTTACATACACTGACACATAAGCGGACCTTTACAATTGACATATAAGCGGACCTGACTTATGACACAAAAGCGAACCTATCACATGCCAAATAAGCGAACCTGACTTAAACACATGAATGAAATCAGTTCTTGACCGAATTCAAACTTTTACATTCTAAACTTTTGTCTTTTGTGAAATGATGTAATGATGACATCACTAGTATGATGTCTTCATCCAAGATGTTGACATCATCCTCTTTCAGATCCGCAACGAGACTGAGACTCGATATAAGACGTAGACGACAGACGGATGCACCAACAAACTCCCCCTCGGATGTTGACGGAGTCTTTAGTGTTGAGTCTCTGCATCTTCAGTCTTTATCAGTCCTCTCGAACTCTTTGAAGTGTCTGACGCTGTAAGAATCCTTAAATCTTCTCTCTTCTCTTTCACTTAAATCACCAACAAACTTCTTCTCTTAGATGTTGACATCTTTAAATTCATCATCATCAACATGCACTCCCCCTCAAATGTTGACATTTCCTGCATAACACTCTACCACAAACATAAGTTTTATGATAAACATTTAAGCATATAAACACCACTTGAAAGTCTCTCAAACAAATATATCAATTCATTTCTGATGAACCACTTGAAACTATATCGTTTTTCTTATCAAAATAACACACTCTCCCCAAACCATCTGTTCATCATGTTTAGCACTTGGGATTTTGAAAATCAGCTCTTCAACACCAGTTGTCGAAAATCTTTTTGTATTTTACAAAATTTATGCTAAAACACACTGAAAATATTTTTGGATTTTTTAATAGAAAGAAATGCAATAAAGAAATATTTACAGACACTATTTTTGTGAGATTGTGCAAGAGGATCATATCAGTTTATGAGACAAATCACCAACACCGTTAAGCTTCATTTCATTTTAAGCTCTAAACGATTCACTTAGATTGTCAGTATACTGGTCTTCTTAAATTCTCACACAAATTTCAACTGCTTCGAGATATGCAATTAGTGTCTTAAGTACTTAAACTCAATCGCGTATCCCACCTCAGAATATACTCCCGTATCCAGATCCCAATATTCAGTCTTACAGGTGAGTATATTACAATGATATCTGTACATAAATTAGGTAATGCGAGGGCTGAGGGATCTCAGGTCGATACTTCCGTATACGCAGAGAGATATCAGCTTCGACTTTACGGTATGTCCCCTTTAGAGGATCTTTTAGCTACAAAAGCAGCGACTATCAATTTTATTGTTTCATCTGCATGCTGAGGGTTTATGATATGTTTCAAGCATTGCAGAAAGCATTATCTGGGGACTAGGTCAGAACTTCCATTCAGCAGAAGTCCCGGGATAATACCCTAGATATCACTGAGTATAAAGACCTAGTATATCAGAAAAAGGAATCTTTCAAACGAGATTTCGGGGGTTACCCATATATCCGAGAGATGTTTCTCCACGATATAAGCAAGTTTGAAATTTAGGTTTATATCTCGTCACAATCTACTAAATGTGCAAAAACCTACTCACACATCCACAGTGAGATCGTTTATCACATTTGACTTTCCAATTCTTTAGCATGTTGTGATAGTCCACTGATGTACTATCATTTCCTCTTTTATGCAACAAAAACTCATTTTCATTTTTTACTGTTTTTGACTTTTTGCCAGTAGGTTTTATCATGTTTTTGTCTTTTTCAAAATTTTCAAATGTTTTTGGATTTTCTAAAAATTCTTACTCCCCCTGAAATGCAAACACATTTTAGGAAATTTGAAAATAAACTATACAATAAAATGACAACCGATATCAAATCGCTTCAAATCGCCATCCACTTGGCATAAACAATCAGAACTCCCTCTCACAACAAACTATTTTCCCATTATGATTTCAAAACACTTAAGTTTGTTTTAATCAAATGATTTTTTCAGAAAATTAGTTTCGTTGATTTTAAAAGACCATTTGTAGGTTAGGGGTTCATCACATTGTTCTCCAAAATGCCATTTGTAAGTATGGTCCAATCAAGTTCAACTAAATGACCTTGATTAACCACTTGTCAGTGAAAACCTTCAACAATCACTAGCAGGTTCACTTATACATCATAACCACTTTCACATCAAAATATAACAATTTAAATATACCACCTGTACTTTACCATCTTTACCACATGTAGGATCAATTACTTAAGAAAGATGCCGATTCCTGCTCCACTCTTACCAACCTGGAAGCTCCGGCAAGTCAGATTTTTAGTTTGGAAATAATTTCCCCTAAGGCTGACCCTCCTTGGGAGATTCTGGAACACATCTGTCCCACCAGCACTTTGATTTGTATAATTCTTTAGCACCTTTCACTTTTCCTGCAACCATCTTACCAAAAATATGTTTAACATTTCCATTAAACACCTTTTCAGCATCAAATTCTTTCTTATCAGCAAAGAATTGATCTGAAATCTCAACCCTACCTTTTGATTTCAGATAATCTTTTGTCAATGACGGAAAGTTTTCCTCGTTCATCTCAGGAACGGAATTATCAACCTTTTTCTCAACCAAAGACTCCTCTGATTTTATGGAATCAGATTCATTGTAAGAATTACCCTCAGATTTAACCACCCACTTTTGTTTACTCAAATCACCTTTTCTTTTGTAAAACCTTTTTGAACTTTCTCCTTCCTCAGAAGTAGAATTTTCAAACTTTTTAACATTTTTCACAGGTTGTTCTTTCTTATCAACACAAGTCTTTCTCAAAACAGAGTTAGAAGAAACTTCCTGTTTTTGGTAGTTGGTCTTGGGGCAATTCCAAGCTATATATCCAACTTCTTGGCATTTGAAACAGGTTCTTCTGTCAACTCTTTCAGCAAACTTTCTCACATTCTTCTTCACTTCAGCAAGAAACTCTTGATTCGACTGCTTCTAGAATGGTTTCTTCTGTTCATCCTCTGAACTTCCTCCTGAAACAAATTTTGTTTTTGGTTTATAAGTTTTCTGATTTTTTTAATTTTCTGAAGAATTGAAACCAAGACCTTTCTTTTTGAGATTACCATTATGGTTTGATTTCTTTTGAAAACCTGAACCATAACCGTAACCCTTTTTCTTGTTCAATCTCTGTTGAACTCTTGAGGTGTACTTTTTAGGTTTTTCAGCAAGATTTAAATCTTTTATTTCAGAAATATTAATTTCTGTCAATTTGAAAACCTGTTTGATCATTTCAGTTTTAACACTTCTTATTGGAAATTCCTCATCAGGATATAATTTGTCTGAATCATACAAAGTATAAACCACTTTGATTGACCCGTCATTCAAATTAGATTTTGATAACAGAAATTCTCTATTGTAAACCCTGTTAACCGGTGAACTCGGACTCCTCTCAGACGAACTCTGACTTTCAGACTTAGACTCCGACTTTGACTCTTCATCCGTATCTAACACCTGATCGACAACTTTCTTTACTAACTCAGACTCATGATCAGTGTCAGACGCTGTGAATGTAACATCAATATTGTCTGGTAATTCATCAATGATTTCAGACTTTAACTTGATGTTGACTGCCTTTTTTAGACGCTCCTCGTTAGGATTCCTTGGAGAATAAGTTTCATGGATCGGGGGCGGACATCTGTTATACTTGACACTTGGTTTCTTACCAGTATCAGTATCTTCAATCTTTTTATCCATGAATGCTTCCAGACCTGCAACAGTAGGATAAACACGATCAATCAGATAATCACATGTAGTGTAACTCAACAGTAATCGTTTAATCCTTTCACTTTCGATTTTTTCAAACTCCACTTCTTTCTTCAGCTTAGCACAATCTTCAATATATTCATTGATAACACTCTGCTTTGTCATTAATGTTGCGCTCATTTTGTCATTTGCTTTTTCGATTTCAGCATTCGTTCTTTTCAACCCATCAACTGTCCTATTCAGTACATCGTACGACTCCTTCACATACTTTACATCAGACAGTAAATCTTCCTTAATCTTCTCTAAATCAACAATCTTTTTATCTTTTTCTTCACAAACTTTACAAGATTCTGAAAACTTTGAACACGGTTTTTCTACTTCAACCATTTTTTCAACTATCTTTTCAACCTCAATGATCTTTTCTACTTTAACGATTTTTTCTATTTCGACAAGTTTCTCAACTTCGACTAATTTTTCAACTTCAACTGTTTTTTCAACTTCAACTATTTTCTCGATCTCGACAATCTTTTCAACTTCAACAAGTTTTTCAATTTCAACAATCTTTTCGATCTCGACAATCTTGTCAACAACTTTCTCTATTTCAACAATTTTCTCCACAACTTTCTCAGTCATTTCTTCATCTGCTGGTTCAACATTTGCTTCTCCAGCTTCTGTCTTTGTCTTTTCATCAGCTATCCTTCTTGTTGCTTCCAGCTCTTTCCTCAATCTTGCCATCTTCTTCTGATACAGCATCTCCATTTTATCTGCAAAAAACAAATTAAAACTAGTAGGATCAATGCCTTTTCTAGCTCTGTTGAGATGTTCTTCCTCATCATCAATATCCACATCACTTTCAAGATCTGAAAAAATTGGGATTCTTTTCTGATTAGTCTCATCTTCACCCTGAATTCTTGCAACACAAGCTGAACCAGGTATGTATTTGTCCCAATTAAATCCTTCAGCAACAAATTCATCATCTTGATGGATAAGTAAAGCTTTCTTCTTTCCATCTTCAATAGCATGACCATGTGCAGTTTGTGGTTGTTGAGCAATCTGATGAAAAATGGATTTCTGATAATAGTTGTTCTTTTCTTGATTTCCGGTTGCTTCTTTGCTTTTGCACTCTCTTTTAAAATGACCTTTTCCTTTACAACGGAAACAAGTAACCTTTGATTTATCAAATCCCAATGGAGAAGTAGCCATTCCTCGAAATTCATCCCTACCAGTGATCTCTTGAAACTTTTCAGCTCTCCTCCAAGCACTTGCTAAGCACCATTTGATATCCATCACTTCAAGTTCTTCAGCATCAATTTGGTCGTAATCTTCTTTGGTAAGCATCGGATTGCCAATCTTCCCACCAATCAAACTTTCGTAAGATTCTAACATAGAAACCAGTGATGCCATGTGCTGCTTGGCAATTTCCGGAGACAAATTCTGACCATTTTGAATGTTCAATGTAACATTGCACTGAAGATGTGTTGAATTTTATCGTTGAGAAGTTGATGTTGCACTATTTGGATCAAAACTTGAAAATGATGAAGAAAATCCACCACTTTGAGTCGCATTACTACTCTTTGTTCCAGATGAGCTGTCAGCACTAAAACCAGTTTGAATCTTTGGACTATGGCTGGGAGTGGCCTCAAACTTGTTACCTCTATAATACAAACTGACATCTTGTTTGGCATTTGGATTCGTCATTATAGCAGTCTTTTGAATATCCAGCTCCTGTTCCTAAATCTTCTGGATAAACTGTGCTAAGTTCATACTCTCAGTCTTCCTCAAGAGTTTCACAATCATCAGATAAGTTCCCCACTTCTGTTGGGGTAATGCCTCTGCTAACTTATCAACCCACTCATCATCATCTTTCTGAATATCTAATCTTTTCATTTCTAGAACCAGATGACAGTATCTATCTATTGTTTCCTTTGTGGTTTCATGATCAAATGCAGTAAATATGTCAAACGACTTCTTCAATAAGGCCTTTTTGTTTTTTATCATATCAGCACTCCCTCGGAATTTCTGAAGTAAAGCTTCCCAGATTTATCTAGCAGTTCCATTATGTTGAAGTAAGACAAAAATATCTTCTTTAACTGCTTGCTGTAAAATGCTGATCATCATCTTCTCAGTAGTGTATTTCAACTTATCAGCTTCAGTAAAATCATTGAAACCCTTTTCCAACCCACGTTCATTCTTTGGTTTCTCGTAATCTTTCAGTAAAGAACACCAAGCATCGAATCTGTAAGCCTGAACCCAGTTCTCAAATCGGTTTTTCCAACCCTGAAAATCCTCAATATACATCAACTTTGGCGGTTTTTGATGAGTTCCCGTTTCATTTTCACTGTATAAATTCTCTGCAGCAGTAACGGGAGCGACTGGTGTGGCAAAAGCATTGTAGAATTCCTCGTCCATGATTCGTTTTTTCAAATGAACTGTATCACCTTGTAAGAATACCTGTCGAACAAACAAACAAACACAATCAGTTTAACCACTTATCAATTAACTGAAACAAACTGGTAATCGAAATTTTGATTATTTTGTGCGGACTGAAGATAGACACACTGTGAGGACAGCTTTGGCCCATATCAATTCTGATGACTTTTTCAATAACCTTGTGCGAATGAGATTGATGTAACTTGAATTTGGTGCAAACTGACCCAAAACTCACAACACAAACTGAACTGATGCGAGTTGAATTTGCTGTGGACTATCCCAAACCTTGGGCCGAGATATTTATGTGAAAAGAATTTACAAACTCGGAATGACCAAATCAAGGATAATATCTCATGGGCTTTACTTTAAAAAACAATTTGGGCTGATAATCTCAGTTCTTTTCACATGGGCTTTCAATTAACACAAATCAAATGCTGATTGGACCTTGACAATTAGTGGACTGACAACAATCTAAAACACATGGATATGATTTCAGTGACATGGGCAGACAACAATCAACTAGTCACAATTCTATTTGACCTCTAAATCACTAGTGGGCCGGTGCACTTAAAACAATCACGTGGCCTGACAACTTTCAATTTCTGAACAAGATTTGACCGTGCTTTTTCAATTAACGTAGCTAACACTTTTTTTATATCTTGGGTCTCAAAACTACAAACTCGACAAAGTTAAGTATGTATGAATCTGATTGGACCGAACAATGTTGTTCACATGGGTTGATGACAAACCCACTTAGCCAACAAAACTTTAATCAGCTCACATTAATTGATGAATGATGCTGACACATGGCTTCACATGTAACAAGTGACTTCAATTTACGAGACTCAAAAAGATAATATCACATGCAAGACTTTTGTCCACTAAAATCTCAATGGACCTCAATTTATAACTGACTGACAACTCAGTTAATTATCTCATGCCGACTGAAAAGATTCTGATCATCTAAACATTTTGGAGCCGAATCTCTCAATTTTTGTGATACAAGAGCAAAACCTTTATGTTCAAATGAGCGGACTTGATTGTTCAAATAAGCGGACTTGAATGTTGTCTGTAAAAGCGAACCACAAGAGCGGATCTCAAACAAATGTGTAACTAGGAGCGTACCTCTTGAGCGAACCTTCTACAATTATGTTCCTATGAGCGGATCTCTAGAGCGGATCTAAACGAACATGAGCTAATAAGCGGACCTAAAGAGCGAACCAGCTGATGACATCATCAATATCACGAGTCCGTATGAGTGAATCTTCAAAAATCCAAGGTTTTAGGTCGATTTTAGTTATGAAACTTTCAAGGGTTTATTAATACTAGATTCCGAACATATTGTGTGAATTTAAACCGATTTTGACCGTAAAAAATTTTGATTTTCGGAAAAGAATGGTGTAGAAACAGAATTATCGGCTGAAATGTATAGAACTCTTCTTCACTGGCTCTGATACCAATTGTAGGATCGAATTCGGACCTAAACGAGTCGCTTAGAAGAGTTTATCTCAGTTTGAACGGCGGAAACAGACAAACCGAGTACAATTCAGCACGTATTCACTATAAACTGTCGATATTATTGATCTGGATAACGTTTACAACCTGTCGACACTTCGGCAGCACTTCGTGGCTCACCGGAAGACAACACCTAGAACTCTATGTATGGTTCGCTCATAGGACCTATATATAGGTTGATCAGGTCCGCTTTTACATACACTGACACATAAGCGGACCTTTACAATTGACATATAAGCGGACCTGACTTATGACACAAAAGCGAACCTATCACTTGCCAAATAAGCGAACCTGACTTAAACACATGAATGAAATCAGTTCTTGACCGAATTCAAACTTTTACATTCTAAACTTTTGTCTTTTGTGAAATGATGTAATGATGACATCACTAGTATGATGTCTTCATCCAAGATGTTGACATCATCCTCTTTCAGATCCGCAACGAGACTGAGACTCGATATAAGACGTAGACGACAGACGGATGCACCAACACGACCGGATGAGCACCATCCGACCGGATAACCAACATTTGACGCTATTCCCGCTTAATCGTGCATCGTTTACAATATCGCTCAATGATTCAAAGCAGACGCACTTGCAACCGATCCAATCAAGTTGTATTCTCGCTAAATACGCACTGTGAGTATACTTGAACCCTTTTTAATCGCATTTTGGGTGTAACATACGTTTCTAACAAATCGAATTTATCAAACGAAATATTCAATCAATCGAATTATCACTTGCGAATGACTGTTATGCATAGACATACGTGATGCTAGTTGCATATGTGCTAGGGCTTGTACTCGCGACGTCCCACCATGACTAGTATAGTACTATTGCGCCCGATGGGGTCTAGTTTGCCATCGCATATTCGAGCATCGAGGACTTAGTTGGTAGTATCAGCTTTGTGAGTATATATGTCGTGTGTTACGTTTATGCATGAGGAAATTCGCCACACTTTTATTTATTACGCTATACATATCAAACCTGTATACTCGCCAATACTTTTGTATTGACAAATATTTTAACGTATGTTGCAGGTTAGATCGCAGGCTATATCAAATCAAGCTAGGAAGTCTAGAAACTCCACTAAAATCTAGGTTGTCAGATTTGTATTATTCGAGAGGACAAGAAATCTGTGATAACTTATGTGATTGTATTATTTGTTAGTATGGGATAACGAATGTATTAAATATTATCTCAATATAGTTGTTATGGATTCTCTTGAGCAATCTGATTCGCCTAGTGCCGCGCCCCGATGATTCCGCCATCGGTTGGGGTGTGACACGTGTATACGTGTTACATGAACGTGTTCCTGAGCTTTAGTAGTACTAGGCGTGTGAGGTGAGATTCGATTATATTGTGTTGAGTCCTATGGCGATGTCTGTTGTAGACAATGTCGTCATCTGGATCTCGCGCTACTCAAGCTGCTCGCCGAAAGCAAGCAAACAAACGACTCGCCTCTATGATTACTAAGCAAATGGCGAAGGTTATTCCACAGATCGTGAGTGAACTACACGGGAATGCGAGCAAATCTTTTGAGGAGTCAAGGAACGATACTCCCAAAGCTACTTTTAGCTTTAAGCAGTTTAAAGCTTGCGGACCGAAAGAATTTACTGGCGAAGATGGTCCTACGGCCTTATTTCAATGGTATGATTCGATCGAGGTCACCCTGCGCCAGAGTGGCTGTCCTGACGAACTCCGCACTCTGAATGCTACCGGCATCTTCTAGTCCAGCGCTTTAGACTGGTGAACGACCGAGAGAAACAAACGCAGAAACGATGCAGCTTATGGATTGACATGGGATGAGTTGAAGAACGTCATGTTGGAAGAGTTCTGCCCTCCCCATGAGCGCCAAAAGTTGGAGGACGAATTCTGGCACATCAAGCAGAAGGAGGGTGACAATGCTGCGTTAACTACTTGCTTCAAGCAGCTTAGTATTATCTGTCCTGATCAAGTTAAGACTTCTGATATGCCAATCAAGAAGTATATTTGAGCTCTGCCAGATTGTGTCGCAGATTTTGTGCAAGCTTCAAAGCACCAACAATCGAAGAAACTTACCTGCTTGCCGCCGAAATCAATGACAAGCGAGTCAAGGCTGGTGTCTGGGATAAAGCCTCCAAGAACTTGCATCAAGCTACCACCGTACCAATCGCTGAAACCGCCACCACCCCGCAGTCTTCAAAGGCCTCTCGTCGTAAGAGGAAGAACAACAGCAACTCCAGCAACAAGAACTGTGTTGTAACCACTGTTTCCCCGCTTCAAGCTATACCAACTCAGCATCAACCTCAACACCGATCAGCTGCAGCACCAGTTACCCAAGCACCGCCTGCAAAGTGTGCTTACACTGGTCCTCATCCCGCTTGGCCGACATGTACCTACCATCATCCAGTGGGAATTGCCTGTAGATTTTGCGTGAATTGAAAAATGTACGTCCATTTAACCGCCAACTCCCGTACAGGTCCTCGACAAGCACCAGCTCCAGCTACTGCTCATCAAGCTCTGCTCCCTGCCCCTCAAGGCCAACAGGTAGCTTCGGCACTCGCGGTCAACGCTAGAGTCTGCTTTGCATGTGGTGATCCCAACTACTTCGCAAACATGTGCCCCAATCGGGTTGTGAAGCAAGAGCAACAGCAGCAGCAGCCTCAGCAGCTACAACAACAAGCCGCTCGTGCTCGAACTTTCAACATTAATTTGCGCCAAGCTCAGGCCGACAACAACGTGGTCAATGGTACGTTCCTTGTGAATGGTATTTATGCTTCGTGTTTGTTTAATACTGGAGCCGATAACTGTTTTGTATCGTTTGTGTTCGAAAAGCTTCTTAATCGTAAGCACGCCCATCTCCCCTCGACGTTCGATGTTGAAGTTGCTACTAGAAGAATTGTCGCCGTCAACTCTGTTCTTCGTGATTGTACTCTCGAACTCAACAATCACATCTTTCCTATCGACCTTATTCCGATGCAGCTCGGAAGTTTTGACGTCATAATAGGCATGGACTTTCTTCGCGAAAACCATGCCGAAGTTGTTTGCTTCGATAAGATGATTCGATTCTCGCTCGCTAATGGTGATCAATTATGTGTTTATGGTGAAACTCTCTCGAAGGATCTCAAGCTTTTGTCATGTATCCAAGCTAGCAAGTATCTCTGCAAGGAATACAGAGCTTTCTTGGCTAACATTGTAGTAGCGGAGAAGGAAAAGAAAGGAAAGACTGAAGTGAAAGACGTTCCCGTTGTTTGTGAATTCCCCAACGTTTTTCTTGAAGATCTCCCAGGTCTACCGCCCAGTCGTGATATCGACTTTCGCATCGACCTCATTCCTAGAGCAAACCCTGTTGCTAGAGCTCCTTATCGTCTCGCTCCGTCCGAAATGCGCGAACTCTCGAGTCAGCTCCATGAATTGCTTGATAAAGGCTTTATTCTCCCTAGCACTTCTCCTTGGGGCGCACCAGTCCTCTACGTCAAAAAGAAGGATGGGTCGTTCCGGATGTGCATCAACTATCGGGAATTGAATAAGCTGACAATCAAGAATCGTTACCCTCTGCCTCGCATCGATGATTTGTTTGACCAGTTACAAGGTGCTACGTGTTTCTCCAAGATCGATCTATGCTCAGGCTACCACCAGTTACGCATACAAGAGGAGGATATTCCCAAAACCGCTTTTCGCACTCGATACGGCCACTACGAGTTCGTTGTTATGCCTTTTGGTTTAACCAACGTGCCCGTGGGTTTTTATGGATCTGATGAATCGCGTGTGTAAACCTTTTCTCGACCGCTTTATCATCGTGTTCATCGATGATATCCTGATCTATTCCAAGTCGAAAGCCGAACACACGCAACATCTACGTTTGGTTCTCGAGCTACTCGGGGGGAATCGACTCTATGCCAAGTTCTCCAAGTGTGAATTCTGGCTAGAAGAGGTTCAATTCCTCGGTCACATTGTTAATAGTCAAGGTATTCACGTCGATCCAGCGAAGATTGTAGCTGTCAAGAGTTGGGTTACCCCCAAGAACCCGTCTGAAGTCCATTCTTTTCTCGGACTAGCGGGCTATTATCGCCGATTTATCGAAGGGTTCTCTAAAATCGTTGTGCCACTTACTGCCCTCAGGCACAAAGACAAGCCTTTTGTTTGCGGAACTGGACAAGAGACTGCCTTCCAAACCCTTAAGTACATGCTTTGCAATGCTCCTGTTCTCACTTTGCCCGACGGAAACGATGACTTTATTGTCTATTGTGATGCCTCGAACCTTGGTCTTGGTTGTGTTCTCATGCAACGAGACAAGGTTATTGCTTACGCATCTCGTCAGCTCAAAATCCATGAGAAGAACTATAAAACCCACGATCTTGAGCTAGGCGCGGTTGTTTTTGCGTTAAAGATTTGGCGACACTACCTTTATGGTACTAAGTGTACGATCTTCACCGATCATAGGAGCTTACAACATATCTTTGACCAGAAGGAACTAAATATGCGTCAACGCCGGTGGGTAGAACTCCTCAACAATTATGACTGTGAGATTCGTTATCACCCTGGCAAAGTAAATGTCATTGCTGACGCTCTCAGCAGACAGAGTTATTTGCACAGCGCCCGTAATATTCAAGCCCAATATGATCTTGAAACCCTCATCCGCGAAGCCCAACATGACTGTTTTAATGAACGCACCTTGAAGAAGGAAAGAATTCTCAACGATGGAGCCTAGTTAGAAAATAAGTCGAATGGGATATTCCATTATCTGAATCGAATTTGGATCCCTAAACGGACCAGCTTGCGATAGATATTGATGGACGAAGCCCACAAATCCAGATATTCTATTCATCCCGGTGCCGACAAGATGTACCAGGACCTACGCTACAAGTACTGGTGGTCGGGCATGAAGAGGGATATCGCCCTCTATGTTTCGAAATGCATGACTTGCTCAAAGGTTAAGGCTGAGCACCAAAGACCCTCTTGCTTACTCGTCCAACCCGAGATCCCTGTTGTAGGATCGAATTCGGACCTGAACGAGTCTATCAGAAGAGCTTTTACTGATTTGAACGACGGAAACAGACAAATCAGATTCAATTCAGCGATAATACACTTTAAACTGTTGCTTCTATTGATTTGAATGACGTTTACAATCGAGTCAACACTTCGACAGCACTTCGTGGCTCACCGGAAGACAACACCTAGAACTATCTACTGATTTCGCCCCTAATGACACTATATATAGTGTCTTTGATTTCGCTCCTAATGACATTGAGTCATTTGGAGCAGAATTAACATGATATCTATGAGCGAAATCAGCCTCTATACAATATTACGGGCGGAATCAGAATTGTCATTTGGAGCGAAAACAACAATTACAAAACATAAATGCTTTTGTCTTATATGTGATGATGCAAAGATGACTTCACCATCATGATGTCATCATGAAAGATGATGACATCATCCTCTTTCAGATCCGCAACGAGACTGAGACTCGATATAAGACGAAGACGACAGATGTATGCACCAACAGACTCCCCCTCAGATGTTGACGAGTCTTAAGTGTCGAGTCTTCGCATCTTCAGTCTTTACCAGTCCTCTCAAACTCTTTGAAGTATCTGACGCTGTAAGTATCCTCAAACTCCTCTCTTCTCTTTTTCCTCAGCACCAATACATTCCTTCTTTTAGGTGTCTTCAGACTCCCCCTTTCGATATGCTGGGATCGCAGCCTGGCTTGTTAAACTCAACGAGTCCTCAGGTATCGGAACCTGACTCTTCCTCAAACCTGTACATTCTCTACCACAAAAATAAATTTTCTGATGATAACTTGTAAAACACTCAGACACAACTTGTAAATATCACAAAAATGATCTAACATTTATAGTCTCTGATGAACCACTTGCAGAAATATCATTTTCAAAACTTCTGATGACCACTTGTAACAAGATTTAAAATTCTTTCACACACAACACTCCCAAACCAGTTCGTCAAGTTTAGCACTTGGAATTTTGAAAATCAACTCTTCAACACCAGTTGTCGAAAATCTTTTTGGAATTTTTTAAAAAATTTATGCTAAAACACACCGAATTTTTTTTTGGGATTTTTTAAGAAAAGGAATGAAATGCAATAAAGAAATATTTACACACGATATTTTTGTGAGTTTGTGTAAGAGGATCATATCAGTTTTTGAGACAAAACACCAACACCATTAAGCTTTAAACATTTTAAGTTCTAAACGATTCACTTAGATTGTCAATATACTGGTCCACTTAAATTCTCACACAAAGTTCAACTGTTTCGAGATACGATATTAATGTTTTAAGCACTTAAACTTAATCGCATGTCCCACCTCAGAATATACTCCCGTATCCAGAGGTAATTATGACACAAATGATATCTGTAGGGGTTAATAAATTATGAGAATCATGAGAGCTCAGGTCAGAACTACCGTTCAGCAGAGAGATCATGACTCAACTTTTGGGTGTGTCCCCTTTAGAGGATCTTTTTTACAACCGCATTGCTAAGCAATTTTATTGTCTTATCATTTATGCTGAGGGTGATGCTATGTTTCAAGCATTGCAGAAAGTATTATTCAAGGACTAGGTCAGAACTTCCATTCAGCAGAAGTCCTGGAATAATACCCCAGACATCACTGAGTATAAAAACCTAGTATATCAGAAAAATGAATCTTTTAAACAAGATTTCGGGGGTTACCCATATATCCGAGAGATGTTTCCCCACGATATAAGCAAGTTTCAAATTTAGGTTTATATCTCGTCACAATCTACTAAATGTGCAAAAATCTATTGGCACATCATCAGTGAGACCGTTTATCACTTTTAACTTTCCAATTCTTTAGCATGTTGTGATAGTCTACTGATGTACTATCATTTCCTCTTTTTCACAACAAAACTCATTTTTGATTTTATCATGTTTTTGTCTTTTTCAAATTTTCAAATGTTTTTGGATTTTCTAAAATTTCTTACTCCCCCTAAAATGCAAACATATTTTAGGAAATTTGAAAACAAACTGTACAAACAACGTGACAACTGATATTGAATTGCTTCAATTCGCCATTCACTTGCCATAAACCATCAGAACTCCCCCTTTCAACAAACTATTTTCTCCTTTAGATTTTAAAACACTTAAGTTTGTTTAATCAAAATGATTTTTCCGGAAAATAAGTTTGTTTTTACCACTTGTAGGGGCATGGTTCATCATATTGTCTTTCAACCACTTGTATGAAGATTACATCAAGTTCAAATCAATGACCTTGAGTAATCACTATGCCAAAACAAACCTCTGTATCTCTTGAACGATGAACTTATCAAAGTAAATTTCAAGATAAATGCCGATACCTACTCCACACTTACCAACCTGGGAGTTCCGGCATAGTCCTTCACCTGTATACATTTAAACATTTTAAAAATTTCCACAAACAACAATTTTATGAATGATGTCGATTCCTGATCCACGATTACCAACTTGGGATCTCCGGCAAGTCCTCAGACTTACTATTCGTAATATGTACCATCCCAGTCACAAACCAGGGATGGTTCAACTTTATCTTTCTTCGTCTTCTTCTCATAAAACTCTTTAACCCCTTTGACTTTTCGATCAATCATTTTTCCAAAAATATGTTTTAAAGTAGGGTTAAAAGCTTTTTCAACATCAAAAACCTTTTTGTCATCATAAAATTGGTTTGAAATCTCAACTTTACCAATTTTCTTTTTATAATTTTCAGTCTGAAGTGATGGAAAATTTTCATCATCCACAGTCAGAACTGATTTTTCTCCTTTTACCTCAACCTGTGGCTGCTCATCTGATTTTGTGAAATCAGACTCATCGCCAGAAGATAGCTCCTCTGATTTCGACCTATCAGAATCATCGCTAGAACTATCAACAGACTTCTTAACAACCCATTTCTGGTTGTCAAGATAAGCTCTTTTCTTGTAAAGTCTGTTTGAACTTTCACCTATTTCAAAAGTTGAATTTTTAAACAATTTAGTTCTGTCAATTGGTGGTTCAAACTCAACCACTTTTTCTTTTATTTTTCGTGATACTCCCTATTTTGAATATATTGCCTTTGAACACTCTCTGGCAATATGTCCAACTTTGTTGCATTGGAAACAGGTTCTCGTATCTTTCTTCTGCTCAGTCATCTTCTTCATGTCATCTTGCTTCTTTGCAAGGAACTCACTGTTTGACTGTCTCCAGAATTCTTTCTTTTCTTCCTCATCTGCTGAGGTTCCTGAAACAAATGTCATCTTTGATTTAAAATCACGAACATATTTTTCATTTTTCTATTTTTCTGTTGGAATAAATCCAAGACCTTTCTTTTTGAAATTACGGTTAGGGTTTGGTTTCTTGTGAAAACCAGAACCAGAACTGTAACCTTTTTTCTTGTTTAATCTTTGTTGTACTCTTGAGGTGTAAGGTTTAGGTTTACCATTAAGATTTAAATCTTTTATTTCAGAAATATTAATTTCTGTTAGTTTGAAAACATTTTTTATCAATTCAGTTTTGACACCTCTTATTGGAAATTCCTCATCAAAATATAATTTGTCAGAATCATTCAATGTATATGCAACTTTGAATGTTTCGTCACTCAAATTAGATTTTGATAACAGGAATTCTTTGTTGTAAACCCTTTTAACCGAAGAATTTTGACTGTTGACTGTCGAACTTGAACTTTCAGAACCAGACTTTGACTCTGACTCTGAGTTTGACTCCAACTTTGACTCCTCAGTTTCATCTTTATCCAACACCTTATCGACGACTTTCTTTATTAACTCGGACTCATGATCAGTGTCAGATGATGTAAACGTCACATCAATATTTTCTTGCAAATTGACTGAGGACTCAGACTCCTACTGTAAATTTGTTGCTTTTTCGACTCTTTCTTGATTTGGATTTCTGGGCAAATATCCATTTTCTAGCGGGGATGGACACTTGTTGTAACCAACATCTTGTTTCTTACCAGAATCCTTCTTGTCAGTCTTTTTCTTTGTGTCACTCTTCTTCTTGTTCTTCTTTTCTGGAGTCTTTTCTTCAGCCACTTTTTCATCATTCTTTTCTTCAGTTACTTCATCCTCTTCAAATGCCTTCATGCCTTCAACAGTTGGATAAATCCTGTCAATGACATAAGAAGTACATGTGTAACTTTTCAACAACCTGTTTACTCTTTCAGTCTCAATTCTTTGCAACTCCAGCTTTTGTTCTAGCACAGCACACTTCTCAATGTAGTTGTTCACCACTTTTTGCTTCGTTATAAAAGCTCCCTAAAGTGTCGTCATTGCTGTTGCTTGTTCTTCACTTGTTTGGTTGTATTGATTCATCGCTTTGTTCAACACATCATAAGATTCCTTCAAACTGTTCAAGTTATAGATCAATGTGCTGTTCTGCTTTTTTATTGCTTCACAGTTTTCACATTTCACTGGAATCTTTTTAGCATCAACTTCTTCATCAACTTTGAACTTTGGAACATCTATTTTCTTTTGTCTTATCACTGGAACAGCTTCATCATCACTACTGACCGGAGTCTTGACCTTTTTCTTTTTCTTTTTAGCTTTTTCATCTTCACTGTCACTCTCTGCCATTGTTTTGAGATGAGCTTCCAAACTTCTTGACCAATATTTACTATCATCATCACTATCCTCTTCAACTCGAGAAACAAAGGCTTTTTGATTTGGAATCTCTTTATCCGAACAATAATCATCCCAGTTAAAATTTGCCCAACTAAAGCCTTCTGGTAACTTTTCATCTTCTTGATTAATCAGGCATGCTTTGTTATCAGCTGAGATATAGTTGTCCCAGTTGAAACATTCTGTTGACTTTTTGTCATCCTGGTTCACCACACAAGCTCTCTTTCCAGAGTCTTCAATCACATTCCTTCCATGTTCAGTTTGTGCTTGATGTTGATGTTGTTGAGATGGTTGCTGAGCAACTTGATGGTAGATGGCTTTTCGGTAGTAATCATTGTTGTTGTTAAAAGGATTCTGAGCTCCACTTGCTTCGCGATTGGTGCACTCCCTCTTGAAGTGACCCTTCTCCCTGCAACGAAAACAAGTGACTTTAGATTTGTCAAAACCTAAAGTAGAAACACCAGCCTCACGAATATCATCTCTTCCAGTGATTTGCTTGAATTTCTCAGCTCTCCTCAACACGCTGGCCAAACACCATTTTATGTCCATCAGTTCCATCTCTTCAGCATCGATCTGGTCGTAATCTTCCTTTGTCAGCATTGGATTCCCGATTCGACCTGTAACAAAACTACCATAAGATTCAAGAACAGTTCCCAATAAAGACATATGGCTTTTTGCTAACTCTTCAGAATATTCCTGATCATTTTCAATATTCAACACAATGTTGCATTGAAGCTTTTTGCCATTTCTTGTTGTTGAAACGTTCGGATCAAAAGATGGAAATGATGAAAAACTTGTGTTGCTGTTTGATCCTTTGGAAGAACTTTCGGATGGACTCTTTGCATTGAATGCTGTTTGAACTTTCGGTGACAAGTTGGTGGATTTATCACTAACACCACCTTTGTAGTAAAGACTGATGTCTTGTTCACCGTCGAAATCTTTCATTCTCAAGACTTTTCTCTGCTCCATTTCCTGAGCTTCAATCTTTTCAATGAACTTGCTGAGTGTTAAACTGCTAAAACCTTTCTTATTTCTAAGCATCATGAGATATGTGCCCCAAGTCTCGTGTGGCAAAGCATCAGCAAGCTTCTCGATCAACTCTTCATTATCTTTCTTAATGCTCAATCTCTTCATGTTAGCTAGCAAATTGCAGTATCTTTCTATTATCTTCCTTGTGCTTTCATTTTTCAACCCACGAAACAAATCGAACTCTTTCTTCAAAAGTGATTTCTTGTTTTTGACCATCTCTTGACTTCCATGAAACTTCGATCTCAATTCTTTCCAGATTGAATAAGAAGTTCCATTATGTTGCAATAAAACCAAGATATCTTCTTTCACTGCTTGTTGTAGAAGACTTAGCATCATTTTCTCATCTTTGTATTTCTTTCTAGCATCGGCACTTAGATCTTTAATAGGAACAACCTCTTCATCATCATTCATCGGTTGAATGTATTTCCCAAGCATCTAAGTAATTTGCTTGTACCCAGTTTTCGAACTTTTCTTCCCAACTTTTGTACTCTTCGATGTTCATGAGTTTCGGAGGTTTTTTGCATCGTTCCCGTTTCGTTCTCCAACATCGTGTTCTGTGCAATACTCATCGAGGTAACCAGTGTAGCGAATGCGTTGTAAAAATCTTCGTCCATGTTTCGGATTTTCAAATGAGCTGTATCACCTTGTAAATCACCTGATGATCAAACAAACAAATTATCAGTTTAAACGAATTGAACACGTAAAAATGTGTTGATGAAATCAATCGAAGACTCGTGTCGAAGATTTGTGGACTCGTGTCGAAGACTTGCGGACTGACTAAACTCCAAATCGTGCAAACTGAGTGAATGAGCCGATAAAAATTTTAAGACTTGTCACATAGGCTGCCTATTCAATTCACATGTGATAACAAGTTGTTTAAATGTAACAAGTAGTGGACGACAACAGTAGTTCATTTTAGAATCCAATTGGGCCGCATATGTATGAAACTCATGATAACTTGGGCTGTTTTATCTTGATCACGTGGGCTGATAAATTGACTTTAAGAACTTGCCGACAAAACTTTAATCAGATCACATGCTACTTTTTTATGAACCGACAACAATTAATACAACATCACATGCAATCTAATATCCGACAAAAACTTCTCAAAGGCCAACAACTATAATGAAGATTACTGAATTCCCATACTATTCTTGAACCAAGCATTCACGTGACCTCATGACACACTTTAAAACTTTCACATGCAAATCTTGGAATTTTAAAAAGACTTTTGATTGTGATGCCTAACCAATATCACATGCAATTCTGAAGTTCATGTGTAACCCATTTACCACAAACAGACAATATAAACACCTGTTACTTGAATCTATCAATATATCATGTGATAAACAATACTCTATAACTTTTAACTGAACCAAAGATGATCACGTGTAATGATGGGCCGATATAATCACATGACAAAGCTGACAATTTAATCTTTCAAAAATTCTTTGATTGGACCGCAACTAATGTAGTGGATTGAAGCAATTCAGATCACATGAAAACTGACCAACTCACATGCAAATCTAAATTGATAACACTAAAACCCTTGGGAGCGGAAACACTCGATAACTGTGCTGAGCGGAATCACTGACAACAATTAGGAGCGGAATCAAACTTTGAAACTTGGAGCGGAATTAAACAATTCTCAGGAGCGGAATCAAAGTGAAAGCTGATTACGAGCGGAATCAAAGCTGATGTCATTTTTTCCGGGAACAATTTCGAGCGGAATCTCAAAAATTACCAGTTTTAATTCGAATTTAAACTTGAAACTTCTAAGGCTTTGTTAACTATCAATTCCGAACACACTGTGAAAATTTGAACCGATTTTAACCGTGAAATGATGTTCAATTTGAAAAGAAGGTGTAGAAAAACAGAAAATGCAGCTGAATTTGCAAGAGCTCTTCTTCCTGAGCTCTTATACCACTTGTAGGATCGAATTCGGACCTGAACGAGTCTATCAGAAGAGCTTTTACTGATTTGAACGGCGTAAACAGACAAATCAGATTCAATTCAGCGATAATACACTTTAAACTGTTGCTTCTATTGATTTGAATGACGTTTACAATCGAGTCAACACTTCGGCAGCACTTCGTGGCTCCCCGGAAGACAACACCTAGAACTATCTACTGATTTCGCCCCTAATGACACTATATATAGTGTCTTTGATTTCGCTCCTAATGACATTGAGTCATTTGGAGCGGAATTAACATGATATCTATGAGCGAAATCAGCCTCTATACAATATTACGGGCGGAATCAGAATTGTCATTTGGAGCGAAAACAACAATTACAAAACATAAATGCTTTTGTCTTATATGTGATGATGCAAAGATGACTTCACCATTATGATGTCATCATGAAAGATGATGACATCATCCTCTTTTAGATCCGCAACGAGACTGAGACTCGATATAAGATGAAGATGACAGATGTATGCACCAACACCTATGTCGAAGTGGGAGAGTATAGCTATGGACCTCATAATGAAGCTTCCGCGAACGCCCTCAGGTCACGACAGCATATGGGTTGTCGTTGACTGTTTGACCAAATCAGCTCACTTTCTGCCAATACGAGAAGACTACAAGGTAGAAAAATTAGCCCCGAATCTACACCAAAGAGATCATTTTTCGACATGGGATGCCTCGCGACAACATTTCTGACCGTGATGCTCGGTTTACCTCGCATTGTTGGGAAACATTTCAAGCTGCTCTCGGTACTGTGCATAATCTAAGTACCATTTTCCACCCTTAAACCGACAGTCAGACTGAAAGAACGATTCGTACCCTTGAAGACATGCTCCGTTCGTGTGTCATAGATTTCGGTGGTAATTGGGACGCATACTTACCTTTGGTCGAATTCTCGTACAATAACAATTATCATTCCAGCATTCAAATGGCACCATTTGAGGCATTGTATGGAAGAAGATGTCGATCGCCTATTATATGGCTCGAGATCGGGCACTCGCAATTAACCGGTCCTGAGCTATTGCAAGAAACGACTGATAAAATCCTCTAGATTCGAGACAATCTACTGAAAGCTCGAAGTCGTCAGAAAAGTTACGCCGATAGACGACGCAAGCCCCTCGAATTTGACGTTGGCGACCATGTACTCCTACAGGTATCACCTTGGAAGGGTGTGGTCAGATTCGACAAGATAGGAAAGCTCGCGCCTCGATATGTTGGACCCTTTAAGATTCTGGAAAGGATCGGAAAGGTGGCTTACAGACTAGAACTACCGGAGGAACTTAACAATGTCCACCTGACTTTCCATGTTTCAAACCTCAAAAAGTGCCTGGCTGATGATGACTTACATGTACCCCTCGAGGATCTTCAAGTAAACGAAACACTACACTTCGTGGAAATGCCTGTCGAAATCATGGACCGCCAACCCAAGCAGCTCTGACGCTCGCACATTCCCATTGTGAAAGTTCGCTGGGAAGGCAAACGAGGCGCGGAGTTCACTTGGGAACTCGAAAGCGACATGAAGGCAAAGTATCCACAGTTGTTTGTTACGGCTTCAGCCTAATTTCAGGACAAAATCCCTTAAGAAGGGGAGGCTGTGACACCCGGTGTTTCAAAAATCAAAGTCAAAGTCAAGATTGAAGTAAAAGGAAGACAAGATTGCTAATTGCGATTTGTCACTCCTTGCTCAACTTCTGTTCGACTTCTTTGACTCGTAGATAGTGTATTTATGTTATCGCGTTAGTTGTATTATGTGGAGTACTTGTTAATAATCGAGGTTTAATCGCTATTAATCGCATGCTTAATCGATTTATCGCTTATCGCTATCGCATTCGCAACTCGAATTATGTGTGTTGGATATTGTTTTACGTGTGTGTGCTATTTATGTGTTACCTGTGCATGTTATGTTGATGTTGAGGTGTTAATCGCAATCGCAAATCTATCGCATCGCAATCGAATCGAAACGCTAAACGCATGTGACTTATAGTGATTGTTTGTTAGATATAGTAGTTGGGATTAAAAGTAATTTGATGGGTAATACTATCACATCGCTCGCTCAAATCGCATCGCATCGCAAAGCTCTACACTCAAATCAAAACGACGAAACTCATCACGCCAAACACTCGGATCGAGTGGCCAACCGATAAGGTGGCCATCCGATCGGGTTGCCATCCGATCGGGTTGCCACCCGATCGGGTTGCCACCCGATGGGACTGCCACCCGATCGACCAGCCTCCTCCCATTTTCCTTTTATGGAAACCCTATAAATAGGGCTGTAAACGAACCGAACGAACACGATCAAGGCCATGTTCGTGTTCCTTCGATAAGGAAATTAACATGTTCGTGAATTGTTCACGAACACATACCGAACATAAACTTATGTTCGTGTTCGTTCGTTAAGGAAATTCACTTGTTCATGAACAGTTCGTGAACACTGGTCTCGAACACAAACGAACGCAAGCAAATAAAAACAAACGCAAACAAACATTTAACTTGAAAATAAAAAAATAAAAACATCGTTATCCTTAAACATTGAATATAAGTAGTTAAATACAACCATCAAATGATAAACTAAAACACAAGAAGTGTACTAGACCACCAAAAGATGAATCAAGTTTAACTAATTTAGACATAATTATCCCCAAAAATGTCTTAGAATGTCTAAATTTTAGCTACTTAGAAAAAATAGGGTTTTAGGTTTTTAATATGTTTAGATAAAAGGTTTATTATTTATAATTTTTTTGATATAATCAAACAAACACGAACGAACGTACACGAACATATTACCGAACGTTCACGAACGTAGTCGAACGAACGAGACATGTGTTCGTGTTCGTTCGCAAAGCTAACCAAATGAAATTTTTTGTTTGTGTTCGTTCGTTAAGATAATCGAACGAACATAAATGAACTTCCCACCGAACGGTTCACAAATTGTTCGCTGAACGTTCGGTTCGTTTACAGCCCTACCTATAAATACCCTCATATGTCACATCACTTGATGTTGACAGCTCTCTCTGTCTCTGCTCAACTCGCTCCAGCCCACTTTTCTTCCGATTTCTCCCGATTCTTGTAAGTTTTCAACCTAAATCTTGTACTTTGTTGATCTACACGCACTCCTACACCTTTCTATCTTTTGCATCTTAACTTTTAACCGTGAAATCACCAGATTTGAGGTGTTCTACGGTGATGTCATCATGGAGTTCTTATGAACTTCAATGTTTGGCTTCATTCCACCAAGAACAACTCAGATCTAAAGGATTTCCACAACATTTATCAATGATTTCACTTAGATCTACACGAATTCATGGATAAAAGGATTGAGAGAAGGTTTTCCAGCTTTCTTTCAACACTTTTACACTCAATGCACTCAAACCCGATGGAATCGGAGCTTGTCCTGATCTTCTACCCATTCTTGGTGATGTATTAGTTCCAGATCCGAAATCCATCCAAGAGGTATTGACTTCAGGTTTGAACATGAACTACCGACTCGAACCGTGAACTGGTCGGACTAGGGTGATTCCTGTTCGGTCGGGTCACTTGGGCTGGGATAGGTTTCTGTTGTTCAAGCATGTTATAAAAATGCCTCGTTCAAACACTACAAAACTTCAAACGAATCAAGTAACAAGAAGAACGGATCGTCAGGATGGATTGTCGTCCGATCGGATTGCTACCCGATCAGATTGCCACACGATCGACCGACCATCCGATCAGGTTGCACTTGGGTTCCATACTTGAATTATTTTCAAACTATTCAAGGATCTGAACGTTGAAACAGATTACCACCCGATCGGATTGTCGTCCGATCGAGTGACCGTCCGATCGTGTGATGTTTGGGACTTGGATGCTTAAACAATTTTTCAACATGTTCAATATGTACGGATTTCCACCCGATCGGATAGCCATCCGATCGAGTGACCGTCCTGCTGTGAACTTGTTCTCAATCTGAGAAGCCTCGCCAATCGGATTGCTGCCCGATCGAACGGCCGTTCGATCGACCGACCTGAAAGGTAGAGATACTTCTCTATTTTCAAAATGCTACAGCGAAAACTTCAAAAGGCAAACCATCATACATAAACACATCCTCACCAAACGAGGTGACAATCCAATCGAATGGCCACCCGATCGGGTGACCATCCGAACGTATTGCCACCCGATCAACTGGCCCTCCGATCGGATTGCCATCCGATCCTTGGTACACTTCTATCATTTTACGTGCCGCTTATCGTTTATGCTATCGTTCTAACCAGGCTAATTTTGCTCTAGCGCTCCTTTCAATCCATCATCGCTGTGAGTATACTCGAACCCTTTTTGCTTTACGCACTTTTGGGTGTTACATACGTTACTTATTCTAAATCACATCAAACACACTACGCAATACTTTAAACGCTAACCACTACCGCATGTTATACGTGACTTAATGAATGCTTGTTTGTTATGTTTACACATGGATTGTTGTCTACCTGCCTTAGCAACGATAGTACTATAGTTTGGACTCAGCACCTGTTCACTCAGGGGTTGTTAAGGACAATTAGTTACATGGATCACAGTGGTGAGTGTGTATTACGAACTGCCTTGTGCAGTCAACCCGCAGTCATTGGTATTGATAGGATCATGTCGATAACTTACGTGCTTCATTTCACACTGTGTACGAGCTAGTTATGCATAAACGATTTCTAACAATATTATATCTATCAAACCTGTATGCTCACCTTTACACTATGTGTATTGACTTTTACTTTAACGTATGTGGCAGGTGCTTAAGATGTTTAATTGCTTGGCTTGCTGTGAAAATCGAGGCTAGGAAAGGTGTAGAAACAAATAAACGAACTGTCTGTATTTAAATTTTGAGTTGTCGAAACAGAACAATTTGTCTTTACTTTTCCTGTAATAATTATGTTACTTTTTATGTCATGGTATGGGACGTGATGCTTAAATAATTGGTAATCATATTTGTTATGGAAACTTCTGGACAATCTGTTTCGCTCAGTGCCACGCCCCGCTGTTTCCGCCATCGGTTGGGGTGTGACAGACGCGATTGTTGGTTGTCTTATCCGAGTTTACCCTACTTGAGACTTAGTCCCTAACACCAAATGAAACAATTACTTAGTTGCACTACAACAGCTAGTCATCATCCTGATGACCTAACATACACTAACCATGGTATCGTTGAACCATATAGGCTAATAGGTTATGAACATTCCTAATGAATGTTATTAGATTTTATATCCATTACATTTAGCCTCGGTCACAAAAGGACCATCAATGGTATTTAAGGTTTGGACCGAGTCCATTACTTTTTAGACAGGGGATCAAAATGTCATAATTGTCTTTGTCATATTGACAATTTTGTATAACTCGAAAGCTCGCCACAAGGATTTTTAAATATGGAACATAAGTCCGCCATGTAGGACATGAAAATTTAGTCCTTAGGCTTGTCGCAAAGGACATATAATAGCCATATGGCACGAAGGCCTTGTCGCAGAGGACATTTAGGATATGGCATAAAAGGTCTGTCACAGAGGACATTAATATAAATCGCAATCTCATTTGATCAGGGATTTTAAGGTTTAAACATAGTTCCTTACCTTTGGGGCAGAGAGTCATAGGCTACATTTGTCATTGCTTGAAAGACACTTTATTTTGCCATATAGGCCAATCAATGGACATCACTAATGGATGTTTATATATATATATATAATTATCGTAATTTAAGATATCTGTCAAGATCTTATCGATCTTATAGACTATAAGGCTTGGGCATTGCCCATCACCCTTGACGGTGAACCATAACGGTCACATTTGTCAATGCCACTAATGGACAATATGTTATAGCCCGTAGCCAAAACATCATTAAGGATGTTAAATAATAGATCATCGTATCAGATGATATTAGTCATGATCGCATTAATCATATAGACTATTATGTTTGGACATAGTCCAATATCTTTAGACAAGGGGTCATAGACCACAACTGTCGTTGTCTTTTTGGACAAGAAGTTTAGCCCATAGGAACCTCATCACTAACGGATGTTTATATATTTTGATCATCACCTTGATGATACTTGCCATGATCTAATCGATCATATAGGCTTTAAGGCTTGGACGTAGTCCAATTACCCTGACGGCTGGTGTGGTCTCTCAAGTCACACTGCTAGAAGTGTTAACATGTTCTTAGATGTTAACAAGGATTAATTTGTCTTAATGATTACACAACATTACCATGATCGCATTGATCATATAGGTTTGGAGGTTTGAACATAGTTCACCACCTCTGGATAGAGGGGGTATCTCCCTTAACTATCATAGTAGAAGGAATAATCAACCTTTACTACCAAAAGTTTTAGCCAACTAATGTGGACTTGCCACTTGGCGGGGGTAAACCATTAAGAATATCTTTTTGAAATTATTTAGCAGATCGATAAAGTTCGAATAAAATTGATACTATTGTTTGATAAAGGACGAAATGAATACCTATTTAAAATCCTCAAAGTTTTCCATAAAACGTTAGGAAGTTTATAACAACGCCTTAGTCAGGACTTTTCGTATCTTATTTATCCACCAAGGACTAAAAGAAAATTATAAGTCCGTATAGGGACTATTATAAGACTATAAGTCCTTATGGGGACTATTAAAATATTATAAGTCTGTATAGGGACTATATTGAAACAATTTTCCCATGAAGGGACTATAATGAAATGTCATGTCCGCTAAGGGACTATAATAAAGTCTTGTGTCCATGAAGGGATTATTTCGAAATAGTATATCCCCAAAGGGATTTTAAATAAATAACATGTCCATAAAAGGACTATATTGATACGGCGTGCGCCCTAATGGGCTTTGCTGAACAGATGTCCTCACAGGGACTCAAATCGAAAGATATGTTCATATGAGGATAATAATAAATAAATGTCCATACGGGGACTATATAGAAGAGATAGGTCCTTATAGGGATTTTGAAGCAATACCTGTTCAAACAGGGACGAAAGAGAAAATATAAGTCCGTTTAGGGACTATAAGACATGTCAACATTGGGAAAATAGTAAAACGATATGTCCATGAAAGGACTATGATGAATTACTATATCCGCCAGGGGACTTTGATAACATGTTTACAAAAGATTTTTAATGAAATAACACGTCCATGTAAGGACTATATAGCAAATGCCCATATAGAGTCTTAAGTCAAAAGGTATTTCCACAAGGGACTATTTAAATAGTGTATCCACAAGGGATTTTTTTTTAATAAAATCACTTGTCCATGAAAGGACTATATTGAAATAGCATGCCCTCCGAGGGACTTTATTGAATTACAATGTCCACAAAGGGACTATAATAAAATATAATGTCCATAAAAGGACTATTTTGAAATACCAATTCCACGAAGGGACTATATAGAAATATGACGTCCACTAAGGGATTTTTTTATTGTAATATAATGTCCACGAAGAGACTATTTTAAAATATAATGTCCTCTAAGGGACTATGATAAACATACGTATATACGAAGTCCTATAAGGAGACGTAGGTCCACAAGGACTGTGATGAGGTAATATGTCCACAAAGGATTTTAGTAATCAAATGCCAATACAGGGACTTAAAGGTAAAAATTTAAATGTGATGGAAGAAGGGTTTCTAATGTCTTCCTTGCTTCATTTCGATTGTTTATCTTCTTTGTTTTCCGTACATGGTAGGGATACTGAAGATATCAGTAAATAAAATAAGTATTTCAAATCAGGATCCATTGCAGAAGTAGAATCCAAGGATTCAATGGTTAAGGAAATGACATGGATCACTGATTAGGTTTTGACTGGTATAGTCCAAGTCTGAAATTCCAAAACTTGGAGGTCGGAAATAGGGATTAATAGCATCCACATGTATCATCTTCAATATTGGAGCCTCAGAGACCTTCGGGTACGTACTCCGAAGTCTGGTTAAGGGTTTAAACAAGTTTGGCTTTGGGAATAGGTCCATAAAGGTCTTTCCTCCAACCGATTGCATGCTTATCCTTGCCGCGGTATGAAGTTTAGCATTTCTTGGCTTCGGATGAGAAGAATCTCCATCAACGGTTTCTTTGTTTGCCGTCATATTTAAAACACATAAAGTCGAAAACAATGTTTAATTAATAGGGATGAGAGCATTCCTAGGTAAAGTCTAGACTCAGAAAGTCTAAGGAATATGCTACTGTGTCATTTGAGATTAAACACTTAAGGCTAGTGTTTAATTCACTCAAACGTTGGCTCTGATACCAACCTGTCACAGCCCGTTATTTCCACGTATTACCGGTGGGGAGTATCGTGACGTAGTTGATGATATCATAGTCAAATAATCACAGTTTAATGCACAGCAGAAGTCTAAAGTAATAATACAAACCGAATTGAAAGTATAATAAAATATTTACACAACGGTTGTATGTGGATCCACAGGCGGATCTAAAACATAAAGAAAAATATTGTTCAACAGACTTTAAGTATTAAAAGCTTGCAAGACTCTTTAATTAATACTCAAGAGTTTCCAGCCCATTACGCGTAGTACCTGCACTTAATTTTTTTGAAAAATACGTCAGTTTACACTGGTAAATACAATTAACTGACTCTTTTGAAAAGTATTTATAAAATTGGTTTGGATGCACAAGGCACAAAATCTTTTATAACTTGGGACAATTATTTAAAATAATCTTGTATACAGATTTATATGTTTGTCGTCCATTCAGGGCCGGAATAGAAGAGCCGGTACAAGATTAATAGACACGCCACAAGTATAGGCCCATAAGAAGTTTCCTCACGAGTGAGATACCGTTTATACATACGCAACTGTCAAGTGTACGCCTACACACCGTGCTTAAGCCGTGGCCATTTCAAATGAATGAGCCGAGGATATCCAGGACACGGTCATTAACCCCCCAAAGGCTTTATATCAAACAAAACAGATTAAAATGGGTTATGTAAATCTAATAATCATAATCCGATTAAATGATTTCATACCCGACCAAGCGGTATTATTATAATACCGTATCCCAAGCCCGTATAACGGAAAATAAGTTAAAAGTATTTACGTGAGCTACAATGTAATTTATTCTCAGCCGTATATTCTAATCAGCAAGTGCAAATAGATTTTACTGGGCTCCTAATCTGGAACGAAGGTTTTAATAACCTATTAGATTCCCGACGGGTCTTATTTAAGTTTTAACTTAGACCGGTTAGTTTTAATGAGAGGTTTGCAGTTCAAAACGCAAGATTAAGCGAAGACCGGATCAGAATGTGTTTTAGACCCAACAAGTAGGAAGACTTGTATAAATTGGGTAAACTAAATACATTTTGGATTTTGAAGTAAAAATGATAAGATTTGACCCATTTCGGCTAATTTATGCAAACTAGTTACATAAACCGTACCGAACGCGTATATGCATAACGGGTAACCGAATGAGCCATGTACAAGTTCCATATGTTATTATGCTTAAAATATGTTTTGATATCAGTATGATATCTTTCATTATGCCCAAAACGAATTTAAAACCAATTTAAGCCACGTAAGGGTATTTTGGTCATTTTAAAGTTTATAAAAGAGGTTAAATAGCAACCTGAGTTTCTGGTCTGAAATATACAGTTAAAATATTAATTTTATCAAGTTACATCAGTAGGATATCATACATATGTGAAGTTTATCATTTATGGCCAAACTATGCACCGTAGGGGCATTTTAGTCATTTCACATATGCTTTTAAGGTCAAATTTGGAAATCTGAGTTCAAGACTTATACTTACTGTTAAAGTATAAAAATTTATTTTTAAAATCAGTGGGTAACAAGTCTTAGGTGCTAAATATGGTTTTAAACCATACTATGCGCCTATTTCTCATAAAAGTCGGTATTTGACGATATTCGGGTTGTTTAAGGAAATCTGAGATTTTGATCAATCTCAAGTGTTTAAAATATTTTATTTAACATATGATATCAGTAGGAAAAGTTTTGGTATGCAAATCATATGTTAAACACATTTTATTAACAAAAAGGGCTTTATCGTTAATTACTGAATTTTTGCTAGAACTCTATGCTATGGTCAATATAAAATTTGACAAAAATTTCCACAAATCCCTAAATATTATATTATAACAGTGGTTAGAAAGTTTGGTGCCAAAAATTGGGTTTAAATATGATTTACGCTAAAAATGCAATTTAATTAACAAAAAGCTTTTGTCTTACGATATCTTGCATAACTTTTATTTTAGACCATAAACTGATGTCAAATTTTTAGGACATACTTATATATCAGTAATAAAACTTTTTGTCCTCTCATATTTTCAAAAATCTCGTTTTAATATCAAAAGGGCATAATAGTCAATTTTTAAGCATTTAACGGAAACATGTAATGAACCATGATTTCCATGGGACCATGTAGTATAACCTCAGAGGGTTATACTTACATATAATATGGTCACAAAGGAACCCTAAGGCATAACTAAACTAAGCTAATTCGGGTCAGAACTGAAAGTCAAAGCAAAAGTCTACTTTTGCGACTTTCGGTTGCGAACCGTGGCTAATACTCAGAATTGTCGGGTTGAACATGCCTAGACATGTTCAATTAATATTTACCAAGTTATCAAAGTGACAAAACTGATTTTATAGCTTCCACATCATCAGTTATGAATTTTATAAAAAAATTGACCCGTTTGACTTTTATTTTAATTACTTTGACCCGACAGTTAACTAAGTAAACGTGATAATTAGAAGGTGCCCTTTTGAGAGTTTAACACCTACCTAATTACGATCACGTAGCCATGTTCGTAGCGAACAATGGCTTGACCGTTTATGGTCTAGCTAAAAGTGAAAGCGTTCATCGTAAACGCTTGACTTTTCGGCTTTTTAAGCCAAATAAAATAAATTTGTCACGAAAGGACACTTACATATACTGAAAGGAGGTTCCCAAAAGTTCAGGATCCTCTTAGATTGAGAGATAGAGCAGATTGAAATGAATGTGCAAGTGAAATTGTGAAGAAATGTTCACCTATTTATAGTTTTTTGAAAGTAATAAAATCTTGACAAGTGTTGGAAAGGATAACAAGATCATAACAGGTGTAATCTGGTTTTACAAATCAGTATAACATTCCATTGTTTCATTAAAATGGTTTTGTGAAGAAACTAGAATGAAAAACCATCAAAATATAAGGAAACAATGAGCTGGGCTGCTGTTTGGTTAGCTCGCGGCCTGCGTAGGCCTTGGGCCTGGCGGTCGTGGCCCGCCAGCGAGGTCTGGCTAAAAATAAGTTTGGCAGCATGCGCATAAATGGTCCCTGTCCTATATTTTCAGCATTTTTTAACTTGTTTAACTTATAAAAATGACATATTTGGTCCCTCTGACTTCTGAATTAGATAGATGCAAATTCAAAAATAACTTTTGAAGGTTGTCAAGAACAGTCCTTTACACTTTTACTTGTTATATAACTTTCAAACTTTACATTAATGACACAATATTTTCTAATTTATTATGTCATGTTAATACAAGGTACAAAGACCTCTAGTAATCATTCTTAGGCATCCGGGAGTTCGACCGAGCATTGCGAAGTCTTCGGTTTGTTTAAAAAGATCTTCTAAAGCGTAGTTTCGTTTATTGTCGCTTTTAGTCCTTTAATCGAACAAAGTAGCGTGTAATATCATTTAATGATATTTAAGCCTTTCGTGGCCCATATCGAGTATTCCCAAGCATATACCTAAATATTACGATGCTCCTGTTTGCTTAAATGGTCACCCAAAGGCGTAGATTTCAAAGTTGACGCTTTCGGTCCCTCTAACGCGCAAACTTGCGCGCATTATCATTCGATTGCGTCAAGGCCCTATGTTATCCATATTAGACATTCTTAAGAGTATGATTGTACTTCATAATACTTCGGGTTCGTTAAAAGGTCATTCAGAGGTATAATTAAACATATTGACGCTTTTAACCCCTTTAACTTGCAAAGTTGCGCGTAACGTCATTTATTGGCATAAAAGCCCTTAATGGCCAATATTAGGCATCCCCGAGAGTGTAATCAATTATCATGAAGCTCTCGGTTTGTTAAAAGGTCACTCAGAGGTAGAATTAACATGTTGACGCTTTGAACCCTTCGACGCGCAAACTTTCAAATAATAGCGTAAACGGTTCCTCTCGGCCATCGAGTGGCTTAATTCTACTTTTAAATACCATGCATTGTCATTCAGAGGCTTAGTTTAAGCATGTTAACAATTTTAGTCCTTCTACATTCAAAGTTTTTAATTTTTCGCAAAATTAGCCCCACATAGTCAACGTCTGACCTTGTTAGGGTTTAGTACACGTGTCAACACATCATTGGACGTGATTTTACAAGGTGTTACACTATCCCTCTCGAAAATTTAACGCTCATCACATCTATCAATCTTACCGCTTCAATACTCTCATCGCTTTTCCCTCTCGACGCCTAAACGCTTAACGCACCTAGCGTTTTCGCCGCTTTGATATTTCAAATCGCTAAACCATTCGCACACGCTATCATCACTAACTGAGTTTGCAATCAAATTCACCTCTCAGTCCACTTGATCTTCCTTTCGAACTTGATCCAACCATTTACCGCTTGGAACGAGGATACTAAAACATATCCATATGATGTCGGCACACATGACATCGCTCCACTTGACGGAGGCAATATGGCTAAAACATTGTGGATAAGCTGCTGGTACTTCCTATATATAAGTGTTTTAGCCATATTAACAAAGTTTCGTGGAAAAATACCATGTGGGGCTCGACACTAATTAAACTTTTGGTACTGTTAAAACTCATTTGTACAAACAATTTTTTTTCTTACAAACAAACTTTTGAAAATAAATGCTAAATTTTCTAAAAAAATTTAATTTAAATTAAAACCTTTGGACAAACAAAACTTTTCTTACAACGCTGGTTTAAACATTGACTCAGTTTAACACCACGCAATAAGAAAAATTTCATAAAAAAAGTTTTCCTTAAAATATTTTGTAATAACTTAACAAAACTTTTCGAGAACTTAAAACATTTATGGATCGTCATCTCGCGAGTTACTATTCCCAAGTCAAGCAAGTCGCTTTTCCTCAATCGATTTCCCATGCCACCGAGACGCTTTCTGTGACAACCGGTGATTTACGACTCTTAATTACGTGATTAATAGGTGATTAACACAATAATAAATAGTGTTTACAGCGCAAATTAACTTAATTAGGCCTTTGGAGTGCCTAGGAACGTTTATCCGACTTTACAGTACGCGTATGAAGATTCGCGTGGAATCTGCGGAACATGAAACGACAACGAACTGATACCGTACAAAATACTGACAACGCCACTATTATACGCCTCTTAATTTTAAAAATTTTATTCTTTCGACACTTATGGAGTTTGGGTTGCGATATCGGGTCTCGTAGGAATTACGGGCCACTTACACATAAGATGGGCATGTGGGCCCTGGGCCCAAGGCCAAAACCCACAAGCCTAAAACTGCACATAATATATTAGATCTTATAAGATCTCTAACAAATCTCTACAAAATCTTATCAAATCTATAATAAATCTTACCAAAAATCTTTCCAAAATCTCTTCAAGATCTTTAAAAGATATTGTCTCAAAAGTTGAAGCATTTGCCATCTATAAGATCAATTGCCGGATTCTCACCTCCTGCCCACCCTATCAATACTTTTTATTTTTTTTTAAAAGTTGGCACTTGATAGTTCATTTCATGTCCCCCATGCTTGAATAAACCCATGGATATTACACACCATGTGCATCACTTTTTCCCATGTTAATACCACACTTGAGAAACACAAACACCACAACCAAATAGCAACCTATTCTCACCTGGTCTCTTTCTCGTCTGAGCACAAGCGACGCCGGCGACCGGAGAGTTTCCGGCGACCGCCGGCCGTAATCCCGGTAACCCGACCCCACGAGAACACCCCCTCCTCCGATCCTGTTTCTCCGGCATCACGCGTACCAGAAACCCCCCCCCCCCCCCCCCTCTCACTTCTGATTACCGGCTGCCACCACCAGATGGTGGTGGCGTGCGGCGGCTGCAAGCAGAGAAGAGAGAGAGAGAGGCTGAGAAGAGAGAAGGAACCGACGGTCGGAGTCTCGGACCGGCGGTCGGTTCGTTTATCCGGCGGTCCATGTCTTTATCCGAAGGGTTTCACCGGTAAAATCCCGTTTTTCTTCATCTCTGGTTTTCTGAAAAATTATGATGGTGCTAAATGTTGTTGAAGATGATGTGAGATTGAAGGGGTTCGATTTGTTCATGATGAGATCGGGTCAGGTCAGAATGGTTTCTGTTCGGGTAGGGTCAGGTCAACCTACGGGTCAACTCAGATTCAGTATTGGAGATTATTTCGGGAGATTCGGTTCATCTTGTTTCGGGTTTAATCTCAGCTCAGATTTATTTCAGTTTCGGGAGCCGGTTTTGGTCGAGTTACAGGCTCCGGTTTGGGTCTGGGTCAACGCTAGTCAAAGGCAGCTTCACATTTGTTCGGGTCAGCGGGATCGGGTGTGGTTAAACCCGGTCAAAGGAGGTCAGAGATGGTCAACTGTAGTGCGGTTCGGGTGCAGGATTCACCAAGTTTCTAGCTTTCTACTTCAAGTTCTCATCCCACCTATACCGTGTTTTTGATAGTAAGTTGAATCCATGATATCCTAAGTCTTTTTCATACATTATTCATGCTCCAAAAACACCCAGGAAGTTGTTATACAATCAAAGAGTTCATGGAAGTAAACAAGACTGTATCATAGAACTTTTTTTTATATATACGTGAGTTTCTTTATATATTTTTTTATGAATTATGAATGCACCAACAAGCATCAAGAATCCATGATTTGCCATAAGATACAAGACTCGCATGATTTATTCAGCGATGTTTACAAGGTATATTAAGGATATGTTCATACACACATTCAAGGATTTTAAGTTAATTTTTAGTAAGGACTATTTTTACTTGAAATGACTTTATAAAGCCATATATATAATCTCGTGCTCGTGAGTTACAAGTATATGCTTATTTGGTTTTGAAAATGTATGTGTAGCTATACAACAAATATGGACTAAATTAATCTCGAACATTTGTGAACTTAAAAGGAACATCTGGACAAATATTTATAGTACTTCATCAATTCTACAAGAATACTAAATAATTTACTAAATTATTTTTAGTAAGTTCAAAAATACAGGAAATTAAGAGATGCATCTTTATGGTTTTGTATATTTATATATAAATTATGAAGACTAGAAAATCCTAAAATTTTATTTATATGATTTTGTGTATATTTACTTACCATTCGATTCGGGAGATATATATTCCATTTTACCCGAATATGGTTCATTACATGGATTTTCAGTCACAATGATAATAATGCTAACACATTATTTACATCTATATACATATGTTGGCATAATTATATATTTTCAAAAGACGATAAAATATCACCAATGGGTCGATTTGTCGGGCCAAACAAAAGAACGAGTTACATTTCAAAACTAATTAGTTGGGTGTTTTTGGTACATGTCCAACCCATATGCTAGGGTTATTTTAATAGATCTTAAGGTGCCCCTTTATGATATAGGGCATGGGTAGGTCGGATCATTTCTTTTCACCAACATTGACTTGCTAGCATAGGCACGGGACGCATTATGGTGAGTTCATAAGCCCACCTTTTTACAGTTTTACATTTTTATAAATGTTTTCGTGGTGGAAAGACATGCACGTATCGTAGAAACACACAAAGTTTTCGATGAACAAAGACTGCATATTTTAGACAAAGCACGTTTTGCAAAAAATACAAGGTTTTTGAACGAACGAAAACTCATATTTCTAAATCATGTTACGAATGGATTTCGAGGAACTTAAATGGTTTACGAATGGATCATAATAAATATACCGGTTTTTACAAAACAAATGCGTATTATCGAAATGAGAATGATTTTCATAACTAGGGATGGGATCGTCTAGTTATAAATTTTGGGGACTGGGTTGGTTTGCATTTGGGGAACGGTACACCCAGTGAGCTTCATATCCCCCTTTACACTTAATTGTTTTTGGTTTTATAACTCTCGGAGGTGGAATACATGTTACGAATGTTTAAGCGGTATGAAATGCACAATTAAATCATGTGAGCATATACTAAATTTGAAATGCCATTAACTCTTAATTAGGGACGAAGGTTAGATCTAACGGGTACGGCCGAGCCCCACTCATGGTCCTTATGTGACCACTTGAGTGCTTCGGTGTCCCAGTCGAGGTGAATCGACATAGTCGAGGTGAATCGACATAGTCGAGGTGAATCGACATAGTCGAAGGAGAATTCGACATAGTCGAGGGAAATCGACAAGGATATAAGCCTACTCATTTCGAGTGCTCCCTATGTCCTCACATGTTTTAATGTCCTTGTAAAACATTAATTTGATGTGTTCATAAATGCTTTTCATACCGGGGTTTTACAAATTACATACCATGTTTTATACAAATTCAAAGCATAGGATTATGCTGGCATGAAGTCAAAGTCAGGGTGGGCATTGACGGTTATACAAACTTTACAAATACAAGAGTCTACAAATACATGGTTCTACGAACATAATGCGTTACAAATACACAGTTTCCATATAACTTGACAAGAAAATGATTTTTAAATTCGTTTTCTCAATAATATTTCACAAACCGGTTATCAAAAAGATTTATTTCAAATCTTTCACAAACAACTATGAACTCGCTCAACTTTATGTTGATTTTTCGCATGTTTCTTTCTCAGGTTACTTTTCAGAGTTATGGCACGGTTGGAATAGGAGGACCATTGGAGATACGAGTACTTAGTGGCGTTCATTTTCTAAAAGACTTAGCTTATTTGCTTCCGCTGTGCAATGAAGATACCAGTCCAGTCACGCCAGCTCTGATAATTTCGGGGTGTGATAGATTGGTATCAGAGCTATAGGTTACAGCGAATTAGGTTTCTGTAGCGCTACCTAGGCTCTAACCCCACTTTCTCTGGGACTTAGATCATTATGACTTTGAATACGTACCGAACTCCTAAGACTCGAATATGGTCTCCAACCGTTGCCGAAATTAGTATGCCAAAAATTTTGATTTCAAACATACGCTAAAGTGGTGTTTTACACGCGGTACACAAAACAATTACATACAGTACACAAAGAGACTGGGGAGTTAGTCTAAGAGACTAGCTGGGGCAGTCTGAGAGACTGGGAGTTTAATCTGAGAGATTCAGTCTGAGAGACTTGGGAGTTAGTCTGAAAGACTAGCTGGGGCTGTCTGAGAGACTAGTCGGGACAGTCTGAGAGATTGGGGAGTTTAGTTTGAGAAACTAGGTAGTTCAGTCTGAGAGACTGCGTAGTTAGTCTGAGAGACTAGTTGGGACTGTTTGAGAAACTGGGGAGTTCAGTCTGAGAGACTGGGTGTTTCAGTCTGAGAGACTGGGTGTTTCAATCTGAGAGACTGGGTGTTTAGTCTGGAAGGCTAGGTAGTTTAATCTGGGAGACTGGGTGTTTAGTCTGGGAGACTAGGTGGGTTAGCCTGGGAGACTAGGAAGGATAGAAAGTTTCATGAAGAATAATGTGAATACATGATTACATGATAAATTACCTTTGTTTGCATACCCTAAGTGTTAGTGATTACTATGGATATACATGCTATGACTATTGTGTATCAACACACATGTCGCCTTCCTCAGAGGGCAAGTTGTTAGATGTTGACGACCCTATGGCCACCGCCACATATAATGAGACTACACCTGCGCCGGGGATATTTGCGTCAGACACTGAGAGTGATCCTGATATGATGACCGAGGCGAGGCCTTTGAAAAGAAATGATGGCACAATTCGACGACGCTAGATTCCTGTCCGCAGGAGAACTATAAATCAGGAAGAGGCGATTTGGCACGCGGTCCAGCAATGACAGGAATCACTCCAAGGAGAAGACGTATGTCTCCGCATCCCCCTATTTCAGTTAACGACAAATACGCTATGTTCGACATTCCATGTTAATGTCAACTAACAACCGGACATCACATGCAAGCCCAGGTAAAGTCCTCAAACTTTTTTTATTGAAATTTCGACTTTTGCATCAAGCGAGTAGACTTTTGCATCTCTACTCCTCATTTGCTTCATTTCTTGAAAATTCATATGTTACGCATGCATCGTTTGTTACGCATATGGTTTCGTTTTGAATAAGCGTTTCATCAAAGTTCAAATATTATTTCGCTAAATCTAATTATTGATTTTTGATTCGAATGACCCGCATTATTGTAATTGTTGGCTTCTTTGTTATCAAGTCAACACATTTTCTTGAAATTTCTTTTCTTTTCAAGTTACATACATGGTTTTTCGTTGTGACCATGCTGAAAGTTTTCTTGTCGATACATGTATTTATTGTCGCTTGCGCCGAAACCCAGTTCAATTGTTTGAACATGTTCATTACACATATTCAATTCAACACACCATATGATGTATTGAAAGCATTATATTCAAATTCGTTTTAACAATCGTTTCATTTGTTCCGAGTCGTAGTAGACTTGTTTGGTCTACGACTCCAATAAGTCATTTATTGATTTGCTTTAAATCCGCTTTGATTTATCATATCACATCAGTCTTAACACAATCATGTTGTCACACCCCCAAAATCCACCATGCGGAGTATCACCGCTTGGAGGCGTGACATGACCAGGATCGAGCCACCAATCATATTGAACAACGTAATTACGTAAATAAAACCAACTACAATACAATTGGTGATCAAAAGCTCGTTAACCAAGTTCAAGTTAAACAGCGGAAGCATAAAACGTAAGTTCAAAACATAAGTTTCAGAGTTCATAAGTTGAAAGTCCAAAACGCAAGTTTAATAAGTTCATAAGGATTAAAGGTTTAGCACGGGACATAACAAATCATATTCCACAACAACCTTCTCCTCGTGCAAGCTCCAAAAGCATCTAGCGACCTGTAAGGCATGTAACAACGAGTCAACAAGAAAGTTGAGTGAGTTCACATTTGGTTGTTTAGTTTTAAGTTGTTTCTGAAAAACGTGGTTTGAATTTCATTGGCTTATTTTCCGTGGGGGTTACCCCATAGTTGAAAGTATGTTTAACCAGTTCCCTTTTAATACCCAAACCATTTCCATAATCAGTGGGGGCTTCCCCATGTGAACTACTAGACCATACATATCGACAACTGACGAACAATAGTTGTGCCCTACATCAGTGTCTATCATCACTGACAGTTTGCCATAGTCCATTAGTACACGCCCGTCCGAACGGCACGGTATGAGGTTTGTTAAACCTAATAGCGCTATTAACTAATGACTCGCTCATCATTGGCCTCGGCGATTAAGTCGATATAAATTGAGGGACTTCATGATAGAGTTTTGTCTAGTAAGTTTTAAGGTTGTTGTCCTACCCAAGGAGGACGAACGTACGTATTCTACCCAAGGAGAATACGCAGGATTAATATTGGCATCCTACCTATGGAGGATGGCCGTGCATATCCTACCCAAGGAGGATATGTAGGTTTCGTTTTAATTCTTTAACCCATTCCCAAACCACCGGGAATCCCATGCCTTAGAAAGTGTGTGAACTCACCTTGGTTTGCTCGGTTAGATTCTCAAATATAGCTAACAGTCAAGGTTGGTCAATCACGTCCTAATATAAACATTCCACCTATAGCTACTCAAGAACAAGCATACGATATTACACATAACACTTTTATTGACATATAACATGTTAGATCATTCACAGATAACATACCCGACCTTTAGACACGCAAATTACTACTTATGTCATTTCAACTTAAATATCCAAAACTGGGCTATTTTCGGGCATTTTAATAAAATAGTTAACTTATTCCAAAAATTCCCAAACTTTTACAGAATGTCTTAAACGATCCAAATATTGTTGTGTAAAAATATCGGGGTTCAGTTCATTACCAATATTTTATAAAAAAAATCATTTTCCGGACTGAAATCAGATTTATCTTTTTCTAACTGCAGTCCACGGAATAATTTATTTAAAATTCATCGAGAGTCCAATTTATGAAATTCCAGTGAGAGAATTACAAATACATCGGTGGTCATCTACAGTACAAATTTCATGATCTAACTCAACACAGAATTCAGTTATGACAGAAAACAGAACACATATTTTCAGCAGCAAAAATGCAGCTTTAGCTGCTGTTACAAAACGACACTTTAAAAATAGTAAACGAAGTCCAAAAATTATGATTCCAGTGCCATTAGAACTGTATTTCATAATACATAAATCTTAGACTTCAGAAAATACATTTTTCGTTTTATTAAGGTCCTGTTACAGCCAACTGAAGTTGGTTGTAATCACCAAACAGCCTACTGTTTCAGCTTTTAGCTTTCTAACTCGCGTTCAGTTGATTCCGTTTAACATGTTTTGTGATCACAACAACATCAAATATCAATATTAACAAGCAAATCATCAGATAATCAACAAGAATCAAAACAACTTCATATTAACATTATTTCTTCATGTTTAAAGCTTATCTTTAAGTTTTAACTTTATGTTCTTTAGTGTTCTTGAAGTTCTTCACATATACCATCATGTTTCATACTTTAATCATCTTCATAGAATGTGAAATGAGTAGATCTAAGAGACTTACCACTAGTTTAAAGCTAGGAGAGTTCAAGTGTAGAAATGTGGTGGTTAAAAGAAGATGAGAGTGGTCCTTCAACTTTCGAACACACCGAGCTTAGTTGTTTGCACTTTAGCACCTATGTATGCTTGTGGATTGAATGAAAGAGCTTGAATGATGGTGATGGTGGTTGTGCTTGATCTCAGCCGAAACCAAGAAGGAGGGAGAGGGTAAGTTTTGTTGAGTTGAAGAATGGAATGAAAGTTAGAAATGGTCTAAGGGTTAAATAAGAAGGCTTCCAACATTTTATTACCCTTTAGTCCTTATGCCTTCTATAGTACATGCATATCTAATAAACTACTAAATAAAATCATGGGGATGTCCCCTACTTCCATAACCGTAAGGTGGGGGGGTGTTTAGTTGTGATGCAATGGATAGTTAAAGGTTATGGTTAGATCTTGAGTATTCAGTTAGTGTTATAAGTGTGTTAAGTAATGTATAGTGTGTTAGGGTGTTCGGGGACCCTAACTAGCTTAGAAAAATAGAAACAATGCTTCTAGCATTATTTTGGTGTTCCGGGTAATGTCCGGTTATTCTGTTCGGTGTTGTTCCGTTAAAGTGCTTAATTAGTCCGTAAAGTGTCCTATATATATATTTTTGTAACACTTTTAATTCTCAACACTTAGGAAAGCACACAGGACTATTTAGTAACTTTTCTGTTTGCTACTAGTATGTTAACAAGCACATGTAAGTATAACACAGTAATCAGAGAGCAGTTAAGTAATTCCACACAGTCGTCAAGCACTTTAATTATCATTAATAAGTCATTTATTGATTTGCTTTAAATCCGCTTTGATTTATCATATCACATCAGTCTTAACACAATCACGTGATAAGATAATGGTGCACAAAATTCATTTCATATTCCGGTGTAACGGTTCCTTCAACATCGATCGAATGTTTTTGCGATATTCATTACTTCTTCATCTTCGATCGAAAACATTATTTCTTGATGTTCCACTTTCAATTGAAAATCGTATGATGTCGTTTGGATCAAGCTTGCTTCATTGCACTTTCAGTTGATTTCAAACACGGTGAACTGTTCGGTCACTGCTATTATTGAATTATTTTGATCACTACGACGCCTTGTGGTGTCAGCAGAACTTGCAGCTTGGGCTGATTATAATCGAGCGTTTCATGCAAAACTATTTCATTGAATTTGTTGATTCTAAGTTCCATTTAGTGGATGTTATCGTTTCTAGAATTCATTTGCATATTGTAAACGTCCACTTGGAATTCTATTGGTTGAAATTCCACTTTTATTGGACCCCTATTAACTTGGTCACATTGGTGACTGTATCAGTATGTCTCGTTTCCTTTGACATTATTCGTATCTACTTACGCATAACGTAACTCTAAGGAGTTAACGTAGTCTAAATTTCGATGACGAAATTTTATTAACAGGGGGAGAATGTGACACCCGGTGATTTACGGCTCTAAATTACGTGATTAACAGGTGATTAACGCAATAATAAATAATGTTTACAGCGGAAATTAACTTAATTAGGCCTTTGGAGTACCTAGGAACGTTTATCCGACTTTACAGTACGCGTATGTATGAAGATTCGCGTGGAATCTGCGGAACATCAAACGACAACGAACTGATACCGTACAAAATACTGACAACGCCACTATTATACGCCTCTTAATTTTATAAATTTTATTCTTTCGACACTTATGGAGTTTGGGTTGTGATATCGGGTCTCGTAGGAATTACGGGCCACTTACACATAAGATGGGCTTGTGGGCCCTGGGCCCAAGCCCAAAACCCACAAGCCTAAACCTGCACATAATATATTAGATCTTATAAGATCTCTAACAAATCTCTACAAAATCCTATCAAATCTATACTAAATCTTACCAAAAATCTTTCCAAAATCTCTTCAAGATCTTTAAAAGATATTGTCTCAAAAGTTGAAGCATTTGCTATCTATAAGATCCATTGCCTGGATTCTCACCTCCTACCCACCCTATCAATACTTTTTATTTTTTTTTAAAGTTGGCACTTGATAGTTCATTTCATGTCCCCTATGCTTGAACAAATCCATGGATATTACACACCATGTGCATCACTTTTTCCCATATTAATACCACACTTGAGAAACACAAACACCACAACCAAATAGCAACCTATTCTCACCTGGTCTCTCTCTCGTCTGAGAACAAGCGACGCCGGCGACCGGAGAGTTTTCGGCGACCGCCGGCCGTAATCCCGGCAACCCGACCCCATGAGAACACCCCCTCCTCCAATCCTGTTTCTCCGGCATCACGCGCACCAGAAACCCCCCCCCCCCCCCCCCTCTCTCACTTCTGATTATCGGCTGCCACCACCAGATGGTGGTGGCGTGCGGCGGCTGCAAGCAGAGAAGAGAGAGAGAGAGAGGCTGAGAAGAGAGAAGGAACCGATGGTCGGAGTCTCGGACCGGCGGTCGGTTCGTTTATCCGGCGGTCCATGTCTTTATTCGAAGGGTTTCACCGGTAAAATCCCGTTTTTCTTCATCTCTGGTTTTCTGAAAAATTATGATGGTGCTGAATGTTGTTGAAGATGATGTGAGATTGAAGGGGTTCGATTTGTTCATGATGAGATCGGGTCAGGTCAGAATGGTTTCTGTTCGGGTATGAATGGTTCGGGTCAGGTCAACCTACGGGTCAACTCAGATTCAGTATTGGAGATTATTTCGGGAGTTTCGGTTCATCTTGTTTCGGGTTTAATCTCAGCTCAGATTTATTTCAGTTTCGGGAGCCGGTTTTGGTCGAGTTACAGGCTCCGGTTTGGGTCCGGGTCAACGCTAGTCAAAGGCAGCTTCACATTTGTTCGGGTCAGCGGGATCGGGTGTGGTTAAACCCGGTCAAAGGAGGTCAGAGATGATCAACTGCAGTGCGGTTTGGGTGCAGGATTCACCAAGTTTCTAGCTTTCTACTTCAAGTTCTTATCCCACCTATACCGTGTTTTTGATAGTAAGTTGAATCCATGATATCCTAAGTCTTTTTCATACATTATTCATGCTCCAAAAACACCCAGGAAGTTGTTATACAATCAAAGAGTTCATAGAAGTAAACGAGACTATATCATAGAACTTTTTTTATATATACATGAGTCTATTTATATATATTTTTTTTGAATTATGAATGTACCAACAAGCATCAAGAATCCATGATTTTCCATAAGATACAAGACTCGCATGATTTATTCAGTGATGTTTACAAGGTATATTAAGGATATGTTCATACACACATTCAAGGATTTTAAGTTAATTTTTAGTAAGGACAATTTTTACTTGAAATGACTTTATAAAGCCCTATATATAATCTACTGCTCGTGAGTTACAAGTATATGCTTATTTGGTTTTGAAAATGTATGTGTAGCTATACAACAAATATGGACTAAATTAATCTCGAACATTTGTGAACTTAAAAAGAATATCTGGACAAATATTTATAGTACTTCATAAATTCTACAAGAATACTAAATAATTTACTAAATTATTTTTAGTAAGTTCAAAAATACAGGAAATTAAGAGATGCATCTTTATGGTTTTATATATTTATATATAAACTATGAAGACTAGAAAATCCTAAAATTTTATTTATATGATTTTGTGTATATTTACTTACCATTCGATTCGGGAGATATATATTCCATTTTACCCGAATATGGTTCATTACATGGATTTTCAGTGTTGGTGCATGATGTCTATAGCCTTCGTCTTTCGGTCTAGGTCTTGTTTAGTAGATGATAAAGGGTTGGAATGTAATTTTATGTATTTTTCATGTAATTTCGTTTGAAATGACTTCATGTCATCTTCAAACGAAATCAGGTAGTGTAATTTCGTTTGAACTGACAAGATGTCAGTTTCAAACGAAATCAAGATGCCTATATATAGGCTGTTGATGTTTCTCATTTGTAACGAAATCAGAAAGTGTAAGCCGAACTGCTGCCGGATTTCCAATTGATATTTTAATGAGAAACAAGTATTAAAGTGATATTCTTCTGTTTTCTACTCAATTCTCTCTGATTCAACACTGTTTGTTTGTTTCCGCCACTCAAACAGTGGTGTATTGACTTTGATTAACTCACTAGATCGTCAAATCGATCCTGCATTCAATCACAATAATAATAATGCTAACACATTATTTACATCTATATACATATGTTGACATAATTATATATTTTCAAAAGTCGATAAAATATCACCAATGGGTCGATTTGTCGGGCCAAACAAAATATATTTCCTTATGTGACCACTTGAGTGCTTTGGTGTCCCAGTCGAGGCGAATCGACATAGTCGAGGCGAATCGACATAGTCAAGGCGTCGAAGGAGAATTCGACATAGTCGAGGGAAATCGACAAGGATATAAGCCTACTCATTTCGAGTGCTCCCTATGTCCTCACATGTTTTAATGTCTTTGTAAAACATTAATTTGATGTGTTCATAAATGCTTTACATACCGGGGTTTTACAAATTACATACCATGTTTTATACAAATTCAAAGCATAGGATTATGCTGGCATGAAGTCAAAGTCAGGGTGGGCATTGACGGTTATACAAACTTTACAAATACAAGAGTCTACAAATACATGGTTCTACGAACATAATGCGTTACAAATACACAGTTTCCATATAACTTGACAAGAAAATGATTTTTAAATTCGTTTTCTCAATAATATTTCACAAACCGGTTATCAAAAAGATTTATTTCAAATCTTTCACAAACAACTATGAACTCGCTCAACTTTATGTTGATTTTTCGTATGTTTCTTTCTCAGGTTACTTTTCAGAGTTATGGCACGGTTGGAATAGGAGAACCATTGGAGATACGAGTACTTAGTGGCGTTCATTTTCTAAAATACTTAGCTTATTTGCTTCCGCTGTGCAATGAAGATACCAGTCCAGTCACGCCAGCTCTGATAATTTCGGGGTGTGACACTCTCACTCGTCAATTCTCGATCGAGCGCTCGTTCATCCTCAGCTTACCCTAACGCTTTTATCGCTATTTATTTGTGTCAATTATCAAAGTCTTCCTTTCGAATAAATTTCGGAACGAAATTTCCTAAAGCAGGGGAGACTGTAACAACCCGCACTTTCGCGCTCGTTGCTCTCGTTACGCCTAGCACCGAGATTCTGATCATAATGTAAACTATATCGCTTACTAAGCTACATTGTATATTTTTGCACTACATCTCTTATTTTAACATGCTATATCGCACTTCACAACGCTTACGCTTAAAACGCTTTCGCTTACACTAATACATCACGTGAGTATCTAAAATTGCCGCAACCCCCGTCCCCTAACAACCCGGGAACGGGCGGCCGTGGCCAATTTCAGTGTTTATCATTTTGGCAGCGGAAATTATATCAGGACCGTAGTTAGGAAATATTTTATCAGAGTAAAATACCATGCTTTTATAATATTAAACACATGGGAAATTCCCAAGTTTCAAGTACACACATTTTCATAGAGATAAACCCTATTTTATGTAAATAAAAACATCTCTTTATTTAGGTAACTTTCATTGCCACTTTTCCAAGCCTTCAGTGCTGTCCAGCTGGCTTCTATTTGGCTTTCACATTTTGTTACCTGTAACATGTTTAAAAAAACATTTTGTCAGCGGGAAATACTGGTGAGTGAATCACAGTTTAGTCAAAACAGGTTTTATCAGTCTACAGTATTGAGGGCGGTCGCGCAATTACATTTGTTTTCATCCACTACTGTCAACCCGACTTGTGGTCATGTTACTACTCACAATGTAGTAACAAATTTTGTATACAAAACCCCAACATACCGACGATTATTGTAGAATACAAATACTCAATCACTGTTTAATATAATATTAATCATATGAGGTTTTGTAAAAACAATTTGTAAAAAGGAGATTACTCACATTGCGGTCTTAGGGTTTCCTTAAGGATTTCCTGGTGATTATCTATTAATTACACAAATGCACACGCGTTAGTATAATAACCCAATATTTACATTAGTAATACCCTCCCCGAGACGGCATTCCAACGACTACATCGGGTAGAACCATGACAGTCGTTACGGAACCCTAGATCAATCGGGCAACATATCTAATACGTAACTGGGGGTTATGATACTTACGACGAGGCAGAACTTCGTTATTTAGGGGGTATAATGCCCGAGTATAGCTTATACTATATAGAAATTCGAGAGAGAAAGTTGTGTGGTACGAGTTGGGACTGAAGGCTGATAGCCTCTATTTATAGGGTCTGATTTTGTGTTTGTCGCGCCCCACGAAGAAAGAGGGTAGGGCCTTCGCGGCCCGCGAGCTAGGGTATGTAGGCCCTAGGCTTGCTGATTCGGACAACTAGCTTCGACACACAACCCGACACGTGGCAGCACCGGGTGTGCCTAGATCATGAGCAGTCGCGGCCCTCGTAGGCTACCGCCAACACGTCCGCGGCCCGCGAGCTAGGTTAAAATCTTGTTTTTATTTTATTTTTAATTATATGTGGTATTTAGGGTCCTCTTTTGGTATACGGTGTGTAATTTAAGACGTATTGGAATATTTTAAAATATTTAGGGGTGCTAGAATAAATTTTTGAAGGGTTGTTATATCCTCCCCACCTTGTTTTAGAACTCGTCCTCGAGGTCTACTGGAATAGGTGTGGATATTTCTTTTGCATCTCTGATTCAAACTCCCATGTATACTCTGGTCCTCTCCTAGAGTCACATTTCACTTTGACCATAACTAATCTCTTGTGCTTCAGATTCTTGACCTTTCTGTCTTCAATCTGTAGAGGTCTTTCTACAAATTTTAACTGCTCATTTACCTCTATACCCTTAAGAGGTATTATCAATGATTCATCAGCTAAGCATTTCTTGAGGTTAGATACATGAAATACATCATGTATTCCTGCCATTTCCTCTGGCAGTTGTAGCTGATAGGCTATAGGTCATATTCTTTTAATAATCTCAAAAGGTCCAACATACCTGGGGCTTAGCTTTTCTCTTTTGATAAATCTTACCACTCCTTTCACTACGTCAAAAATGGGTTACGGCCACACTTTTGGCCAAACAGCCCTGCCACACATTTGAAAATTTTAAAACACATTTAGCCACACATTTTATTATTAATGTGACCACTGTATGCCAGTTCAAAACTTTTACCCATACTTTTAGAAAATAATGTGACGTTTACTAGTCACATCCCGAAAAGTGTGGCCAAATGTGATCTACGACCACATATTTTTGTTCCATGTGAACAAAAACACATATAGGTGAACCCTTTAGTCACACTTTAAGACAAAATTGTGACATTTATTAGCCACACTAGCAAAGTGTGGCCAAATGTGATCTACGACCACATATTTTTGTTCCATGTGACCAAAAACACAAGTATTCAAAACCTTTAGCCACAATTTAAGAAAAAAAATTGTGACATTTATTAGCCACACTATAAAAGTGTGACCAAATGGGATATACGACCATAGTATTTGTTTCATGTGACAAAACACATGTATTCAAAACCTTTAGCCACACGTTAAAAAAAAACAGTCACATAAGAAAAATGTGGCCAAATATGATCTACGGCCACATTATATGTTTGATAATGTGGCTAAAAGCTAATACATATGGCCACATATAATATGTTGTGTGACCAAAGGTTAGCCAATAGCCACACATAAAATTTAAAAAAAAACATATGGTTTTACATAAACACTCGTCACACCATCGTCACTTTTTTATTTTGTGTGACGAAATTATATCAAATGTCATTGAAAAAATGTGTGACAAAGGTTAAAAGTGCAACATCTTTAAAAGTTCCCTCTCAAATATTTCACCCTAAATTTTTAAATTTCTTCCCAAAAATATTTAATTCTAAAACTTCCCTCCAAAATAATTTATCCTAAATTTTAAATTTCCTGCAAAAATATTTCAATTTAAAACTTTCTTCCAAAATATTTTATCCTAATATTCCCTCGAATTATTTCATTTTAAAACCTTCTCCTCAAATAATAATATCATTTAAAAAACATTATTTTTACAACATATTTAAAAATTCTAACTAATACTGTATATTATATTTTCAAATCATATTTGTTATTATCCGTTTTCTTTTAAATAATATGTTAATGTGTGCATATTAGTTATGTTTATATACATTTTTTATAATATATTTTCTATCTTTTAAACAACATTTTTAAAAATCATATATTATAAAGTATATAAAGTTATAAATTTTCATTTCATTATTTGAGTAATTTCCTTTCAAACCTATATTTTTGGTTTAATAGACTATACCGGTCCTTAAGGTATCAAAACGACCAATTAGTAAGTCAGATATGACTTAATGGGCAATACTATTTTTAGTAGATCAATACGGATAATAGTAAATCATATATGTCTTAATGGGCCCCACTGAATCTTAATGGAACACAATGAAAAATAATAGATCATATATGTCTTAGTGAACTATATTGATCCTTAATAGATCACAATCAACAATAGTAGATCATACACTTCTTAATGGACCATATTGGGTATTAATTGATCACAGTGGACAATAGCAGATCGTACATGCCTTAATCGATCATATTAGGCCTTAATGGGTCATAATGGACAATAGTGTATGATAGACCTCTTAATGGAGCATATTGGATCTTAATGGATCACAGTGGACAATATAGATCATACATGTCTTAATTGACCATGTTGAGCCTTAATGGATCACAATGGATGATATTATATCATACATGTCTTAATGGACCATGTTAGGCCTTAATGGATCACGATGGACAATAGTAGATTGTACATGTCTTAATATACCATATTGATGTCATAATGGATCATGTTGGGCCTTAACGGATTATATTGGGCCTTAATGAATCACAATGGGCGATAGTAGACTTAATGGACCATATTGGGCCTTAATGGATCACAATGGCCAATAGTAGATCATAAATGCGTTAATGGACCCCGTTGGGCCTTATGTATCACAATGAACTATAGTAGATCTTAGAGCATTCACATTGAATCCTCTATATTAGTACATTCTATATAATATAGAGGAAGAAATACAGGAAACAATAAAAACACCACTACATTGGAATCTTTATAATAGAGAACTTTTTATATATATTAAAGTAAACCTCTATATTCAGAGGCTCATATCAATGCCTCTATATTTTTATGGTGAGTGTGTATGAAAGAGAAAGAAGTAAAAAAAATAAGTGATTGTGAGTTGGATAGAGAAATACATAGAGAGTTGGATGTGAGAGGTTTTTGAAAAGTAAACTTAATTTATAGAAAAATGTGTTTTTATTAAATTATATAGATGAAGATAAAGACTCCAATGTGAATGCTCTTACGTGTCTTAATAGACCATATTGGGGTTTTTATGGATTACAATATATGCCATAATGGACCCGATTGGGCCTTAATGAATCACAATGAATAATAGTATATCATACAAGTCTTAGTGCACCATATTGGGTCTTAATGGATCACAATAGATGATAGTAGATCATATATGTCTTAATGGACCATATTGGGCCTGAATGGATAACAGTGGACAAAAGTAGATTATATATGTCTTAATAAACCATATTGGGCCTAAATGGATCATAGTGGACAAAAGTAGATCATATATGTCTTAGTAGGCCATATTGAGCTTTAATAGATCATGGCCAATAGTAGATTATAAATTTCTTAATGGACCGTATTAGGTCTTAATGGATCACAATAGGTAATAGTATAAATCATATATGTCTTATTGAACCACATTGGACATTAATGGATTGCAATAGGCAATAGACTAAACCATGTAGTATACTAGACTAGACTAGACTATATTATACTATACTTTACTATAATATAATCTAATATAGTATAATATATGTTATATTATATCATACTATATATCATACAATGTCTTATAGTAGAATAGTGTTTACGATGCAATATATTATACGATATACTTTTCAATTTATATACTTTTCTTAAGATGATATATACTCTACGATATACTTATCAATTTATATACTTTTCTTAAAAAACTATTTCCTATTTTAATATTATATTTTTAAAGTTTATAATTAAACTAAAATTCAATTCAATGTTTATTCTAAAACTTAGACATAAGATCCCAAAACTATTTCCCTCCCAAAAGTAAATTAGAATTTCACATTCCCTCTCCCCCCATATCCATTAACCCTAAGGGTCTGTTTGGTTGACAGGAATTCATAGGATTTCAAGTGAATTTGAATTCCATTTCTTTGTGTGTTTCGTTGGACAAATTAGTTGAAGGGAATTGGATTTCAATTCAAACAAAATCCCTTATATAGGGGCTGTTTGGAGTTTTTATTATTTTTTTTGAATTTTTTGGATTTTTTGGATTTTTTATTATTTTTTAGAATTTTTTTGATTTTTTAGAATTATTTGAACTTTTTATTATTTTTTAGAATTTTTTTATTTTTAGAATTTTTTGGATTTTTTATTATTTTTTAGATTTTTTTTGGATTTTTATTATTTTTTAGATTTTTTTTTGATTTTTTAGAAATGTTTTTGGTTTTTTAGAATTTTTTGAAATTTTTATTATTTTTTAGATTTTTTTAGATTTTTTTGATTTTTTAGAATTTTTTGGATTTTTATTATTTTTTAGATTTTGTTTAAATTTTTAGGATTTTTTTGATTTTTTATTAAGTTTTAGATTTTTTTTTGATTTTTTAGAAATTTTTTTGATTTTTTATAATTTTTTGAACTTTTTATTATTTTTTAGATTTTTTTTTATTTTTTAATTTTTTTATGCGAGTTAATTGCTAAATTCGTCCCTGAGGTTTGACTTAAATTGCTAGATCAGTCCAAAATCAAGTTTTGTTGCTAAAACAGTCATTGGCCCTAATTTATGTTGCTAATTCAGTCCATTGAAAGGGAAAATGATTGGACTAAATTAGCAATTTGAGTCAAACCTTAGGGACGAATTTAGAAATTAACTCATATTAATTGGACTGAATTAGCAACATAAATTAGGGCCAATGACTGTTTTAGCAACAAAACTTGATTTTGGACTGATCTAGCAATTTGAGTCAAACCTCATGGACGAATTTAGCAATTAACTCTTTTTATGCTTTTGAATTTTTAGGATTTTTTAGAATTTTTTTGAATTTTTATAATTTTTTTGGATTTTTTAGAATTTTTGATAGTTGTTTTTAAAACTTTTGCCAATTGTTTATAACTAGGGGTAATTTTGTCTTTTTAGGTATTTTTAAATTCTAATTCCATTAGTACATTTATCAACCAAACACATCTATGGATTTCAAAGGAATCCATTAAATTCCAATTCAAATTCTCATAGGGATTCCAATTCCAATTCCTACACATTACGCGAACCAAACGCCCCCTAAAAACAACAACAATGGCTTCTCGAGATTCATAGAGCTACTGTCACCTCCAAAAAACAAAAACAAACCCGAACAACAACCTACAAAATCAATCTTCATCACTTACAGCCACAAATCCCAGCATCATCTAGCCGCCATTAAAGCACAAAATTCCTCATTAACACCACCAGAACACCAACCTACAGAATCAACGAATGAAACCGCCACAACTCCGGTATGGTTTGGGTTCGTGTCAACGTCATCTCCGGCGAAGAAAGAGAAAGGAAAAAAGGAAAGATCTAGAATTATTCGACGAGAACCGGTTGAAGCACCTAAGTTTGTTACTCAACAGAAGGAACAAAGGGCGTCGGATGAGCAGCAGGGGAGCAACGAGCATGCTTTTCTTCTTATGTGGTTAGGGTTAGGTTCGTTCAACAGAAGGAACAAAGGGCTTCGGATGAGCAGCAGGGGAGCAACGAGCGTGCTTTTCTTCTTACGTGGTTAGAGTTAGGTTCGTTGATTTTTGTTGAGGGGATTGCTCTGGCTGCTTCAGGTACAATTGTTTGTTGTTTGGTTGAATACTATTTTTGATTGATGAGGTGTGGTTTTGGTGTAGTCTAGTTGTTAATAATTAAAGTGTCAGCTCTAATATATGATATCACTATTTGCTTTATAGGAAAAAGGCTCATCAGAGATTGTGTTTAAAGCTATGGGTATAGCCATCAACAAGACTGTTACGATTGTGGAATTAATAAAGGTTTGCCTAATTTACATTATCATTTCCTATCGTTCTTCATTTTTGCTTTCCATTTTCTATGATCTAATTAAAAGCCACTGTGCATTTGAACCGTAGAGGCGAATTGTTGGCCTTAATCAAATTACATCCATTGGATCCACAGACATAATCGACACATGGGAAGCCCTAGAGGAAGGATTACTTCCGTAAGAAGACCTTTTTAGCTGTTTTTTTGTGTTAGTTTCTATCAAGTTACCGTTTTGTCTAATCAGGCCACTTATTTTTTTATTGCAACCTGGAGACCACAAGGCATGTTTCAATGATCACTATAAGACTTTCCAAGGCGGAGTTGAATACGTCATCTATCGGGTGAGTCAAATATTCATTGTTTATGATCAGTGTTATCTCTGTAGCATTGCAGTACTTTAAACCGCCTCTTTTTGTCATAGCTTTAATGTGGTATTAGCAAAACAAATTAGATTCACCATGTTAACTTGTTGGCAGGTATGAACCGCCATTGCCAGCTGACCAGGTGAAGGTGTCAACTGAATTTGAATACGAAGCAGGTATAATACTTCACAACTGTAATATAATAGTAGGAAACCCGCGTGATGCGGCGGGACAACAATTTACGACGCGATACTCGTTTTCTATTAGTTTATAAATTTTCTTGTGATATATTGTACAGTATGATACACACTCCTCTTTACATGCACCTACAACACATAATAAACCAAAAATCAGAGTTCCAAAAAGAGAAATAAAACTTAAAATTCAAATTTTCAAGCCTATGCAAGATGTTGAAGGTAATAACCGAGTGACTTGTAGAGGAATAACCAAAAATGCGATGATCAGAGTGTTGAAACATAGCTATTTTGGTACTTTTGGTTCAAGTCAAAACAACTGTGATAAAAACTGATACGCGTCACAATAGGCTATTTTAGAAAAAGTGAAGTAACAGAAAAATATGAAAAGTATAGTAATGATAATAGCCTAAGTAGTAAAAAACGGTAGATTTCGTGATTTTAGTTCAGGTTGTTTGAAAAAGAAAGATCCTATGATGAATATTATTATATACCGTCTTTGAATTTGATTATGTACTTACTTTTTGAGATAACAATAGTAGTAGATTTTGGTATTATGTTGTTATTCAAATGAGTAATTCTTTTATGACAAATAAAAATACATACTCTGACCGTTAGTTCGTGGCTCGTAGCTCGCTCGAAAATAGATCGGAAAAAGCTCGGCTTGAAATTGGCTCGGTCGTAAACGAGCCGGCTCGGCTCGGTTTGTAAACGAGCCGAGCTCGAGCTAGGCCTGGCTCGTGAGCCGGCTCGAATTATTTTATTACATATATGTGTGTGGGTGTTAGTTTTAAATGTATTAAACCTAATCTTCATAAAAAATATTGCATACCTTGTTTCCTCTAGTATTGCTTAGGGTCGTATAGCATACAATAAACCGTCACAAACATTCTTGCATTAGCTTTTGTGGTTGTATATAGGTTAGTAGCATGAAGTTATGAAGTTGTGAAGCTTCATGATTACTCACAACAACATCTTCCACCATTTAAAGGTAATAGTCTAGTTTGTCAAGCACTACAATACTTTTTAGTCTACCATATTTTTTTTGTCTATTATAACTCCATTTTACCAACAAATCAGCCATTGCAATTAACAAAGATCAATACAGTTGGTACATCGTTATTAGTCCCAAACCTCCAGCCATGGAAATGTTGGATCAAAAAGGTGTCCAAAATATTTGCATTTTCGTTTTAAGTCACAGTGGGTAATTGCAACCTGCAACCCATCACCCTGACCACCGGCGAACTGCCATCACCATCGTCACTATGTCACCCTTGAGCGGTGACGTTACCCCCCATCACCCTCGTCGTCGTGTCCTGAGTAACAATGGGTCACCGGGTAATGTAGCCGGTGACCGTCCACTCTCTCTCCAGGCCCCTCCCTCTCTCTCTTTAACCCTGGATGTATCTAACTAATGTGAATGTGAATGTGAAAAGGAAGATGTTGCTAAATAATAATTGATAAATTGATGAATAAATAAATTTTAATTAAAAGTGAACTGTTTAATTGCAATTGCAAGTTGCAGGAAACTCTTTAGTTTCCAAGGAGTTATTGAGAAAAAGGGCAAACATGGGATTAATGTTAAAGTTAAATAGATAAATTTACCATTTTATCCCTTCAATGTCTTAAAAAATAATGTTATTTACTATTATATCCCTCTCAAATGTGTTGTGTTTATTTGTACATATTGCTTTGAAAGTTGTATGTATGTAAATTTACATCTCTGTCCATCACATTTGCTTTATATAGTTATATAGATATATAGATATATAGATATTTCTTGATGTGCATTAGTTTTATTTATATGTTTTTGCATTTGTAGATGGATCACCAGCTGCAAGGGGCAGGGGCCGTGGTGGAAGGGGAAGGGGAAGGTCTAGAGCTGCACCAGGTTTCAGTAGTTTCACAATTATTCACCTATTTAATAATCTGTAAAGAGTAAAATGCCATTTTCGTCGGTTTGGCTAGTTTTGCAACTTTTGTGCAAAGGTTTGTTTTTTCGCATATGGACACGTATTTAAAGGCACATAACAACGAAAAGGTACGTTCATGAACATGTTAAAAATGACACATTTGGACACGTATTTATAGGCACATAACAAAATTTGTTAATTACTATAAATTCAGATCATATTAAACATCTGTCTTTTTAACAGATCGACATGACAGTGGCAGTGGAGGATGTATATACAACAGGTCAACATGGCAAGACTCCAGACGCACACTTTAAGGTAGTGGGAATACAACCAGTTAACTTGGTAAACGAGTTGGACCATTTGAAGCAATAAAAAACAGAGGTGAGAGGAATAGGGCATAAAAAAGGAGGCCAACAAAAACAAGATGTTAAATTTTCTTAGAATTAAACTGAATGATTAAAAATATATAATCTGTGTTTTATGATAATAGAGATGTCTTGTTCGATGGAATCACTTACCCACGAGTGTGCATTCATGTAGAAATTATGATCGCTTGGGCTGCTATGCTTAACTACGATGAAAAGTACAGGAAACCGGCAACACTAGCAAGACTGTTCTGCAATGCTGGGATGCTGGTATGACTTGATTTTACTTTCACATTTTATAATTAAAAATATATAAGACCATTAGCATTAAGTATAGTATTATTTGACCAACTCTTTAACCCATAGTTAAATCCAAACAATAAAGCTCTTTAAGTTGCCATTGCCAGTAATTAGTTTAAAAACCAAATCTAGTATCTTCTAATTTGATCAAAAATCTACTTGCGTGAAATATTGTTACAGCTTAGAGACATTCGAAGAGATTCTGTCTCTAGCCCAGAAAAGGAGCCTAGTTTTTGAAGACATTGTAGTTTAATTTGTGGCTGTAAATTGCTGCCTTGGTTCAAGGTAACCCAGCCTTTCCTGCTGCTAACAAGGTTGTGCTTTATTATGATCTTGCTTTTCAATTTATTATGTGTTTGTTTGCAATTGATGGCTCACTGTTGTTGCTTTAGGCATTATATGATTATCATGGGTGGATGTAAGTCTGAATTCGTGTGTTCTCTTCTGCTATGTCAGGAAAATCGTGTGAATCTGCTGTTTCTGTTTTGGTATTTGCTGGTGCTGCATGTTGGATTAATTTGCCATTGGTCGTTTATACCTAATTCACGCAATGCATGAAGTAGCTACTGTAGATGCTTAGGATATGATAGTTTATACCGTTTATTAGCTATTGGTCGTTTATCTTTGATTCTTTATCTACTTTATTTCATTTTTATCGAGTTCTTTGATTTTCATGATACTTGCCACCATTGGCTCAACTAGTTTATTATGTGTACTTTTGATTTTAGTTCTGAATTGACAAACATTTGTTTATCCTACATGCTAATCCAAAATTTGATTTGAATATTAGTTAAGATGACGTGCAAGACAAGTGTTCCTACTATGGACGGGTGAAACATATATATGGACTTGAAGAAAATAGTCTTGAAATAGTTATTAGTTTATGTGTAAAGTCGTTTTCGTTTATAACTTTTGTAGATAGGTTTTGATTAGAAGTTAATGTTTATAATTAGTATTCCTATTTAAATTAAAAACTTATGTATGGATTTTGGGTTATTATTGTTAGTAGCATTTGGTTTTTAGTTTTCTCATTTTACTTTATTTTTTATTTGACAAAAAATGGAAAATAAAATGGGTAATCACACGAAAATGGTCACATAAAACCACATAAAAAAAGTGTGACCAAAGTTTAGACAACAACCACATAGAGTTACAAAATTTCATGTGACTATAAACAAACATTAGCCACATCATAGTCACTTTGTTTCTTGTTTGTGTGGCAGAATGATACCAAACGTCATGAAAAAAAAGTTATGTGTGATCAAAGATTAGACAATAGCCACACTTAAAATTACAAAATTTCGTGGCTATAAATAACCACTAGCCACACCATAGTCACTTTGTTTCTTGTTTGTGTGACGGAATGATATCAAACATTATGGGAAAAGAAGATTATGTGTGACCAAATGTTAGACAACAGCCACACTTAAAATTACAATATTTGGTGTGGCTATAAATAACCACTAGTCACGCCATAGCTACTTTATTTTTTGTTGTGTGACAGAATGATACCAAACGTCATGGGAAAGAAAGTTATATGTGACCAAATGTTAGATAATAGACATACTTATAATTACAAAATTTAATATGATTATACATAACCATTAGCCACACTTTCATCACTTTGTTTTTTGTTTGTGTGACGGAATGATATCAAATGTCATGGGAAAAACAAATATGTGTGACAAAATGTTAGAAAATAGCCACACCATCATTACTTTGTTTTTATTGTGTGACAAACTAATAACAAATGTCATAGGAAAAAACATGTATATGTGACCAAAAGTTAGACAATAGCCACACTTATAATAAATTCATGTGGCAGTGTAATAGAACCGGCCACACTTACAACAAATTTGTGTGGCCGTTGCTACCTTTTAGCCACACTTAATAGACAAAATGTTTGATTACTACTCTTTTTGTCACACTTTTAATTAATTGATATGGCTAAAACATACTTTTTAGTAAATATATGTGACTATCTAATACAAAGAGACACACTTTAATTAAATTTATGTGGCTATTGGAACCCTTTAGCCACACTTAATTGAGGAAATGCTAGATTTTAACCAAAAAAGTTATTACCCTTTAGCCACACTTTTAAGTTCTAAGGCCACTAAAAAGTGTATGTGGCCGTATAATACCTACGATGAGTCGAGCTTTAGGCACACTTGATATGAAAAAAATATGTGTGGCGAAAGACATATAGTCACACTTTTTTGGTGTGACCGTATCCCTATTTTGGCATAGTGTTTCCAAGGTGAGACTTTCAATAACACTTTGTCTCCTACCTGAAATTTCAATGGCTTTCGTCTGTTATCTGCATAAATTTTATGTCGATCGCGTGCTGTTTTCAATCGTTCCTTGACTTGAATAATTTTGTCGGTTGTTTCTTGCACTATCTCAGGTCCAGATAATTGCTTTTCTCCAATTTCTGCCCAACATACTGGAGTTCGGCATTTTCGTCCATAAATTGCTTCGAATGGTGCAGTATTGATACTTGTATGATAATTGTTATTGTAAGAAAAATCTATTAATGGTAAGTGATCGTCCCAATTACCTCCGAAATCAATTACACAAGCTCTAAGCATGTCCTCCATTGTCTGAATTGTCCTTTCACTTTGTCCGTCTGTTTGAGGATGATAAGCGGTGCTTAGATTCAGCTTAGTTCCCATTGCTTTTTGGAAACTTGTTCAAAAATGAGAGGTAAAACGGCTATCTCTGTCAGAAACAATTGATAAAGGAATTCCATGTAATGAAACTATTTCATTTACATACAATTTAGCTAATTGTTCCATACTGAAAGTTTCCTTCATTGGTAGGAAATGAGCTGACTTAGTTAGCCTGTCTACAATCACCCATTTTGTATCATTACCTTTCCTTGTTTTGGGTAGTTTGGTAAAAAAAGTCCATTGTTATCAATTCCCATTTCCAAACTGGCATTTCTAATTGTTGTAACAAACCTGAGGGTTTCTGATGTTCAGCTTTAACTTGTGAACATGTTAGACATTTTGCAACATATGCTGCTATATCCTTTTTCATTCCTATCCACCAGAAATTCTCTCTTAAGTCTTGATATATTTTATCACTTCCAGGATGCATCGTATACTTATATTTATGGGCTTCTTCTAATATATGGTGGCGTAGGTTTCCTAATTTAGGTATCCTCCACATTCTTTTCTTATGGAATCTCCAAATTCCATCTGTTCCTTGTTCTAGTTCCTTAGTCATTCCTTTCAACTTTTCAGTATCATCTTTGATTACAGATTCTTGAGTTTTTTCTAATTTGTTCATTTAAATATACTTGCAGATTTAGTTTAAGAGAACGTATTCTTTTTGGATTTTCATGATACTTTCGACTTAAAGCATCAGCTACTATGTTTGCCTTTCCTGCATGGTACTGGATATTGCAATCATAATCGCTTAGTATCTCCATCCAGCGTCTTTGTCTCATATTCAGCTCCTTTTGTCCGAAGACATACCTTAAACTCTTATGATCTGTGAAAATGGTAAACTTACTACCATAAAGGTAATGTCTCCAAATCTTAAGGGCAAAAATTATAGCTCCTAATTCTAAATCATGGGTTGAATAATTTTCTTCATGATTCTTAAGTTGTCTAGAGGCGTAAGCTATAACCTTTTGACGTTGCATCAATACACATCCATAACCTAACTTAGAAGCATCACAATAGACTACAAAGTCTTCAGTTCCATCTGGTAACGCTAATATGGGTGCATTGTTTAATCTTTGCTTAAGGATTCTAAAGGCTTCTTCTTATTTTGGTCCACATTCAAACTTAACAGATTTACAAGTTAACTTAGTTAATGGAATGGCTATTCTAGAAAAATCTCGAATAAATCTTCTATAATAACCGGGCAATCCTAAGAAACTTCTAACCTCGGTTGGTGACCAGGGGTGTTCTATTTGTTAATTGCTTCGATCTTGGTGGGATCCACATGAATTCCTTCATGATTAACTAAATGTCCAAGAAACTGTACCTGTTCTAACCAAAATTCATACTTCGAAAATTTTGCATAAAGCTTTTCCTTTCTTAATAAACTTAGAAATGCGTGCAGATGCGCTGTATGTGCCTCTTTATTCTTAGAGTAAATGAGAATATCATCTATAAAAACAATTATGAATTTATCCAAATATGGCTTACATATTCGGTTCATCGTGTCCATTAATGCAGCTGGCGCATTGGTTAGACCAAATGGCATGACAGTAAATTCATAATGGCCATACCTTGTTCTGAAAGCGGTCTTAGGAATGTCCTCTTCCTGTACCTTTAATTGATGATATCCTGAACGTAAATCAATTTTAGAGAAAAATCGAGCTCTTTGCAGGTGATCGAACAGATCATTGATTCTGGGTAATGGATATCGATTTTTTATCGTGACTTTCTTCAATTCACGGTAGTCAATGCACATACGCATTGATCCGTCCTTCTTCTTGACGAATAAGATCGGTGCTCCCCATGGCGATGAGTTTGGCTGTATGAATCCTTTTTCCAACAATTCGTTCAACTGTTTCTTCAGTTCCTGCATTTCTACGGGGGCCAAATGGTAAGGTGCTTTGGCAATTGGTGCTATTCCGGGTAGCAGGTGGATTCTAAATTCAACTTCTCTGTCTGGAGGTAGTCCTGGCAATTCTTCTGGAAATACATCTGAAAATTGGGATACTACTAGAATATCTTTCAATTCTTTTCCTTTAGTGTTAATGATTATAGAAATCAAATACACTAATGACCCTTTTCTTACATAACTTGTTGTTTTCATCACAGAGATGAATTTTGTGGATCTAGAGGGCTTGTATCCTTTAATTGTGATCTTTTCACCCTTTGGTGAATTTACTTGGATTAACTTTTGATCACATAAAATACTGGCTTTATTGGCTATTAACCAATCCATTCCTAATACAACATCAAATCCTGCCAGATTCATTGGGTAAAGGTTTGCAATAAATTTTTTATTTAAAAATCCTGTTCTTGCTCCCTGCAAGATTTTAGAAATCTTAATGGTTTCTCCATTTGCTGTCTCTACTAGACATTCTTGTGGGAGTTTAGTTAATGGTCAATTGAGAAGTTTGCAAAATGAAGTATTAATAAAACATTGGTTCGCACCAGAGTCAAATATTACTTTAGCAAAAACATCATTAACTAAAAACGTACCGGCGATCACATCCGGGATCATCTTTGCTTCTTCTGCAGTCAAAACAAATTCTCTGGCATTTTTAGTATTCTTGTTGTTCATGGCTGGAGCTAGTTTCGGATAGTTTGGCTTGATGTGACCTTTTTCTCCACAGTTGAAGCACATTCCATTATTAGGTTTCTTCCTACAATCTTCTTCCTTGTGTCCTGGTATCTTGTAGAAATTGCAGTAAGTGGAGCATCTTCCTGAATGTTTCTTCTTGCAAGCCTTACAATAAGGTGCAGAGGTAGAACCTATATTTTTCCCATGGTTGGAATTACTGCAGGGAAATTCCTGGGTAAGCCTTTGAGCTAGGTTTCTCCTCTGGTCTTCTTCTCCTGTACGCACTAATTCATCAGTCAAGGTGTTTGCTAGTTCTACGGCTTCTTCTATAGTTTGAGGTCTAGCTGCCTTGACTACAAGCCTAATCTCACTGATTAATCCCCAGATGTAGCAGGAGATTAATACTGGTTCAGGTGATGCAAGGGTTGGTACTATTCAAGCATATTCAAAGAATAAGGTAGTGTACCCCTTACTATCCACTCCGGTCATTCTAAGGTTTAAGAACTTATTTGCTATCTGTTCCTTTTCATTGGGAGGGCAGAATTTCCTTTCTACCATATTTTTAAATTCCTCCCATTCCATATTATAAACCCTGTCACTTCCCCTAGACTGGAGGATAGTGTTCCACCATTCTAAGGCTGAGTTCTTAAACAGATTGGAGGCAAACATTATCTTATCTTCTTCTGCGCACTTGCTTATTTTTAATACTGCCTCAATCTTTTCTATCCAGCGTAGAGCTGCAATGGCCCCTTCATTGCCCGAGAATTCTATTGATTTACAGGACCAGAATTCTTTGTAAGAATAACCATAAGACATGGTTCTTCTTCTTTTTCGAATGGGCACTTGAAGTATGGGTCCATTGTGCACGCTATGACTAGGTTCTATATGGGTTCGTTTACTTCCATTACCACTTTTATCATTATTTTCCGCATCCCTAACATTTTGGATAATAGCTGGCATGGTATTTCTAATTCCTTGGGTTACAAGGTGTCGAATTTCACTATTATTTATTTGATTTTCATTATTCTGGTTTTCTAGATTTGCTGCGTCGGCCATCTGGATTTTAAACAATTACCAAGCATTAATATTGCATAAAATATTCAATGCAACAATCACATAACAAGCATGTTGATCCAAAATCGTCGAGCATTGCGACTTACTCTATTTTATAGTGTGCATCTATATTTATTACAAGTACAACTGGAAATAAAAATACAATACTAGTATGCATCACTAACCACGAGGTGGTCTATACTAAATATATATATATATATATTATAATTTTTTTCAAACATACACACATATTATATATATATATATATATGTATATATATATATATTTATTATTATATTATTATTATTATTAGTAATGGTAGGGGTTCATCCAAAAGTCCATATTACGCTCGTCATATTTCCAGACGAGTCGTTCCCCTATTTGTTTCATCCTTTCGCTCTCTTCTAAAATCTCCTCACCAAAGGTTCGGAGTTCTTGCACATTTTCTGTGCTCATGGGTGGTGCAGGTGCTGGTATTGGATCTGGGTACTATGGCATTGGTTCTTCCTGAGGATATGGATTCTCTAGAATTTCCCTAATGTATTCATCATTATCATAATAGGGATCTAAAGGGTCCAGACCTGGGTAAGCTGCTAGGTTTGGCATGGGTTCCTCTGGTATTGGGTAGCATTGTTGGTAGTCCCTATGGTCATCAAACCACGGTCGTAGTCTGGGTCTAAGGGATTGGGTGCTGGTACTCTAGGTATCTCAGTCGGGTCAAAAGCTGGTGCTGGGATTTGGTTTTCCGAGTTGACTTCAATCTCCATTGGTTGTGTGGGAAACAAGGGTAATGGTTGGGGTGCTATGAGTTGCTCTAAATTAGGGTCTGCAGGTGTAGTTGCTAGAATATGAAAATTTGCTAGACTCCTATTGAGCATATATTGGGTGTGAGCAACTGTTTCTCTCTTAGCGGCTGCTAAAGCTCGCTGTTGTTGTAACTTTTTCATCCTCTTCCTACGTTCATGTGCACGTCTGCTGAACAATCCTCTCTTCTTAGGAGGGGATGGCTCTTCAAATTGAGCCTTGAACACGAATATCCCGTCTTCATTGTCAGCCGAATACCCTGAGAGGGTAGGCTGTTAAGAGGTGTCTTCGTTTCTAGGTGAGCTGGACAACTGACGGTAGGCGTCGGAAGGTCCTTGGTCGCTCATACTGTAAACTAACAAATAGTCAAATAACATACAACAATAAAATAAAGATATGCATGTATTTTCGAAATTAATTTCCTAACATATTGAATAATATCTTGGTGTCAGTAGAACACTTCTGTGGCTAAATCAGTGGCTTAACTCTGATACCACCTTCTGTCACAACCCCTGTCCTCTAACAACCCGGGAACGGGCGGCCGCGGCCAATTTTGGTGGTATCGGTGTTTATCATTTTGGCAACAGAAATTACATCTGGACCGTAGTTAGGAAATATTTTATCAGAGTAAAATATCACGCTTTTATAATATTAAACACATGGGAAATTTCCAAGTTTCAAATACACACATTTTCATAGGGATAAACCCTATTTTATTTAAATAAAAACATCTCTTTATTTAGGTAACTGTTATTGCCACTTTTCCAAGCCTTCAATGCTGTCCAGCTGCCTTCTATTTGGCTTTCACATTTTGTTACCTGTAACGCGTTTAAACAAACATTTTGTCAGTGGGAAATACTAGTGAGTGAATCCCAGTTTAGTCAAAACAGGTTTTATCAGTCTACAGTATTGAGGGCGGTAGTGCAATTACATTTGTTTTCATCTACTTTAATTACCACCCACGGTACTGTCAACCCGAGTTGTGGTCATATTACTACTCACAATGTAGTAACAAATTTTGTATACAAAACCCCAACATATCGACGATAATTGTAGAATACAAATACTCAATCATTGTTTAGTATAATATTAATCATATGAGGTTTTGTAAAAATAACTTGCAAAAAGGAGATTACTCACATTGTTGTCTTAGGGTTTTCTTTAAGGATTTCCTGGTGATTATCTATTAATTACAAAAATGCACACGCGTTAGTATAATAACCCAATATTTACATTAGTAATACCCTCCCCGAGACGACATTCCAACGACTACGTCGGGCAGAACCACGACAGTCGTTACGGAACCCTAGATCAATCGGGCAGCGTATCTAATACGTCACCGGGGGTTATGATACTTACAATGAGGTAGAACTTCGTTATTTAGGGGGTATAATGCGCGAGTATAGCTTATACTATATAGAAATTCGAGAGAGAAAGTTGTGTGGTGCGAGTTGAGACTGAAGGCCGATAGCCTCTATTTATAGGCTCTGATTTTGTGTTTGTCGCGCCCCGCGAAGAAAGAGTGCAGGGCATTCGCGGCCCACGAGCTAGGGTATGTAGGCCCTAGGCTTGTTGATTCGGACAACTAGCTTCGACACACAACCCGACACGTGGCAGCACCGGGTGCTCCTAGATCATGAGCTGTCGCGGCCCACGTAGGCTACCGCCAACACGTTCGCGGCCCGCGAGCTAGGTTAAAATCTTGTTTTTATTCTATTTTTAATTATATATGGTATTTAGGGTCCGGTTTTCGTATACGGGGTGTAATTTAAGATGTATTTGAATATTTTAAAATATTTAAGGGTGCCGGAATAAATTTTTGGAGGGTTGTTATAAAAATACCCGCTCGCTCTCGCACCATCGCAACGCAAACGCAACACAAACTCAAAAACCGCGGATTTATTTATATTACTTGCATTATTATTGTGTGTTTAAATGTTAAATGAGCTATAAGTGTCGTGTTGTGTGTGAATACTTAATTACCTCGCTAAAATACTTAAAGTACCCGACCAATTAACGCAATAAAACACATCCAACGAACATCCGACACGCGAAACAAGAATTTCTCACACAAAACTGGTCCCTTCTTACGAAGGCAGTGCCTTCTTACGAAGCCAACAGCTTCTTATGATGGCAGCCAGCTTTGAACAGAACTTTCACCTCGCCTATAAATACCCAACTCCACTCTTGCACTCTTCATTGCTGCCATTTTCACCCAAGATCGCTACCAACCTGCTGTCCTTCGAGTTCTCAAGTAAGATCTGCTATTTTTACATGTTTTACAATGATTTCCACCATGATTTTACACGAGTTTCACTCCGATTTAATCCAAACTTCTTTGTTATCATCTAAACATCATTTTTTTCATCTTTTTCATCTAAACTTCTTTATTTCTAGGAAAACCTTCATCTTTTTCTTCAAAAACTTCTGATTTGCTATGGATTTACACTTAACCGAGTGCATTGGGCTTAGCTTTGGCTTCCCAAGTAAGAAATCTGATGATTTCACGCTCACCAATTGTTTAATCCATGGAAAAGTTCTTTAAACTCGATTTTTACACTAAAACATACCAAAACGGACCTATGTTTCCTTCACTGAATAGTGGGATGAAGCGGGATCGAAACCATCATGAAAAGGACTTGAAAACACATCTAATTCAGGCAAAAACACTGATCCGAACGCAGTGCCTTCTTACGAAGCCAGCAGCTTCTTACGACGCCACTCCCTTCGTACAAGGAGTCTGTTTCCCACTCGACACTCCAACTTTGACCATTTCAGCACTAGGAAGACTGATGCACTTCTGTTCCTGTACGCAGACTGATCCGCCGCTCCCTCCACTCGACACTCCAACTTTGACCATTTCAGCACTAGGAACCCTTTTTCGCTTAACACACTTTTGGGTGTTACATACGTTCTCTATCAAAACACGATGCACACAATGCTTAAACTCTTTTTAATGTTATCCGTTCTTGAATGTTATACGTGATTTCATGAATACTTGTTTGCTATGTTTACCCATTGATTACTTGCCCTACCACCCTTAGCAACGATAGTACTATAGTTTAGACTCAACACCTGTTTATTCAGGGGTTGTTAAGTATTTATTACTTTACGTGCGCACAGTGGTGAACACGTATCGCGCACATCTCAACTCAGAGTCATGATGGTTAGCTTGTGTCATTATCGATAGCTTACTTGGTTCACCTATCTACGTGTTATATGCTGGTTATGCGTAAGCGCTTTTAATACTATACTTATGCAAACTTGTGTACTCACCTAAAAATATAAGTTGTCGGATTCGTTTTGTTTGAGAGACTTGAAATTTTTTATGACTTTTGTTGAAATATTTGTTTGATAGTATGGGATATTCAACTTGTTAAATATTGTCACTAAATTAGTCGTTATGGATTCTCTTGAGCAATCTGATTCGCTTAGTGCCGCGCCCCGATGATTCCGCCATTGGTTGGGGTGTGACATCATCAATGCTGATCTTCTGAAGGTTGTTGTTTCCAAGGTATCACCTCAAGTTCTAAAAGAACTATGCTCAGACAGGTGCATTATAGCATTTGCTAACATCAAGGAGGTAAATGAAAACCTACGGGAAAAGGTCCAAGTTAGTGAAATTATCCTAGAAACACTAAAAGGTGATTTTAAAATAGACTAACGAAAAAGGATCAGGAAATCAACACCTTGAAACATGAAGCATCTATAATCAAAGACCAACTCCAGTCTATAAAAGAAAATTATTAGAACTTCAAAAAGGAGTTGGAATACACCCAAATTACCTGTGAAAAATGGGTAGAGTCATGTTCTAATTGTGAAAAAGATGCTAGAAAAACAAATGAAAAGCAATGAGAAGTTTGTTGTTGCTCTTGCGAAACTTGTACAAAATAACAACTCTTCCATGTGCTCTGAATTTGTTGATGACAAATCAACCATGTCAACTGTAAAAGAAATCAAGGTTATTGAAAGCAGTGGCAAGAATGTCATTCTTGAAAAGCCACAAAGTTCCATTTAGTCTGAAAAACCAAAATATGTTTTTAAACCAACTTGGTCAGATGAGTGTGATAATCTTGAAAATTTCAAAACAATTAACTTTACAAACCCTGATGGTCTTAAGCAACCTAAGATAAAACTGATTCCTATTACCAATTCTCAGATAGAAGTTAAACCATCTGTTCTTAAAAGAGAGACAAAGGTAAAAGGATTAACAAAATTCAAGACCTGTTGTGTGATTACTGTGGTAAAACAAATCACTAGGTAAAAGACTGTTTTAAGTTAAAAGCTCTTTATATCAGTCAAAGCAATAGTGTCTGTGAATCCATTCTTGGGTGCACCATTTGTAGTAAAAGCAACCATTTTAATTAGCAGTGCTCATTTCTAAGATCACATAACTCTAACAAAAACTTGTGAAGAAAGAAATTGGGTTTCAAAAGGGAAGATGGGTCTGGTAACAGGAATACCAAATCTATTCCCAAAAGAGTTGAGTCTGATCACACTGTTGAATCACAAAATGCATTACCCATAGGCTATGGGCAACCACCTTGCGATAGGGTGCCTTACAGGTATATAGAACCTGCACCACATCCTTAAAAGCCCAAGGTAAACATGCATCTTCATGGATATCAACATATTGTTGGGAATGGTCAACTTCCTATTAACCTAAGTGTGCAGGCACTTGCAGAGGGTTAAAAACATTTGTTGGATATTGTACAAAAACTCCTAGTGACCAAAGACCAATCCTAAAGAGCAATTGCAGTGGTTGATAACACCTAATCCAAGGCAGATAATGCCTTGAATCATCTGCAAAATTGACCCATTCACCATCATCTGCAGGGAACCACTGTTGGTAATTTAAGAGTACCAACAAAGGCTCCTTGTGCATCTATCTTCTATCCTAATAATAGAAATAAATATGTTTTGAAAAATCCAGATTATTTCAATCTTTTATTTAATTTATGTCTTAACAACCAGAAAAACTAAAAAACCCTGTTTAAAAAATCAAGAAAAGATTAACAAAATCTCCAAAAACAAAAACTTTGTTCAAAAGAGTCAAACATCTGTTTCAATGGCTCAAAAGTCTGTTCAAGTGTGATAATCACTTTTAAAGCAAAAGAACCACTGTTTTCCAAAATCACTATTTCCATCTAAAACTCTGTTTAACCCAATAAAAGTTTCAAACAGAGGTTTTTCAAAAAATTGTTGACCAAGAGTTAAACAAATGTTTCAAAACACTGATCATGTTGTTCAAAGGTCTGTTGAGCACAACAAAGGTTAAATAGATATTTTGAAAACAGATCTTTGATATCTTCATCAGAGGGTTTCCTATATAGGACCCACATTCTGAACAGAGGTTTGGTATGAAAAATAGCAACTGACCACGTGGCTTAAAAGGTAACTGTTGTCCATGATAGCATCCATGTTGCATTAAACCTATAAAAACCCATGAGAAACAAAGTTCACTTCTATCCTCCATTATTGAAAAATTTCAAAAGCATTTCAAAAGAGAAAAACTCTGAATTTTCTTCCATCAAACTCTACTTTCAATCAAAACAATTTCTTAAAAGTTTTCAAAAGATTTGAACAATAGTTCCTCATGGCTCTCGAAATCAAAACCCCACACAATTACTTGCCGTATCTTGTAAAGCATGATAAGAATATGGACTTCAATTCCACTCCATCATTGACATCATCATTTCATCAAAATATCTTTACATCCTCACCGTCCACACACCCGTCTATATTTCCACACTCAAAGAATTCTTGGCAAATGCAAATTTGTTTTTGCAAAACAAAAAGCCCTTTCTCATTACCTCCACCATTATTAAAGAACATGTGGAAATCACCACAGAATCCATGTCCACTATGTTCCATTTAAAGGATATGACAGGTATGGAAACTTACCCCTAAAACGACTTACATGGTTAGTTCATAGAAAGGGTCTACAAATGTCAGATGGTGGGAGAAACACTTTATAAACCAAAGTTCCCAACTAAAATGAAATTCTTGATCTCAGCTCCCGAAAACACCGCTTTGTTGCGAGCAAGCCAAATACACCAGCATGAAGTTATAAGAATGCCATGAAGCACAGATTTAATCGGGGGAGGAATACTCCTATCTTTATGATAAACCAACAAATCTTTAACAGAGAAGACATAGATCGGAGCTATACGGCACCATCGACTGATTTTTTGCCATAAGACCACTGCCACAACGCACGATGTGAAGAGATGTTCCACTGTTTCTGGCTCCGAATTGCACAGCGGACACAGCCCCTCACCAACCTGGATACCCCTTCTTCGCAGCGCATCAGACATAGGAATTCGGTTTAATTCCGCTTTCCATACGAAAACATTACATTTGATAGGAGTCCACCTGCACCACTCTAAAACAAAGTTGACATTGACATCCACAACTTCGTCCAATAGTTTCTTAACGGAGTGAACGGAAAAAAATCCCGACTGATCTGGCATCCACCTTCATTCATCCTTCCTGGCACACAACGTAACAGCCCCAGTCTCTCTTAACAACTCCTCCAGTTCAGCGATTTCATCTCCCTCGTTCGGCTCGTGTTTCCACAGCCAAACGCCGGACAGCCTGTCCTTCACGAATTTTTTGCAGAAATGAGTGGTCTAGACAAAAAAAGAGTGTGTTTAGGTGATCCCTGATTTTTGTTGCAAATCTAGGTAAGTAGCCAAATGAAACAGCGACCTTCAATGAAAAATCTGACAAAATTCTGCAAAAGCTGGAAGGTGCCTGAAGATTGCTGTTTCATTCAACAACCTTAATAAGGTCGCTGTTTGAAACCACCACCTTACCAAAGTCGTTGTTTCAAACAAACATGTTCCTGAAGATCGCTATTTCATAAAGAAATCTTATATAAGATCGCTATTTCATTCAGCAACGTTAATAAGGTAGCTGTTTGAAACAAATATGTTATATAAGATCGCTATTTCATAAAGAAATCTTATTAAAGATCGCTATTTCATACGGATATCTTATATAAGGTCGCTAAATGGTGCAGCAATGTTGTAATAATTCACTGTGTATGAGATGCTTATCTATGATCTCAAGAATGTCACTGCAAATTTTGGCGAGCTCGTCATGACGGTGATTCCGAACCCAGTACATTCTTCAAAAAGGTAAAAGTTTGTGATGGTTATGCAAAATGATATGTGATTAAGTCCCGCTCAATGGCTGAAGACAACTCGGTCAACCAGTTCGTCAATGATACGCAAGTTACCACGGCCAAAACTCCTTCCACCAGCGTGTATAGCATATAGATTGCCACTAGCCAATATTCATAACCGAAAGTGGCCTGTTGAAGTGAAATTTCACTACGGTCGCCAAATGGGACACCATTGCTGGAACTTATTTCAGCATAACACCTAAAAACCTTTATTGTACCTCCTTTCCAATGAAGTCGTTCATGAAGCTTACAAGTGTTGAGTCGCTTAATGGCAAGTGTAGAACCAGCAACAAGAGTAGCTTTATAAGTTGTCCCTGATTTGGTTGCGATTATAACCTTCTTGTTGCTGAATTTTTTTGTTGCAATCATCAAACCCACTAGATAGACCATAACTAGTGGTGTCAGAAACAAAAAGACTTGAACAAGCTTATAAAGTCAACCTTATATTATTTTAACAGAGTCATTGTGTTACAAAACTCTTGTGCCATCAGTTTGTATTATATTTAAAATGCATATTGAACAACATGGTAATATTTATTTCTATAAATCAGCGATCTTGTTTAACAATTGTCTTTCAAACAACAATCTTTTATAAGAATGCAGTACCATTCAGCGATCTTGTTTAAGTTACCTCTTTCAAACAGCAATCTCTTATAAGATGGCAGTTCCATTCAGCGATCTTATTTAACTTAGCTCTTTCAAACAGCAATCTTTAATAAGATATCAGTACCATTCAGCGATCTTCAGGAACATGTTTGTTTGAAACAGCGACTTTGGTAAGGTGGTGGTTTCAAACAGCGACCTTATTAAGGTTGCTGAATGAAACAGCAATCTTCAGGCACCTTCCAGCTTTTGCAGAATTTTGTCAGATTTTTCATTGAAGGTCGCTGTTTCATTTGGCTACTTACCTAGATTTGCAACAAAAATCAGGGATCACCTAAACACACTCTTTTTTTGTCTAGACCACTCGTTTCTGCAAAAAATTCGTCCTTCACTGAGCAATTTGTGACAACCTCGAGCTGAAAAAGGTTGGGGAAAATCTCTTTTAATGGAACCTCCCTGATCCAGGGGTCCAACCAAAACAAGATATCCTCACCATTGCCAACCGAACCCTTACAGAAATTACGGAGGCTCCGATAACCTAGATAACCTTTTTTTTCCTTTATAAACACTAACGGAACTTAACTAAGTTACATTATATAGTTAACCTTTAAATACTTAATACATTTAATATAAATACTAGGGAAAATACAAAGACATAAAACAAAATCCCATTTTATTTATTATGCGTAGAATTCCGGATTTTTATACGATCCGTTTTTTGGCGGATGTTACATGAGTTAGGGCTGTGATCTGGAACAATTAATGCTTAATACTTCATTTTCGAAGCGTTTTTTCCTTTCAAAAATTACTAAATATTTTAGTTTTATAGTATGTGCGACTATTAGTATCCTTGCCAATATAATTCTTCGCTTTGCGTATGCTTGCAAATATTATTACAACAACAGAAAAAAAAAAAAAAAAAAAACAATCTTCATGGGAAAAGCCTTTAAGTTGATCACACCATTGGAGGTAAGCATGTCATTAGCATTTTTACTGTTTGGCAGCTTCATAACTTTAATTCTTCACTTTGCGTATGTATTTTTTGGGCTGAATTAGGTGAATTAGCTCTTTCTCAAGGAATTAGAAGTTAGAGTATGTCGCAATTGAACCAATCAAGTTTTAGTTGGTTTGTAGAAGTGCTCGATGGCCCACTATCTGTGGTTGATGATCTGTTTTGGGCCAGGATGAGAAAGTATAGACTTACTAAAATTGTCTCTGATCTAAATAACAATCTCTAATGTACGAAAATATTAACTGACCTGTGTTCATATATTTTGTTACTAGCTTTCATGGTGTTCCATTACCTTGATTGCGTATTTAATTTACCATCTTATGTTGCAGCTTTGACTGACGAGGTGGGTCAAACAGGTTAGATTTTAGAGGCTGTTAAGTTTTGATAAATAGACACCAACACTTGATTTATGAAAGCCTAACGAGGTAAATTGTTGTTGTGGGTTAATTGGTATTTTTTGGTGTGTATTGTACTATTGTACTTAATTTACATTTTAGTTATTTTTTGAGTAAGAGGTATTTAAGTGAGAACATTTCATCCTTAATTTTTCATGGAAGCACACACTAGTGTATTCCGAAGGGTGAAGAGCACCCGAACAAGCACTCGCGTGCGCGTGGCGTGTGCGATGGGCGCAATGTGGCGCTTTGATGTCGCACTTTAAACTTCGCACGCGCGCGACTGTGTGGCGTTCTCGTATAGGTTCACTGGTAACGTGGAGTCAAACAGGGCACACATGAATGAGTGGTGCAGACCTACGCACGCATGATAGTGAGCCAAAGTAGCGCATGCGCACCAGAGTGTCTGTCCTGCGTGCGCACGCGCGCGAAAGAAGATTCCAGACTTTAATGACAGAGCAGTTTCATTTCAGCATTTAAAACAGACGAGTCAACGGTTTTGACTGAGAATTAAATGACGAATTAAAGTGTATTTGGGACGTTTAATGTAATTGAATTCTCTCATTTAATTCGTTTTGGCAATTTCAACTCAGATCCACTGCAATAGGACACCAGCAACACCAACAACTTATGCAAACTTCCCTCTACATTCTTCTAATCTTTTTCTTGCTCTTCTCAAGGTATTTTTCGGGTTCTCGAGTCAGCTCAGGCAGTACACACTGCTCCGGCTGTTGTACTCTGGGAAACAAAACGAGTTCTCTTGGGAGACTCATAATTTGTTTTAAGGACCCCACAACCCTCAGCCAGTTTCTTTTCTGTTTCATCTTTTGTTCTTGTATTCAGTTTATTTCAGTTGTAAAAGTACTATAATTTCCTGCTTTCTTTAATTGTTGTATTGTAACAGTTTAATAAAATTGTTTTTTTATTTATACGCGAACGGTTCCTACATTAAGATTTTCAAAGTTGAGAAGGTGTAAAAAGAGAGTAATAGTGCAAGAGTAAAAATGCAAAATCTAAAACTTAAGGGGGTAGTCACGCTAACAATGAAGTAATAGTGGAAGGGGTAAAATGCAAAGTTTAAACCTTGATTAAAACTGTAAATTGCAAAAAGGAGGTGGTATTTAAAAAACAACACACGAAAAGCATAAGAGTCGAAACCATATGTGACATTTGTAAACTTTCAATCTTTATACAATTCCGAACATTTTCGTATTTAATAAAATCTTGTATTTTCTTTGCGAGAATGTTAAATTTTCAATCATTATACAATTCCGGACATTTTTTTCAATAAAATCTTGTATTTTATTGGTAAGAATGCAAAAATGTCAATCGTTGCACAATTTCGGTCATTTTCATGTTCGATAAAGTTTAATACTTTATTTGCAAAACGCGTAACCGTACAACCGAACGAACCGACATCCATGACATTTTCGAACAAAATCCAAGTTACATATGCCTTAACACACACACACACACACATATATATATATATATATAACCTAAATATTGGGTTAAAGGGGGTTAAAAGTGACAAAATGCAATAAAACAAGTCCATTGGCCAAATCAGCCAAAAAGCAAAACTTGCCCCCAAGCAAGCTTTACGGACCGCAAAGACATCCCTCTACGGTCCGTAGAGGGTGCCCAGACATCATATTTTGTGTAGCCCTTGTTTCCTTCTTTGGACCCCAAGTTCATGAAATTACCTATTTGTTGCCACCATTTGACATGGTTTAACACTTCCCTCTGATCATGATACATGTTGGACACTTGGATTGATACTAGAGCTTCAAGAACACTATAAATAGCAACCAATTTCACTCGTTTTCACTTGCTCAATTCTCATTTCTTTCTCCCACTCAATTATTTTGTTTCCAGTCATTGGAAGCCTCCTAATCTGACTTATAATAATGTTCTTCAACTCAAGTAAGTAATCTTCCTAGTTCTTTCATTATTTTGGCATTTTTAGCCAAAAGTCAAACTGTTTGACTTTCGGTTCTGACCACTTTTGGTTAAGTCAAAGTTCAATTGAACTTTTCAATGTGATCTTAATCGCGAAGGTTATAATCCCTTGCGATTACACCTTCTGATAACCACGTTTACTAGGTGAAGTGACGAGTCAAAGTTTTAGTCAAAGATGCGCATAAGTGCATTTTACGACGAAACTACTTTTGGTTTTTAAAACTTAATGTTTTGACACCAAATCAGTTTTATAACTTAATTAGACATTTTGCAACATGTCTAACTCGTCACTTCTAGTTTAGTACTTTATTTGGGTCGTAAGTCGAGCGGTTTGACCCCCGCTTTGACTTTCGAATCTGACCCGTTTGGTCGATCTTAGGATTCAACCAAATACGTTTGTGTGACCATAGTTGTATATGGAATAACCCTCTTAGGTTATACCTTATGGTCATAAGGTTTGGTTAGTTCTATGATGAGTTGATCTTTATGTATATAAAAATGACCAAAATACCCTTTTGCGCATAAATTGGTTTTAAGTATATGTAACCAAAGTTTTGACATCTAAACTGATCTTATAACATAATCAAACATGTTTTGACATGTAAAATTCATCATAAGACATATTTAAGCATCCAAATTTATAATTACGCTAATAACCCGTTAAAGTAGCATAAACTACCTTAAGGAGTGATAACGGGTCAAAAGCACTTAGGATCCTTTCCAAATCAGAATGTTAAGTTTAGTAAACCATGTCATACGAGTTCTAACACTCATTTGGTTTATAAGACTTCATTCTATCCAATCCTCCGATTAAAGTCTCGACACACTAACATAGTTATCCGGCACATTTGGACGCACTTGAGCTTTGTTTATTCTCATGATCAAGAACACGTACGCAATCACAAGTGAGTACATAGCTCCCCTCTTTTACTCTTTCTAAATGTTTTAGGGTTACTCATATGTGCCAAACTATTTTCCAAGTTTTCAAAACAAAGTCTATGGTTTATATAAAACAATACGATTTCAATAAGGTGAACTTGTTGGTGCGTTATCCATAACACGGATGACATTCATTAGTTTTAGCTGAGCCGACCAGTAGTATGTTATGGTACCATAGGACTGACAATCCCGTTACTAGACTATCCACTGGACTTGGTGGAAATAAGGGTAACAACAGAAACTGTTTATGATTAACAAATCATTTGTTGGTTTGTTAATCTATTTAAAGAGACCCTTTGGTGGTATAGTCAACACAGGTTTGAATGTGTTCATTAAAGAACGACCACAATTTTCACAATTAAAATATCGACGATTGGTTTATAACACAGACAATTGGTTTATAACACGAACGATTGGTTTATAACACGGACGATTGATTTATAACACGGACGATTGGTTTATGGTAAGTGATTTAGATAACGAGATGAGTGTAATATGATAAAAGCATGGTGGATACGCCGCTGGTACTTCCTATATATAAGTGCTTTTATTGTATTACACATCGTAGCGTTATCCAAATCACTTGGACAAATGGTTTAGAATGATGTCGCGCAACAATTTTCACTTAAAGATATAAACCATACAATGTTTTCTTTTAAATCGATTTACTACTAGGTTTTACAAAACAAATGTTTTAATCAAGAATTATGGTTACAAGGCTTTCCGCAAACTTAAACCAACTTGTTTTTGTTGGTTAAATATATTGTAATATCAAACATTTTTTGATACAAGGTTCTCAAATATCGACTTTCGTAGTCAGACGAGGGATTGCAATAATAAATCCATGAATTTGACACACACATAAAGCCCTATTTTCACGAGCCAATTTTTGATTATTTGATTGCATTCTTCACATAGGATTGACATGGGCCTTAGTGACTTTAAACCCGGAAAGATAATTTGATTGTATTTTGTCTCTGTTATTCCAAGAAAATGTAATCTATTAATGATATAAAAACGAAACTTTAAATACCATGTGTTGTGAAACAATTTCCTGTCCTTGACTCCCCGATGTTTCCGCTGCGGTTTGTTATTTTACGCAATCGGGGTGTTACAGAGATTGGTATCAGAGTCATGGTTATAGGGAATTAGGTTATTAGTAATGCTTTGACCTAGACTATAACCTTTCTAGGACCTTAACACAAGTTATCTTGTGTTTAGATTCTTAAAACAATACCATCACCTATTCTTAGGTCACTAGGGAAAGAAATCCACAAGGTTCAAATTTGTTTTGAAAATCAATCATCTATTCTTAGATGATTCGTTTTAAGGCTTTAAGCCTAGTAACCAAGCTAAACCAAGAAATGATTGATCAGCAAATTGTTGTTGTACTCCCAAACCTAGTAAACCAGCTAAACCAAGCAACAACAAAAACAATAACAACAACAATACACCCGCTCCGTGCAACTATAAACAATTTAATTCGGTTAAACCACTCTAATTTACTGGGTCTGAAGGAGCTACTGGACTCCTAAAGTGGATTGAGAGTCTCGAGACCACATTCTGTCATCTTCAGTGCCCGAACGAGCGAAAAGTTAAGTGTGCATCGAGTATATTTCAAAAAAGGGCATTCACCTGGTGGAACGGAGCGATGAGAGATAGGGGTGCTGATGTGGCAACGGCTCAAACGTGGGAAGAGCTTAGGGCTCTTATGATGAAGGAATTATGCCCATGTCACGGACAACGGGCACTCGAGAATGAGTTCCACGATCTTAAACAAGATAGTGGAGAGCATCGTGCCTACACTGACCGATACGAGGAGCTAAGCCTGCTATGTCCCACCATGGTCACACCGTTGGATAAAGCAATCGAGAGGTACATTGATGGCCCGCCTGACGCAATTAAGGACATTGTCACTTGTAGCAATCCTACCACTGTTAGACTGGCTATCGAGTTAGCGGCTACCTTGACTGAATCTCAAGTTAGGAAAGGGGAAACTATTTCGCAAGGGCGACAAGAAACAGGCTGCTAAAACCACTCAGGAGAAAACCAAGGAGAACAAAGCCGAACCATCCAAGAAATCAAGGAAGCGTAAGGCTTCGCAAAACTTTGTTGTGGTTACTCAACCTAATCAAGCCACCCAAAACCAACCAGCACAACCTCCTGCAAGAAAACCTTATGCTGGTACTACATCGTTGTGCAACCGGTGTAATGGTCACCATCAAGCTCACTAACAGTGCCGCCAATGCACCTCATGTGGAAGATTCGGCCACATAGCCAATGTTTGTCGTTCTGCCCCAAATCAAGCTGTTCAAAACCCTGTTCAACCCCAAGCCAACTGTCACACCCCAACTAATGGCGGAATCATCGGAGTGGGACTTGTTCAAGATTGCAAGAGACTTCATAACACTAATTGTGACAATATTTAATTCAACCATTTTCATTTCGTAGATAAATTGTCAAAGCATTACAAGAAATTCAAATAACAACATTGTTCAACATAACATAACAAAATTTATACAACACTTTAAACCTAAACGTCTAAATGAGTATCTAGGCATCTTTGCTAATCCATTTTCGTAGCATCATCAATCCTCAACCTGTAACATGTTTAAAATACAATTCAATGCAAAAGCAAAGGCGAGTATACAAGTTTAAGCATAAGTATAAGTATAAGTATAAAAGTTTAAAACGAATCCACATGGCAACTTAGTTTATACAAGATCAACCTAACATGGCATGCAATATTTCTAGCCAATCCTCTGTTTATGCAAGAAAGTTTAGTTAATTCGACATGACCACAAGTTTAAGGGGGGTGGTGCGTTACTCCTATAGCGCTATACATGTCGAATGGAGGCTCGTGAAAGCTAATGACTAAAACATATCACATAAGTATGGTCCACGTAAGCATCAAGTATCATAACATTGTATTCATGTATAAGGATTGTTTTAGTGCATTGCATAAAGAATAAGTTTAAGTGTAGCTTAATAGTTAAACATGTTACACCCCAAAAAGTGGTAAACATAAAAAGGGGGTTGCGAGTATACTCACAAAATTGCATATGCTTTCCGATTATCCAAGAGTGACGAGTTTGCTTGTGAGTGAGGATTTAATGGCAGGGTTACGTGATGTGTAGGTAGTGGTAAGATTCGGAATTTAGAAATTAAAGTGGTAAAAGTATGTATACATGAAAGTAATAACTAAGCCCTAAGAGTTTGCTTATGACACCATAATTAGTGGTTTCATGGGTCCCAAATTGCCCATTGGAATCATAACAAGAACTCTAGAATCTTTGATATGGTAGCTTAGGTTTATGATGGCTAATCATGGTTTGATTAACACCACAAACTCAGCCATATTTTTATATAATTGTGTATAGTTTATATAGTAATAATGCATCCTAAAACTAAGTCCAATAAAGTATTGTCATATAGCATCATGTATGTCAAGCATGGAGGTTAGAAAACCTCATTATATGATTCACCACTACACACACCATCATGAAGGTGGTGGGAGGGTCATGAATAACAAGAAAGTAAATCTAATCTAACAAGCAATAAAAATGTTCAAATGAAGGAGTGGAACTTAGTTTGGAAAGCCAAGCTTCCATTTGTTCACCCTTCACAAGGCACAAGTTCATCATATGGAAGATAATGACTTGTGCTTGTTTTCATCATCCGATTGTCAAGTAAAAACAGAAAATAAGTGAGTGTTTGAACTCATAACTTTGATGGTAATCACCCTAATACAAACCCACAATCATAGACTTGATTGTGAGCTTGATGGGAACAAGATTCTATCAAGTTATCAACATAAAATGAATCATACGAAAAAATAAAAACGGGCAGAATGTTTGTTGCACTTTGAGCCTCAAAAATGGTGAGGTTTCACCTTAGTTTGCCCAAGCAAACTTGTGAAAACCTTCCTATAGGTTATCCAAGTGTTAAGAAGAAAGAAATGAGAGGAAAATCGAAGTAGAAGTGAGGTAAAACTCACTTTGAATGGCTGAAACTTTCTGATTTTGTTGCTGGAATTCAGCTGTGATTAAGTGTGTTTTTGAGAGGGTTTAAGGGTTGTAAAAGTAGAAAAGAGGCTGATTATAAGTTGTATTTATAGGGGGAATGATTAGGGTTAAAGTGGGTTGGCATTTAATAATTAGTTGAGGGTTGAAGTAAATAAAAAAAAAACAAATTGTTGTTGTTTTAAAAGTTGCGGCAGTAGGCTGTCTTCAGCCATTAATATCTACTTTTTTTTTGTATACAATATATAAGATTAGGTATTTACATGTTATAATATTTTAGTTTATGCAATAACTCATTAAAACATCATGTGGTTGGGGAGTTTAGCCATAAAAAAAGGTCTAGAAGCTAATTTGGGGGGTCTGATCGTAGATTCTACCCATCATACATTCTTTTTATTTATTTTTTTTCTAACCTTCATTGTAGTATACATGTGAAATAGGTGTTTAAACAATAGCAAAAAGGTTTTTATATAATATAACATAAGCCCACCACTTGTGAAATAAGTAAAATGGGCAAGATCAATAGGTGTGGCCAATTCTGCCTTGCTGGTGTGAATGGACTAGCTTAATAATTTTAGTTTACCCTTTTTTTGTTAGTTTAGTCAACTACATTAATATCATAACTAATTTGATTAAATAATATATTATGACTATATATTTACTAATGCTAATTTAATATTTAATTAACAATATTTCAGGGTATATTAGGTACTATAACATATAATTTGGGTAACAATTACATGACATATTTTATGTATTAATCCAACGTAAGAAGCTAGTAAATGTATGAACCAAGTATGTAATTATAAGTATAGCATTTTTCTAAGGTCATGCATTCATGATGATTATTTGTAGATTAGACGCGCCTTTACGAGACGCATGAATACGTATCGAATGATTGTACGAATTTAAATGTATCAGCATAAAAAATAGGCACATGAATAATCTTTCTAATTAAAGTAAGTTTTGAAAAGCGAGGCGTTACACCAACCTTGCTAGACCTCCATTTCGACCTGGTTCTTGCTACAACTGTGGCGAGATGGGTTATTTTAGAAACAACTGCCCGAAACTCGTGAATGCAAATCCAGCCCGTGGACACGCATTCAACATCAACGCTAACGAGGCTTGTGCTGATAATGAAGTAATTAATGCTATGTTCCTTGTTAACAATCGCCTGGATTCTGTTCCATTCGAATCAGGTGCCAATAGGTGTTTTGTATCCCTAGCCTTTGTACCTTTGCTTTTGATGCCTAGAACTAAACTAGGAAAGCCCTTAACAGTGGAAATATCTAGTGGTGAACCTCTTGTGCTCGACTCTGTCATTCGTAGTTGCCAATTGAACCTTGATAACCACCTTTTTCCCATTGACCTCACGCCGATGCAACTCGAGAGTTTTGATGTCATCATAGGAATGGATTGGTTAACCAAACACCATGCTAAAGTGATCTGTTTCGACAAGATTGTTCGCATACCTCTTTCATCTGGTGAAATCCTAGAGGTTCGTGGGGAGAAACCCTCTAGTAGCCTAAAACTCATGATATGTACTCAAGCCCAAAAATACCTACGAAAGGATTATGTGGCCTTTTTAGCACATATCGTAGAGGAGAAAGGCAAGGGTATGACTATTCAAGACATCCCCATTGTTTGAGATTATCCGGTGGTGTTTCCTGAAGAACTACCTGGTTTACCTCCAGCACATCAAGTCGAGTTTCGTATAGATCTTGTGCCTGGTGCAAATCCCATAGCCAAATCACCTTACCTTCTTGCACTGTCTAAGATGCAAGAGTTATCGAAACAACTTCAGGAGTTATCTAATAAACGATTCATTCGTCCAAGCTTTTCACCTTGGGGCACTCCTGTTCTATTCGTGAAAAAAGAAGGATGGATCCTTCCGTATGTGTATCGATTATCGTGAGCTCAACAAACTCATGATTAAAAATTGATATCCCCTACCTCGCATTGATGATCTCTTTGATCAGCTACAAGGTGCTACTTACTTTTCGAAGATTGATCTGCGTTCTGGGTATCATCAGCTTCGTGTACTCGAAGAAGATATTCCCAAGACTGCTTTCCGTACGCGATACGGCCAATACGAGTTCATTGTCATCCCTTTTGGGTTGACAAATGCTCTTGCCGTCTTCATGGACTTAATGAATAGGGTTTGTAAACCTTATTTAAACAAGTTCATCATTGTTTTCATCGACGACATCCTTATTTATTCGAAATCTCGAGCCGATCATGAACAACATCTTCATCCGACAATGGAACTCCTAAAGAAGGAACAACTTTTTGCCAAGTTCTCCAAGTGTGAATTTTGGCTGAAGGAAGTTCAGTTCTTCGGTCATATTGTCAATGAGCAAGGAATACATTTGGATCTTTCCAAAATCAGTGCGATTAAGGATTTGAATACACCCACTATCCCACAGACGTTCGCTCATTTCTCGGTCTTGCTGGATATTATCGTCGATTCATCGTGAACTTCTCAAAGATCAGAATTCCCCTCACTGCTTTAACTCAAAAGAATAAGCCTTTTGAGTGGGGACCCAAACAAGAGAAAGCCTTTCAAACCGTAGAACAAAAACTCTATGACGCTCATGTTTTAACTTTACCTAATGGCAATGATGATTTTGTTGTCTATTGTGACGCATCGAATCTAGACGTTAGTTGTGTTCTCATGCAAAAGGACAAAGTCATATCCTACGTGTCAATACAATTGAAAATCCATGAGAAAAACTACATAACTCTTGATCTTGAGTTAGGCGTTGTAGTTTTTGCTCTCAAAATTTGGAGACACTACCTCTATGGTACGAAGTGTGTGGTTTTCACAGACCACAAAAGTCTCCAACACATATTCGATCAAAAGGAGCTAAACATGATGTAACAACCCGACTTTTTGGATTGTTATCCGTTTAACTACTTAATTCAATTTGTAATCGCTTTGTACTCTGAAATTCGATATAAATAAAGGGTTATGTTATACTAAATACATTTTCATCACACATCACCAATGCACGCTTAAACGCATTATATTCGCAAACGCTCAACGCTAACGCAACATGAATCACAAAGAATTATGCTACTTTACTTGCCGAGTGTGTTTGTCTGTTCGGTAACCACTCTCGCCTTCACACTCGCTTATCGCGTTAAATCGCTAAATCACAAACGTTGTTAATAGTTGTAATGTTATGCTGTGTGTTCTTATATGCTTTACTTGTGAGTGCTTTATATGTTTATGGATTATACTCGCAACCCGATTATCACACCGAAACGCAAACGCAATGCAACACTTAATGTCTCACTAAAATACTTAAAGTACAAATACTAAGTAACGCAACAAAATGCATTAAACGAGCATCCTACACGCGAAACGAAAGTTTTTCCCACCAAACTGCCACCTTCTAACGAATCCAGTAGCTTCGTACGAAGGAAGCTAGCTTCAAACCCGGTGGCCAGCTCTCCTCTATAAATACCCAGCCCCTTCTCCATTTCATTCATTGCTGCCTTTTACTCCAAAATGCTACCGAATTGCTGTCCGACTGTTTTCAAGTAAGATTTATCATTTTTACATAATTATACAACGTTTTCCACTATGATTTTCCACAAGACTTACTTCGATTTCATCAAAACTCTTCTATTTCCATCAACACTTCATCGTTTTCAACTAAACTTCTTTTTTTTACAATGAACTTCATCCTTTTCATGAAAACCTTCATCTCTTTCATCAAATCTTCTTATTTTACTACAGATCTACACTTAACCGAATGTATTGGGCCTAGCTACGGCTTCCCAAGTTAGAAATCTACTGATTTCACACTCACCAAGTGTTAGATCTAAGTGAAAACCCCTTTAAACTTGATTTTCGCACTAAAACGGACTTAAAAAACATGTATTTCGTTCACTGGATAGTGGGACGAGGTAGTGTCGAAACCGTCTTGAATAGGATTTGAAAACCCATCCGATTCAGACGAAAACACTGCTCCAAATGCCAAGAACATCCACGAATGTGAGCCGGACTGTTCTGTATGAAGCCCGACTTCGTACAACACAGCCCAATTCTCACCCGTGACTCAGACAGAGACCTCTCTGACTCTAAGTTTAATCAGTAGCTTAAGGTTGGAGGGATAAACATTCGATTTCTCGAAGACAGACGTGAAGCACACTCGATTTTGGACAACGGAAGCCACACATATACGAAGACCCCACCTTCGTACGAAGGCACAGCTTCATACGAAGCTTTGTTTCCTACCTGACACTTCGATTTCGACCGTTTCAGCACTTTGGAAGACTTACGCATTCTGTCCACGTACGCAGGCTGATCCGGCACTCCCTTCAATCCATTTCAGGACGTGTTTACTTGCTAGACACTCATAGTGAGTATACTCAAATCATTTTTCACTTATCGCGCTTTTGGGTGTTACACACGTTCTCTATCAAAATACACAACACTCAAACGTTTTACAAACGCTAACCATACTCGCATGATATACGTGATTAGTTGAATACTTGTTGCTATGTTACACAGTGATGACTTGCCTGACCGCCCTTAGCAACGATAGTACTATAGTTTCGACTCATTACCTGTTTATTCAGGGGTTGTTAAGGATCACATACTTTACTTCACGTATTCGCTTCGGTGAACATGTGTCGCGCATACTCTACTCGCAGTCATGTGGTTAGCTTGTATCATTGTTGATAGTTACTTGATTCACCCGTTACGTGTTCCATGCTGGTTATGCGTAAACACTTTTTATACTATATTTATGCACACTTGTGTACTCACCTTTACATTATTGTGTTGACTTTATTTTAACGTATGTGACAGGTTGATGATTTGATTGCTTCAAATGGATAGGAAGTCTAGAAACCGACAATAAATGAATCTATGTTGTCGGGTTGGATTTTGTTTGAGAGATGTGAACTCTGTTATGACTGTTTGTTGAAATATTTGTTTATTAGTATGGGATAATGAACTAGTTAAATATTGTCACTAAATAGTTGTTATGGATTCTCTTGAGCAATCTGATTCGCCTAGTGTCGCGCCCCTGTTGATACACTTTATGTGGACGTGACTCGGCTCGGTTCAGTTCAACTTGGTTTCGACTCGGTTAGGTCCGGCTCAAGCCCGATGTCACGATATTCCTCCATCGTACGCCCCAGAGTTCGACACGCGAAGCACGGAGAGTCGCGGACCCATTCCCTCTCCACATCACCATGACATCATCATGATGATGTCACAAGCTTTGAAATTGTGTATGTTGGCTACGTAACTAAACTTGGGCCAGACTACAAACGATGAAACCCATTATTTAGCAATACATGTCAACGAAACGGATTGTGTTTCGTCGACTTTATCATGGCCTTCCCCTGTTTCATCACTTGTGGGGTTTCGCCGGGTCACTGTTCAGTTTCGTCATGGTCTGTGTCTTATACCCTATAAATACCCCTCATAGTTTCTGTGTGAAACTGATGAGTATGAGAGAGCTGTGAGACTTAGTGAGAGTCTGTAAACATTGTTTGTATATGTTTGGGTTGTACTCATCCCTAATCAATAGATATTGAATCTTTGGTTACGCGTGTGTTTTACACTGTGTTTGGTTTGCACCGTCACGGGGATTCTGCACCCGTTACCGTGTTTGTGATAAACAAGGATAGGTTTTCGTATCGGATCCGCCGAGAGAAACGGGACCTACAAGTGGTATCAGAGCATTGGCTCTTATCCTTGTTTAAAACCAAACATAGTTGGATTTCTTCAAGTGTGAAACTGTTTGTTTAAGATTTTCTGAAAATTGTTATTTTGAAGTTCATATTTTTTCTTGAAAAGAAATCTTAAAATAAGTTGGATATTGTTGTTTTACTAAAATTTTTATCAAAAACCTTGTTAGTGTGCATCATTACATAGTATAACCGGGTTTTTAGTGAAAGTTTGTGCAAAATTTGTTGTTCGGAAAAATCCTCAGTGACCAGAATCTTCAAATCTTCATAAAGTTCTTTGTAACCTTCAAAGTGTTCTTCATAATATCAACTTTTTGATCCTTTGAAAGTTTACTGTATAAGTTGTTGGTGTTTTTAAAATTTTAAAGTTAAAGGGATATTGATTAAAATATTGTTACACCATACCTTTTGGTGAGATAAGCATGGTGTAAGGTTGAAACGAGTGTCTTGTGTCAGAAGTCAGAAGGAGATAAGGAAAGTTTGAAAAATTTAACCAATCTCACCAACTCTTGCAACCTTATCCATTTCTGTTTCGTCGATTATCAAAATTCTCCATTTGGTTTCTTCGAACCAAGGTTATCACAGGTTTCATCAGTCAACATCAAAGTGGTCACCAGTCAAAAATTCCGGCGCCATTATTTAAATCTTATTCAGTGTTTCGTCGCCAAGTTCACATACAGGTTTCTTCAAATTGAATTGGGCTTATTCAGTTTCGTCGATCAGAAGCCCAAAAAGGACAACAGTTTCGTCGACCAAAAAGGACAACAGTTTCGTCGATAAAAAAGAATCCAGTTTCGTCGCACACATATTCCCAGAGTTTCGTCGTCCATCATAATTCACAAAAAGGAATTGAGTTTCGTCGCATTATTAAAGGAATTGTGTTTCGTCGTCTGATATCACAATCAGTTTCGTCGCCTAGTTTCATAATCCAGTTTCGTCGATCTATATTCAAAACAGTTTCGTCTCACTCCTTATCATTCAGGGTTTCACTCTTCATCATATCCTTGTTTCGTCGAACAGATTTATCATGATCATAGGTTTCATCACATTGAATTATAACAATCAAATTTCATCATCACGTGAGAAAGTGGCTGAATAAAACAAAAATTTCTATCGGTCCAATAACATGGATTGTGAGTGGGAATCAGTTTGTTACATTTAATAGTGATCAGATTGCATTGCATGTGCTTAAAATTTTCCTATCGGTCCAATCATAGTTAGATTTGATAAAGTATATCACGTGGGGGTGGGGTTTCATCATCATAAGTTTCGCAAATACCATTAAAGGTTTTGTAATTAATAAAGTTTAGTCGAAATATTCAAGTTGTTCTTCATAATCATCAACTAGTTCATATCTGTTCTTGAATAATATCTGGTTTTGATCAATTTGTGGTTTAAAATTAAAGTGATATAGATTATAATAATGTTTGTTTGAAAAAGGTGTATATGTGATGATTCGTTTGTAGAAAAAGGAGCTTTGAAAATCTGAAAAGGTAAGGTGTGGTTTGAAATTGTGTGTCACCAACTTGTGTACTGTGTCAGAACATGAGAAGATAAGATTTCGAAATATCTCTCCAATCAACCTTATCTCTTTGTTGACTTAAAAAAAATATATAAATCATACATCAACCTTTAAGTTTCGTCGCACATAGAAAGATTCTCCAAAGGGTTTCGTCAAACAACATAACAGGTTTCGTCCAGGTCATTTATTACCAGGTTTCGTCGAGAATTAAAGGATCATATTGAGTTTCGTCGTTGATCATACATCATCCAGTTTCGTCGAACATTATAAACAAATCGGTTTCGTCGTCCATTATAAATCAGTTTCGTCGAGAATTAATTCAATTGAGTTTCGTCGCACCTTTTATAATTGTGTTTCGTCGCACCTTTTATCATTCAGTTTCATCGCACCTTTCATCATTCAGTTTCGTCGCCAAGATCTCAACTTCTGTTTCGTCGATCATATCTCAACTTCTGTTTCGTCGATCATAATTCAACTTATGTTTCGTCGATCATAATTCAACTTCTGTTTCGTCGATCATAATTCAACTTCTGTTTCGTCGATCATAATTCAACATTCAGTTTCGTCGTTCATCAAATATCATTCAGTCTCGTCATACAATTTCAGTTTCGTCGATTTTGGTTTCTTTTCTGGAGTTTCGTCGAGCTGAATCTTCATCAAACAAGTTTCATCGACCATAGTTCAGCCTGAGTTTCGTCGTACATTAACATCAGAGTTTCGTTGAGAAACTTGTCAAATTTCAACAGAGGACTTGCAAAAGTGTTTTAACAGTTTGTTTTTAAGTGTTTGACCAGGTTTTTCACTTTCATATATCAAATATGGCTTGTACTAGCCCTTCGGATTGGAGTATGGAGCCGAGACCAGGTGAAGATCGGACTTCGGCAGCCGCGTGGGTAAGGAATGTTTTTGGTCAGAAATCTATAAGTGAAACTCAATGGGCTTTGGTGTCGAATCAAAATCAAAACATTCAGAATCTTTTGCTTAGCGAGAGTGAAACGGGCAGCAACAATCGCCCGCCAAAGCTGAATCACATGAATGACTATCCATCATGGAAGGGTCGTTTTCACACATATGTTTTAGGGCAAAACACAGAACTTTGGACGTGTTTCACTACTGAATGCAGCTTTTCCCTCGAGGCTACAACATCAATTGCAGCGGGTTTTACTAATATGCTTGAAGACGACAAGAAAGCGTATGATCTAGAGAAGAAGGCATTTTCTATTCTCACGCAAGCACTCCACAAAAACATCTATCATCAATTCTCTTATTGTACGAGCACGAAAGCACTATGGGATGCCTTGTTAACCAGAGGAGAAGGAAATGCAGCGACAAGAAAGGTCCAACACGATCTGTTAAAGAAAGAGTTTGAAGGGTTTTTGTTCATGGATAATGAAACACTTAGCTAGATGACTACTCGGTACTATCATTTGATTAGTAAGATGTACTCATACAAGGTCAACGCATCACAACAAGAGATGGTTGCATGGTTTGTTGATGCTCTACCTCCAAAGTGGAGCCCATTCATTGAGCTTCTACAGTATACGGGCGTTCTAGATGCTGTCAATATCTATGAATTCATTCAGAAGTTGGAGCACAAGAATGAAGAAGAAATCCAGAAAGCTAAACAAGCTCCTGTTCCTCAAAATACTGAAATGTACCTTCCAGGTTTTAGTTCTTTAGCTAGTTCCAGTGCAGCTCAGCAACCAAAACTACAAACGGCATTCATGTCCAATACAAGTTCCTTTCCGTTTCCCCAGACAGCTCCTCCTCCGGTTTTCAATCCAAGTATATATATTTCGACACTGTCACAAGCCCAACCACAAAATCAACAAGGCAACCAAAATCGTTTCATAAATCAAGGAGGGAATGGATTCTGAAGCAGATAGTTTGTCGAATGATGCCAAGGAGATGAAATGTCAAAAATCGGTCTTAGTCAAGAAAGCTGATGCTACATCAGAAGAAATGGAGAAGATTCTCACTGAAGATGGATCTTTCTATTCTCAGACTGCCTTTATGGCTAATGTCACAGCTTCTACAAGTCAGGTAAAATCTGAAACTCCTAGCATATGTAGTGTTTGTGCTGATATGAAACATGAATGTGCTGAATTGAAACGTGAATCTGAAACGGTTCATAGTCACAATCAGAGTTTGGTTATTGAACTGTCAAAGTGCAAAGAGGCAAATATGGCTCTGGTTAGAAACGAAAAAGATTTTAAATTTGTAATTGAAACCTTAAAGAAAAGTGTTTCCGAAGTGACCAAAACTGTTTATCATAAACAAGTTAGTATTAACGATTACATTAACATTGTTGAGGAAACCAAAAAGGAACTAGCCATTTCCAAATGCGAGCATGATGCAATCAAGCTCAAATTGAAGAGTTATTCTAACTCCCGATTTGTGCTCGATCACATCATTGACGTTCAAAAACTAAAGGGTAATGTTAAAGGCGTTGGGTATAAGTCGTGTCCGCCTCCTTTGAGACACAACTATACCAGAATGCCCGATGAGGAGGAAATGCCGCGTTTTGAGCCAACTGTACCTCTTGATTATGAGGAAGTTACAACTGGCTTAGGGTTCAAAACGGATAATTCATCGGAGGGCTCATCTGATAGAAAGGAAAAGTCATCATGTGCTTCAAATCAAAGTCCTCCAACCGTTGAGGACTATGATTCGTCAGATGATGAACCAGATGTGAGTGATGAGGATAAATCGCTTGAGAAGAACAAAGGAGTAGAAGTGCCTTTTGAGAATCACATTCTGTGTGATCCTCCTACTTCTGCTGTGCAATCAACTGGTGCTAAACAAGAGATAGATCCTATCACTGAGACAGTGTCTACTGTTAAAAGTGATAACGTGTTGTACACTTTAGTCGGTGATGACAAAATTTATTCAAACACAGCTTTTCCAATTAAAAACGTCAATCAATCTTTGATTGATAAAGTGTTTAGAGATACTACCTGTAAGTTTTTGGAAAAGGGGATCCCGAGAGTTTCAGTAACTCAGTGTGATCTGATTCCAAAAGCTGAAGTTAGAAGAAAATTTGGAAATCAAAAATCACCAACGAAGCAACAACCTATCGCTTTTATGGGTAAACAACAACAACAACGAGCTCAAAAGTCTAAAGGATCACAACCGAATGTTGAGACCAAAGGAGCTCGTTTCAAGAAGAAAAACAATGATGTTAAATTTGTAGCATCCAAAGGTACTGACAAGGTGGAGACTTTTGAAAATAAATCAAACACCGATTTTGTTCAAAAAGTCAGAATTTTAAAGCGTAACGCTCAAAACAATTACACCCAACACACAAACGGGTGTGATGAAGGAACAAGTACCTCTGGGTCTACAGGTTCAACACGTGAAAGTCGAACCGGATCTCCCAAGTTTGTTGAGAGGAGATCGTGTTTCAAATGCGGGGAGTTTGGCTACATTATCAGAAATTGCACAAACTCTCCGAAACCAAATTTTGTAGAAAGAGCCCCTTCTGAACAAGGTCACCAACAACGTCGTCCTATGTCACCAAAAACTGACAAACTCACTGTTAAAGAACAGGAAACAAAACAACGAAGTCAAAATGTGAAGGTGATCGAAAAGGCTTTAAAACCAGAAACTGTTAAAAGGAAACCAATTTTGTCACAACCGTTAAAACCGGAGATTTCTAAATCTATAAATAATACACAATCCGGTAAACAGAAACAAGCTTGGAAACCTAAAACGGGTGGAGGTTCAGGGGGAGGCGTGAAATTTCCAAATCATCAAGAGATTAAAATTACATTTCTTGATGCTCAGGGGCAACCCAAGTCTATGAAGGCTTGGGTCCCCCTCTCCAACTAATCTCTAAGTGAGTGTGCAGGATGTTCCAGGAGGAACTATTGATAGTCATCGGATTGTTGATAGTGGAGTGTCCATGCACAAGATCGGCGACAAAATATATTGTTGCCTTTGATGGAGAGAAGAAGAAAAGAGAAACATAGTTGTCTGTTGAAAGAAATTGAAACCTTCGACAAAATAAAAATCATTCAAAAGTTTGATTGTTCAAGGCTTTGATCAGGTCCCCAGGGTAGATTCAATGAAAATGTACGCACATGCAGCACGTCTGATGTTTAAAAACAACAAGATGAACGTGCAGTGTACATTTCTTCGCGGTGTGATTGAAGAAAAACTTGTTAACTTTCATATGAATTATTTTGAGCACTCAAGTGTGAAAATTGTTTCTTCAAGTGTCAATATTTAAGCTGCTCTATGAATTATTATCATATCGTACAACACTCTTTAGCCAGACACGTTGATCTCGAATATCACCTCACACGTGATTGTTTCAATATGAAACTCATCAATGTTTTCATGGTCCACACCGATTACCGACTTGCCAACTGATTTTTCCAAAATTCGATAAATCATTTTTGATTAAAATTAATTTTGGTAAACGGCATTAAGGTAAAACCATGAGTTAAACCGACATCGGGAAATCGTTTTTGTAAATACCTTTGTGTTTTTAAAATTTATCATAGTTTGTTGATTTTAGGGGGAGTAAATCCAAATTTTGAAAAATTCAAAAACATCGAAAATTTTCAAAACGCAAAAACAATAGAAAAACAAAAATGAGTTTCCTGGCGAGAAAAAGAGAAAATGATAGTACATCAGTGGTCTGTTGAAACATCTTTAAACTGAAATTCAAAATGAAAAACGTTAAGCAGCTCTATATAAGATGTATCAGTAGGCTCACAATCATTTTAAAGTGTGCAGGGTGATATAAACGTAAATCGACTAAAGACCAGGTGGGAACCACACATTGGCATATGGTCTTAGTACCGAAATTTCGTTTGATTGATTGCCGAGGTTCTGAGATATTCGGTCTTTATGCTGTCTTATCATCTGGGTATCATGGTTGTATCTTTTACCGAAAGATAACGGAGATGAAGTCTAGATCTTCCATGATACCATACATACGTGTACATATTGCATACGACCTCAACAAGTGATCAACAATCACATGTCCCTCAAATAAGTGATAATATATCACATTTATCCGGGAGTCAAGTTCGTCTCTTTGCTGTACGAAAGTACTGACCTGTTCACGGACTTGCTCCTGTGCCCTCATGCATATGAAAATCAAGTTCCTCATCAATAAGTGATTCTATCACATAGGGCTTGTTTTCAAATCAAATAAGTGAGTTTCTCACATTCTTTTATACGGTCAAACAGGTGATAGTCGGTATACTCACCGGTAAGATGAACTCTCGTGCATACCTTGATACGGGAATGTGTCGTGTGTGGATGAACACCGGTCAGTAAGTATAAATCATACCATAACGTATCCCCTTGCCATGATTACATCTGATAAGTTGAGCTTATGTGGACAACAATACAGATAATTGTTATAGGATGCTTATCTTAATGTTAACTAATTGAACAACAAGGGCGTTTTGGCGTGACCGTACACTGATATGATTCTCTTACCCTCGAAACTCGCAAAAAGAATGTCTGTAAATATTTATTTACTGTTTTCAGTTTCTGCATCTTTGTATATATTTATTTATTGCTTTCCATCTTTACATTTGAAAAATGAAAAATTTCAAAAAGATTTTAGGTGTGTTTCAATCTAAATTTTATAAAATCCAAAAAGATTTTGCTTCTAGTTTATTTTTGATTAACTGATGTTGGAACTCGAGTCTATCCTACCCAAAATCCTGATCGTAAGCCGGAAAACAATTGCATCTTCATAAACTGTCGAAGTTAACAATTTTTGAAAGTTAGAGGATTAAATCTGAACATTTTTAAACTTTCAAACTGTTGTCGGTCGGTGTTTGATTGAGATTTGATCTCATATGTGTCATTTGTTTAATTTGTCTAAATTCCAAACGGTTGTTCTCATTGTTTCTGATGTTGCATATGCACATACAAGAAAGCTAAACACGCAATGAGAACAACCGTTTGGAATTTAGACAAATTAAACAAATGACACATATGAGATCAAATCTCAATCAAACACCGACCTACAACAGTTTGAAAGTTTAAAAATGTTCAGATTTAATCCTTTAACTTTCAAAACTTGTTAACTTCGACAGTTTATGAAGATGCAATTGTTTTCCGGCTTACGATCAGGATTTTGGGTAGGATATACTCGAGTTCCAACATCAGTTAATCAAAAATAAACTAGAAGCAAAATCTTTTTGGATTTTATAAAATTTAGATTATAACACACCTAAAATCTTTTTGAAATTTTTCATTTTTCAAATGTAAAGACGGAAAGCAATAAATAAATATATACAAAGAATCAGAAACGAAAGAAGTAAACAAATATTTACAGACATTCTTTTTGCGAGTTTCGAGGGTAAGAGAATCATATCAGTTTATGATCATGCCAAAACGCTCTTTTTTTTCAATTTGTTAACATTAAGATAAGCATCCAATAACGATTATCGGTATTGTTGTCCACATAAGCTCAACTTATCAGATGTAATCATGGCGAGGGGATACGATTAGGTATGATTTATACTTACCGACCGGTGTTCATCCACACACGACACATTCCCGTATCAAGGCATGCACGAGAGTTCATCTTACCGGTGAGTATACCGTTTATCATCTGTTTGACTGTATAAAAGATGTGAGAAAACTCACTTATTTTGGTTGAAAACAAGCCCTATGTGATAGAATCACTTATTGATGAGGAACTTGATTTTCAGATGCATGAAGGGCACAGGAGCAAGTCCGTGAACAGGTCAGTACTTTCGTACAACAAAGGGACGAACTTGACTCCCGGATAAATGTGATATATTATCACTTGTTTGATTGGACATGTGATTGTTGCTCACTTATTGAGGTCGAATGCAATATGTACACGTATGTATAGTATCATGGAAGATCTAGACTTCGTCTCCTTTATCTTTCGGTAAAAGATACAACCATGATACCCAGATGATAAGACAGCATAAAGACCGAATATCTCAGAACCTCGGCAATCTCTCAAACGAAATTTCGGTACTAAGACCATATGCCAATGTGTGGTTCCCACCTGGTCTTCAGTCGATTTAAGATTTATATCACACTGCACACTTTAAAATGATTGTGAGCCTACCGATACATCTTATATAGAGCAGCTTATCGTTTTTCATTTTTGTATATATTTATTTATTGCTTTCCGTCTTTACATTTGAACAATGAAAAATTTCAAAAAGATTTTAGGTGTGTTTTAATCTAAATTTTATAAAATCCAAAAAGATTTTGCTTCAAGTTTATTTTTGATTAACTGATGTTGGAACTCGAGTCTATCCTACCCAAAATCCTGATCGTAAGCCAGAAAACAATTGCATCTTCATAAACTGTCGAAGTTACAAGTTTTGAAAGTTAAAGGATTAAATCTGAACATTTTTAAACTTTCAAACTGTTGTCGGTATGTGTTTGATTGAGATTTGATCTCATATGTGTCATTTGTTTAATTTGTCTAAATTCCAAACGGTTGTTCTCATTGCGTGTTTAGCTTTCTTGTATGTGCAGATGCGACATCAGAATCAGCTAAAGGCGAAGAGAACTTGTCAGATGACAAGCCGTAAAGTGAAGACACGACGTTGATGCAATCAGAAGATGAAGATGATCGGGTTGCAGTTGATCACTCATCAACACCATAAGGATCTAAAGTTTTGAAGTTCAAAAGATTCACGAGCAACATTCAAGGGGGAGTTTATTGATACACTCCCTGATTGTGTCACGTGAAGACTTTGAAGATCCTCCGACATGATAGACACGGAAGACGAACCATCACGAGTAGCGTCCAAGGGGGAGTTTGTTGATACACTTTATGTGGACGCGACTCAGCTCGGTTCAGTTCAACTTGGTTTCGACTCGGTTAGGTCCGGCTCAAGCCCGACGTCACGACATTCCTCCGTCGTACTCCCCAGAGTTCGACACGCGAAGCACGGAGAGTCGCGGACCCATTCCCTCTCCACATCACCATGACATCATCATGATGATGTCATAAGCTTTGAAATTGTGTATGTTGGCTACGTAACTAAACTTGGGCCAGACTACAAACGACGAAATCCATTATTTAGCAATACATGTCGACGAAACGGATTGTGTTTCGTCGACTTTATCATGGCCTTCCCTTGTTTCGTCACTTGTGGGGTTTCGTCGGGTCACTGTTCAGTTTCGTCATGGTCTGTGTCTTGTACCCTATAAATACCCCTCATAGTTTCTGTGTGAAATTGATGAGTATGAGAGAGCTGTGAGACTTAGTGAGAGTCTGTAAACATTGTTTCAACTCCTCCGCTTCATTTAACAACTCATCAAGCTCAGAACTTGCTTCTTCCTTCACATCAGATTCAGAATGATAATCGCCCGAAGTAGAGCTTTCTTCATCAGAACTCCCGATATAACTCGAATTGTCGTCACTTTCAGAAAATTCTTCCTTATGAACGTGCTTGATGTGATTGATGATCTTTGCATAACACGTTGTTCCTCCTCTATCTTGATCACCTTCTCCAAGTTGTATAGACCAATTACACCCTTCATCAGCTTGAACGGTCAATGCTTGATTGGTGTTTGATGGTCCAGACTGGTTCTGGTTCTGATTGTTGTTCACCGCTACCATCCTTCTTTCATGATTGTCTTGATTGGCATTGACATTTCAAGTACTCGTCTGATTTCTGAATGGGTTCTGATTGCCTTGTTTGGTTGGTCGGTTGCACTTACGTTTGAAGTGCCCCTTTTCGCCACAATTGAAACATGTAACCGCTTCTTTATCAAATCCGTACTTCGTATCCTGTTTACTTTCCAAAGAACTTCTCCCTATTCGAACCATAAAGTCCTTCGCCCTTCTAACAGCACTTGCAAACGCCCACTTTATATCCATCAACTCCATTTCATCACGGTTGATTTGTAGATAATCTTCGTTGGTCAAAATAATGTTTCCAATTTGACCTGCGACCAAACCGCAGTAAGCACTGACCATTGTATTAATGAGTTCCATATGTTCCTTTGCTACTTCAATGCTAACATTTGAGAGGTTTGATGTATCAACTTTGACTGTGTTAGGGTTTAGGGGTGGAGGATTGTTGGTATAATGAGCTTGCTGTTGTTGTGGTTGGGCTTGTTGTGGTAGGACAGGAATATAAGCACTCGGATCGAACTGAGGTTGAGTAGTGGTAACTTGAGGTGTAAAAGGAATATAAGCACTACCAAATTGAGGTCTAGAATAAGCATGAGCTTGAGCACTCAAATGCGCTGGCGGAAAATAGGAACTCGGATCGAAGACCGGACACGTTGTGAAAATAGGCACTCGGATCGAAATTCATATGTAATCATAAGCCGGAAAACAATTGCATCTTCATAAACTGTCGAAGTTATCAAGTTTTGAAAGTTAAAGGATTAAATCTGAACATTTTTAAACTTTCAAACTGTTGTCGGTCGGTGTTTGATTGAGATTTGAACTCATATGTGTCATTTGTTTAATTTGTCTAAATTCCAAACGGTTGTTCTCATTGCGTGTTTAGCTTTCTTGTATGTGCAGATGCGACATCAGAATCAGCTAAAGGCGAAGAGAACGTGTCAGATGACAAGCCGTAAAGTGAAGACACGACGTTGATGCAATCAGAAGATGAAGATGATCGGGTTACAGTTGATCACTCATCAACACCATAAGGATCTAAAGTTTTGAAGTTCAAAAGATTCACGAGCAACATTCAAGGGGGAGTTTGTTGATACACTCCCTGATTGTGTCACGTGAAGACTTTGAAGATCCTCCAACATGATAGACACGGAAGACGAACCATCACGAGTAGTGTCCAAGGGGGAGTTTGTTGGTACACTTTATGTGGACGCGACTCGGCTCGGTTTAGTTCAACTTGGTTTCGACTCGGTTAGGTCCGGCTCAAGCCCGACGTCACGACATTCCTCCGTCGTACGCCCCAGAGTTCGACACGCGAAGCACGGAGAGCCGCGGACCCATTCCCTCTCCACATCACCATGACATCATCATCATGATGTCATGATGATGTCACAAGCTTTGAAATTGTGTATGTTGGCTACGTAACTAAACTTGGGCCAGACTACAAACGACGAAACCCATTATTTAGCAATACATGTCGACGAAACGGATTGTGTTTCGTCGACTTTATCATGGCCTTCCCCTGTTTCGTCATTTGTGGGGTTTCGCTGGGTCACTATTCAGTTTCGTCATGGTCTGTGTCTTGTACCCTATAAATACCCCTCATAGTTTCTGTGTGAAACTGATGACTATGAGAGAGCTGTGAGACTTAGTGAGAGTCTGTAAACATTGTTTGTATATGTTTGGGTTGTACTCATCCCTAATCAATAGATATTGAATCTTTGGTTACGCGTGTGTTTTACACTGTGTTTGGTTTGCACCGTCACGGGGATTCCACACCCGTTACCGTGTTTTTGATAAACAAGGATAGGTTTTTGTATCGGATCCACCGAGAGAAACGGGACCTACAGCCCCGATGATTTCGCCATCGGTTGGGGTGTGATACATGAGATAACGACGCTGGATCGAACTCCTGAACGACTACGACTGCGAAATTCACTACAACCCTGGTAAGGTGAATGTCGTGACTGATGTGCCTAGTCGTAAGAAATGTGTCAAGCTTCATTGTGTTCGAGTTAAATCTGATATCTAGACACGTATCTTTCAAGACATACATGTGTAACCCAAGGTTCGTTGAAAAACAAACTACCCCATTGTCTTGAACTTCAGCTTGAAATGAAAGACCAATGACTACTCTATTTGATGAACCGTCAATAGGTTCCAAGTCAAGACAATATCTGCACCTTATTGATGAATGAAGCTCACAAGTCTCATTATTCAATCCATCATGGTGCAGACAAAATGTACAAGGATCTTCATACCCAGTATTGGTGGCCGGGTATGAAGAAAGACATTGCCTTGTATGTGTCCAAATTCCTAACTTGTCTTAAAGTCAAGGCTGAACATCAGCACCCATCTGGTTTACTTGAACAACCAGAAATACCGGTATGGAAGTGGGAGAATATTGCAATGGATCTCATCACTAAACTACCGCGCACATCTAGAAGTCATGATGCCATTTGGGTAGTCATAGATCGTCTAACAAAGTCAGCACAATTTTTTCCGATTCATGAGCATCACGACATGGTGTTCCTTTGAACATCATATCTGACCGCGATGCTCGATTCTCATCACACTTTTGGAAGGCCATGCAATCTACCATGGGAACCAAACTCAATTTAAGCACTGCTTCATCCTTAAACGGATAGACATTCGGAAAGGACGATCTAAACACTGGAGGATATTTTAGAGCTAGTGTGATCGACTTTGGTGGTAGTTGGGATTCGCATCTACCGTTGATTGAATTCTCCTACAACAATAGTTATCACGCCAGCATCAACATGGCGTCTTTCGAAGCTCTATACGATCGAAAAATGTCGTTCACCTGTCTGCTGGAATGAGGTCGGTGAAGCGCAGCTCACTGGACTAGAACTCATTCTTGAAACAACAGACAAAGTCAAGAAAATTCGTGATAACCTTCTGACAGCTAGAAGCCGTCAAAAGAGTTATGCGGACAAGTGACGCAAGCCCTTGGAATTCCAAGTCGATGATCACGTGCTTCTCAAGGTATCCCCTTGGAAAGGCGTGGTTAGATTTGGGAAGAAAGGAAAACTTGCAATTCGATACGTGGGATCATTCAAGATCGTTGAGAGGATCGGAAAGGTGGCCTACAAACTTGAGCTACCTCCTGAACTTGGGAATGTTCACCCAACTTTCCACGTGTCCAATTTGAAAAAGTGTTTACCCGATACAAACCTCCACATCCCACTCGATGAAATTCGTGTTGATAACACTATGCACTTTGTCGAGAAACCTGTGGAGATATTGGACCGTGAAGTCAAGAAACTCAAGCACAGATGAATACCGATAGTTAAACTTCACTGGGAATCCAAATGTGGCCCGGAATCTACTTGGGAATGAGAGGATCAAATGAAAGCGAAATATTCACATCTCTTTTCCCAAGTTTCCTCTAATTAAATTTCAGGACGAAATTTCCTAAAGTAGGGGAGACTGTGACATTTGCATGCTTTCAATCATTATACAATTCTAAACATTTTCGTATTCAATAAAATCTTGTATTTTATTTGCGAAAATTTTAAATTTTCAATCATTATACAAATCTGGACATTTTTATTCAATAAAATCTTGTATTTTGTTGGTAAGAATGCAAAAATGTCAATCGTTGCACAATTTCGGTCATTTTCGTGTTCGATAAAGTTTTACACTTTATTTGCAAAACACGTAACCGTACAACCGAACGAACCGACATCCATGAAATTTCCAGACAAAATCCAAGTTACATATGCATTAACACCTTTATATAACCTAAATATTGGGTTAAAAGGGGTTAAAAGTGACAAAACGCAATAAAACAAGTCCAGGGGCTAAATCTGCCAAAAAGCAAAACTTGGCCCCCAAGCAAGCTTTACGGACCGCAAAGACATCCCTCTACGGTCCGTAGAGGGTGCCCAGACAGTAGATTTTGTGCAGCCCCTTGTTTCCTTCCTTGCACCCCACATTCACGAAATTACCTGCTTATTGCCACCATTTGACATATGTTAACACTCCCCTCTGATCACGACACATGTTGGACCCTTGGATTGATCCTAGAGCTTCAAGATTACTATAAATGGCAACCAATTTCACTCATTTTCACTTGCTCGATTCTCATTTCTTTCTCCCACACAATTGGAGTTTGTTTCCAGTCATTGGAAGCCTCCTAATCTAAGTTCTTATAGTGTTCTTCAACACAAGTAAGTACTCTTCCTAGTTCTTTCATTATTTTGGCATTTTTGAGCCAAAAGTCAAACAGTTTGACTTTCTGTTTGACTTTCGGTTCTAACCATTTTTTATCAACTCAAAGTTCAATTGAACTTTGCAACGAGATCGTAATCATGATGGTTTTAATCTCTAGCAATTGCACCTTCTGATTACCTCGTTTACAAGGCGAAGTGACGAGTTAAAGTTTTAGTCAAAGATGTGCATAAGTGCATTTTACAACGAAACTATTTTTGGGTTTTAAAACTTAAAGTTCTGACACCAAATCAGTTTTATAACTTAAGTAGACATGTTCCAACATGTCTAACTCATTACCTATAGTTTAGTGCTTTATTTGGGTCATAAGTCGAGAGGTTTGACCACCGCTTGGACTTTCGAATCCGACCCGTTTTGTCAATCTTAGGATTCGACCAAGCACATTTTTGTGACCATAGTTGAATAGGGAATAATTGATGTGATTAAAATACAACAAATAAATTATGTCAAATACGGCGTAAAAGTAACCCTTTTTAGTACTAATGTTGGAAAAAACTCGTGTTTTCGTTCCTTTTTTATTTTTAGGGATAAAATAGCTTAAATTTGCAAAAGTTTCAAAAAGACAGCAAAATCCAACATAAATATAAAGAAGAAAGAATTGCCGCAGCTCGTCAAGCCCCAATTCGCATCCAAACCTCAAAATAACAAGAACAGAAGGCTAAACTGGGGCCGTGTCCACCAAACACGGGCCGTGTCCGAAGATGGATACTAGGCAGGAGAAAAAGGCAACTGCAAAAAACAAAAATATCAGCCAACACGGGGCCGTGCTAAGCCAATACGGGGTGTGGTCAACTCAAAGATTTTCAGAATCTGCGATAGTATAGCAAGTACTTTGGCCACAGGCCGTGCCGTGGACGCACGGGGACGTGTTAGTACAACATCTGACAAGCAGTTAATGAGGAAGAGAGAGAGAGAGAGAGAGATGGGCACGGGGCCGTGCCAGACGGCACGGACCTTGCTGAAGCTTCTAAAGACAGCTATGAATAGAAGTGCTTGGTTCCACTTCAATTCATCCCTTAGCAAACCACTTCTCTCTCACTTGCCACCACTCCACCACCACCACCACACCATCATCCACAACCATCATCCATTTTTGCATCTTTAGAGTGTGTGCGTATTCTCTGGATCCAAGATTGATCGTAAGAATCATTTTCAAACAAAGGTCATGCTTGGCTAAATTCTTACATCACTTGGTGAAGACATATCTTTTATGTATTTCTTTTATGATTTCCAAACTTTGGCCACTTTTTAATTGGGTATGTATTAATTACTTTAATAATTAATTTTTTTTATTGAAGGCGAATTTATTCACCCATTCTTGACATGTTCGTTTACTTAACATATTCATGTCTTTACGGTCTATATAAAGCATGTTAATTACCTGTAAGGGGGTTAGAAGGGTGGACTGGGTAATTCCATGTCTCATTCAGTGTATAGATCCTGCAAGAACCTGGTGCAAGTTTAGTGCTACTCCATGGAATGGCCAGGAATGACTGGCACAATGAGAGTAAGAAAACGCTTGCATCCCTTATTCATAAACTACTATTAAAACTTTAAACCAACCCCGTGAGGACTGTATCCCTACTGAATCAGACCAACGAGTTGAGGGCGATCGTCGCCTCGTAAGGGGAGTCCACCACATTTTGCATTAATAACTTACTTAATTATCTTTCAATATTCCGACCTAGTGGGATTGTATTCTTGCTGACTCAAACCACTAGGTTGAGGGTAACGTCGCCTCCAAAAGAGGAGACTACTACTATAACTAACATAATCTCTTAAAATGCCCAAAGTGCGGAAATCATCAAAAGGGTACAAGAAAGATAAGTTGGATCCAAGTGATTCTTTCTTATCTATCATTTTTATTTTATTTTTATTTTCTGTTTTTATCTTTTTTATTAGCTTAAAAATCTTTTCTAAAAGTTTGGTTCGATTAGAGGTTGACGATAAGCCGGTACTAAAAGCTTTTGTGTCCTTGGACGACCTCAGTATCTTGACATTACTATACTACGTCTGCTATAGGTGCACTTGCCCTAAAGTGTGTAGAGTGATAGTAAAATATCGTGTTTATAAATTTAAAACTTGAAAATCGACGAGTTAAAAATGAGCTAAAAATATAACTAAAATATACTCACACCGACACACGTCAATAATCCTATGAGGTTATACCCTATGGTCATAAGGTTTGGTTAGTTGTATGATGTGTTGATCTTTATGTACTTAAAAATGACCAAAATACCCTTTTGTGTATAAATTGTTTTTAAGTATATGTAACCAAAATTTTGACATCTAAACTGATGTTATAACATAATCAAACATGTTTTGGCATGTAAGACTCATCATAGGACATGATTTAAGCATCTGAACGTATAATTATGCTAATGACCCGTTAAAGTAGCGTAAACTACCTTAACGAGTCATAACAGGTCAAAAGCACTTAGGATCCTTTCCAAATCAGAATGTTAAGTTTAGTAAACCATATCACATGATTTCCAACACTCATTTGGTTTATAAGACTTCATTCTATCCAATCCTCCGATTAAAGTCTCGACACACTAACATAGTTATGCAACACATTAGGATGCACTCTCTTGATCAAGAAAACGTACGCAATCCCATGTAAGTACATAACTCCCTTCTTTTACGTTTTCTAAATGTTTTGGGTGACTCATATGTGCCAAACTATTTTCCAAGTTTTCAAAACAAAGTCTATGGTTTATATAAAACAATACGATTTCAATAATGTGAACAACTTGTTGGTGCGTTATCCATAACACGAATGACATTCATTAGCTTTGGCCAAGCCGACCAGTAGTAACACGGACGATTAACAAATCAGTAGACTGTCCACTGGATGTGGTGGAAGTTTGGGTAACGACAGAAATTGTTTATAATTAGCAAATCATTTGTTGGTTTATTAATATATTTAAAGAGACCCTTTGATGGTCTAGTTAAAGATACCCTTTGGTGGTATAGTCAACACGGGTTTGAATGTGTTCATTAAACAACGGCCACAATTTTCACAATTCAAACATGTATGATTGGTTTATAACACAGATATTGATTTATAACTCAGACGATTGGTTTATAACATAGACGATTGGATGATTGGTTTATGGTAGGTGATTTAGATACCGAGACGGGTGTAATATGATAAAAGCATGGTGGATACGCTGCTGGTGCTTCCTATATGTAATTGCTTTTATTGTATTACACATCGTAGCATTATCCAAATCACTTGGACAAATGGTTTTGAACAATGTCACGCAACAATTTTCACTTAAAGATATAAACCATACAATGTTTTCTTTTAAATCGATTTAATACTCGGTTTTACAAAACAAATGTTTTGGTCAAGATTCATGGCTACAAGACTTTTCACAAACCTAAACCAACTTGTTTTAGTTGGTTAAATACATTGTAATATCAAATACTTTTTGATACAAGGTTTTCAAATATCGACTTTCGTAGTCGGACGAGGTATTGCAATAATAAAGCCATGAATTTGACACACACACAAAACCTATGTACTCGCCAGCTTTTTATGTTGACTATCTTTTCACATATATTTCAGGAGTTTGATGATTTGATTGCATTCTTTACATAGGATGGGCGCGGGCCTTAGTGACTTTAAAACCAGAAAAAACAATTAGATTATATTTTGTATATGTTATTCCAAGACAATGTAATCTATTCATGAAATAAAATTTAAACTTTAAATACCATGTGTTGTGAAACAATTTCCTGTAATGCGACTCCCCGATGTTTCCACCGCGGTTTGTTGTTTTACGCGATCGGGGTGTTACACCATAAATTTCAAAAAAGGATGAAAAAGAAAAAAAACCCAAAAGTTGAGGGGTGGTGGTGGAAATACCACCGACATACCCTTTTAATATAGTATACAATGGTGAATGTCCATTTAGTTTATGTTAGTATATTATGTTTTTGGTGGCTTTGATATATTTGAATCAGTTCGGTTAGATACTCATTGTTGTTACGTCTTGCTTTAACCCGACCCCGTCGTTGTGACAACTGGCACCAAACCGGTAATTTCTGTACTATTTTAATTATTATTTATTAACTGCAATTATGTGTTTAAATGTCAACGTTATGTGATTACTTTCTTTACATATGAATTCATGCATGTTTATACCTCAAATGTTGCCTTGTGCATTACTTTAAGCGTTGCGTCAGAAAGACTAGTAAACTCACCGGTAAAACACAATGTGTCAACACTTCTGCAGAAAGCAGTCAGACAATAGATTTAGGGCCTAGGAGTAGGTCCAACATCAAAAACACATTAAAACCCAAGTATGGATACAAGTGTTAACATATAAACATTCCGGAAGCTAAACTATGCAATAAAAGACACTCGAAACTCACTTTAAATGTTGAATTCTCGAGAATTCAGCTAAAAACAGCATTTTAACACCAAAATATTATGTAGAATTGATGTTTTAGTGTCCAGAATAACTTACAAAGTGTCGGGAATTGAAACTGTCACAAAAGGTGCTTCATACCTGGTAAAACTGCGTAATTTAGCAATTTAACGAACCGTAACGAAACGAATAACCGGACACTACCCAAAACATCAAAATCTCACTAGAAGCAATGTTTTTATGATATTAAGCTAGTATGGGTGATAGAACACCTTAAAAATCATAAAAACACCTAACACACTTAAACTAACTTAAACCTTCTAGTTTTCATTTATAACCTTCAACTTTCAAACTTTGACACTTTACCGCCCCCCTTGTTCGAAAACAGGCCCCAAAGGCCCCACTTTCTTTTGATTAAAGTATTTCTACATGTCCCATTGATATTGTGCACAAGACCTTGTGGAAATTAGATGGTTGAAGGATAAAAGTGATTAGAACTTCAAGACTTCCAACATTACATTCTAACTTTCAAAACACCTATCTTCTTCCTCTCTTTCTCCTTGCTCTCGGCTCACACACAACCCACATACATCCACCACTTTCAATCCATTTCAAGGCAATCTAAGCTTACTACAAGGTGTAAGAGGCTCATCAAAGAAGGTGTGAAGTGCTAGAACTTGAAGGACCACTTGGAGGAGCCATTAACCACTCATTTTCATCATTCTTCATCATCTTCCTTCTTGTGCCACTTCACTAGCCAATAGAGCTAGTTGTAAGCATCCTAATTACTATGTTCATGTTTACATTATGTACAAGTCTCACCATCTAAGTAACTAAACTTTAAAGGAGGAATATGAGAAGATCTAAAATAATCATGAAGAAAACAAGTAATTTTAGTGATTTTTGGTGTATGTGATGAAGTTGATGTTGTTGAATCTTGTGTGTATGTTTAGATCTAGTATGTTAAGCTTGTTAGAAGCTTGGATCTAACAAGTTTAAGCATGAATCTTGAAAGATCCATTGTTAAACTTGAAGATGAACTTGTGAAACACTTATGTGAACTTGAAAAATGAATTTTGAAGCATGAACTTGTAATTTTGAAGTAACAAAGTGTGTGTAAAACTAACTTTTGAAACTAAAATCTATGAAAAGCTTGTTAATGGTTCTTCAAGAATCTTGTTAGTGTAAGATTCAAGGAGGCTAAGTGTGGATCTTGGAAGACCCATGATGAAACACGGTTTTAAATATAAAGATCTTTCTAATGAACACAAAAATGATTTTTGAACATGATTTTTAAGACTTTGAAACCATAAAACTCATGGATGGTTTGGTTAGTGAATTAAAGTTTCACAAAAGTTTGTTTAAAATTTACAAGAGAACTTGTTTTTTGAAAGATCATTGTATGTTAACTGTAGATCTTAAAGACTACACATTTTTAACCAAAACTCAAGTTCACCATAATGTTTCATATGAAGAAATTAGTGTATGTTATTGGTGAAAATTGTTGGAAATTGTTTTTGGTGTTGAAAAGAAAATAAACACATGTTTTGAAAACATGGGAAACCTCCATTTTTAGGGGAAACTATGTCAAAATTTTTATAAAATTTTGACACTTAAAAAAATATAAGTTTTGGTGAAACTTATTCCCAAAAAATTCACCTAAAAAATATTTATCAAGGTTTCCTAAATTTTGTATGAATTTCAAAATTAAAAGATAATGATTTCTTCAAGTAAAATTTATATTAAGTATGTATATTTTAGGAAAAATATATATATTTAGTGATCACCAAATTTTATGGTAAGTGTATATTATATGTATTATATGTAGTAGTGTATTAGGAACTTGAAAATACACTAAATACTCCCAAGGAGTACAAATACCAAAATACACAAATAAATACATGAAAATGCCTAAGTATTCAAGTATACAAAGTTCCTCTCAAGAAGAGTATTTGGACAATACAAGAAGATATATTTATATAAATATATTCCACATACATATTACACAAAAATCGGGTAAATAACAAGAATAATTATAAATATTTTATAGCATGACAATATATATATATACCACACAAGACTTAAAAATACATTATTTTTAATAAATATAATTCCGGAATGTAATAAAAATCAAAGTATTGATTTTTGGCGAATAATGTAAAATACACAAGTATTTACATAAAAATACAAGTATACCTTCCTAGGTATACTTGCACAAAAATAATATTGGATATATTATTTAACAAAAAACTTATATTTATTTTCAAAAAATGATATAAGTAACATATTTTGAATAAGTTAAAAATATAATTTATTTTTAACACTTATTGATCTTCACCGATCACATAAACAAATAAATATTTTTAGGAAGTAAAATATATTCAAAAAGTGCAAGACACAACGAACGGGCAATACCCGACAAACAAGGGCACGTCCCACACAAAAGACGAACATACAAAGAACAAATAAATAAACTAAAGTTGGTGACTTGCACATTGTGTGTTACAAGTCTAGTGACTAACATACATAGAATACGTATAGGTCACGACGCTACAAAACCAGCAGCTGAAGTTTACGACGCAAGATACGCAAAACTGTGAGTTCATGTCCCCACTTTTAAACATTTTCGTGTCTTCTAAACTTGTGGAAAATACATGTACTGTGGTATAACGAAACAAAACTAAGGAATGACTTTATAGATCATGTCATGAATAGGGTGTCATAAGCACCATTAATCAATGTAAGTCCTAGACCGCGGAACAAAAGGTTAGATCTAATGGGTTTCAGTCAACCACACTCTTGGCCACTTTGTTACCGAGAGTGCTTTTATGTCTCTAGTCGTGAATCGTCAAGTAAAATGCCTATGGTTTGGATGCTTCCTATGTCGTTACATATGTTAGTGGCCTCGCGAACCATTAGCGATCTCTATTTTCTTACATTTACAGAATACTTTTCAAGTACATTCTCATACCGTGATTCTTACAACAATACTTAAATGTTTTACACAAGACTGCATGAATTCACACCAACTTTTGTTGACGATTTTCCAAAACTTACATGTATTTCAGGTAACTAAGTGGATGTACACGCGGTTCCTCTTGCTCAAGAATGTTGTTTGTGTTTTAGATATTTTATGTCAGTACTCTAATGCCTCTTTTATTTGATTTGGTTGTTATATTCCACCTCATGTGGTCATATAATGATCAAAACCTTGATATTTTCCTTTGAAATAAAATTGTAAACTTTTCAAACAATTATCTTTCATGTGATGTAAACACTTAACTTAAATTTTGTTTTGGATATTTAATATCAATGGCATTATGGAGTTTGTTTTATGATCATGTAGTATGTTTACCATTCGTATGCAATGAGAACCTTTCAGGATCACACCTCGTGTTTCCGCCTTAGAAAGGGGTGTGACAGATTGGTATCAGAGCTACGATTGTAGTGAACCAGGATTCATTCTTGAGTCTAGTCTACAATCTTTAGGATCCTCTCACGAAAACAATTTTTCAAAAGTTTTTCATTGCATAAAAACTTTCCGCGACATCCACTACCTGAACTTGCTTTTCAAAAAGTCAAGTAAGGACATTACGAGACTTAAGGTGCACAGGAGTAGCACTTACCTTCAACTAGGGACTACTTGCTTATTTATGTGTAACTATATGTGTTAATAAAGTAGTAATAAATAATATATGTAAAAATCATGGTATATGATTTTATGTTACAGGTACTCATGTCATCGTCTGAAAGCAGCGACCTGTCTGATGAACATGATCCTATGGTGATGGTCTCCGACGATGAGATAGCACACGCCCCTGAGATCTTCACGTCTGACTCCGAGAGCGACCCGGAGATGATGTCTGATAACGATGATCTTGACGATTTTCAGCCTTTCGCTCTACCAGATTTTGGTGATGATGATCCTTTTGAGGATGATGTTCTCGTTTTACCTTTAGCCCTCCATGACCAGCTTATCATCGAACATCCCGATGGTGAGCATCTCGTTGAGCCTATTCCCATTCATGCTATTCCTCTTGCTGCCATCCCTGCTTAGGACTGGCCTTTCATTGTCGATCTGGATGAGGATATTGACGTCCCCGTGATTGAGGTGGAGCACCTCGACGACGATCTTGGCGATGGAGAGGTGTTCGACATCGCTTCCTAGATGTAGCTTCTCTTGTTGTGTCTGTTATCGATATCTCTTCTGACTCTGACCTTGAGTCTGACGCCGACTCCTTTGAGTCTGTGACCTCTTCAGCCCTTCTCGCTGCTGGACTAGGGGTTTACCCTACTGATGATGATGATGATGATGATGTTATGTCCACTGCACCAGCTTCTCCCGTTCACGTTCCTACACCTACTGACATACCTCCCCACCCTCTCCCACACCCGTTGGTGCCATGTTCTCCAAGAAGTACGATCCACCTAGGAGAACTGTGAACACTCGAGGTTCTGATCAACCACCTCCTCCACCGATACCGAGCAGTGCTAAGTAATTGAACTCTCTGCTGGAAGAAAGAATTTCTGAAGCTATCGCCCAGTATGAGGCGAACCGTGCTGAGAACAGTGGAGGATCAGGCGGTACCGGACGAAATGGACATGGAGATTCATCTAGAGGAAACCCAACTCAAGGTAACCTTAAGTTGAATTGCTATAACTTGATGAAACTTATGAACGGTCTTTGTTTCATTGTTTCATTGATTTCTCACATGTGAATTGGTTGGATAAATTCCATTCTGCACCTATAAGTAGTTTCTCGACTGCAAGCCACTGAATTACCACGGCACTGGAGGTGCAGTGGCTTTCGTGCGATGGACAGAGAAAACTGATTCCACAATCCGCATGAGTAAGTGCACCGCGGACCAGCAAGTCACTTTTGTTACTGGATTGTTCATCGACGAAGCTTTGACTTGGTGGAATTTACAAGTCCAAACTCTGGGTGATGATGTCGCGTATGGTATGATATGGGCTGAGTTGAAGGAAAGAATGAGGGAAAAGTATTACTCGCGTGCTGAACTCCAAAAATTGGAGACGGAATTTTGGAATATGTCCATGGTTGGTGCGGACATTGTTGGTTATACTCAGAGATTCCTTGATTTGTCAAGAGTGATCCCCTACTTGGTGACTCCTGAATTTAAGCGCATCGAGCGCTACAATTGGGGATTAGCTCCAGAGTTTCGTAGTTTGGTGACTGCGGCAGAACCAACAACGATCACTCAGGCTGTAACTCTGGCTGTCAGCCTCACTGAAGATGTTGTACGTATGAAAAATTTATCGCTGAAAGCTACTGAGAAAACCGAGACGCATGCTGAGTCGTCTGGTGACAAGAAAAGGAAGCATTCGAATCTGAGTCAAGCAACGCGTAACAACAATAAGGGTTCCAACAACAAGAAGCGTGACCCCAATCCACCCAAGGAGACGAAAACCTTTGCAGCCGCGAATGACACTACTACTAGAGGGTACCAGGGCACCATGCCCAAATGTAATAAGTGCAAGCGTCACCATGATGGAGTTTGTCGCCATCCAAAATACGACAAGTGTGGGAAATTGGGTCACCGTACTGATGATTGTTGGGGAAAAAGAGGTGGAAGTGGAAATAGAAATGGGAATGGAGACCGCAACGGTGCTGGTAATGGGAACGGTAACGGGAATGGCAATGGTGCTGGTAATAGAAATGGTAATGGAAATGGGAAAAACCAAGGATGTTTTGATTTTGGTAGCAAAGTGCATTTCCAGAAGGACTGTCCGAGGGAGAACAACGCTCAAGCTCGAGCATTCGTGATAAGAGCAAGGAACGCCCGCGAGGACCCTAATGTGGTCACCGGTACGTTACCCGTTAACAATCACTTTGCATCCATATTATTTGACACTGGTGCCGATTATAGTTTCATGTTTGTGGCATTTAAACATATGCTTGGAATAGAGTCTAGTAGATTACATATTACTTATTCCATAGAACTAGCCGATGGTAAACTTGTTGAATCGGGTAAAGTTGTTAGGGGATTTACATTGGAACTTGGTGAGCGAAGATTTAGTATCGATCTCTTGCCTGTTCAGTTTGATACCTTTGATGTTGTAGTTGGAATGGACTGGCTGTCCAAGAATAAAGCCGAAGTTGTTTGTCACGAGAAAATCATTCGCATCACTCTTGCGAACGATGAAACGCTCATAGTCCATGGAGAGAAAGGAGACACGCCCTTGCGAATCATCAACTGTATGAAGGCACAGAAATGCTTGCGAAAAGTATGTGTTGCATTCTTGGCGCATGAAGTAAATAGGAAGGTTGAGGAGCTGAAGCTTGAAGATATTCCTGTGGAAAAGGAATTCCCTGATGTTTTTCCCGAAGACTTGCCAGGATTACCTCCGCAAAGACAAGTTGAGTTCCATATTGACTTGGTTCCAGGCGCCGCTCCTGTAGCCAAGGCACCATATCGACTTGCGCCATCCGAGATGCAAGAATTATCTACGCAACTCCAGGAGTAGTTGGATAAAGGATTTATAAGGCCAAGCTTCTCGCCTTGGGGAGCTCCAGTACTGTTCGTGAAAAAGAAGGATGGAACCATGCGGATGTGTATTGATTACAAAGAGTTGAATAAGCTCACTGTTAAGAATCGGTATCCGTTATCGAGGATTGACGACTTATTCGACCAGTTGCAAGGATCGAGCTATTACTCCAAGATCGACCTTCGGTCTGGCTATCATCAGTTGAGGATTCAAGAGGATGGCATACCAAAGACTGCATTCAGGACTCGTTACGGACACTACAAGTTCCTTGTGATGCCATTTGGATTGACGAACGCGCCAACAGTGTTTATGGATCTGATGAATCGTGTTTGCAAGCCATATCTCGATAAAATTGTGATTGTATTTATCGACGATATTCTGACTTATTCACGAACAAAGGAAGAGCACGTGCAACATCTCAGAACCATTCTGGAACTACTGAAGAAAGAGACGCTATATGCAAAGTTCTCAAAATGCGAATTTTGGATTCGCGAGGTACAGTTCCTTGGTCACGTGGTGAACGAGAATGGTATCCATGTGGATCCAACGAAAATTGAAGAGATAAAGAATTGGGAAGCTCCCAAGACACCGACTGAAGTGCGACAATTTTTGGGATTAGCGGGCTATCACCGCAGATTTATCAAGAATTTCTCCAAAATAGCTCAACCGCTGACTTCCCTTACTCAGAAAGACAAGAAGTATGATTGGGGAGACAAGCAGGAAGAAGTCTTCCAACTACTCAAAAACAAGCTATGCGATGCACCGATACTATCTCTACCCGAAGGCACTGAAAACTTCGTGGTGTACTGCGACGCTTCGCGTTAGGGATTGGGTTGTGTGCTTATGCAACGCCAAAAAGTCATCGCTTATGCATCACGACAATTGAAAGTGCATGAGAAGAATTATACCACCCATGACCTGGAGCTAGGTGCGGTGGTATTTGCCTTGAAGATTTGGCTACATTATTTGTATGGTACTCGATGTACTATCTTCACAGATCACAAGAGTCCGCAACACATATTTGATCAAAGGATTTGAATATGCGTCATCGACGATGGGTTAAGTTGCTGAACGATTACGACTGTGGAATTAAGTTTCATCCTGTAAAGGCAAACATTGTAGCAGACGCATTGAGTCGAAAGGAAAGAGTTAAGACCTTAAGAGTTTGAGCTTTAGAAATGATGATTCAGACGAATCTTACCTCACGCATTCATGACGCACAACAAGAAGCCCAAAAGAAGGAAAATCTCAAAGCTGAATATCTCTGGGGTATGGAGAAGAAATTGGTGCCAAACGAATAGGGAACCTTATAGTTTATGGGACATATTTGGGTTCTCTATGGCGGTATTCGAGATGTTATCTTTGACGAAGCTCACAAGTCGAGATACTCGATCCACCCAGGATCGGACAAAATGTATCAGAACCTGAAAGAATATTATTGGTGGCCAAACCTCAAAGGCGACATTGCTATTTATGTTTGAAAGTGCCTAACCTGTGCTAGGGTAAAGGCCGAATATTAGAAATCGTCCAGTCTGTTGCAACAACCTAAAATTCCTGTATGGAAGTGGAAGAAAATTTCTATGGACTTCATAATGAAGTTACCCAGGACTCCAAGAGGGAACGATATGATATGGGTAATAGTGGATCGATTAACGAAGTCTGCACACTTCCTGCCAATTCGGGAGAAAGATAGCACTGGAAAGTTGGCTGAACTATACCTTAAAGAGATAGTGGCACGTCATGGAGTGCCAATTTCGATTATTTCAGACAGAGATAGACGTTTCATATCAAGGATCTGGCAATCCTTTCAATAGGCATTTGGATCTCAATTAGATCTAAGCACGACCTTCCATCCGCAAACAAACGGTTTGAGCGAACAGACTATACAAACACTGGAAGATATGCTTCGTGTATGTATGATTGATTTAGGCGACAGCTGGGATACACATCTACCCTTAGTTGAGTTTTCCTATAATAACAGCTACCATACGAGCATAAAAGCTGCACCGTTCGAAGCTCTATATGGCCGCAAGTGCCGCTCACCATTGTGTTGGGCAGACGCTGGAGATAAACAGTTGATTGGTCCCGAACTTGTTCAAGGAATGACCGACAAAATCATGAAAATCTGAGAACGCCTCAAGGCGGCTCGTGATCGACAAAAGAGCTACACCAATCGAAGACGGAAGCCTTTAGATTTCAAGGTGGGAGACAAAGTTTTGTTGAAGGTCTCACCTTGGAAAGGTGTAGAAAAGTTCGGAAAACGTGGAAAGTTGAATCCACGATACATTGGACCATTCAAGATCTTGGAAAAGATTGGTACCGTAGTGTACAAATTAGAATTATCGGAAGAACTGAACGGTGTACATGATACGTTCCATGTGTCAAACCTTAAAAAGAGTCCAACCCAAGAAACAGTTATCATCCCTGCGGATGAGGTGCATATCAACGACAAACTCCGATTTACATAACAGCCCATTGAGATAATGGATTGGAAGATCCAGAAAACAAGGCAGCGTCGCATTAAACTTATCAAGGTACGTTGGAACTCTAGAGATGGACCCGAGTACACATGGGAATGCGAAGGCCAGTTTAAAGCCAAGTAACCCCACCTATTCGAGAAAACTCCTGAGAGAGAAAACTCAGCTTGAATTTCGGGACAAAATTTTTTTTAACGGGGGGAGACTGTGACAACTGGCACCAAACCGGTAATTTCTGTACTATTTTAATTATTATTTATTAACTGCAATTATGTGTTTAAACGTCAACATTATGTGATTACTTGCTTTACATATGAATTCATGCATGTTTATACCTCAAATGTTGCCTTATGCATTACTTTAAGCTTTGTGTCAGAAAGACTAGTAAACTCACCGGTAAGACACACTGTATCAGCACTTGTGCAGAAAGCAGTCAGACAATAGATTTAGGGCCTAGGAGTAGGTCCAATATCAAAAACACATTAAAACCCAAGTATGGATACAAGGGTTAACATATAAACTTTCCGGGAGCTAAACTATGCACTAAAAGACACCCGAAACTCACTTTAAATGCTGAATTCTGCAATATTCAGCAGAAAATCAGCTAAAAACAACATTTTAACACCAAAAGATTATGCAGAATTCATGTTTTGGTGTCCAGAATAACTTACAAAGTGTCGGGAAATGAAACTGCCACAAAAGGTGCTTCATACCTAGTAAAACTGTGCAATTTTGCACTTTAACGAACCGTAACAAAATGAATAACCGGACACTACCCAAAACATCAAAATCTAACTAGAAGCAATGTTTTTATGATATTAAGCTAGTATGGTGATAGAACACCTTAAAAATCATAAAAACACCTAAACACAATTAAACTAACTTAAACCTTCTAGTTTTCATTTATAACCTTCAACTTTCAAACTTTGACACTTTAACCCCCTATTCGAATACCGGCCCCAAAGGCCCCACTTTCTTCTGATTAGAATATTTCTACATGTCCCCTTGATATTGTGCACAAGACCTTGTGGAAATTAGATGGTTAAAGGATAAAAGTGATTAGAACTTCAAGACTCCAACATTATCATTCTAGCTTTCAAAACACCTATCTTCTTCCTCTCTTTCTTCTTGTTCTCGCCTCACACACAACCCACATACATCCACCACTTTCAATCCATTTCAAGGCAATCTAAGCTTACTATAAGGTGTAAGAGTTTCATCAAAGAAGGTGTGAAGTGCTAGAACTTGAAGGACCACTTGGAGGAGCCATTAACCACTCATTTTCATCATTCCACATCATCTTCCTTCTTGTGCCACTTCCCTAGCCAATAGAGCTAGTTGTAAGCATCCTAATCACTATTTTAGTTCATGTTTACATTATGTACAAGTCTCGCCATCTAAGTAACTAAACTTTAAAGGATGAATATGAGAAGATCTAACATAATCATGAAGAAAACAAGTAATTTTAGTGATTTTTGGTGTATGTGATGAAGTTGATGTTGTTGAATCTTGTGTGTATGTTTAGATCTAGTATGTTAAGCTTGTTAGAAGCTTGGATCTAACAAGTTTAAGCATGGATCTTGAAAGATCCATGGTTAAAGTTGAAGATGAACTTGTGAAACACTTATGTGAACTTGAAAAAATTTTGAAGCACGGACTTCTAATCTTGAAGTAACAGAGTGTGTGTAAAACTAACTTTTGAAACTAAAATCCATGAAAAAGCTTGTTAATGGTTCTTCAAGAAGCTTGTTAGTGTAAGATTCAAGGATGTTAAGTGTGGATCTTGGAAGATCCATGATGAAACAAGGTTTTAAACATAAAGATCATTCTAATGAACACAAAAATGATTTTTGAACATGAATTTTAGAACTTTGAAACCATAAAACTCATGGATGGTTTGGTTAGTGAATTAGAGTTTCATAAAAGTTTGTTTAAAATTTACAAGAGAACTTGTTTTTGGAAAGCTCATTGTATGTTAAGTGTAGATCTTAAAGACTACACATTTTTAACCAAAAATCAAGTTCACCATAATGTTTGACATGAAGAAATTAGTGTATGTTATTGGTGAAAGTTGTTGGAAATTGTTTTTGGTGTTGAAAAGAAAATAAACACATGTTTTGAAAACATGGGAAACCTCCATTTTTAGGGGAAACTATGTCAAAAATTTTATAAAATTTTGACACTTAGAAAAATATAAGTTTTGGTAAAACTTATTCCCTAGAAATTCACCTAAAAAATATTTACCAAGGTTTCCAAAATTTTGTATGAAATTTCAAAATTAAAAGATAATGATTTCTTCAAGTAAAATTTATATTAAGTATGTATATTTTAGGTAAAATATATATATTTAGTGATCACCAAATTTTGCGCTAAGTGTATATTTTGTGAATTATATGTAGTAGTGTATTAGGAACTTGAAAATACACTAAATACTCCCAAGGAGAACAAATACCAAAATACACATACAAATACACGAGAATACCTAAGTATTCAAGTATACAAAGTTCATCTCAAAAAGAGTATTTGGACAATACAAGAAGATATATTTATATAAATATATTTCACATACATATGGACTTTGAACAATTTTTGGACAAATATATATAACCATTACCAAGTAATGGAAATTACACAAAAATCGGGTGAATAACAAGAATAATTATATATATTTTATAGCATGACAAAATATATATATACCACCCAAGACTTAAAAATAAATTATTTTTAAGAAATATAATGCCGGAAAGTAATAAAAATCAAAGTATTGATATTTGGCGAATAATGAAAATACACAAGTATTTACATAAAAATACAAGTATACCTTCCTAGGTATACTTGCACAAAAATAATATTGGAAATATTATTTAACAAAATACTTATAATTATTTTCAAAAAAATGATATAAGTAACATATTTTGAATAAGTTAAAAATATAATTTATTTTTAACACTTATTGATCTTCACCGATATCATAAACAAATAAATATTTTTGAGAAGTAAAATATATATTTACAAATAAACAATACATATTCAAAATGTGCAATACACAACGAACGGGTAAGACTCGACAAACAAGGGCACGACCCTCACAAAAGATGAACATACAAAGAACAAATACATAAACTAAAGATGGTGATTTGCACACCGTGTGTTACAAGTCTGGTGACTAACATACATAGAATACGTATAGGTCACGACGCTACAAAACCAGCCGGTGAAGTTTACGGCGCAAGATACGTAAAACTGTGAGTTCATGTCCCCACTTTTAAACGTTTTTGTGTTTTCAAAACTTGGGGAAAATACATATACTGTGGTATGACGAAACAAAACTAATGAATGACTTTATAGATCATGTCACGAATAGGGTGTCATAAGTACCATTAATCAAGGTAAGTCCTAGACCGCGGAACAAAAGGTTATATCTAATGGGTTTCAGGCAGCCACACTCTTGGCCACTTTGGTACGGAGAGTGCTTTAGTGTCTCTAGTCATGAATCGACAAGTAAAATGCCTATGGTTTGGATGCTTTCTATGTCGTTACATATGTTAGTGGCCTCGCGAACCATTAGCGATCTCGATTTCATTACATTTACAGAATACTTTTCAAGTACAATCTCATACCATGATTCTTACAACAATACTTGAATGTTTTACACAAGACTTCATGAATTCACACCAACTTTTGTTGACGATTTTCCAAAACCTACATGTATTTCAGGTAACTAAGTGGATGTACGCGCGGTTCCTCTTGCTCAAGAATGTTGTTTGTGTTTTTAGATATATTATGTCAGGACTCACTACTAGAAAATAGGCATAATGCAACTTTTTCGAAGCAACATTTTCTTAATGAGTTACATTTGACTCTAATGCAACTTTGTTGAATGGAACATCTAATGCAACATTTTTCATAAAAAGTTGCGAAATAATAATGAATTTGCAACATTTTTCTTGAAAGGTTGCACATTTTAATGAAATTTGCAACTTTTGTTAAAAAAGTTACATCATGAAAATTTAAATGAAATCCTTATTTTAAAATGTTGGATTGTAAAAGTTAAATAAACTCTTGTTTTGGCACTAAGGCTTTGGCCTAGTGATAGAGAGAAAACCCTCTAGGTTTTAGATAGGAAGATCTCATAGGTATAATTAAAAAAATTTACCCATTGCAAAACCCATCGGGTATCGGTTACATTTAGTATCACTATGATAATACAGTGGCGGACATAAGGCTTACCGGGGGGCAACCTCCGCTACGGTTTGGCGCGGAAAAATTTGGAAAAATTAGTGTAAATTTTGGAAAAATTTGACGTTTTTTCGATTTCGTTACGGCTTATTTATAAAACGTTACGGCTTAGTTTCGTTTCTAGATCCGCCACTGATAATATTCAAATAAATACAATATATACGAAATAAGATACATATATGTATAAAAAAATGGATGTACCACATATATACATATCTAAAAATATAAAATAAATTACATTGGTATAGAATCCGGTAATGGGTACACTTTATCGGGTAATCAGGTATTTCACCAAATCCCAAATCCGCAAAAAAAAAAAAAAAATAGAATAAAATAAATAAAAACTAGTCTCAAACCTGTCCAAACCCAATTAACCGACCTCAAACCCGCCCCAAATGTGTCAGGTTTCAAGTTTACTCATCGAGTTCGGGTTCGATTGCCTTCCCTACGTTGACCTTAATTGACCATGACTAACTTAATTGAACATATTGGGTGATACATGTGTCAGTGGGTCACTTAAATATACATATATATGTGCTAGAAGGGTCCCCGCATGATACGACTGGGAATACAAACACTGCATATTCCGTAATTACGTACTGGTACATAATCTTGCTAGTTATAGAAAAATACATAATAACATAGCTTTAGAAGAATAATTAAAAAAAACTATAGCAATAACCTACTAAAATTAAATAGAATAAGATGATGCTCGTTTATATGTGTATTTTTTATATTTATAACAAAACTATCTATATCAAATTTTAAGTTAATGTTTTATAATGTTTATAATATGTAGTTTGTCTATGTATGTTTATTTTTATTTGATAATGATAATTAGTTTATAAATGCTTTAATTCTCATATTTCCCTCTGCTATCAGTTTCCACCATTGCACCACTTATGAATCGTGGCTGAGTGACTGACGAACCATCATCGCCGCCAGTTGTCGCTCTGCACTTCAACGCTTCAATCCTCACTTTAGCCCTGGGGCGCAGGTAATTTTTTTTCTCATCTATCAACCGTGCTTCAATAACATTTAGGGTTTCAATTAAAATTATTGAGTTTGGCGGTTAAATTTGGGGAAGATATGTGTTTGAGGGTGTATATCATGTCAGGAGGATTTCAAATGGTTTCAACAATCATGTTATCATGGGATTCAGATGGTATTTATTATAGATAATTGGGATCTTCTGACATCACTAGGAGGACAAATGGTATTTTGAGATCTTACGACCTCAGAAAAAACAATATGGAATTTTTAGGTATCTAGAGATCTTGAGTTGGAAGTAATAAGAGGTTATGGCTGAGAATTATCATATATGAAATATACAAAGCTCAAGATGAACAAACACATCTATTACAACTTTAGGTTTATCATTCTGGAAAATTATATTAGTGTGTTTATTTGCCCTAGCTATTGAGTTAATTTGTCAAATTTTAGTTATGTTTTGATTAAGTTTTGGATTATTTCTTTTATTTTTACATATGGTTAACCAAGCTTACTTGTTTATGTTCTATGTGCTTAACTATATAAAAGATCTTGTAGCCATAAACTCGAACTTCTGCAAGACTTATGAACTTTATTTTGACCAATGTTTTCATTTATGTGCAACTGACGTTTATGCCCAGGTAAGTTGTTAAGGTTGTATGCAAGATATATGTGAACTTAATTGGGATCACATCTTAGCCTGCTCATATTATTTTTAGAGTTAAATGCCTGGTTGGTCCCTGTGGTTTGCAAATATTGCAGACTTGGTCCCAGTCGTTTACTAATTACAGAGTTGGTCCCAGTGGTTTGCAACCACTGGGACCAAGTTTGCAATATTTGCAAACCACGGGGACCAACCAGGCATTTAACTCATTTTCTTATGTTTTAAGTTTGGAAACAAAATAGTTGGACGCACTTGTATATTTATTATTAATTGTCTATTTCAAAACACTACCAGTAACTTCTAGTGATTGATTTTTTTGTATAATTTCTATTTCCTACACTATTAGTTGTGGGTTTTTAACCATGTCTTAAACCATCGTTGTTCAGGAAATAAAACATGAGCCATGTGTGATGTGTGAACACCTTGACAAAGAACCTCACTTTAATCTAGACAGGTACCCCTCTCAACCTTTTTATCATTAAATAGGCGATGCATTTACATCTAAAAAATTAAATCCTTTTTGGATCAAAGATGGAGACATTATTTGCTGACAGGAACTTCCTAAAGCTGATGAAAAATACTGAAATACTGATGTTGCCTCATTTCTATGATATGTGAAAAATCGTCAAGTGTGTTATGTTTCACCATATTTTATATTAAAACATCCCAAGTTAGGAAGAAACGATCCTGAGTTTTCTTGCCATTTGCAGATAGTTCATTTAAGCTCTCTAGATAGAAGGAAGATGATTTATGTCTTGAATTGTGAGTTGGGCTTTCTTACTCATATACTAATATTGTAATCCTTATATGAAAATGGTATTGTAACAAAAATCGACAAGTCAAAATTGCATACATATGATAATGTGGTTGGCAGAGTTGGCCATAAACTTAATCTGGATTACCCAACAAAAAATAGACTTACTCCTTGCAACTGTTACTCTCAGCAACCCAAACCCCACCCCATCAAGTAGCGTTTTGCAGAACACTTGCTAGATTTGTTGGTTCACTACAATCCAGTTTCTATACTTTTGACTTTTCTTGAACATGTATTCATCTGGCAATGGTGAAAATCTGAAATATAGTCTTTTTTCTGCTTGGGTTCAGGTTTATGATATTCTTTATTATGAAGTGTTAAGACATCCCTCTGTTTGAATTATAATGTCAGAAAACTTTGAAAGTCGCTTTCCACCATGTAAACAAGAGGTATATGGAATCTTGAATGATATTTTTTACTGGTAGGTTTCTAAATCTTGTTAATTTGAAGCTTATAATACACAATATTAGGTTACCAAAGTAGAGCACTGTTGGAGATGCTCTTAATGAAATAAAGACAAAGGTGCTTTGGATTTTAAATACAATGCACTTTCATTTAAATTATATTCAAGGCTAAATTATTGAGTTAGCATTCCTGATTCGAATAAGCATTTTTTAAACAGGTTAAATTATCTCCATCTAAATGATGAACTTAGACCAATTGCAGTATTTTCTCATAAGATCTACAAGGTAGTGTGATATTTTTTTTAAGTTATTTTTTGTTTCAGTTTCTAGTAGAATGATCAAATTTAGGAAATTTACCAACACCCTATTTTGCAGGTTTTATTGAGAAGATAAATGATCAAAACTGGACATTACGAGCTGAGGAAGTAAGCTGGCCTCTACTAAGGAGATTGAGAATATAAACTAGTATTTACATTTTTTAAAGTTAAGAAAATATATTTAGAACAATATTGATGTGCAGAAGAAAAGAACTCGAGCCCCAAGATCCTTGATTCATGCTTTATCATTTCACAAAAGTGGTTGCAAAACGATACTGAAAGCTAGCGACTGACTTTAGAAGCTATGATGTGGAAGGTTATGAAACAACTATCAGATGTTGAAGATTGTTGAAGATTGGTAAAAGTAGAGTTAACTTCCATTTTCGTCCCTGTGGTTTGGTCACTTTGGCCATTTCAGTCCATTTTTCAAAAATGCGCCATTTTCGTCCCCCACGTTCTGGAAAGGTGCCATTTCAGTCCAAAAATCATAACCCAGTTAAGTCAGTTTGTAAATAAGGACTGATTGTGTAAATTTGTAACATAAAGGACTGATTGTGTAAATTTGAAAAATGGGCTGAAATGGCAGTTAACACCACCACCACTAGCCCTGCCACCACCACCACTCCGCTGCCACCACCACCGCCACCACCGCCACCACAGCCCTGCCACCACCACCACTCCGCTGCCACCACCACCGCCACCACCGCCACCACCGCCACCACAGCCACCACTTCGCCACCACAGCCGAACAATAATAAAACTAACAACAACATTAATCATAACATCCGAACGTGTGTATATATTGAAATTATTGGCATCTCTATCACATGACATATAGATTTAAAGGTTTGTTATATTGTTATGGTTATTCCTTTGATTAACCGACAAAAAAAAAGGAAAAGATATGTATATATATGGAACAAAACAAGCTGGTCAAAATTACAAATCTCCTATCAATTGTCGACGCGGCTTTCCCATTTTATGTTGATCATCAAATCAATTAAGCTCCTTCTATTTTATCCAACTTATTGATCGAACCCAACCAGATTCATAGCCTCCCCTTGTTCTCGTTCCCCTACACAATCAAAAGCATTGCCGATTGCCGATTGTGCTCGCCGCCGCATCGTTTTTCACCCCTTGTTCTCGTTCCCCTACACAATCAACTTCACCACCGCCGCCTGACCGTCTTCCGATTTGCCCACAACTGGCGCCGCTCTAATCTGTTTGATCTGTTTATCGGATCTTTTCAGGTAACAGTTCCGACCACGCTTGCTAAAATCTTTTTTTTTTGTGACCTTGAGTTCTTTCCGGCGACTAAGAAATACAACTCCAAAGTTGAACTAAAATACATGAGAACAAAAGCGGAATAAGAATACGTGTACGTTTCGTTTCGTCTAAAATATGGAACTTGATTGTGTCTGATTACGGAAACTTGATTTATGTGTGTGTGTGTGTTGATTTATATGTATGTGTGTAACGTATATTGTAGGTGAGTGCGTGTGTATACATGTGCAATGTGTGTTGCAGGTAGGTGTATATGTATGATGGTTATTTGAAGAAGCGATGTTGCTGATACGATGATGATCGGGAAATTCGAGAACTTCGAACACGAAGAACTCTAACTCAAAACGATGATGATGGCGGTTGACGATGAACAGTGATGATTTTTGTGGAGCTCCGGTTCCGGCGATTGGCAGTGGCTGTGGTGTCGGAGTGGTGGCTGTGGTGGCGGTGGTGGTGGCAGCGGAGTGGTGGTGGTGGCAGGGCTAGTAGTGGTGGTGTTAACTGCCATTTCAGTCCATTTTTCAAATTTACACAATCAGTCCTTTATGTTACAAATTTACACAATCAGTCCTTATTTACAAACTGACTTAACTGGGTTATGATTTTTGGACTGAAATGGCACCTTTCCAGAACGTGGGGGACGAAAATGGCGCATTTTTGAAAAATGGACTGAAATGGCCAAAGTGACCAAACCACAGGGACGAAAATGACAGTTAACTCGTAAAAGTAAAATGCTTTCATGTCTCGTTATTAAGTTATTGTAATTTACACTTTGTGGTGACTATATTCTTATTTGAATTTGGACATATGTATTGAAGTCTACATATGACTATTAATGATATATGTGTTATTATTGTTTTGGTGTAATTCAATTATTTATGTTACAAAGTTGCATTTGTTGTAAAAAAGGTTGCATTTTTTTTTTCATTGAAAAGATAATGATGGTTGCAATAAGTTTAGAAAAAAGTTGCATTGTTGTAACTAAACTATAATAAAAGCTGCATTTAAGTATAGTAAAAGTTGCGTTTGAGTTTAGAAAAGGTTGCATTTTTGTAAGTAAACTGTAATAAAAGTTGCATTTGAGTATTAAAAGAGTTACATTTGAAAGTAAAAAAAGTTGCATTAGAATGTAAAAAAGTTGCATATAAAAAAGTTGCATATAAAAAGGTTGCAATTGAATATCAAACGCAACATTTTCGAAAAAAGTTGCATTAGTTCATTAAAAGGTTGCATTAGCTCTAATGCAACTGCTTCTAATGTAGCCCCCAATAAAAGGTTGCATTAGGCCTAATGCAACTTTTTCAAGGCCTAATGCAACTTTTTCCTAGGGTTGCATTAGGTTCATTTTCTTGTAGTGACTCCAATGCCTCTTTTGTGCGATTTGGTTGTTATATTCCACCTCATGTGGTGATATAATGATCAAAACCTTGATATTTGCCTTTGAAATGAAGTTCTAAACTTTTCAAACAATTATCTTTCATGTGATGTAAACACTTAAACTTTTGTTTTGGATATTTAATATCAATGGCATTATGGAGTTTGTTTTATGATCATGTAGTATGTTTACCATTCGTTTGCAATGAGAACCTTTCAGGATCATACCTCGTGTTTCCGCCTTAGACAGGGGTATGACAATCGTGTGAAGTGGAAACCTTAACACCAATAATCCCTCATGGCAACACGTCAGTGGTAATATACTATATCATGTAAGACCTCATGTGCACATACACCTTTTGATACCGACATCATGTGATGCAGCCACTCTGTAGGCACTTTTTGAATATGATACACCACCTTTCGGTACATAATAGAACCAACGCGGAAATCAATCGTAGTGGACGTGGAAACCCATCGTTGCAATCACGCAAGGTGAGATGACGAAAAATAGTAGTTAGGGTGGAAGGGGCGTAATCAGGGAAGCCTTCGGTGAGTGGGTTTTACCGATCGGGAAGCCGCCGGTGTTTGTTCGGTGAGCGGGTAGTGGTGTACTCGGTGAGTAGTCAACGAATGTGGGAAGATGTGGGAAGAGAAGAGAGAGAGAGGGGGTTAATGGTGTGTTCTAACCACTTTCAACCAATCACATATTTTTTATTTAAAAAAAAAATTGTTTACCACTCTTCATGTGTTTGAACAACCCTAGTGATTGAGTGTAAGATATAAAGTGATGAGGTATGGTATGGAATTGACATGACATGATATGACATTGTTGGCTTAAAAAAAGTTTGAAACTCCCCATTTGGGATGCAATCATTCCACCCTTAAATTGAACTTTACAAAGCGGGTGATGATATGAAAAGAATAATAATAAAAGAAATATAAAAATAACAATAAAAGAAATATAAAATAAATTAAAAACATGCGCATGCATGAGACCTCACGTGACACACCACGAGAGTCGATGATGCAGATTTCAAAGGATTTTTTTTTTTTAACGGCAAATTAGGATCACTGACGGACCACTGGAGTATCACCGTGCCACCAGCAGAACCACCCGATCATATCCATCTCCACTAGGCAATAATGCCTATACACCAATTCAGGAGAAAACCCAATAAATCTGGGAAAACCCCCTTTGTGGGAATTAAACCCATGACCTAATGGTCATAAGCCTTATCCCACCATCAAGATACCACTAGGCTATAATGCCATGGGTGATTTCAAAGGATATTGATTGTCATTTACTTAATTATTAAATGTGAACGCCCAGTATATCAAAGACAAAAATTGGGGCCTAAAGTCAACTATATCAAACTCAATAACTGTGGCAATAATTTCTAGTGGACCCCAAGGAAAGATAGATCTGGAATGTGGAAAGCAATAATTTTCCACCACCAGATCAGTGTAGTTCGTAGCTTTTATATATATGTGTGTGAAAATATACTAAAATTTTCTTCACTCCGATCTCTAGATCAAGTGTTGGAAGGATTGCATTTCTCTTGAGAGATGCAACTTTAACTCTTACTTGGTGCAAAGTGAGGCATTGGTGGGAAATGATAGGAGATCCAGGGAAATTTGGGTTCGATCCTTGAGTCAAACGGGTTTTACAGGTAATTTCACCGTCGTGCCTACGGGCGGGTGGGTTACCGGGTTTCCCCAGAATTGGTGGTGGACTCGGGTTACTCTCAGAGTACTCTGTTTGGTCTAGTGGGTGCCCCAAGAGAGCTCAGGATTGATTCTGTTGGCCGTTCAAAAAAAAATTTAATAAAACAGGTTGACATATGGAAATTGACTCAGAAGGCTAAAAAATCAACTTCAAATTATTGATGTCCTCATAACAATGATAAGATTTAATCTCAGTGTGGGCATATGTTCATGTTATATGTCAAGCATAACAACATAACAAGAAGCTCGCAACTTCAATGTCATTCTTTACATTCTTCCTTCTTTCTTTAATCCCTTATGCAGCTTCAGTTACATTCAATTTCACAAAAGTTAGTCCAAAAGATTCCCATGATATAATATTCTCAGGTGATGCTGCTTATAGCTCTAATGAAGGACTCCAGGTGACCCACAAAAGGAAAGGTGATCAATATGGTTCAGTCTGGTTAGCAGGTCGCGCGACGTACATCAAACCTCTTCATCTTTGGGACGCGGACTCTACTGATCTGGTCAGCTTCTCTACGAGTTTCACATTTGTGATGGATTCGTATCCAAACATTTATTATGCAGATGGGCTTACATTCTTCCTTGCTCATAATAATTCTGTGATAAATTCGGGAGGAATCTTGGGGCTTCCATTCGATTCTACAATCCAAACCAGTAAACATCGATTTGTCGCGGTGGAGTTTGATACTTATGGAGATAATGATTGGGATCCAAGAGATCCGGCTACTAATATTTCCATAGGTGACCATGTAGGTATCGATATCAACTCTGTTACTTCTGTTGTGTCTCGGAAATGGTTTAGCAATATAACATATGGGAAAGAGTGTAAAGCTTTGATTACTTATAATGCTGATTCTAAAAATCTTAGTGTTTCTTTCACTAGTTTTAAAAATAATTCGGTTGTATGGGAAACTGGGCTTGATTACACCATTGATCTAAGGCATGTGTTGCCTGAATGGGTAATCTTTGGGTTTTCAGCTTCCACTGGAAATCACTTTGAGAAAAACAATGTTGTATCTTGGACGTTTAATAGTACTGAATTAAAGGTTGATGAAAACAAACGAAAACACAATTTGTTGCGTATGATGGGAATAACAGTTGGCACGTTGGTTCCAGTTACTTGTTTGGCTATATTTGCATATTTTGTATGGAATAGGAAGACAAATGATGGCTATGAAGGAGAGGAACTTGGACTATTGGAGATGACCAATGAATTCGAAATGGGGGCATCTATGCCTAGAAGGTTTTCTTACCACCAATTAGCTCGGGCAACTGCTAACTTTGCAGAGACAGAGAAGCTTGGAGAGGGTGGTTTCGGAGGAGTTTACAAAGGTTTTCTGAAAGATTTAAGTATGTATGTTGCGGTAAAAATGGTTTCGAAGACTTCAAAACAAGGGATCAAAGAGTATGCATCAGAAGTAAGGATCATTAGCCGATTAAGGCATAGAAATTTGGTGCAACTCATTGGTTGGTGCCATGACAAAGGAAACCTCCTGCTTGCTTATGAATTTATGGAAAACGGAAGCTTAGATTTACATCTCTTTAAGGGAAAGAGCTTGTTGACATGGAATATAAGGTACAAAATTGCTCATGGTTTGGCTTCTGCTTTGCTATATCTACATGAAGAATGGGAGCAATGTGTATTGCATAGAGATATCAAATCGAGTAATGTTATGTTGGACTTGAATTTCAATGCGAAGCTTGGTGATTTTGGTCTAGCTAAGTTGGTTGACCATGAGAAGGCTGCGCAAACAACGATGTTGGCAGGAACCTTGGGTTATATGGCTCCTGAATGTATAGTCACGGGTAAACCTACCAAGGAGTCAGATGTTTTTAGTTTCGGAATTGTTGCGTTGGAAATAGCATGTGGGCGGAACGCCATTGACTACAAGGCTCAAGAAAAACAAACATGGTTTGTAGAATGGGTTTGGGAGCTATACGGGAATGACACTCTTTTAGGTGCAGTTGATCCGAGTCTAGGGTTAGAATTTGAAGAAGATGAAATCAGAGGTTTAATGATCCTTGGGTTATGGTGCGTACACCCTGATCCAGAATTTCGTCCATCAATGAGACAAGCCATTAAAGTATTAAACTCTGACGCTTCCCTGCCTTTACTACCCTCAAAGATGCCAGTGGCGTCTTATTCAACACCCGTAGTGTCCTCACTATCAGATTTCTCTTCCAGTGACCAATACCAATCCTTAAGTAGAAATATAGAACCTCTTAGCACTGATTCATCAAAGAAAACAACATCAACAAATTCTTCTTATTCCAAATCTATATCAGTGTCCCATTCCATTCAAGCAAATGTATAGATTAGTGCTATTATTTTTTATAATACTTCTATTGAATTTGACTAGTACAAATTTGAAAACATATAGCAACTTGTACTCCATCCTTTCCTGAAAGTGGATATACATTTGAATTTTGCAATTTTATGGTGACACGAATAAGTTTCCAAATTGAATTGCTATGTTCCAAGATATTTGTTACATTTAAGTATTCCTGTTACTATTTCCCTCTGTTCACGAATAAAAAGATCTAAGCATTAATTGTTTTTTAGTTCCAAACCATGTAGTCCACAAACAAAAAAACAAATCATGATTCTTCCAAATGAATAACTTTAATAGCAGACTCTTTATTGTTCTCCTTGTCAAACCACATGTATAAAGATTCGAACCATGAGCCAACCTGTTTTCAAGATTACAAATGGACAAACATAAATCTTAAGATATTCATTACTCTCCATAAATAGAAATAAGATACCATGCAAAGGGTGAAGTTACGGCAGATTTGACATAATAATAGTCAAAAGTGCCCAAGGCACTCAGGTGAGGCGAGGTGACCGCGACTCAGGCAAGACAAGAACCTTCCTCTAGGCACAACAGCGGCGTGCACCTCTTCCCATGTGCCAGCAAGGTGGATGTTTCATTCGGTTTCTAATTCTATGCATGTAAAAAAAGTATTTTTTTTCTTATTATTGCGCTTAATTCTTGTCTCAAAGTGCGCTTTTTTGCACCTTGTGCCTAGATTATAGCCGCGATAGGCAACCTTGCGACTTCGACTATATGTTTGGGATGCTACATATATAGGTACGACATATATTTACAAATATTAAGTAGCATGTAACTTCTAACTACGTTCGTGCATAACATGATTTTGTACCATATAAACGCATAAAAGTCCAAGAAATGTGAATGATAGCTTATGTGAATAATGGCTTAGATTTAGAACTGAAGGGATTTTTTGGCTAAAGGTTTTATCATGATCGCCTCGACTCTCAAGTGTCAGATACACGACATGCTACTGAGTATAAAGAGATTTTATTAGCAAATTACAAAATTTGAAGTTCAATAAAGACAGAACCAGTTTTGACTCGTTAACCACCTAACCAGTTTTGGCCCGTTAACCGACGCAACCAGTTTCACCACCAACAATATCCTGTGTGAATCACAGACAAAATATACATTTTCATAATTAAAGATCAATTGAAAAGCTACACACTTACACAGTTATACTAGTCAATGGAAGCACTTATATATTCATTATCTCAAACATAAATCAGGGATGAAACAAATTTTGACAGCATTTGGATACATTTACTTTTATTGCATGATCAAAGTAATATTATTAAAGGTTTGATAAATTGGATGATCTCTTTAATTGATAAAAGACCCTATAAATACAAAAGGCTCTCCACTAATTTTGGTAGGAGATAACCTTAACTTAATGTACAAGATAACTTAATGAACAAGATAGGGATCTATTCTAAATATACAAAAATCGTTCCAATCTATTACACCCCCGTAGTCGAAGCGAGAGGAGGCCGAATGCTTAGACTAGACCGAAAATCGTCGAATAAAACCCGCGGAAGACCTTTTGTAAAAATGTTAGCTATTTGGTAGCGAGATGGTATATGAAGAATCCGCACATCACCACGTTGAACCAAGTCACGAACAAAATGAATATCCAACTTAATATGTTTGGTACGTTGATGCTGTACCGGGTTCCCAGACAAATAAACTGCACTGATATTATCACAATAAACCACACTAGCCTTCCGAAGGGGGCGACGTAATTCTAACAATAAATTTCGAATCCAACATAATTCGGCGACCACATTCGCAACACCCCTGTATTCTGCTTCCGCGCTAGAACGGGATACCACAGCCTGGCGCTTAGATGACCAAGATAATAAATTAGAACCCAAGTAAACATAATACCCTGAAGTAGATCGTCGAGTATCAGGGCAACCAGCCCAATCAGCATCAGTGTATGCGCGTAATGAGAGATCACGGAAGGTACCCAAAGTGAGACCAAACGAGGTAGTGCCTTGTAGATATCGAATAATGCGTTTAAGAGAATTCCAATGATCAATCCGAGGGGAATGCATATGCATACATACTTGCTGAACTGCATAACTAATATCTGGTCTGGTGAAGGTAAGATACTGAAGTGCACCAGCTAGACTACGATATAACGTAGGGTCTTCGAATGGGTCACTTGAAGAGGCACTAAGTTTAGATTTTGTGTCAATGGGAGTAGCAACCGACTTGCAGGATGACATACCGGCCCGATCAATAATATCTAATGCATATGATTGTTGTGACAAGAACATAGCATCGTGCTGTCGTGTTACATTAATCCCCAAAAAAATGACTCAACGTTCCAAGATCTTTCATGTCAAATTCGGCGGCCAATTGATGTATAAGTGTAGCTCGTAGATTATCATTGGACGTTGTAAGAATAATATCATCAACATAAATAAGTAAATAAGCCATGTCAGAACCCTGATGATATATAAATAACGAGTTGTCACACTTACTCTGCTGAAAACCAATGGACAAGACAAAACCCGTAAACTGCTGGTACCATGCCCGGGGTGCCTGTTTTAATCCGTATAATGATCTCTTTAATAAACAAACGTGATCCGGATACTGGCGATGACGAAACCCCATGGGTTGATACATATAAACTGTTTCGCTAATATTTCCATGTAGGAAGGCATTGGTGACATCCAACTGATGTATGGGCCAGGACTGTGATAAAGCTAGGGTCAAGACAGTCCGAATAGTGGTCGGCTTGACAACCGGACTAAATGTCTCCCCACAATCAATACCCACCTGCTGAGTACTACCATCACAAACTAATCGAGCTTTATAACGTTCCAGCGTGCCATCCGATCGATATTTATGTCGAAACAACCACAAGCTACGTATTACGTTCATATTAGCGGTGCGAGGGACTAATTCCCACGTCTTATTTTTAATAAGTGCATTGAACTCAGTCGTCATGGCATTGTACCAATCCGGTTTGGACAAGGCTTCGGTGGGGGTTTTAGGTAAGGGAGTCACAATAGAGGCATGAAGATTAAAGGGTTGTTTGGGTTTTGAGATGCCGTCCATAGACCGAGTGCGTATGGTACGGCTAGTCGTAGGTTGGGTAGGCACGATAGTAGGGGGTGGGGGTGGGGGTGGTATCGGGTCGGGTTGGGTAGGCATGATAGGAGGGGGTGAGGGTGGTGGAGGTATCGGGTTTGTATGAGGCTTGGGCCGGCGAGAATAGGTTTGGTTTATAGGTAGTTTAGAGGGAGGGATGTTGGGCCGTGGAGGTGAATTGGGGGGCGTTGAGTATGAATGGGAGGTAGGGGAAACTGGTGAGGTTTGGGCCGAGTTGGGAGAAGTGGAGGAGGAATTAACATGTGTCCAGAAGGAAGGATGTATAGGAGGGGAGAGAAAATCATACGAGGAGAGGGAGTGGTGGGGGTATTTTATTGGTAAAAAGGTATTAGTTGAATGCAGAAGAAAGTGGACGGCAAGAAAATTATAAGGTTTGAAGGGAAGAAAATAAGAGGTATTCAGAACCAAGGCTCTGATACCATAAAGGTTTGATAAATTGGATGATCTCTTTAATTGATAAACGACCCTATAAATACAAAAGGCTCTCCACTAATTTTGGTAGGAGATAACCTTAACTTAATGTACAAGATAACTTAATGAACAAGATAGGGATCTATTCTAAATATACAAAAATCGTTCTAATCTATTAATTATTAATAATCCATTAACTGTTTTGGCCACGTGTATTTTATTTTGTTTTGAGTTGAGATTACCTTCATATTTTAAGAATCTTCCGTTAGGTACCGAGTTTTATAATTGTTTTTCACAAGACATATTAAAAGAAGTAAAAATGAACCAAAGGGTATTATACGCTTTTTGAAGGCAGAAGACTGTGTACACACTTTCCAGCTTGCAAATGTCTTAATGATGGGGAACAGAACACCGCTTAGTAGTGGTAAGAACGGCTTATATCTGAGATATCCCGTATTCGTTAGAATTGTTGAGTTAAAAACAAATCACCATAATATGATGATAAAATATGTACCTGTGTTGGCTAGCCTGTCCATCTGTAAAGTCTGATGTTGCCTGCAATAATGTGTGCTTTCTAGGCTGGGGATTTGTTTCTCTAAGACCACGCGGTGTGGAAGGGCTTGAATCTTGGGCGTTATTCGACACGTGTACGACACGTCAGCGCGCGTCAGAAAAGCGACGTGGAGGAAAATAGGAGGGTGTGGGAAGGGGCGCGGAAGAAGGCGTTATTCGACACGTGGCACCTACATAATGCCGTTGGAGTCTAACGGCTAGTGGGGACCACCAATCAAACCACGCCACGTGGCTTATTACTCTCAATGCCGGTGGGAAATCTCAAGCCCACATGACAACGCTGTCTACAACGCCGGGCCAGGTGTGGTGTGTGCGGCATGGAAAGGCAATAACGCCGCTCCACGACGCCCACACCGTGTGGTCTACAGAAGAGAGGCTTCCTACTTTGCTGACAAAGAAACATAAAAGATCAACCTAATTAATACTAAATGGGTCTGGCTGATACAATAATGGAACAGTAATAGAACAATCAATATGCTAGAACAATGATAATTACCACTATATCTAGTGTTTCAGGACCATCATCTGGGTAAGTTGCCTTCAGAGCAATGATGTCAGACCACTGAATTTCAATCTTACTCTTGAGGCCGCCATCAAGAACTTCCCATACAAGCTTATGTTTTACAAAGTTACACTTTGCCACCACATACCCTACATGTTTAAACGTATACTACAAATACCATATATGAAGATATTACCTCCTAGGTACCTATCTTAAGGAGTGATGCAAGGATGTTTGAAGCCTACCTCCCAGGTACGTATCTTAAGGAGTGATGCAGGGATGTTTGCAGCCTTTAGTTTGTCCGTAGCAGCGGTAGTCACATAACCCTAATGGACTTGGCTCATTTAATAGATGGAATTCCATTTGTGCTACAGAATAACCACTTACACCATAGTCATGTCGCTGCTAAAACAAAAGAGATATATAATCATCAACTGTAATAACTGCCCAAAAACGGATCTTAGAAAAACCGACCCGTATCGATAAACGGATCCTAAGCGTAATATATAAAAATGAGAATTTTTTTATATATATATTTATTTAATATGGTATTGAGGTCATATATTAAATTAATTCGTATAATCAAGTTCGGTCTTAAACATTTTATTCACACAAAAAAAAACACCTTTAGATTCGTTAAATAATATAAAAGAGATGGAATTTTCAGTATTTATTATTTCTGATAATGTTATATAATTAATATAAAATTTTCAGACTAAAGATATTGATTTTAGAAAGTAAATGTTAATTTTATACCAAGTTCAGTTAGTACCGTTAGATTGTATAAAAGAGATCAACTAACAAAGTTAAGTTATTTGGTTAATTGGAGTTATAAGGTTAAGGGCTGAACTATCTTTCTTGAAACTGGTTTTTATGTACAGGGATTAGGCTGCAATTCGCTGAAACTTTAATATTAAGAAAAGAAAAATAACCGCTAGGGACGCGACTCGAACCCGGCACCCCGGGTTAAACAAGTGAGATGCGGACCACTGTACCATGACAATGACCAGCTGATGTATGAATAACCCACGTACACCTCATACCCCTTATTCTCCACCCTGGTTCACACCTCGCGCGACCCATACCCTTAAAACTCGATCTCAAATAGCATACGAGCGACGTTTGGGTTCCGAAATTGTCCCGTTCAAGCTGGAATGTGTGGAGAAACCGAATGTTAGCAATAAATCGTGCCATAAAAAGTCATAACTAATCCAATTAAAAGCAAATTAAATTGTTATTTAGACACCATTATTATACATGAAGAACATGAACGTTTCGATCATTTTTCCTTAATTTGACCGAAATTCTTATACAATTAGAATCCTTTGATCAAACCAAACAAAACCTCACTAAGATTTCATCAACCACACATCACGAATTAATCCGAAATTGATTCTAAGGCTCGTAACTCCAAACAAAGATATCTCATTCAATTCTCAACCTTTTAAGGTAATTCCAAAGCCCATTGTGGTTGGTTTTTCATCTTCTATAAAAGCCCTCTATCAATTTCAATTATAGAAGGCGAATGAATTTATTCGAATTTAGTTATAGTTGAAATTTGGGTTATTCGTTTATCGAATTTGGGGCTTTTAGGGTTACCTGTGTATTGATGAAATTAGATGTAGAATATTGTTATATATCATGTTAGTAAATTTTGTGAAAATTTGGGATTTTTGAACCGGTTTTTAAAACATTGATTATTCCTGTTTTAATCATTCAGAAAATCAATTAAAAATACAAGATAATCATAAATAAATTCCATAAATTTTTTTTCTGTTTATTTCAGTTTATATAAACACTATGGAATTTTTATAGAATTTTTCCATAACTTTTTGGGATTTTTGAACTTAATTTGAATTTATTTTAGTTTGTACATGTTATAATTATTTAAAAATACAAATTTATCACAAAAAAAATTATAAATAATTCTACTAATTCTATAAATAATTGTTATATAATTTTTAAGGAATTTTTATATAATTATCGATCATTATTATGTAATTAACGAATTGGTGAAATTGTTAAACAAAGAAATCAAAATATAAAATTTATTATTTAAAAAATATGTGATAATCCTTAAATCTGATATATATATAGGGAGAAGATCATGCGAGAACCACCTCTTATTGCGAGAACCAATGTGAACACAACCAAAAATGCCTAAAAATAGCTAAAAATCACACAAATTTTTTTTTTTTTGATTTTTTTAAAATTTTTTATGTTAAAATCGCTACTTTTCGAAGCAAAAAAAAAATTTAAATTTTTTTTTATTCGAAAAGTAGCGATTTTAACATAAAAAATATTAAAAAAATAAAAAAAAATTTAGATTTTTTTTAGATTTTTTAAGGTTTTTTTGGGGTTTAGTTTTTAGCATTTTAGCTTGGGGGGTGGGGGGGTTTATGTTTTTGGGGGGGTGGGGGAGGGGGGTTTAGGTTTTGGGGGGGGGGGGGGGGGGGGGGTTAGGTTTTTTTTTGGGGGGTGGGGGGTTTAGGTTTTGAGGGGGGGTTAGGTTTTTTTAGGTTTTTTTTAGGTTTTTTTTAGCTATTTTAGGTTGTGTTCACATTGGTTCTCATGGTTCTCACAATAAATGGAGTTCTCGCATGAGCCCCTCCCTATAATATATATATATATATGTATGTATGTATAAATATTAGATGAGTTTAATGAATTTATCTAACTTTTGGCACTTTTCAAAATATTAAACCCTATTAAATTGATATTTCTAGGATTTTGCTATGTTTAATAATTCTAGAAATATATACATATTGTTGGCTACAAGGTCCAAATTTCTGAAAAGTGTAAAAAGTCATAAAAAACTAAAATATCAATCATAAGACTCACCGAAAACCAACAAATAACAAAATGAAGATTACTAAAACATTATATACGTTGGTTGTGTTTTGTGTTTTGGATGATACGGCTCTGATTATCGAATGACAAACATTATTGTGTTTTATGTTTATTAGCATGTTATGTTTTATATTCATAGTTATACGATTGTGTGTTTGAAGTTTTTATGGACTATTATGGTTTAAATATTATGTTTTAGTAATATCCACTTTGTTATTTAGAGGTTTTAGGTATTTTTTATGGTTGAATTATTGTGTTTTTTTACTTTTTACACTTTTTTTATAAAATTTAGACTTTTTAGCCGAACCTCACCATATGTATATAAGTCCCCATATAGGAGAACGCAATTTCCTAAAATTAATAGATTATCCATTAGATTAGTATTTCGTTATTTATATTTAACGATTGTTGTTTAGAGTGTACGTGGAACCACACCTATGGTATTATAAGTAATGAAGTGTGTGTTTACCTAACTTTGTAAAGCAAATCATTGACGTGATCTTTATCCAACAAAAAAGAGATAACCTTATCGATTCATCTCATCTTTTGGTTCTAGATTTTTTGGATTGTCATGGAGGTAGAGGATTCTGTACATTAATCTAAAAGTGTGAGAAGGGTGAGAAATATTATGGTGATGACATGTGTCCTAAATCTAAATTAATTGTAAAGGGTAAACAAGTAATTTTATTATTGATTTAATTAATTGATAACCTTCCATAACCGCCACCCTTAATTATAGGAATACGAATTAAGAATTAATCTACGAATTTGTGTCATCTCGTTCAGAACTGTATAGTGTTATATATTTTTATATAGTGTTATATAATGTTACATAGTGTTATATGGTGTTATATAGTGTTTGTTGGTGTGATATAGTGTTATATGATGGATGTATAGTGCTATATGGTGTTATATGGTATTATATGGTGTTATTTAGAGTTATATAGTGTTATAGTGTTATATTTGTCTGATAGCATGTCTATGATAGATGCATAGTGTTATACATTGTTATATAGTGTTATATAGTGTTTACATAGTGTTATATGGTGTTACATAGTTTTATACGGTGTTATATGGCATTATATAGTGTTATATAGTGTTATATGATGAATGTATAGTGTTATATATTTCTTGTAGCAGTAACATATTTCTGGATTTTTTAGAATGTCCGAATTTTAAAATAAGTTTAAAATGAATCGCTAGAATTTAGGAGTGAATCGCTAGAATTTAGGAGATGTTTCCTAATTTGAAACATATACAAAGACACTATCACCCCTACAATTTTCATATCAGTCCAAATAATTAAAACACAATTTATAATTTGGTCCCTATTGATCTCAACCATTAGATCAAAGATCTAATGGTTTAAAACACTTCTCTCACTTTTGAATTAATGTACACTATCCCTACCCTTGTCATGGATATGATAACATTTGAAGCGGAATGAAATTGTCAACCGTCAAGTACAATCAAGCAAGAAGAAAGCGTACAGAATTAAAAGGTGTCTAACACTAAAAAAAAATAATTTGCATATCGATTTTATAGTGGTTATTTGTATTTGATTTTTATTTGGATTTGGATTGATGAATGGCCAGTCTTCAGTTATTTGGATTTTTTACCTTTGACGATTTCGATTTTATTTTATTTTCAATGAAATTGGTCTATTATTGATCAATTGAAAGAGTACGTCAACTAAAGAAAAATACCAAAACTTAAATGGGGAGAGATCTCCATAAATGGATCTGACCATACGAATCAGACTCACTGACAACATGGGCCAACGACCAAATTTTAAAACAGACTCCAACATAAACATACTACTGGACCTAGAGATGGGCAAATCGGGTTTTTTCAACTTGGAACTGGTTCCTAACCGTACCCGGTTCTTAACTGAGGTTCAATGGAACTGATTCTTGTTGGAACCGGTTCCAGTTCCTACCCGGTTTAAACCAAAAATACCAGAACCAATTCTAACCGATTCTTGTTGGAACCGGTTCCAGTTCCTACCTGGTCTTCAAGGATTTGAATTAATCTTCACTACCTCAATTAATTCAAATTCTTTATCTACCATCTTGTGTCTGTCTGAAATAAACAAACTTCTCACGAGTATAATTGTAAGTGCCTTGGTAAGAACATCTGCCGCTTCTTCCTCTGCGCTGCAATATTCAAGTGTAGCATGCTTATGTGCTACCATGTCACGAACGAAGTGCTTCTTTAGCTCAATATGCTATATTATAATGCATTATCGAGGGGTATTTTAAGATACTCAAAAAGTAAGAACTCCCTCCCCCCCCCCCCCCCCCCCCAAATTTATAGATAGACCCCTAAAATGACGGTAATTTAGTCTTTTAAACACTATTTATTTTTAGCCCCTAAAATTATTACACTTAAATCCCTGAGTTTAAACAAAAATATAGATAATTAGTTACACTTTTCCCCCTCCACAATAAACTTATAATTCTTTTCCGTATTTTTGTCATATCTTATAAACTATAATTTTTAAAAAAATCCAAAGAAAACATGACGACCTACACATTTTGTCGATGTTTTGGTAGTTGTCTTGTTCAGTATCGACGCACGAATTAAAAGTACAAGTAGATGGTGTATTAGTGTACAAATGATTAAAGCCAAACGTATGGGTGGAAATTTAACTTCAGTGTAACACCTCTAACCAATAAGAATCAAGGAGAAAACAATACTTGTGAGCAACAAAAGAATCTTGAAACGTTGAAATAAATTTAAAAGTTGAAATGACTTGAAAACAAGTTTGAATCTCGCTCAAGATAAAATTGTGGCTTTGAGCATTCAGGTGTCCTTACAGAAGTATTTTTATTACATATGTAACAATAAAAATTGTTAGTGCATATTTTGTGTGTCCGTCACTGTACGAATAGGCTAGATTGAGCGTGTGTTGAATATTGTATAGATGAGAGTAAAAAATACGGTTTTGTATTGTTAGAGGAACAAGGGCTAAACCAAACACCCAAGAATGAAATCGTCGAGCGGAAACACTTGACAACCTCCTGGAAGCAGCTTTTCTTGCCACTAGACCTTTCTCCATCAATTAGGAATCTGATGCCGACACTAAACACATTCCTTAAAATGTAGCCATTTTTAAGTGTTTATTTTTTGGTGTCTAATCCCATATATATCACCATTGCTCTTGATTTTCTTGACTCTATATCTCTTAAATGTCAACATATACACGTGGTTTTTAGTTTACGAAGATTTTTCACTGAAGAGAACCTCGATCAAAGAGTAAAAAAGGCGTAAGGTTCATAATATTGTAAAACTAAAATGGGATATACCGGGCTAGGATTCGAGTTACAGGAACAATGGCCAAACCAACCACCCAAGAATGGAATCGTCGAGCGAAAACACTTGACAACCTCCTGGAAGCAGCTTTTCTTGCCACCAGACCTTTCTCCATCAATTAGGAATCTGATGTCGTCACTAAACACAATCCTTAAATTGTATCCATTTTTTTAGTTTTTATTTTTTGGTGTCTAATCCGCATATATATCACCATTGCTCTTGATTTTCTTGACTGTAAATCTCTTAAATGTCAACATATACACGTGTGATTTAGTTTACGAAGATTTTTCAATGCCGAGAACCTCGATCAGGGAGTAAAAAAAGGCGTATGGTTCACAATGGTGTAAAACTAAAATTGGATATTCCAGGCTAGGATTCGAGTTACAGGAACAAGGGCCAAACCAATGGAATCGTCGAGCAGAAACACTTGACAACCTCCTGGAAGCAGCTTTTCTTGCCACCAGACCTTTCTCCATCAATTAGGAATCTGATGCCGACACTAAACACATTCCTTAAAATGTAGCCATTTTTTAATTGTTTATTTTTTGGTGTCTAATCCGATATATATATCACCATTGCTCTTGATTTTCTTAACTCTATATCTCTTAAATGTCAACAAATACACGTGGTTTTTAGTTTACGAAGATTTTTCAATGCCGAGAACCTCGATCAGAGAGTAAAAAAGGCATAAGGTTCACAATGGTGTAAAACTAAAATGGGATATATCGGGCTAGGATTCGAGTTACAGGAACAAGGGTCAAACCAACCACCCAAGAACGGAATCGTCGAGCGAAAACACTTGATAACCTCCTGAAGCAGCTTTTCTTGGCACTAGACCTTTCTCCATCAATTAGGAATCTGATGTCGTCACTAAACACAATCCTTAAATTGTAGCTATTTTTTTAGTGTTTATTTCTTGGTGTCTAATATGCATGTATATATCCCCATTGCTCTTGATTTTCTTGACTATATATCTCTTAAATGTCAACATATACACATGTGATTTAGTTTACAAAGATTTTTCAATTCCGAGAACCTCGATCAGAGAGTAAAAAAGGTGTAAGGTTCACAATGGTGTAAAACTAAAATGGGATATACCAGGCTAGTATTCGAGTTAAAGGAACAAGGGTAAAACCAACCACCCAAGAATGGAATCGTCGAGCAAAAACACCTGACAACTTCCTGGAAACAACTTTTCTTGCCACCAGACCTTTCTCCATCAATTAGGAATCTGATGTCGTCACTAAACACATTCCTCAATTTGTAGCCATTTTTTGAGTGTTTTTTTTTTGTCAAATCCGCATATATATCACCATTGCTCTTGATTTTCTTGACTGTATATCTCTTAAGTGTCAACATATACACGTGTGATTTTGTTTACGAAGATTTTTCAATGCCGAGAACCTCGATCAGAGAGTAAAAAAGGCGTAAGGTTCACAATAGTGTAAAATGAAAATAGGATATACCGGGCAAGGATTCGAGTTACAGGAACAAGGGCTAAACCAACCACCCAAGAATGGAATCATCGAGCGAAAACACTTAACAACCTCCTGGAAGCAGCTTTTCTTGGCACCAGACCTTTCTCCATCAATTAGGAATTTGATGCCTTCACTAAACACAATCCTTAAATTGTAGCCATTTTTTGAGTGTTTATTTTTTGGTGTCAAATCGGCATATATATCACCATTGATCTTGATTTTCTTGACTGTATATCTCTAAAATATCAACATATACACGTGTGATTTAGTTTACGAAGATATTTCAATGCCGAGAACCTTGATCAGAGAGTAAAAAAGGTGTAAGGTTCACAAACTAAAATGGGATATACCGGGCTAGGATTCGAGTTACAGGAACAAGGGCCAAATCAACCACCCAAGAATGGAATCGTCGAGCGAAAACACTTGACAACCTCCTGGAAGCAGCTTTTATTGCCACTGGACATTTCTCCATCCATTAGGAATCTAATGCCGTCACTAAACACATTCCTTAAATTGTAGCCATTTTTTGAGTGTTTATTTTTTGGTGAATAATTCGCATATATATCACCATTGCTCTGAATTTTCTTGACTCTATATCTCTTCAATGTCAACATATACACGTGTGATTTAGTTTACGAAGATTTTTCAATGCCGAGAACCTCGATCAGAGAGTAAAAATGGCGTAAGGCTCCCATTGGTGTAAAACTAAAATGGGATATACCAGGCTAGGATTCGAGTTACAGGAAAAAGAGCCAAACCAACCACCCAAGAATGGATTCGTCGAGTGAAAACACTTGACAAACTCCTGGAAACATCTTTTCTTGCCACCAGACCTTTCTCCATTAATTAGGAATCTGATGCCGTCACTAAACACATTCCTTAAATTGTAGACATTTTTTGAGTGTTTATTTTTTGGTGTCTAACCCGCATATATATCACCATTGCTCTTGATTTTCTTGACTCTATATCTCATAAATGTCAACATATAAACGTGGTTTTTAGTTTACGAAGATTTTTCAATGCCGAGAACCTCGATTAGAGAGTAAAATATGCGTAAGGTTCACAAACTAAAATGGGATATACCGGGCTAGGATTCGAGTTACAGGAACAAGGGCCAAACCAACCACGCAAGAATGGAATCGTCGAGCGAAAACACTTCACAACCTCCTAGAAGCAGCTTTTCTTGCCACCAGACCTTTCTCCATCAATTAGGAATCTGATGCCGTCACTAAACACATTTCTTAAATTGTAGCCATTTTTGAGTGTTTATTTTTTGGTGTCTAACCCGCATATATATCACCATTGCTTTTGATTTTCTTGACTCTATATCTCTTAAATGTCAACATATACACGTGGTTTTTAGTTTACGAAGATTTTTCAATGCCGAGAACCTCGATCAGAGAGTAAAAAAGGCGTAAGGTTCATAAACTTAAATGGGATATACCGGGCTAGGATTCGAGTTACAGGAACAAGGGCCAAACCAACCACCCAAGAATGGAATCGTCAACCAAAAACACTTGACGACCTCCTGGAAGCAGCTTCTTGCCACCGGACCTTTCTCCATCAATTTGAAATCTGATTCCGTCACTAAACACATTCATTAAATTGTAGCCATTTTTTGAGTGTTTGTTTTTTGGTGTCTAATCCGTATATATATCACCATTGCTCTTGATTTTCTTGACTGTATATCTCTTAAATGTCAATATACACGTGTGATTTAGTTTTCGAAGATTTTTCAATGCCGAGAACCTCGATTAGAGATTAAAACAGGAGTAAGGTTAACGATGGTGTAAAACTAAAATGGGATATACCGGGCTAGGATTCGAGTTACAGGAACATGGGCCAAACCAACCACCCAAGAATGGAATCGTCGAGCGAAAACACTGAACAACCTCCTGGAAGCAGCTTCTCTTGCCACCAGACCTTTCTCCATCAATTAGGAATCTTATGTCGTCACTAAACACATTCCTTAAATTGTAGCCATTTTTTGAGTGTTTATTTTTTGGTGTCGAATCCGTGTATATATCACCATTGCTCTTGATTTTCTTGACTGTATATCTCTTAAATGTCGACATATGCACGTGTGATTTAGTTTACGAAGATTTTTAAATGCCGAGAACCTCGATCAGAGAGTAAAAAAGGCGTAAGGTTCACAATGGTGTAAAACTAAAAGGGATATACCATGCTAAGATTCGAGTTACAGGAACAAGTGCCAAACCAACCACCTAAGAATGGAATCGTCGAGCGAAAACACTTGACAACCTCTTGGAAGCAACTTTCCTTGTCACCAGACCTTTCTCCATCTATTAGGAACCTGATGTCGTCACCAAAAACATTCCTTAAATTGTAGCCACTTTTTGAGTATTTATTTTTTGGTGTCTAACCCGCATATATATCACCATTGCTCTTGATTTTCTTGACTGTATATCTCTTAAATGTCATCATATACACGTGTGATTTAGTTTACGAAGATTTTTCAATGCCGAGAACCTCGATCAAAGAGTAAAAAAGGCGTATGGTTCACAATGGTGTAAAACTAAAATGGGATATACCGGGTTAGGATTCGAGTTACAGGAACACGGGCCAAACCAACCATCCAAGAATGGAATCGTCGAGTGAAAACACTTGACATCCTCCTTAAAGCAGCTTTTCTTGCCACCAGACCTTTCTCCATCAATTAGGAATCTGATGCCGTCACTAAACACAATCCTTAAATTGTAGCCATTTTTTGAGTGTTTATTTTTTGGTGTCTAATCCGCATATATATCACCATTGCTCTTGGTTTTCTTGACTGTATATATATCTTAAATGTCAACATATACACGTGTGATTTAGTTTTCGAAGAATTTTCAATGCCGAGAACCTTGATCAGAGAGTAAAATAGGCGTAAGGTTCATAATGGTGTTAAACTAAAATGGGATATAATAGGCTAGGATTCGAGTTACAGGAACAAGGACCAAACCAACCACCCAAGAATGAAATCGTCAAGCGAAAACACTTGAAAACCTCCTGAAAGCAGCTTTTCTTGCCACCAGACCTTTATCCATCAATTAGGAATCTGATGCCGTCACTAAACACATTCCTTAAATTGTAGCCATTTTTGAGTGTTTACTTTTTGGTGTCTAATCCGCATATATATCACAATTGCTCTTGATTTTCTTGGCTGTATATCTCTTAAATGTCACCATATACACGTGTGATTTAATTTACGAAGATTTTTCAATGCCGAGAACCTAGATCAGAGAGTAAAAAAGGTGTAAGGTTCACAATGGTGTAAAACTAAAATGGGATATACCGGGCTAGGATTCGAGTTACAGGAACAAAAGAGAAAAACCAACGGCCCAAGAATGGAATCGTCGAGCAAAAACACTTGACAACCTCCTGGAAGCAGCTTTTCTTGCCACCAGACCTTTCTCCATCAACTAGGATTCTGAAGCTGTCACTAAACACAATTCTTAAACTGTAACCATTTTTTGAGTGTTTATTTTTTGGTGTCTATTCCGCATTTATATCACCATAGCTCTTGATTTTCTTGACTGTATATCTCTTAAATGTCAACATATACACGTGTGATTTAGTTTACGAAGATTTTTTGTCAGACCCCGACTCGCAGCGGAAGTAAAATATGGGATGCAACAGATACATGGAAGAGACACATTGCTCATAAAGATATAATAGTATACATTACCAACGTGTTTCGTTTACATTATTTATTAACACAACAACATGTAAGACACAACTAAGTTTTCCACAAGTAGTCTGGTACTAGTAGCTATGCCTCTATTCACGTTCTATCCATACTCAAAACTTGGAACTCCTACAATTTGGAAAAAAGTCAGCTAAACATAGTTGGTGAGGTTCACTGTTTTAGTTTGGCACATTTGATTGAATATATATTGAGCCCACAAGTGAAGCCTTGACTGTCAACTCATCCCTGTGGTCCACCACCACGGCACTGCCCCTGTGTAGCTATGGCTAGTACCCCATAGCCTATGCTTGAACAAGTACAATTGCGTATGTATCTCAGGGCGTTCCTGGCCATCGCAATTGGGTTTGTTGGACCGATAGTATTATTTACACATTCCTCGGCCTACGGTTAATCACTTGGGTCTGTGGGGACTTTTCATGTACTAGTGTTTACTCAGATAATTCACGTTATATCATGTATATATGTGCACGTATGAACGTATGTAACATGCATTTCACCCCATGTAAAATAGGAAAACAGTTTGAAAACGGGGAAGTAAAACTCACATAATAAGTAAGCACAGCAATCACATGGGGTATATGTGTCAGTGCTCTACTACTTCAGTCTTGGTATCAGTTATTGTTGGTTAATTACCGAAAACAGGGTTCTGTTTAGGAATCGTTATAACTTGGTTCGGATGGGAAAATTCACCCGAGAATTGACCTATAGCATAACAGTAGAGCTGTGGGTATTATTTTAGTGTCAATAACCTAGACAAGTTACCTGGTTATCTAGGTTATCAGGCATAACCTAGACGAGTTATCTGGTCATCTAGGTTATCAGGCATAACCCAGATGAGTTATCTGGTCATCTAGGTTATCAGGCATAACCCAGACGAGTTATTTGGTCATCTAGGTTATCAGGCATAACCCAGACGAGTTATTTAGTCATCTAGGTTATCAACCATAACCCAGACTAACAACAAGTAATCAGGAACTTCTTGGAAAATATGAGATCTTTCCGAAATTGTTGTACTGCGTTTCCGGCTACCGAAACATCGCAACAACGCGATTTTTGAAACCCAAAGTAAAATTTGGCAATGATCCCCCAAAATTTTCCAGGATTTTCCTCATATTAAACTCAACATATCTGAAATTTTTGGTGATTTATTGAGCTCGTTTACTATTTTATCCGAAATTATTTCTTTAAAACAGTTAAAAATTCACCTAAAATCACCAAAAATTCAGAAAATTCTAAAATTTTAATCGAGTCTTATTTTCACCATATATAATTAGCCAAAAAAATTTCAAGTTCAGTGAATACCCACGGACCAGGTTATGCTATAAACAATTCTGTATCTCCTAGATTCGATTTTCAGAAGTTATACCTAGCGTTTCTTGGCGATTCAAGCGATCCTTGTACTTTTAAAGACTTAGTTCTTTCTTGTATAGTACCTATACATAACACACAACACAAATATGCAAAAACCCATGTCTATCAAGCCTTAGAACCATTATTTTTCGATTAGTGATTGATTTGACCGAAAATTGTCGAATATATTGGTTTATGGATCCATAATCTGATGTTTTACAATACCAAACACCATGTATGATCTTATTCTATCTTATTTAGGTTTGAACAACCTTTTTGCTAAGAAAAAAAATATTATTTCAAGGATCAAAATGATTTCTTTTGTTAAATACATGTTTTAAGTATGAAAAACATACGAAGTTTAATTAAAACCACTATCATACCTCAAGAATTTGTTGTATTTTGATGTATACTTGCTGAAACAGAAGGTATAAGGTTTTGAGGAGGTGTTTTGAAATGTGATAAAATGAAACAATGGAGAATTATGCTTTTAAGTGTCGTATGGAAATGTCAAGGGGTTTCTAGATCCCTTTGACTTAGTAAAAGACACAAATTTTGAGGATAAATGATAAGTATCAGCTGATCTTTTGAGCTAGGTTCGTTATTGGGTTTTAAACGCGTCACGGGTACGCCAAACGGGCTCTTTTTCACGGGTTTTTCGCACGGTTTTTAACGGTTTTGAAAACCGAACCCACCGACAAAGAAACCAATAAAATTTGATATTTTGACTTAGAACAACTTATATTTATGTTAAATTAGTGTTTTTATGCTTGACTGACTGTTGTTGCATGTTTGGTCGTTTTCGGTTGCGTTAAAATCAAAGGCGTTCCGTTAACCGGAAGCTGCTTTGTTTAACGTGCCAACTACCTGTTAAGGCCTCAAATCTTACGTTATGGTCTAAATATCATATTCAAGTATTTTCGTGCCCTTAGAATCATCTACGGCACTATTGTTTGTATTAAATTCGGTATTATACGGTTTGCCGACTGTTAAACGGAATGCCTCCGTTTAACTTGTTTCCAGCACACTAAGGCATCAATATCGCACTGTTAGGTACTAGTATTCATATGTTACTCATAATGTACCCTCGGATTAATCCAAGTCATGTTTGTTATCGTTTCATGAATCGTGTAAGTTGAACGTACAATTATTGTTTCAGCCACAACTAGGGTTTACCTGGTTTTCCCGTGGTTGTCACATTCTCCCCAAGTTAAAAAATTTCGTCCTCGAAATTCGATGTATCTAGTTGGGGAAGAGGTGCCGGTATTTCCTGCGGAATTCATCCTTCCGCTCCCACGTGTATTCAGGCCCTTGTTTCGAGTTCCACCGGACTTTCACCAGCGAGATTTTGTTATGACGTAGTTGTTTGGTCTTCCCGTCTACGATTTCTACCGATTCCTCCACAAAGTAGAGTTTGTCATCAACATGCACATCTTCTAATGGTATCATAGTTGCTTCATCCGTGAGACACTTCTTTAAGTTAGATACATTGAAGACATCGTGAATTGTGCTCAGTTCATCTGGTAATTTCAGTCGGTACGCTACAGATCCAACCTTGGCAATAATTTCATATGGCCCAATGTACCTTGGAGCCAACTTTCCAGCCTTGCTAAACCTTATCACTCCTTTCCACGGTGACACTTTTAACAGTACTTTGTCACCTACTTCAAACGACAACGGTTTCCGGCGAACATCGGTGTAACTTTTCTGCCGATCTCATGCCGCTTTCAGTCTTCTTTGGATCTTATGCACCTTGTCTGTCGTCTATTGAATTAGTTCAGACCCCGTGAGTTGAGTATCGCCCACTTCAGCCCAACAAAGTGGCGATCTGCACTTCCGGCAATATAGTGCTTTCTACGGTGCGGCTTGTATGCTACTATGATAGATGTTATTGTAAGAGAATTCAATGAGGGGGAGGTGCTTATCCCAACGTCCTCCAAATTCTAGGGTGCAAGCACGAAGCAGATCCTCCAATGTCTGGATAGTTCGCTCTGATTGGCCGTCGGTTTGGGGATGGTAAGCTGTACTCAGGTCTATCCTAGAGCCCAAAGCTTCTTGTAACTGTTGCCAATAGTGTGAAGTGAAATGACTATCACGGTCTGAAATGATTGCAACCGGTACCCCGTGTCTAGCCACAATTTCATTCGTGTAGATCTCGGCCAATTTCTCAGTTTTGTAGGTGGTATGAATCTGAATAAAGTGCGCCGATTTGGTTAGTCTATCTACTACTACCCAAATCGCATCATGACCTCGGGGTGTTTTTGGAAGGTGGGTCATGAAATCCATCGTGATTTGCTCCCATTTCCATTGAGGTATTTCGGGTTGCTAGTTTCTGGTATTCCGCCTTGACCCGGGCACAAGTCAAGCATTTGCTCACGTATTCTTCTACGTCCTTTTTCATACCCGGCCACCAATAAAATCCCTTAAGGTCGTGGTACATCTTGTCGGTACCGGGGTGAATAGAGTATTTAGACTTATGAGCCTCATCCATAACCAGTTGACGTAGGTCATGGAGAGTAGGAATCCATGCTCTATTTTTGAAATACAACACTTTATCCGATTTCTTCACAAAATTCCCTTCATTTCCATGTATGTTTTCGCTATTTAGTTGGCCTTCCTCCAAAGCTTCCATTTGAGCATTATGAATCTGCTCTTTGAGACTAGTTTGAACAATCATCCCAAGAGCTCTCACTCTGAGTGGCATTACTCGGTCTTTTCTACTCAAGGCATTGGCTACTACGTTAGCCTTACCTGGGTGGTATTTTATTTCACAGTCGTAATCGTTCAATAGCTCCACCCATCTGCGTTGTCTCATATTCAGCTCCTTTTGATAGAAGATATGTTGGAGGCTCTTGTGATCCGTATAAATTGTACATTTGGTACCGTACAAGTAATGCCTCCATACCTTAAGTGCAAATATCACCGCGCCCAGCTCTAAATCATGCGTAGTATGGTTCTTTTCGTGTACTTTCAATTGTCTGGAAGCATATGCAATAACCTTGTTTCTCTGCATCAACACGCATCCTAGACCACGTCGAGATGCGTCACAATACACTACGAAATCATCATTGCCCTCTGGCAAAGTCAAAATTGGCGCCTCACATAACTTTTGTTTTAACATCTAAAAAGCTGTTTCTTGTTCTTCACCCCATTCGTACTTTCGATCTTTCTGCGTCAAGGCAGTTTGAGATTGAGCAATGCAGGAAAAGTTCTCAATAAAGCGACGGTAATATCCAGCTAATCCTAAGAATTGGCGTATCTCTTTCGGAGACTTAGGCGCTTGCCAATTCTTAATAGCTTCGATCTTACTAGGGTCAACATGAATCCCTTGTTGATCTACCACGTGTCCTAAAAATTTCACCGCTTGTAACCAGAAGTCGCACTTTGACAGCTTGGCGTACAACTTCTCTTTTCTCAATATCTCCAGTATGGCTCGCAGATGGTGCTTGTGTTCCTTTTTACTCTTGGAATAGATCAAAATATCGTCAATAAAGACTATGAGGAATTTATCTAAATATGGTTTACATACTCGGTTCATGAGGTCCATAAACACCGCTGGTATGTTGGTTAACCCAAAGGGCATAACCAGGAACTCATAGTGGCTGTACCGAGTTTGAAAGGTTGTTTTAGGGATATCTTCCTCTTGAACTTTCACCTGATGATAACCAGATCTAAGATCGATTTTGGAAAAGTAACAGGCTCCTTGCAACTGATCAAACAAATCATCAATTCGTGGAAGAGGATATCGATTCTTTATGGTAACCTTGTTCAGCTCCCGGTAGTCGATACACATCCGAAAGCTTCCATCCTTTTTCTTCACAAATAACACTGGTGCTCCCCAAGGTGAATAACTGGGACGGATAAAACCTCGGTCTAGCAGTTCTTGTAATTGAGAAGACAGCTCTTGCATCTCTGAAGGTGCTAAACGGTAAGGTGCTTTGGCAATTGGAGCTGCTCCTGGTATTATGTCGATACGAAACCCGACTTGCCGATTGGGTGGCTGATGTGCACAAAGTGGTTTAACAAAAACAACTAAAATTAACCCTAATTTAGACACTCTAAGCTTTAAATTTATAAACTAAGACTCAATCTAAACCCTAAACCACACAACCGGCAAGTGTACCGATCAATGTAGTAAAGCTAAAGCAAGTCCGAGTATCGAACCCACGACTCAAACTATTTGTTTATTGATTGGGGGGGTTTCTAAAAATCCTAAAGAATGCAAAAACGAATAAACTAAAGTAGCTAAAGAACTAAACACGAACTCGGACGAAGACTTTGACCAGTGGCGATGAAGACTACCTAGGCTAGACGCAAGCTAAACTCAGAATGGATTTCTATTCGATGATTTTGTGGTGTGGAACCGGGATCTTTAGATAGTAAACCTATTAAGACACCACTAAGCCCCTCAAACACTCTCAAGGCGATTCTTGTGGCACTACCTAGGCTGTTACGCTCACCGGTTTTCTAGATTTCCTCACAGTCCTCTAGTTTCTTGAAAGTGCCTATATAAGACGCTTTACCTCACAGCGCGAACGTCTCAAGCAACTACGGGTTTTAATCTTGGTTTAATAGACAATGGAATGTTAAGGACTTATAACCAAACCGAGACCTATTAATAACCTTGAGCTTCTCAGCGACAAGTTTAGCAGAACACTTGATTTTATTAAATTACCGGATATTACTTCTAAGGTTACTTATGCAATTTTCACCCTAAATGATTAATGATCTATTACGTGATAAAGACCGTCACCTAAATCAAGAACCCTAGCACAACCCTATTATGTGATAAAGACCGTCACCAAGGATTATACGAAGCAATAAACAATAATAAAATAATTGTCAAGCACGCATATGCACCAAGTTAAATTCCCGAAGCTTTTACAATACAAGAAAAATCCACAACCACGCAAAAAATCGAATAAAGATTCAAACTTTATTCAACTATTGTCATTAGCCTAGGTAGTATGAAATTTTAGCCGCTAAACATGGTTTTAAAAACAATCAAGCAAGGTCTAGAACAAGAATTCATCGACAACGAACAAAAAAAATAGAAAACTAAAGAAATCGAGTAGAAGAACCCGTGTATTCCTTGCTCTCCAAGCTTCCCGCTCGATCCCGTAGATTCCGTAGCCTTGATTTCTTGCAAAAGAAGCTTATCAATTCGTCCCTGATGTCACGTTCAGCTGGTTCTTGTACGTTTACGTGCGTCTCCAGCCGGCTCCAACCTCAATCCCTTAATTTCTTTCCTTACATGCGTATATGTATGTATTTATAACTGTTAAACAGGCCCATAATCATTATTCATTTAATCCACTGGGCTTAGACCCTATGGAAACCCATGAAATTCCCTCCAAGAAGTGCACTCAGAATGTTTCCGTAGAATAATTAAAAAATCATGTGCGGCTGATGTGTTGTTCGATGTCGACGTGCCTCTGTTCTTTCACGTCAATATCTATATATCTATTTCTTTGCGTCCATATGTCTCTTTATATATCATTAGTGCATCAATACATGTTTAATTGATTGATGAAAAGCCCAACATCACTATTTTCATGCATTCGATTGGCTGGAGTGGTTTTCACATCTGAAAGTGGGCTTGGGTCCATGATCACAATTTTAACAGCAAATAACTCGATGGCCTTTTTATTCTATATTTTCTTTTCTCTTTTCAATATAGTCTTTTCAATATAGCAGCTTCTTTCGCCTCACGGGGTATTTTAGCTGCCCAAAAGAAAATAGCGGCGAATTTCCTTCGGTCTCTGGCATCCCGCTCTGCCCAACTGACTGGTTATTTTCATATTACTCGTTTTTGCTCCATTTGCACCAGGATCTGGTCCAACACAAAATAATATAACGCTAAAACTAAATAAAAACAAATAAAAACTATACAAAAATAATACAATTTACACGGGACAAATATGTGTATTTTACCCTACATCAAATATCCCCACACTTAACCTTTTTTCGTCCTCGAAAAAGAATTATGCAAACGGAATCATAGTCGGAATAGTCGAACGGGACAAAAGCTTAAATTACTTATTAAAACCGAAACTTGTGTTAGCCGCGATTGCAAGTATACTTGTCCTCTTAAACCCAAACCCGGTTCCAAGCCCTTATCATGCAAGTTTAGTTCAAGTGCGGTCAATCTACCTAGGGTCTCACGCTAAGAATCGCAAGTCCACCTAATCCCCCCTCAAGCTTATAGAACAAAAGGAACAACCACTGGGTTATTTCCTAACCGCCTTATACCAAGATCAAGAGAGTTTAAAATCAAATCTTAACTTTCCATTTTTTGTTCTTTTTCTCATTTTTGCTTTGCTTTTTGCTCTTTTTTTTTTCTCTCGTGAGTCTAGACGATGCTTTCCCTAACCAAGAGGTATTCCGGCTGTAGAGTCGCTATCCCCAACCACAGATTACTTAGGTTTCGGTACTTTTAATCGGCAATTCGATTTCACACATCCCAGAGGCATTCCGGCTGTAGAGTCGCTATCCCCAACTCGGATTACATAGACCTGTGTTACTTTCATTTAGTTTCTAGCTCACTTTTTATTCTATTTTTTTTCTTTTTCAACGAGATAATGACCAAAAACTCTAACGATCTTAGCTTATAACGGCATCCCTTATACTATTTTTGGCGGTTTCAATTTCCCCACTCTCCCTAGATGAGAACCCACTAGTAGACCGACAATTAGGTAATTTTAAGATCAAAGGAACCTAGAACCGAACCGAGCCTACCCGCGCATCCCAAACTAGACACAAGCACGATTATTTTATCTAATATTATCATTATTTGAACCCGAACAAAAACCCGACTTTTCTATCATTTTCCGTTTTTATTTTGCAAACTTCTTATTTCAAAAGACATTTTCTAATTTTTTTCATTTTTTTGGATTTTTGAAAATTTTTAATTTTCGACTTTTTATGACTCAAGACTCTACTATCTAGACACTAAATGATAGTTTCCCATCCCCACACTTAAACTCTACATTGCCCTCAATGTAGGATGGAAACCGACTAAAAAAAAACTAAAAATAAATAAGAAATAAAAAGACAAGGGCAAATCGAAAAGGACTTAGCTGGTTTAATTCGGGCGGATGCTCCAAAACTCTCGTCCAATCCAGCTCGATCGTATAGCATTTCGTTCGCGATCGGCTTTGACACTAACTGACATGCCTGATAAATGCATTGAAATTTGAAAAGCAGCTCCAAAATCACCCGAATGGAGATTGAGTAGGGTGGTACATATTCAAACCTGCAAAAACAAAAACAAGCAAACACCAAAGCAATACCGACTCGACACAAATGACTGACTCAATATTACTAACTAAGACTCAAAATACAAAAACTACGACTCTATACAAACTCTACAAAACCTCCCCACACTTGAATTTAATCAGGAGGCTTTTCTTTGATCTGGACACTATCTAACCCGTTTAATTCCACCAGGTCCTCAAAAATACTTAAAAATTTATTGGCGGAATCATAAAATATTTTAAAATTTTTAAACGGGTCAGACCACCAGAATTTAAACTTACCTGGAAGATACCGAATGCGCGGCATGTAACGGGAAGACTGATCGTGCGTGAATTGTAATGTCTTCTTCTTTTCCATCTCGCCCCAACCTTCGATCCTCTTCTTGTTTAGATCCTTTCTCTTTCTTTTCTTTGCCCTCTCCCGTGGTTTTGTTGATTTTTCAGTTTCACTTATTACTAATACTTCCACGGGCCAGCTATGGTGTTCTTCCTCTTCCACCACTTTCACGGGATGATCCCCACACTTAGTTTCTTCGTATGGTGTAGGTTCAAACATCTCCGTCAGTTTACCTTCAAGCAATTCCTCCACATATGCGATAACACAAAGATGATCAAATTCTTCTACTTCTTCGTAAACCGGTAAACGTTTTAACTCCTCACTGAACTCATCAACCTCCTCATCTTCATTAAACATCCAACCAGTGGAATCCTCTAATTCCACTTCTTCGTCAACAATTTCTTTCTTCACTAACGACCTCTGATAAGCAGCCCACTTTTCTTCGTCTATTTCATCATCAGAGTCACTCCAGCAATTAATAATTGGAACCTGTAGAACCGGAGGTGGGACTTCAGCGTCCATTTTCGTCTCCGTGACTGAAGTGATCTCTTCATCTGACCAATCCTCATATGGCAGCTCTTTCCCTTCCGTATCATATGTATAACCAGTCTTTGGCTGTTCTGGTTGGACTTTTTGCGCTTGTTCCTCTTCTTTCAATCTCCTGGCAATGTCATCTACTGTACGTTGAAGATCTAATAGAGCAGACTGTTGATCTAATAAAGCAGACTCTTTATTTTTATTAATTTGCTATTGATTTTTAGCGAAATCAGCTAGAGATTTCTGTGTCGCCTCATTTCGTGTCATTATCTGAGCGTTTTGTGTCATCATCTGAGCGAACATCTTCTCCATCCTACTCAAACTACCCTCTAAACTTCTATCGCTAGTCTGACCCTGGTTATGTTGTGGCTGCTGATACGGATCATCGTAATATGGCCGATTATCATAAAAATGCAAAGAATACCCCTGTGAAAAATATGGTTGTGACTGCACAAAAGGGTTAGCGTAACATTGTGCAGAGGACCCCTCGTATTGTGGGCAATTAATAGTAAAATGAGGTCCTCCACAAATTTCACACATATTTACAAGACTCAAGAAAAATAAAATAAAAAAGAAAGCAAAAAACACGGACAATTAGACTCCTATGACTCAATCTACAAAAACACTAGCACGTATAATGTCAGTTAAGTCCAAACAAAGTAATCAACGCAATGGCCAAGAGTCCCCGGCAACGGCGCCAAAAACTTGATGTGCACAAAGTGGTTTAACAAAAACAACTAAAATTAACCCTAATTTAGACACTCTAAGCTTTAAATTTATAAACTAAGACTCAATCTAAACCCTAAACCACACAACCGGCAAGTGTACCGATCAATGTAGTAAAGCTAAAGCAAGTCCGAGTATCGAACCCACGAGACTCTAAGGATTACGCTAAGACTCTATAAAGACTAAGACTGACACGACTCAAACTATTTGTTTATTGATTGGGGGGGGGGGGGGTTCTAAAAATCCTAAAGAATGCAAAAACGAATAAACTAAAGTAGCTAAAGAACTAAACACGAACTCGGACGAAGACTTTGACCAGTGGCGATGAAGACTACCTAGGCTAGACGCAAGCTAAACTCAGAATGGATTTCTATTCGATGATTTTGTGGTGTGGGACCGGGATCTTTAGATAGTAAACCTATTAAGACACCACTAAGCCCCTCAAACACTCTCAAGGCGATTCTTGTGGCACTACCTAGGCTGTTACGCTCACCGGTTTTCTAGATTTCCTCACAGTCCTCTAGTTTCTTGAAAGTGCCTATATAAGACGCTCTACCTCACAGCGCGAACGTCTCAAGCAACTACGGGTTTTAATCTTGGTTTAATAGACAATGGAATGTTAAGGACTTATAACCAAACCGAGACCTATTAATAACCTTGAGCTTCTCAGCGACAAGTTTAGCAGAACACTTGATTTTATTAAATTACCGGATATTACTTCTAAGGTTACTTATGCAATTTTCACCCTAAAGGATTAATGATCTATTACGTGATAAAGACCGTCACCTAAATCAAGAACCCTAGCACAACCCTATTATGTGATAAAGACCGTCACCAAGGATTATACGAAGCAATAAACAATAATAAAATAATTGTCAAGCACGCATATGCACCAAGTTAAATTCCCGAAGCTTTTACAATACAAGAAAAATCCACAACCACGCCAAAAATCGAATAAAGATTCAAACTTTATTTAACTATTGTCATTAGCCTAGGTAGTATGAAATTTTAGCCGCTAAACATGGTTTTAAAAACAATCAAGCAAGGTCTAGAACAAGAATTCATCGACAACGAACAAAGAAAAATAGAAAACTAAAGAAATCGAGTAGAAGAACCCGTGTATTCCTCGCTCTCCAAGCTTCCCGCTCGATCCCGTAGATTCCGTAGCCTTGATTTCTTGCAAAAGAAGCTTATCAATTCGTCCCTGATGTCACGTTCAGCTGGTTCTTGTACGTGTACGTGCGTCTCCAGCCGGCTCCAACCTCAATCCCTTAATTTCTTTCCTTACATGCGTATATGTATGTATTTATAATTGTTAAACAGGCCCATAATCATTATTCATTTAATCCACTGGGCTTAGACCCTATGGAAACCCATGAAATTCCCTCCAAGAAGTGCACTCAGAATGTTTCCGTAGAATAATTAAAAAATCATGTGCGGCTGATGTGTTGTTCGATGTCCACGTGCCTCTCTTCTTTCACGTCAATATCTATATATCTATTTCTTTGCGTCCATATGCCTCTTTATATATCATTAGTGCATCAATACATGTTTAATTGATTGATGAAAAGCCCAACATCACTATTTTCATGCATTCGATTGGCTGGAGTGGTTTTCACATCTGAAAGTGGGCTTGGGTCCATGATCACAATTTTAACAGCAAATAACTCGATGGCCTTTTTATTCTATATTTTCTTTTCTCTTTTCAATATAGTCTTTTCAATATAGCAGCTTCTTTCGCCTCACGGGGTATTTTAGCTGCCCAAAAGAAAATAGCGGCGAATTTCCTTCGGTCTCTGGCATCCCGCTCTGCCCAACTGACTGGTTATTTCCATATTACTCGTTTTTGCTCCATTTGCACCAGGATCTGGCCCAACACAAAATAATATAATATAACACTAAAACTAAATAAAAACAAATAAAAACTATACAAAAATAATACAATTTACACGGGACAAATATGTGTATTTTACCCTACATCAGTGGCAATCTGGGTAATTCATCGGGAAACACGTCTGGGTAATCACGCACTATTGGGATATCCTTAATACTTTGTTCTTCTGGTTCAGTCATCATTACACTTGCTAAGAACACATCACATCCTTGATGTATACATTTCAACACATTAAGGTGGGATATAAGGATTAATATGGTACCAGACTTCTCTCCCTGTACCATAATAACTTCATCATTAGGAAAAGGGATCCTTACAATCTTTTGCTCGCAGATAATCTCCGCCTTGTACTTGGACAACCAGTCCATTCCTACTACTATATCGAAACTTCCGAGCTCTATCGGTAGTAGGTCAATAAGGAATTGGTGGTCGTTAAGAATTAAAGGACAATCACGAATGATTTGGTGACTAGTTATAGGTTTACCGTTAACAAGTTCTATGGAGTAGGGCCTGTTAATTCAATTGCCGACATATTTAATAGGGGTAAGAAATTAATGGAAACGTAGCTCCTATCTGCACCCGTATCAAACAATACTGAAGCATACTGATCGGAGATGAGAAAGGTACCTGTCACTACATTCGGATCCTGGCGTGCATGACCTGATCTGATCATAAAAACGCGTCCTCGGGCTTGGTTTGAAGTAGAAGCTTGTCCCTGGTTCATTTTTCCCGTCTGACCTTGGTTAGGTTTAGGACAATTTATTTTAAAGTGTTCCATACTACCGCATTCGAAACAAGTACGAGGGTAGGTCAACTGCGGTTTCAGGGGTTGTTGTAGTTGTTGGGTTGGTTGAGATCTTGGTGGTTGGAAACAGGAAGGTTGGTAAGAACGAGTGGAGGTATCAGTAAAAGCTCTACAACTTCTAGCATAATGCCCCGTCTTCTGACATTTGTTACAGACCACGGTTCGACATTCACCCGAATGGTGAAATCTGCATTTCTTGCACTTTGGTAACGTCCCTTTATAATTATCTGCTCTTACATCTTTAGTAGTCATGGCATAGGCTTGGGGTGTCGCTCGATTGCGTTTATTTTGTTGGGTTCCTTGGAGTTTCCAATCATTTTCGGTTCTCTTCGTACCAGATGTTTCTCCAGGCATTTTTAGGATTTTCCTTCTAACCATATCAAACGTGATTGTGCCAGACCTGGACACAACACTTTCCATTGTGAGATGTTCCACGGAGTTTATAATACTGCGGACCTCTGGGGCTAAACCCCATATGTATCGCTCGATACGTTTTGACTAAGGTCGAACCATATCAGGTAGTAATCGAGTAAGAGTGTTAAAACAGTTGGTGTAACCAACGTGGTCTACTCCTTGCATTTGTAAATTCCAAAATTCGTGTTCCAACTTCTGGATTTCGTTCTTCGGGCAGTAGTGTTCCATAAGCATCGTCTTAAGTTCGTCCCACGCCAGGTGATCAATTGCTTCCTGTCCACGTGTTTGGACTATTGTATTCCACCAGTTTAAAGCTTCATCCACAAAGGTGGATGTCGCGTACTTGACAATAGAGTCCGCCGGACAATTACTGATATTGATGACAACTTGTGTTTTCTCTATCCAACGTACAATTCCCGTCGGTCCTTTGATGCCATTAAATTCCATAGGTTTACCCTCCATGAACTGTTTGTAACTGCATCCCTGCTGCACGTTATTCGGGGCGACCGGAATAACATTAGGATTAGGTTTGCGATTAGGTAAGTTTGCGGTCACACCGGCGGTAACTTAGGCTACGATAGTTGGGATCACCGCCTGTAATTGTTGGGTTAACAACTATGCAATATCAGCCTCAGTCAAGTTGTTTGCACGTTTTGGTGCCATTTCTGTTGGCATAGAATGCACATAGGTTGGCACACAGATCGAGTATATAATTCATAACATCACATATTACAGTCATTGCATTGCATTGCATTTATAAACACATATAAACAAAATTTAACAACATATTCATATATATATATATAAGTGCCACTGTACAATGTCAAAATTTGCACGTAGACTTAATCCACTAGTGATCAGTGATTATAACATGCTGGTCAAAACATGTCACTACCATGACGTACAAGCAAGATAAAACATCTAATACTGAAGCAAAAAAAGTAACACATCACCACCTCGACATAGGCATCTAGTGCCTAGTGCTTGATGTGATGTCAAAAGACATATGTACAAAAGTAACCGTGTCTCTATACGCATCTCCAGAAAGCTAACTACACAAACCCTATCGTCAACAATGCGATAGCTCCTCCATAAAACCATAATAATGCCTGATCACGTCCTTGACGAAACTCAGTATATGTCTGTCGGTCCTGGACCCTCATCATCGCCTGCTGGGTAACTATAATGCAATCATACATGGCGCTACGATGATGTGCTTCCTCTGTTACTGCCACGGTGAGTGCTGCCAATTGCTCAATCACATATCCAATCCAACTCCTACTCCCCGGTGACTCAGGGGGCTCCGCTTGAGGTGCTGGGATACCCCAAACTGGCGGAGGGGAATCGTCTACGAGATGTGAAGGCCCACCCGGCTCATATGTATGGTAGGGTGAGGAAAGTGTGGATCCGTGCATCGGATCAATGAACCTAGCGGTCACTCTTGGTTCGTAATGCTGCTGAGGGAGGGGCAAGTGGTGAAGTGAGGGGAGTAAAAACTGGTACTGGCATCGGTACCCTCTTACGCGCCGTCTGCCTAAGGCTAATAGCAGGAGGAGTGGATGTATCTGATAGGGCATGTGAGATACGAGCTGCTGGAGTGTCGGGAGTATTGGACCTACCAACCCTGGGAATGGGAGGGAGAGATCGTCGAATAATAATAGGGTTAGGGCTCCTCCTGCCCATGGCCGGGTAGTAATAAGGGTCTGAGGTATGACTATATTCCGCCATAGCTGGCTGGTCATGTGACGGAGAATGATATAAACTCGTGACCTCAATCCCCTGTCGTGTAGGAAGTCTCGGGGGTAACTATCACAGCGATATCCGAACTGAACGGCCTCATCACTGGTTTGCTCATATGGAACTACAGAGTCCTCCTGCTCCAACTCTGTCACTTCAGCCTCAACATTCGGATCCATCGATGGATCCTCCTCGTAACTCTGACTAGGGTCAGTCGACATCCTATCTGTAAGGAAGCAAGTTATAAAGACAAATGATAATTACCGAATAGTGTGGATAGAAGGTACATAGAATATATACATGTACATACACGTTGACATGAAATATTAATTATATGTATTCCCTTTGGTTTTTGTTAGTGTATATGTTCCTTTCTTGTCCTCTCTTAGTGACGTTCTCAGAAATCCCAAGTACAAGCAAATATGTTATTATGTTCAGGACCATAATAACTTACTTGCCCGACAAGACCATCCTGATAATAGCCACAATGTTTCAGTCGCTACATGTTTTGATTTGTAGGAAGAAGAGCTTATGATTATAGTCTAGGTTCACTAGGGATACCTAATTCTCTATAACCAATGGCTCTGATACCATCTTCTGTCACACCCCGACTCGCACCAGAAGTAAAATATTGGATGCAACAGACACATGGAACAGACACATTTCTCATAAAGATATAATATTATACATTACCAACGTGTTTCGTTTACATTATTTATTAACACAACAACACGTAAGTCACAACTAACTTTTCCACAAGTAGTCTGGTACTAGTAGCTATGCCTATATTCACGTACTATCCATACTCAAAACTTGGAACTCCTACAAGCTTATTCCTCCTTTGTTTTACCTGAAAAACATGTTACAATTTGGAAAAAAAGTCAGCTAAACATAGTTGGTGAGTTTCACTGTTTTAGTTTGTCTTAAATAGACGTAATTATAATTCAAGTTTGGCACATTTGATAGAATATATACTAAGCCCACAAGTGAAGCCTTGACTGTTAACTCGACCCCGTGGTCCACCACCATGGCACTGCCCCTGTGTAGCTATGGCTAGTACTCCATAGCCTATGCTTGAACATGCACAATTGCGTATGTATCTCATGGCGTTCCTGGCCATCGCAATTGGGTATGTCGGACCAATAGTACTATTTACACATTCCCCAGCCTATGGTTAATCACTTAGGTCTGTGGGGACTTTTCATGTACTAGTGTTTACTCAGATAATTCACGTTATATCATGTATATATGTGCACGTATGAACGTATGTAACATGCATTTCACCCTATGTAAAACTGGAAAACAGTTTGAAAATGGGGAAGTAAAACTCACATAATAAGTAAGCACAGTAATCACGCGGGGTATATGTGTCAGTGCTCTACTACTTCAGTCCTGGAAGCAATTATTGTTGGTTAATTACCGAAAACAGGGTTCTGCTTAGGAATCGTTATAACTTGGTTCGGATGGGAAAATTCACCCAAAAATTGACCTATAGCATAAAAGTAGAGTGTGGGTATTATTTTAGTGTCAATAACCTAGACAAGTTACTTGGTTCATCTAGGTTATCAGCATAACCCAGACGAGTTATCTGGTCATCTAGGTTATCAGGCATTACCCAGACGAGTTATCTGGTCATCTAGGTTATCAGGCGTAACCCAGACGAGTTATTTGGTCATCAAGGTTATCAAGCATAACCCAGACTAACAACAAGTAATCAGGAACTTCCTGGAAAATATGAGATCTTTCCGAAATTGTTATACTGCGTTTCCGGCTACCCAAACTTCGCGACAACGCGATTTTTGAAACCCAAAGTAAAATTCAGTCAATGATCCCCAAACTTTTCCAGGATGTTCCTCATACTAAACAAAAAATCTCTGAAATTTTTGGTGATTTGTTGAGCTCGTTTACTATTTTATCCGAAATTATTTCTTTAAAACAGTTAAAAATTCACCAAAACTCACCAAAAATTCAGAAAATTCTAAAATTTTAATCGAGTCTTATTTTCATGATATATGATCAGCCTGCAAAATTTCAAGTTCATTGAATACCCACGGACCAAGTTATGCTATAAACAATTCTGTATCTCCTAGATTCGATTTTCAGAAGTTGTACCTAGCGTTTCTTGGCGATTCAAGCGATCCTTGTACTTTTAAAGACTTAGTTCTTTCTTGTATAGTACCTATACATAACACACAACACAAATATGCAAAAACCCATATCAATCAAGCCTTAGAACCATTATTTTTCGATTAGTGATTGATTTGACCGAAAATTGTCGAATATGTTGGTTTATTGATCCATAATCTGATGTTTTACAATACCAGACACCATGTATGATCTTATTCTATCTTATTTAGGTTTGAACAACCTTTTTTTCTAAGAAAAAAAATATTATTTCACGGATCAAAATGATTTCTTTTGTTAAATACATGTTTTAAGTATGAAAAACATAAGAAACTTAATTAAAACCACTATCATATCTCAAGAATTTGTTTTATTTTGATGTATACTTGCTGGAACAGAAGGTATAAGGTTTTGAGGAGGTGTTTTGAAATGTGATAAAATGAAACAATGGAGAATTATGCTTTTAAGTGTCGTATGGAAATGTCAAGGGGTTTCTAGACCCCTTTGACTTAGTCAAAGACACAAATTTTGAGGATAAATGATAAGTATCCGCAGATTTGTTTTAGCTAGCTTTGCTATCGGGTTTTAAACGCGTCATGGGTACACCAAACGGGCTCTTTTCCACGGGTTTTTCGCACGGTTTTTAACGGTTTTGAAAACCGAACCCACCGACAACGAAACCAATAAAATTTGATATTTTGAGTTAGAACAACTTATATTTATGTTAAATAAGTGTTTTTAGGCTTTATTGACTGCTCGTTGCATGTTTGGTCGTTTCCGGTTGCGTTAAAATCAAAGGCGTTCCGCTAACCGGAAGCTACTTTGTTTAACGTGCCAACTACCTGTTAAGACCTCAAATTTTACGTCATGGTCTAAATATCATATTCAAGTATTTCTGTGCCCTTAGAGTCGTCTACGGCACTATCGTTTGTATTAAATTCAGTATTATACGGTTTGCGGACTGTTAAACGGAAAGCCTCCGTTTAACTTGTTTTCAGCACACTACGGCATCAATATCGCACTGTTAGGAACTAGTATTCATATGTTACTCATAACGTACCCTCAGATTAATCCGAGTCATGTTTGTTATCGTTTCATGAATCGTGTAAGTTGAAAGTACAATTATTGTTTCAGGCACAACTAGGGTTTACCTAGTTTTCCCGTGGTTGTCACATTTTTCAATGTCGAGAACCTCGATCAGAGAGTATAAAAGGTGTAAGGTTTACAATGGTTTAAAACTAAAATGGGATATACCGGGCTAGGATTCGAGTTACAGGAACACGGGCCAAACCAACCACCCAAGAATGGAAACGTGGAGCGAAAACACTTGACAACCTCCTAGAAGCAGCTTTTCTTGCCACCAGACTTTTCTCCATAAATTAGGAATCTGATGTCGTCTCTAAACACATGCCTTAAATTGTAGCCATTTTTTGAATGTTTATTTTTTGGTGTCTAATCCTCATATATATCACCATTGCCCTTGATTTTCTTAATTGTATATATCTCTTAAATGTCAACAAATACACGTGTGATTTAGTTTACCGAGATTTTTCAATGCCGAGAACCTGGATCAGAGAGTAAAAAAGGCGTAAGGTTCACAATGGTGTAAAACTAAAATGGGATATACCGGGCTAGAATTTGAGTTACAGGAACAAGGGCCAAACGAACCACCCAAGAATGGAATCGTCGAGCGAAAACACTTGACAACCTCCTGGAAGCAGCTTTTCTTGCCACCAGACCTTTCTCCATCAATTAGGAATCCGATGTCGTCACTAAACACATTCCTTAAATTGTAGCCATTTTTTGAGTGTTTATTTCTTGGTGTCTAATCTGCATATATATAACCATTGCTCTTGATTTTCTTGACTGTATATCTCTTAAATGTCAACATATACACGTGTGATTTAGTTTATGAAGATTTTACAATGCCAAGAACCTTGATCAGAGAGTAAAAAAGAGGTAAGGTTCACAATGGTGAAAAACTAAAATGGGATATACCGGGCTAGGATTCGAGTTACAGGAACAAGGGCCAAACCAACCACCCAAGAATGGAATCGTCGAGTGAAAACACTTGACAACCACCTGGAAGCAGCTTTTCATGCCACCAGACCTTTCTCCATCAATTAGGAATCTGATACCGTCACTAAACACATTCCTTAAATTGTTGCCATTTTTTGAGTGTTTATTTTTTGGTGTCTAATCCACATTTATATCACCATTGCTCTGGATTTTCTTGACTATATATCTCTAAAATGTCAACATTTACACGTGTGATTTAGTTTACTTAGATTTTTCAATGCCGAGAACCTAGATCAGAGAGTAAAAAAGGCGTAAGGTTCACAATGGTGTAAAACTAAAATGGGTTATACCGGGCTAGGATTCGAGTTACAAGAACAATGGCCAAACCAACCACCCAAGGATGGAATCGTCGAGCGAAAACACTTGACAACCTCCTGGAGGCAGCTTTTCTTACCACCAGACCTTTCTCCATCAATTAGGAATCTGATGTCGTCACTAATCACATTCCTTAAATTGTAGCCATTTTTTGAGTGTTTATTTTTTGGTGTCTAATCCGCATATATATCACCATTGCTCTTGATTTTCTTGACTGTATTTCTCTTAAATGTCAACATATACAAGTGTGATTTAGTTTACGGAGATTTTTCGGTAGCAACCCGACTTTTGAAGTCAAAGTACAAGTTAACATCAAAGTCAAGGGAAGAAAAGATTGCTAATTCGATCTTTCATTCCTTGCTTAATTATTGCTTGTAATCTTTGACTTGTTAATTGATACTTTAATTTTTGTTACTTTAGTTGTATTATGTGGTGTAAATGAAATAAATCGCTATTTATCGCTAATCGAATCGCTATCGCATCGCAACTCGAATTACAGGTTATGGATATTCTTTTATGTGTGTGTGCTATTATGTGTTACTTGCGCATATTTATATTTGTTTTGAGGTGTTAATCGCAAAACGCAATCGCAACTCTATCACAACGCAATCTCATCGCGAACTGGAAACGCAAGGTTACTTATGTTGTTGTGTGTTAATTAGGTTATTTGTGTAACTATTGTTTAATCCTATCGCATCGCTTACTCGCAACACATCGCAAAGCTCAACGCATGAAACATAAAGTCGAAAACCAACTGGAAAAAGCCATCCGTCCGGACGACCATCCAATTGGAAGGCCCTCCGACCGAATCACTTACACCGCCTTTTCCCACCTCTTGCCTATAAATAGCACCTGTCACATCAGCTTTTCACTGATGTGACAGCTCTCCTCCGACCCAGCTCGTTCTCAAGCTATTTTCATTCGATTCCTCGCGATTCTTGTAAGTTTCTACCCCAAGTCTGGTAATTTATTGATCTATATACACTACATCATCCTTTTCACCAACAAATCTCAAGTTTTCACCAAGAAATCCGTCTGATTCGGGCTGTTCTAGGATGACGTCATCATGGACATCAAAGTGTTACCTCATTCCACCAAGAACAACTCAGATCTAAAGGATTTCTACAATGTTTAAACACTGATTTCACCTAAATCTAAACATTTTTCAAGTGTTTCAAACTTTTCTTCAACTTTCTTAGCTTTTTACTCAAAACCGTTAGAATCTGGACTAGTTCGGGTTTACTACTCATTCTCTAGTGTAGACCCGGACTGAGAATGGATTCCTAACGAAGAGACGACCGATTCTCGGGTTGAACATGAAATCCCGTCAAGAACAGTCACCGAATGAATGGGGTGATTCCCATCCGAACGGATGATTGGGCTTGCAGTGGTTTCCGTTGTTTAACACGTTGTCATACCATCTTGGTTAAATCCACAACTTTCAAAACTTAACAAATTTTACAAGTTGCAAAACAAACAGGTCCCCGAACGAATCGCCGTCCGATCAGATCGCCATCCGATCGAACGACGATCCGGGCGGATGACTTGTGCTATTGAACACTTAACTAATTTCCAAATTTTTAAAAGTATACAACCTCCACTCGGATCACCATCCGAGCGGACGACTATCCGTCCGGATGACCGTCCGATCGGATGACCTGAATGGTATGAACACTTCATGGTTTTCAAAATGCTACAACGAAAACTTCAAAGTTCCATCATACACAAACACATCCATTCTAGACGAGTGACCCTCCTACCGAATGGTCATCCGACCGGATGACCATCCATCCGGAAGGTCATCCGATCGGATCACCATCTGTCCCCATCACTCCAACACACCGTTTCACACACCGTTCAATGTTTATATTGTCGTACAGTGTTCAGGCTAATCTCTCAAGCGCTCGCTTCAATCCAGGAAAGTGTTTATTTATTTAAACATGATCAGTGAGTATACTCGATCCCTTTTTGCTTTAAGCACTTTTGGGTGTTACATACGTTACTTATATCAAATCACAATCAACACACAATGCAAACACCCCTATTGTAACACCTCGAAAATTCACGTCCTATAATGTGTTAACACGTGTCATAATCTTGAACGTGAGAAAGTATACTTTAGAGGGACTAAAGTTGACAAACATAGAAAGTACGTGAAAATAAGGGTTCAAAATGTCAACAATGGATAAATATACCTTACAATAACCCTACATGATGTTTATACCCTTAGACGGATAAATTATGGATCATACGAAGCTAAAAGTGAGAGATTACAAACGACAGGGGTCAAATGTGTCAACATGTTTAAGTTATGCCACTGAGTGACCTTTTGACAAACCCGAAGCTTTGTAACGGTTAATTATGCTCACTAGAATGCACGATATAAATTTCATAAAATTTCGTTATCGTATGAGCAAGTTGTGATCAAATTCGTTTACAAGGGTTAAGAACGTTAACGTTGAAAGTATGGACTTTTCGGGTGACAATAAAGTTAACCGGGGACTAAGAAAAATAGGTAAATGTCTTGGAACCCTTATATGTCAATAAGAAGGGCTCAAATTGCAAATATAAGTTTAATTGCCCTTTCGAAAGGCCAAGGGACAAGTTAGAACAACTTTTGGCCCCTGAAGACCCAATACGCATCGTAGCACAAAACAACATACGATGCGCAAGACTTGCTTGCGCATCGTAACAATTTAGTGCTACGATGCGCAGGGGGTGCCCAGCAACCAGAAAACTTGCAGCAGCCTGTTGTGCGCGATTCTGACCCACTAAACCGGTTTTTCCTCACATATGGATGACCCCTAACTATGCTAGAACACTAGGGACAAGTGTTTGATGGTTATGGTTGATCATAGACCTTGTTGTCAATGAATCATGGTGCCTTGAACACTATATAAACCCATAAGTTGCAACTCTTTGATCATTCCACTCTCAATTCAATTCTGATCAATTGAGGAGCTTTCAAGCTGATTACAAGGCCTCCCTAATCATCATTTAACACTTGGTAAGTTGCCTAACCTGTCTAAATTAATTCTAGCTTAGTAATTAGCTTAAAAGTCAAACCGACGTAACTACGGTTTGACTTCGCGATTAATCAACGATAGCTCAGTCGTATGACAAATTAAAAGTACCATTAGATAGGTAATTATATGGGTATTAAGCCCTTATAAGGGCACGTACTGAATCCAGACCTAACTAGGTCGTTTGTCGGGTCAAACGTTGACCGAAAAAGTCAACAGAAATACAAAATGCGATTTAATGCACGATTAGCAATCCGCGAGGCGTGTAACCTGTTTTAACATTAATGTAACTTGGTAATAAGTATAAAAACTTGTCTACGCTTGTCCGACTCGACAAATTTCTGTTTAAACCCGGTTCGGAACCGAAAGAAGCAAAACTTTGATTTTTGCGTTGACTTCGGTTCTGACCCGTTTTAAATTGATTCGGTATTGCCTTAGTGCTTCTTTAGGGTTGGATTTCATGCTAGTATAAGTCTCGGTACTTGTTTCGTTGATTATCCGATGCATGTACACGTTTCCGTTAATCGCTTAAATTGGACCGTAATGCCCTTTCGATCATAAAACGAGCTTTTTGGTAATGTAAGTGGACGAGACTCTTGTCTACTGAATTATAAGCATGCCCTCAAAATTTGACATCAATTTGAGGTCCAGATTAGGAGATATGCGCGTTAGCGTAAATAATAAGCTTTTTATTAATTAAACGGCGCGATTAGCGCATAGCCTATCTAAACCCGATTTTAGGTACCAAACCTTTTCCCCACTGATGTTAAATAATATTTCGGGATTTTTGAAGATTTTTAATTATTTTTAAGCTGGTCTTAAGCTAGGCTTATCGCCTTAATTCGGTTAATACCGAATTTACCCTTTCGGTCATAAAATGATTTCTACAAAGAATTTTGACGCGAATCCAATCGCCACTGATTTTAAATAATAGATAAAGTGTTTTGAACCTTATAAACTGATTTGAAAACTCAGATTTCCGGTATAACCCGGAAATCGCTTAAAATGACTTTCTAAGCGCGTTAAACGCATATTATGAGTTTAAAACTAATTTGGCATACAAAACTTATTACCAACAGATAAGACTTATTAAAATAAGTAATTTTACTGAGTACTTCAGTCCCGAACATCAGGGTTACGTTAAATCCCTTTTATAATCTTTAAAATGACCAAAATACCCCTACGGGGCATAATTAAGGATTAAACTCGTTTTGGGCATTATGGAAGGTATCTTAATGATATCACAACATATTTAAAGCGTATTAACTTAGGAAACCTGTTCGCGACCCATTCGGGTGCCCGTGATACGTTATTCGCGTCCGGTCCGGCTTATGTAACTAGTTTGCATAAAATAGCCGAAACGGGCCAAACGTTATCATTTTTATCTCAAAATCCAGAATGTGTTTAGTTTACCCATATTATACAAGTCTCCAAACTTGTCGGGTCTAAATCACATCCTATTCCGGTCTTCGCTTAATCTTGCGTTTTGAACCGTAAACCTTTCCTTAAAACTAACCGGTCTAAGTTACGACTTAAATAAGACCCGTTAGGAATCTAATAGGTTAATAAAACCTTCGTTCCAGATTGAGAGCCCCAGTAGAAGTACTCGTGCTTGCTGATTAGAATATACGGCTGAGTATAAATTGCATTGCTAGCTCAGGTAAATACTTTTAACTTATTTTCCCTTATACGGGCTTGGGATACGGTATTATAAAAATACCGCTTGGTCGGGTGTAGAAACCTTTTAATCGGAGATGATTAAATTGCATAATCCCGTTTTAATCTGTATTGATTGATAACAAATAACATTGGGGGTTAATGACCGTGTCCTGGATATCCTTGGCTCATTTTAAAAAGTGAATGGCCACGACGTAAGCACAAGGTGTAGACATAACACCTCCTGTTGCATATGTATAACGTATACTCACTCGTAAGGGTATCTTCTTGTGAGATTATATTTGTGGTGTGTCGATTAATCTTGTCCGGCTTGTATTGTATAATCACCGGCCCTAAATGTTGGACAACCATGTAAATCGGATACAAGATTTTTATTAATAAAATTGTCCCAAGTATAAAAGATTAATTTTGCCTCTGTGCATTTTAATCCAAGTGTCAAGATATTTTGTGCCGTTTGCACTCGAATCACTTTTCAAACTCTTTTTCCAAAATGAGTCAGTTAATTGTATTTACCAGTGTAAACTGACGTATTTTCCAAAAAGGTTAAGTGACAGGTACTATGCGTAATTGGCTGGGAGCTCAGGGCGTCATTAGAGAATCTTGCAAGTTCTAGATGCCTAAAGTCTGTTGAACAGTTTTCTTTTATTGATCCGCCTGTGGATCCTTTATCTTCCGTTGTAATACTTTGGCATTACTTATATTCGGAAAGTAATATATTTACCTTTTGCTTCCGCTGTGCATTATTATATTGTGTTGTTTGACCATGATGTTGCCAACCACGTCACGATACTCCCCCACCGGGCCCACCGGTGACACGTGGAAAATTGGGGTGTGACAGGTTGGTATCAGAGCCAACACTGAGTGAATTAAACACTAGCCTTTTGTGTTTAATCTCAGTTACACAATTGCACAATCTAAACTCCTGAGTCTAGACTTAACATAGGAATATTCTCAATCCTAATCTGGAAATTTTACTTCCAAATTTTTATTGGATACGTCGCCAAGCGAAGAAGCCATAAAAGGAGTTCTCCACACCCGGAGCCCTGAGATGCTGAGCTTCGTACCGCGGCTAGAATGAAACGAGCATCCAAGGAGAATGCATTCAGAAATAAAATGAAGAATAAACTCCTTTTACTGAAGATCGTTTCCTTATTAGTCCTTATAAGGACATATTTATCTTTCAGTCCCTTCGAGGACACATTATCCCTTCAAAGACCCGCTTAGGGCAACTCTGTACTTTTGTTTTCATATAATGGATTAATTAAACTTGTCCACGTGACTAAGCCTTTTGTGCTAATACTAAATGCCCCGATCCCAGACGATCATGGCTTATAAATTAAACTTGTCCACGTGACTAAGCCTTTTGTGCTATTACTAAATGCCTCGATCCCAGACGATCATGGCTTATAAATTAAACTTGTCCACGTGACTAAGCCTTTTGTGCTATTACTAAATGCCTCGATCCCAGACGATCACGGCTTATAAATTAAACTTGTCTACGCGACTAGGCCATTGTGCTATTATTAACTTATAAATTAGGATTTATGATAAAAATCCTGAATAAAATAAATATCCTTCCTTCCCTGCCAGTAGGCATTTTAAAGAGAATCTTAAAGGTGAAACCTAGCCTACGCGGCCAGGATGGTGAAACCTACTCAAGAGATTCAAATCCTTGTTAACACCTAAAAACGTGTTAGCACTCCTGACAAATGTGATTCGATAAAATCGCAACAGTCATCCTTATATTGGATTCTTCCAATTTTCTTATCTAGCCTAGTGAATTAGAAATCATGGCTTGTGTCATCCTATAAGATGATCATTTTATAAACATCCGATAGTGATGAAGTGCCTATGGGCTAAACTTGTTGTCTGATAAGACAACGATAGTGGTGGTCTTTGACCTCCTATCTAAAAACGTTGGACCAAGTCCAAGCGTAATAGTCGGTAGGATCCATACGATCTCGACTAATAGCATCTGAGAAGATGAACATATTATAACCATCCCTCAGAAGGGAAATGCCCACGGGCTATATCTATTGTCCTAAAAGACAAAAGACAGTTGAAGTCTACAACTCCCTGTCAAGAGAAGGTAATGAACGTGATTCAAACCTTAATGCCTCGATTCTCTGAAATCATGGCTTACAAAATTTAGAACTGTCCTTGTGACTAGGCCTTATGCGCCACTTTAATATCCTTAATGTTTTATAACTAGGATAAATTATAATGGAAAATACTAATTTAATATAACTAACAAGTTAACCAATATGGTTTATATTACCATGGTTGATGAATCGTCAAAGATGATGATCCCATATTAATCTCTGAATAAATCATTGTTAATATTTATGTAGCAATCAAGCTACATGGCTGGATTTGATGAAGTTAACAGTCACTTGAAAGAGGGCAATGATACTACCAGAATTAATGTAACTGGAGCAGAACTACAGGCAATAATAGATTATGCAGTTGCTCGAGCACTTGATCGACAGTATGATGAGTCAAAAGATACCCACTCTAAGACTCTATCTGCGGCTAGTTGTAAGCCCCCTCTTAAAACACATGAGTCAAAGGAGGACGATGTTCATGACTTGTCAAATCAAAGGAGTATTCCGTCTAGACAAGTTGTGTTTCATCAAGAGGCACCAGTTAAGACCTGTTCATATAAATATTTTGTCTCCTGCAAGCCCAGAGACTTTACAGGAGAAAAAGGAGCCATTGATTGCATGACATGGCTCGATGAGATGGACGCTGTTGTTGACGTCAGCGGTTGTGCGGAGCAAGATGTTGTGAAATTTGTTTCACAATCATTCAAAGGAGAAGCGTTGGCATGGTGGAGATCATTGCTCCAAGCCACGGGAAAGGTTCTACTCTACAACTTATCTTGGGAGCAATTTGTTGCATTAGTCAAGGAAAACTATTGCCCCCAGCATGAAGTAGAAAAGATAGAATCAGATTTCTTGACTCTGGTCATGAAGAATTTGGATTGTCAGGCATATGTGACAAGTTTCAACACTATGTCCCGCCTGGTTCCTTATCTAGTCACCCCTGAACCTAAACGCATAGCGCGTTTCATTGGAGGCCTAGCACCAGAGATAAAAGGGAATGTTAAAGCATCTAGGCCGACCACATATAGGTCCGCGGTGGACTTATCCTTATCTCTCACCTCAGACGCAATCAGAATTAAGTCTGTTATGGCTTCTGGCGAGAGAAGAAGTGAAAGAGAGGAGGAAAACTCTCATCAAACTAACAAGAAGAAGAAGGGAAGCTCGGAGCGCGGGAAGGATTCCGAGTTTAGGAAGAACTCGAGTCAGTCTGATAACAGACCCAAATGCAATAACTGTAAAAAGCAGCATTTTGGAAAATGTACAATAGACCCACGCGCTAAATTGTGTGGAATTTGCAAGACCAAGGGTCACAAAACCTTAGATTGCAAAGGATTAAAGAACGCCACATGCTACAATTGTAACGAGGAAGGGCACATTAAAACCAACTGCCCAAAACTTATAAAGAAGCCTGGAGAGGCCAGGAAAACAAATGCATAAGTCTTCTGGATGAACGCCAGGAGGTGGTGCAGAAGGATAACTATATAGCAGGTACTTTTCCTTATCAATCAGCTTATGCAGAAATTCATTTGATGCTGACACATGTGATTCAATAATGAATGATCACTGTCAAGAACTGTTGACTCCGTCTGATTAGGACTTCGGTCATTTCATACGAAGTAGAAATTGGCCGATGATACTTTAGATGATGCTCCAACAAACCTTAGATGGATATTTTATATCTAATAGGAATCACTCTTTTCTGATATTCCTATGGCTAGCTTTCAAAGCTACCTAAAATCTTTAATATAATAAAGACAGATGTGACGTTTTGATCCTCTGTCAGAAAAGAGATGGACTAGGTCCAAATCTTTAATGCCATTGATAGTCTTTTGCGACCTAGGCTAAGTAATATTAATATATTTTAATAACATTCATTAAGAATGTTAGTGCTATGATAGCCTGTATAGGTTATTGACACATGGTTTGTATATATTAAGGCCATCAGAATAAAAATATAGTAGTTGTTGGATTTCAACTGAGAAATTATTTTATTGGTGTTAAGAACCAATAGAAAGTAATGGCAAACTCGGAAAAGACAACAGTCGATCACGCCATTGATGGCACGACGCATGCTAATGATGCTGAAATTGTGAACCTTAGAATTTCCAAAGATGTTCTCCAAACTATGATAGACGCAGCTGTTGGAAAAGCTGTGAAGAAGGCTGTGAAAAAGTTCAAGGAGCCCCATGCTGCTCGGTCCAAATTTTATCTAGGACCACATTTCCTCACTCATAAGGAGGATCTCGTTCATGCCTCTGATGCAAAGGATGAACTAAAAAGGAAAAGGGAGGTAGATAACTCCCATAGTTCTAAGAAAAAGAACAAACAAAAATCCGACCAGAAACCAGTATGTGAGACCTGCAAGAAGCGCCATTATGGGAAATGCAGGTTCGAACCAAAATCCAAATCACAGCCCAGGGCTTGTGGGATCTGCAAGTCTAAGGGACATAAAACCATGGATTGCAAGAAGTTAAAGGATGCAACCTGTTATGGTTGCAACGAGAAGGGGCATATCAAGACCAACTGCCCTAGGAAACAGAAGAAGCCCGAGTAGGCCAAGATGACAAACGCACGAGTTGTCAGGATGAACGCCCAAGAGATGGGGCAGAATAATAATAGTATAATATGTACCTTTCGTTATCAAACAGTTTATGTAGAAACTTAATTAACACTGGCACGTATAAATATATTATGAATGATAAAGGTTGAGAACTGTTGTCTCCACCTGATCAAGACTCCGGTCCTTTAATGCCCGGTAGAAAGTGACGATGTTACGTCGAGAATGCTCTAATAAATCCTATATTGATATTAATATCTATTAGAAATCATTTTTTCTAATATCCTTATAGCAAACTTTTGGTTGCATACTTAAGGACTCAATATAGTGATAAAAATCGATTGGTTGCCTTACAAATCAAGTCCATATTGTGAGTGATAAGAAGCAATTAATTATCAAGACTCCTTATGAGACAACCCTCGTAATTACACGTGTCCGTACGATTAATAAATATTAAACAAAAAAATGGTGGAAATGGCCGTCCCCGGAATCGAACCCGGGTCTAGGCCGCACCCTTTCGCGCGCCTAGCCAACTGAGCTAGGTGCCTAGTTTGTGAAAATCTCCATTCTAATTAAATATAAGCACTTGTGCAATAAACTTCCTTATCATTTATCAATGATAATTTCTGCTAAGTGTCCTGTTTTAATACAGGCAATAGTAAATCTTCATGAACCATAAACTTAGCAAATTTTTATTATCATCCACAAGGTATAACTACCAAGGAGACCATAGTAACCGATTCGTATAAATTGGCAAGGAATCGTTCCGAAAATCTAAGAGCACTCTTTCTTTGCATAGGGTACGACACCATATGTTAATTTAATTATCTTTCTCATTACTTTCTATCGCCTGCGAATGCCAAACTAGGTTTGATTAAAGTGTCATATGAGGATTGGCGTATCCTAGTGTGTCCCATAGATTATTTCCATGTCTGATCAGCATGGAGGTTTAATACATGGAACCCCTGAGATATCCCAATGGTCATATTGTACTAATGTCGACTAGTAGTATTCAAGGGAGATATCCGGAATAGAATTGTCCAAATAAATATTCCCGATTAAGGAATTCGTGGACTAGTAACATAAATGTGTCACTTATTCGACACAAGCAACGATGAGTGAACTGGAGCCTGAGATATGAAAATCTCTGCAACCTCCTTGTACATTGATTATCTTCTCCTAAGTTTACCCTGTTTACCTCCTTAGAGGCAAGTAGAGTTAAGATTAACATCCCGCTTTGGGTTAGAGTGTTGTAAGAACTCCATGTTGATTATGGAATAACCGAAAACCTGATTAAGTAAATTTTAAGATAGGAAATTCATATGGCCTAACTCGATAATTCCAGAGTATGATATTTGTTAGATAAGAAAGACGGTTCATTTTGCTTATGCACTCATTACCGCAACCCTATTTAGACAACGATTAAAAATCGCCATCAACTACCCAGGATCGTCGAATTGTTCGACTAGCTGTAAGGATTAGCTACTCCTTAAGATTTGTTAAAAAGTGGTTGGAATAACCACCTCAAGAGAAGCTTTTCTATAATAGTTGGTATAGAAGTATCAAGGTTGCTCCTTTAGAGACCTTGTATAAATGAAATGTTAAACCTCTGTTGTTAGGACAATAGATTGGTAAGCCCAATATTGAGGATCTGAAAGTCGCATTGGAAACAACAAATAAGATCATACAAATTCCTAATCATCTGTAACCTACCATTATTAGGCAGAGGATACCTCCTTTATTTCGTAAATCTCGGGTCGAGATTTCTTTTAAGGGGGTGAGGATGTAACACCTCGAAAATTCACGTCCTATAATGTGTTAACACGTGTCATAATCTTGAACGTGAGAAAGTATACTTTAGAGGGACTAAAGTTGACAAACATAGAAAGTACGTGAAAATAAGGGTTCAAAATGTCAACAATGGATAAATATACCTTACAATAACCCTACATGATGTTTATACCCTTAGACGGATAAATTATGGATCATACGAAGCTAAAAGTGAGAGATTACAAACGGCAGGGGTCAAATGTGTCAACATGTTTAAGTTATGCCACTGAGTGACCTTTTGACAAACCCGAAGCTTTGTAACGGTTAATTATGCTCACTAGAATGCACGATATAAATTTCATAAAATTTCGTTATCGTATGAGCAAGTTGTGATCAAATTCGTTTACAAGGGTTAAGAACGTTAACGTTGAAAGTATGGACTTTTCGGGTGACAATAAAGTTAACCGGGGACTAAGAAAAATAGGTAAATGTCTTGGAACCCTTATATGTCAATAAGAAGGGCTCAAATTGCAAATATAAGTTTAATTGCCCTTTCGAAAGGCCAAGGGACAAGTTAGAACAACTTTTGGCCCCTGAAGACCCAATACGCATCGTAGCACAAAACAACATACGATGCGCAAGACTTGCTTGCGCATCGTAACAATTTAGTGCTACGATGCGCAGGGGGTGCCCAGCAACCAGAAAACTTGCAGCAGCCTGTTGTGCGCGATTCTGACCCACTAAACCGGTTTTTCCTCACATATGGATGACCCCTAACTATGCTAGAACACTAGGGACAAGTGTTTGATGGTTATGGTTGATCATAGACCTTGTTGTCAATGAATCATGGTGCCTTGAACACTATATAAACCCATAAGTTGCAACTCTTTGATCATTCCACTCTCAATTCAATTCTGATCAATTGAGGAGCTTTCAAGCTGATTACAAGGCCTCCCTAATCATCATTTAACACTTGGTAAGTTGCCTAACCTGTCTAAATTAATTCTAGCTTAGTAATTAGCTTAAAAGTCAAACCGACGTAACTACGGTTTGACTTCGCGATTAATCAACGATAGCTCAGTCGTATGACAAATTAAAAGTACCATTAGATAGGTAATTATATGGGTATTAAGCCCTTATAAGGGCACGTACTGAATCCAGACCTAACTAGGTCGTTTGTCGGGTCAAACGTTGACCGAAAAAGTCAACAGAAATACAAAATGCGATTTAATGCACGATTAGCAATCCGCGAGGCGTGTAACCTGTTTTAACATTAATGTAACTTGGTAATAAGTATAAAAACTTGTCTACGCTTGTCCGACTCGACAAATTTCTGTTTAAACCCGGTTCGGAACCGAAAGAAGCAAAACTTTGATTTTTGCGTTGACTTCGGTTCTGACCCGTTTTAAATTGATTCGGTATTGCCTTAGTGCTTCTTTAGGGTTGGATTTCATGCTAGTATAAGTCTCGGTACTTGTTTCGTTGATTATCCGATGCATGTACACGTTTCCGTTAATCGCTTAAATTGGACCGTAATGCCCTTTCGATCATAAAACGAGCTTTTTGGTAATGTAAGTGGACGAGACTCTTGTCTACTGAATTATAAGCATGCCCTCAAAATTTGACATCAATTTGAGGTCCAGATTAGGAGATATGCGCGTTAGCGTAAATAATAAGCTTTTTATTAATTAAACGGCGCGATTAGCGCATAGCCTATCTAAACCCGATTTTAGGTACCAAACCTTTTCCCCACTGATGTTAAATAATATTTCGGGATTTTTGAAGATTTTTAATTATTTTTAAGCTGGTCTTAAGCTAGGCTTATCGCCTTAATTCGGTTAATACCGAATTTACCCTTTCGGTCATAAAATGATTTCTACAAAGAATTTTGACGCGAATCCAATCGCCACTGATTTTAAATAATAGATAAAGTGTTTTGAACCTTATAAACTGATTTGAAAACTCAGATTTCCGGTATAACCCGGAAATCGCTTAAAATGACTTTCTAAGCGCGTTAAACGCATATTATGAGTTTAAAACTAATTTGGCATACAAAACTTATTACCAACAGATAAGACTTATTAAAATAAGTAATTTTACTGAGTACTTCAGTCCCGAACATCAGGGTTACGTTAAATCCCTTTTATAATCTTTAAAATGACCAAAATACCCCTACGAGGCATAATTAAGGATTAAACTCGTTTTGGGCATTATGGAAGGTATCTTAATGATATCACAACATATTTAAAGCGTATTAACTTAGGAAACCTGTTCGCGACCCATTCGGGTGCCCGTGATACGTTATTCGCGTCCGGTCCGGCTTATGTAACTAGTTTGCATAAAATAGCCGAAACGGGCCAAACGTTATCATTTTTATCTCAAAATCCAGAATGTGTTTAGTTTACCCATATTATACAAGTCTCCAAACTTGTCGGGTCTAAATCACATCCTATTCCGGTCTTCGCTTAATCTTGCGTTTTGAACCGTAAACCTTTCCTTAAAACTAACCGGTCTAAGTTACGACTTAAATAAGACCCGTTAGGAATCTAATAGGTTAATAAAACCTTCGTTCCAGATTGAGAGCCCCAGTAGAAGTACTCGTGCTTGCTGATTAGAATATACGGCTGAGTATAAATTGCATTGCTAGCTCAGGTAAATACTTTTAACTTATTTTCCCTTATACGGGCTTGGGATACGGTATTATAAAAATACCGCTTGGTCGGGTGTAGAAACCTTTTAATCGGAGATGATTAAATTGCATAATCCCGTTTTAATCTGTATTGATTGATAACAAATAACATTGGGGGTTAATGACCGTGTCCTGGATATCCTTGGCTCATTTTAAAAAGTGAATGGCCACGACGTAAGCACAAGGTGTAGACATAACACCTCCTGTTGCATATGTATAACGTATACTCACTCGTAAGGGTATCTTCTTGTGAGATTATATTTGTGGTGTGTCGATTAATCTTGTCCGGCTTGTATTGTATAATCACCGGCCCTAAATGTTGGACAACCATGTAAATCGGATACAAGATTTTTATTAATAAAATTGTCCCAAGTATAAAAGATTAATTTTGCCTCTGTGCATTTTAATCCAAGTGTCAAGATATTTTGTGCCGTTTGCACTCGAATCACTTTTCAAACTCTTTTTCCAAAATGAGTCAGTTAATTGTATTTACCAGTGTAAACTGACGTATTTTCCAAAAAGGTTAAGTGACAGGTACTATGCGTAATTGGCTGGGAGCTCAGGGCGTCATTAGAGAATCTTGCAAGTTCTAGATGCCTAAAGTCTGTTGAACAGTTTTCTTTTATTGATCCGCCTGTGGATCCTTTATCTTCCGTTGTAATACTTTGGCATTACTTATATTCGGAAAGTAATATATTTACCTTTTGCTTCCGCTGTGCATTATTATATTGTGTTGTTTGACCATGATGTTGCCAACCACGTCACGATACTCCCCCACCGGGCCCACCGGTGACACGTGGAAAATTGGGGTGTGACACCTATACGCTAACCGTTTTGCATGTTAGATGTGTTATTCGACGAATGCTAGTATGTTATGTTTACACAATGATTGTTGCCTGACACCTTAGCAACGATAGTACTATAGTTTGGACTCAGCACCTGTCGTGGACAGGGGTTGTTAAGGGCTTTTCTTCACATGTCACAGTGGTGATATATGTTGCGCATTCTACAACTCACAGTCATGTCTGTGCATATTTTATTGTCGATAAACTACCTGCTTCACATTATACATGTTACATGCTGGTTATGCGTAAATCGCTGTCGCTACTATAATACTATTAAACTTGTATGCTCACCATTACACTATGTTTATTGACTGTTATTTTAACGTATATGACAGGTGTTTAGGATGCTTGCTATATTTGCTGGAATCGAGCTAGGGGAATCTAGAAACTAATCTAATAAAACCCGAGTTGTGGGAATATTTTTTATTTGTCTTTAAAAACAATTTGTCTATAATAACTATGTTACTTTATATGTTACGGTATGGGACGTAATGATTAAATATTTTGTAATTATAGTTGTTATGGAATCTCTTGGACAATCTGTTTCGCTCAGTACCACGCTCCGATGTTTCCACCATCGGTTGGGGTGTGACATTTTCAATGCCGAGAACCTCGACCAGATAGTAAAAAAGGCGTAAGGTTCACAATGGTATAAAACTAAAATGGGATATACCGGGCTAGGATTTGAGTTACAGGAACAAGGGCCAAACCAACCACCCAAGAATGGAATCATCGAGCGAAAACACTTGACAACCTCATGGAAGCAACTTTTCTTGCCACCAGACCTTTCTCCATCAATTAGGAATCTGATACCGTCACTAAACACATTCCTTAAAATGTAGCCATTTTTTGAGTGTTTATTTTTTGGGGTCTAATCCGCATATATATCACCATTGCTCTTGATTTTCTTGACTGTATATCTTTTAAATGTTAGCATAGACATGTGTGATTTAGTTTACGGAGATTTTTCAAACCTAAGAACCTTGATCAGAGAGTAAAAAAGGCGTAAGGTTCACAATGGTGTAAAACTAAAATGGGATATACCGGGCTAGGATTCGAGTTACAGGAACAAGTACCAAACCAACCACCCAAGAATGAATCGTCGAGCGAAAACACTTGACAACCTCCTGAAAGCAGTTTTTCGTGCCACCAGAACTTTCTCCATCAATTAGGAATCTGATGCCGTCACTAAACACATTATTTAAATTGTATCCATTTTTTGAGTGTTTATTTTTTGGTGTCTAATCCGCATATATATCACCATTGCTCTTAATTTTCTTGACTGTATATCTTTTAAATGTCAACATATTCACGTGTGATTTAGTTTACGAAGATTTTTCAATGCCGAGAACCTCGATCAGAGAGTAAAAAAGGCGTAAGGTTCATAATGGTGTAAAACTAAAATAGGATATACCGGGCTAGGATTCGAGTTACAGGAACAAGGGCAAACCAACCACCCAAGAATGGAATCGTCGAGCGAAAGCACTTGAGAACCTCCTGGAAGCTTTCGTGCCACCAGACCTTTCTCCATTAATTAGGAATCTGATGCCGTCACTAAACACATTCCTTAAATTGTATCCATTTTTTAAGTGTTTATTTTTTGGTGTCTAATCCGCATATATATCACCATTGCTCTTGATTTTCTTGATTGTATATCTTTTAATTGTCAACATATACACGTGTGATTTAGTTTACAAATATTTTTCAATGCCGAGAACCTCATCAGAGAGTAAAAAAATGCGTAAGGTTCAAAATGGTGTAGAACTAAAATAGGATATACCGGGCTAGGATTCGAGTTACAGGAACAAGGGGCAAACCAACCACCCAAGAATGGAATCGTCGAGCGAAAACACTTGACAACCCCCTGGATGCAGTTTTTCTTGCCACAAGACCTTTCTCCATCAATTAGGAATCTGATGCCGTCAAAAAACACATTCCTTAAATTGTAGCTATTTTTTAAGTGTTTATTTTTTGGTGTCTAATCCGTATATATATATCACCATTACTCTTGATTTTCTTGACTGTATATCTCTTAAATGTCCACATATACACGTGCGATTTAGTTTACGAAGATTTTTCAATGCCAAGAACCTCGATCAGAGAGTAAAAAAGGCGTAAGGTTCACAATGGTGTAAAACTAAAATGTGATATACCGGGCTAGGATTCGAGTTACAGGAACAAGGGCCAAACCAACCCCCCAAGAATGGAATCGTCGAGCGAAAACACTTGACAACCTCCTGGAAGCAGCTATTCTTGCCACCAGACCTTTCTTCATCAATTAGGAATCGGACGCCGTCACTAAAAACATTCCTTAAATTGTAGCCATTTTTTGAGTGTTTATTTTTGGTGTCTAATCCGCATATATATCACCATTGCTCCTAATTTTATTGACTGTATATCTCTTAAATGTCAACATATACATGTGTGATTTAGTTTACGAAGATTTTTCAATGCCGAGAACCTCGATTAGAGAATAAAAAAGGCGTAAGGTTCACAATGGTGTAAAACTAAAATGGGATATACCGGGCTAGGATTTGAGTTACAGGAACAAGGGCCAAACCAACCACCCAAGAATGGAATCGTCGAGCGAAGACACTTGACAACCTCCTGGAAGCAGCTTTTCTTGCCACCAGACCTTTCTCCATCAATAAGGATTCTGATACCGTCACTAAACACATTCCTTAAATTGTCGCCATTTTTTGAGTCTTTATTTTTTGGTGTCTAAACCGCATATATATCACCATTGCTCTTGATTTTCTTGACTGTATAACTCTTAAATGTCAACATATACACGTGTGATTTAGTTTAGAGAGATTTTTCAATGCCGAGAACCTCGATCTGAGAGTAAAAAAGGCGTAAGGTTCACAATGGTGTAAAACTAAAATGGGATATACCGGGCTAGGATTCGAGTTACAAGAACAAGAGCCAAACCAACCACCCAAGAATGGAATCTTCGTGCGAAAACACTTGACAACCTACTGGAAGCAGCTTTTCTTGCTACCAGACCTTTCTCCATCAATTAGAAATCTGATGCCGTCACTAAACACATTCCTTAAATTGTAGCCACTTTTTGAATGTTTATTTTTTGGTGTCTAATCCGCATATATATCACCATTTCTCTTGATTTTCTTAACAGTATATCTCTTAAATGTCAACATATACACGTGTGATTTAGTTTACGAATATTTTTCATTGCCGAGAACCTCGATTAGAGAGTAAAAAAGGCGTAAGGTTCACAATGGTGTAAAACTAAAATGGGATATACCGGGCTAAGATTCGAGTTACAAGAACAAGGGCCAAATCAACCACCCAAGAATGGAATCGTCGAGCAAAAACACTTGACAACCTCCTGGAAGCAGCTTTTCGTGCCACCAGACCTTTCTCCATCAATAAGGAATCTGATACCGTCACTAAACACATTCCTTATATTGTAGCCATTTTTTGAATGTTTATTTTTTGGTGTCTAATCCGCATGTATATCACCATTGCTCTCGATTTTCTTAACTGTATATCTCTTAAATGTCAACATATACACGTGTGATTTAGTTTACGGAGATTTTTCAATGCCGAGAACCTCGATCTAAGAGTAAAAAAGGCGTAAGGTTCACAATGGTGTAAAACTAAAATGGGATATACCGGGCTAGGATTCGACTTACGGGAACAAGGGCCAAACCAACCACCCAAGAATGGAATCTTCGAGCGAAAACAGTTGACCACCTCCTGGAAGCAGCTTTTCTTGCCACCAGACCTATCTCCATCAATTAAGAATCTGATGCCGTCACTAAACACATTCCTTAAATTGTAACCATTTTTCGTGTGTTTATTTTTTGGTGTCTAATCTGCATATATATCACCATTGCTCTTGATTTTCTTGTCTGTATATCCCTTAAAGGTAAACATATACACATGTGATTTAGCTTACGGAGATTTTTCAATGCCAAGAACCTCGATCAGAGAGTAAAAAAGGCGTAAGGTTCACAATGGTGTAAAACTAAAATGGGATATACCGGGCTAGGATTCGAGTTACAGGAAAAAGGGTCAAACCAACCACCCAAGAATGGAACCATCGAGCGAAAATACTTGACAACCTCTAGGAAGCAATTTTTCTTGCCACCAGACTTTTCTCCAACAATTAGGAATATGATGTCGTCACTAAATACATTCCTTAAATTCTAGCCATTTCTGAGTGTTTATTTTTTGGTGTCTAATCCGCATATATATATATCACCATTGCTCTTGATTTTCTTGACTGTATATCTCTTAAATGTCAACATATACACGTGTGATTTAGTTTACGAAGATTTTTCAATGCCGAGAACCTCGATCAGAGAGTAAAAAAGTCGTAAGGTTCACAATCGTGTAAAACTAAAATGGGATATACCGGTCTAGGATTCGAGTTACAGGAACAAGGTCCAAACCAACCACCCAAGAAGGGAATCGTCAAGCGAAAACACTTCACAACCTCCTGGAAGCAGCTTTTCGTGCCACCAGACCTTTCTCCATCAATTAGAAATCTGATGCCGTCACTAAACACATTACTTAAATTGTATCCATTTTTTGAGTGCTTATTTTTTGGTGTCTAATACGCATATATATCACCATTTCTCTTGATTTTCTTGACTGTATATCTCTTAAATGTCAACATATACACGTGTGATTTAGTTTACGAAGATTTTTCAATGCCGAGACCCTCGATCAGAGAGTAAAAAAGGCGTAAGGTTCACAATGGTGTAAAACTAAAATGGGATATACCGGGCTAGGATTCGTAGTACATGAACATGGGCCAAACCAACCACCCAAGAATGGAATCGTCGAGCGAAAACACTTGACAACCTCCTGGAAGCAGCTTTTCGTGCCACCAGACCTTTCTCTATCAATTAGGAATCTGATGCCGTCACTAAACACATTCCTTAAATTGTATCCATTTTTTGAGTGTTTATTTTTTGGTGTCTAATCCGCATATATATCACCATTGCTGTTGATTTTCTTGAATGTATATCTTTTAAATGTCAACATATACACTTGTGATTTAGTTTATGAAGATTTTTCAATGCCGAGAACCTCATCAGAGAGTAAAAAAGGCGTAAGGTTCACAATGGTGTAAAACTAAAATAGGATATACCGGGCTAGGATTCGAGTTACAGGAACAAGGGCCAAACCAACCACCCAAGAATGGAATCGTCGAGCGAAAACACTTGACAACCTCCTGGAAGCAGTTTTTCTTGCCACAAGACCTTTCTCCATCAATTAGGAATCTGATGCCGTCACTAAACACATTCCTTAAATAGTAGCCATTTTTTGAGTGTTTATTTTTTGGTGTCTAATCCGCAAATATATCACTATTGCTCTTGATTTTCTTGACTGTATATCTCTTAAATGTCAACATATACAGGTGTGATTTAGTTTACGGAGATTTTTCAATGCCGATAACCTCGATCTGAGAGTAAAAAAGGCGTAAGGTTCACAATGGTGTAAAACTAAAATGGGATATACCGGGCTAGGATTTGAGTTACAGGAACAAGGGCCAAATCAACAACCCAAGAATTGAATCGTCGAGCGAAAACACTTGATAACCTCCTGGAAGAAGCATTTCTTGCCACCAGACCTTTCTCCATCAATCAGGAATCTTATGCCGTCACTAAACACATTCCTTAAATTGTAGCCATTTTTGAGTGTTTATTTTTTGGTGTCTAATCCGCATATATAACACCATTGCTCTTTAGTTTCTTGACTGTATAACTCTTAAATGTCAACTTGTACACGTATGATTTAGTTTACGGAGATTTTGCAATGCCGAGAATCTCGATCTGAAAGTAAAAAAAGCGTAGGGTTCACAATGGTGTAAAATTAAAATGGGATATACCGGGCTAGGATTCGAGTTACAGGAACAAGGGCAAAACCAACTACCCAAGAATGGAATCTTCGAGCGAAAACATTTGACAACCTCCTGGAACAACTTTTCTTGCCACCAGACCTTTCTCCATCAATTAGAAATTTGATGCCGTCACTAAACACATTCCTTAAATTGTAGCCACTTTTTGAATGTTTATTTTTTGGTGTCTAATCCGCATATATATATATATAACCATTGCTCCTAATTTTCTTAACTATATATCTCTTAAATGTCAACATATACACGTGTGATTTAGTTTACAAATATTTTTCAATGCCGAGAACCTCGATTAGAGAGTAAAAAAGGCGTAAGGTTCACAATGGTATAAAACTAAAATGGGATATACCGGGCTAGGATTTGAGTTACAGGAACAAGGGCCAAACCAACCACCCAAGAATGGAATCGTCGAACGAAAACACTTGACAACCTCCTGGAAATAGCTTTTCTTGCCACCAGACCTTTCTCCATCAATTAGAAATCTGATGCCGTCACTAAACACATTCCTTAAATTGTAGCCACTTTTTGAATGTTTATTTTTTGGTGTCTAATACGCATATATATCACCATTGCTCTTGATTTTCTTAACAATATATCTCTTAAATGTCATCATATACACGTGTGACTTAGTTTACGAATATTTTTCAATGCCGAGAACCTCGATTAGATTGTAAAAAAGGCGTAAGGTTCACAATGGTGTAAAACTAAAATGGGATATACCGGCCTAGGATTCGAGTTACAAGAACTAGGGCCAAATCAACCACCCAAGAATGGAATCGTCAAGCGAAAACACTTGACAACCTCCTGGAAGAAGCTTTTCTTGCCACCAGACCTTTCTCCATCAATCAGGAATCTTATGCCCTCACTAAACACATTCCTTAAATTGTAGCCATTTTTGAGTGTTTATTTTTTGGTGTCTAATCCGCATATATATCACCATTGCTCTTTATTTTCCTGACTGTATAACTCTTAAATGTCAACATATACACGTGTGATTTAGTTTACGGAGTTTTTTCAATGCCGAGAACCTCGATCTGAGAGTAAAAAAGGCGTAAAGTTCACAATGGTGTAAAACTAAAATGGGATATATCGGGCTAGGATTCGAGTTACAGGAACAAGGGCCAAACCAACCACCCAAGAATGGAATCTTCGAGCGAAAACACTTGACAACCTCCTGGAAGCAGTTTTTCTTGCCACAAGACCTTTCTCCATCAATTAGGAATCTGATGCCGTCACTAAACTCATTCCTTAAATTGTAGCTATTTTTTGAGTGTTTATTTTTTTGTTTCTAATCCGCATATATATCACCATTTCTCTTGATTTTCTTGACTGTATATCTCTTAAATGTCAACATATACACGTGTGATTTAGTTTACGGAGTTTTTTCAATGCCGAGAACCTCGATCAGAGAGTAAAAAAGGCGTAAGGTTCACAATGGTGTAAAACTAAAATTGGATATATCGGGCTAGGATTCGAGTTACAGGAACAAGGGCCAAACCAACCACCCAAGAATGGAATCTTCGAGCGAAAACACTTGACAACCTCCTGGAAGCAGTTTTTCTTGCCACAAGACCTTTCTCCATCAATTTGGAATCTGATGCCGTCACTAAACACATTCCTTAAATTGTAGCTATTTTTTGTGTCTAATCCGCATATATATCACCATTTCTCTTGATTTTCTTGACTGTATATCTCTTAAATGTCAACATATACACGTGTGATTTAGTTTACGAAGAGTTTTCAATGCCGAGAACCTCGATCAGAGAGTAAAAAAGGCGTAAGGTTCACAATGGTGTAAAATTAAAATGGGATATACCGGGCTAGGATTCGAGTTACAGGAACAAGGGCCAAACCAACCACCCAAGAATGGAATCGTCGAGCGAAAACACTTGACAACCTCCTGGTAGCAACTATTCTTGCCACCAGACCTCTCTCCATCTATTAGGAATCTGATGCCGTCACTAAAAACATTCCTTAAATTGTAGCCATTTTTAAAGTGTTTATTTTTGGTGTCTAATCCGCATATATATCACCATTGTTCTTGATTTTCTTGACTGTATATCTCCTAAATGTCAACATATACACGTGTGATTTAGTTTACGAAGATTTTTCAATGCCGAGAACCTCGATCAGAGAGTAAAAAAGGCGTAAGGTTCACAATGGTGTAAAACTAAAATGGGATATACCGGGCTAGGATTCGTAGTACACGAACATGGGCCAAACCAACCACCCAAGAATGGAATCGTCGAGCGAAAACACTTGACAACCTCCTGGAAGCAGCTTTTCGTGCCACCAGACCTTTCTCTATCAATTAGGAATCTGATGCCGTCACTAAACACATTCCTTAAATTGTATCCATTTTTTGAGTGTTTATTTTTTGGTGTCTAATCCGCATATATATCACCATTGCTCTTGATTTTCTTGAATGTATATCTTTTAAATGTCAACATATACACGTGTGATTTAGTTTATGAAGATTTTTCAATGCCGAGAACCTCATCAGAGAGTAAAAAAGGCGTATGGTTCACAATGGTGTAAAACTAAAATAGGATATACCGGGCTAGGATTCGAGTTACAGGAACAAGGGCCAAACCAACCACCCAAGAATGGAATCGTCGAGCGAAAACACTTGACAACCTCCTGGAAGCAGTTTTTCTTGCCACAAGACCTTTCTCCATCAATTAGGAATCTGATGCCGTCACTAAACACATTCCTTAAATAGTAGCCACTTTTTGAACGTTTATTTTTTGCTGTCTAATCCGCATATATATCACCATTGCTCTTGATTTTCTTAATGGTATATCTCTTAAATGTCAACATATACACATGTGATTTAGTTTTCTAAGATTTTTCAATGCCAAGAGAGTAAAAGAGGCATAAGTTTCACAATGGTGTAAAGCTAAAATGGGATATACCGGGCTAGGATTCGAGTTACAGGAACATGGGCCAAACCAATCACCCAAGAATGGAATCGGTGAGCGAAAACACTTGACAACCTCTGGGAAGCTGCTTTTCATGCCACCAGACCTTTCTCCATAAATTAGGAATCTGATGCCGTCACTAAACACATTCCTTAAATTTTAGCCATTTTTTTAGTGTTTATTTTTTGGTGTCTAATCCGCATATATATCACCATTGCTCTTGATTTTCTTAACTGTGTATCTCTTAAATGTCAACATATACACGTGTGATTTACTTTACAAAGATTATTCAATGCCGAGAACCTCGATCAAAGAGTAAAAAAGGCGTAAGGTTCACAATATTGTAAAACTAAAATGGGATATAACGGGCTAGGATTCGAGTTACAGGAACAAGGGCCAAACCAACCACCCAAGAATGGAATCGTCGAGTGAAAACACTTGACAACCTCCTGGAAGCAGCTTTTCTTGCCACCAGATCTTTCTACATCAATTAGGAATCTGATGCCGTCACTAAACACATTCCTTAAATTGTAGCCATTTTTTGAGTGTTTATTTTTTGGTTTCTAATCCACATATATATCACCATTGCTCTTGATTTTCTTCACTGTATATCTTTTAAATGTCAACATATACACGGTGTGATTTAGTTTACTAAGATTTTTCAACGCCGAGAACCTCGATCAGAGAGTAAAAAATGCGTAAGGTTCATAATATTGTAAAACTAAAATGGGATATACCGGGCTAGGATTAGAGTTACAGGAACAATGGCCAAACCAACCACCCAAGAATGGAATCGTCGAGCGAAAACACTTGACAACCTCCTGGAAGCAGCTTTTCTTGCCACCAGATCTTTCTACATCAACTAGGAATCTGATGCCGTCACTAAAAACATTCTTTAAAATGTAGCCATTTTTTGAGTGTTTATTTTTTGGTTTCTAATCCACATATATATCACAATTGCTCTTGATTTTCTTCACTCTATATCTTTTAAATGTCAACATATACACGGTGTGATTTAGTTTACTAAGATTGTTCAAGGCGTAAGGTTCACAATGGTGTAAAACTAAAATGGGATACATCGGGCTAGGATTCGAGTTACAGGAACAAGGGCCAAACTAGCCACCCAGGAATGGAATCATCGAGCGAAAACACTTGACAACCTCCGGGAAGCAGCTTTTCTTGCCACCAGACCTTTCTCCATCAATTAGGAATCTGATGTTGTCACTAAACACATTCCTTAAATTGTAGCCATTTTTTGAGTTTTTATTTTTGGGTGTCTAATCCGGAAATATATAACCATTGCTTTTGATTTTCTTGACTGTATATCTCTTAAATGTCAACATATACACGTGTGATTTAGTTTACAAAGATTTTTCAATGCCAAGAACCTCGATCAGAGAGTAAAAAAGGCGTAAAGTTCCCAATGGTGTAAAACTAAAATGGGATATCCTGGGATAGGATTCGAGTTACAGGAACAATGGCCAAACCAACCACCCAAGAATGGAATCGTCGAGCGAAACACTTGACAACCTTCTGCATACAGCTTTTCTTACCACCAGACCGTTCACCATCAATTAGGAATCTGATGCCGTCGCAAAACACATTCCTTAAATTGTAGCCATTTTTTCAGTGTTTGTTTTTTTGTGTATAATCTGCATATATATCACCATTGCTCTTGAATTTCTTAACTGTATATCTCTTAAATGTCAACATATACACGTGTGATTTAGTTTATGAAGATTTTTCAATGCCGAGAACCTCATCAGAGAGTAAAAAAGGCGTAAGGTTCACAATGGTGTAAAACTAAAATAGGATATACCGGGCTAGGATTCGAGTTACAGGAACAAGGGCCAAACCAACCACCCAAGAATGGAATCGTCGAGCGAAAACACTTGACAACCTCCTGGAAGCAGTTTTTCTTGCCACAAGACCTTTCTCCATCAATTAGGAATCTGATGCCGTCACTAAACACATTCCTTAAATAGTAGCCATTTTTTGAGTGTTTATTTTTTGGTGTCTAATCCGAATATATATCACTATTGCTCTTGATTTTCTTGACTGTATATCTCTTAAATGTCAACATATACACGTGTGATTTAGTTTACGGAGATTTTTCAATGCCGATAACCTCGATCTGAGAGTAAAAAAGGCGTAAGGTTCACAATGGTGTAAAACTAAAATGGGATATACCGGGCTAGGATTTGAGTTACAGGAACAAGGGCCAAATCAACAACCCAAGAATTGAATCGTCGAGCGAAAACACTTGACAACCTCCTGGAAGAAGCATTTCTTGCCACCAGACATTTCTCCATCAATCAGGAATCTTATGCCGTCACTAAACACATTCCTTAAATTGTAGCCATTTTTGAGTGTTTATTTTTTGGTGTCTAATCCGCATATATAACACCATTGCTCTTTATTTTCTTGACTGTATAACTCTTAAATGTCAACTTATACATGTATGATTTAGTTTACGGAGATTTTGCAATGCCGAGAATCTCGATCTGAAAGTAAAAAAGGCGTAGGGTTCACAATGGTGTAAAATTAAAATGGGATATACCGGGCTAGGATTCGAGTTACAAGAACAAGGGCAAAACCAACTACCCAAGAATGGAATCTTCAAGCGAAAACACTTGACAACCCCTGGAACAACTTTTCTTGCCACCAGACCTTTCTCCATCAATTAGAAATATGATGCCGTCACTAAACACATTCCTTAAATTGTAGCCACTTTTTGAATGTTTATTTTTTGGTGTCTAATCCGCATATATATATAACCATTTCTCCTAATTTTCTTAACTGTATATCTCTTAAATGTCAACATATACACGTGTGATTTAGTTTACAAATATTTTTCAATGCCGAGAACCTCGATTAGAGAGTAAAAAAGGCGTAAGGTTCACAATGGTATAAAACTAAAATGGGATATACCGGGCTAGGATTTGAGTTACAGGAACAAGGGCCAAACCAACCACCCAAGAATGGAATCGTCGAACGAAAACACTTGACAACCTCCTGGAAATAGCTTTTCTTGCCACCAGACCTTTCTCCATCAATTAGAAATCTGATGCCGTCACTAAACACATTCCTTAAATTGTAGCCACTTTTTGAATGTTTTTTTTGTGTGTCTAATACGCATATATATCACCATTGCTCTTGATTTTCTTAACAATATATCTCTTAAATGTCATCATATACACGTGTGATTTAGTTTACGAATATTTTTCAATGCCGAGAACCTCGATTAGATTGTAAAAAAGGCGTAAGGTTCACAATGGTGTAAAACTAAAATGGGATATACCGGGCTAGGATTCGAGTTACAAGAACAAGGGCCAAATCAACCACCCAAGAATGGAATCGTCAAGCGAAAACACTTGACAACCTCCTGGAAGAAGCTTTTCTTGCCACCAGACCTTTCTCCATCAATCAGGAATCTTATGCCCTCACTAAACACATTCCTTAAATTGTAGCCATTTTTGAGTGTTTATTTTTTGGTGTCTAATCCGCATATATATCACCATTGCTCTTTATTTTCCAGACTCTATAACTCTTAAATGTCAACATATACACGTGTGATTTAGTTTACGGAGTTTTTTCAGTGCCGAGAACCTCGATCTGAGAGTAAAAAAGGCGTAAAGTTCACAATGGTGTAAAACTAAAATGGGATATATCGGGCTAGGATTCGAGTTACAGGAACAAGGGCCAAACCAACCACCCAAGAATGGAATCTTCGAGCGAAAACACTTGACAACCTCCTGGAAGCAGTTTTTCTTGCCACAAGACCTTTCTCCATCAATTAGGAATCTGATGCCGTCACTAAACTCATTCCTTAAATTGTAGCTATTTTTTGAGTGTTTATTTTTTTGTTTCTAATCCGCATATATATCACCATTTCTCTTGATTTTCTTGACTGTATATCTCTTAAATGTCAACATATACACGTGTGATTTAGTTTACGGAGTTTTTTCAATGCCGAGAACCTCGATCTGAGAGTAAAAAAGGCGTAAGGTTCACAATGGTGTAAAACTAAAATGGGATATATCGGGCTAGGATTCGAGTTACAGGAACAAGGGCCAAACCAACCACCCAAGAATGGAATCTTCGAGCGAAAACACTTGACAACCTCCTGGAAGCAGTTTTTCTTGCCACAAGACCTTTCTCCATCAATTAGGAATCTCATGCCGTCACTAAACACATTCCTTAAATTGTAGCTATTTTTTGTGTCTAATCCGCATATATATCACCATTTCTCTTGATTTTCTTGACTGTATATCTCTTAAATGTTAACATATACACGTGTGATTTAGTTTACGAAGAGTTTTCAATGCCGAGAACCTCGATCAGAGAGTAAAAAAGGCGTAAGGTTCACAATGGTGTAAAATTAAAATGGGATATACCGGGCTAGGATTCGAGTTACAGGAACAAGGGCCAAACCAACCACCCAAGAATGGAATCGTCGAGCGAAAACACTTGACAACCTCCTGGTAGCAACTATTCTTGCCACCAGACCTCTCTCCATCTATTAGGAATCTGATGCCGTCACTAAAAACATTCCTTAAATTGTAGCCATTTTTTGAGTGTTTATTTTTGGTGTCTAATCCGCATATATATCACCATTGTTCCTGATTTTCTTGACTGTATATCTCTTAAATGTTAACATATACACGTGTGATTTAGTTTACGAAGATTTTTCAATGCCGAGAACCTCGATTAGAGAGTAAAAAAGGCGTAAGGTTCACAATGGTGTAAAACTAAAATAGGATATACCGGGCTAGGATTTGAGTTACAGGAACAAGGGCCAAACCAACCACCCAAGAATGGAATCGTCGAGTGAAAACACTTGACAACTTCCTGGAAGCAGCTTTTCTTGCCACCAGAGCTTTCTCCATCAAATAGGAATCTGATACCGTCACTAAACACATTCCTTAAATTGTAGCCATTTTTTGAGTGTTTATTTTTTGGTGTCTAATCCGCATATATATCACTATTGCTCTTGATTTTCTTGACTGTATAACTCTTAAAAGTCAACATATACACGTGTGATTTAGTTTACGGAGATTTTTCAATGCCGAGAACCTCGATCAGAGAGTACAAAAGGCGTAAGGTTCACAATGGTGTAAAACTAAAATGGGATATACCGGGCTAGGATTCGAGTTACAGGAACAAGGGCCAAACCAACCACCCAAGAATGGAATCTTCAAGCGTAAACACTTGACAACCTCCTGGAAGCAGCTTTTCTTGCCACCATACCTTTCTCCATCAATTTGAAATCTGATGCCGTCACTAAACAAATTCCTTAAATTGTAGCCACTTTTTGAACGTTTATTTTTTGGTGTCTAATCCGCATATATATCACCATTGCTCTTGATTTTCTTAATGGTATATCTCTTAAATGTCAACATATACACATGTGATTTAGTTTACTAAGATTTTTCAATGCCAAGAGAGTAAAAGAGGCATAAGTTTCACAATGGTGTAAAGCTAAAATGGGATATACCGGGCTAGGATTCGAGTTACAGGAACATGGGCCAAACCAATCACCCAAGAATGGAATCGGTGAGCGAAAACACTTGACAACCTCTGGGAAGCTGCTTTTCATGCCACCAGACCTTTCTCCATAAATTAGGAATCTGATGCCGTCACTAAACACATTCCTTAAATTTTAGTCATTTTTTTAGTGTTTATTTTTTGGTGTCTAATCCGCATATATATCACCATTGCTCTTGATTTTCTTAACTGTATATCTCTTAAATGTCAACATATACACGTGTGATTTACTTTACAAAGATTATTCAATGCCGAGAACCTCGATCAAAGAGTAAAAAAGGCGTAAGGTTCACAATATTGTAAAACTAAAATGGGATATAACGGGCTAGGATTCGAGTTACAGGAACAAGGGCCAAACCAACCACCCAAGAATGGAATCGTCGAGCGAAAACACTTGACAACCTCCTGGAAGCAGCTTTTCTTGCCACCAGATCTTTCTACATCAATTAGGAATCTGATGCCGTCACTAAACACATTCCTTAAATTGTAGCCATTTTTTGAGTGTTTATTTTTTGGTTTCTAATCCACATATATATCACCATTGCTCTTGATTTTCTTCACGGTATATCTTTTAAATGTCAATATATACACGGTGTGATTTAGTTTACTAAGATTTTTCAATGCTGAGAACCTCGATCAGAGAGTAAAAAATGCGTAAGGTTCATAATATTGTAAAACTAAAATGGGATATCCTGGGATAGGATTCGAGTTACAGGAACAAGGGCCAAACCAACCACCCAAGAATGGAATCGTCGAGCGAAACACTTGACAACCTTCTGCAATCAGCTTTTCTTGCCACCAGACCTTTCACCATCAATTAGGAATCTGATGCCGTCACAAAACACATTCCTTAAATTGTAGCCATTTTTTCAGTGTTTGTTTTTTTGTGTATAATCTGCATATATATCACCATTGCTCTTGAATTTCTTAACTGTATATCTCTTAAATGTCAACATATACACCTGTGATTTAGTTTACGAAGATTTTTCAATGCCGAGAAACTCGATCATTGAGTAATAAAGTTGTAAGGTTCACAATGGTGTATAACTAAAATGGGATATACCGGGCTAGGATTCGAGTTACAGAAACAAGCGCCAAACCAACCACCCAAGAATGGAATTGTCGAGCTAAAACACTTGACAACCTCCTGGAAGCAGTTTTTCATGCCACCAGACCTTTCTCCATCAATTAGGAATCTGATGCTGTCACTAAACACATTCCTTAAATTGTAGCCATTTTTTGAGTGTTTATTTTAGGGTGTTTAATCCACATATATATCACCATTGCTCCTGATTTTCTTGACTGTATATCTCTTAAATGTCAACATATACACGTGTGATTTAGTTTACAAAGATTTTTCAATGCCGAGAACCTCGATCAGAGAGAAAAAAAGGCGTAAGGTTCACAATGGTTTAAAAATAAAATTGGATATACCGGGATAGGATTCAAGTTACAGGAAGAAGGGCCAAACCATCCACCCAAGAACGGAATCGTCGAGTGAAAACACTTGACAACCTTCTGCAAGCGGCTTTTCTTGCCACCAGACCTTTCTTCATCAATTAGGAATCTGATGCAGTCACTAAACACATTCCTTAAATTGTAGCCATTTTTTAGTGTTTATTTTTTGGTGTATAATCCGCATATGTATCACCATTGCACTTGATTTTCCTGACTGTATATCTGTTAAATGTCAACATATACACGTGTGATTTAGTTTACGAAGATTTTTCAATGCCGAAAACCTCCAATAGAGAGTAAAAAAGACGTAAGGTTCACAATGGTGTAAAACTAAAATGGGATATACCGGGCTAGGATTCGAGTTACAGGAACACGGGCCAAACCATCCACCCAAGAATGGAATCGTCGAGGAAAACAACTGAAAACCTCCTGGAAGCAGCTTTTCTTACCACCAGACCTTTATCAATCAATTAGGAATCTGATGTCGTCACTAAACACATTCCTTAAATTGGAGTCATTTTTTGAGTGTTTATTTTTTGGTGTATACTACGCATATATATCACCATTGCTCTTGATTTTCTTGTCTGTATATCCCTTAAATGTCAACATATACACGTGTGATTTTGTTCACGGAGATTTTTCAATGCCGAGAACCTCGATCAGAGAGTTAAAAAGGCATAAGGTTCACAATGGTGTAAAACTAAAATTGAATATACCGGGCTTGGATTCGAGTTACAGGAACAAGGGCCAAACCAACCACCCAAGAACGGAATCGTCGAGCGAAAACACTTGACAACCTCCTAGAAGCAACTTTTCTTGCCTCCAGACCTTTCTCCATCAATTAGGAATCTGATGCCGTCACTAAACACATTCCTTAAATTATTGCCATTTTTTGAGTGTTTATTTTTTGGTGTATAATCCGCATATATATCACCATTGCTCTTGAATTTCTTGACTGTATATCTCTTAAATGTCAACATATACACGTCTGATTTAGTTTACGAAGTTTTTTGAATGTCAAGAACCTCGATCAGAGAGTTAAAAAGGCATATGGTTCACAATGGTGTAAAACTAAAATGAGATATACCAGGCTAGGATTCGAGTTATAGGAACAAGGGCCAAACCAACCACCCAAGAATGGAATCGTCGAGCGAAAACACTTAACAACCTCCTTGAAGCGGCTTTTCTTACCACCAAACCTTTTCCATCAATTAGGAATCTGATGCCGTCACTAAACACATTCCTTAAATTGTAGCCATTTTTTGAGTGTTTATTTTTTGGTCTATAATCCGCATATGTATCCCCATTGCTCTTGATTTTCTTGTATGTATATCCCTTAAATGTCAACATATACATATGTTATTTTGTTTACGGAGATGTTTCAATGCCGAGAACCTCGATCAGAGAGTTAAAAAGGCGAATGGTTCACAATCGTGTAAAACTAAAATGAGATATACCTGGCTAGGATTCGAGTTACAGGAACAAGGGCCAAACCAACCACCCAAGTATGGAATCGTCGAGCAAAAACACTTGACAACGTCCTGGAAGCAGCTTTTCATGCCATCAGACCTTTCTCCATCAATTAGGAATCTGATGCCGTCACTAAACACATTCCTTAAATTGTAGCCATTTTCTGAGTGTTTATTTTTTGGTGTCTAATCCGCATATATATCACCATTGCTCTTGATTTTCTTGACTGCATATCTCTTAAATGTCAACATATACACGTGTGATTTGTGTTTACGAAGATTATTCAATTCCTAGAACCTCGATCAGAGAGTAAAAAAGGCGTAAGGTTTACAATATTGTAAAACTAAAATGGGATATACCGGGCTAGGATTCGAGTTACAGGAACAAGGGCCAAACCAACCACCCAAGAATGGAATCATCGAGCGAAAACAATTGACAACCTCCTGGAAGTAGCTTTTCTTGCCACCAGATCTTTCTACATCAATTAGGAATCTGATGCCATCACTAAACACATTCCTTAAATTGTTGCCATTTTTTGAGTGTTTATTTTTTGGTTTCTAATCCACATATATATCACCATTGCTCTTGATTTTCTTCACTGTATATCTTTTAAATGTCAACATATACACGGTGTTATTTAGTTTACAAAGATTTTTCAACGCCGAGAACCTCGATCAGAGAGTAAAAAAGGCGTAAGGTTCACAATGGTGTAAAACTAAAATGGGATACATCGGGCTAGTATTCGAGTTACAGGAAAAAGGGCCAAACTAGCCACCCAGGAATGGAATCGTCGAGCGAAAACACTTGACAACCTCCGGGAAGCAGCTTTTCTTGCCACCAGACCTTTCTCCATCAATAAGGAATCTGATACCGTCACTAAACACATTCCTTAAATTGCAGCCATTTTTTAAGTGTTTATTTTTTGGTGTCTAATCCGCAAATATATCACCATTGCTCTTGATTTTATTGTCTGTATATCCCTTAAATTTCAACATATACACCTGTGATTTAGTTTACGAAGAATGGGATATCCTGGGATAGGATTCGAGTTACAGGAACAAGGGCCAAACCAACCACCCAAGAATGGAATCGTCTAGCGAAAAACTTAACAACCTTCTGCAATCAGCTTTTCTTGCCACCAGACCTTTCACCAACAATTAGGAATCTGATGCCGTCACAAAACACATTCCTTAAATTGTAGCCATTTTTTCAGTGTTTATTTTTTGGTGTATAATCTGCATATATATCACCATTGCTCTTGAATTTCTTAACTGTATATCTCTTAAATGTCAACATATACACTTGTGATTTAGTTTACGAAGATTTTTCAATGCCGAGAAACTCGATCATAGAGTAATAAAGCCGTAAGGTTCACAATGGTGTATAACTAAAATGGGATATACCGGGCTAGGATTCGAGTTATAGAAACAAGCGCCAAACCAACCACCCAAGAATGGAATTGTCGAGCGAAAACACTTGACAACCTCCTAGAAGCAGCTTTTCATGCCACCAGACCTTTCTCCATCAATTAGGAATCTGATGCTGTCACTAAACACATTCCTTAAATTGTAGCCATTTTTTGAGTGTTTATTTTAGGGTGTTTAATCCACATATATATCACCATTGCTCCTGATTTTCTTGACTGTATATCTCTTAAATGTCAACATATGCACGTGTGATTTAGTTTACAAAGATTTTTCAATGCCGAGAAACTCGATCAGAGAGAAAAAAAAGGCGTAAGGTTGACAATGGTGTAAAAATAAAATGGGATATACCGGGATAGGATTCGAGTTACAGGAAGAAGGGCCAAACCAACCACCCAAGAACGGAATCGTCGAGCTAAAACACTTGACAACCTTCTGCAAGCAACTTTTCTTGCCACCAGACCTTTCTTAATCAATTAGGAATCTGATGCAGTCACTAAACACATTCCTTAAATTGTAGCCATTTTTTAGTGTTTATTTTTCGGTGTATAATCCGCATATATATCACCATTGCACTTGATTTTCCTGACTGTATATCTGTTAAATGTCAACATATAAACGTGTGATTTAGTTTACAAAGATTTTTCAATGCCGAGAACCTCGAATAGAGAGTAAAAAAGACGTAAGGTTCACAATGGTGTAAAACTAAAATGGGATATACCGGGCTAGGATTCGAGTTACAGGAACACGGGCCAAACCATCCACCCAAGAATGGAATCGTCGAGGAAAACAACTGAAAGCCTCTTGGAAGTAGCTTTTCTTGCCACCAGACCTTTATCTATAAATTAGGAATCTGATGTCATCACTAAACACATTCCTTAAATTGTAGTCATTTTTTGAGTGTTTATTTTTTGGTGTATAATCCGCATATATATCACCATTGCTCTTTATTTTCTTGTCTGTATATCACTTAAATGTCAACAAATACACGTGTGATTTAGTTCACGGAGATTTTTCAATGCCGAGAACTTCGATCAGAGAGTTAAAAAGGCATAAGGTTCACAATGGTGTAAAACTAATATTGAATATACCGGGCTTGGATTCGGGTTACAGGAACAAGGGCCAAACCAACCACCCAGGAATGGAATCGTCGAGCGAAAACACTTGACAACCTTCTGGAAGCAGCTTTTCTTGCCTCCTGACCTTTCTCCATCAATTAGGAATCTGATGCCGTCACAAAACAAATTCCTTAAATTGTAGCCATTTTTTCAGTGTTTATTTTTTGGTGTATAATCTGCATATATATCACCATTGCTCTTGAATTTCTTGACTGTATATCTCTTAAATGTCAACATATACACCTGTGATTTAATTTACGAAGATTTTTCAATGCCGAGAAACTCGATCATAGAGTAATAAAGGCATAAGGTTCACAATGGTGTAAAACTAAAATGGGATATCCTGGGATAGGATTCGAGTTACAGGAACAAGGGCCAAACCAACCACCCAAGAATGGAATCGTCGAGCGAAACACTTGACAACCTTCTGCAATCAGCTTTTCTTGCCACCAGACCTTTCACCATCAATTAGGAATCTGATGCTGTCACAAAACACATTCCTTAAATTGTAGCCATTTTTACAGTGTTTATTTTTTGGTGTATAATATGCATATATATCACCATTGCTCTTGAATTTCTTGACTGTATATCTCTTAAATGTCAACATATACACCTGTGATTTAGTTTACGAAGATTTTTCAATGCCGAAAAACCTCGATCAGAGAGTAAAAAAGGGTGTAAAGTTCACAATGGTGTAAAACTAAAATGGGATATCCTGGGATAGGATTCGAGTTACAGGAACAAGGGCCAAACCAACCACCCAAGAATGGAATCGTCGAGCGAAACACTTGACAACCTTCTGCAATCAGCTTTTCTTACCACCAGACCTTTCACCATCAATTAGGAATCTGATGCCGTCACAAAACACATTCCTTAAATTGTAGCCATTTTTTCAGTGTTTATTTTTTGGTGTATAATCTGCATATATATCCCCATTTCTCTTGAATTTCTTGACTGTATATCTCTTAAATGTCAACATATACACCTGTGATTTAGTTTACGAAGATTTTTCAATGCCGAGAAACTCGATCATTGAGTAATAAAGGCGTAAGGTTCATAATGGTGTAAAAATAAAATTGGATATACCGGGATAGATTCGAGTTACAGGAAGAAGGGCCAAACCAACCACCCAAGAACGGAATCGTCGAGTGAAAACACTTGACAACCTTCTGCAAGCGGCTTTTCTTGCCACCAGACCTTTCTTCATCAATTAGGAATCTGATGCAGTCACTAAACACATTCCTTAAATTGTAGCCATTTTTGAGTGTTTATTTTTTGGTGTATAATCCGCATATGTATCCCCATTGCACTTGATTTTCCTGACTGTATATCTGTTAAATGTCAACATATACACGTGTGATTTAGTTTACGAAGATTTTTCAATGCCGAGAACCTCGAATAGAGAGTAAAAAAGGGTGTAAAGTTCACAATGGTGTAAAACTAAAATGGGATATCCTGGGATAGGATTCGAGTTACAGGAACAAGGGCCAAACCAACCACCCAAGAATGGAATCGTCGAGCGAAAACACTTGACAACCTCCTGGAAGCAGCTTTTCTTACCTCCAGACCTTTCTCCATCAATTTGGAATCTGATGCCGTCACCAAACACATTACTTAAATTAGTGCCATTTTTTGAGTGTTTATTTTTTGGTTTATAATCCGCATATATATCACCATTGCTCTTGAATTTCTTGACTGTATATCTCTTAAATGTCAACATATACACCTGTGATTTAGTTTACGAAGATTTTTCAATGCCGAGAAACTCGATCATTGAGTAATAAAGGCGTAAGGTTCACAATGGTGTAAAAATAAAATTGGATATACCGGGATAGATTCGAGTTACAGGAAGAAGGGCCAAACCAACCACCCAAGAACGGAATCGTCGAGTGAAAACACTTGACAACCTTCTACAAGCGGCTTTTCTTGCCACCAGACCTTTCTTCATCAATTAGGAATCTGATGCAGTCACTAAACACATTCCTTAAATTGTAGCCATTTTTGAGTGTTTATTTTTTGGTGTATAATCCGCATATGTATCCCCATTGCACTTGATTTTCCTGACTGTATATATCTGTTAAATGTCAACATATACACGTGTGATTTAGTTTACGAAGATTTTTCAAAGCCGAGAACCTCGAATAGAGAGTAAAAAAGACGTAAGGTTCACAATGGTGTAAAACTAAAATGGGATATACCGGGCTTGGATTCGAGTTACAGGAACACGGGCCAAACCATCCACCCAAGAATGGATTCGTAGAGGAAAACAACTGAAAACCTCCTGGAAGCAGCTTTTCTTGCCACCAGACCTTTATCCATCAATTAGGAATCTGATGTCGTCACTAAACACATTCCTTAAATTGTAGTCATTTTTTGAGTGTTTATTTTTTGGTGTATACTCCGCATATATATCACCATTGCTCTTGATTTTCTTGTCTGTATATCCCTTAAATGTCAACATATACCCGTGTGATTTAGTTCACGGAGATTTTTCAATGCCGAGAACCTCGATCTTAGAGTTAAAAAGGCATAAGGTTCACAATGGTGTAAAACTAAAATTGAATATACCAGGCTTGGATTCGAGTTACAGGAACAAGGGCCAAACCAACCACCCAAGAATGGAATCGTCGAGCGAAAACACTTGACAACCTCCTGGAAGCAGCTTTTCTTGCCTCCAGACCTTTCTCCATCAATTTGGAATCTGATGCCGTCACCAAACACATTACTTAAATTAGTGCCATTTTTTGAGTGTTTATTTTTTGGTTTAAAATCCGCATATATATCACCATTGCTCTTGAATTTCTTGACTGTATATCTCTTAAATGTCAACATATACACCTGTGATTTAGTTTACGAAGATTTTTCAATGCCGAGAAACTCGATCATTGAGTAATAAAGGCGTAAGGTTCACAATGGTGTAAAAATAAAATTGGATATACCGGGATAGATTCGAGTTACAGGAAGAAGGGCCAAACCAACCACCCAAGAACGGAATCGTCGAGTGAAAACACTTGACAACCTTCTGCAAGCGGCTTTTCTTGCCACCAGACCTTTCTTCATCAATTAGGAATCTGATGCAGTCACTAAACACATTCCTTAAATTGTAGCCATTTTTGAGTGTTTATTTTTTGGTGTATAATCCGCATATGTATCCCCATTGCACTTGATTTTCCTGACTGTATATCTGTTAAATGTCAACATATACACGTGTGATTTAGTTTACGAAGATTTTTCAATGCCGAGAACCTCGAATAGAGAGTAAAAAAGACGTAAGGTTCACAATGGTGTAAAACTAAAATGGGATATACCGGGCTTGGATTCGAGTTACAGGAACACGGGCCAAACCATCCACCCAAGAATGGAATCGTAGAGGAAAACAACTGAAAACCTCCTGGAAGCAGCTTTTCTTGCCACCAGACCTTTATCCATCAATTAGGAATCTGATGTCGTCACTAAACACATTCCTTAAATTGTAGTCATTTTTTGAGTGTTTATTTTTTGGTGTATACTCCGCATATATATCACCATTGCTCTTGATTTTCTTGTCTGTATATCCCTTAAATGTCAACATATACCCGTGTGATTTAGTTAACGGAGATTTTTCAATGCCGAGAACCTCGATCTGAGAGTTAAAAAGGCATAAGGTTCACAATGGTGTAAAACTAAAATTGAATATACCAGGCTTGGATTCGAGTTACAGGAACAAGGGCCAAACCAACCACCCAAGAATGGAATCGTCGAGCGAAAACACTTGACAACCTCCTGGAAGCAGCTTTTCTTGCCTCCAGACCTTTCTCCATCAATTAGGAATCTGATGCCGTCACTAAACACATTCCTTAAATTAGTGCCATTTTTTGAGTGTTTATTTTTTGGTTTATAATCCGCATATATATCACCATTTCTCTTGAATTTCTTGATTGTATATCTCTTAAATGTTAACATATACACATTTGATTTAGTTTACGGAGTTTTTTGAATGTCGAGAACCTCGATCAGAGAGTTAAAAAGGCATATGGTTCACAATGGTGTAAAACTAAAATGGGATATACCAGGCTAGGATTCGAGTTATAGGAACAAGGGCCAAACCAACCACCCAAGAATGGAATCGTCGAGCGAAAACACTTGACAACCTCCTTGAAGCGGCTTTTCTTACCACCAGACCTTTCTCCATCAATTAGGAATCTGATGCCGTCACTAAACACATTCCTTAAATTGTAGCCATTTTTTGAGTGTTTATTTTTTGGTCTATAATCCGCATATATATCCCCATTGCTCTTGATTTTCTTGTATGTATATCCCTTAAATATCAACATATACATGTGTTATTTTGTTTACGAAGATTTTTCAATGCCGAGAACCTCGATCAGAGAGTTAAAAAGGCGTATGGTTCACAATCGTGTAAAACTAAAATGAGATATACCTGGCTAGGATTCGAGTTACAGGATCAAGGGCCAAACCAACCACCCAAGTATGGAATCGTCGAGCAAAAACACTTGACAACGTCCTGGAAGCAGGTTTTCATGCCATCAGACCTTTCTCCATCAATTAGGAATCTGATGTCGTCACTAAACACATTCCTTAAATTGTAGCCATTTTTTGAAAGTTTATTTTTTGGAGTCTAATCCGCATATATATCACCATTGCTCTTGACTTTCTTGACAGTATATCTCTTAAATGTCAACATATACACGTGTGATTTGTGTTTACGAAGATTATTCAATTCCTAGAACCTCGATCAGAGAGTAAAAAAGGCGTAAGGTTCACAACGGTGTAAAACTAAAATGGGATATACCAGGCTAGGATTCGAGTTACAGGAACAAGGGACAAACCAACCACCCAAGAATGGAATCGTCGAGCGAAAACACTAGACACCCTCCTGGAACTAGCTTTTCTTGCCACCAGACCTTTCTCCATCAATTAGGAATCTGATGCCGTCACTAAACACGTTTCTTAAATTGTAGCCATTTTCTGAGTGTTTATTTTTTGGTGTCTAATCCACATATATATCACCATTTCTCTTGATTTTCTTGACTATATATCTCATAAATGTCAACATATACACGTGTGATTTAGTTTACGAAGATTTTTCAATGCCCAGAACCTCGATCAGAGAGTAAAAAAGGTGTAAGGTTCACAATGGTGTAAAACTAAAATGGGATATACCGGGCTAGGATTTGAGTTACAGGAACAAGGGCCAAACTTTAGGATCGTGTGCAGACCCGAAACGAGTCGATCAGAGGCGTTCTACACAATATGAAAGGCGGAAACCGACATATCGTGCGTGATTCAGCAAGATGTTCACTTATAACTGGCTTTTTATTGATTCTGATACGATTACAGATCTGTAGACACTTCGACAGAGCTTCGCCGTCGGAAAACTCACATACACAACTATCTCAAACGAAATCAGGTACCAGCTATTTATAGGCAGCTTAATTCCGCTTGAACTTGACTCAAGCGGAATCACAGTTCAAATGAGATTACCATCCAAACGAGATTACAGTTTCAAGCGGAATTAACAGACTAAATCCGTTTGAAATCACTGAAACATTTCAAGCGAAGTTACATCTTGTAATTTCGTTTGAACATGCCTGTTAACCTATTTTCTCGTTTTCCGTACCCTGATTTATCTATACATATACAAGACTCGATACAAGACGAAATCGACAGATGCATGCACCAACAGACTCCCCCTCGAATGTTGACGAGTCTTAAGTGTCGAGTCTTCAACGTCTTCAGTCTTTATCAGTCTGATCTTTCTAAAGTATCTGACACTGTAAAGCATCTACAATCTTCTTTCTCTTTCTTCCAGAATCACAACCTAGCTCTGTGCTTCTTTTTACAGGTTCATGATCGAAACCTGGCTAAACCTGCACATTCTTAACCCAGAAATAAATTTCACAAATTTTAAGATTTGACAAATTTATAAATCACTTACAAATATCTTTCCAAAATGATTTAACACATTAAAAACTTCTGATGACCATTCGTAGACAATTATTCAAAATCTTTTTCATTTAAACACAAATTCCCCCTCACCACAGGCTCATCATGTTTAGCACTTGGAATTTTGAAAATCAGCTCTTCAACATCAATTGTCGAAAATCTTTTTGATTTTTTTTTAAAAATTTATTCTAAAACACACTAAAAATCTTTTTGGATTTTTGAATGAAATGAAATGCAGTAAAGAAATATTTACATACAATATTTTTGTGAGTTTGTGTAAGAGGATCATATCAGTTTTTGAGACAAATCACTAACACCGTTAAGCTTTAAACATTTTCAGTTTTAAACGATTCACTTAGATTGTCAGTATACTGATCCACTTAAATTTTCACACAAAGTTCAACTGTTTCGAGATACGAGATTAATGTTTTAAACACTTGAACTTATTCGCGTGTCCCACCTCAGAATATACTCCCGTATCCAGATCCCAACATTCAGTCTTACAAGTGAGTATACCACAGATAATATCTGTAAGGGGTTAAATTGCGAGGGCCGTGAGAGCTCAGGTCATAACTTCCGTTCAGCAGAGAGATGACAACTTCGAATTTGGTGTGTCCCCTTTAGAGGATCTTTTGTTTCAACAGCACATGATTAGCATTTTTCAATGTTTCATCATTTTTTATGCAGAGGGCAATGCTATATTTCAAGCAAGCGTAAAGTATTCTCTAGGGACTAGGCCATTGCTTCCGCAAAATCAAAAGTCCCGGGATAATACCCCAGATATCACTGAGCATAAAGACCTAGTATCTCAGAAAGAGGGACCTTTCAAACAAGATTTCAGGGGTTACCCCATATATCCGAGAGATGTTCCCCACGATATAAGCAAGTTTGAAATTTAGGTTTATATCTCGTCACAATCTACTAAATGTGTAAAATCCTACTGGCACATCATCAGTGAGACCGTTTATCACATTTTAACTTTCCAATTCTTTAGCATGCTGTAATCGTCCACTGATGTACTATCATTTCCTCTTTTTCACAACAAAACTCATTTTTGCTTTTATAATTTTTTTCAAATTTTCATATGTTTTTGGATTTTCTTAAAAATTCTTACTCCCCCTAAAATTCAAACACATTTAAAGAAATTTGAAAACAAACTGTACAAGTAAAATGACAACTGATATCAAATCACTTCAAATCGCCATCCACTTGGCATAAACAATCAGAACTCCCCCTTACAGCAACCTATTTTCCCATTTAGATTTCAAAACACTTAAGTTTGTTTTAATGAAATGGTTTTTCCGGAAAATAAGTTTTGTTGATTTTAATAACACCACATGTAGATTCGGGGTTCAATTCATCACTTTGTTCAACTTCAACCACATGAATGAAAGTTAAATCAAGTTCAAATTAATGACCTTGATTTACCTTTTGAATCACTAGAAGATTCACTTACCAACCATACCACTTGTAAAGTAAAATATTACAATTTAAAGATACCACCTGTAGATTTACCAACCAAACATATTCAAGAATGATGCCAATTCCTGCTCCTCACTTACCAACCTGGGAGCTCCGGCAAGTCATACTATTCACTTATGAAAAACAGACATCCAAGTTTCACCAAACTTGGATGTTTCCTCCTCAACTTCATCTGGGTAATAAGTAGCTTTCTTTGTGGCATAAAAATATTTTACCCCTTTGGCCTTTCCCTCGACCATTTTCCCAAAAATCTTTTTCACATTTCCATTAAATGCTTTCTCAACATCAAATTCTTTCTTCTCAGAATAGAATTGATTCGAGATCTCAACCTTACCAATTTTTTATTTAAAATTTTCAGCCCTCAATGGTGGAAAATGAACATCATCCATAGGAGGCACTGAGTTTTCTTCTTTAACCTCAACCTGTGGCTCCTCTGACTTTGTGGAATCAGATTCATCGCTGGATTTCACATCAAACTTCTTAACATCTTCATGAAACTTCTTAAGAACCCACATTTGGTTGTCATGCTTAGCTCTCTTTTTATAAAAACTTGTCTTTGAACACTCACCAACTTCATATGTTGAATTTTAAAAAATTTTAAATTTTCGGTTGGTGGTTCATTTTTCTCAACAACTTTTTCTTTCAGTTTACAAGAAAGTCCCTGTTTTGTCTGTATTGCTTTTGTACAATTCCATGCAATGTGACCCACTTCATTGCATCTGTAACAGGTTCTTGTCTCTTTCTTCTGATAATCTTCATTTTTCTTCTTTTCAGTAAGAAACTCCTGGTTTGATTGTCTCCAGAACGGTTTCTTCTGTTCTTCCTCAGCACTTCCTCCTGAAACAAATTTTGTTTTTGTTTTAGAAATTTTCTCATTTTTATGATTTTCAGGTGGAATAAAACCCAATCCTTTCTTTTTGAAATTACCATTATGGTTTGGTCTCTTTTGAAAACCAGAACCAGAATTGTAACCCTTTTTCTTGTTTAACCTTTGTTGAACTCTTGAGTTGTAAGGTCTTGGTTTTTCAGAAAGATTTACATCTTTTATTTTAGAAATATTAATTTCTGTTAGTTTGAAAACCTTTTTATTATTTCAGTTTTGACACCTCTTATTGGAAATTCTTTATCAGAATATAATTTGTCAGAATCATTTAAAGTGTATGCAACTTCAAATGTTTCATGCTTCAAATTAGATTTTGATAAAAGAAATTCTTTATTGTAAACCCGTTTAACCGACGACTTTGAACTGTTGACCGACGAACTCGAACTTTTGACAGACGAACTCGAACTTTTTACAGACGAACTCGAATTTCCAGACTCAGACTTTGACTCTAACTCCTCATCTGTATCCAACACCTGATCGACCACTTTTTTTATTAACTCAGACTCATGATCAGTGTCAGACGATGTGAATGTGACGTCAATATTTTCTGGTAACTCGTCAGTTGTTTCAGATTTTAACTCTATATTGACAGCCTTTTTGACTTGCTCCTCATTCGGTTTTCTGGGAGAATACCCTTCCCAAATCGGAGGCGGACACTTTTTATAACTGACACCCTGTTTCTTATCAGTATCCTTCTTCTCTTTTGGCTTCTCATCTTGAAAAACTTCTAAACCTGCAGCAGTTGGATAAATTCGATCAATCAAATAATCAGAACTATAATAACTTTGCAACAGTCTTCTAATTCTTTCATTTTCAATTTTCTCAGTCTCCAACTCTTGTTGCAACTTTGCACATTCTTCAATGTAATGATTAATCGCCTTCTGCTTTGTCATCATCACAGCATTCATCATAGTCAATGCGTCTTCTCTTTCTGAATTAGTCTTTTGTAGACCAGTTACTATTCTGTTTAGCACATCATACGACTCTTTCACATAATTGAGATTAAACAATAATTGTTCTTTCATCTTTTCTTGCTCATTCAATTTCTCATCTTTTTCTGCACATTGCTTGCAAGATTCCAAACACTTTAAACAAGGCTTGATGACTTCCACAATCTTTTCAACTTCGATGACCTTCTCAACCTCAATCACTGTTTCAGCTTCAATCACCTTCTCAGCTTCACCATTCTTCTCAGCAACATTAACTTCCTTCATCTTTTTCAACTCTTTTGCTGCTTGTTTCTTCTTCGATTTCTCCAAGCGATCTGCAAAATAAAATTGAAAACTTTCAGGACATAAATGAGTTTTTGCAACATTAATATGTCTTTCTTCCTCATCATCACCACTGTCATCAGTTGGTGATTGATCAAAATCTATTGTCTTCTCAGAACTATCATCCGAAGAACCAGAATCAGATGGTGTTTGATCAAAAACAGTTGTTCTTTCTGAACTTTCATCGGATGAAACAGATTCTTCTTTTTGATTCTTCTCATGAACACCAATCACTTTCATCCATTCTGTAAACAAATCAGGCTTTTGAACTATTTGAGCAATGAAAGCTTTAAACTCCATATTTTCATCCACAAACCTATCCCAGCTAAATCCTGGAGCCATTTTCTCATCATCTTGATCAATGATACCATAATAAGCTTTCTTATTTGCATCTTCAATCATCATAGCATGTGCAGTTTGTGGTTCTTTTTGTTGATGTGGTTGATGAGCAACCTGTTAATATATGGCTTTTCGATAGTAATCATCTTTTCCAAAAGGATTCTTTGCTCCACTCGCTTCCTGATTTTTGCATTCTCTTTTGAAATGACATTTCTCCCTGCATCGAAAACAAGTAACTTTAGATTTATCAAAACCCAAAGTAGAAACATGTGCATCCAAGAAATCATTTCTTCCTGTAATCATTTTGAATTTTCAGTTCTTCTCAAGACACTAGCTAAGCACCATTTGTTGTCCATGAGCTCCATCTCTTCAGCGTCTATCTGATCGTAATCCTCTTTCGTCAACATAGGATTTCCGATCCTCCCTACAACCAAACCTTCATAGAAATGTAACACAGTTGCAAGTAATTCCATGTGGTCTTTTGCAATTTCTTCAGAAAATACTTTGACCATTTGGAAGATTCAATGCAATGTTGCACTGTATCACACAACCATTCCTACTTTTTGAACTTTGAGAATGAAAACTTGAAGTTGAACTCTTTGGATTAACATTCGGATATGAAGAAAATCCACTATTACTATTTGAATTTTGATCAACAGTTCCAGATGAGTTTCCAGCACTAAAAGCTGTTTGGGTTTTTTTGACTCATTTCAACCTCTTGAACACTGCCTTTTTAATACATCTTCACATCTTGTTGAATACTCGGATTATTCATCCTTGCAATCTTTTGCTGTTCAATATCTTGACCCTCAATCTTCTCGATGAACTGAGAAATCGTCAAACCATCATATTCTTCGGTGTTCTTTAAGATCATAAAAAATGTTCCCCATTCTTTCTGAGGTAAAGCATCAGCTAATTTATCAACCCATTCCTCTCGTTCTTTGGTTATGCTTAACAATGACATAGAACGCACTAAGTGGCAATATCTTTCAATCAATTTCTTTGTATCTTCCCCTGGCAGATTTGTGAATAGATCAAATTCTTTCTTAAGCAATTCCTTTTTACTCTTAATCATCTTCTCACTACCCTCAAATTTGATTTTAAGAGCATCCCAAATTGATTTTGAAGTTTTGTCATGTTGAAGCAATACAAAGATGTCTTCTTTAATAGCTTGCTGAAGTAGACTAATCATCATCTTTTCAGCTTTGTACATGTCTCGTTCTTTATCAGTGAATTCAGAAATTATTTTCTCAACTTGCAGATCAGTACGTGGTAGTACATATTTTTTCAAAATACACTCCCAAGATCTCAAATGATTTGCTTGAACCCAGTTTTCAAATCGATCTTTCCAACCGTAATACTCCTCAATGCTCATTAGCTTCGGGGGTTTTTGCATAGTTCCAGTCTCATTTTCCAAGTTCATGTTTTGAGCAATGACAGCCGGAGTAGTCAGAGATGTGGCAAATGCGTTATAAAATTCTTCACTCATGATTCAGTAGCAAGTTTCTCACACAAGATAATTTCAAAACAAAATTAGATCTTCCAAAAGAAATTACTTCAAACGAGATTACCTGCACACAAACTTTCAAACGGAATTAAAATTTCAAAAGGAATAACCAGTTCAAGCGGAATACCCACTCAAACGGAATATCAACTTCAAACGAAATCTCTAATTTTGTTTGAACTAACTCTCCTTTCAAACGAAATCAACCACTTGAAACGAAATCACTTATTTCATTTGAAACTTCAAGCGGAATAGCAAATTGAAACGGAATCACCAAACGAGATTACGTTTTCAAGCGGAATTAAGAACAAATTCAAACGAGATTAGGCTGATGTCATCAATTCGCTCCAACTTTTCAAACGGAAATACAATTTTTATCAGTTTTAGATCGAATTAAAATCCAATTTTCTAAAGGATTTGTTGAAACACTGTTTCGCTTGTGTTGTGAAAAATTCAGGCCATTTTAACCGTTAAAACTTGTTCAATTGAGAAAAGACGGTGTAGAAGTAAGAAAAAGAGATGAATTCAAGCTGTAATCTGCAGAACTCCTCATCCTGAGCTCTAATACCACATGTAGGATCATGTGCAGACCCGAAACGAGTCGATCAGAGGCGTTCTACACAATATGAAAGGCGGAAACAGACATATCATGCGTGATTCGGCAAGATGTTCACTTATAACTGTCTTTTTATTGATTCTGATACGATTACAGATCTGTAGACACTTCGACAGAGCTTCGCCGTCGGAAAACACACATACACAACTATCTCAAATGAAATCAGGTACCAGCTATTTATAGGCAACTTAATTCTGCTTGAAGATGACTCAAGCGGAATCACAGTTCAAACGAGATTACCATCTAAACGAGATTACAGTTTCAAGCGGAATTAACAGACTAATTCCGTTTGAAATCACTGAACCATTTCAAGCGAAATTACATCTTGTAATTTCATTTGAACATGCCTGTTAACCTATTTTCTCATTTTCCGTACCCATATTTATCTATACATATACAAGACTCGATAGAAGACGAAATCGACAGACGTATGCACCAACACAAACCAACCACCCAAGAATGGAATCGTCGAGCAAAAACACTTGACAACCTCCTGGAAGCAGCTTTTCTTGCCACGAGATCTTTATCCATCAACTAGGAATCTGATGTCGTCACTAAACACATTCCTTAAATTGTAGCCATTTTTTGAGGATTTATTTTTTGGTGTCTAATCCGCATATATATCACCATTGTTCTTGATTTTCTTGACTGTATATCTCTTAAATGTCAAGATATACACGTGTGATTTAGTTTACGAAGATTTTTCAATGCCTAGAACCTCGATCATAGAGTAAAAAAGGCGTAAGGTTCACAATGGTGTTAAACTAAAATGGGATATACCTGGCTAGGATTCGAGTTACAGGAACAAGGGCGAAACCAACCACCCAAGAATTGAATCGTCGAGCGAAAACACTTGACAACCTCCTTGAAGCAGCTTTTCTTGCCACCGGACCTTTCTCCATCAGTTAGGAATCTGATGTCGTCACTAAACACATTCCTTAAATTGTAGCCATTTTTTGAGTGTTTATTTTTTGGTGTCTAATCCCCATAAATATCACCATTGCTCTTTATTTTCTTGACTGTATATCTCTTAAATGTTAACATATACACATGTGATTTAGTTTACGAAGATTTTTCAATGCCCAGAACCTCGATCATAGAGTAAAAAAAGGTGTAAGGTTCACAATGGTGTAAAACTAAAATGGGATATAACTGGCTAGGATTCGAGTTACAGGTACAAGGGCGAAACCAACCACCCAAGAATGGAATCGTCGAGCGAAAACACTTGACAACCTCCTGGAAGCAGCTTTTCTTGCCACCAGACCTTTCTCCATCAATTAGGAATCTGATGCCGTCACTAAACACATTCCTTAAATTGCAGCCGTTTTTTGAGTGTTTATTTTTTGGTGTCTAATGCGCATATATATCACCATTGCTCTTGATTTTCTTGGCTTTATATCTCTTAAATGTCAACATACACGTGTGATTTAGTTTATGAAATTTTTTCAATGCCGAGAACCTCGAACTGAGAGTAAAAAAGGCGTAAGGTTCGCGATGGTGTAAAACTAAAATGGGATATACCGGGCTAGGATTCGAGTTACAGGAACAAGGGTCAAACCAACCACCCAAGAATGGAATCGTCGAGCGAAAACACTTGACAACCTCCTGGAAGCAGCTTTTCTTGCCACCAGACCTTTCTCCATCAATTAGGAATTTAATGCCGTCACTAAACACATTCCTTAAATTGCAGCCGTTTTTTTAGTGTTTATTTTTTGGTGTCTAATGCGCATATATATCTCCATTGCTCTTGATTTTCTTGGCTGTGTATCTCTTAAATGTCAACATACACGTGTGATTTAGTTTACGGATATTTTTCAATGCCGAGAACCTTGATCAGAGAGTAAAAAAGGTGTAAGGTTGACAATGGTGTAAAACTAAAATGGGATATACCGGGCTAGGATTCGAGTTATAGGAACAAGGGCCAAACTAACCACCCAAGAATGGAATCGTCGAGCAAAAACACTTGACAACCTCCTGGAAGCAGCTTTTCCTGCCACCAGACCTGGGGTTATATTCCTGTAAGAGATCATCGTGTTGATGATCATCTGTTCGTGTTGATATACTAGTCAATCTGTGATGACTGGTTGATTTCTTTTTGTATCAGTTTTGGAGATTTTGTGATAAACTTAGTTACTTTCTTTATTGATCTTTGAGTTCTGACATGGTATCAGAGCTCTGAGGTTGATTCAGTGCTATGGTGATCTTCCGTAGGATATTTTCTAGGTTGTTGATTAATATACTTTGTTAATCGTTCAGATCTGGTTCAGATCTAGGGTTTCTTTATGTTCTTGTTTCTGATTGGAAGCAAGATTCATTGTTATTTCCGGTGGTGATTCTTCTGGTTTTCTTTGCCTCGCAGTTCTATAACCCTAAGTGAAGGTTATAGGATGTGAGTTATTTTTTGGCGAACCCTAAGTTGGGAACCACTCTCGGTGAGATCTTTCCTATTTTATGTGTTCTTTAGGTCTAGTTGGCTTGTACACTAAGACCTGCATTGGCACCTTTGAGTGACGAACCAACAATCTGGAACACCGGTGTACTTTCGCCGTTGTTGCGATTATTTCTATTTTGTGTCTAAAATTTTGTGGTTCTTGTTGATTGTTTGTGTTTCTCTGGTATATTGTGGTTATTGTTCAACATGAATGACAAAGGTATCCTCTGTATTTACAAGCTAGTGATTCTAGTAGTCTTACTATTGTGAATGTTAAACAGAAAGGAACTGAGAACTATGTGGTTTGGCCATATGCTATGAAACTTGCACTAATGGCTAAAAAAGTTAGGTTTTTATGGCACTTAATTTTGTTTCTGATGAGTTATATGTTGGTCAAGTTTATTCTAGGCTTGCATCTGAAGTTTGGAGTGACTTAAAAGAAACTTATGATAAGGTTGATGGGTCCTTAGTGTTTTGGTTATATCAGAAAATTAATTATATAAGTCAAAATGGTTCTAGTTTTTCAGAGTATTATCATAGAATTAATACAATGTGGAAACAATTTGATGCCATGGCTTAGTTACCTTCTTGTACTTGTGATTCTTCTACTAAATATAACGAGTTTAGTCAACTGATAAAACTTATGCAGTTCTTAATGGGATTGGATAACATTTATAAACATATTAGGACAAATCTGTTAACAAGGGATCCTTTACCTTCAGTTAAAACTGCTTTTTCAATCATATCCAAAGAAGAATCACATAGAGAATCAAATAAATCTTCAAAAGTGCCTAATGTAGGGTTTGTTTCTAAAGCAACTCAGTATAATGATAACAAAAAAAGGTTTAATAAAAGACCTAATCCCAGTCTGAAATGTACTCACTTCAATAAGATTAGTCAGGTGATTGACAAATGTTTTGAACTCCAAGGTTATCCTCCTAATTACAAAACTAGGCCTAATCAGAAAAGTAATAAGTGGTCAAAATCTAATGTGTCCGCTAATAATTTTGTGACTAATAAAACTGCTAGTACTTCTTTGGATGCTTTGACTGCTAATCAATTTTCTAAACTCTTAGGTTTACTGAGTGAGAATAAGTTGGAGGATATGCCTAAGTCTAATATGGCAGGTAAGTGTTATAGTGTTTTTTCATCTCTAGGGTTTTATAAAAATCCGTATTGTTTTAATTCTATTTTCTTCCATCAAAATAGACTTTAATGGATTGTTGATTCTGGTGCTAATCAGCACATGGGTATGAGTAATGATAACATGTTTAACTTAGTTGATGTTTCCGAATACAATATTTTTGTTAAACATCCTAATGGGACTAATGTTAAAATAGATAGGGTGTTTTAAATTGTCTGAGGATGTGATTTTAAAGGATGTTTTTGTTGTTCCTGAGTATTATGTGAATCTTATTTCTGTGCATAAATTAGCCAAGGATAACAAACTTAAGGTTGTTTTTTATGAACAAAACTGCTATATTCAGGATGTGTGCTTAAGGATAAACCTAGTGATTGGTAGACAAACTGATGGTCTTTATTTCTGTGGTAATTCAAATAATTTTGTGTTTGTTTACTATAATAAGAATGAATCAATAAAGCTCTGGCATTCTATACTTGGTCATCCCTCAGACCAAGTCTTACATGTGTTAAATTTTAAAAATGAACCTGGTCAAACTGAACCTTGTGATACATGTCACAAGCTTAAACAACACAAAATACATTTTCCTTTAAGTGACCATAAGTCTAAAACGTTTGGTGACTTAGTTCACCTTGATGTTTGGGGTCTATATAGAAAGCCTAGTATATATGGTTTTAATTATTTTTCAAGGTATGTTTAGGTTTATCTAATGAAGTCTAAAAATGAAGTGTTTGACAATATTAAAAACTTTTATAATCTAGTAAAAACTCAGTTTGAAACTAATATTAGGGTCTTTAGGAGTGACAATGACTCTAAATTTGTGAACTTACAAATGGAAAAGTTTGTTAAACATCATGGTATAGTTCACCAAACATCATTTACCTATTCACCTCAATAAAATGTTATTGTTAAAAGGAAACATAGGCATTTATTAAACGTGGCAAGAGCTTTGTTGTTTCAATCTGGTATTCCTGTGAGGTTTTGGTCTAAGTGTATTCCTATTACATCATATTTGATCAACATGACTCCCTCTTTTGTGTTAGGTGGTAGAATTCATTATAAGTTGTTATATGGTTTCAAACCTTCTCTGGATCACTTGAAAGTTTTTGGATGTCTATGTTATTTTACTGTCTTAAATAACGCTGATAAACTTGAGGAAAGAGCAGAAAGACATATTTTTATGGGATATTTAAATCCGAAACTAGTGAAGGAGATGAAGATTGTTTGAAGAGCTTGAAGCTTCCAAGAATGAGAAAGATGATCTTCCAAAGCTCCCTTGTCTTTAATCTTTCTAACCCATCTTCAAGAGTTTGTATGAGACTCATGTTATAGGTTGCAGGTGTGTGTGTGTATTGCCGTGAGTTAGAGAGAGAGAGTAAGAGGGTTTGTGAGTTTGTGAAAGTTGTAAAATGATAAAGAAAAATGGAGGTGATCTTTTTATAAAGTTTTAAGATCTTCAAATTGTCAAATATAATCTCCATGGCCATACTTCTCACATCATCACCATCATTTTCTCCTAGCAAGTAAGGTGGGTGGGGCCCACATGTTGACCGATTTTGATATGGGGGGTAGAATGTAAAATTTTTCTATAACATGTGTTACTTAAGTAGATATTTAGTTGATTAATTAAAGTATACTAATTAGGGATTGTCTTGCATCATTAATGGGGTAATTAGGGGTTTAAGATGCGAAGTCATATTAACTAGTTCACTAAACTAGTTGGTATTCGTTTCGGATGGTAAAAATACCACTAGTTCGCTCGTTGGTTTGATACCAGGTGGTATACGAAAGGTACTATATAATACCGGGAGCTATGGTTCTAATTTACCATCGATTCTATGGCATTTATTTAGGATACTTACTGTCGCAGCCCCCGAATCCTACCCCTGGAGCGGGCGCCGCGAGGACAGTATCAGTGGTATCTGTGTTTATTAATTTAGCGGCGGAATACATCAGGACCGTAGTTAGGAAATATGTTTATCAGAGTAAAACCCCAAACTTTTATAATAATATTTTATTGGGATAAAACCCAAGTTCATTTGACAATACATTTGTAGGGATAACCCTATTTATTGAAAACAAAAACTTCTTCTTTATTTAGTTAACTTTTATAGCCACTTTTCCAAGCCTTTAGTGCTCTCCAGCTGGCTTCTATTGGCTTTCACATTTTGTTACCTGAAACGCGTTTTAAAAATATTTTATCTGTAAGAAATACTAGTGAGTGCATCCCAATTTAATCAAAAACAGTTTATATAATTTCACAGTATTAGGAGCGATTACAATGTTTATATCTACACAATTACTCATTCAGTATTGTCAATCCTGACTGGTGGGTCATATTAATCATTGGCTAACTCTTCGTCCAATGGTAACGTCTTTCACATTTTGTATACAAAACCCCAACATACCAGCAGTAATTGAAGAATACATAGACTCGATCACTGTTAATTATATTTTAAAACAATTGAGGTTTTGTAAAAACAGTTTGCGAAAAGCAGATGTACTCACATTGTTTACTTTGGTAAAACTAAAGCTTCCTGAGAATCTCCTGGTTATTATCTATTAAAATCAACAATGCACACATGTTAGTAAAATAACCCAATTCACATTAACCGTACTACTCGAGACAGAATTCCAATGACTGAGTCAGGCAGAGCCAACATGCATTACGGAATCCTAAATCAATCGTGTAGGGTAATAGTAGGGTTATAGTACTTACAACGAGGAAGAGCTTTGCTTTATAGTGGGTATTGTGCCCGGGTATTACTTTACTATTTAGAAACTTGAGAGAGAAATCGAAAAATGAACGGTTGAACAAATGAGCCGAAGCCCTCCATTTATTGGTTGGTCGACCAGTCTGTCGCGCCCCGCCATCAAGTAGGTCTCAGCCGTCGCGGGCCACGAGAGCCCACGTGTCGCGTATAGGCTTGCTGAGTCAAGGGGGTAGGCCCGGTGAGTCACGTGCCACGTGGCACTATGCAGTGTCGACCAAGCAAAGGCTATCACGCCCCACGACAGACCATGGGGGTCTCCATCGCGGCCCGTGAGCGACACCTGAAATTTGTTTTTCTTGATTTTTCTAAGTGTTGGCCTATTTCGGGCTCGTTTCTCGCGTACGAGATATATTTTAGGACATTTAGGGTTACGTTAAGGGTTCTAGGAGGATTGTTATATCCTCCCCACCTTCTTTTAGATCTCGTCCTCGAGGTCTACTGGAATAGGTGTGGGCATTTCCTGTGCATTTCTGATTCGAGTTCCCAAGTGTATTCTGGTCCTCTCTTGGAATCCCATTTCACTTTGACCAGAACTAGTCTCTTGTGTTTGATATTCTTGATCTTTCTATCTTTGATCTGAATGGGTTTCTCAATAAACTTAAGTTTCTCGTTTACCTCTATGTCCTTAAGAGGTATTACTAAAGATTCGTCTGCTAAACACTTTTTGAGATTACATACATGAAACACATCATGTATTCCTGCCATTTCCTCTGGTTGTTGTAGCTGATAGGCTACAGGTCCTATTCTTCTAATAATCTCAAAAGGTCCAACATACCTGGGGCTTAGTTTTCCTCTTTTAACGAATCTGACTACTCCTTTCCATGGAGAAACCTAGAATAATACTTTTGTCACACCCCGACCACGTAAAACAACGAATCCGAACACGACCTGAATATTCGGGGATTGAGCCGAATTTGACCTGTTAAACCCGAATTTGACCCGTTCAACCCGAATTTTTTTTTAGATTTTATTCTACAAATTAATTTTATTAAAATTAAAATTTACTAAAAACGCACTCTCACACCCCGACCGCGTTAAAACAATAAACCACGGCGGAAACGTCGGGGAGTGTCGTAACAGAATCATTGTTTCACAACACATTGATTGAAGTTTCGTTTTATTGAATTAAGTTTATTACATTGTCTCGAATATTAAAAACAAAACATGAACATATTGTCCTTCATTGTTATTAAGTCACTAATGCCTCGTCCATCCCTATGTAAGCATGCGTCATAATCATCATCAAACGTCATCAACTATAGTACCTGAAACATATGTGAAAATACGTCAGCATAAAAATGCTATCGAGTACATAGGATTTGTGAGTGTGTCAGATTCATGGCCTTGAGTTCATATTGCAATACCTCGTCCAACTACGAGGGTTTTCGAGTGTATACCTTGAAAACAAACGTGTTTGATATTGCAGTATGTTTCTATCAACTTTTCGAAGTTGATATATAAGTAAAACCAAAACCATTGTAGCCATGAATCTTAACTTAAAACATTTATCTTTGTAAACCAAGTTGTAAATCATTCTCAAATTAAAACTCGTATGGTTTATATCGTTAGGAAAACCTTGTATTGTAACTTCGTTTTGAAAACATTCGTCCAAGTGATCTAGATAATGCAACGACATGTAATGTGATAAAAGCACTTATATATAGGAAGTACCAGCGGCGTATCCACCATGCTTTTATCATATTACACCTGCCCCGTTACCTAATCACTTACCATAACCCAATCGTTCAATAGTACAAATAGTTCCCATAGATCAAATAATTCCAATGGTTCCATAGTTCAGATCGTTCACATATTTCAGATAGTTCCAGTGGTTCAAATAGTCCAAATAGTTCACATAGTTCAACAGATCCAGTGGTTCAAATAGATTAAATAGTTCACACAGTTTAATAGTTCCAGTGGTTTAAATAGATCAATTAGTTCACATAGTTCAATAGTTCCAGTGGTTCATGTTTAAATTGTGAAAACTAACTTTTGGTCGTTTCATTGAATACATTCAAACCTGGGTGACTCGTCCTACTCGTTCAACTCATATTAACAAACCACCAAAGGGTAAGTTAACAAAAATCAGGTTCTGTCGTTACCCACATTACCCCCATAACCTTGGTGAACGTATGATAACGGGATTTGTCAGATCCTATGGCATCATTTTACCTATGGTACCATAACGTACTACTGGTCGGCTTAAAATAGTTAATGAATGTCATTCAATTTTATTTCGACCTACGCCCCAACAAGTTCATTCGTATTATCGAAATCGTTATGCTTAATATAAACCATTGCATTTGTTTAGGAAATTCGAAATCGTTTAGCAGATATGAATCACCCCAAAACGATTGAAAACAGTAAAATAGGGGAACTATGTACTCACATTGATGTGCAAAGATATCCTCGACTAATTGCACTTAACAAAGCTCAGGCAAACCAAGGAACTCAGATAGCACCTAGTAATCGGATCGCTAAGTTAATAAATTGACACCTAAATCGGTAGATCGGGTAGGATGAGGTCTTGTAAACCAAATGAGTATTGTAACTCATGTGATATGGTTTAACAAAGCCTACATTCTAAATCGGAACCTATCCTAAGTGCTTACGACCTGTTACGACCCATTAAGGTAGCATACGCTACTTTAGCGCGTCGTTCGTGCAAATGCACGTTCGAGGCGCCTAACTAGTCCTATGACATGTATTATATGCCCTAACATGTTTAAATATGTTGCATAATCAGTTTAGGTGACAAAACTTAAGTTACATATGCTTAAATACCAATTATGCATGAAAAGGGCATTTTGGTCATTTTCCTCAGGCATATAAATTACCTATCATACAACTAATTAAACTAATTGACCATAAGGTATAACCTCGGAAGGTTATTCCCTATACAACTATGGTCACATAATATGCTTGGTCGGATCCTAACGATCGATCAAACGGGTCGGGTTCGAAAGTCTAAGCGGTTGTCATGACCGCTTGACTTACGACCCTAAACAAACACTAGACTAAAAGTGACGAGTTAAACATGTTAAAACATGTTCAACTAAGTTAGAAAACATGTTTGATATCAAAACAAAGTGTTTTGATACCCAAAAAACGCTTCGTTGCAAAATACGCATAAACACGTATTTTGACCGAAACTTTGACTCGTCACTTCGACTAATCAACATGGTAATCAGTAGGTATAGTCACAAGGGACTATAACCATCGTGATTACGCTCACGTTGCAAAGTTCAAACGAACTTTGTGTTGACCAAATTTATGGTCAAAGCAGAAAGTCAAACACTGTTTGACTTTCATGCTTGAAAAGCAATAAAAGCATGAAAGAAGCTTACAAAAGGTCCAAGAAATGAAGATTTGAACTCAAAATTCTCAGGTATGAAGCTTCACAAGTGAGAGCTTCAACTTAGAGAAGAATTGAGATCAAATTGTGAGGAATGAAGTGAAGAACCGACTTCTATTTATAGTAAGCTTGGATTAACAAGATCATGACAAGTGTTTTTGCAAGGATCAAAGCTCAATCCTAACCATACACTTGTGGAACATGGTTTTATATACAATGGGAGCTCCAAAACTAGCTCATAGTATTGAGAAAGTTGCATAAAAGACCCTCAAATTCAAACTAGTTGCTGAAAACTGAATTTCTGTCAACATGAAGGGCTCGCGTGCCGCCACAACAACACCCTATTGCTGTGGCGCGATTCCACCATTCCCCAGATCCAGAATGTTTCAAAAAAATGGGAAAAATGGTCCATGTAGCATGTTTAAGCCATTTTTGACGCGTTTAAACCCCGTTAACCCATTTTTAAGGCTCAACAATGAAGTTAAAGCATAGAGAACTTAAAACATGCTTGAAATTATCTCGGATGTTGGTTCGTTTGGTCGTACGGTCGCGTTATTCGGTTAATTATGACGAAACACGAACGGACGTGAAAAACGATCCAAATTGTACGACGAATGGTATTTTTTTTCATTCCAATCACTAAAATAAAATATTTTAATGATTACAAAAATTTTTGGATGTCCGGATATGTTCAGAACGTAAGATATGCGCGTAAATGCAAACTTATGCAGTTTTTGACGCTTTTAGTCCCTATTGATCAAATAAGTTTATTTTTGCGCACCAAACCTCTCAAAGCCTAGTTCTAAGTTATGTAAAGGATATTTAGGGCATGTTTAACTTATGATCATGTTCCAGAATATTCGTTAAAACAAGAATTGGCATACTTTCGCAGTTTGACACAAATAGTCCCTACGATCGAATAAACTTGTTTTCGACACACCAAACCCTCCAAAACTTATTTCTAAGTTATGTAATGGTTATTTAAGGTATGTTAAGCCTATTTCACTATTCGGGAGTGTTTGTCGCGTTAAACTAATTATGTTTACTCATCAGTTCGCGTATAACTTTCTAGAAAGCGATTTAAAGCTCGAAATTGAACAAGTATTGACATGTGCAAATGATACACATATTTATAAAAAATCCCAAGTATGAAACACAATATTTCATTGGTTTTGTGTCCGTATGATGGTCAAAGAGGCATAGATGTCACAGTCTCCCCTTCTTTAGGAAATTTCGTCCCGAAATTTATTCGTAGGAGTCTGTTTGTAACATTGTGTTAAACTACTTTCTTGCACGGAATCTTGGGTGCTATCTACTTGCATAGAGTAACCTATCAAAGATTTCCATGTAAGGCATAACTTTGTCATTCCCCAGTGGATGCTTTCTCAGATAATGCGGGAAATGGGAATGAGAGATTTGATTAAAGGATAGAATCAAACTAATCAGTAGTTCTGTGGGTATCCCTTAAGAATCTAACTATTAAGATAGAAATATCTTGTAAGGATTTGTATTTCATTTCTCCAGTGGGCATTCTTCAGAAGCGAGAATGAATGGATGATTCACTTTCTCCAATGGGTTCTTCGTCAGATGTGGAAATGAAATATGAATAAGTGATTCATTTCCAATGGATATTTCTTCAAAAGCGGGAATGAATGAATAATTCATTTTCTCCAATGGATACTTTTATAAGAAACGGAAATGAAGGAAAGTATAAGTTGTTCATTTCTCAATGGTTATTTCTTCAGAAGCGAAAATGAATGGATGATTCATTCTCCTCGGTGGATACTTCGTCAGAAGTAGAAATGACGGATTGCTGAATAAGCTATTCATTTCGCTGATGATTATTTCTTCAGAAGCGAAAATGAATGGATGATTCATTTTTCCTCAGTGGATACTTCGTCAGAAGTGGAATTGAAAGAATCGATACAGGATTATTCATTGCCCAATGAATATTTATTCAGAAGCGAAAATGAATGGAAGATTCATTTTTCCTCAGTGGATACTTCATCAGAAGTGGAATGAATCCAATCATTTTCCTCAGTTGATATTTCTTTAAAAGCGAAAATGAATGGATGACTCATTTTCCTCAGTGGATACTTTATCAGAAACGAAAATGACAAAATTAATGCAGGATTATTCATTCCCTCAGTGGATATTTCTTTAGAAGCGAAAAGGAATAATCAGTTCTTTTTCCTCAGTGGATACTTCACCAGAAACGAAAATGGACGGATAGTTAATTTTCCTCAGTGGATACTTCATCGGAAACGAAAATGAATTTGTTCATTTTCCTCGGTGGATATTTCTCAGAAGTGAAAATGAATGGATAATTCATTTTCCTCAGTGGGTACTTCATAAGAAATGAAAATGAACACGGTTCATGAATAGATTATTCATTTCCCTCAGTGGATATCTCTTTCAGAAGCAAAAAATGAATAGTTAGTTCATTTTTCCTCAGTGGGTACTTCATCAGAAACGGAAATGAATATAGTTAACCTTTGTTCCTTGTTTAAGTTGATACATGACAAAACTTGCTATGGTTTCTGTGCACTGAATTCCATAATTATGTATGTATCCATAATTACATAATTCCTTGCACAGTTCATTTTATAATGTGTAGGGAATAGAATCGGTCGAACACATAACACGTAAGCACATAATAGTCACACAATTGTTCACTTGGTTATCAATTCGTTACTAGTTTGTTATTAACTTGTCGAAGAATTGTACACGTGTATTCAAAGTACACCAGGATTCCAATCAATGGACGACAACTAGCGCTTTAAACATCCTCAAGAATCTATCTATAAAGATAGGATGATCTTATAAGGATTCGATTTCGTTCACAATGAATCGTAACATTCGTATTAAAGCACACAAAGAATCCAATTAAGGACTTTGATTTTGAGCCTTAAACATCCACAAGGATCTAACTATGAAGAAGATCCTATAAGGATTTGGGAATTCGTAGCGAAAATTGTTTAGGAATCTTGTACTAAGTATGCTATGACCATATACAAAGTATAGTTTTTATGAAATCAAGGTGCTAGATATGCTAAGACAACATATGAATCAAATGTATCCTTGAATTTATTGTGCTAAGCATGCTATGTCAGCATACGAAGCACGCTATTCTTGAAAATCGCGTACCACGTATTCTAAGACAGCATACGGGCAGTTTGTTTTTGAAAGCTATGCATGGAATTATTAAAAATATGTTTTTTGAAAACCTTTTTTGTAATGTTTTTGAAATCATGTACTAGGTATCATAGGAAAAATATGTTTATAAAATGATTTAAAACCATATGAGATGATTTTGAAAACATGTATGAGGTTTTTGAAAACATGCATAATCTTTTGAAATCATATGTTGTGTGAATATCGTGAAATCAGGAAGATATGATATGTATATCGCGTAAGACCAATTAAGGACTCATAAAAGTACCCTTGGATATCCAAATAAGGATTTAAAGTGGTACTTTAGATATTCGTTCAGAGTTGTAACTTGAACCTCGTACTTCGTTTCTTAGAAGAAACGAGTACATTAGGATTTTTCGTTGGAGATCGCAAGCGGTCACAAAGTGGAAGAATTACGAGAGTAGTTTGTCTTGCAAAGAACACGGTTCCTTGGTGTCGGTATCGTAGGGGATATGTCGTTCATTCTTGTAACCACACTTGTTTTCGTACATCGTAATGCAATTTTTTTTATAAACCAAAATAACTTGTTTCATAGACTGGGATAACAAAAGAAAATAATACATAAAGTTCGATTGTTTCTAAACAGCATCGTCTTCCAATCAGTCAAATGCTCATCCACGAGCTGGATTTGCATTAGCAAGCCTTGGGCAATTGTTTATGTAATGGCCCATCTCGCCACAGTTGTAGCAAGAACCTGGTGGAAAACGAGCTTGAACAGGATTGTTGTCACTTGATTTTGTGTAGCTACAGCTCGACAAACCCTAGCTGTATGATCAGCAAGTCCATAATTTAGGCATTTGCGGCATTGCACATTAGCATGATGATGAAGGTTACATTGGTTGCACTAGGGTTCAGTCCCGTTGTATGGCTTCTTAGAAGGGAGTTGAGCTGGTTGGTTAGGGATAGTTTGATTGTTTTGAGCTACCACGGAGAAGTTTTGAGAAGCCTTACGCTTTTTTGACTTCTTGGAGGATGCAGTCTGCTTATCCTTTGGTTTCGTTTCATCGGTTGGTTTCTTGTCGCCTTTTCGGAAAAGTTTACCCTTCCTGATCTGAGATTCAGTCAGGGTAGCGGATAGCTCGATGGCCTGTCTAACTGTGGTAGGGTTGCTACCAATAACAATGTCTTGAACTGAGCCAGGGAGGCCATCAATGTACTTTTCAATTGCCTTATCCAAAGGCGTAACCATGGTTGGGCATAGCAGACTTAGCTCCTCATATTGGTCCGTATAGGCTCGACGCTCACCGCTATCTTGTTTAAGATCGTCGAATTCCCTTTCCAAAGCCCTGATTTCATGACGAGGACAGAATTCCTTCATCATTAGAGCTCGAAGCTCTTCCCAAGTTTGAGCCAATGCCACATCGGCACCCCTATCTCTCACCACACCATTCCACCATGTTAAAGCTAGTTTCTCAAAAACACTAGATACGAATTCAACCTTTTGTTCATTTGGACACTGAACATGTCTGACTGTGCTTTCCAGACTCTCGAACCATTGTAGGAGCGTAGTTGCTCCTTCAGACCCAGAAAATTTCGATGGCTTAGCAGAATTGAATGTTTTGAAATCACACGGAGCATTGTTATTGTTGTTATTGTTATTTGCATGGCTTATCTGGGTAATGAGGTTCGGAATCACAACATCCATTTGCTGGACGATTATGGCTGCGAGAGCAGCATTCTCAGTTTGATCGCGTCTAGGAGGCATTTTCTAATCAAGAAAACATGAGAAACGAGTGAGATTGAAATTAGAATGTTCAAAAGAGATATTGAAGATGTTGAGGAATCAAAAGGAAGGCGATCATTCGTTCGTTGCCACGAACAAACAAACGACACATAGTGACTAATCAAAGTAAATGGGTCAATATAATGTATCGCGAAGACATGCTTTAGCCTATAAGTGGACACTCACCCCAAGAGTTCCCAGGTAAGAGTGACTGGACCTATTATGTGGATTTGTACGAACACTCTAGCCTTAGACAGAAACTTGGGATACATGCACCTACCCTTCCAGATTGCACGTGTTCACATTAATAAGACCCAAACTTTGACGAGATTTTGAAAACTTTGAAGGTTCAAAACCTTATAATAAATCATCTAAGAAGTGACGATTAGTTTTCAAGTCGGATTCGAAGTTCGTGTTCTTGTTGTGGTTGTCACCTAAAGATAAGAAACGGTATTGTTTTAAGACTAAACACAAGATAACTTGTGTTAGGGTCCTAGGAAGGTTATAGTCTAGGTCAAAGAATTACTAATAACCTAATTCCCTATAACCGTGAGCTCTGATACCAACTCTTTTGTCACACCCCGACCGCGTTAAAACAACAAACCGCGGCGGAAACGTCAGAGAGTGTGGTAACAGAATCATTGTTTCACAACAAATGGATTGAAGTGGTTTTATTGAATTAAGTTTATTACATTATCTCGAATATTAAAAACAAAACATGAACATATTGACCTTCATTGTTATTAAGTCACTAAGGCCTCGTCCATCCCTATTTGAGCAGGCGTCATAATCATCATCAAACATCATCAACTATAGCACCTGAAACATATGTGAAAATACGTTAGCATAAAAATGCCGGCGAGTACATACGTTTTGTGAGTGTGTCAGATTCATGGCCTTGAGTTCATATTGCAATACCTCATCCAACTACGAGGGTTGTCGAGTGTATACCTTGAAAACAAAAGTGTTTGATATTGCAGTATGGTTCTATTAACTTTTACAAGTTGATATATGTAAAACCAAAACCATTGTAGCCATGAATCTTAACTTAAAACATTTGTCTTTGTAAACCAAGTTGTAAATCGTTCACGTATTAAAACTCATATGGTTTATATCGTAAGGAAAACCTTGTAGTGTAACTTCGTTTTGATAAAAGAACTTATATATAGGAAGTACCAGCGGCGTATCCGCAATGCTTTTATCATATTACACCCGCCCCGTTACCTAATCACTTACCATAATCCAATTGTCCAATAGTACAAATAGTTCGCATAGATCAAATAATTCAAATGGTTCCATAGTTCAAATCGTTCACATAGTTCAGATAGTTCTAGTGGTTCAAATAGTCCAAATAGTTCACATAGTTCAACAGATCCAGTGGTTCAAATAGATCAAATAGTTCACACAGTTTAATAGTTCCAGTGGTTCATATAGATCAAATAGTTCACATAGTTCAATAGTTCCAGTGGTTCATGTTTAAATTGTGAAAACTAACTTTTGGTCGTTTCATTGAATACATTCAAACCTGTGTGACTCGTTCAACTCGTATTAACAAACCACCAAAGGGTAAGTTAACAAATATCAGGTTCTGTCGTTACCTACATTACCCCCATAACCATGGTGAACGTCGGATAACGGGATTTGTAAGATCCTATGGCATCATATTATCCTATGGTACCATAACGTACTACTGGTCGGCTTAAAATATTTAATGAATGTCATTCAATTATCTTTCGACCTACTTCCCAACAAGTTCATTCATATTATCGAAATCGTTATGCTTAATATAAACCATAGCACTTGTTTAGGAAATTCAAAATCGTTTAGCACATATGAATCACCCCAAAACGATTGAAAAAAGTAAAATAGGGGAACTACGTACTCACATTGAAGTGCAAAGATATCCTCGACTAATTGAACTTAATAAAGCTCGGGCAAACCAAGGAAATCAGATAGCACCTAGTAATCGGATCACTAAGTTAATAAATTGACACCTAAATTGGTAGATCGAGTAGAATGAGGTCTTGTAAACCAAATGAGTATTGGAACTCATGTGATATGGTTTAACAAAGCCTACATTCTAAATCAGAACCTACCTAACTGCTTACGACCCGTTACGACCCATTAAGGTAGCGTACGCTACTTTAACGCGTTGTTCGTGCAAATGCACGTTCGAGGCACCTAACTAGTCCTATGACAAGTATTATATGCCCTAACATGTTTAAATATGTTGCATAATCAGTTTAGGTGACAAAAGTTAAGTTACATATGCTTAAATACCAATTATGCATGAAAATGACATTTTGGTCATTTTCCTAAGGCGTATAAACTAACTATCATACAACTAATTAAACTAAGTGACCATAAGGTATAACCTCGGAAGGTTATTCCCTATACAACTATGGTCACAAAATATGCTTGGTCGGATCCTAACGATCGACCAAACGGGTCGGGTTCGAAAGTCTAAGCGGTTGTCAAGACCGCTTGACTTACGACCTTAAACAAGCGCTAGACTAAAAGTGACGAGTTAAACATGTTAAAACATGTTCAACTAAGTTAGAAAACAAGTTTGATATCATAACAAAGTGTTTTGATACCCAAAAATAGTTTCGTTGCAAAATACGCATAAACACGTATTTTGACCGAAACTTTGACTCGCCACTTCGACTAATCAACGTAGTAATCAGCAGGTATAGTCACAAGGGACTATAACCATCGTGATTACGCTCACGTTGCAAAGTTCAAACGAACTTTGTGTTGACCAAATTCATGGTCAAAGCAGAAAGTCAAACACTGTTTGACTTTCATGCTTGAAAAGAAAAAAAAAAGCATGAAAGAAGCTTACAAAAGGTCCAAGAAATGAAGATTTGAACTCAAAATTCTCAGGTTTGAAGCTTCACAAGTGAAAGCTTCAACTTAGAGAAGAATTGAGATCAAATTGTGAGGAATGAAGTGAAGAAGCCACTTCTATTTATAGTAAGCTTGGAATAACAAGATCATGACAAGTGTTTTTGCAAGAATCAAAGCTCAATCCTAACCATACACTTGTGCAACATGGTTTTATATACAATGGGAGCTCCAAAACCAGCTCATAGTATTGAGAAAGTTGCATAAAAGACCCTCAAGTTCAAACTGGTTGCTGGAAACTGAATTTCTGTCAACTTGAAGGGCTCGCGTGCCGCCGCAGCAACACCCTATTGCTGTGGCGCGACGCCACCACTCCCCAGATCCAGAATGTTTAAAAAAATGGCAAAAATGATCCCTACAGTATGTTTAAGCCATTTTCGACGCGTTTAAACCCCGTTAACCCATTTTCAAGGCTCAACAATGCAGTTAAAGCATAGGGAACTTAAAACATGCTTGAAATTATCTCGGATGTCTGTTCGTTTGGTCGTACGGTCGCGTTATTCGGTTAATTACGATGAAACACGAACGGACGTGAAAAATGATCCAAATTATACGACGAATGGTATTTTTGAATTCCAATCACTAAAATAAAATATTTTTATGATTACAAAAATTTTTGGATGTCCGGATATGTTGATAACGTAAGATATGCGTGTAAATGCAAACTTATGCACTTTTTGACGCTTTTAGTCCCTATTGATCAAATAAGTTTATTTTTGCGCACCAAACCCCTCAAAGCCTATTTCTAAGTTATGTAAAGGATATTTAGGGCATGTTTAACTTATGCTCATGTTCCGGAACATTCGTTACCACGCGAATTGGCATAGTTTCGCAGTTCGACACAAATAGTCCATGCGATCGAATAAACTTGTTTTCGACACACCAAACCCTCCAAAACTTATTTCTACGTTATGTAAAGGTTATTTAAGTTATGTTAATCCTGTGTCACTGTTCTGGAGTGTTTGTTGCGTTAAACTGATTACGTTTACTCATCAGTTCGCATATAACTTTCTAGAAAGAGATTTAAAACTCGAAATTGAACAAGAATTGACATGTGCAAATGATACACATATTTATACAAATCACAAGTATGAAACACAATATTTCATTGGTTTTGTATTGTATGATGGTCAAAGAGGCACAGATGTCACAAGCACAAATGTATATAATCAAATTACATATAAATTATAAAATCTTATGTTAATTTTTTTTCTTATATTAAAATTATGGCATAAAATATACACCCAACTGAATTATGACATAAAACATATTGTAAAAACAATACAATACAATACAATACAATACAATACAATACAATACAATACAATACAATACAATACAATACAATACAATACAATACAATACAATACAATACAATACAATACAATACAATACAATACAATACAATAATACAATACAATACAATACAATACAATACAATACAATACAATACAATAATACAATAATACAATACAATACAATACAATACAATACAATACAATACAATACAATACAATACAATACAATACAATACAATACAATACAATACAATACAATACAATACAATACAATACAATACAATACAATACAATACAATACAATACAATACAATACAATACAATACAATACAATACAGTATAATATAATATAAATCGGGGAAACGGCTTAAATCGCCAACCCGACCTGGTTGACCCGAACCTCCCAGGTTTATCCTGAAACTAACCCGAATCCGTTTAAATAAATCAAAACCTGCAAATTTTGTGTTTAAGTTAATATCGTATTTTCGAGTGGTATAAAAAATTAACACCCCTAATTCAAATAGAGATCATGGGGACCATTACCTTGAGTATCATCTCACCTCTGTGATTGGAGATTCAATGAAAGGAATCACATTAAAAACAAAGCAAGATTGAGAATAAAAGGGGTAAGTCAGAGAAAGGGGACGGGAATGGAAATTTTTAGGGGGAAATGAAAATTTAAGTGAAATAAGAGGGAAAAGGAAATTTTCAAGCTTAATTCAAGCATTTCAAGTAGATGTCATGAAGACCAAAGGTGGATGCAAGGATTGAGGATCATCTAGTAACTTGCTACAAGTCATAAAGCTTTCTTTTCTTCTTCTCATCATCAAGAACACATCTCTAACTTTGTGCTAGTAGTGAGTTCATCTAACACCATTTTTATGCTTCTTAAAAAATCATTTGCCAGCACTTTGGTATTTGTCTTTCACATTTGTGTGAGAAGCAGGTGTTGACGTTTGATGAACCAAAAAGAATAGAATGTCAATATGCAATATTCGGATGTCTATAAATTGGTATTCGATCCGCATCTGCCCCAACCATTACGCCATCAGGCTCATGTTTGTAGAGGCATATAGTGACAAACCATGGTAAAGAATACGCCCTGGATCTAGCAAAGTATGCACATAAGACCAATGATCGACTCCTCGTTAGATTGATAATCATCTAATCTAGTAACTCAATTTTAGTTTTACTTTTAACTTTTGAGTGTCTTATTATCTTTCTATGTGATTCGTTATGATGTACGAAAATTTCCGGAAAATCGATCATTTTGAACAATTATTATGATGTATGAAATTTTGATTAAATCGATATAAGTCAGCGATAAATTGGTGAAAATGTAACATAGACAATTAATTATTAAAAGACGATGACAATTGTTATTTGTACCTTTTGTTGAAGGTTATGTCATGTTATACTAACTTGGACTGCTGGGAAAGGTTCCAAGTCAAAGTTGCTGAACGGTTTTTTAAATAACAAAAATAAACCAGATACGGACCATCTTTATCTATGCTTCACTAATTCACCATGACATAAAAACTTCTTTCCCTACTTGAAACCCACATGTGACTTGTCATAATGTTGTTACATCTGAAGTTGATTCAAGAATTTGTATATCGGTTTGAATTGATTTATCATGCTATAAGATACAAATGAAAACGTGTTAGGGGACAAGACATGTAACAAAATAACGAGAACATATTTAAGTTTGTGTTTCCATTTTATGTGAGGTATTAATATCCACGTACATTCGGATAATTTATGAAACCACACAATATATTATATATAAAGTTGCATTTTTAGAACAGGTCTGGGTAGAAATATTAGACCATGAACCCGTCTGCATGTCAAATGTAGACCAAATCATACTTTTAACTTTTCTTTTCAATCCCTTGACCATACTCATATATATATTCAACTCAACAAAAAAAAGAAAAAGAAAAAAACAGTACCCAATTTCAATAATCTTCTCTGATAGATAGTTTTGTTGAGCAGAGTTTTCAAGCAATTTTATTTCAATCATGTTGTTCTCCCAAACCCATCTGATCACTTTCTACCTTCTTGTCTTCATCACTTCTGTAGCGTCACTTACCTTCAATTTGACAAATATTGGTCCATCAAATCAGAATCGGGACATAGTTTCAGAAGGTGAAGGATCTTACATCTCCAACGAGGGAATCCAGGTGACCCCGGATGGGATTGGATCGGATAGAAGCCAGAAAGCGGGACGGGCCACATATATCAGGCCACTTCATCTTTGGGACAACCGAACTGGTGAGCTAGCAAGCTTCTCCACGAATTTCACTTTTGTAATTGATTCAAACAGGGAGATATTCTACGGTGATGGTCTCACATTCTTTCTCGCTCAGAATAATTCTGTGATAAGCCCAGGGGGGGCCATGGGGCTTCCAGTAAATGAAACAACTGCTTTGGCGCTTAGCCGATTTATTGCTGTGGAGTTCGATACATTTGGGAACGACTGGGACCCAATAGCACGTACGAATGTTTCCATGGGTGATCATGTGGGTATCAGCATCAGCTCTCTTGCTTCTGTTACGTCTCAGAGATGGTTAAGCAATATAACTGATGGGAGAGTGTGTCAAGCTTGGATTAGGTACGATTCAGTTTCCAATAATCTTAGTGTTTCCTTCACTGGTTTTCAAAACAATAGAGTCGTGCGTCAAGATGCACTAGTTTACACGGTTGATCTCAGGAGAGAGTTACCTGAGTGGGTTATTTTCGGGTTTTCAGCAGCTACCGGGGCTCAGTTTCAGAAGAATAACGTAAGATCTTGGACTTTCGATAGCTCTGATTTACAAGTTGATGAAACTGACGGGATACCACCTAACGCGGGTCCAAGTCCGGTAGAAGAGAAAAACAACAAACTGGGATTGATAGTTGGAATACCGGTTGGAGTGATTTTTCTTTCAATGATTGCCTTTGTCTTATGGAGGAGGCAGAAGAAGGTCATGGAACATGAAGAAGAAAATTCAATTGATGTTGAGATGAACAATGAATTTGAAACGGGCACCGGGGCAAAAAGATATTCTTACCATGAATTAGCTCATTCAACAGGTAACTTTGCCGAAAAGGAGAAGCTTGGAGAGGGAGGTTTTGGTGGAGTTTACAGAGGTTTCTTGAAGGACTCGAGCACATATATTGCAGTTAAAAGGGTGTCGAAGAGTTCTAAACAAGGGATGAAGGAGTATGCATCAGAGGTGAGGATCATTAGCCGATTGAGGCATAGAAATCTGGTGCAACTCATTGGTTGGTGTCACCAGAAAGGCGAACTCTTGCTTGTTTACGAATATATGGAAAACGGAAGCTTAGATTCACATCTTTTCAAGGGAAAGAGCTTACTGACATGGGAAACAAGGTATAAAACTGTTCAAGGTCTGGCGTCTGCTTTGTTGTATCTACATGAAGAATGGGAGCAATGTGTTTTGCATAGAGATATTAAATCTAGTAATGTGATGTTGGATTCGAATTTCAATGCAAAGCTTGGTGATTTTGGGTTAGCTAAGTTGGTTGACCATGAGAAAGGCTCGCAAACAACCATGTTGGCTGGAACCTTGGGTTATATGGCTCCTGAATGTTTACTCACTGGCAGAGCGACTAAGGAATCTGATGTTTTTAGCTTCGGGGTTGTTGCATTGGAAATAGCTTGTGGGCGAAAAGCCATTGAGTATAAGGCTCAAGAAAAACAGGTACGGTTAGTAGAATGGGTTTGGGAGCTCTATGGCTCTGGGAAACTTTTAGAAGGAGTTGATCCGAGTCTAGGATCAGATTTTGACGAAGAGGAAATCAACCGCTTAATGATCGTTGGCTTATGGTGTGTGCACCCTGACTCAGAATCTCGACCATCAATGAGGCAGGCCATTAAAGTACTAAACTCTGATGCTTCCCTGCCTTTACTACCCTCAAATATGCCTGTGGCATCTTATTTGACACCTACAGTGTCGTCACTATTTGATGTCTCCTCCATTGTTCAATACCAATCTTCAAGTAGCACCACTAACACTGAATCATCAAAGCAAACAATGTCGTCACCAGTTTCTTTTCCTTCGCCCTCTATATCACTGTTACATTCAATGCAATGAATCTAGAACTTTTTTTAGATGTTAAATACAGTTAATGACATGCTCTTGAGATTACAACTGTCTATTACAGTTTTATTTTTGTAATGAATTTTAGTTAAGCTTCTTAAACACAAATATCTAGAAATAGCTGGCAGCCTTAAAACGCTGGATCGAATTGAGTCCAAAAACTTTCCTTATTTTCTTGGACATTGTGTCTTTATGCATAGAGGGAGCAACACCTCCACGGCTCCACGGCTCTGCCAAACTAAGTTATACTTACTGTCTCAACATGTGATACTACAATAGTTCTTATCCTATGATAATCAGGTTTACAACGGTTAAAACATTGCTCAGTTAACTCTCGTGCCTTGTCAAGAAGGTTTTCATGATAAAGATTAATGTCAAGAAATGCATAATGGGCCTAAAATTTGGTTATTCTATGTCCTTTTGAAGATGTTTCTAAAAAATGAAAAGTAACTGCAACCCAACCATATTCACTCACGCATTCAACTTATGTTATGGTCTCACTACGAGAAAAGAGAGTTTTAACAACTACAAAAGTCATTGCTATACGTGGCATAATTCGTTGCTATAGCCTACGAAAGTCGTCGCTATACATATACACACACTAGTAGAAAAATTAATTTTTTGAACGGTTTAAATGGTCCTTTTGGGCAGTTTTAGAACCGCCTATAATAATACTACATACATATACATACTTATAAACACACACATATACACATCAAATTCTTAAAAAGAAACTGCTAAATACCTAAAGAAAATTAGTAAATACCTAAACATATACAACTAAATTAAACAATAATTTCGTCCTGAGCCAACAACCCTAGCTTGAAACCCACCTTCAACGGTTCATAAATAGTGAAAAAAAGTTGAAGGTGAGGAAATCACTAACCTACTATAGGTTGGTGAAGAAATTTGTTAGGTTATGTGTAGTGGGGCGGTATGCCCAACCATAGCGCCGGCATAGCGCCGGGCACACCGCCACGGAGGGCGCCATCAGTCGGAAAAATGGGGGAGGCGCGATGTGTATAGCGCGGTTATGAAAGGTGATTTAATATTTTTGACCGTTTAAAAACGGTCATATCCAATAAAAAAAATTCAATTTTTTTATTTTCACACTATAAATAACTCCCAACTCTTCCATTTTTTTAACAAATCATACTCAAATACCCTCTCCTTCTCTATATATTTTTTAAAAAGTTTTGAAGCTACTCCCACCCTATTAAAAAAAATGGGTTCCCCGTCGGAAGACTCGTTCACCGATATTTACCGAAGATTTTTTTCACCCGAAGAAGACGAAGAGGAGGAAGAAGCGGTTACGAGTGTGTGTACTTTTATGATACAAGCACTTGAGCACGTTCGGCCTACTCCCCCTCCACGACCCATCTTGCGGCACACCTATATCTTGCGAGATCGTGAAGCCGCGAACGAGCGTTTGATGAGAGACTATTTTGATGCGACACCGGTTCACGGACCCATTGTTTTTAGACGGCGTTTTCGTATGAGCCAAAGGTTATTTTTGCGCATTTCTAATGATTTGGAAAATACGTATGATTTCTTTAAGCAAAAATTGGACGCGCGAGGATATTTAGGCTTCACCTCAATTCAAAAGGTCACATCCGCGTTACGCATATTAGCATACGGAAACTATTTGGGCGATGGTATATACCCGGAGTATTCGATTATTGTTAAAACGTTTTCTGAAACGTTCGATGAGAAAAGAAATTATTTTAAAAAATTACAAGAGTCATCAAGAAAGGATATCGAGAGGTGTTTTGGGATTCTACAGCAACGATGGCATTTTATCAGAAATCCTTGTCGCATGTGGCATAAGGATAAAATACGAATGACCATGTATGCTTGCATCATTTTGCATAATATGATCATTGAGGATGATGGAAAAGTGATATGCCAAAACTATATTCCGGAAGATTTAGTCGAAGGAACCCAAGCAACAATGGAAGAGAGACTCGCAAATGCTCAACTATTGCGATCTAAGGAAATACATAACACGTTGAAGGCGGATTTGGTTGAGCATGCTTGGGCGATTCGCCCAATTCGATACAACAATGACGACGAAGAAGACAAAGAGGAAGAAGAGGTTGAGGAATTCGAAGACGGGAACTTTGAAGACGTAGGTTTGGATGCTGGAGAAAACGAAGAGGAAGAAGGAGAGAACGAAAATGAAGCCGAAGAATAATCTTTGAAGTGTTGTTTTTTTTTTATTTTTTTAGTCCAACTTTTTTTTTTTGGAACCGTTTTTTTTTTTATGTTACTGTATTTTTTTTATGTGTAATGTTTTTATTTTTTATTTTAGTGTAATGTTTTTTAATTTAATGAAATGAATTTGAATTTTATAAAGTTAGAAAATAATTATAAAAAATTAGAAATTAATAATTGAGTAATGATTAGACGGGGGCTTTATGACTACGGGCTTAAATGCATAAGGCCTCATAACGCCCACACGCTGACGTGGCGCGCCACGTGTCGCATAACGCCCACAAAGGGGCGTTATGACTACACATGGCCTTATAAAACTAACTAGCAGGAAATCCCAAAGCGCCAAAATTTCCCTCCGTCACGCCAAGACCATACACACATACATACACCTCAAATTCTTAAATAAACAATTAAATATCTTAAAAAAACTAGTAAATTCCTAAACATATACATACACATACATCATAAAATTAGACAATACCCCAGCTTGAAACCCACCTTAAAAAACTCACAAATGGTGAAGAAAAGAGGTTGGAGGTGAGGAAATCACTTACCAACTAGCTTGAAACCCACCTTAAAAATTTGGAAAATTCATTTTCAATATGTTAAGTAGTACTTAAAGTAATTTCCACACTGTTTATCCATAAGCCTTTTAGTCAATTCCCATCAAGGGGTTGTTGTCCCCAAGTGACCAAAAGAACTTTAGCCACTCGTGGCTTTTAAGATAAACATGAACAAACTTGATTGAATTTTATAAATCATCACAAGATTGCAAAATAAGTTAATTTGTTCTTACAATCTTAGGATTACAAAAAAAATGTAGATAGTGAGAAGAAGTAGAGTGAGGAAAGGAAATAATTCAGCAAGAAAGATGGAAAGGGGATACTCTAATTTGTAGGTTGTTATTGGGTGACCAGGCACGACCCGTGTCAAATATAAGAACTCATGGGATCTTCATGCTGAAAAAGGCACGGGACATGGTCAGTTCTTGTGGGTCCTAGGAGATCTTCAAATGTGAAACCAGGTTCTTTTTGTCTTTCCTAGGAGAGGGTACGATCCGTGCCTGGCCAATTCCGTGACAGAACTATATTTTTTCACTTATTTCACTTTGTTTGTCCGTTGTTGGCCATATTGGTCCAGAAATATAAAATAAAATAATTTAAGCCTCTTTAATTTATATTTTCAAGAAACCATTAAAAAGTGGGTTTAAGAATGATAATTTTTTTTTGTATATTTATACGTATATCAATGCTCAAAAGAAGGGCTTTAGATTTAGGGATATTGGATCTGATCATCTCCAACTATTCGCTTTTAGCTGCTGTCACTCTCAACTCTGACTTTAGCTCCCACCACCCACAACTTAACACTTGGGTTGTTGTGTCACCCCATTGTTAACCAGCTACTAACTTCGTTAGTTTCTTTTGCTGACATGACTTGTTTTTAATGACTTGGCTAGTTTTTTTATGAAGTGGCAAGGTGACATAGATTTGGAGAAAAATAAAATAAAATAAATAATATATGAATCTACTCTCTCTCTCGGTACAAACACCATCTCCATCTCTCTCTCTCTACCTTCTAAGGTTTCTCTCTCAAACCACCACGTCCAATCACTAATCAGCAATGGCGAATTCCTACGAAGGCGACAAATTCCGTTCACCGATCATCCCTAACTGCCGTCGTACCGCCTCATAAGAGGCGAATTTACAGTCTTGCCCTTTCGCAACCAGATCAAAACTATCCTTAAACGACAATCAATAACAGAGAGAAACGTAGATTGCCGATTTCAATGAAGATACAAAAGCAGAGCAACAATTGTTGTAAGCATGAGACGTTTACGAGTTCCCTGAATCGGGTTTTGAAGATGGTGGAAAGCAGGGTTGGTAGTGATGAAGATTGTACGTCCACCCGGAGGATCGAGTAACCTCTATTCCTGTTTTCCGACAAACCCGAAAGTGCGGAATCCAAACGGGTAAGTTAAACCAAGTTCGAACACGTAAATGATAAACACGAGACTCAACGATTAACACACAATGTATTAATGCTTTGAAACAGTTACAATACAATGTTTACAAAGTAATCTCTGTAAACTCTCTCTAGTTCTCTCGTATGTGTATTCTATCTTTTATGTGTGTTCTATCTGAATATATATAAAGACAGACACGACGAAACTGAACAGGTCGACGAAACCTATTGTTGTCGACGAAACACTTGACTAAACTCCAGTCGACGAAACCTTGTAGAGTTTCATCGACCTGCATGTTGATCTAATGGATTCGGCCCAAATGCAAGCCCACACAATTTGATAAACAAATGATTGGCCCATGTGCATATGTACGTGAAATCTGAATTTTCAGATTTGTAAGGATTAGTAAACAAGTGACATCATCATGATGATGTCATGATGATGTGTCAGCGGGAAACGTTCTCGGCTCTACGTGCTTCGCGTGTCGAAGTCTGGGGCGCACGACGCAGGAATGTCGCTACGTCGGTCTTGAGCCGAACCTAACCGAGTTGAACCGAACCGAATCGAACCGAGTCGAGTCGCGTCCACATAAAGTGTACCAACAAACTCCCCCTTGGACGCTACTCGTGATGGTTCGTTCTCCATGTCTATCAAGTCAAAGGATCTTCAAAGTCTTCACGTGTTGCAAGTAGAAAATGTATTAACAAACTCCCGCTTTCATTTAGGAAGTGTATCAATAAACTCCCCCTTTGATTATGCTTGTGAATCTTTTGATCTTCAATGTTTCAGATCCTTGTGGTGTTAGTGATTGATCAGTGGCAACTCGATCATCTTTATCATTTGAGTGCCTTCACGTCGTGTCTTCATTCCGAAGCTTATCATCGAACACGTTCTCTTTGCCTTTAGCATCTGCACATGCAAGAAATCTAAACGCTTAATGAGAACAAACGCTTGGAATATAGTTAACATTAAACAGATAACACACATGTGACCATGTTTTCAACTACCGTCTGACAGTTTGTTTGAAGAGTTAACAAATTTTTCAATTTTGATTATTAACTTTCAAAACTTGCAAACTCTGACCGTTTATGAAGATTCAGTCGTTTTGGTTTTCATCAAATTTCAGGTAACGAAGACTTGAGTTCCAACATCGGTTAATCAAAACTAAAGTAGAAATAAAATCTTTTTGACTTTTATAAAGTTTATATTAAAACACACCTAAAATCTTTTTGGCATTTTGAATATGTCAAACTTAAAGACTGAAAGCAATAAATAAATATATACAGAGTTGCAGAAACTAAGAAAAGTAAATATATACAAACATTCTTTTTGTGAGTTTCGAGGGTAAAAGAATCATATCAGTGTACGGTCATGTCAATACGTTCTTGTTGTTCATGTTGTTAACAATTTGGATAAACATCCTATAACGATTATCGGTATTGTTATCCACATAAGCGCAACTTATCAGATGTAATCATGGCGAGGGGATACGTTAAGGTATGATTTATACTTATCGACCGGTGTTCATCCACATCACGACACATTCCCGTATCAAGATATGCACGAGAGTTCATCTTACTGGTGAGTATACCATTTATCATCTGTTTTGACGTATATGAAAATGTGAGAAACTCACTTATTTTGATTGAAAACAAGCCCTATGTGATAGAATCACTTATTGATGAGGAACTTGATTTTCAGATGCATGAGGGGCACAGGAGCAAGTCCGTGAACAAGTCAGTACTTTCGTACATCAAAGAGACGAACTTGATTCCCGGATGAATGTGATATATTATCACTTATTTTGTAGACATGTGATTGTTGATCACTTATTGAGGTCGTATGCAATATGTACACGTATATATGATATCATGGAAGATCTAGACTTTATCTCCGTTTGTTTCGGTAAAAGAAACAACCATGATACACAGATGATAAACAGCATAAAGACCACATATCTCAGAACCTCGGCAATCTCTCAAACGAAATTTCGGTACTAAGACCATATGCCAATGAGTGGTTCCCACCTGGTCTTCAGTCGATTTAGGTTTATATCACCCTACACACTTTAAGATGATTGTGAGCCTACCGATACATCTTATATAGAGCTGCTTAACATTTTTCATTTTGCATTTCAGTTTAAAGAGGTTTGGACAGACCACTGATGTACTATCATTTTCTCTTTTGCTCGCCAGGAAACTCATTTTTGTTTTTCTATTGTTTTTGCGTTTTTGAAATTTTTCGATGTTTTTGAATTTTCAAATTTGGAATTACTCCCCCTAAAATCAACAAACTTACATTAATTTTTTTAAAAACACAAAGATATTTACAAAAACGATTTTCCGATGCGGATTAACTCTTGTTTTACCTCAATGCCGTTTACCAAAATTATGTTAATCAGAAATGATTTATAAAATTTTGGAAAAATAAGTTGGGATGTCGGTAATCGGTGCGGACCATGCCAACATTGACGAGTTTCATATTGAAACAATCACGTGTGAAGTGATATTCGAGTTCAACGTGTCAGGTCAAAGAGTACGTTACGAGAGGATAATAATTCATAAAGCAGCTTAAATATCGACAAGTATAAGAGAGATTAGAAATTTAAAACCGTATCCTGCAACTGCTTCGTGCATTGCAAGGAATCTGAGTGCTCTCCCAAACTGGATATCCACCCATTGTGGACTTCAAAGTCGATTTTTGTTGCTACTTCAATTAACCGAGAAATCTCTTCACAGCAACAAGATCATAAACCTCTGGGCCAGCGAAGGTCTTTGTCTTTCTCTTTGAGAAGTAGTGTGCGGTTGTTCAATCCATGCCAAGGCATCCGCACACCCGGTTGGTTTGTTCAACAAACACATTTTCTTCAATCACACCGTAGAGAAAAGTACCCTACACGTTCATCTTGTGGACTTTGAACTTCTTGTGGAAGAAAAATCCATGAATCTTCAAAAAGCTTCAGACGTGCTGCAGGCGCGTACTTTTCATTTGAATCTATCCTCTTGACCCGATCAAAAACCATAACAACCAAATTTTGGAACATATTTCAACTTGTCGAATTTTTCAACTACATTCAACCACATTCTTTCATCAAACATTTTTGTCTTCTTTTCTCCTCTCTCCATCAAAGGAAACAATATTCTCCTTGGATGTAACAATATATTGGAGACTTATGTCGCCGATCTTGTGCATGGACGCTCCACTATCAACAATCCTAAGACTATCAATAGTTCCTCCTAGAACATCCTGCACACTCATTCAGAGATTAGTTGGAGAGGGGGACCCAAGCCTTCACAGACTTGGGTCGTCCGTCATCATCGATAATTGTAACATCCATCTCTCGATGATTCGGAATTGATGTAGCTCCCGTTGAAACAGTTTCCGATTTTGGTTTCCAAATCTGTTTTTGTTTTTCATTTTTAACAACTGATTTAACAGACTACGTTTGGACAACCTCTGGTTTTAAAACCTTGCCAACTTCTTTTCGTTGTTTCTTTTCTGTTTCATTTCTCGTTGTTTAACAAGACGAGGGCCCTCTTTTGGTGAAACAGATCTTTTATGGTAACGGTTACCATGGGGGGCATCAACCTTTGCCTTTTCTTTCGTGAGATATGGACAGTTTCTGACAATGTGCCCATACTCACCACATTCAAAACATGATCTCCGCTCAACAAACCTCAGAGTATCATAACTGTAAGAACTTGACGATGAACTTCGTGATCTTGAGGTACTTGGTCCTACATCACAACCGTTTGTGTGTTGTGTGTAATTGTTTTGACTGTTTATTTTCAAAATTTTAACTTGTTTAACAAAATCTTTGTTGGATTTATTTTTGAAAGTTTGAATTTTATCAGTCCCTCTGGATTTCACGAAGTTCACCTTCTGAATCGTCTTCTTGTGTTGGCTTTGTTTGCCTTTTCCCTTTCCTTGGTGAACGTGATTTTGCTTTGGTTGATTGTTTTGTTTTTGCAATTTTTGATTCCCATATTTCTTTCTAACTTCGGATTTTGGGATAGGAGCACACTGAGTTACTACAACTCCTGGGCTCGACTTTCCCAAAAACTTACTGGTAGAATCTTCGAAAACTTTATCAATCAAAGATTGATTGACATTCTTGATTGGAAAATCATTGTCTGAGTATATTTTATCAGATCCAATCAACGTATAAAGCAAGTTCACGCTTTCACAGCTTCCCGATGAGGATTCAACAGACTTGGCTTTAGCAGTCACAAACGGTTTTGCAGGTGGATCACAAAGAATGTAATTTTTTAGAGGTATGTTTTCCTCTTTTGTTACCGTTTCTGACTGTTCAGAGTTAGTATCCTCGGATTCATCATCTGACAAATCAGCATCCTCAACAATGACTGGAGGATCCTGATTTCGTTCAGCTGTTGACACTTTTGCATCTGCTGATTCATCCGAATCTGAGGATACTTGTAACACCCCAAAAATGGGTTTGGTAATTTAAACCCGGTTAATATAAAGGAACGGGTAAAAATACCGTTAGGGGTAAAAGTGAACCCGTAAATGAATATTAACTAGGAATAATTAACCTAGTTAAATATTAGTATCGTTGGTATTAAACGAAGGGTTGTAGCCTTATTTAAATAAAACGAAACATGAGGGACCAAAGTAAACAACTTGAAAGTTGTTTTATTAAAAGAACACAACACACACACATACACACGCATCGTGTGTGTGTGTGTTCATCATTGAGCAGGGAAGGCTCCCATGGAGCCAAAACCCTAAACTTCATCAAATTCTCCAAATTGAAAGGCTAAACGAAGCCCAAATTCACAACCGAACATGAATTAACGATCACCTTCACAAGGGGATCATAAGGTATGTCTTAAAACTTAGATTTGATGATCTTGTTTGAAGTTGGTTATGATCAATCCATGAAATTGTATGAAATTAAGCATGTAGATGTGTTAGAAACACCAAATAGAACTTGTGTTATGAATAATTTCAAGTAATTTGGTGATTTAGAATGAAACCCATTGCATGAGTGTGAAGATGATGATCATGATGAACTTGTAGATGTTATAATGTGATCTTGTGATGTATAAGGTGTTATATGGTAGACTGAGATAGATAAACTTGATGTGGAAATTATGATTATGAGATTTTGCTTGAATGTGATGGTTCATAAGATGAAATAGGGAAGAACATGCTTAAAGCACTTGTACATTATGCTTAGAAAGTGATATGCACACCAAGTGTTTGATGAAATGCTTAGGAGAAAATGATAAGTGAGATTGTATGCTAATAATGAATAAATGTTTGTAGAATGTGTTGATGATGTATTAGACAATAGATTGTATAAGGAATGTGTTTTGAATGGATTACAAGTGGGAAATTAGTTTGATAAGATGATATGGCAAGAAACCTTCCTTAAAAGGTATGTATGCTCTTGTATGCTAATCATGTTATGATGAATGTGATGACATGTACGGATAGGAGTTATGTCAACATGGACACAAGCATGGAAGGCAATGGGCCAAGGATAAACACGGAAGCTATGCTTGAACTCGGACGCACGAGGTAACTGAACTCCCAATTTACCCTTTTGTTTGGTAATGTATTTATGATATATGGTAATTATTGAATGTAATGTAAGAAGATATGAATCGTTGTTATTACTAAGTTAAGTTTTAGTGGAAATGAGTCGGAAGTGGTTAAGAAAGAGATTCGATTAAGTTTGGGTAAGAAATGGAACTTACATAATGAACTATGCATAAGATGAATTAAGGAGTATTACATGTAGGATGTAAATTGTAAGTACATGTATGAATAGAAAGTGAATACATGCTTGAGTGGGTATTTAATTATATACTTGAATGAATAAGATGAGTTATGTGTATTCGAGGACATGTTCATATGAAAGGAAGCTAATGGTACTAACCGTTTTTCTATTGAGAATTAATGTGAAGCATAGGCATGTTAACAATGGAAGTAAAGGTTGACTCCGTAATCCGATGCGAGTGATCGAATGGATGGATGAAGGGGGCGAGTATAAGAGAAAGCATGATATGTTGACGCTTTATTATGCATGTGTTAATATTTTTGTATTATGTCACCGGTTGCTAATGATGAGATTGAATGTGGTGACTGCAGGTTGTACAGGGTTATGGATGTTTCATCAAGAAATGCACACGGTTGAAGATCGAGTCAAGACATGGATTGTACGTGGGTGTGTATGTGGTCACTTAATTCGATATATGTATGTTAATTTTTAATTATATTATAGAAAGGGATTAATGTATTTAAGTGAAAGAAAGAATATCATGAAAGAAATTTTAGATATGTATTTTCCGCTGCGAATCTTAGGTTAAAACGTGTTAGGGTCTTACAATACTTCCTTTTTGTAACCTAGCCCAAATGTGAATTCCTCAATGTTCAATGAAACTGATGGCTCAAAATGAGGTTTATTTTCCTCATCAGGCATCGAAGAATAATCGTGTTTAATAGGTGGTGGACATTTCTTATAGCCTATGCACGTGACATCCTTTTTCTTTTTCTGTATGTCAATGATGTGATCCAGCACATACCTAGAGTTTGAATAACTATTTAGCTTAAGCTGGATCGCCTCACTTTCACACTTAGCCCAGGCCAACTCTTTTTGCATTAACTCGAGCCTATTGATGTAAAGGTTTATTTCAGTTTGTTTTCTTGAAACCATTTTCGTTAGCTCGGTCTTATCTTCTTTTAATGTTTCAATTATCTTTTTAAATTCCTTTTCATAATTTTCACGAAACATGTTGGCCTCTTTGCATTTTGAAAGATCCACGATCAAATGTTGATTGTGGATAAATGTCACATCATATTGGCTTTGCAAATCGTCATATTTGCTTTGCAAATCAGAGAATTTAACATTTAATCCAATACACATATCACACCTATCACAACTATCATATTTTGATTCATCGACGCGTACCTGACTGGAATCACTCTCAGATGTTGACTCATTTGCCTCAGAATCAACAACCTCCCTTGTTGATTCACATTCAGATCCATCCTCGCTTGAACTTGAACTTGAAGTTGTAACATCTTCAACTGAAGTTGAAACGTCTTCATCTGAACTACTATCATGTTCAGAACTGTCATTATTTCCCGAGGATTCACCATTGCTGGCATCTTTGATAATTTTAGCATAAAACGCCATTTTTGTTTGACTACAGTTCTTTGGATCAAGAGATGATGGTGCTACAGTAGAACCATGGCTTTGCTGTGAGGCAACTGGTGGTAGTGGATTTCCATACAAATCGGTGGTTGGGACACAGATTGCTGGTAACTGAGCAACTGGTACTAGATCACCATACAAATTTCTTGCCATTTTTGGTTCACTTTGATGTTGGTTAGTAACCGAAGCCCACTGCTCTACCGTAATAGAACACCCTCATGATGAGGACGAGGGGGTGGGAGATTCGGCCCATGATGCCGACAAACCCGTGCTTCTATACTTACTCACCGTATTTGACGGACTACCAGACCAAGCCGGATTCATTTTGAACGTATAATGACGAATACCTGCTCAAAACACTCAAATCAAACAGTTTAGAATGTTTTAAAAAGCTTCTGTTAATAAAATGAAAAGATATGTGATGAAAATAGGGGTTTTCGTCGCTGAAAGGTGATTTCGTCGCGAAAGGTGATTTCGTCGCTGAAAGGTGATTTCGTCGCAAAAGGTGATTTCGTCCAGAAATGCCTTTGACGAAAATAGGATTTCGTCCGGAATGCCAAAAGTGATTTCGTCACTGATTGAAGAAAATAATATAATTTCGTTGAAATTGGGTTTTCGTCCAGCTGGTTTTCGTCCAGCTTGTTTTCGTCTAGCTTGATATTGTTGACCAACGTGATTTGGTTGACAATAAGTGAGATATTATGCACCAATTTAGATCTTATCCTTCTGACACTATGGTCACTTTTGTCAAACACCCATGCTTTTCAGACTTTTCTTACCAACTATCATGATGCAAATGTACACAAATGTCAAACAAGTGTATTATAATAATAACAACACAATAATTTAATCACAAATGGATCAAATAGAGATATTATCAAGAATAGTTTGAAGGTGTGATGAACTGGATGAAGATGCGAAGATTCCGAACAACAATTTTTGCTCACAAAAGTTTACTCAAAACCAAGTTTTAGCATGGATACATAAAATATAACAAGGTTTTGTAAAAACTACTAGCAAAACACAAGATTTTCATGACTTTAATGCTTGATTTTTCAGAAAAGATGATATTCAAAGCTCAAAACTTAAGAACAATTTCTGAAAATGCATGAAAATCTTTCAAAACACAAGATAAACAAACTTGGTTTTAACAAGGAATCGAGCCAATGCTCTTATACCAATTGTAGGTCCACCCGGAGGATCGAGTAACCTCTATTCCTGTTTTCCGACAAACCCGAAAATACGGAATCCAAACGGATAAGTTAAACCAAGTTCGAACACGTAAATGATAAACACGAGACTCTGGGGCGCACGTGTGTGTGTTCTATCTTTTCGTCATGCATTTTCTGTGTGTTCTATCTGAATATATATAAAGACAGACACGACGAAACTGAACAGGTCGACGAAACCTATTGTTGTCGACTAGGGGTGCAAATGAGCCGAGCTACTCGCGAGCTACTCGAGCTCGGCTCGAAAAAAAGCTCGAACGAGCCGAGCTTAAACGAGCTCGAGCTCGAGCCCGAGCCTAAACACAAGCTCGTTTAGTAAACGAGCCCGAGCCCGAGCTTCGCTTATCGAGCTCGAGCCGGCTCGCGAGCCTAACCGAGCTTTCTGTTTATATTTTTTTTATTAATATATTAAACATATATTTATATAATAATAATTACCATTTATATAAATATTAAAAAAATAACTAAATTATATGTATAATAATAATTATAATTAATATAAATTAATTAATAAATACTAAACGAGTCGAGCCCGAGCCGAGCTCGAGCTTGAAAAATTAACTTCGAGCCGAGCTCGAGCTTCAGAAATAAAGCTCGAATCGAGCCGAGCTCGAGCTCGAGCTTTCATGTGTTAAACGAGCTCGAGCTCGAGCCTGGTCGAGCTCGGGCTCGGCTCGGCTCGTTTGCACCCCTATTGTCGACGAAACACTTGACTAAACTCCAGTCGACGAAACCTTGTAGAGTTTCGTCGACCTGCATGTTGATCTAATGGATTCGGCCCAAATGCTAGCCCACACAATTTGATAAACAAATGATTGGCCCATGTGCACGTACATGTACGTGAAATCTGAATTTTCAGATTTGTAAGGATTAGTCAACAAGTGACATCATCATGACATCATGATGATGATGTCATGATGATGTGTCAGCGGGAAACGTTCTCGGCTCTCCGTGCTTCGCGTGTCGAATTCTAGGGCGCACGACGCAGGAATATCGCTACGTCGGGCTTGAGCCGAACCTAACCGAGTTGAACTGAACCGAATCGAACCGAGTCGAGTCGAGTCGCGTCCACATAAAGTGTACCAACAAAGATGATGATGTTGATTTTGTGGAGACTGCAAAGAAGAGGGGTTTGACTTTTCCTGAGGTGTCGATTTAATCCCCCAAGGTGTGCCATTAATACGACCCTAAAAATAATTGTTTTTTGTTTATTTAATAAAAAGCTAAAAGAATTGCTTTAAATCCATGTCAGTATGCCACGTAGGATAAAAAACTAACCAAGTTAGTGGGTGGTTAACGGCGGGGTGACAAAACACATAAAGTGTTATGTTAGAGGTGGTGAGAGTCAAAGTCAAAGTTGAGAGGGGTAGCAGCCAAAAACAAATAGTTGGGGCTGATCAGACCCTTAGATTTAATGGTGATAAAAAAGAAGACAATATTGTCCAAAGCAAAGGAAAGGGCAAAGATGCTTTAGGGAAGCAAATTACCAAGACGAAGGATCAATTTGGAAAATCGCCCGGGACGGCAAAAGCAAAGGAACGCACCAGATGCAAGCTATTTTGCAATATAATTTTCATGACTTTATGCTTTAAGGTACTAAACTTTTGATGCAATATGTTTGTAGGGATAAAGAAGTCTAGAAGATGGAAGCCAAATGGAAGAACTTTAAGATCACCTCATAGTGAAAATTCAAGATTAAAATGTTTAAATTGATCAAAAACAATTATTTACTATTATTGTTTTGAACAATTGTTTCCGGTAATTCCTTTTCTGCATGAAAAACTATTTATGAATGATATTGGCAGCTTATGTGTTTATATAATTCATGTATGCTTTATAGTTCATTAGAGTTAAGTTATGAACTCCTATGTAATAAGACATTACCATCTATAGCCGTCATGAAACATAGACTTATGGAGATCAAAATGATAAATGTCAAAAACATGTTCATACCTAGTTGACTAACAGTATACAAGTCATGCATAGCATAATAGATAATCATGAACACAAGTAGGTTCTAAATGATAAATGTCATAAACATGTTGATGCATGAGATTTATAAGCGTAAGTGTAAAACAACTATAATCTTTTACTGTTATTGTATTTTAACGTTATCACTAGAATCTTTTACTTGATTATTGTCTTTATACAGTAAGTCTTGGACTGAATGGTAAAAGTAGTCTTAACCACGTTCATAAATTATTATTGTAATAATAATAATATGTTGTTGCCACAAAGTCCCTTAATAAAAAAAAAATCCAACTCGCAATCAAGAGCTTTAAACAAAACAAGTGCAGAACACCAGAGGTTTGGCATGGAATGTTTAAGAGAATTAGGAAGTCTTTCAAGCAGAACACCAAAGGTTTGGTATGAAATGAAAAAGAGAATTAGCTAGGAAGTCTTTCAAGACATCCAAAATATGAAAATTAGTTATGATGCATTCTCCCAAAAAATGAATTAATATCGCCTATACCAATCTAATAGTTAGATCTAGAGGACATGAATGGAATCGATCCAAATCCGTTTTGTATTTGAACACAGGTCATAGCCTAACTTGATATGAAGAAAATTATGAATATTCGAAACGAGGCATAATCATACATGGGTACTTCATACAAACATATAGTAATGTAAAAAGAAGAGTTGCAAATATAAAACTTCGGTTTCCTATATTATATATCACATGGTGTCCTGGTTATTGGAATGAAAAAGTATTATTATTTAAAAAAAATAAAAAAAAAATAATCATTAAATAGAGACTTCAAATTGCACCATGAGTAAAATAAATCGTGTAACATACTTTGAACGCTTGATATAGAGATTTAATCAGGTTCAATTGTTGAACTTGGAATAAGATCAACTTGATTGATATAGAGATTTAATCAGGTTCAATTGTTGAACTTGGAATAAGATCAACTTGATTACAGTTAAACAGTTGTCAGTAAGTAAGTATGAGTATGAGTAAGTTTAAATACTGACAACAAGCTTTCACTAAGAATGAATTTTCATCAAGTCAAAATTGTGTTTAATACCAAGTTAGTTAGATTAGAAAAAGCACAACCTTATTCTTAACTTGAAATCATGATCTAGTATTAGACATTGGAGATAATGGATAGTTTTTAAAAAAGTACCTAAGTACTGGGCCAGAATATACTAGGAAGTTTATTTGGGTTGGAAGGCTAGGAAGTAATTCTGACCATCTATTAACTAATCATGAGATAAGATTAAATGAGTGAGATTGAACAAAAAGAAGGCGAGTGGGTTAATTTGAGGGTATTCTACTTCATTCAAGTCAATACTTTCTCTCTTCTCCAATTTCCCTCCATTTTTAAGACGTTAATAACTTTTTTATAGGACATTATTTTATTGTAAAAATTGCAACATAAAAAATGAGCATTTTTTATTTTTAAAACGACCACACTATTGCTATACATTTGAAAAAAAAAGTTTTCGGTAATTCAGATGCCTAAAACGCAATAGACAAAAAACACAAAGAGTAAACTGCCATTTTTGTCCCTGAGGTTTGTCCACTTTTGTCACTTTAGTCGAAATTTGAAATATTTTGCATCTGGGTCCCCGTGGTTTCATTTTTTTCCGTTACGATCCAAAAATAAAATCAGCTCGTACTAATAAAAAATAATAAATAATCATAATAATAAAATAATATATATAAAATGATGTTTAATATATATATTACACACACATATCCTCTCTCTATCTCAGCTCTTTCTCTCTAAAACCACCATACCACCACCCACCACCACCATCACCCAATCGTCGCCACCACCACCAACACCCATCTCAATACCTGCAACAACCATCAAACCCCTCATCAGCTATCGTCCACCATCAAACCCCTCCTCTCCTGATTTATCGTCCACCATCAAACCCCTCCTCACCCATCTCAAGACAGCACACCTTTAATCATCATCACCAATATCCAAACCCCACTTCTCAATGTCGAACACTTAATTACACACCAAACCCTAACTTCTTATGCTCCATTGATATAAAAAAAATGTACTTGAGATTGGACGAAATGTACCTAAGAGTGGCGGTGGCCGGGTGATGGGGGTGGTCGAGTTGAAGTGGTCGGCTGGTGTTTGAAGACCTCTCACAGTGGTGGTATGCACATGTGGAGCCCCCCAAACCGAAACCCTAATTCATCCTCTTCACCAGCAACATCACATAGCCATTCCGGCCAACCTTGAAAGGTCTTCAAACAATACGCCGGCTTCGGTCTCCGGTGATCAGGTGGCGGAGCTTCGGTAATTGAGTGTTAGATTCTGTCAACTCTCGGTGTTTGACATTATGCATGACTGAAGATTGGCCTCCATTGTGGGACTTTGAGGGGTGATCTGTAGTGGCTCTTTTACAGAGCACACATCTCATTGTTTAAGATGAAAGAAGGGTGTTAAACAACATTAAAACCAGGTGGGTGGTGACTCGGTGGTTGGGGGTTGGTGGGGTTGTAACACCCTGACCGCGTAAAATAATAAATCGCGACGAAAACGTCAGGGGGTCATATCATAGAACTATTGTTTCACAACACATGGTACATCAAGTTTTGTATTATTGAATTAATTGATTTCATTGTCTTGGAAATAAACATAAAAAAAGTGTAATAATTGTCTTTCAACTTTTAATGTCACTAAGGATTGAGTCCGCCCTATGTGTAGCATGCTCATAATCAAACATTAGCTCCTGAAACATATGTGAAAATAAAATGTTAGCATAAAAATGACTGTGAGTAACATAGGTTTTGTGATGAAGATTCATGGCTTTGAATGTTAAGAGAAATGTTTAACTATGACAAAAGTAGCCATGAACCATTATAAGTATGTTTTTCTATAAAATGATATGAAAATCAAATGATTTAAAAGAAGTGATGCATGGCTAACTTAATAATCAAAATATATCATGTCTTGTGTAAAATATGTCATGTATTGTATAAAATATGTCATGTCTTGTATAAAATATGTCATGTCTCGTGTTTGTTGAAGTGATTTAGACAACGCTACGATATGTAATATAATAGAAGCACTTATATATAGGAAGTACCAGCGGCGTATCCATCATATTATACATGTCTCGTTATTTAAATCATTTACCATAAACCAACAAATGAAATGTCTTGTTTAAACCAATGTTATGTACAAACCAATGTCTTGTATAAACCAATGTCGTGTATAAACAAATATCTTGTATGGCAAACAAAAGGTATTTGTTTAAACCACATGAAATAATGTCTTGTATAACCAAATGTCTTGTATAACCAAAATGTCTTGTATAAAACAATGTTTTTGAATGAACAAAGGTCTTGTTTAATCAAAGGTTTTGTCTTATAAAATCATTGATTTTATTGTGTAAACATATTTATATGGATTGTTGGCGAATACATTCAAGCCTGGTCAACAGTCGGATAAACCCTTATAAGGACAAAGGTTTATCAAATGTTTATCGGATTCTGTCATTCCCTAAGGTCACTTCCAAACAAATCTAGGAAGCGGGAACGGGTTTGTCAATCCTATGGTACCATTAGAAACTACCGGTTGACGTGATCAATGTTAATGAATGTATCATTGTCGAGTTCAACGCACCAAAATGTGTAGAACAATGTAAGCATGTCGTGAAAATGTTTTAAAATCATGTACTAGGTATGCTAGGTCAACATAGAAAGCAAAAATGTCTTTGAAATCATGTACTATGTATGCTAGGTCAACATACGAAGCAAAAATGTCTTTGAAATCATGTACTAGGTATGATAGGTCAACAAACGAAGCAAAAATGTCTTTGAAATCATGTACTAGGTATGTTAGGTCAACAAACGAAGCAAAATGTCTTTGAAATCATGTACTAGGTATGCTAGGTCAACATACGAAACAAAAATGTCTTTGAAATCATGAACTATATGTACTAGGTGAACATACCGTGTATAATGTCATGAAAACAAGAAAGTAGTGATAGGCACATATGAATCACCCCAAAATATTTGAAAAATGTAAAAGAGATGACTATGTACTCACTCGCGATTGCATATAAATCTTGTTCAAATGATCAAACAAAGCTCAAAGGATCAAGAGTTCAATGGTCTCCTAATATCGGATAACCATGTTAGTGTGTCGGGACTTTAATCCGAGGATTGGATAGAATGAAGTCTTATAAACCAAACGAGTTTTGAAACTCATGTGATATGGTTTAATAAGCTTAACATTCTGATTTGAAATGGTTCCTAAGTGCTTTTGACCCGTTATAACTCGCTAAAATAGTTTAAGCTACATTAACGGGTCATTAGCGTAATTATAAGTTCGGATGATAAAATATGTCCTGTGATGAGTCTTAAATGCCAAAACAAGTTTGATTATGTTATAACATCAGTTTAGATGTCAAAACTTTAGTTACATTTGTTTAAAACCAATTTATGCGCAAAAAGGACGTTTTGGTCATTTTTAAGTACATAAAGATCAACACATCATAAATTATTATTGTAATAATAATAATATGTTGTTGCCACAAAGTGCCTTAACAAAAAAAGAATCCAACTCGCAATCAAAAGCTTTAAACAAAACAAGTGCAGAACACCAGAGGTTTGGTATGGAATGTTTAAGAGAATTAGGAAGTCTTTCAAGCAGAACACCAAAGGTTTGGTATGGAATGTTTATAAGAATTAGCTAGGAAGTCTTTCAAGACATCCGAAATATGAAAATTAGTTGTCATGCATTCTCCCAAAAAATGAATTAATATCGCCTATACCAATCTAATTGTTAGATCTAGAGGACATGAATGGAATCGACCAAATCCTTTTTGTATTTGAACCCAGGTCATAGCCTAACTCGCCATGAAGAAAATTATGAATATTCGAAACGAGGCATAATCATACGTGGGTACTTCATCCAAACATATAGCAATGTAAAAAGAAGAGTTGCAAATATAAAACTTTGGTTTCCTAAATTGTATATCACATGATGTCCTGGTGATTGGAATGAAAAAGTATTATTATTTAAAAAAATAAAACAAAAGTAATCATTAAGTAGAGACTTCAAATTGCACCATGAGTAAAATAAATCGTATAATATACTTTGAACGCTTGATATAGAGATTTAATCAGGTTCAAATGTTGAACTTGGAATAAGATCAACTTGATTACAATTAAACAGTTGTCACTAAGTAAGTATGAGTAAGTTTGAATATTGACAACAAGCTTTCCCTAATAATGAATATTGATCAAGTCAAAATTGTGTTTAATACCAAGTTATTTAGATTAGAAAAAGCACAACCTTATTCTTAACTTGAATCATGATCTAGTATTAGACATTGGAGAGAACGGATAGTTTTTTAAAAAATAACTAAATACCGGGCCAGGATATACTAGAAAGTTTATTTGGGTTGGAAGGCTAGAAAGTAATTCTGACTATCTATTAACTAATCATGAGATAAAATTAAATGAGTGAGATTGAACAAAAAGAAGAAGGGGCCAGGGTTAATTTGAGGGTATTCTACTCCATTCAAGTCAATAGTTTATCTCTTCTCCAATTTCCCTCCATTTTTAAAACGTTAATAACTTTTTCATAGGACAATATTTTTTTTTATAAAAATTGCACCATAAAAAAGAGCATTTTTTATTTTTAAAAGGACCACACTATTGCTATACTTTTGAAAAGAAAAGTTTTCGATAATCCAGATGCCTAAAACGCAATAGACAAAAAACACAAAGAGTAAACTGTCATTTTGGTCTCTGAGGTTTGGTCATTTTTGTCACTTTAGTCGAAATTTGGAATATTTTGCATCTGGGTCCCTGTGTTTCATTTTTTTTTTTTGCCGTTATGATCCAAAAATGAAATCAGCTCATATTTCTCAAATTATATCCTTGTTTTTTTGACCTTCTACTCAGGGACAAAATGGTCATTATGAGTTTTATTATAATACATTATTATTTAAAATTATAAAAATTTAATTATAATAAATAATCATAATAATAAAAAATAATATATAAAAAATTATGTTTAATATATATATTACACACACATCCTCTCTTTATCTCAGCTCTTTTTCTCTAAAACCACCATACCACCACCACCTATCCACCTACCGCCACCATCAGCCAAACGTCGCCACCACCACCACCACCCATCTCAAGACCTGCAACAACCATCAAACCCCTCCTCACCCATCTCACACAACTAGAAAACTAGGCAATTGCGATTGAGGATTTACTGATTTAGACCCCCAATTGATAGAATTTTTACTTGTTTAGTGATTGAGGAATGCAAGGTCATTCTTAGGTTAGGTAGTTTAATCCAAACTTGAATCAGTTTTAGGGAGAACTTGACTTACACTGCTACCTCTATCTGGATTACTAGATGTTTAGGATTGAAAGTAGCATTACCTGCTGTGGTTGTTCAACCTTTATGTATGTGCAAGTTCTGACACTTCTTTTTCAAACATCGAATCTCTTAGTTTTATGCTACGAGGAGAGTTAGCGCATTGTAGCAGTAAACCTAATAGTCGTAAACCTGATGATTCCGCTTCAATGGTTGTTAATTGATCATCATTCACTCATTTGTATCAACGTTAGCGTTTGCAGCTGCGAGAAGGAGAGTCGTCACCTTCACCGGCAGCGGATAATTTATGGTTATCTCTGGCAAATCTGTTATTGCTGATGTTCATGATTGATGAGGTGTTTGTGGTGGTTGGAGGTTGAAGGAGAAGATTCTGAAGCATGATTGTTGTTGGGATATCAGTGTTGAAGGGGAAATTGGCAAGAGAAGGATGTGGAAAGGACAAGAATTTTGGTCTGGATAAAAGGTAAAGAAGGATGAGGATGAAGTTGATGTCGGTGTCGGTGTCGGTGTCAGTCAGATGAAGATGTTCAAGAAGATCATAATGGTGGATATTGTGAAAAAGATGATGATAATTGAGGAAGAAGATCAAGTGGAGTGGGGAAAAGGTTGTTGGCTTTTTGATGATATGGTTGTTTGCATCTCTTTATGAAGTCCTTGGTCTTTTGTACTTTGTTTACAAGCTTTATTTAATATCCGATTTCTATTATACTAAAGCCACGTTTTAATTTAGGGAGGTTCAAATGGAAGCCTCTGTTAATTGTGAAGTTCAAATGCCATCCTGATGCCATGAATGGCTACAAATGATTCATTATTTATTCGTAAGTTTTATTTTTTGTACTACCTCGACTCACATTATAGATTTAATGGTTTGCTGACCTGCTCAGTCTAGAAGATAATTTCGTACATGTTTTAATTAGTCGTAAAATTTTAAACGGTTGAAGCCTTTTTTTTGTTTTGTTTTGTTTATTAAAAAGGTCCTTAACGTTGTTTATTTTGCTATTCTTTGTTGATTCAGATGGAGATATATTGTTTGGGCATGCACATGATCTCCACAACGCATAATGCTCTTAGTTCAAGTGGTAATTTGTTTCTTCTTGAGCATATAGTTAACTAAAAGAATGAATTTGTGATCCAAATGGGGTTTTTGATATATATTGGATTTCTGTACCAAATCATGTAGGGCATTATCCTACAATTATTTACATGTAATATTGATCGCAAAAGTTTATTCTACCTGGATGTTAATTTTAGAAGGCTAAGGTACCAAGGTCTTGCTATATAAACCCAAAATCACGCTCATTGCCTTTCTTATCCATTGGGCTAGTGCTATTGGTAAAACCATGTCAAATTTTTACCTATATATTGCCATTGGTCTAATGTAAATCTTTGCATCCGTCTTACAGGGTATGTTTATTCTTTTAAGTACATGGGTTAAACAATGTTAAGAATGATTTAACGTTCAACATCATGGCAAATAAGACCAAGAGGTATGTTTACTCTTTTAAGTTGTTTGGTTCAAGGCTAATGTTGATTTCAAATTGATCTAATGTTTTGGTCATACATGTTTAAAATCAAATATTGACTTCATTTTTTCATGCAATCACTTCTCTGCCAACAATATGTTAACTTTTGTATGGATAATATTGAAATTAGGCGATTTGACCTAAGAAGTCAAACTGCCTTTTTTTCTTATTTCTAGAATTGTATAAGCAGCTAATTTGTTTCATAAATTGTGATTATGCTGGCCATTAATATTTCACTTTGCATTGGTTTTATTAGATCGAAAGGTTGAACGTGATTATCCAAGATATAGTGAAAGAAAAAGAAAAAGAAAAAGAAAGGTTGAATGATATTATTGCGGGATTGGTGGTGGAAAAAGAGAAAGATAAGGCGGAGAAAGAGGCTATGAACGAAAGAATGACAAACATTGAAGCAATGCTAAAAGCTAGGTTTCAAAACGTATAATCATCGACTTAGGTTTCAAAACGTATAAACACTTTATTTTGAATATGTATTTTGTTATGATAAGTTTGGTATTTGATTTTTCAAGTGGAATGTTTTACATAAATATGAATGTTTGATATATGTAAATTTTAAAATTGACATTATATACAGGTTAAAATAGAAAATGGCTGAAATTAATTAATAAAAAATAAATAAAAATTGCGACCGCAATAACGGTAGCAATTTTTCAAAAGGCAAGTAGTTGCAAAACAGCCGCATTTTGAAAAAGGCATGCGGTCGGAATACGGTCGCATCAAGACTGTCGCAACCGAAGTCCCACAAAACCAGGAACAATCGCAATAGTTGTGACCATTATTACAGTCGCAAATCCTAGGTCGCAAACGATAGTAGCAGTCGAAACTTAGTCGGAATTGAGCAATTGCGACGGGTGTTTTTCCGATCGTAGTTCCGGTGGAAAAACGATCGCAACAGGGCAATTGTGACTGGTTTGCGACCCAAATTGCGGTCGGAAAAACTGAGTTTTCTAGTAGTGTGAAGACAGCACACCTTTAATCACCATCACCAACATCCAAACCCCAATTCTCAATGTCAAACACTTAATTACACACCAAACCCTAACTTCTTTTGCTCCATCAATATAAAAAATGTACCTGAGATTTGATGAAATGTACCTGCACTACGTGAAAAAGGGGCTACGACCACACTTTTGGTAAAACCGCCCTGCCACACATTTTTTAAAATGTATCGCTAAAAGTTATTCATTACATTTTAAAACATCTTTAGCCACACATTTCTATTATTAATGTGACCATTTATACAAGTTCAGAACCTTTAGCCACACTTTTAGAAAATAATGTGACATTTATTAGCCACAAATCGAAATGTGTGTCCACATGTGATCTATGGCCACATATTTTTGTTTCATGTCACGAAAAAACATGTATTTGACACCTTTAACCACACTTTAAGAAAAAAACTATGACATATTTGCTACACTAGCAAAGTGTGGCTAAATGTTACCCACGATCACATTATATATTTTTCTATGACCAATAACATGTGTATTCAAAACCTTTAGTCATACCTTAAGAAAAAACTGTGACAATTATTAGTCACACTAAAAATGTGTGGCCAAATTTGATCTGCGGTTACTGTATTTGTTTCGCGTGACTAAGCACAAAACTATTCCAAACCTTTAGCCACACGTTAAGATAAAACATCCACATTAGAAAAGTGTGGCCAAATGTATTCTATGACCACATTATATGTTTAATAATGTGGCTAAAATATAATACATATGGCCACATATATTATTCTATCTAACCAAAGGTTAGATAATAGTTACACTTAAAATTACAAAATTTAATGTGGTTTTACATTAACATTCGTCACACAATCATCATTTTGCTCATTTTGTTTGACTACAAATTATCATATGTCATTAAAAAAATGTATGACCAATTGTTAAACTTACTACATCTTTAAAAATTCCCTCCAATATATTTCATTCTAAAACTTAAACCCCCCCCCCCCCCCCCCCGTAAAAATATTTCATCCTAAAACTTAAATTTCCCCAAAATATTTCATTCTAAAATCCCCCCCCCCCCAAATATTTCATCCTAAAACTTAAATTTCCCCAAAATATTTCATCCTAAAACTTAAATCCCCCCCCCCCCCCAAATATTTGATTCAAAACTTTCCTCTCAAAAAATATTCTTATTTAAAAAATTAGATTATTTAATATTTAAAAGCAAGAAAATCTTACTAGATATTTAATCATTCAAACTAAATATTATAAATTTTAAATCATATTTGTTTTCTTCTAAATAATATATTAATGTATGCATATTAATAATGGTACCGAATTTCTCGTAGTTAATTGTTTTCGGTACTAGTACTTTCAGTTCGATACGGTACCGGTAGATTACCGAATTTTACTTTCAAATAGCGTTACGGTACGGGTACTATACAGTGCCATACCGAACATTTTTGGTACTGATTCCTGTACCCATATTTGATGACTTCCGGTATCGGCATTTTCGGTACCGGTATGTTCGGTACTGGTACCGGTACCGAACTCATCCCTAATCATATATGTGTTAATAGACCATATTGGGCTTTACGAGATTATTCAAGATATAGGGAAAGAAAAAGAAAAAGAAAGGTTGAATGATATTATTACGGGATTGGTGGTGAAAAAAGAGAAAGATAAGGTGGAGAAAGAGGCTATGAATGAAAGAATGACAAACATTGAAGCAATGCTAAAAGCTAGGTTTCAAAACGTATAATCATCGACTTAGGTTTCAAAATGTACAAACACTTTGTTTGGAATATGTATTTTGTTATGATAACTTTGGTATTTGATGTTTCAAGTGGAATGTTTTATTTAAATGTGAAAGTTTGATAATATGTAAATTTTGAAATTGACATTATATACAGGTGAAAATAGAAAATGGCTGAAATTAATTAATAAAAATAAATAAAAATTGCGACCGCAATAACGGTAGCAATTTTTCAAAAGGAAAGTAGTTGCAAAACAGTCGCATTTTGTTAAAGGCATGCGGTCAGAGAATACGATCACAATTTGTAAAAGACATGCGGTCGGAATACGGTCGCATCAAGACTGTCGCAACCGAAGTCCCACAAAACCAGGAACAGTGGTAATAGTTGTGACCATTATTAAAGTTGCAAAACCTAGGTCGCAAACGATAGTAGTAGTCGCAACTTAGACCGAGTAGAGCAATTGCGACGAGTGTTTTTCCGATCGCAGTTCCTGTCGCAACCCCCGTCCCCTATCTGTCCCGGGAACGGGCGGCCGCGAGACAAGTTTTGGTGGTATCGGTGTTTATCATTTTGGCAGTGGAAATTACATCAGGACCATAGTTAGGAAATATTTTATCAGAGTAAATACCATGCTTTTATAATATTAAACATATTGGGATAAAACCAAGTTTTTATTACAACCATTTTCATAGGGAAAATCCCTACTTTATTGAATAAAACATCTTCTTTTATTTTGATAACTTTTATAGCCACTTTTTCCAAGCCTTCAGTGCTATCCAGCTGGCTTCTAGTTGGCTCTCACATTTTGTTACCTGAAACGCGTTTAAACACATTTTGTCAGTGGGCAATACTGGTGAGTGAATCCCAGTTTAATCAAGAAGAGTTTTCTCAATTTTCACAGTATTGAGAGCGATTACAATGTTTACATCTACCCAATTACTCATTCAGTACTGTCTGTCACACCCCCAAAATCCACACGCGGAGTATCACCGCTTGGAGGCGTGACTGACCAGGATCAAGCCACCAATCATATTGAACATTGTAAGTAATAAATAAAAGTCATTCATCAATACGAAAGGTGTTCAAAACCATAATATAGTTAAGCGTTTAGCGGAAGCATAAATATGTAAACCCAACATAAGTTTAAATGTTTCAAATGTTTAGCATGGCACACAGCTGTCCATGTCCCACAACGACTCCTCTCCACTCCCATGCAAGCTCCATAGATACCTAACGACCTGCAAGGCATGTAACAAAGAGTCAACAACAAAGTTGAGCGAGTTCACAGTTGGTTGTTCAGTAATAAGTTCGTTTAATAAATCGTAAGTTCGTTTATAACCATGCCGTGTATTACTAGGCCATTTGTATGTTCATCTAGTGGGGGCTTCCCATGTTGTATGTTCAATTAGTGGGGGCTTCCCATACTGTAAGTTCAATTAGTGGGGGCTTCCCATGTTGTAAGTTACTAGACTAGTTGTATCCATAAGTATCCTTCCCAATCCGAGGATAGTAGTAAGTATAAGTTTACGTACGTTTTACGTAAGTGCCCTTCCCAACCGAGGACAGTACGTAGCGAGTACGTAGGTTTAGCGCTGGTGTCCTTCCCCATCCGAGGACAATGGTACGTAGGATTTACGTAGGTTATAGTGAACTTGGTTTTAATAAGGGAAAAAGTTTTTGTTAAAACCAGACTATAACCTGAACAGTGCTCAACGATCCATAACGACGCTTCGCTCCACGTGCAAGACTCGACATTCTAGGTGATATGATTTATGTTTAGACTCGACATAGAACTTTGCTCATGGTATGCTTAGATAAACGTAACAACTGTTGATTGAAACACTTATGTGCTTACTCTCCTCTGTCATCTCACTTTCGCGAACCTCTCTCACTCATGTTCTCTTTGATATCAAGATCATGAGTGGACGCGTTAACCTAACTCAAGCCCAGTTGGCGGCTTTGATCACTGAACTAGTTACTGCAGCACTCGCAGCTGCCCAGGCAGGAGGTATAACCTGCCATCACCACTTACTCTAGGATCTTTAGATCCTACTCTCGTAAACCAACACTCGTGCTTAAGTATGTTTACTCTTACGCACACGACAAGTCAACACGCTCAGCCACCTGTGTGCACATTCAAGACATTCATGGACTGTCGTCCTAGTACTTTTAGTGGCACTGAAGGAGCCGTTGGACTCCTCCATTGGTTTGAAAAGCTCGAGTCTGTCTTCGAGATGTGTGAATGCCCTGAGGCTCATAGGCTGAAGTACTCCACTGGTACTCTCGAAGGCACTGCGCTAACTTGGTGGAACGCGAAAGTTCAGATGCTGGGGCTGGCGGCTTGTAATGCCACCCCATGGAATGATGTTAAGGAACTGATCAAACGTGAATATTGTAGTCGTGATGACATCCACAAGCTGGAAGTGGAGTTCTTTAACCTGAAGATGACAGGGTCAGATATAGAAGCGTACACGAAACGATCCAACGAACTGGCAGTGTTAGGTCCAACTATGGTAGATCCTCCCATCAAACGCATTGAGCTGTACCTCAAAGGCTTAGTACCAGAGATTCAAAGTCATGTGACTTCTGCCAACCTTGCTACTATCCAGGATGTTACTCGTCTTGCTCATCGTCTCACAGACCAGGCAGTGGAACCGAACAGGCTGCCTAAGCGTATTGGTGCTACTATTACTACTACTACTTCTGCTACTCCTAGTGATAATAAGCGGAAATGGGATGGAACCTCTAGCAAGGGTTCGACTTCAGTTCAGTCCCAGGAACAACAGAGAAAGATCGATGACTACCAGAGTCCTGGTCAGCAATCTTTTGGTAGTCAAGGGCAGGGTGGATATCGAGGAAATCACCCAAAGTGCAATAGATGCAACAGACACCACAGCGGTCAGTGCAACAAGGGTCGTTGTCAGAGGTTTCTCAAGATGGGGCATGAAGCCAAGGATTGCAGGAGCTCACGACCTGCGAATCAGAACCAACAACAACAACCAACAGGTCCACAGAACCAACAGCGACAGCGAGGTAACAGGGGATGCTTTTAGTGTGGTGCTGAAGGCCACTTCAAACGGGACTGCCCCCAGTTAAATCAAAATCCAAACAACAACAACAACAATAATCAGGGCAACGGGAATAACAACGGGGGTAATAACGACGGCAATGTTGCCAGGGGTCGAGTGTTCGTGATTGGTCAGGGTGAAGCTAGGAATGACCCCAACGTTGTGATGGCTTCGACATCGTTATTGGTATGGATTGGCTACCTCAACATCGAGCAGAGATTCTTTGCAAAGAAAAGATCGTCCGCATTCCTCATGCTGGTGAAGAACCTTTGGTAATTCATGGTGACAAGGGTTATGCTGTTGTGGGCATCATCTCCTTTCTTAAGGCCCAGAAGTGTTTGCGAAAGGGCCACACCGCTATCTTAGCACTCGTTACTGACGCATCAACAAAAGAGAAGAAGATGGAGGATATTCCAGTTGTACGCGACCACCTCATCGCCAGGTCGAATTTCAGATCGAGCTAGCTCCTGGAGCAACACCCATAGCCCGAGCACCTTATCGCTTAGCTCCAACCGAACTGGAAGAACTGTCCAAACAATTGCAAGAACTCTTGGATAAGGGTTTCATTCGTCCTAGCTCTTCGCCCTGCGGAGCTCCAGTATTATTTGTGAAGAAGAAAGACGGTACCTTCCGCATGTGCATAGATTATCGCGAACTGAACAAGGTGACCGTGAAGAATCGCTATCCTCTTCCACGCATCGACGACTTATTCGACCAGCTGCAAGGGTCGAGCTACTTTTCAAAGATTGATCTGAGGTCAGGCTACCATCAACTGAGAGTCCGGGACGAGGACGTCTCCAAAACAGCATTCAGAACACGCTACGGCCATTACGAGTTTCTGGTCATGCCATTCGGGCTAACAAACGCACCTGCATTTTTCATGGATCTTATGAACAGGGTGTGCAAACCCTATCTGGATAAGTTTGTTATTGAATTTATCGACGACATCCTGATCTATTCTAAGGGTCAGGAGGAACATGAGCAGTATTTCAAAATGCGACTTCCGGCTTCGTGAAGTCCACTTTCTAGGCCACGTGGTAAACAAGGATGGGATTCATGTTGATCCATCAAAAGTTGACTTGATTAAGAACTGGCCTGCACCCCGTACACCAACAGAAATCCGCCAATTCTTGGGTTTGGCAGGCTACTATAGAAGGTTCATCAAAGATTTTTCCAAGATTGCGCAACCTCTCACTTTACTAACTCAGAAAGGCGTTATTTATCGTTGGGGAAATGCATAGGAATCAGCATTTCAGCACTTAAAGGATAGACTTTGTAGTGCACCTATCCTTTCATTGCCAGAGGGCACAGACGATTTTGTGGTTTATTGTGAGGCTTCAATTCAGGGTCTTGGTTGTGTATTAATGCAACGGGATAAAGTCATTGCTTACGCCTCGCGCCAACTTAAGGTTCACGAAAAGAATTACACTACATGATCTGGAGCTGGGAGCTGTTGTCTTCGCGCTCAAGATATGGAGACATTACCTGTACGATACCAAGTGCACCATCTACACCAATCACAGGAGTCTCGAGCATATCTTCAAGCAAAAGGAATTGAACATGCGACAACGTCGATGGGTCGAGTTACTGAATGATTACGAATGTGCCATCAAGTACCATCCGGGCAAGGCAAATGTTGTGGCTGACGCCCTCAGTCGAAAAGATACCACACCTAGGCGTGTGCGAGCATTACAACTTACCATCCAGTCTAGTCTTCCTTCACAGATACGAGATGCTCAGGTAGAAGCATTGAAACCAGAAAACGTCAGGGCTGAAGCTTTACGCGGCTCAAGGCAAAAGTTAGAACAAAAGGAAGACGGCGCCTACTACGTGACAGGACGCATCTGGGTCCCACACTATGGAAACTTACGCGAGTTTGTGATGGATAAAGCGCATAAGTATCGTTACTCGGTACACCCTGATTTGGATAAGATGTACCACGATCTCAGAACTACGTATTGGTGGCCTAGCATGAAAGCTCACATAGCAACTTACGTTAGCAAATGTTTGACTTGTGCGAGAGTCAAGACCGAATACCAGAAACCATCAGGCCTACTTCAACAACCAGAGATACCACAATGGAAATGGGAGCAAATTTCCATGGATTTTGTTACCGGCCCACCTAGATCTCAACGTGGAAATGATACTATTTGGATGATCATGGATCGACTCACAAAGTCTGCACACTTTTTGGCCATCAAAGAAACAGACAAGTTCTCTACTCTAGCAGACATTTACTTAAAGGAAGTAGTATCGAGGCACGGGGTGCCAACCTCTATTATATCAGATCGTAATGCACGTTTTACTTCAGAACTGTGGCAAGCAATGCACAAATCTTTTGGCTCTCGGTTAGACATGAGCATAGCTTATCACCCGCAAACAGGCGGGCAGTCTGAACACACCATCCAAACTCTAGAAGACAGCTTCGGGCATGTGTAATCGATTTCGACAACGGCTGGGAAAAACACCTCCCATTGGTGGAGTTTTCGTACTATAACAGTTACCACACCAGCATCCAAGCCGCTCCGTTTGAGGCATTGTACGGGCGTAAATGCCGATCACCTCTTTGTTGGGCAGAGGTGGGTGATAGTCAGATCACGGGTCCAGAACTTGTAGTAGACACAACAGAAAGGATTACTCAGATACGACAACGCATGGCGGCGTCAGAAAGCCTACGCAAAGAAGCGTCGGAAACCATTCGAGTTCCAAGTTGGGGATCGAGTGCTACTCAAAGTTTCACCCTGGAAGGGTGTGGTTCGTTTTGGCAAACGGGGCAAACTTAATCCGCGTTACGTCGGACCATTCGAAATCATTGAGAAAATAGGCAGGGTGGCCTACAAACTAAATCTACCAGCAGAACTCAGTGCAGTTCACAACGTTTTTCACGTGTCAAATCTGAAGAAGAGTCTGTCAGATGAGACCCTCATAGTTCCTTTGAAGGAACTCACTATCGACGATCAGTTGCGATACGTCGAGGAACCAGTTGAAATCACGGACCGGGACGTTAAGGTCCTCAAGCACACCATAATACCTCTTGTTCGAGTTCGTTGGAACTCCCGTCATGGCCCAGAGTTTACCTGGGAATGAGAAGATCAAATGAAACTCAAGTATCCCCAGTTATTCGGAAACAGTGCAACCACTACTGAGGCTGAAGCTACTACAGAATTTCGGGATGAAATTCCAAATCAACGGGGGGATGATGTGACACCCCAGGAAAACCAGGAAACAACGCAACATAACTAGCTTCCTCAGTAACCGCATGCTAAATTTCGGGACGAAATTTCTTTCAAGTTGGGGATAATGTGACAACTCGAGTTTCCAAAATTTCCACCTTCGCATTTATTGCACGTTAATTGTTTAAGTTGTTTGTGCCACGACTTGTTTTTCGCAACTGTGCACGTTTGTAATACGCTATATCGTGTTGTGATTGATATGTTATATTTGATGTGCAGCATAAGTGTATTTGTTGATATATGCTTGTATGTTGGTTAATATATGGGTTGTATGAGTAATAAAATGGAACGCATGCCAAACATCCCTCACGAAAACACCCCATCGAAAACACCCTATGGCCGAAAACACTTCATGTGTTTTCGTCCACTAACTAGTCAACGAAAACCAAATGGGCTGTGGCCCAGTCGTGATTAGATAAACAATTGTTCGTAACCTTTATGTGAACTTTTATTCGGAAAACCCTAGGTCTCTCTCCATAATTGTGCGACGGCAACAGGAGACCCCTTCACACTTGAAGCCTTTCAATCGTGTCCTCTTAACTTCGGTTAGTTTTATTTATGAAAAGATATATATATATATATATATAAAATGTATGCAAATTGTTAACTGAACCGTGTGTATATGAATCTCCATGTGATGATTTTTAATATGTGTGATCTTGATTAACATGGGTGTCTATAGGATCCTAGGGATTGTTGCAAGCATATCGATTCTAGACATAATGATGGTAACACTGATTGCTTTCTGAGATTACACATGCTTTCTTAATGGCACATGGTTGTGATATAAGGCTTGCATGTGACTACTGGGATTCATTAGTCAAACCATAGGTTAGTGGCACAATATGTCTATCAACCCATCAAACAATCGGTCCAATAAACTTTTGAGGTGATTAACAGTTGTCGGCCATGATTGATGATTTGAATGAATAGATATGATTGAATACATGATTGTTGCAACCAATATAATTATTAGACAATCGTGTTTTGTAACTGCTGTTGATGGTGGAAGCCGACGAAAACACCACCCAACGAAAACACTTTAGGATTTCGTCACCCAAGTGTTTTCGCCAGAAGGTGTTTTCGCCACATACGTGTTTCGTTGTGTGCTGTGACGTTAAACCTGTTAAACATAAACCCTGTTGGTTCAGTTAACTCTATTAGTTTATTAACTCCGTTATGTATGTTAAGAATGTAACCCAGCTAGGTCTGTTAATTCTGGTTAGTTCACTAACACTGTTAAACTCATTAACTATGTTAAGTCATAAACTCTGTTAGTTTACTAGTTCCGTTAGATGTTAACTTTGTGAAACATGTAACTCTGTTATATATGTTAATTCTGTTAAGCCTGCTAAACTGTTAAGTATGTTAATTACTGTTAAATATGATTCTGCCAAGCATGTTAACTCCGTTAAACTTATTAACTTTGTTAGGATATGCATGTAACTCTATTAAACAGGTAACATTGTTAGCGAGTAAATCCTGTTAAGTGTGTTAACCTTGTAAAGTATGTTAACTGCCTGTTAATCCTGTCAAGCATGAACTGCATGGTTTTGATTAACTGCTTATATGATACGTGATAATTGCTTAAACACACTTCGTGACATAGATGGCATGTGAAACCTTACGAACGTGTACTGATTGTGTATACGTGCATAACTATAGGACTTGATTGATTACTTGCGAGCATATAGTTTAGCATACCGAGCAAACCAAGGTGAGTTCACACTCTTACCAAGGCATGGGATTCCCCGGTGGGTTGGGAATGGGATTGAATGATTACTTGTACTTACATCACTACTAGACTACCTACCACAGTCCTCGGATTGGGAAGGATGCCTGTGCCAAACTCTACGTAAAGCCTACGTACTGTCCTCGGTTTGGGAAGGACACTAGTGTTAAAACCTACGTAAATCCTACGTACCATTGTCCTCGGATGGGGAAGGACACCAGCGCTAAACCTACGTACTCGCTACGTACTGTCCTCGGTTGGGAAGGGCACTTACGTAAAACCTACGTAAACTTATACTTACTACTATCCTCGGATTGGGAAGGATACTTATGGATACAACTAGTCTAGTAACTTACAACATGGGAAGCCCCCACTAATTGAACTTACAGTATGGGAAGCCCCCACTAATTGAACATACAACATGGGAAGCGCCCACTAGAAGAACATACAAATGGCCTAGTAATACACGGCATGGTTATAAACGAACTTACGATTTATTAAACGAACTTATTACTGAACAACCAACTGTGAACTCGCTCAACTTTGTTGTTGACTCTCTGTTACATGCCTTGCAGGTCGTTAGGTATCTATGGAGCTTGCATGGGAGTGGAGAGGAGTCGTTGTGGGACATGGACAGCTGTGTGCCATGCTAAACATTTGAAACATTTAAACTTATGTTGGGTTTACATATTTATGCTTCCGCTAAACGCTTAACTATATTATGGTTTTGAACACCTTTCGTATTGATGAATGACTTTTATTTATTACTTACAATGTTCAATATGATTGGTGGCTTGATCCTGGTCAGTCATGCCTCCAAGCGGTGATACTCCGCGTGTGGATTTTGGGGGTATGACAGACAGTACTGAATGAGTAATTGGGTAGATGTAAACATTGTAATCGCTCTCAATACTGTGAAAATTGAAAAAACTCTTCTTGATTAAACTGGGATTCACTCACCAGTATTTCCCACTGACAAAATGTGTTTAAACGCGTTTCAGGTAACAAAAATATGTGTTTATTTAATTTTTATAAAAAGAAAGGTATTCAGGGCTCATTTTTGTATATGGGGTGTATTTTAAGACATATAGGGACATTTTAAAATATATTAGGGCTTCGAAATATTTAGGAGGGTTGTTATATCCTCCCCACTTTGTTTTAGAGCTCGTCCTCGAGATCCACTGGAACAAGTGCGGGTATTTCTTTTGCATTTTTGATTCAAGCTCCCATGTGTATTCTGGTCCTCTTTTGGAGTCCCATTTCACTTTGACCAGAACTAATCGTTTATGCTTGAGATTCTTGACTTTCGTGTCTTCAATCTGTAGAGGCCTTTCTACAAATTTTAACTGTTCATTTACCTCTATATCTTTAAGAGGTACTATCAATGATTCATCAGCTAAGCATTTCTTGAGATTAGATACATGAAACACATCATGTATTCCTGCCATTTCCTCTAGCAGTTGTAGCTAATAGGCTACATGTCCTATTCTTCCAATAATCTCAAAAGGTCCAACGTACTTGTGACTTAGCTTTCCCTTTTTGATGAATCTTACCACTACTTTCCAAGGAGAGACTTTCAATAACACTTTATCTCCTACCTGAAATTCCAATGGCTTTCGTCTGTTATCAGCATAACTCTTTTGTCGATCACGTGCTGCTTTCAGTCGTTCCTTGACTTGAATGATCTTGTCTGTTGTTTCTTGTACTATCTCAGGTCCAGATAGTTGCTTTTCTCCAATTTCGGCCCAACAGACTGGAGTTCGACACTTTCGTCCATAAAGTGCTTCGAATGGTGCAGCATTGATACTTGTGTGATAACTGTTATTATAAGAAAATTCTATCAATGGTAAATGATCGTCCCAATTACCTCCGAAATTAATTACACAAGCTCTAAGAATGTCCTCCATTGTCTGAATTGTCCTTTCGCTTTGTTTGAGGATGATAAGCGGTGGTTAGATTTAACTTGGTTCCCATTGCTTTTTGGAAACTTGTCCAAAAATGAGAGGTAAAACGACTATCTCTGTCAGAAACAATTGTTAGAGGAATTCCATGTAAAGAAACTATTTCATTTACACATAATTTAGCTAATTGTTCCATACTGAAACTTTCCTTCATTGGTAGGAAATGAGTTGACTTGGTTAACCTGTCTATAATCACCCAGATTGTATGAGTACCTTTTCTTGTTTTGGGTAATTTAGTAACAAAATCCATTGTTATCAATTCCCATTTCCAAACTGGCATTTCTAACTGTTGCAATAAACCTGAGGGTTTCTGATGTTCAGCTTTGACTTGTGAACATGTTAAACACTTTGCAACATATGCTGCTATATCCTTTTTCATTCATATCCACTACAAATTCTTTCTTAAGTCCTGATACATCTTATCACTTCCAGGATGCATCGTATACTTAGACTTATGGGCTTCTTCTAATATACGGTGGCGTAGGTTTCCTAATTTAGGTATCCACATTCTTTTCTTATGGAATCTCCAAATTCCATCGGTTCCTTGTTCTAATTCCTTAATCATTCCTTTCAATTTTTCAGTATCATCCTTGATTACTGATTCTTGCGCCTTTTAATATGTTCATTTAAATCCACTTGTATATTTAATTTAAGAGAACGTATTCTTTTTGGCTTTTCATGATACTTTCGACTTAAAGCATCAGCTACTACATTTGCCTTTCCTACATGGTACTGGATATTACAATCATAATCACTAAGTATATCCATCCAGCGTCTTTGTCTCATATTCAACTCCTTTTGTCTGAAGATATACCTTAAACTCTTATGGTCGGTGAAAATGGTAAACTTACTACCGTAAAGGTAATGTCTCCAAATTTTAAGAGCAAAAATTATGGCTCCTAATTCTAGATCATGGGTTGAATAATTCTCTTCATGATTCTTAAGTTGCCTAGATGCGTAAGCTATAACCTTTTGACTTTGCATCAACACACATCCATAACCTAACTTAGATGCGTCACAATATACTACAAAATCTTAAGTTCCTTCTGGTAACGCTAGTATGGGTGCATGGGTTAGTCTTTGCTTAAGAATTCTAAAGGCTTCTTCTTGTTTTGGTCCCCATTCAAACTTAATAGATTTACAGGTTAGCTTAGTTAAGGGAATGGCTATTCTAGAAAAATCTTGAACAAACCTTCTATAATAACCGGCCAATCATAAGAAACTTCTAACCTCGGTTGGTGACGCAGGGGTTTTCCATTTGGTAATCGCCTCGATCTTGGTAGGATCCACATGAATTCCTTCATGATTGGCTAAATGTTCAAGAAACTGTACCTGTTCTAACCAAAATTCGCCCTTCGAAAACTTTGCATAAAGCTTTTCTTTCCTTAATAAACTTAGAAGTGCGTGCAAGTGCTTTGCATGTTCCTCTTTGCTCTTAGAATAAATAAGAATATCATCTATAAAGACAATTATGAATTTATCCAAATATGGCTTACATATTCGGTTTATCATGTCCATAAATGCAGCTGGGGCATTGGTTAAACCAAATGGCATGATAGTAAATTCATGATGGTCATACCTTGTTCTGAAATCGGTCTTAGGAATGTCCTCTTCCTGTACCTTTAATTGATGATATCCTAATCGTAAATCGATTTTTGAGAAAAATCGAGCTCCTTGTAATTGATCGCACATATCATCAATTCTCGGTAATGGATACCGATTCTTAATCGTGACTTTGTTCAATTCACGGTAGTCAATGTAGATACGCATTGATCCGTCCTTCTTTTTAACGAATAAAATCGGTGCTCCCTATGGCGACGAGCTTGGCTGTATGAATCCTTTCTCCAACAATTCATCTAACTGTTTCTTTAGTTCCTGCATTTCTACGGGTGCCAAACGGTAAGGTTCTTTGGCAATTGGTGCAGTTCCGGGTAGCAGATGGATTCTAAATTCAACTTCTCTGTCTGGAGGTTGTCCTGGTAACTCTTCTGGAAATACATCTGAAAACTGGGACACTACTGGAATATCCTTTAATTCTTTTCCTTTAGTGTTAATGATTATAGAAATCAAATACACAAATGATCCTTTTCTTACATAACTTGTTGTTTTCATTACAGAGATGAATTTTGTGGATCTAGACGACTTATTTCCTTTAATTGTGATCTTTTCACCCCTTGGTGAATTTACTTGGATTGACTTTTGATCACATAAAATACTGGCTTTATTGGCTATTAACCAATCCATTCCTAACACAGCATTGAATCCTGCCAGATTCATTGGGTAAAGGTTTGCACTAAATTTCTGATTTAGAAATTCTATTCTTGTTCCCTGCAAGATTTCAGATATCTTAATGGTTTCCCCATTTGTTCTCTCTACTAGACATTCTTGTGGGAGTTTAGTTAATGGTTGATTGAGAAGTTTGGAAAATGAAGTATTAATAAAACTTTGGTTTGCACTAGAGTCAAATAATACATTAGCAAAAACATCATTAACTAAAAACGTATCGGCTATCACATCCGGGATCATCTTTGCTTCTTCTACAGTCAGAACAAATAGTCAAATAACACACAACAATAATATACAGATATGCACGTATTTCCGTAATTAATTTCCTAACAATTTGAATAATATCTTGATGTCAGCAGAACACTTCTGTGGCTGAATCAGTGGCTTAGCTCTGATACCACCTTCAGTCGCAACCCCCGTCCCCTATCTATCCCGGGAACGGGCGGCCGCGAGACTAGTTTTGGTGGTATCGGTGTTTATCATTTTGGAAGCAGAAATTACATCAGCACCGTAGTTAGGAAATATTTTATCAGAGTAAATACCACGCTTTTATAATATTAAACATATTGGGATAAAACCCAAGTTTTTATTACAACCATTTTCATAGGGAAAATCCCTACTTTATTGAATAAAACATCTTCTTTTATTTAGGTAAATTTTATAGCCACTTTTTCCAAGCCTTCAGTGCTTTCCAGCTGGCTTCTAGTTGGCTATCACATTTTGTTACCAGAAACGCGTTTAAAAACATTTTGTCAGTGGGAAATACTGAATCCCAGTTTCATCAAGAAGAGTTTTATCAATTTTCACAGTATTGAGAGCGATTACAATGTTTACATCTACCCAGTTACTCATTCAGTACTATCAATCCTGGCTGGTGGGTCATATTACCCATTGGCTAACTCTTTGTCCAATGGTAACGTGTTCCACATTTTGTATACAAAGCCCCAACATACCGGCAGTAATTGTAGAATTACAAAGACTCAATCACTGCTAATCACATTGTAAAATATAAAAGGTTTTGTAAAACAGTTTACAAAAAGGAGATTACTCACATTGCTGTCTTAGGTTTTCTTTAAGGGTTTCTAGGTGGTTATCTATAATTTACACAAATGCACACGCGTTAGTATAATAACCCAATATTTACATTAGTAATACCCTCCCCGTGACGGTATTCCAACGACTACGTCGGGCAGAACCACGACAGTCGTTACGAAACCCTGGATCAATCGGGCATCGTATCTAATACGTAACCGAGGTTATAATACTTACAACGGGGCAGAACTTCGTTATTTAGGGGGAGCATTATTCCCAAAAATAGTGTATACTACGTAGAAAATTCGAGAGAAAGAAAGATTGTGGGACGAGTTGGGACTGAAGGACTTCGTTGCTATTTATAGCGCTAAAATCGGACTTCGTCACGCCCCGCGTAAACTCTTGCCAAGGCCTTTGCGGCCCGTGAGGCTAGCTAGGATAGCCCCAAGCTATGCGGATTCGGCCACTAGGCATGACACGAGGCTGCCACGTGGCGGCCTGGGGGCTCGCCTGAGATTGGAGCGGTCGCGGCCCGCGTAAGTGATAGCCAAAGGCTACGCGCCCCGCGAGAGACCATAAAATTTTTTTTATTTAATTTTAATAAAAATAAAGGTATTCAGGGCCCGTTTTCGTATATAGGGTGTATTTTAAGACATATAGGGACATTTTAAAATATATTAGGGCGTCGAAACATTTAGGAGGGTTGTTATAGTTCCGGTCGGAAAACGGTCGCAATAGGACAATTGTGACTGGTTTGCTACCCAAATTGCGTCGGAAAAACCTAGTTTTCTAGTAGTGTCAAGACAGCACACTTTTATCACCCTCACCAACATCCAAATCCCACTTCTCAATGTCAAACACTTAATTACACACCAAACCCTAACTTCTTATGCTCCATCGATACAAAAAAAAATGTACCTGAAATTGGATGAGATGTACCTACCCTACGTGAAAAAGGGGCTACGGCCACACTTTTGACAAAACCGCCCTACCACACATTTGTAAAAATGTATGGCTAAAGCTTATTCATTACATTTTAAAACATCTTTAGCCACACATTTCTATTATTAATGTGACCATTTATACAAGTTTGAACCTTTGGCCACACTTTTAGAAAATAATGTGACATTTATTAGCCACAAATCGAAATGTGTGGCCACATATGATCTATGGCCAAATATTTTTGTTTCATGTCACGAAAAAAACATGTATTTGACACCTTTAGCCACACTTCAAGAAAAAAACTGTGACATATATTTGCTACACTAGCAAAGTGTGGCTAAATGTTATCCACGATCACATTATATATTTTTCTGTGACCAATAACATGTGTATTCAAAACCTTTAATCATACTTTAAGAAAAAAAGTGTGACATTTATTAGTCACACTAAAAAAAGTGTGGCCAAATTTGATCTACGGTTACTGTATTTGTTTCGCGTGACTAACACAAAACTATTCCAAACCTTTAGCCACACGATAAGATAAAACATCCACATTAGAAAAGTGTGGCCAAATGTGTTCTACCACCACATTATATGTTTAATAATGTGGCTAAAATCTAATACATATGGCCACATATATTATTTTATGTAACCAAAGGTTATATAATAGTCACACTTAAAATTACAAAATTTAATGCGGCTTTACATTAACATTCGTCATAAAATCATCATTTTTTTTTATTTTGCTTGAAGACATATTATCAGATGTCATTAAAAAATGTATGACCAAATGTTAAACTTACTACATCTTTAAAAATTCCACCCAATATATTTAAGTCCAAAATATAAACTTCCACCTAAAATTATTCTAAAACTTAAACTTCCCCCCCCCCCCCCCCCCCTAATATTTGATTCAAAACTTTCCTCTCAAAAAATACTCTTATTTAAATGATTACCTTATTTAATATTAAAAAACAAGAAAATCTTACTAGATATTTAATAATTCAAACTATAATTAAATGTTATAAATTTTAAATCATATTTGTTTTCTTCTAAATAATATATTAATGTATGCATATTAATAATGGTATCGAATTTCTCGTAGTTGATTGTTTTCGGTACTGGTACTTTCAGTTCGATACCGTACCGGTAGTTTACCGAATTTTACTTTCAAATAGCGTTACGGTACGAGTACTATATACAGTGCCATACCGAACATTTTTGGTACTGGTACCTGTGTCACACCCCCAAAATCCACACGCGGAGTATCACCGCTTGGAGGCGTGACATGACCAGGATCAAGCCACCAATCATATTGAACATATAAATAAAAGTAAATGTATTCCATCACAATACAATTGGTGTTCAATAAAAAACATAGTATAGGTAGCGGAAGCATAGTATGAAAATCCAACACAAGTGTTTAGTTTAAAGAGTCATAAAGTTTTCATCAAAACATCCACAATCCGTGCCCACAACGACCGCGCCTCCCGTGCAAGCTCCAAGAGTACCTATGGTCCTGCAAGGCATGTAACAGAAAGTCAACAACTAGTTGAGCGAGTTCACAGTAAGTAAGTTCGTTGCATAACTATTCGTTATTAACTAAGCCGTTGTGTAGGTTCAATTGGTGGGGGCTTCCCATGTTGTATGTACAATTAGTGGGGGCTTCCCTTGTTGTATGTACTATTAGTGGGGGCTTCCCATGTTGTATGTACTATTAGTGGGGGCTTCCCATGTTTGTATTTACTATTAGTGGGGGCTTCCCATGTTTGTATTTACTAGACTAGTTGTACCATAAGTGTTTTTCTTGACCCGAGAACAGTAGTACGTACGAGGTTTACGTAGGCTTTACGTAAGTGCCCTTCTCAACCCGAGGACAGTGGTACGCGGGGGTTTACGTAGGTTTTACGTAAGTGTCCTTCTCAACCCGAAGACAGTAGTATGTATGAGTTTACGTAGGTTTTACGTAAGTGTCCTGCTCATCCTGAGGACGATGGTAGAAAGTCTAGTAGCAGTGTAAGTACAAGTAATTGTTCAATCCCATTATTCAAAACCCATTCCCTACCCCGGGAATCCCATGCCTTGGTAAGAGTGTGAACTCACCTTGGTTTGCTCGGTATACTAAAGTATATGCTCACAGAAATCAGTCAAGTTCTATAGTGCACGTATACTCAATCAGTTCACGTTCGTAATGTTTCACATGTAAATCCAACATCACGTAGTGCGTGGCAGTTAGCATCATGTATCACATAAGCAATTATTCAATCTCATGCACTTCATGCTTCACATAAGTGTCTTTCACAGTTTGTACTAACATGGTTATCCATTAGCATATTCGACAGGGTTAAAAGGATTAACAAGGTTGACAAACCAACATAACAGGAGTAATATACTTAACAAAACTAATAACTAACAGTGTTAATCAAATAACCGAGTTAACAAACCAAAAGAGTTAACAACTAACAGGGTTAATAACTTAACTAAGTAAACAACAGAGTAACCCTATCAGCACGCTTGACGGAATCACACATATTTGGCGAAATCCCCTTGGGCCGAAATCACTTGGGCCGAAATCCCCCAAGGTGTTTTCGTTGGGGTGGGGTTTTCGTTGGGTAATCATCATCATCAATATCAAATATCAGTTACACAAATCAATTATTATTTGATCATGAGGGGAAATCAATATAATTATCATCATCGCAAATCCTCAAGCATATATGCGCTGGTCCCCATACAACTCATCACATTCAATAGAATTACAAACAATCATTCATTGGAATTATAAACAATCAGAATATATTATCCTTTAATTATCAACAAAAGTCAACAACCTAATCACCTTTCCATCCCATCGATCATTAAACAAGAATAAAATTTGAAAACCTATAAACAATCATATGTTTCTGACAATCCATACAATTAAAAATACTATGGCCGACAACATAAAGTGGTTTCTATCCACTTTAATCATGATGTAATATGTATCAAGTATACACCCATTATCATCTAGTCAAATGAAATTAAAAATCATTATCCAATCGATTATCATGATATATCACACAATCGGATCCTGATCACATTACTGCCATACAGATCATGAATTCAATATATCATACGCCTCACAAATGAAAGCATGTTTACAACATAACCATAGATATCCAGAACTGACAACAAACTAATATGTAAAACACTAACCACACAAAGAATGATCGAACAGAAGAACTCCGTCTTCGAATGGGAGAAGGGTTGCCGTCGGGTTTGCAAGGAGAGGCGAGAGAGAAGTTGAGAGGTGGTTAGGGTTTGTCGATTGAACTTTACGTAAAGGTTGGAACAAATTCTTATAACAAAAGATCATCACTGGGCCAAAAGCCCATTAGATTTCGCCAAGGAGTAGTGACGAAAACACTAGGGTGTTTTCGTCCATAAGTGTTTTCGGGGAGTAGGGTCTTTGGCCTAACAAGTTCCATTTCTAATTTATACAAAACATATATTACATACACACTTAATGCACGCCATAAACATCATATAAATCACAATACGATATAACGTATTACAAATGTGCACAGTTGCGAAACAAACAAGCCGTGTAACAAACACTTAAAAAATTCACGTGCAATAAATGCGAAGACAGAATCTTGGAAACTCGAGTTGTCACATTATCCCCAACTTGAAAGAAATTTCGTCCCGAAATTTAGCATGCGGTTACTGAGGAAGCTAGGTAAGTTGTATCGTTTTCTGGTTTTCCTGGGGTGTCACATCTTCCCCCCGTTGATTTGGAATTTCGTCCCGAAATTCTGTAGTAGCTTCGGCCTCAGTAGTGGTTGCACTGTTTTCGAATAACTGGGGATACTTGAGTTTCATTTGATCTTCTCGTTCCCAGGTGAACTCTGGGCCATGACGGGAGTTCCAACGAACCCGAACAAGAGGTATTCTGGTGTGCTTGAGGACCTTAACATCCCGGTCTGTGATTTCAACTGGTTCCTCGACGAATCGCAACTGCTCGTCGATAGTGAGCTCCTTCAAAGGAACTATGAGGGTGTCATCTGACAGACATTTCTTCAGATTTGACACGTGAAAGACGTTGTGAACTGCACTGAGTTCAGCTGGTAAGTTCAGTCTGTAGGCCACTTTGCCTATTTTCTCAATGATTTCGAACGGTCCGACATATCGCGGATTAAGTTTGCCTCGTTTACCAAAACGAACCACACCCTTCCAGGGTGAAACTTTGAGTAGCACTCGATCCCCAACCTGGAATTCGAATGGTTTCCTGCCCTTATCGGCGTATGCTTTCTGACGGTCGCGAGCTGCCGCCATGCGTTGTCTTATTTGAGCAATCTTTTCTGTTGTGTCTACTACCAGTTCTGGACCTGTGATCTGACTATCACCCACCTCTGCCCAACAGAGAGGTGATCGGCATTTACGCCCGTACAAGGCCTCGAATGGAGCGGCTTGAATGCTGGTGTGGTAACTGTTGTTATACGAGAACTCCACTAATGGGAGATGTTTTTCCCAGCCGTTGCCGAAATCGATTACACATGCACGAAGCATGTCTTCTAGAGTTTGAATAGTGCGCTCAGATTGCCCATCCGTCTGAGGGTGATAAGCCGTGCTCATGTCTAAACGAGAGCCAAAAGATTTGTGCATTGCTTGCCACAGTTCTGAAGTAAAACGTGCGTCACGATCAGAGATAATAGAGGTTGGCACCCCGTGCCTTGAAACCACTTCTTTTAAGTAGATGTCTGCTAATGTATAGAACTTGTCTGTTTCTTTGATAGCCAAGAAGTGTGCAGACTTTGTGAGTCGATCCACGATCATCCAAATAGTATCATTCCCCCGTTGAGATCTAGGCAGGCCAGAAACAAAATCCATGGAAATTTGCTCCCATTTCCATTGTGGTATCTCTGGTTGTTGGAGTAGGCCAGATGGTTTCTGATATTCAGTCTTGACTCTCGCACAAGTCAAGCACTTGCTGACGTAAGCTGCTATATGAGCTTTCATACTAGGCCACCAATATGTAGTTTTCAAGTCGTGGTACATATTATCCGAACCAGGATGTACTGAGTAGCGAGACTTATGAGCTTCATCCATTACAAGCTCGCGTAAGTTGCCATAGAGTGGGACCCAAATGCGTCCTGTTACATAGTAGGCGCCGTCTGCCTTTTGTTCTAACCGTTGCCTTGAGCCGCGTAGGGCTTCAGCCCTGACGTTTTCTGGTTTCAATGCTTCTACCTGAGCATCTCGTATCTGTGAAGGAAGACTAGACTGAATAGTGAGTTGCAACGCTCGTACACGCCTAGGTGTAGTATCCTTTCGACTGAGGGCGTCGGCCACCACATTTGCTTTGCCCGGATGGTACTTTATAGCACATTCGTAATCGTTCAACAGTTCGACCCATCGACGTTGTCGCATGTTCAACTCTTTCTGCTTGAAGATATGTTCGAGACTCCTGTGATCGGTGTAGATGGTGCACTTGGTACCGTACAGGTAATGTCGCCATATCTTGAGCGCAAAAACAACAGCTCCCAGCTCTAAATCATGTGTAGTGTAATTCCGTTTGTGAATCTTAAGTTGGCGCGAATCATAAGCAATGACTTTATCCCGTTGCATCAACACACATCCAAGACCTTGGATAGTTGCGTCGCAGTAGACTACAAAATCGTCCGTGCCTTCAGGCAATGAGAGGATAGGTGCGCTACAAAGTCTATACTTTAAGTGCTGAAACGCTGTTTCCTGTGTATTACCCAAACGGTAAGCAACACCTTTCTGTGTCAGTAGTGTAAGCGGCTGTGCAATCTTTGAGAAGTCTATGATGAACCGTCTGTAATAACCCACCAAACCCAAGAATTGGCGTATTTCGGTTGGTGTGCGAGGTGCAGGCCAGTTCTTGATCGAATCTACCTTGGATGGATCAACATGAATCCCGTCCTTGTTTACCACGTGGCCTAGGAAGTGGACTTCACGAAGCCAGAAGTCGCATTTTGAAAACTTGGCGTACAGTTGTTCCATTCAAAGGAGTTCCAAAATAAGTCGTAAATGATGCTCGTGTTCCTCCTGACTCTTCGAATAGATCAGGATGTCATCGATGAAAACAATAACAAACTTGTCAAGATAAGGTTTGCACACCCTGTTCATAAGATCCATGAAAACCGCAGGTGCGTTCGTTAGCCCGAATGGCATGACCAAAAACTCGTAATGGCCGTAGTGTGTTCTGAACGATGTTTTGGAGACGTCCTCATCCCGGACTCTCAGTTGATGGTAGCCTGACCTCAGGTCAATCTTCGAGTAATAGCTCGACCCTTGTAACTGGTCGAATAAGTCATCGATGCGTGGAAGAGGATAGCGATTCTTCACGGTCACCTTGTTCAGTTCGCGGTAATCTATGCACATGCGGAAGGTACCGTCTTTCTTCTTCACAAACAATACTGGAGCTCCCCAGGGCGAAGAGCTAGGACGAATGAAACCCTTATCCAAGAGTTCTTGCAATTGCTTGGACAGTTCTTCCAGTTCGGTTGGAGCTAAGTGACAAGGTGCTCGAGCTATGGGTGCTGCTCCTGGAGCTAGCTCGACCTGAAATTCGACCTGGCGATGAGGCGGTAGCCCAGGTAACTCTTCAGGAAACACTTGAGGAAAGTCGAGTACAACTGGAATATCCTCTAACTTCTTCTCTTTCGTCGATGTATCTGTAACGAGTGCTAATATAGCAGTGTGGCCCTTTCACAAACACTTCTGAGCCTTCAGGAAGGAGATGATGCCAACCACAGCACCACTCTTGTCGTCTTGAATTTTGAGAGGTTCTTTGCCAGAACAGGGAATGCGAACAATCTTCTCTTTGCATAGGATCTCTGCTTGTTGTTGAGATAACCAATCCATACCAATGACGATGTCAAAACTACCCAAAGCTATGGGAATGAGATCGATAGAGAAAGTCTGACCAGCTAAGACGAGGTTACAACCCTTGACTATGTGACCACTGTGGTGTCTGTTGCATTTGTTGCATTTTGGGTGGTTTCTTCGATATCCACCCTGCCTTTGACTACTAGAAGACTGTTGACCAGGGCTCTGATAGTCATCAATCTTTCGTTGCTGTGCCTGGGACTGAACTGAAGTCGAACCCTTGCTGGAGGTTCCATCCCACTTTCGTTTGTTGTCACTAGGTGTAGCAGAAGTAGTAGTAGTAGTAGTAGCACCTATACGCTTAGGCAGTTTGTTCTGTTCCACTGCCTGGTCCGTGAGACGATGAGCAAGACGAGTAACATCCTAGATAGTAGCAAGGTTAGCAGCAGTCACATGGCTTTGAATCTCTGGTACTAAGCCTTGGAGGTACAGCTCAATGCGCTTGATGGGAGGATCCACCATAGTTGGACATAACACTGCCAGTTCGTTGGATCGTTTCGTGTACGCTTCTATCTCTGACCCCGTCATCTTCAGGTTAAAGAACTCCACTTCCAGCTTGTGGATGTCATCACGACTACAGTATTCACGTTTAATCAGTTCCTTAAAATCATTCCATGGGGTGGCATTAGCAGCCGCCAGCCCCAGCATCTGAACTTGCGCGTTCCACCAAGTTAGCGCAGTGCCTTCGAGAGTACCAGTGGCGTACTTCACCCTACGAGCCTCAGGGCATTCACACATTTCGAAGACCGATTCGAGCTTCTCGAACCAATGGAGGAGTCCAACGGCCCCTTCAGTGCCACTAAAAGTACTAGGACAACAGTCCATGAAAGTTTTGAACGTGCACATAGGTGGCTGAGCGTGTTGACCTGTCGTGTACGTAAGAGTAAACATACCTAAGCACGAGTGTTGGTTTACGAGAGTAGGATCTAAAGATCCTAGAGTAAGTGGTGATGGCAGGTTATACCTCCTGCATGGGCAGCTGCAAGTGCTGCAGTAACTTGTTCAGTGATCAAATCCGCCAACTGGGCTTGAGTTAGGTTAATGCGTCCACTCATGATCTTGATATCAAAGAGAACATGAGTGAGAGAGGTTCGCGAAAGTGCGATGACAGAAGAGAGTAAGCACATAAGTGTTTCAATCAACAGTTGTTACGTTTATTTAAGCATACCATGAGCAAAGTTCTACGTAATCTAGCAAGTAGGCAATGTAAACATAAATCGTATCACCTAGAATGTTGAGTCTTGCACGTGGAGCGAAGCGTCGTTGTGGATTGTTTGAGCACTGTTCAGGTCATATTGAACATATAAGTAAAAAGTAAATGTATTCCATCACAATACAATTGGTGTTCAATCAAAAACATAGTATAGGTAGCGGAAGCATAGTATGAAAATCCAACACAAGTGTTTAGTTTAAAGAGTCATAAAGTTTTCATCAAAACATCCATAATCCGTGCCCACAACGACCGCGCCTCCCGTGTAAGCTCCAAGAGTACCTATGGTCCTGCAAGGCATGTAACAGAAAGTCAACAACTAGTTGAGCGAGTTCACAGTAAGTAAGTTCGTTGCATAACTATGCGTTATTAACTAAGCCGTTGTGTAGGTTCAATTGGTGGGGGCTTCCCATGTTGTATGTACTATTAGTGGGGGCTTCCCATGTTGTATGTACTATTAGTGGGGGCTTCCCATGTTGTATGTACTATTAGTGGGGGCTTCCCATGTTTGTATTTACTATTAGTGGGGGCTTCCCATGTTTGTATTTACTAGACTAGTTGTACCATAAGTGTTCTTCTTCACCCGAGAACAGTAGTACGTACGAGGTTTACGTAGGCTTTACGTAAGTGCCCTTCTCAACCCGAGGACAGTGGTACGCGGGGGTTTACGTAGGTTTTACGTAAGTGTCCTTCTCAACCCGAAGACAGCAGTATGTATGAGTTTACGTAGGTTTTACGTAAGTGCCCTTCATAACCTGAGGACAGTGGTAAGTACAAGTTTACGTAGGTTTTACGTAAGTGTCCTGCTCATCCTGAGGACGATGGTAGAAAGTCTAGTAGCAGTGTAAGTACAAGTAATTGTTCAATCCCATTATTCAAAACCCATTCCCTACCCCGGGAATCCCATGCCTTGGTAAGAGTGTGAACTCACCTTGGTTTGCTCGGTATGCTAAAGTATATGCTCACAGAAATCAGTCAAGTCCTATAGTGCACGCATACTCAATCAGTTCACGTTCGTAATGTTTCACATGTAAATCCAACATCACGTAGTGCTTGGCAGTTAGCATCATGTATCACATAAGCAATTATTCAATCTCATGCACTTCATGCTTCACATAAGTGTCTTTCACAGTTTGTACTAATATGGTTATCCATTAACATATTCGACATGGTTAACAGGATTAACAAGGTTGATATACCAAAATAAGAGGAGTAATATACTTAACAAAACTAATAACTAACAGTGTTAATAAAATAACCGAGTTAACAAACCAAAAGAGTTAACAACTGACAGGGTTAATAACTTAACTAAGTAAACAACAGAGTAACCATATCAGCACGCTTGACGGAATCACACATATTTGGCGAAATCCCCTTGGGCCGAAATCCCCCAAGGTGTTTTCGTTGGGGTGGGGTTTTCGTTGGGTAATCATCATCATCAATATCAAATATCAGTTACACAAATCAATTATTATTTGATCATGAAGGGAAATTAACATAATTATCATCATCGCAAATCCTCAAGCATATATGCGCTGGTCCCCATACAACTCATCACATTCAATAGAATTACAAACAATCATTCATTGGAATTATAAACAATCAGAATATATTATCCTTTAATTATCAACAAAAGTCAACAACCTAATCACCTTTCCATCCCATCGAGCATTAAACAAGAATAAAATTTGAAAACCTATAAACAATCACATGTTTCTGACAATCCATACAATTAAAAATACTATGGCCGACAACATAAAGTGGTTTCTATCAACTTTAATCATGATGTAATATGTATCAAGTATACACCCATTATCATCTAGTCAAATGAAATTAAAAATCATTATCCAATCGATTATCATGATATATCACACAATCGGATCCTGATCACATTACTGCCATACAGATCATGAATTCAAAATATCATACGCCTCACAAACAAAAGCATGTTTACAACATAACCATAGATATCCAGAACTGACAACAAACTAATATGTAAAACACTAACCACACAAAGAATGCTCGAACAGAAGAACTCCAGCTTCGAATGGGAGAAGGGTTGCCGTCGGGTTTGCAAGGAGAGGTGAGAGAGAAGTTGAGAGGTGGTTAGGGTTTGTCGATTGAACTTTAAGTAAAGGTTGGAACAAATTCTTATAACAAAATATCATCACTGGGCCAAAAGCCCATTAGATTTCGCCAAGGAGTAGTGACGAAAACACTAGGGTGTTTTCGTCCATAAGTGTTTTCGGGGAGTAGGGTCTTTGGCCTAACAAGTTCCATTTCTAATTTATACAAAACATATATTACATACACACTTAATGCACGCCATAAACATCAAATAAATCACAATACGATATAACGTATTACAAATGTGCACAGTTGCGAAACAAACAAGTCATGTAACAAACACTTAAACAATTCACGTGCAATAAATGTGAAGACAGAATCTTGGAAACTCGAGTTGTCACAACCTGTACCTATATTTGATGATTTTCGGTATCAGCATTTTCGGTACCAGTATGTTCGGTACCGGTACCGAACTCATCCCTAATCATATATGTGTTAATAGACCATATTGGGCTTTACTAGGTCACAATGGCCAATAGTAGATCACACATGTCTTAATGGACCATATTGTGCCTAAATGATAGTGGATCATACATGTCTTACCGGTACCGGTACCACATTAGTGAATTCAATACCGGTACGTTCGATACCGATTTCATCCGTAATCATTTATGTGTTAATCGACCATATTAGGTCTTAATAGATCACAATGGCCAATGGTAGATAATGTATGTGTTAATGAACCATATTGGGACATAATGGATCACAATGGCCAATAGTGAATTATACATGTCTTAATGGACTATATTATGTCTTAATGGATCCTAATCCAATAGAAGATCATAGATGTCTTAATCGGCAACATTAGGCCTAAATGGATAACAATGTTCAATATTGGATCATACATATCATAATGGACCATATTAGACCTCAATGGATCACAATGGTCAGTAGTAGCTCAATTATGTCTGAAACAACTGTATTGCGCCTAAATGAATTACAATGGATAATAGTAATTAATACATGTCTTACTGGATCATATTGGCCAAAATGGATCACAATGGACAATAGTAGATCTTAAATGTCTTAGTGGATCGTATTAGGCTTAAAAGGATCACAATAGCCGATAGTGGATCATATATGTCTTAATTGACCATATTGGGCCTTAACGGATCATGATGGATAATAACAGATCATACACGTCTTAATAGACCATATTGGGTCTTAATGGATCACGAATTCACGATGGACAATATAGATCATACATGTCTTAATGGACCATATTGGGTCTTAATGGATCACAATGGACAACAGTAGATCATACATGTCTTATTGGACCATATTGAGTCTTAATGGATCATGATGGCTAATTGTATTTCATACATGTCTTAATGGATCATGTTGGGCCTTAATGGATCACCATGTCCAATAGTAGAGTATATATTTCTTAATCAACCATATTGGGTCTAAATGGATCACAATAGTCAATAGTGGATCACACATGTCATAATCGCCCATATTGGGCCTTAATGGATCGCAATGATCAATAATAGTTCATATACGTCTTAATCGACGATACTGGCCTAAATGGATTACAATGGACCATAGTAGATCGTACATGTCTTAGTGGACTAAAATGAGCCTTAATGGATTAAGATGGCCAACAATAGACAATACACGTCTTAATGTACCATATTGTGTCTTAATGAATCACAATTGCCAATAGTAGATCATACATGTTTTAATAGATCATATTGGGCCTTAATGGATAATAATGGCCAATATTAGATCATACATGTAATGGCCATTTATGTTATATATATATATATATATATATATATATATATATTAAACGTGTTTATATATTTTGGTATTTTTTGGTGTAAAGTTTTATTTTTAAAACATTAATATGTGACAAAATAAAAAAATAAAAAAAATCAGGTCAAATGGGTCGTATTCGGGTTATGTATTTGACATGAGTTTGGAGTTCGGGTTCGTATAAAATTTTCGGATTCAGATCGGGTTGAAACCAGCATCCCATGAATACGAGTCATTTAATTAGGGATGAGCTCGATACCCACCGGTATTGGTACAAAAAATACAAGTACTATGAATCCCAAAAAAATGGTATTGGTACCCGATACCATTTGCACAAACTGGGTATTTTTAATAACCAATTCTGGTTATGGAACCGGTTTTGGTTTCTCGTTTTAAGGGCTGGAATCGGATTTCTATAACCAGTTCAGTTTCAATTTTTGGTTTTTCTATACCATATTTCCGAGTTCTTAGTACCATATTATCAGGTTTTTTTAACACTCTATTGCTTTTATTACCCTTTTTTATTGTCTTTTTGTTATAATTATTAAATATGCATTGTATAATGTAATAAGATTAAAATAAATGCACTATCATAAATTTAATAGATAGATATTAGAATCATGTTCTGGTATAGGTATAATAGGTTCCGGTTTTTGTCTGGTTTTGGGTATAATCGGGTATGATCGGTTCCGATTCCAGGTATTAAGATCAAAATGCATACCCTATTTATATCCTACAGGTAGGGTCAGTTTCGGTTTTGAATATTAAAAAACCGGTTCCGGGTACTTTTTGTGCAGCTCTGAGATGTAGTTTCAAAAATTTTAGTTTTCACAGTCCATCAATCCCTCCTAATTCACCCCGCCCAATTTTCCTCTTCCTCAAAACCCCTAAATTTCCCCACATTCCTGAAATAAATTCAACCACCAACTCACCAAGTTTAGTGCGAATCCTTTATGAGCCCTAGTTCCGATCTACACATATCTCTACCACAACCACTACCAATTCCAACTTCCATAAAACCCTAACCAATTTTTGTTACCATCTAACCTTAATGATTGTTTCGTTTCGAAGATGCGACACAAGGAGAAGCGCATGATTTTGAGTTCGTACCTGCAATGTTCTTGTAAAACCTTTGCTGGAATCAAGAAAAAGAGGAATAAAATCTCAATTGAGTTTGTTAGCTTCTGATTTGTGGAGATTTGGGGTCGGATTCGTTGGCTTATGATTCATCGGGTGTAAGGAGAAGCGCATGATATTGTAAATGTGTATTGCTTGTTGTAAAATCTTGAATCCATAATAGCCTTAGAAAGAGCAAACACGTTTACTGTTAACTAATACCTATCAAATGTAATTTGTAGTTTTGAGTGATGTAGGTGATGCTAATTGCAAAAATAAGTACATCTAGATGATAGTTCAGGTACGTTATTCATCAAACAACATTTGCAATTACCAAGATCATACTAGTTGAACTACCAATCTGTCTGCAGTTTTACTAACTAAATGTTCTTATATCCTGAAGGTGTTAAAAAAAAGAAAATATATCATACGTTGTCGCTCCTTACGAGGCTGATGCCCAAATGACATTTTTGTCCATTAGCAAGCATGTCGATGCTGTCATTACTGGAAACTCAGATTTAATACCATTTGGTTGCCCAAGAGTATGTTTAGTGGCTGTGACTATTTGTAGTCTTTGCCAGGAATGGGCTTGAAAAAAGCCCATGAATTGATAAAGAAACTCAAAAAATATGATAAGGTGCGTTATATTGTCAATTTTATTGTATTCTTTTGCTTAGAGATGAAAAATGAGCGATTTGAAAGATTATAAGTTCACACACATAAATTGTAGGTGATTAAGAACTTGAAGTAAAAAGTTGAGGTTTTATTATTTTACTATAAAACATGTTTCTGAAAATAAACAAGTCCATTAATTTGAAACTTGAGGTTTTATTTGAAAATTCAAAAACAGTTTGTGAAAATCTCCATGGTCATTATTTGGACTTGGATGATTATCTGAGAAGGTTTTGGATTCTTATTTGTCAAATTTATAGAGTTATTTGATAGGGGAGACGAGTCAGGAAATAATAGGTAATTACATACCGTTACATCTATACTTAGAGCTAGGTTACTGATTCGAAATATCTGTGTTTAAGGGCCAGGTCATCAATCCTTGGAGAACCTATATAGCTTTAATTGTTAAAAATTTGTGTTTAAAGCTAGGTTTTCGATTTTAAACTTAAAATTGTCAAATATTTTACAAATGGTTTGAAATTGTTAGTTTTCCATCCCAATAGTTGAGCTTAAGGGGGAGTCTGAAGACGAGCTCAAAGCAAGGGGGAGCTTATAACTGAAGCGCCAGGTGTCGATCCTGAAAAGCACGGAAGCTTAAAGAAAGGGTGAGCCTGGAGATAGAGTTAACGGAAAAGGGGAGCAACTGAAGTTGTAAGCAGATCCACAGGGAGTCTGTTAGAGTAAAAGGGAGAGTCTGTGGTGCTGAAAATGTCAACATTTCTAGAAGACTCAGAGAGAGACAGAAAGCTACGAGATTGACTGTAGTAATATCCAAGGGGGAGTCTGTGAGTGCAGTATGTCTATCACTTCCGTAAATCACGTATCGTAGCTTAATCAGATGAGACACGACCGATGCTGAACAGAGCAAATTATAAAGTTCATGTGTGTATAAGCCACTTCATACGAAGGGACCTTGCATCTTCGTAAGAAGGGTCTAAACAGCTTCGTATGAAGGGATCATAGCAGCTTCGTATGAAGGGAGATCTAGCTTTGTACAACGCTGCATATATATGTGACTTGAGTGGGGAAAATCTTGTCGTTTGATTTCGTGGTTGTGTACTTGTCAAATATCAATAGAAATCAGTAGTTAATTACTTCTTTGTGTCTGATCCACACACGTATTTGGATTCCGCACAAGATACATGTTCATCGCATTCGTCGGTCAGGGAATCGATCCTCGGAGCGAATCCACAAGTGGTATCAGAGCGGGTGAATGTTTGCACGGATTGAAGACACGAAGATTCAAGCAGATTCATCTTCATTAGAGCTAATTTCATCTTCTTCTCCACTTATCTTCTTCTACTCATCTTTTACACATTCTTTTTTGAACTTAAAATTATGATATACGAAGTTTCAACGGTTAAAATTGGCTAAATTTTTAATATGTTGTGTGAAAACCAGTTTTAATCAATCCTACAAAGTTTCAGTTCAAAATTTAACCTAAATCTCATAAAAATCTGATAAGAACCATGAAAAACATGACTTGGTTCTTCGCAGAGTAGCTTCGTACGAAGGCACATTCCAGCTACGTATGAACCCACTCCAACAGTTGTGATTCTGCAGAGTTAGCTTCGTACGAACCCAAGTTTATTGCTTCGTACAAACCTAGATTATTTGTTTTAAGTAGCTTCGTACGAACTGAGTGATTTGTTTTCAGGTCTCCTCTGTACGAACCCATTATTTCACCTTCGTACGAACAAAGAATTTGTGTTGTTTGTTTTTTAAGTTTAATCAAGTGTTTGATTGTGTGTTTGCAGGTAATCATGGCTAAAGAATTTTATAACGAGTTTTATAACGCGTTCACCTCTGAGTCATCCGAAACAACAACAGTTGCACCGAAAAGTATTTCGAAAGCTATAACTGATAATATAAAACATGAAAACTTTTATGGAACTCATTGAAAACCACTGAAACCTGATAATATTGAAGATTATTCCTGGTGGAAAGAGACGTTTATTAACTGGGCAAAAGCGTATGCTCATGAAAGTTGGTTTTGTATGGACTTTGGGTATAAAAGGCCAATAAATGATAAAAATGAAGAAATTCCACTTGCAAGCTTACAAACTGAAGACAGAAAGGAATTTTCTTATGAACAAAGGATGATCACGTTAATTTAACAATCGATCAGAGGTAATATTTTTGCATTACTTAATCATGATGGATCATCAAAGTCTGTGTGGGAGGCATTGCGAGTGAAAGATATGGGAGGAAAACAAATTAAAAAGAACAAAATATCATTGTTAAAAAAAAGAATTTGATTTGTTTGAGTGTATGAAAGGTGAAAATGTGAGGCAAATGATTGAAAGATTTTGTCACTTAAAAATTGAACTTGAGAGATTTGGAATCACAAAAACTAGGGAATAAATCATTGACAAAAGTGATCGAAGCTTTACCACGTGCAGATCACTGGCAGACATGTGTCATAATTTTGAAAAATGATTCACAATTCGATGAGATAACACTGGATACATTGATTGAGAAGCTTGAGAGTCATGAATTGGATTTGTAAAAACATATAAAAATGAGAAGCTCTACCTATCAGCAAAATGTGGGTCTTTATTAAAGAGGAAGCTTACCTTCAACCAATCAATCATCAAAGATTGGTACTGCTTTCAGTGTTGAAAAGTCATAGGATTCACCAAAAGGTAGTTCATCGAGTATCTAGGTTATCATTCCTCCTCAACAACATCAAATACAGAAGAACTCGATGAGATTCATTGCAACATTGCTTTAAAGTTCAAAATTCTTCAACAATGAGTATCAATGCTGCTAAACAACATATGTGTTTCTTAGCATCAATTCTGGAGTCATATGAGAGTCTGGTGGCAGGGAGAATAAGAAATCCTGAATTGACAAAAGAAAATTATGCCCAGAGAGATCCGGAGGAGATGGAACTCATTGATATCAGATGGTGTTTGGCTAGTGGCATTAGAAGAGCACAACATTTTATGGGGATAACAGGCAGACAGGATCTTGGAGGTTTGTTAAGCACTAAGCTAGGGTTTGACAAGTTGAAAGTCACATGTTTCTGGTGTAAATTGAAGGGTCATTTCAAAAGAGAGTGTGTCAACCGGGAAGTAGCTGATCATGGTAATCCATTTCATGACGACTACTACAAAAAGTCCATCTGTCATAAAAACAGCGAGCATTCATCTAGATGAAATCTAAACCAAATTAGTGAAGGTTCATCAAAAGGAAAAACACAAGTTTAATGACAATTCATGATGACGAAGGGTTTAACTAAGGTAAATATATAAAGGATGAAAAAAGGGCGGTGATTGATGAAGTGAAAACAAAAACAAAAAAATAAATTCTACAAGCGAAAACATACAGAGAATGATATTTTGCAAATTACAGAATAGAAGAAATGCAAAACGAGTACGAAGAAGCTAGGAGTTATGGTAGATGAGACAAGAAAAGAGAATGTTATATCAATCGCAAAGGAGATCCGGTTGTTGATTCAAGCAAAGTGGTTTACAACGATGTACTTGCAGTTATTCTTTTTCCCGGCGAATATTATTCAAAGATAGAAGTACATAAAGATTATCTCGAAAAGTTGGATAAGATAATCAGAGATGTAATGACAGTAAGCTTGAAGAAGATAGACGAAGAGAGAATGAAGCAAAATGTTGAGAAGTTGGTAGACGAGTTGAAAAAGACAGCATGTAAAGATGATAGTGAAGATGAACAAAAGAATGAAGAGGTGAAAGAAAAAGAAGCAGCTGGTGAAGAAAGTCAGAAGATAACCAAAGAAGATGTTGCTGAGAAAGAGCAGGATGATGAGACTTTGAAGAAGAAAGAAGAAGAAACAGGTGGATAAAATCAGGAGAAGGTTGAAGAAAAGCTGGAAAAGAAGGCTAGTGAAGTTGTTGCTGAGAAACAGCATGTGAACAATGAAGGTCAAAAGTAAACCACAAAAGAACCCAACGTGCCAGAAACTGAGGTAATAACTCCAGCTGAATCTTCTGAAATATTAAATAAAATTGTTGAACAGTGCAAGAAATGCATGGAAACGTGCAGTTCTTGTACTGAAAAAGATGAAAAATTTAGAACTAGATGTCACACCTCGACCACGTAAAACAACAAAACGTGGCGGAAACGTCGGGGAGTGTTGTAACAGAATCATTGTTTCACAACCATGGATTAAATAGTTTCGTTTTATTGAATTAAATGTATTACATTACATTGGAATTAGAAACAAAACATGAACAAATAGACTTTCATTGTTATTAATTCACTAAGGCCTCGTCCATTCCTATATGAGCGTGCACAAATATCCTCATCAAACATCATCAACTATGATACCTGAAACACATGTGAAAATACGTCAGCATAAAAATGCCGGCGAGTACATAGGTTTTATGTGAGTGTCCGATTCATGGCTCGTTTATATTTTGGAAATATAACTTAAACACCTTTGTAACTTGATAATTTTGAAAACCAATTTTTGTAAAATGTTTGTAATGTAAATTGAAATAACTAAGTCAAAACAAATTTGTTATAATTTTAAAACCTCGATACCATGAATCTTAACTCCAAAATATTTTGTTTTATTAAATCAAATCGTAAAACATCTCGTAGAAACTCGTTAATAAAACTCGTATGGTTTATATTATTTAGAAAACATCATTGTGTGACATCGTTTCAAAATTGTTTACCCAAGTGATCTAGATAATGCAACGATATATAATGTGCTAAAAGCACTTATATATAGGAAGTACCAGCGGCGTATCCACCATGCTTTTAACACATTACACCCGCCCCATTACCTAATCACTTCCCTAACCCAATGGTTCAAACAGTTTCAAATGGTTCTCATAAATCAAACGGTTACAAATGGTTCACATACATCAAACGATTACAAATGTTCTCATACATCAAATGGTTACAAATGGTTCACATACATCCAACGATTTCAAATGGTTCAAAACGTAAAACAAATGTGCTAGCATGTTAAGTGAACATACATAGTAAAACATAATGAAATCATGTACTAATAGTGTACTAATGAACATAGCAAGTATATGATGTGAAAACATGGAAAACACGAAAGTAACAAGTCGGCACATTTGTTTCACCCCAAAATGTTTGTAAAACAGTAAAAGAGGGGACTATGTACTCACCTGAGATTGCTCAATAGTCCTAGGATAACCACCAAGCAATGCTAGAAGATCACGGAATCAACGGCACCTAATATAGGTATCTATGTTTAATAAACGGACCTAATCGGAGGATCGGGTAGCATGAGGGTTCGTAAACCAAATGAGTGTAAGAACTCATGCAATATGGTTTAACAAAGCCTACATACTAAAACGGAACCTATCCTAAGTGCTTTTGACCCATTACGACCCGTTTAGGTAGCTTATGCTACGTTAACGCGTCGTTCGCGTAAAACGCGTTCGGACCGCCTAAGTAGTCCTATGACAAGTAATATATGCCTTAACACGTCAAATAATGTTACCTAATCAGTTTAGGTGTCAAAATTTAGGTTACATATGCTTAAAATGAATTTATGTGTAAAAAGGGCATTTTGGTCATTTACCTAAGGCATATAAACTATCTATCATATAACTACTTAAACGAAGTGACCATAAGGTATAACCTCAGAAGGTTATTCCCTATGTAACTATGGTCACATGATATGCTTGGTCGGATCCTAATGATCGACCAAACGGGTCGGGTTCGAAAGTCTAAGCGGTTGTTTAGACCGTTTATTCTACGACCCTATATAAGCACTAAACCTAAAGTGATGAGTTAAACATGTTAGAACATGTTTAACAAAGTTTGATATCAAGACAAAGGGTCTTGATACCCAAAAGTAGTTTGGTTGCAAAATACGCAAGAATACGTATTTTGACCGAAAGTACGACTCGTCACTACACCTAATCAACGTGGTAATCAGTAGGTATAGTCACAAGGGACTATGACCATCGTGATTACGCTCACGTTTCGAAGTTCAACGAACTTCGTGTTGACCAACTCGTGGTCAACGCAGAAAGTCAAACACTGTTTGACTTTCGTGCTAAAAACGCATAAAAAGCATGAAAGAGACTTACAAAGGGTCCAAGCTACGAAGTTTTGATTAAAAATCTTAGGTATGAAGTAATAACTTCAACTTAGAGCAGATTGAACCACAGTTGTTTGTTGAAATGAAGTGAAGGCATGGGTTTATATAGGATTCGGTAAACCGTTAGGATCGTTCCTCGCATTTCGTGCTTTGATGTTGGCCCTCCACTTGGGCTCATGGTTTTCAAAACCATGGGAATGTTTAAAACCAACAAATTTGAGCCCATAGCATCCAAAACTAGCCATTAAAACCATCAACACTACAAAATTGGACTAGGTTCATTGAATCTGGTAAGAAATTTCAAAAATGGTCCCTCCACTTGTAAAACTTGATTTTTGGCACTTTTATGCCCCGTTAACCCCATTTCAAAGCTCTAAAATGATGTTAAAGTGTAGGGAGTTTAAAATATGCTCAAAAACATCTCGGATGTCGGTTTGTTTAGTCGTACGGTTGCGTTGTTCGGTTAATTACGACGGAAGTCGTAACGAACGCAAAAACGATCCAAATTAAAGGACAAATGGAATTTTATCATGCCAATCACTAAAATATAATATTTTAATGATTACATAAATTTTTGGATGTCCGGATATATTTAGAACGTACATATGCGCGAAAATGCAAACTTATGCACTTTTTGACGCTATTAGACCCTGATGATCAAATAAGTTTATTTTTGCGCACCAAACACCTCAAAGCCTATTTCTAAGCTATGTAAGGGATATTTAGGGCATATTTAACTTATGATCATGTTCCGGAATGTTCGTTACAGTACAAATCAGCATACTTTCACAGTTTGTCGAAATTAGTCCCTGTAAGCGAAAAAACTTGATTTCGCCACACCAAACCCTCCAAAACTTATTTCTAAGTTATGTAAAGGTTATTTTAAGGTATGTTAAGCCTATTTCACTATTCCGGAGTGTTCGTTGCATTAAACTGGTTATATTTACGCATCAGTGCGCGTATAACCTTCCAGAAAGCGATTTAAAGCTTAAAATCGAACATGAATTGATATGTTCAAACAATACACGTATTTTTACAAATACCAAGTATGAAACACAATATTTCATAAATTTGGTATTTGTTTGATGGTCGCAGAGACACCGGTGTAACAGTCTCCCCTACTTTAGGAAATTTCGTCCTGAATTTTATTCGTAGGAGTCCGTCTGTGACGCTGTGTTAAATAATTGCCTTGCATGGAATCTAGGGTGTTTATCTATTTGCGTAGAATAACCCATCAAAGATTATGCAAGGCATAATCCTTTTATTTCTCTCAACGGACAATCTTTAAACATGAAAATGAAGGAAAAATCAAGGATATTCATTTCCCTCGATGGATATTCTTCAGAAATGAAAATGAACGGAATGAGTCATTATCCTCAATGGGTATTTTTCAGAAACGAAAACGAACGAATAATCAAGAATATTCATTTCCCTCGATGGATATGCTTCAGAAGCGAAAATGAACGGAATGAGTCATTTTCCGCAATGGGTATTCTTCAGAAACAAAAATGAACGAATAATCAAGAAAATTCATTTCCCTCGATGGATATTCTTCAGAAATGAAAATGAACGGAATGAGTCATTTTCCTCAATGGGTATTCTTCAGAAACGGAAATGAAGGAAAAATCAAGAATATTCATTTCCCTCGATGGATATTCTTCAGAAACGAAAATGAACGGAATGAGTCATTTTCCTCAATGAGTATTCTTCAGAAACGGAAATGAAGGAAAAATCAAGAATATTCATTTCCCTCAATGGATATTCTTCAGAAACAAAAATGAAGAACTGTGGTTTCTGTGCACTGAATTCCATAATTATGTATGCATCCATAATTATGTAATTCCTTGCATAGTCCGCACAGTTCATTTCATAATGCGTAGGGGAAAAATCAATTGAATAAACATGAAGTGACTTGACTAGACCACCAAAGGATCTTTTTAACTAGATGAACAAACGATCTTTTTTAACTAGATCAACACATGATCTCCTTAACTAGATCGTCGTATGATCTCTTTAAATAGACCACTTAAGGGATCTTCGTAACTCTAAACCAAATAATCGCTTTGAGATAGCACTTTGGAATTCAAGGTTCTTATTATTTGCATAAAAAAGCCCCTTAAGGAATTTAAGATAGTACTTAGAGTATTTTTCTAAGAATCTAACATATGAAGATACAGAAGATTCTACCAGGACTTAGATAGCGAGCTTTAGAATTACCCATAAACATACAATCACATAATCGCGTATTTGTTAATCTAGTTATTGGCTCGTTTGTTAATTTAAATCATTGCATTTAGAGTAAACCAGAAATCAAACCAAGGTCTTCAATTAAGGACTCACGATAGTACCTTTAGATATCAAATCAATGATTTGAAATGGTACTTCAAGTATCTGTTTAGGAATTTGTAACTTGTACATTGTACTTTGTTTCTTAAAAGAAACGAGTACTTAGGATTTTTGGGGAGATCACAAGTGATCATAAAATGAAAGAATCGCACGAGTAGTTTGTTTTTTAAGGAACACGGTTCCTTGGTGTCGGTATCGTAGGGGTATGTCAGATATACGTACAATCGTATCAATTTCGGAAAACAAAAATTGAAACCACAAATTTTATTTATATAACAGCTTAATTGTTTCAAACATCAAAAGATAACAAACAAGGGAATACAAAAGACTAATTGTTCACTGCTGCATTGTCGTTTGCATTTGCCTCGTTTATGTTAAACACTCGCCCACGCGCTGGATTTACGTTAACAAGTCTTGGGCAATTGTTTCGGTAGTGAGTAAGATCACCACAGTTATAGCACGACCCAGGTGGAAACTGTGTTTGAGCAGCAGTAGGATTTGCAGTAGCTTGGTTTTAGATAGCATAACGGTAGGTATTGACCAGATGTCCTAATCGCCCACATTTGGTACATTTGTGGGACTGTGTTTGTTCCAGATGATGACGGTTGCATTTGTTGCACAAGGGTGCGGTACCAACATAGTTTTTCCTAGCACGGGGTTGTGCTGGCTGGTTTGGTGCAACCTGATTGTTCTAATCAGTTATTGCGCAGTTTTGTGTAGCCTTCCGCTTCTTTTTCTTCTTGGATGTCTCAGTCTGTTTATCCTTTGGTTCTTCTTGTGCTGACTTGTCAGATGGTTTCGGGTTGCCCTTCCGGAAAAGCTTACCTTTCCTGATTTGAGATTCAGTCAGGGTAGCAAATAATTCAATGGCCTATCTGATGGTAGTAGGGTTGCTACCAGTAACAATATCCTGAATTAGATCAGGAAGACCATCAATGTACTTTTTGATCTCCTTTTCCAAAGGCTTAACCATGGCAGGACATAACAGGCTCAGTTCCTCACATCGGTCAGTGTAGGCTCAATGTTCACCGCTGTCTTGCTTTAGATCATCGAATTCCCTTTCCAATGCTCTAAGCTCATGACGAGGACAGAACTCCTTCATCATTTGAGCTCGAAGCTCTTCCTAAGTTTGAGCTAGTGCCACATCGGCACCCCTATCACGCATCACACCGTTCCACCATGTAAGAGCATGCTTTTCGAGATGGATCTGGGTTACTATGTTCGGATCACATCGGCACCCCTATCACGCATCACACCGTTGTATAATTGATGGATCTGGGTTACTATGTTCGGAAGCACAGCTGCCATTCACTGAGAGACAAGGGCTGCGATTTCTTCGTTGGTTAGAGGTTGTGCATCTCGTTGAGGGGGCATTATCTAAAAGTGGAAACGTGAGAGAAAACAAGTGAGATGACATTGGGTAAGAATAGAATGTTACGATTATCGACAAAAATCATGGATGGTGGTCATTTATTCATGTCACGAAGCAAACAAACGACACATAGGGATTAACCAAAGTAAATGGGTCATAATAATGTATCGCGAAGACATGCTTTAGCCTATAAGTGGACACTCACCACAAGAGTTCCCTGGTAAGAGTGACTGGTCCGATTATGTGGATTTGTACGAACACTCTAGCCTTAGACAGAAAACTCGAGGTACAGGCACCCACCCTTCCAGATTGCACGTGTTCACATTATCTAGACCCAAACTTTGACAAGAATTTGAAAACCTTGGAGGTTCAAAACCTTATAATAAATTACCTAAGAATAGAGGATTGATTTTCAAAAGCGGATTCGTAAATTGTGTTCTTATTTTGGTTGTCACCTAAAGATAGGTGACGGTATTATTTTAAGACTAAACAAAAGATAACTTGTGTTAGGGTCCTAGGAAGGTTATAGTCTAGGTCAAAGCATTACTAATAACCTAATTCCCTATAACCATTGGCCTTGATACCAACTTTTCTGTCACACCCCGACCACGTAAAATAACAAATCATGACGGAAACGCCGGGGAGTGTTATAACAGAATCATTGTTTCACAACCATGGATTAAATAGTTTCATTTTATTAAATTATTGAACTCGTTGTTTTATTACAAATCAGATAAATACAAATATTTTCTTTCAAGTTTTAAAGTCGCTAAGGCACGAGTCCATCCTATGTGTAGCATGCATCAACAATCATCACATAGCAGCACCTGAAACATATGTGAAAATAGGTACGTCAGCATAAAAATGCCTGTGAGTAACATAGGTTTTGTGAATTAGGTTCATGGCTTTGATTAACACAAGAAAAAGGTTTTATGTTTACAAAAATAGCCATGAATCCTTGTAAATAGTTTTGTTTCTAAACACATTGTTTTAATAAAAAGGTATGTAGTATATACAAAAATATATCTTTGTTTTGAGAAAGTTGGATAAGTAATATATATTAAAATATATTTTAGTTTCAAAATAGTTAAACAGATAGTATATCAAATATACTTTAGTTGTTAAATAATAGTTTTCGGCAGCATATCATAAGTATACTTTGGTTTAAAAATGAAAGCAATGGCAGTATATCATTTTATACTTAGGCTTTATAAATAACATATCAAACTATGCTTTGGTTTTGAAAATAACATATCAACTATGTTTTAGTTGAAAATAGCATATCAACTATGCTTTAGTAAATAACAAGGCCAGTAGTATATTAAAATATATGTTGGTTTTGTACATAGTATATCAAATTATACTTTGGTAAATAATATCACATTTGGGAGCACATCAAACTATACTTTGGTAGTATATTGAAATATACAAAAGAAAATGTGACTTGGTATTTCATTCAAACCTTAGTGCATCAAACTACACCTTAGAGACTATAGAAATACCACAAAGGCTATTTTTATTTGGTTAAAATTTAGTTTCTCACATTCCATACAACAGAAATGGGGTGTCTAGTCCTATAGCGCTATATCATACTACCAATCGGCTTGATGAATGTATAAAATAAGTACAATCCAACAATTAGTTTTATAATCTTTGAAAATTAGTTTTTAAACCATAGATAATCAATCAATTTGTCAAAAGATAAGTACTAGCATGTATAATCATATAGTTGAAATCATGAAAATAACGAATAGGCACACATGTTTCACCCCAAAACATTTGAAAACAGTAAAAGAGGGGACTATGTACTCACTTGAGATTGATGGTATCCTCGATTAAGTGTCCTAAGGAAGCTCGGAAATCAAGGAATCAAGTGGTACCTAGTAACTGGATGGCTAATTAAACAATCGGTACCTAAATCGGAAGATCAAATAGAATGAGGTCTCGTAAACCAAATGAGCATTGGAGCTCATGTGATATGGTTTAACGAAGCCTACATTCTAAAACAGAACCTATCCTAAGTGCTTACAACCCGTTACGACCCATTAAGGTAGCTTACGCTACTTTAATGCGTCGTTCGCGAGAATGCGCGTTCGAGACGCCTAACTAGTCCTGTGACAAGTATTATATGCCCTAACATGTTAAAATATGTTGCATAATCAGTTTAAGTGATAAAAGTTAGGTTACATATGCTTAAAATGAATTTATACGTAAAAAGGGCATTTTGGTCATTTTCCTAAGCCATATAAATTACCTATCATACAACTAACTAAACGAAGTGACCATAAGGTTTAACCTCGGAAGGTTATTCCCTATACAACTATGGTCACAAAATATGTTTGGTCGGATCCTAATGATCGACCAAACGGGTCGGGTTTAGACCGCTTGACTTTACGACCCAATATAAGCACTAGACTAAAAGTGACGAGTTAAATATGTTAAAACATGTTTAACGAAGTTAGAAAACAAGTTTGATATCAAAACAAAGGGCTTTGATACCCAATAATAGTTTGGTTGCAAAATACGCATAAACGCGCATTTTGACCGAAACTATGACTCGTCACTATGCCTAATCAACATGGTAATCAGTAGGTATAGTCACAAGTAACTATAACCATCGAGATTCCGCTCACGTTGCAAAGTTCGAACGAACTTTGTGTTGACCAACTCGTGGTCAAAGTAGAAAGTCAAACACAGTTTGACTTTCATGCTTGAAATATAAGAACAAGCATGAAGGAAACATACAAAGGGTCCAAGCTATGAAGATTTGAACTAAAAAATTCTCAGGTATGAAGCTTCACAAGGAGAGCTTCAACTTAGAGAAGATGATTGAGATCAAGTGTGAAGAAGATGAAGTGAAAATCGTGGGTTTATATAGATTTTCCATAGCTGTTAGGATCGTTCCTCCATAATTGAGCTTCGATCTGGACCATACATGTAAGGCACATGGTTTTGAAATACTAGGGGTGCCCAAAACCATCACACGGTATTAAAAAAGTTACACTTAGGCCCCTGAAGTTCAACCTGGGTGCCAAAATTGAAGTTTCTGTCCAGATGAGGTTGTGGCGTCATGCCACAGCAACACCATATAGTGGTGGCGCAGCGACACCACATGCCAACTACCAGAAAGTTTGCTAAGTTGTCAGGAATGGTCCCTACAACACTTTTGAGCCATTTTTGATGCGTTTAAACCCTGTTAACCCCATTTCAAGGCTCTAAAATGAAGTTAAAATATAGGGAACATGAAATATGCTCAAAAACATCTCGGATGTCGGTTCGTTTGGTCGTACGGTTGCGTTGTTCGGTTAATTACGACGAAACTCGAACGTACGCGAAAAACGATCCAAATTGCGCGACGAATGGAAATTGAGCATTCCAATCACTAAAATAAAATATTTTAATGACTAAATAAATTTTTGGATGTCCGGATATATTCAGAACGTAAGATATGCGCGAAAATGCAAACTTATGCACTTTTTGACGCTTTTAGTCCCAGTTTATCAAATAAGTTTGTTTCTAGGCACCAAACACCTCTAAGCCTATTTCTAAGCTATGTAAAGGATATTTAGGGCATGTTTAACTTATGATTATATTCCAGAAGGTTCAATACCATACGAATCGGCAGACTTTCGTAGTTTGACGCAAATAGTCCCTTCGATCGAATATACTTGATTTCGACACACCAAACCATCCAAAACTGATTACGTTTACGCATCGGTTCGCGTATAACTTTCCAGAAAGCGATTTAGAGCTCAAAATCGAACGAGAATTGATATGTGCAAATGATACACATATTTATACAAATCCCAAGTATGAAACACAATATTTCATTGATTTGGTATTTTTTTGATGGCCGTGGAGGCACAGATTTCATAACTTAGCCTCTGTAATTAAGTTTTCATTAGTGTAATGACCGAAAGTCAAAGTTAGCGTAATTACGCTTTGACTTTGTGATTAATAACTAACGGTCCAGTCATTATTCGAATTGAAAGTGGCTATGTGTTGGTAATTATATAGGTGTTAAACCCTTAAAAGGGCACCTTCAAATTACCATGTTATCTCAGTCAATTGTCGGGTCAAACTTCTTAATAAAAAGTCAAACGGGTCAGTTTTTACAAAATAATTCATAAGTAACAATGAAGAGGTTATGGAACATGTTTTAACACTAAAACAACTTAGTAAATAATATAAGAACATGTCTAGGCATGTTCAACCCGACAGTTTTGAGTTTAGGCTCGGTTCGCAACCGAAAGTCTCAAAAGTAGACTTTTGCTTTGACTTTCATTTCTGACCCGATTTGGCTTATTTTAGATATGCCTTTGGGTTCCTTTAGGACCATATTACATGTTAGTATAACCCTATGAGATTATACTATATGGTTCCTTTGAAATCTGAATCATTTGCATGTTTCCGTTAAATGCTTAAAAGTTGACCATTATGCCCTTTTGATATAAAAACGAGACTTTTGAAAATATGAGAGGATAAAAACCTTTATTTATGATTTATAAGCAAGTCCTAAAAATTTGACATCAGTTCATGGTTTAAATAAAAGTTATGCTAGATATCGTAAAAGGAAAGCTTTTTATTAATTAAATGGCATTTTTAGTATCAATCACATTTAAACCTAAATTTTGGCACCAAACTTTCTACCCACTGATATAATATAATATTTAGGGATTTTTGGAAACTTTGTCAAATTTTATACTGATTATATTATAGAGTTATAGTGTAAATTCGGTATTGACAAAATTGCCCTTTTCTTTGATAAAATGAGTTTTACATAACATTTGGATACCAAACCTTTTCCTACTGATTTCATATGTTAAATAAAATATTTTAGGCTTTAGAGACTGATCAAAACCTTAAAATTTTATAAACATTTTAAATATCGTTAAATACCGACTTTTACGCTTATTAAGCGCATAGTATGGTTTAAAACTATAATTAACACCTAAGACTTATTACCTACTGATATTATAAGAAAATTTTTATACTTTAATAGTAAGTAAAAGTTTTGAACACAGATTTCCAAATTTGACCCTTATAGCATATGTGAAATGACCAAAATGCCCCTACGGTGCATAGTTTGGCCATAAATGTGACACCCGACTTTTCAGGTCGTACCATACAATTGTAACACGTGTTGTGAATAGGTAACAGGGCTATATGTGACTGGTTATGATGTTTATATGTGAAATTTAATGAGTTGGTAAAATTAAACTTTGATAAAAATTATGTTGGCAACGGTAAAATTAACGCTTATAGCGTAACGGTTAAAATGCGAAACGAACATCGGTGACCACCCGATCAGTGTTAAAATCCTAAAAATAGTCTGTTATGATTAGAATAATTAATTTAATCATATCCATGTGGAAAAATAAATTAAAACGCTAAGAAACTCTATTTTTCGAGTTTAAGCGCGTACCGCGCGATGCAGCGCGCGTACCGACAAAATATTGTCAACACAGCTTGTCAAGGCAACTGATAATCATTTTAGACATAATTTGATAAGATTATTATTATAGAATGACAAAAATAAATAAAAACGCTTAAATTCCTATTTTTGCTGTTTTCAAGCACGTACAACGCAGCACAACGCGCATACTGCCAAATACCGACAACATAGCCAGTCCAGGCAAACAAAATATTGTTCCTTAATATTTTGGCAGGTTTATTTTTATAGAACAATAAAAATAATTTAAAACGCACTAAAACGGGATTAAAACGCTAGATAAAATACCCGGTAATCAGTAAAATACATGTTTTAACCCAAATTTACATATAACACATATATGTATATATATATATGTATATATATATGTATGTATATATATATGTATATATATATATATATATATATATATATATTTTGAGAGAGAGGGCATGGGTGGCGGCACATAGGGCCACCATGTTCTTCTTGTTTCTAGCAAATGGACACTTGTCCATCAAAGAGATATGTGAGAATGATTAATATACCAACTTGCCTCCACATACACTCATAATTCTCAAGACACAATTCAAAAACTCCTCTCTCTCTCTCTCTCTTCTTGAATAGCTCGGCCGAAATCCCCCTAAACACATCAACATTTCAATTTCAAAATCAAAACATGAAGATTCAAGGGCTAATCAAGGTGATTCCAAGCTTGTAAGAAGGTTTGGAAGTGATTTCAAGTAAGATACAATCAAGAACAAGTCTCATGTCACCATCTTTTCTCAAACACCCACTTTGAAAACTTGAAGGTATAAACTTATTTTAAAAATCACATACTTGATTTATAGTAATGATAGAGACGTTAGATGGTTTCTCTTGAACTTTGAATAAATCACAAACTTGAATCAAACAAAGAATGATGTTTTAATCAGAGTAAAAATGGGTGTGTATATGTGTGTGCATATGGCCGATTGTGTGTGTATATATGTGTGTAAGTTGTATTTTGATTTTTGATGAAAAGTTCTTGATTTGTTTGATTTCTTGAAAAATATGATGATTAAAGGAATTTTTGGTTGTCATGCAAGAAGGTTCTAAAGTGATTAGAAATTTAAAAGTGATAAGTTGAAAAGTAAATCTTTGGAAGTATATATGTATGTATATATGTATGCATGCATGTAAAAGTTTGTTGGGATTGAACCCTATCAGAGGAACAGATAATTAAAGCCAAAACTAGATCAGAGCAGTGGATCCAGAATAAGCAGATGTTATGTATACAAGTCTCTCCCCTTGAAAGTGGTTTCAACATCTACTGACCTCCAAACTACTGATCTTTACTAACTGCTGACCTACAACTGCTGTCCAAGTCAAAGACTGATGAAAGACTAAAGCTCTGGTGATTCAATCTACTGCTATGGGTTAAGCTATGCTGATCACGACAAGTACTGCTGGGTTCATATCAGTGGAAGGATGCAGCAGTAGTTTAGTTTATATTATGAAATGTAATGTACAAAAGTAGTTAGCATAGCAGAGGTTGTATAGATCAGATGTTAGAGTTTGTTAGGAGGTTAGATGTCACTTTCATGGTGACGTCAGCTTAGATGCTTCAGTGGTTTGCTCGTGCCTATAAATAGAACAGTGCTCTGTACTGTTCTATTAGCTCTTCACCATCTTCTTCCTGCACGAACAAATCATAGTTAGCTCTGGCTGAGGAGGAGTTTGTTACATACTTGTAATTGTAATTGAATCTTGTAATAAATTCAAGCATTCGGTTCAATGTTAAACTTGTATCTTAAAAGAAATTCTCCTGTTTGATTGTGAAAAGTTTGCTTCCATTATATTCCGCTGCACTACTCATTCATTGATCATTTTAATTCAAACGTAAAACACAATCAAAACCAAACTCAGATCCTAACAATTGGTATCAGAGCTTGGACAGTCAAATTTGATTTAACAATCATTTTGACATAAATAGTTCAGCTCATAATCGTTGATACTGATAGTTTGTTCGTTTTGTTGAAAAACAGAGCAAGGTTTAATCACCATCAAAGTTGATTAATCAGTGCCTGTAAAACAACCAGGATGGCGTCACAATCAGAAGATAATAAGAATAACATTGGCTCTCTTTTCAAACCACCCATGCTTAAACGTAATGAATACAACATCTGGCAGAGAAGGATGGGTCACATCCTTGCTCAACAGAACACTGGATGTTGGAAGTCTGTTGTTTTTGGTCCCCATGTTCCTATGGTGCCAAGTGTTGAGGATGCAAAGAAGTTCGTACCTAAACCATCTGAAAACTATACTGAAACTAATTTTCAAAAGTTCAAACTCGATGCCAAAGCATTTAGCATCATAGCATCTGCATTACCCAATGAGATCTATGCTGGACTGTTACATTGTAACAGTGCCAAAGAGCTATGGGATGCACTGAAGGAACAGTTTGGGGGAACATAAGAAGTTATTGAAAACAATAGGGAAATTCTAAATTAGCAGTATGAAACATTTTGTCACATCAAGGGTGAATCATTGACTCAGCGATTTGAGAGATTCAGTTGTCTCATTAGTGAGCTAAGACTTGTTAAAGTTACATTTCCAAATTCTACACAAAATAGCAGGTTTCTTAGATCACTACCAGAAAAATGGGATACCATTGCATTTGTTACTAGAAATTCTGCTTAGTTCAAAGATCTGACCCTGACCCAACTTCATGGTAGACTCCTGACCTATGAAAGGGAGTTGAACCAGAAAAAGAAGTTGCAAGAGTCTGGCAAAGTTGCTGATGACTATTCATTTGGTAGCACAGCTCTTTTTGGTCAGGAAGAATCTGGTAGCAGTAGTAAGGATCAGGGTTATGACCACTTTATTGATATAACTGCTGGTGGAAATTTCAACAACCCTGATTCTCACTCTGCAAATTATGCTTTTACCATAAATTGTGAAAACCAGATATCAGATAACTTGTGTTTTGAACTCAAGGATTTGCAACACTTTGATCCCACTGACTTATAAGAGATGGACATTTTGCATCAATTGGCTTTGCTTAGTGTAAGAACAAGCAAATTCTACAAAAGAACAGGGAGAAAATTCCCAGGGTTACATGGGAACTTAAAAGTGGGGTTGGATAAGTCAAAAATCAAGTGCTACAAGTGCAATAGGCTAGGTCATTTTGCTAGGGAATGTAAGAGTCAAACCACTGGTCCAATAATCACTCATCCCAGCTCAACCCCTAGACCACAACATCAAAGCACTGTGCATTATACCCAATATACCCCTGCTGCCCATGTTAACATTGCTCACTATGCTACAACCCCTTTGCCTGTGCCTGTGCATTATGTTCAAACCACTGTTCCACAAATTCAGTATGTTCAAACCCCTGTCTCTCAGGCACAAGTGCAACCTGTTGCACCTCAACCAGCTGCTCCAGCAGTAACACAACCAGATCAGCAAAGCTTTTTCACTCAAGGCTTTGTTGACTGGAGCAGTATGCCTGATGAGCTTAGTGATGAAAATTTTGCACTCAATGCTTTTAATGATCCTACTAATGATGAATTTTGTCTGATGGCATTAGAATCTATACTAGAAGGGGTAGAAACTGAAGGTGAACAACTAAGTGCTGAAACAGTGGATGAAGTGACTGAAGCAGTGGTTACTGCAGTTGCTGGTGAACTACTGCTGGGAGAAAATTCAAAAAACCTGATTGAACCACTGTCTGACCCCTGGTCCGAAGAAGACAAAGAAGAAAAGGAAGAGAAGAAAGCAGGTGAGAAAGAAGATAAAGCTGATGAAGAAGGTGATCATCAATGTGATTATGCCATGATGGCTGCTGCTAAGGTATCACCTCAAGTTCTTGAAAAATTGTGTTCAGACAAATGCATTATTGCATTTGTTAACATCAAAGAGGTAAATGAAAACCTTAGGGATAAAGTCTTAACTGATGAAGTCAAATTTGAAAAGTTATTAAAAGAACTTAGAAACAAATTGGCTGAAAAAGACAAAGAAATCAGCAGTCTCAAAGAAGAGCAGAGCATAACCAAGACTCAACTCCAAACTATGGTAGAAAAATACCAAGTTTGCAAAAAGGAGTTGGAGTCCACCCAGATCACTTGTGAAAGATGGGTGGAATCTTGTAAAGGGTATGAGGTTATGCTTGAGAAACAGCTTGAAAGCAATGTCAAGTTTGGTGTAGGATATAGAAAATATGATGATCTTGTAAACACTGCTGGAAAACAAGCTGGTTCATCTGAAATTAAACCAACCAGCAAGAATGGCCAAGAGGCTAAAATAACCGACAAACTTGGTAACAAAATCACTTTGGAAAGATCTGTGGGGTCCTCAACTTTTGAGGAAATTGAAAAATACCAATTTAAACCCACATGGTCTGATGAGTGTGACATTCTTTAAGCCACTGCTGGATCATCAAAGTCACCAGCAGTGGTTAGCTCAGATGATTCACATCTGTAGCCCTCCCCACTTAATGACATTGTTCCATACCAAGGAGAGCTCATCTTCTTGAAATCTCATCCACCAGACCAAATTATTGGCAACATCAATAAAGGGGTGCTCACAAGAAGTCAATCCCAAAACATTTGTCTTTTTGTTGGTTTTCTATCACTCCATCGGCCAGTCAAGTACCAAGAGGCACTAAAAGACAACAGCTAGGTAGAAGCCATGCAAGAGGAGCTCCAACAGTTTAGAAGACAACAAGTTTGGGAGCTTGTTCCATTGCCAGAGGGTGTAAGTCCTATTGGCACAAAATAGGTCTTCAAAAATAAAACTGATGAAAGGGGTATTGTTGTAAAAAATAAAGCCAGGCTTGTGGTTCAAGGGTACAGGCAAGAAGAGGGCATTGATTATGATGAAACATTTGCCCCTGTAGCAAGACTTGAAGCAATCAGACTATTTCTGGCCTTTGCTGTCAACCACAACATCAAGGTGTATCAAATGGATATCAAATGTGCATTCCTCTATGGTAAGATTCAAGAGGAGGTTTATGTTTGTCAACCTCCAGGTTTTGAGGATCCATTTAATCCAAATCATGTCTACAAGCTAAACAAAGCTTTGTATGGCCTGAAACAAGAACCAAGGGCCTGGTATGAAACTCTTTCCACCTTTCCACTTTCCATTGATTTCACAAGAGGTAGAATTGATAAAACACTGTTTTTAAAATGGAGAGGAAAGGATTTGATGATTGTGCAAATTTTTGTGGATGACATCATTTTTGGAAGCACATGTAATAAAATGTGTGAAGAGTTTAGGCAACTCATGACAGCTGAGTTTGAAATGAGTGCAATGGGTGAACTCCAGTGCTTTCTTGGTCTCCAAGTAAGGCAACTACAAAATGGCACTTTTATCCATCAAGGCAAATATGCCAAAGAACTGTTTAAGAAATTTGAGATGGATGATTGTAAGCCATGCAGTACACCCATTACAACCAATAAAGTAGTCATATCTGATGAGAAGGATGAATTGGTTGATCAAACTTTGTATAGAAGCATGATTGGGTCTTTATTGTACCTAACTGCATCCAGACCAAACATCATGTTTGCAACATGTGTTTGTGCTAGATCCCAATCAGCCCCTAGAAAGTCAAACCTTATTGCTATAAAAAGGATATTCAGATACCTAAAAGGTGCTCCCACACTTGGTATCTGGTATCCAGCTGATGGTAAAATTGAGCTTTCAAGTATCTCAGATAGTGACTTTGCTGGATGTGACAAGACAAGGAAGTCCACTTCAGGAGGGTGCCAATTCCTAGGAAATTGCTTAGTGTCTTGGCAAAGCAAAAAGCAAGCAGCTGTTTCCACATCCACTGCTGAGGCAGAATATATAGCTGCTGCAAGCTGTATAGCCCAACTGCTCTGGCTTCAAAATCAGTTGCTGGATTTTGGTATCACTGCCTTAAAGACACCACTCATGTTGGACAGCCAGGCAGCAGAAAATATCATCAAAAATCCAGTTTCTCATTCAACCACCAAGCACATTGACACCAGACATCACTTTGTGAGGGATTGCTATGAAAAAGGTTTGATTTCTCTGCACCATGTTCCAACTAAAGATCAGCTGGCAGATGTGCTAACCAAAGCATTAGACACATCCACCTTTGAAAGCTTGATCTCTAGGATTAGCATGCTAAACATGGAATAACAGGCAAAATCCTTTTTTTTTTCTATGAATAAAAGCATTAAAATGTTTTCAGAAAATCAAAAATCCATCCTTAAAAATAGCTAAAAATGAATTTTTCATTAAATCCTTAAAAGTCTGCCATAACCACTGCTTTGTTCAAAAGTCTGTTCTACTTAAAAATCTGTCCACTGCTGAAAGTCAACCCCTGCTCTCTCATTTCTTTGATAAGCACTGTTGTTCAAAATTAGTGTTTTATCCCCTGATATGCTATCCACTGATAGTGAAAATCACCCACTGCTCTCATTGCCACAGTTATACTACTGATCTTGTTCCATCAGTGGTCTTCATAAAAGAGTTGTCGTTTTCTTCATCAGGGGTTGGCACGTGGATAGTACATTGTGGTCAGACCTTTTGTAACCGCTGCCACGTCAGCATTCACTTTTTCTTTATAAAACCCCCATTCAAAACCCAAACAGGGTTTTACTGTCGAATTTAATTCTTCAAAATTCCTTTCTCCAAGCAGTTTTCCTCTCATTTCCTCAAATTTTTCACAACCTTCTTCGATCGTCTTCTTCAAAATGACAAAATCGAAGTCATCCGCTACACCCACTTCAAAATCTTCTCGCAAAAAGGCCGCTCCAAAGGCTACTCCCATTGAAATTCCATACAAAGCACCACACAATTATCTGGGTCTTTTGACAAAACCAGGCACCACTGATGCTTTCGACTCCATCATTGAAATCATGTCTGCATCAAAGTATAAAACTTTGTTAACAGCAGATGCTCCAATTTACTTGGACACCCAAAGAGAGTTCTGGAAGAATATTACCCTTGACAAACAAGGAGAAGATGTCATAGCCATTAACTCCTCTCTAATGGGTAAAGCTGTCCAAATCACACCACAGTCCATCTCGGAAGTCTTTGAGCTCAATGATCAGCAAGGTAAAACTTCTTTTCCCAAAAATGAGTTAAAAACTGATTTCCTTGAAAGGGGTTATGCAGAGCAAATAAAAAAGGATACCTTACAAAAAGGTAATTTTCCACCTGCAACAAGATTTTTGTTTCATACTCTGCTAATGTGTGTTTCAAATAAAACCACCTCTTTTAATGAGATACCATTAAAGATTCAAAATCTGGGATATGCTATTCTTCAAGATGAAAATTTTAATTACTCCCAGGAAATCTTTAATGATTTGGTAAAAAATATTGAGAAAAAGCCATTCTTACTTTTTCCAAGATTTCTAAGTTATTATTTTGAAAAGAAATTTGGTAAGGATGATGCTTCTGCAATAAAACAAGGTGCATCTTTTCAAATAAACAGCTTAACAGCTGAAACTTTTACAAGAATGTCAACACCTTGCAAAACACAAGCAGAGGTGCCTGAGCAGACTTTAGCAGCTACCACTGCTCCTCAGGTATCTGCTATTGAGCCCACTGCTCAAGGTGATCAAAGTAGCAAAACAACTACTTTGAAACCCACACCTAAAATCACCAAAAAGCCAAAGCAAAAGAAAACTCAAAAACCCCCAAACCCATCAAAAAGGCAACTCTGGAGGATGAGATACCAGAGCAACTGCCAGTGACAGCACAAAAGTCACAAGAAACCATTACTGCTACTTCCTCACAGCAGTTGGTACAAATATCTCAACCCATGGCTGAAACTCCTCCTGCTTCTTCTCAAAAAGAACAGGTTGTACAAATAGGGACACCACAATATGATGCTCTGGAATCACTTGCTTCCATCATCCACAGCCCAATGCTCGGGGCCAATTCAATTTCTTCACCCAACCTCACCTCCACAATTCCCCCACCAACTAAATTATTGTTGGATGCTATTGATCTGAGCCAGGCACAAACCAGTCCTTCTCACTCACCTATCAATGAGTATACACTCCAACAAACGTCTGGGTCTGATGTATCACTCATAGCTAACCCACCAACAAGACCTGAGGAGGTTACACCCCTTGAGTTACAAGTAACTCTTGGTGGTAATCCTAGTGAAGCAGCCACTACAAGTGCTGAACCCACTGGTTTGCATTTGGACAGTGGATACATCAATAAGACTTCCTTGGAGGCAATTCCTTCTATAGCACCTCTGATAACCACTAGTGAGTTTGTTTTGACCACTGGTACCATCAAAAGGTTATCAAGTTTTGAGGGAAGAAGTCCCCAGTACCAAGAAAAAGGGGCATCAGTGGATGACTATTGGAATACAGTCCCTAAGTCAACCACTGTTCAAACCACTGTTAGTGGGAAATCAGATTAAGAAATGCTGGATACCTCTGTTGCAGAAATCAAAGAAATGCCAAAAAGGGGGAGAAAATCAAACAGTGGGAGAAGAAGGGAATTGATGATGGTCTCTATATTGAACCAGAAAAGAAGAATATGACTAAAAAGATCCCTTTACCAGATGGTAGTAAAAAGATTGATGTTACCATAAATGCACTAGCTGAAGCAAAAGCAAGTGTAAAAAGGGACAGAGAGGCAAAGGATATGTCCAGGTGGAATGAGGAGAAAAGAGCTTATATGGAGCTAAATGCGCGGGGTTGTTCTGAGCCAAAGGATGTTAAAATCCTGAGCCAAAACGAAAGAATCCCACTAGAAAAGTGAGGGAACCCAAATCCACACCATCCAGACTCACAAAGCATACTTCCAAACCACCTTCCAAAAGCCCCCAACATCAATCCTCCACTCAAACAGCTATTGTAACTCCTGCTATATCAACATCTGCTGGTACCTCAGTAGTTTCAACATCTGCTATCACTTCAACACACACCACTTCAACACACACCACAACCACTACCTCACCACCACCACCAAAGATCATCTCACCACCAAAACCACCATCACCACTAAAAACAACCTCACCACCATCACCTCCTACCAAAAAGCAGAAGACATTAGATGTTACAACATCTGTTGTAATGGCAACAGTGGTTGAAACACCAGTTGTTTCACAACTGTTAGTCAACCACCTTCCACCACTCAAATCACCACCACTGATCCACCCAAAACATCATCAACCTCTCCTACAATAAAAAGGAGAAGGATTTTCATACCTGATGATGACTCTCCATCACCACCACTAACATGTTCACAATCCCTTGCACTTATTCCAAAACCTGTTCCTCTCTCATTAGCTCAAGTACAACAACCAATCATGGCCATCACTCCTGCAGGTTTCCAATATCCTCTTGAACTCATTGCAGTCAGAGAAGAGATCAAGTCCTTTTATTATGAGGATGACCCTACTAAAAGGAGTTTGCCATCAGTTGGAGGATATCCCAGGCCTAACAATATTGAAGAATATTTGAAAATCAAGGCTCAGCAAGCAGAGGATATTTCAAAAAGAAATACACAAAGGAAATCTGATAGAGAAATTCAGTAGAACTACCAATACTTGCTCACACAAGTCAGATCTTTGGAACAGTTTGCAAAAAAATGTGTGTCAGCAAATATCAGAAAAAGCAGATGAATCCCTGAGAAAAGATTATGTTGAAAACATCATGGCAACCAAGAAGTACAAGGGAGAAAAGCATATGTACAAGGAGTGGACCATTCCTGAGCTTGAACAAGAAGCAGCCAGGATTCAAGAAATGATAAAGAATAAGGTCAAACACACTCCTCCAGATTGGTCAAAGTACAAAAAGAATGTGCCTGAAAAGACATTAGAGCTGAAGAGAATGAAAGAGGAATTGGTTGCTGCTGACTATGGGTCTAAAAATCAAGTGGCAAGATGGAAAGAAGACAAAGTCAGGACCACCTACAAAAGGTTGGAGGAATTAAGGAAGAAAGATCCTAAAGTTCCACAAAAACCTGACTACCCTGAAGCAGAGGTTTCAACAAGACCACCAAAGCTGCAAATCAAGAGAACCACTGCTCCAGCTGGTGCTGCCATCTACAAAAGAAGACAACAACAACAGTTGGGTACAGAAACAGTGGCAGAATTAATGGCTGGAGATGACCTTGTAAAAGAGGGTATTAAAAGAATGATAGTTGAAACTCTTGGCCTAAACCAACCTGCAAGCACTGCTCAAACAGTTATCACAAGGCCTGCATCACCAAACTCCTCATCTAATAAAAATCTCCCAAGAAACCCACCAGACTCAAAAGTACTAAAATGGAAAACTAACAAACAGACCCATGTACTGACAGTGTTCAAGTCTAGTGGAGAAGTGAAGAAAATAACAAGGGAACAAGCACTTGGCCTAAGTCTTGAAGATTTGCAGGATCTCCTTGATTTTCCACTGTGTAGGGATGATGATGACACAGATGCCTTAGCCTTTGAGTTACAACTCAAAGGGCAAATAAGGGAACTGTTGATGAGGCAATAAAGATCTACCAATAATGAAGAGTTTTGACATTATCTGTTCCAGGGGGAGATTGTTGGGATTGAACCCTATCAGAGGAACAGATAATTAAAGCCAAAACTGGATTAGAGCAGTGGATCCAGAATAAGCAGATGTTATGTATACAAGTCTCTCCCCTTGAAAGTGGTTTCAACATCTGCTGACCTCCAAACTACTGATCTTTACTAACTGCTGACCTACAACTGCTGTCCAAGTCAAATACTGATGGAAGACTAAAGCTCTGCTGATTCAATCTACTGCTATGGGTCAAGCTCTGCTGATCATGACAAGTACTTTTGGGTTCATATCAGTGGAAGGATGCAGCAGTAGTTTAGTTTATATTATGAAATGTAATGTACAATAGTAGTTAGCATAGCAGAGGTTGTATAGATCAGATGTTAGAGTTTGTTAGGAGGTTCGATGTCACTTTAATGGTGACGTCAGCTTAGATGCTTCAGTGGTTTGCTCGTGCCTAAAAATAGAATAGTGCTCTGTACTGTTGTATTAGCTCTTCACCATCTTCTTCCTGCACGAACAAATCATAGTGAGCTCAGGCTGAGGGGGATTTTGTTACATACTTGCAATTGTAATTGAATCTTGTAATAAATTCAAGCATTCGGTTCAATGTTAAACTTGTATGTTAAAAGCAATTCTCCTATTTAACTGTGAAAAGTTTGCTTCCATTATATTCTGCTACACTACTCATTCATTGATCATTTTAATTCAAACGTAAAACTCAATCAAAACCAAACTCAGATCCTAACAAAGTTGTTGTGTAATCTTAAATGTGAAGGATCTAAGTATGAATGAACATGAATAATTTGAAGGACTAAAGTGTTATGTGAACTATTTGAAAGAATATGATGTTAGTGAAGCTTTGATGCATATTAAGATCATGTTATAGGATAATGTTATGATATGAGTATATTAGATGCTTATACTTAGACATGCATGATGATATGTGATCTTAAAAAGATGTTTTGAGTATGACTGAGTAAAAATCAGTTATGATCAGATTATAAACCTTAAAATAAAGTTATTTTGAAGTGTTTAATGATATACAACTTTTTCATAATATTTGCTAGCTTTGCATGTGGTACTTGGTGCATTAAAAGTTGTAAAATACGTGAAATCGCATGATTTATGTAACCTATACAAAAACTGAACTAATCTGATTATAACCACTATTTTAATCATTAAATAACAAGTATTGTGTTAAAATATCAAGTCGTTTTGAGGTTGGATGGTTATGGTAACGTTTAACGCAAAACTATGCGTTAAACGGTAAAAAATCGACTTTTCGAGTGATTTTTGTAAAACTGATTTAGATCAGTAAATAAACTGATGTTTTTAGTTTAAAAACAATTATTTTAACTAATTTTAAGTTTACTTGGTGTTTGGTTGGTCAAACGTAACTTCCGACGCCCGAAAACGTTAACGAATCGTTAAAATACGCATTTTTTTCTAAGTACACTGGTATGGGAAAATTTTTGGGAAAACCTTATGTGTTAAAATGTGTTATGTGATTAAAACATGAGAATGTGAAAATATGTTAAGTTTTAACATGATTTTAAAGATTTGGATTATGCATGTATATTTGTGCGTTTTGTGCGGTAGAAACAGTAAAAATTGCGTTAAAAGTGTAACTTGTTTGTCGAGCATGAAAATTGATATGTATGAGATGTTTTATGTATGACAAAATAGATAAGTTAACAAGAATTCACATGTTTCGGTGTTAAATTATGAGAACATTTATGTATATATATTACGACGCGCAAACCGTAGATATATTGCGTAACGGATTTACACAATAATGGTCACCAATAAAATCGTTCATGTTGCAAAATCATATATATATATATATATATATATATATATATATATATATATATATATATATATATATGTACTCATGTATATATTAACATGCCAACATAATCAAAAATGACAACTTTTCGAGAAAATCTCAAAGTTATGTGATAATTCTAAGAAACGGAGAAACTTAGGAGTTTAGTGTTAAATATATATTGATTTAGAATTGTTCCTATAATAGGACGTATATAAAAATCAATCTATGAGATTGCGGTATTAAAATACGCACCCAAAGGTGAGTGTCACTAAACCCCTCTTTTTACTGCTTTGTACATATTTTGGGGGTGGAACACGTTGTTAAAAGGGTTTAATAATGTTTTTAAAATAAAACATACCTTTTAATATAAAATATATATATTCGCTGAAAACATATGAGGTTTGATAAGTTACACGTTTCGAAGTAAAACGTTTTTGATGAATGAATATTGTACGTACGGTATTTCTTAAGTGGAACAAGACCGTACAGTTGGGGACGAATTCTTGACTGGGTCTCATATGATGGACGAATTCGTACAACGTCGTGTATTAAATTGACATATTAGTAGGATATATATATTGTACGTGAGGCAGACATCATATTGTTCTTCGAGAAAGAGCCATGCGCCCATGATGTCGTTTAATCAGTTAAGTATTGTACGCGATGAATTGTTGGTAGATCTATCGGGTTGACAACCCCGTCGTGGCCGGTCGCCCCGTGTCAATGTCAAATGACGAATTAATATTCAGTTTATCGTCTAGCATTGATTATCCCTGCATGGTTAATATATAGTTCGTATCGTCTAGCTAACATACGAGTCTGAAAGTTGACGCTATAATTTAATATACAAAACCTGGGCAATATATATTACAGTTTTTGGATCGATGAACCGGCGGAAGGTCCATGGATTTTTAATAAGGAAGTAAAACGGACTTTCTAAAATTTATATGGATGTTTTTAAATGAACACCTAATCAGAAAGTTTTACTATAAATAAAATTGGTAGTAACTGAATATGTGAACTCACCTTCCTTTGTGTTGAAACTTGATTTTAACGTGTTCTGCAGGTACCTAAGTTCGGCTTCGGGAAATCATGGCGTATCTTGTGAATGATGATGCATGTTGTTTTGTTTAAATATGTTGGACATCTTTTTAACTTTCTGGGACGTTTGTAATAAGATCCGCGAGGATCATAATAACTTAACTCATGTGGTTGTGTCGAGACTTTTAAAATGTAATGTTTAATATCTATGTTTTAAAATATGTCAAAATGTCCAACAAAAGAGTGCATCATCCGACAAGGTATAAATGGGCACCAACTTCCGTCACCACTACGTTTAAATATTCCGCTGCGACGTTTTTGGGGTGTGACAATAAATGATAAAATTCACATATGTGTGATATCTTACTGATGTAACTTGTTAAAATAAATATTTTTACTGATTGTTTTAGACCAGAATCTCAGATTACTATTTAACCTCTTTTATAAACTCTAAAATGACCAAAATACCCCTTCGGGGCATAAATTGGTTTTAAATTCGTTTTGGGCATAACAGAAGATATCCTATTGATATCATAACATATTTTAAGCATATTAACTTGTGGAACCTGTACATGACTCATTTGGCTACCCGTTATGCATATTCGCGTTCGGTACGGTTTATGTAACTAGTTTGCATAAATTAACCGAAAAGGGTCAAATCTTATCATTTTCACTTCAAAACCCAGAATGTGTTTAGTTTACCCATATTATACAAGTCTTCATACTTGTAGGGTCTAAATCACATTCTAATCCGGTCTTCGATTAATCTTGCGTTTCGAACCGTAACCCTTTCATTAAAACTAACCGGTCTAAGTTAAGAGTTAAATTAGACCCGTTAGGAATCTAATAGATTATTAAAACCTTTGTTCCAGATTAGGAGCCCAGTAAAATATACTTGTACTTGCTGATTGATATACGGCTGAGAATAAAATTATATTTTTGCTCTGGTAAATACTTTTAACTTATTTTCCATTATACGGGCTTGGGATACGGTATTATGAAAATACCGCTTGGTCGGGTATTGAATGTTTAATTTATTAGTGGTTAAACCATTGAGATAATTTGTTTTAATCTGTCTTGTTTGATGCAATGCCTTTGGGGGGTTAATGACTATGTCCTGGATATCCTCGGCTCATTCATTAAAAATGGCCACGGCTTAAGCACGAGGTGTAGGCATACACCTAACAGTTGCGTATGTAAAAACGGTATCTCACTCTCTTGTGGGCCTATACTTGTGGTGTGTTTATTAATCTAATCCGGCTCTTCTAACCGGGTCCCGAACGGACGACAAACATGTAAAGTTGTATACAAGATTATTTTAAATAATTGTCCCAAGTTATAAAAGAATATTTGTGCCTTGTGCATTTAAATCAATTTTATAATCATTTTTCAAAAGAGTCAGTTAATTGTATTTACTAGTGTAAACTGACGTATTTTAAAAAAAGGTTAAGTGCAGGTACTATGCGAAATGGGCTGGAACTCCTAAGTGTTAAATAAAGAGTCTTGCAAGCTTTTATCACTTTAAGTCTGTTAAACAATATTTCTTTGTCTTGATCCACCTGTGGATCCACTTACAGCCGTTGTGTAATATTTTATTATACTTTCAAATCGGTTTGTATTATTAATTTAGACTACCGCTGTGCATTAAACTGTGATTATTGACTGTGATGATATCAACTACGTCACGATACTCCCCACCGGGCCCACCGGTAATACGTGGAAATATCGGGGTGTGACAGCCAGGCTGCTTCCTCCGTTGATTTAACTTTCATCCTCTATTTGAAGCACCTGCACATTCAAAGTATTCAATTACTTGAACAAGTTAGCCCAGGTCTGTTTGACCTTAGGCATTCCAACACAATATGATTCATTCAACTTCGGAAAATTATCGTCTTTTGGTACAAACAACTTTTCATCTTTTTCTTCATACTTTTTCATTGAATCAGGTTTTCATGTTTGTTGTGAGTCAGCCTTTGAATTTTTCGGCTTCCAAGTTTGCTTATAATCAAACTTGGTTGACTTCTGATTCACAACATCAGGCTTCCTTTTCGTCTCAACACCAACAGGTTTCGGATTTGGACACTTGCGTGCAAGATGTATTGTTTGATTTCATTTGAAACATGTTCTCTTTGAAACATCTTTCACCTGTTGTTGTTGCTTTTTCATTTGAGCATAGAACTCTTCATTAGGCTGTCGTCTAAATTGTAGTTCTTTCTCTTTTTCGGAACTTGTTCCATGAACAAAGTTCATCTTTGTCTGATAGTTTGGTGTTTCGTTTCTTTTCCAATTTTGTTTCTTTTTATAACCCAAACCAGCCTTCATGTTTTTCTTTTTGTAACCAGGTTTATTATAAAAAGTTTTGTGACTCTTTCCAGCAAGCTTTGAAATTTTGGATTTTCAATTTCAATCATCTTGAAAACTTTGTCAATCTTTTCTGAAATCACATTCTGAATCGGGACTTCAAAATCTTAGAATAGCTTGTTCGATCCAATCATGATATAAACCAATCCTTTTGAATCATCATTCGCATTTTTCTTAGATTTTGAGTTTTTCAGATAACCTTCATGAAAACTACCTTCATTTTCATCCTGTGATTCAGATTTACCTGTTTCAACCGACTCTTCTTTCAAGACACTTTCAACGACCTTACGTACCACCTCTGAATCACTAGAATCATCAGATTTGGAATAGGTTACGTCAATATTATCTGGAAATTGATCGACCATGTTGAAAGCTTTTTCCACCTCTCGTCATCATAGAATGTGAATTTTTCCTCAAATGGTGGTGGAACTCCTAGCCGATTCCTTTCTTGTTTTGCTCAGAATCTTTACCATTTGGTTTTAGATTGAAAATCCGTTCAAGAACATATGATGAAGCATGATAACTGTGTAACTTGTTATTATCTTGTTCTAAATCAGCTATTTTACGCTTTAGCTTAGCAACATCTTCAATGTAAGAATTTACAACTTGTTGCTTAATTTCATATTGTCGCTTCAGCGTATCAGATGTTTCAGAACAATGTTTCAATCTCGATTGAACAAGTTTCATTTGGCTTTTCACGTCTTCATATGATTCTTTTGTGATATGATATGCAAGTTTTATTGAATAATACTCCTTTTTCATTTCTTGGAAAGAATTTTCTTTTTGCAAACACTCTTCTGTCTTTTTCGAAACCTTTTCTTTCAAAATCTCATTTTATTTTTCTAAATTCTTGCATTTTTGTGTGAGCTTTTCGTCATTATTTTTCAAAACTTTTTCATTTTCTAACATTTCTTTGCATTTTTCTTTGAAAACTTTTTCGATTTTAGTGAATTCTAAGTCTCTTGTTCTGAATTTTTCATCTTTTTCAGTATAAGCACTACACGTTTCCATGCATTTCTTGCATTGTTCAACATTTTTGTTTAAGATTTCAGATTCAGTTTTTACCTCAGTGATTGGCACCTCAGTTTTCTCTTCAGTCTGCTTTTGGTCAGCTTCTCTCTGGCTGTCCCTCACCATCATCAGCACCATCATCTGCATCGATCACTTCAACCAAACTTTCCATCTTCTCACCATCTTCTTCTTTGTTCTTCAGACCCTCTTCATTCTGATGTTCTTCAGTAACAACTTCTTTTTCTGGTTTCTGTTCTTCTTTTTCACCTTCTTCTTCTTTGACATCTTCTAACTTCTTTTCCTTAGCAACCTTCTTCAAATCAACAACCAATTCATCAACATTCTTCTTCATTCTTTCTTCATCTCTCTTCTTCAAACTTGTAGTCATTACATCACGAATTATCTTATCCAGCTTTTTCAGATAAGTTTTATCTTTTTCGAAATTTGAGTAGTATTCTCCTGACAAAGGAACAACAGCCAGTACATCATTGAACACCACTTCTTGTTGATGAACAACTGGATCACCGTTTTTGTTGATATAACACTCTCGCTTCTTGTCGTATCTTCCATAACTCTTTGCTTCTTCAAACTCTTCATGCATCTTCTCAATTCTGCAACCAGCAAAAAATCTTTCTCTTTCTGTTTTCTCTTTGGGAATTTCTTCTCTCATTTTCTCTTTTATCTTAGAAACAAAAGCACGATGTTTATTTGTTGATGCCGTTCTTCCATGTGCTGTGAACCGATCATCAACAAGATCATCTTCTGGAAGGAATTCGCTCCAGTCAAACCCTTCATCATCTTGAATCACAACACAAGCTCTTGATTTCTCTTTTTCAGAATTATCTTCAATTTGTTTCAACCTTGGTGATTCCTCTCTGTTCTTGTGATAGATCGCCTTTTGATAGTAATCTTCTTTAAACAGATTGGTGGTTTCTTCAACAGTAGAGTTTCTGCATTCTCTTTTGAAATAACCCTTTTGATTGCATTTGAAGCAGGTCACTTTTGATTTGTCGAATCCCAGCTTTGTTGATGGTCCACAGATTGATCTTAGATCAATGAGTTCCATCTCCTCTAGATCGATCTGGTCGTAATCTTCCTTTGTCAGTTCGGAATTTCCAATTTTTCCAGCTACCAGATCTTCGTATGATTCCAGAATTGATCCTAGAAGACTCATTTGTTGTTTAGCTGCGTTGATGTTCATTGTTGAAGACTTCTTCAGCTTTAAAGCGATGTTGCAGAGAATCTCTTCAGGTTCTTCAGATTTTGATGTTCTTGATGATGAATGATATCCCGGATCATGACTTGATGAGCTTTTCTGTGAGTCTTTTATCTTTTCAACACTGTATGTAGTCTTTATTGGTTCACTAACTGTCACCGAAGGTACACTGCCCTTGTAGTAAAGACCGACATTCTGTTGATGCGAAGAATTGTTCATCTTGCTTTGCTTTTGCAGCTCAAGCTCATGACTTTCTATCTTTTCTATCAAAACATCAAGAGTAATTGTATCAAACAACGCATCGTTTTTCAAAATAAACACGAACGTTTGCCACTGATCAGCTCGTGGTGACGCTTCAATGATTTTATCAATGATTTCTTCCCGTGTTTTTACAACTTCAAACCTTTCAAGTTCAATTTTAAGGTGACAAAATATTTTTATCATTTGTTTTACAGATTCACCTTTTAAACCGTCAAACAAATCAAATTCTTTTTTAAGTAAAGCTATTTTGTTCTTTTTTATTTGTTTACCACCCTCTGGTTTAACCCGTAAAGCTTCCCAAACAAATTTAGATGAACCGTCATGATCAAGTAATGCAAAAATATCATCTCTAATCGACTGTTGGATTAGAGCAATCATTCTTTATTTATATGAGAAGTTCTTTTTGTCTTCAACGGATAAGCTTTTGAGTGGAATTTCTTCGTTCTTATCGTTGACAGGTCTATCGTAACCAAACTCCATGCAAAACCAGCTTTCATGTGCATAAGCTTTGGCCCAGTTGATGAATCGTTCTTTCCACCATGTGTAAACTTCAATACTTTCGAGCTTTGGTGGTTTCGAATGGGTTTCGTAAAAATTATCATGATTAATATTTTTAGATGTAGCTTTCGTTATGCTTTTTGGTGTGGCAGTCGATGTTCCGGAAGACTCGGATGTGAACGCTTTGTAAAACGTGTTGTAGAACTCTTCAGCCATGATGCTCCTCGTTTTTTTTTCTCCTTTGAATTACCTAAAAACGAACAAACAACCGATCAGTTTAAAAATGAACAGACAGTTGGATCGGATGTGTATTCGATCGAACAAGGTCAACGAAAGTCAATCGGATGACTTTGGATCGGATCACTTGGATCGAATGGCGAATCGAACGGATTGCTATCCGACACTTGGGCAAAATCACTTTACAATTTAGCTTGAAACTGGATCGGATAGCGAATCGAACGGATTGTCGTTCGAGAATTTGCAACACCAAATCAAATGTGAATGGATGTAGAGGATCGGATGGTGATCCGACACTTTGCAACTTTGATGACTAAAATGCTATCCGACACTTGATAACCCTTTCTCAAATTTTCGGAAACATGCTATAATGGCCGCTGATATTAAAGATGAGATCTACTGATGTATCATGTGATAATCTGACACAATTAAAACTTGATTGGACCGAGATCTAACTGATAATCACATGAACTGATAATAAAACAATTGTGTTGCATGCAGATTATTGGGCCAATAACAAACACATGCACAGTGATCAATATTTTTTGAACTTTGGCCGACAATTTTTATTAAAAAAATGCTATTGGACCACAATGTTTAGTGGACCGTCAATCCCTTTTGAACTATTAATTCTTATTGGGCCATTCAAATGATTCACATGGATCGGATCAGATGACTATTGTGTGAATTGGCTAAGTGTCGGATGGCTATCCGACGATTGACAATAGGGTAAGTGTCGAATGAGATTTAGTATGCTAAGTGTCGGATGGTCATCCGACGATTTGACCATTCGACGATTGTGCAACAATTAATTCTCACATGCAATACTGAACCAATCAGCCTTTAATCTTTATTTTTAATTGGACCGTTTGTGTCTAACAATTATGATATCACATGCAAGCTTTTCAAATCAACTAGCTGACAATCTAATTCTATTGGACCGATGATATTTATCACATGCAAAACTGATATGATCAAAATGTAAGCTTTGATTTCCAATGAATGAAATGATGACAATGTTTACTGATCACATGTGCTGTCCCACAATCTCATGTTTAATTGATTTCTTTTTTTTTTTTTTTTTGAAAGGCTAACTTCATTAAAACACAAAGCCAAACCTCAAGACGAGGCGGCACCAAACAAACAAACGGGAAATTTACATATCAACGGAACTACACCAATCTACCCATCTAACGTCAAAGCCTTTTAATCTAACACTAAACCAAAAAAACCCTACCGTCTTGATGTCGCGAATAGTCTCCTCTATCTTCGTAACTTTGTTATTAAATTTAGCCTCGTTCCTAGCTTTCCATATACACCAACAACCAACTCTAATAATCCCTTGAAACCGATATTATCGTGAGATTCGAGTAAGTCTTTGATCGAGAAAGCCAATATGACCGGAATATTGCACCATGAGCTGATAAATGACCAAACTGAAGACGCCAATCTGCAAGAGGTGAACAAATGATCCGCAGTTTCGTCCTCTTCACCACAAAGCCCACATAAGATATTGCCCCTGACAATGTTCCTTTTTGCCAGCCCATCCATTGTTGTCAACTTATTCAAGCCAAGTCTCCAAATAAAAACATTACATTTCCTGGGAAGCCACTTGCACCTACTCGGGAAGTAATCCGAAGCAGATCCACTGGGTTTTATGAGCATAGATTTGACTGAACCCACGCTGAACGCATAATCCGAAGACCCTGACCAGATCCATTTATCCTTAGTATTCTTTAAAGTCAAGTTAATGAGCAGACTACAAAGCCCAATTAATTCGTTAAGCTCTTGCCCACCCGCCGGCGGTCGCCACCACTGCCACAAAAATTGTCACGGCCCCCGACCCGGTTTGACCCGTTTCAGGAGCCGCGGGACAGAAAATCCCGTGGTATTTATTTAACAGCGGAAGTTTTCTTCAGGATCTTTTAAAACTGAAATATTTCCCGATTATTTTATTTCATAACTCGGAATAAAATCACGATAATTTACAATCTTGAGATTTCACGGAGAAATCTTTATTTTACAAAACATGTTTCTTTATTTTATATTGAGCCACTTCCTTAAGCTTGTAGTGCTTCTCGGCACTTTTCCTGGATCACAATAGATCACCTAAAACATGTTTGAAAAAGGTTTTGTCAGCGGGAAATACTGAGTGAATCATTCTTTTTACTAAAACGACTCGTTTGTTATAATTACAGTATTAAGAGAGATTACAATGTTTCTGATATCAAACCAACTACCCACGGTATTTTGTCACTCGACCCATTGGCCCTCCCGTTGTCCAATGGTGTCTGTGACTATGGTCATATCACCCCTTGGCTGCCCCAATGGTGAAGATTATCAAGTAATGTATACAAAACCCCACATACCGGCTGTAACTTGGTGATTACATATACTTAATCACTATAATTATAACTTTGAAAATAAACATGCTTTTGTAAACAAATTTGATAAAAAGAGAATGACTCACATTGCAGATTTAATTGAGCAGAGCCTAGCCTACTGATTAGCCTTTTAACCTAAATTAATAATAGGCACACAATTCGGTTAGTAACTTCATACAGCATTTACGATAACTCACGAGATTAAACCCTCACATCGAATGACAAAGTGCGATACTTAAACATTCATTGAATTAACAACGAATGACAAAGCATAAACCCTAATGTTGGCAGCACTTAAACATCCATTGGATAGTTTAATCGATCGGACATTGAATCGTATCAGCGATCGAGTTATTACCCTGTATTACGGCGACGATTAGTGATCCGTGTGTGTTGTGATAGTAAACAGAGCGTAACTCAGTGTGTGTTTGGAATTTCTACGTCGTTTCAGTACCAGAAATCAAGTCCCAATGTCTGCTATTTATAGTTAAATTTTGACCTGGCTTACGGACCGTAAGACTCAACCCTTACGGTCCGTAAGGGACACGAAGCTATTATAGGGTTGCTACGTCCTTGACTAGCCTTGCTGACTTGACTATTTCTTAAAATTCGTTTTTGACAGCGAGATTTTAGGATAATCGTAACTAGGGTTTTACCCCCCTGAGTTTTAGGGGCCCTGATCCTGATTCTGATTGTTCTGAAAATTTTAGGGTTTGTGCAGAATCACTTGGGTGTCTCAATTAGGGTTTCCTATTGGATAAAATAATAAAATAAATAGCACTTTTAATGAGAGTTGTTACATTCTCCCCACCTTAATAAAATCTCGTCCTCGAGATTTACTGGAATAAGTAGGGATACTTTTTCTTCATCTCAGATTCCAACTCCCAAGTGTATTCAGGTCCTCGTTTCGAATCCCACTTGACTTTAACTAGCACTAGTCGTTTGTGCTTGAGAAACTTGATCTTTCGATCTTCTATTCGAAGCGGTTTTTCAACAAATTTTAATTTTTCGTTTACCTCTATATCTTGGAGAGGTACTACCAGAGATTCATCTGATAAACATTTCTTAAGATTGGATACATGAAATACATTATGTACTCCAGCTAACTCCTCTGGTAGTTGTAAACGGTAAGCAACTGGTCCTATACGTTGGATCAATGGAAATGGTCCTACGTATCTGGGACTTAGCTTTCGTTTCTTACCGAATCTAACAACTCCTTTCCAAGGAGAAACTTTTAACAGTACTCTATCTCCAACTTGGAATTCTAACGGCTTGCATCTATTATCTGCATAACTCTTCTGGCGATCTCGAGCCGTCTTCAGCCTTTCCTTGATTTGAGTAATCTTATCAGAAGTTTCTTGCACTATCTCGGGACCTGACAATTGACTTTCTCCTATTTCCGCCCAACAAACTGGAGTTCTGCACTTTCTTCCATACAGTGCCTCGAATGGGGCAGTTTCAATACTGGAATGATAACTATTGTTATAGGAGAATTCGATCAGAGGTAAGTGATCGTCCCAATTTCCACCAAAATCTATTACACATGCTCGGAGCATGTCTTCTAGAGTTTGGATCGTTCTTTCACTTTGCCCGTCTATTTGAGGATGATATGAAGTGCTTAAATTTAATTGAGTTCCCATAGCTTCTTGGAAACTTTTCCAGAAATGAGAAGTGAAACGACTATCTCTATCTGATACAATGGAGAGTGGAACTCCATGTAGAAATACGACTTCATCTACATACAACTTTGCCAATCTTTCCATGCTAAAGGTTTCTTTCATTGGTAGAAAATGAGCAGATTTGGTTAATCGATCCGCAATTACCCAAATCGCGTCATTACCTTTTCTGGTTTTGGGTAACTTAGTAACAAAATCCATTGTTATGAGTTCCCATTTCCATACAGGCATTTCTAGTTGTTGTAATAGACCTGAAGGTTTCTGATGTTCTGCCTTAACTTGTGAACAAGTAAGACACTTAGAAACATATCTAGCTATATCCTTCTTTATGCCTATCCACCAGAAATTCTTTCTTAAATCTTGGTACATTTTATTGTTTCCAGGATGCATGGTATACCTAGATTTATGGGCTTCTTCTAAAATCTTATTTCTTAATTCTCCCTGCTTAGGTACCCAAATTCTATTTTTATGGAATCTCCAAATTCCATCAGCTCCTTGTTCTAATTCTTTTATTCGTCCCTTCATTCCTTCAGCATCATCCTTGACTGCTGTTTCTTGAATATTCTTCAATTGTTCCATTGAATCTAATTGTAGACTTAACCTAAGAGCACGAACTCTTCGTTGTTTCTCATGGTACTTACGACTTAAGGCATCTGCAACTACATTTGCCTTTCCTTCATGATATTGAATATCACAGTCGTAGTCACTTAAGATTTCCATCCATCTCCTTTGTCTCATATTTAACTCTTTTTGCCCAAATATATATCTTAAACTTTTATGATCTGTAGAGACAGTAAACTTACTTCCGTACAGATAATGTCTCCAAATTTTCAGGGCAAAAATTACGGCTCCTAATTCTAAATCATGAATCGTATAGTTTTCTTCGTGCTTTTTCAATTGTCTTGAAGCATACGCAATTACTTTCTTGCGTTGCATCAACACACATCCAAATCCTAGTTTTGAAGCATCACAATATACTTCAAAATCTTCATTTCCTTCTGGTAAGGCTAAGATTGGAGCATTGGTTAATTTCTGTTTCAAGATCCTAAAGGCTTCTTCTTGCTTAGTTCCCCATTCAAACTTAACTGCTTTACAGGTTAGCTTAGTTAATGGTACAGCTATTTTGGAAAAAATCCTTAATAAACCGTCTATAATATCCAGCTAATCCTATAAAACTTCTAATTTCCATTGCGGATTGTGGAACCTTCCATTTGGTAATTGCCTCTATCTTAGCAGGATCTACATGAATACCTTCGTGATTCACCATATGACCTAGAAATTGCACTTCTTGTAACCAAAATTCACACTTCGAGAATTTGGCATACAACTTTTCTTTTCTTAACAAAGTTAAGAGTGCATGCAAATGCTCACAATGTTCATTCTGACTTTTGGAATAAATAAGTATATCATCGATGAAGACAATTACAAATTTATCCAAGTACGGTTTACAAATTCTATTCATCATATCCATGAATGCTGCAGGTGCATTCGTTAACCCGAAGGGCATGATTGTAAACTCGTAATGACCATACCTAGTTCTGAAAGCAGTCTTAGGTATGTCTTCTTCTTGTACTTTCAATTGATGATATCCGGAGCGTAAATCTATCTTAGAAAAATATCTAGCTCCTTGAAGTTGATCGAAAAGATCATCAATCCTAGGTAATGGGTATCGATTCTTAAATGTAACCTTATTCAATTCTCTATAATCAATACACATTCTCATTAAACCATCCTTCTTCTTTACAAACAACACTGGTGCTCCCCAAGGGGATGAACTAGGTTGTATGAAACCTTTACTTAGTAATTCATCTAATTGCTTTTTCAGTTCTAACATTTATGTGGGTGCTAACCGATAAGGTGCCTTGGCTATCGGTATAGTTCCAGGAATTAGATGAATTCCAAATTCTACCTCCCTATCTGGTGGTAATCCTGGTAATTCTTCTGGGAATACATCTGGGTATTCTGAGACTACAGGAATTTCCTTAAGTTCTTTACCCTTAGTGCTAATGATTACCGAAATCATATACACTATTCCTTGCTTTCGTTCATAACTAGCAACTTTCATTACTGATATGAACTTCATGGACTTACGTGGTTTGTCTCCTATAATTATGATTACTTCTCCAGTAGGTGTTTGAATTTCTATGGAATTCTGATCACAAAGAATTCGAGCATGGTTGGCTACTAACCAATCCATTCCTAACACAACATCGAATTCGGCTAATTTCATAGGTAATAGGTTTGCAAAGAATTTATGACCTGAGAGTTCAATATTTTCCTTTTGCAAAACTTTATCTATGCTAACAGAATTTCCGTTTGCGGTTTCGACTGTAAAAATTTGCCTAAGGTTGGTCAAAGGTAAGTTAAGAGCTTGGTAGAATGAAGTATTGATAAAACTTTGGTTTGCACCAGAGTCAAATAATACTTTTGCATAAACGTTGTGAACTAAGAACGTACCAGTTCTCACATCTGGGATTAACTCCGCCTCCTGAGTTGTTAACTGAAAGGCTCGAACATTCTTCTTGGTAGCTCCGTCAGCTGCCTTGGCTTTGTTATCTACTGGTTTGACTAATTTAGGACATTCTGTTTTGAAATGCCCCGCTTCTCCACAGTTAAAGCAGACTATGGTTTTCTTTCTGCAGTTTTCTTCACGATGTCCTACCATTTTTTAACATCTGTGCTTGTAATCATTATAAACAGTTCAGTTATCAATAAAACAAAGTTATTTGATCCCAATGTTTGTTTGTTTATGTTTTACATTTTTCATGTTTTGACTTTTGTTCAATTTCAAACTCTACATCGCTTTCTGGAGAGTTATACGCAAACTGGTGCGTAAACGTAATCAGTTTAATGCGAAAAAAATACTCCGGAACATCAAAATATACTTAACATACCTTAAATAACCTTTACATAACTTAGAAATAAGTTTTGAAGGCTTTGGTATGGCAAAAACAAGTTAATTCGCTTACAGGGACTAAATTTGACAAACTGCGAAAGTATGCCAATCTGAACTGTAACAGACATTCCGGAACATGACCATAAGTTAAACATACCATAAATATGCTCTACATAGATTAGAAATAGGCTTTGAGGGGTTCGGTGTGCTAAAATAAACTTTTGGGTCATTCAGGGACTAAAAGTGTCAAAAAGTGCACAAGTTTGCACTTTCGCGCATAACTCACGTTCTGAATACATCCGGACATCCAAAAATTTATGTAAGCACTAAAATATTTTATTTTAGTGTTTGGCATGAGAAAAATCCATTCGTCACGCCATTTGGATCGTTTTTCGCGCTTATGCGCATTCCGTCGTAATTAACCGAACATCGCGATCGTACGGCCAAACGAACTGACATCCGACATATTTTTTAGCACATTTCATGTTCCCTATGTTTTAACATCATTGTGGAGCTTGAAGTTGGGTTTGACGGGTGTTAGAAGTGCCGTTACGCAACGAAACAAGGTGCAGGGGCCTGTTCTGCCATTTTTGAAATTAACAGACCTGCAAGGTCCTTGCGCACCGTAAGGTTCTAAGTCTTACGGTGCGCAAGCAGTCCCTAGCACATCAGAATGTTCTAAAACAGCTGGTTACAGCTGTTAACCACTCCCTAATCCTTTGCCACATGTTGATCTCTTATGGTGGGGGGCCATTTTGGGTTCCATAACATTCAGACAAGTGTACGGGTGAGATCAAGGCACGATATTCAAGAAACGATCCTAACGGTGGTCCTAATCCTATAAATACCCAACCCCATCCATTGCAAAACCCACAAGAATCTGATCTTAGAAGCTCTAAGTTGAAGCCATTGCTTCATACCTGAGCTACTCGGATCAAGATTAGCTTTCGGGGACCCTTTGTAAGTGTTCCTTCGTTCTTTTATTGCTTTTCGAGTCCGAAAGTCATACTTTGTTTGACTTTCTGCATTGACCAGTTTATGGTCAATGCGAAGTTCGTTTGAACTTCGCAACGTGATTGTAATCACGATGGTTATAGTCCCTTGTGACTATGCCTACTGATTACCACGTTGTCTAGGGTCGTAAGGGTAAGCGATCAAATAAATCGCTTATACCTTCGAACCCGACCCATTTGGTCGATCATTAGGATCCGACCAAACACATTAGGTGACCATAGTGTATAGGGAATAACCTTCCGAGGTTATACCATATGGTCACATCGTTTAAGTAGTTGTATGATAGGTAGTTTATATGCCTTAGGTAAATTACCAAAATGCCCTTTTAACGCCAAAATTCATTTTTAGCATATGTAACATAACTTTTGGAATCTAAACTGATTTGGCAACAATATTAGACATGTTAAGGCATATTTTACTTGTCATAGGACTAGTTAGGCGGTCCGAACGCGTTTTACGCGAACGACGCTTTAAAGTAGCATAAGCTACCTAAACGGGTCGTAATGGGTCGTAAGCATTTAGGTTAGGTTTCATTTTTGTATGTGGGCTTTGTTAAACCATATTAGATGAGTTCTCATACTCATTTGGTTTACAAGCCCTCATTCTATCCGATCTTCCAATTTAGGTCCGGTTTATTAACATAGTTACCTATATTAGGTGCCGTTTGATATCCAAGATCTCTAGCATTGTTTGGTTGTCATTCAAGGACTACTGAGCAATCTCAAGTGAGTACATAGACCCCTCTTTTACTGTTTTCAAACTGTGTTGGGGTGGAACACATGTGCCTACTTGTTACTTTCATGCTTTTCATGATTTCATATCATATGCTTGTTATGTTCATTAGTACACTTATAGTACATGATTTCATTGTGTTTATGCTATGTATGTCCATTCTGTGCATACTTAGTACATTGTTTTACATTACATTTCATGCTATGTATGTCCATTGCGTGCATACTTAGTACATTATTCCACATTACATTTCATGCTATGTATGCCCATTGTGTGCATACTTAGTACAGCTGTTTCACGTCACATGCTATGTATGTCCATTGCGTGCATACTTAGTACAGTGTTTCACATTACATTACATTTCATACTATGTATGCCCATTGTGTGCATACTTAGTACAGTTGTTTCACGTCACATGCTATGTATGTCCATTTGTTGCATACTTAGTACAGTTGTTTTCATCACATGCTTACATTTTGGTATGACATTTGGTTTGTTTAAATGGAACAATACATTCATTAACATTAGCTACGCCGTTCGTTAGTAGGTAGTGGTACCATAGGAATTGACAACTCCCATTCCTGAAATCCTGGGTTTGTTTGGATTGGAAGGAATGACCGAATTCGATACACATAACTTAGATAAACCTTTAATTTGTTTAAGGGTTTATCGCCACACTCTCAAGGCTTGAGTGTATGCATTTTCACAATACCGCATAGATGTTTATATCAGTATAGCATGCATTTGTTCCACAAAACATAACTTTGATTTAAACCATGTTTTACTTCAATACCTTGTTTCTGTGCATTTTACATATGGTTTAGTTGATATATTTCACTTACCATACATGACATTTTTGGATACACATTACATGATTTACATTAGACATAAACATTTTGACATTGATATACACAATTCATGATTTACATTAAACACGGACATTTGATATGGTTTACACAATAACATTATAACATTTGATTATACATAAACAATTTACATTGGTGGTTTGGTTTGCGTAAGTGATTTAAGTAACGAGGCGTGTGTAATATGATACAAGCATGGTGGATACGCCGCTGGTACTTCCTATATATAAGTGTTTGTATGGTATTACATAACGTAGCGTTATTTAAATCATTTCAATTTAAGACACATGACATTTTATACAAATAACATACTTTTCACAAGATATTGTTTTACAAACAACTTATCTTATACAAACTCATTTTACATGGTTATTCATTTAACCTTACATTTATTTATACATATCATCTGATCTTATCGTTTTTCAAATGATTTACAAGACAAAGCAAATTACAAGGTTCATGACTAAACATTTTCTTAAACACAAGTCATGAATCCTATTTTCACAAAACCTATGTATCTCACAGGCATTTTTATGCTGACGTACCTATTTTCACATGTGTTTTCAGGAGCTGTTGCTTATGACAATGATCGTGACACTAGGGCGGACCTGTGCCTTAGAGACATAAAACGAAGATAGACTAGTTTAATTATGTTATGAACTTTTTGTTTTCCTGTTTAATACAATGCAACACTCTTGTTTAATAAATAAAATACAACTTTGAATGCCATGGTTATGAAACAATTAATTCTGTTACAACACTCCCCGACATTTTCCGTCGCGGTTGCATGTTATACGCGGTCGGGGTGTGAAAGAAGAGTTGGTATCAGAGCCAATGGTTATAGGGAATTAGGTTATTAGTAATGCTTTGACCTAGACTATAACTTTCTAGGACCCCAACACAAGTTATCTTGTGTTTAGATCTTAAAACATGCATTTCACCTATCCTTAGGTGATAACCACAACGGGAACATCAAGTTCGAATCCGCTTTGAAAATTAATCATCTGTTCTTGGATGATTGATTACTAGGTTTTGAACCCCCTATTGTAAGGTTTTGAACCCTCAGTTACAAGGTTTTGGACCCCTTTGAATTTTTAAAATCTCGTCAAAGTTTCGGGTTTTAAATAGTGTGAACACGTGCAAACTGGAAGAGTGAATGCCTGTACCCTGGGTTTTCTGTCTAAGGCTAGAGTGTTCGTACAAATCCACATAATCGGACCAGTCACTCTTACCTGGGAACTCTTGGGGTGAGTGTTCACTTATAGGCGAGCATGTCTTCGCGATACATTATTTTTGACCCACTTACTTTGATTAGTCACATTGTGTCATTTGTTTACCTTGTGGTAACAAACAAATAACCATCATCTTTGCTTTTGTTGATTTTTGTATCATTTCATCCTTTTCATCCAACCATCTCACTCGTTTCCTTTCATGCTTCCCTCTTTTTAGAATGCCTCCTCGACGCAAACATCAGATAGCGACTGCCGAACTGGCAGAAATCATCGCACAGCAAATGGCTGCTGCTTTTCCAAATTTCATTGCTCAAATGAACCAAGCCAACAACAACAATCATGCTCTATGCAATTTCAAGAGTTTCAACTCGGCTAAACCACTCAAGTTTAGTGGTACTGAAGGAGCAACTGGGCTTCTTCAATGGTTCGAGAGCATTGAGAATACTTTCCGTCACGTGCAGTGTCCTGACAATCGCAAGGTCGAGTTTTCTTCGAGTGTATTCCAAAAGAGGGCTCTTACGTGGTGGAATGGGGTTATGAGAGACCGTGGTGCAGAAGTTGCTCTAGCTCAGACATGGGCTGAACTTAGGGCTCTTATGATGAGGGAGTTTTGTCCTCGTCATGAACTGCGAGCATTGGAGAGAGAGTTTGATGACTTGAAGCAAGATAGTGGCGAACATCGGGCGTATACTGATAGGTTTGAGGAGCTGAGTCTGCTTTGCCCGACTATGGTTACCCCACTCGATAAGGCTATCGAAAGATACATCGATGGTCTACCTGACTCAGTACAAGACATCATTACTGGTAGTAACCCTACCACACTCCGTCAGGCTATCAAGTTAGCAGCGACATTGACTGAGTCGCAGATTCGGAAGAATAAGTTACACAGGAAGGGTGACAAGGGCAAGAAACAGTCGTCTGACAAGGAAGATAGCAAGAAAGGTCAAAACAAGAATGGAAAGAATTCTGGTTCTTCGAGAGGGTCAAGGAAGCGTAAGGCTTCCCAAAATTTTGCTATCACTGCCCAAGTTAACCAGGCAGCTCCCAACCAACCTGCACAACCTCCAGCAAAGAAGCCCTATTCAGGGAATGCACCTTTGTGCAATAGATGCAACAGTCACCATCAGCCGCAACATCTGTGCCGTTTCTGTAATAACTGTGGGAAGTCGGGTCATCTTGCCAATGTTTGTCAGTTTGCTCACAATCGGGCAGTTCAGAACCCGGCTCAACAAGTTGCTCAGCAACAGCGTCAAGCTGCACGACCACACTACCCACCAGGTGCTTGTTATAACTGTGGGGATCTGACCCACTACCGTAATCAATGTCCAAGATTGGTGAATGCAAATCCAGCTCAGGCTCCGGCTCGAGGCAGAGTCTTTAACATGAATGCCCAAGAGGCACAGGCGGACAATAATGTGGTGAACGGTACGTTCTTTATTAATAATCAGCCTGCATCTGTTCTTTTCGATTCTGGTGCCGATAAGAGTTTTGTGTCATTGTCTTTTGAGCCAATGCTTCGCGTGTCTAGAACAAAACTAGGTAAACCTTTGATAGTAGAAGTTGCTAGTGGTGAACCCATTGTTCTTGATTTTGTTCTTCACAACTGCCAGTTGAACCTTAACGACCATCTTTTTCCTATTAACCTCACGCCTATGCAACTTGGAAGCTTCGACGTTATAGTGGGTATGGATTGGTTATCCAGGTATCGCGCAGAGGTAGTTTGTTTTGAGAAGATTGTTCGTGTGCCTCTTTCGACAGGCGAGATCCTACAAGTTCGTGGTGAGAAACCTGCTGGTGGTCTCAAACTCATGTCTTGTTTTAAAGCTCGGAAGTATCTGCGAAAGAACTATGTGGCCTTCTTGGCACATGTTACAGCAGATAAGGGCAAAGGTAAATCTATTCAAGATATCCCTGTTGTACGGGATTATCCTGAAGTGTTTCCTGAAGAGTTACCTGGTCTACCCCCGGCACGCCAAGTCGAGTTCCGTATTGATCTCGTACCTGGTGCAAATCCCATTGCCAGAGCTCCATATCGTCTTGCACCATCTGAGATGCAAGAGTTGTCTAAGCAGCTGCAGGAACTCTCTGAAAAAGGTTTTATCCGTCCTAGCTTTTCACCTTGGGGTGCTCCCGTTCTTTTTGTCAAGAAGAAGGATGGATCTTTTAGGATGTGTATCGATTATCATGAGCTTAACAAGCTTACCATCAAGAATCGATATCCCCTACCTCGCATCGATGATCTCTTTGATCAGTTACAGGGCGCTTCTTTTTTTCAAAGATAGATCTGCGATCTGGATATCATCAACTTCGTGTGCATGAAGAAGATATTCCTAAGACAGCGTTCCGCACTCGATATGGGCATTACGAGTTCACAGTCATGCCATTCGGTTTGACTAATGCTCCTGCTGTTTTCATGGACTTAATGAATAGGGTCTGCAAGCCTTATTTGGATCTTTTCGTCATTGTTTTTATTGATGACATCTTGATATACTCTAAGACGCGATCTGATCACGAGCAACATCTTCGTCTTACTCTGGAACTCCTAAAGAAAGAGCACCTTTTCGCCAAATTCTCCAAGTGTGAATTCTGGCTTAAAGAGGTTCAATTCTTAGGAAATATTGTCAACGATCAAGGTATTCATGTAGATCCCTCCAAGATCAGTGCGATTAAGGAATGGGATACGCCTACTACTCCTACTGAAGTTCATTCTTTTCTTGGTCTTGCGGGTTATTACCACCGCTTCATTGAAAACTTCTCGAATATTGCAGTTCCTCTAACTGCTCTAACTCAGAAGAACAAGCCCTTTGATTGGGGATTCAAACAAGAGGAAGCTTTTCAAAACTTGAAGCAGAAACTTTGTGACGCACCTGTTCTGACTTTGCCTGAGGGCAATGATGATTTCGTCGTTTATTGTGATGCATCAAAATTGGGTCTTGGCTGTGTTCTGATGCAAAGGAACAAAGTCATAGCCTACGCATCAAGGCAATTGAAGATACATGAGAAAAACTACACCACTCATGATCTTGAGTTGGGTGCAGTTGTCTTCGCTCTTAAAATCTGGAGACACTATTTGTACGGTACAAAATGTGTGGTTTTCACGGACCACAAAAGTCTTCAGCATATCTTCAATCAGAAAGAACTCAACATGAGGCAACGACGTTGGGTTGAGCTCCTAAACGACTATGACTGCGAAATTCGCTACCATCCTGGTAAGGCGAATGTCGTAGCCGATGCATTGAGTCGTAAGGAACGTACTAAGCTTCATTGTGTTCATGTTCAATCTGATATTCAAGCTCGATCCGATATCCAACCACGCCTCACTCAGGCTCAACAATCTTGTGTTTCACAAGGTTTGATGGATAAGGAATTTCCCTATCACGTAACACCTGATCTAGAATTGAAGGACAATGGATCGTATTACTTCATGGACCGTTTGTGGGTCCCAAGCCAAGATAACCTTCGCACCTTACTTATGGATGAAGCCCATAAGTCTCATTATTCTATTCATCCTAGCTCAGATAAGATGTATAAGGATCTTCGTATTCAGTATTGGTGGCTTGGTATGAAGAAAGACATTGCCTTATATGTATCAAAATGCCTTACTTGTCTAAGGGATTTTCTATTTTAGGCAATTTTCTAGTTGTAGGCTTCCTCCTACGCACACGTCTCCATCCCACAAATCTACTCCTCTTCTTGGGTTTGGGTTTCTCCAGAGGTGGAGCATTGAATTCAATAGGTTCTTCTATATCTGGTATATACCTATTGAAATCTCTGGAAATCTCTATTTTTACCGGATAGAGATTTAAATTCTGAAGGGCGTCAGACAAGTCGTTCATGCTGTTTAACAAAATACACACAAATACTAAGTTAAAATTTCATAGATAACTTTTAAATATTATTTCATACCGTGCGACTACAAAGCAACTGAAATTTTAAAACACACTAGGGTTTACTGTAAACTTATTTATTTACTGGATAAGGTTTCTGGATTGTGGGTGATAAAACTGCTAAAACGTGAGTTAAAATATTTAAAGAGTTGCATTTACTGCTACAGTAGCTAGCATATACAGGTCTGCCCATTTTTCATCTAACTTGTCCTCCCAAGGTGATTTACTGGTTAATTCCTGGGTTTCCTGTTTAATCTTCTTTTCTCGAAATTTCTTTATTTTCTCCTGACTTTTCTTAAAAATCAAACTTCTTTTATTAGGGGAAAGTGGTTCCTCATATTGTGCCTTTCGCACAAATATTCCTTCTGACAGAGACGCTCGTTTCACTTCTCATTTTTGGAGAACCATGCAATCTACTATGGGGACCCAACTTAATCTGAGCACAGCTTATCATCCGCAAATGGATGGTCAATCTGAGAGAACAATCCAGACACTGGAGGATATGCTTAGAGCTTGTGTGATCGATTTTGGTGGTAGTTGGGATTCACATCTTCCGTTGGTTGAATTCTCCTACAACAACAGTTATCACTCCAGCATTAACATGGCTCCTTTCGAGGCTCTCTATGGTCGTAAAAATGTCGTTCACCAGTCTGCTGGAATGAGATTGGCGAGGCTCAGCTTACTGGACCTGCCCTCATTTTAGAGACAACAGATAAGATTAAGAAAGTTCGTGATAACCTTCAGACAGCTAGAAGCCGTCAAAAGAGTTACGCGGACCCAAAATGTAAGCCCTTGGAATTTCAAGTCGGTGATCGAGTATTACTTTAGGTCTCACCTTGGAAAGGTGTGATCAGATTTGGAAAGAAAGGAAAACTTGCACCTAGATACGTTGGACCATTCAAGATCGTCGAAAGAATCGGTAAGGTAGCCTACAGACTTGAGTTACCTCCTGAACTTGGAAATGTTCACCCAACCTTTCACGTGTCTAATCTCGAGAGGTGTTTAGCCGATGAGAACCTCCACATACCACTTGACGAAATTCGTGTTGATAAAACACTGAAATTTGTTGAGAAACCAGTGGAAATCATGGAACGTGAAGTCAAGTGGCTCAAACGCAAGCGCATTCCATTGGTCAAAGTTCGCTGGAAATCTAAACATGGACCTGAGTTTACTTGGGAACGCGAAGATCAAATGAAGGCGAAGTATCCGCACCTATTCCCATGAGTTTCCTCTAAATAAATTTCGAGACGAAATTTCCACAAGTAGGGGAGACTGTAACATCTGTGCTTGTAATCATTATAAACAGTTCAGTTATCAATAAAACAAATTTATTTGATCCCAATGTTTGTTTTTTTATGTTTTACATTTTTCATGTTTTGACTTTTGTTCAATTTCAAACTCTACATCGCTTTCTGGAGAGTTATACGCAAACTGGTGCGTAAACGTAATCAGTTTAATGCGAAAAATACTCTGTAACATCAAAATATACTTAACATACCTTAAATAACCTTTACATAACTTAGAAATAAGTTTTGAAGGCTTTGGTATGGCAAAAACAAGTTAATTCTCTTACAGGGACTAAATTTGACAAACTGCGAAAGTATACCAATCTGAACTGTAACAGACATTCCGGAACAAGACCATAAGTTAAATATACCATAAATATCCTCTACATAGCTTAGAAATAGGCTTTGAGGGGTTCGGTGTGCTAAAATAAACTTTTGGGTCATTCAGGGACTAAAAGTGTCAAAAAGTGCACAAGTTTGCACTTTCGCGCATAACTCACGTTCTGAATACATCCGGACATCCAAATTTTTATGTAAGCACAAAAATATTTTATTTTAGTGTTTGGCATGAGAAAATCCATTCGTCACGCCATTTGGATCGTTTTTCACGCTTATGCGCATTCCGTCGTAATTAACCGAACATCGCGATCGTACGGCCACACGAACTGACATCCGACATATTTTTGAGCACATTTCATGTTCCCTATGTTTTAACATCATTTTGGAGCTTGAATTTGGGTTTGACGGGTGTTAGAAGTGCCGTTACGCAACGAAACAAGGTGCAGGGGCCTGTTCTGCCATTTTTGAAATTAGCAGACCTGCAAGGTCCTTGTGCACCGTAAGGTTCTAAGTCTTACGGTGCGCAAGTAGTCCCCAGCACATCAGAATGTTCTAAAACAGCTGGTTACAGCTGTTATCCACTCCCTAATCCTTTGCCACATGTTGATCTCTTATGGTGGGGGGCCATTTTGGGTTCCATAACATTCCGACAAGTGTACGGGTGAGATCAAGGCACGATATTCAAGAAACGATCCTAATGGTGGTCCTAATCCTATAAATACCCAACCCCATACATTGCAAAACCCACAAGAATCTGATCTTAGAAGCTCTAAGTTGAAGCCATTGCTTCATACCTGAGCTACTCGGATCAAGATTAGCTTTCGGGGACCCTTTGTAAGTGTTCCTTCGTTCTTTTATTCCTTTTCGAGTCCGAAAGTCAAACTTTGTTTGACTTTCTGCATTGACCAGTTTATGGTCAATGCTAAGTTCGTTTGAACTTCGCAACGTGATTGTAATCACGGTGGTTATAGTCCCTTGTGACTATGCCTACTGATTACCACGTTGTCTAGGGTCGTAAGGGTAAGCGATCTAATAAATCGCTTATACCTTCGAACCCGAACCATTTGGTCGATCATTAGGATCCGACCAAACACATTAGGTGACCATAGTGTATAGGGAATAACCTTCCGAGGTTATACCTTATGGTCACATCGTTTAAGTAGTTGTATGATAGGTAGTTTATATGCCTTAGGTAAATTACCAAAATGCCCTTTTAACGCCAAAATTCATTTTTAGCATATGTAACATAACTTTTGGTATCTAAACTGATTTGGCAACAATATTATACATGATAAGTCATATTTTACTTGTCATAGGACTAGTTAGGTGGCCCGAACGTGTTTTACGCGAACGGCGCTTTAAAGTAGCTAAGCTACCTAAACGGGTCGTAATGGGTCGTAAGCACTTAGGTTAGGTTTCATTTTAGTATGTGGGCTTTGTTAAACCATATTACATGAGTTCTCATACTCATTTGGTTTACAAGCCCTCATTCTATCCGATCTTCCAATTTAGGTCCGGTTTATTAACATAGTTACCTATATTAGGTGCCGTTTGATATCCGAGATCCCTAGCATTGTTTGGTTTTCACTCAAGGACTACTAAGCAATCTCAAGTGAGTACATAGACCCCTCTTTTACTGTTTTCAAACTGTTTTGGGGTGGAACACATGTGCCTACTTGTTACTTTCATGCTTTTCATGATTTCATATCATATGCTTGTTAAGTTCATTAGTACACTTATAGTACATGATTTCATTGTGTTTATGCTATGTATGTCCATTGTGTGCATACTTAGTACATTGTTTTACATTACATTTCATGCTATGTATGTCCATTGCGTGCATACTTAGTACATTATTCCACATTACATTTCATGCTATGTATGCCCATTGTGTGCATACTTAGTACAGTTGTTTCACGTCACATGCTATGTATGTCCATTGCGTGCATACTTAGTACAGTGTTTCACATTACATTACATTTCATACTATGTATGCCCATTGTGTGCATACTTAGTACAGTTGTTTCACGTCACATGCTATGTATGTCCATTTGTTGCATACTTAGTACAGTTGTTTTCATCACATGCTTACATTTTGGTATGACATTTGGTTTGTTTAAATGGAACAATACATTCATTAACATTAGCTATGCCGTTCGTTAGTAGGTAGTGGTACCATAGGAATTGACAACTCCCATTCCTGAAATCCTGGGTTTGTTTGGATTGGAAGGAATGACCGAATTCGATACACATAACTTAGATAAACCTTTAATTTATTTAAGGGTTTATCGCCACAGTCTCAAGGCTTGAGTGTATGCATTTTCACAATACCGCATAAATGTTTATATCAGTATAGCATGCATTTGTTCCACAAAACATAACTTTGATTTAAACCATGTTTTACTTCAATACCTTGTTTCTGTGCATTTTACATATGGTTTAGTTGATATATTTCACTTACCATACATGACATTTGTGGATACACATTACATGATTTACATTAGACATAAACATTTTGACATTTGATTATACATAAACAATTTACGTTGGTGGTTTGGTTTGCGTAAGTGATTTAAGTAACGAGGCGTGTGTAATATGATACAAGCATGGTGGATACGCCGCTGGTACTTCCTATATATAAGTGTTTGTATGGTATTACATAACGTAGCGTTATTTAAATTATTTCAATTTAAGACACATGACATTTTATACAAATAACATACTTTTCACAAGATATTGTTTTACAAACAACTTATCTTATACAAACTCATTTTACATCGTTATTCATTTAACCTTACATTTATTTATACATATCATCTGATCTTATCGTTTTTCAAATGATTTACAAGACAAAGCAAATTACAAGGTTCATGACTAAACATTTTCTTAAACACAAGTCATGAATCCTATTTTCACAAAACCTATGTATCTCACAGTCATTTTTATGCTGACGTACCTATTTTCACATGTGTTTTCAGGAGCTGTTGCTTAGGACATGATCGTGACACTAGGGCGGACCTGTGCCTTAGAGACATAAAACGAAGATAGACTAGTTTAATTATGTTATGAACTCTTTGTTTTCCTGTTTAAGACAATGCAACACTCTTGTTTAATAAATAAAATACAACTTTGAATGCCATGGTTATGAAACAATTAATTCTGTTACAACACTCCCCGACGTTTTCCGCCGCGGTTGCATGTTATACGCGGTCGGGGTGTGACACATTTTACAAAAATTGCAGATTATATTGCATTTTCCAAAATGTTTCCTTTTGCAATTCCTGCAGAAAGGTGGATTTGAAAATTGCCCTATTCCTCTTCTCTTGAAGTTACTATTATTACCCATGCGAAAGCCTTGGGTAATTTTCTGAGCCAATTCCTTTTTTCTTATTTTCATCTCTTGTGCGTACCAACTCGTCAGTTAGGGTGTTGGCTAATTCCACTGCATCGTCAATAGTGCGAGGTCTCGCAGCTTTAACGATATTGCGGATTTCACTAATCAATCCCCAAATATAACGAGAAATGAGTACCGGTTCTGGCGAAGCCAGTGTTGGTAGCACTCTAGCATATTCAAAGAATGTCGAAGTATAACCGCGACAATCTATACCCATCATTCGATGGTTTAAAAACTTATTTTCCATTTGATCTTTTTCATATTCGGGACAGAATTTTCTTTCTACAAGACTCTTAAATTCTTCCCAGCTTATTGCATATGCCATCATCCTTCCATTTGCTTGTAACACCGTGTTCCACCATTCTAGCGCCTCTTCTTTAAAAAGATTTGACGCGTACATGACCTGATCGTCCTTGGCACATTTACTTATTGTAATCACTGCCTCGGTTTTCTCTAACCAACGTAGTGCCGCAGTCTCTCCTTCATTGCCTGCAAATTCAGCGGGTTTGCACGCAAGAAATTCTTTGTAAGTGTAACCAGGCGTTGCAGCTTTCATTTTCTTAGGGAGCGGAGCCTGCCGTGAATCATTATTGTGATTATGATTACTGCCTCCGTTTATGCTATTACTGAAATTATCTTCATAAATACGTTTACTAGGGACGATTGGTTGAGGTTCAATTGGATTTTTAACAGCAGCAACTATTGCTGGAATAGCATTGGCTATTCCCTAAGCAACAATATTTTCTATATCCTGCCTAGTCATAAATTGATCTTCCGGATGTTGCTCAGATTGATTAACCTCGTTAACTGGTTCATTATTAGCATTTTCCATCTGATAATATATTTAATTTTATTAGTATCAAATAAATAACAATTATACATAAAACAATCATACACAAAATACTTATACAAAGTTCATAACACAAATATAGCCAAAACTATTGATTTCTTGATTCCCATCTTTATATATTTTATAATATGCGTCCATACACACCTTTATCTTACAAGTTTTATTTTAAGTTATTATACAAGATAATAATTTATTTTTTATTATTACACAACCCCATTTTCATAAGCCTTCTACCCCTCATTCTTTTGGTGTCTCAGTAACGACGTTCCCTCTCGTCGTATTTCCAGGAGATTTGTTCTCCTACCTCCCTGATCCTATTTCCGGCATCTATTAGTTCCTCGCCAAAGTGGTGGAGTTCGGCTAAATTTTTGTTACTCATAGGTGGATTAGGTATAGGTTCTGGGTCGAACTGAGGGAGAAAGGAATAAGGACTGTTGAGCAGGTTTTGGAACTACCAATCATTTGTCCACCATTCATCCATTCCTAGAGGTTGGGGGTGGATTATAGGTTCTGGGATTGCTGGTTCCAAATTTATTGGTAGCTGTGTTTCAAGAGAAGGGTATAGATTATTATTAATTGGCCTAATGACATCACAGCTCGCCAATGCCCGATCTAATTCCTCCTGAAAAGGTAACTCCCCAACCTGTCTAGAGCTTTCCCCAACTTCCCTCTCTATTTGCTTAGAATATTCTTCAAACTGTATTCCCATCTGCCTAGATTCTTCCCCGACTTCAATTCCCTTCCCTTTGTCTAAGGGATTTTCTATTTTAGGCAATTTTCTAGTTGTAGGCTTCCTCCTACGCACACGTCTCCATCCCACAAATCTACTCCTCTTCTTGGGTTTAGGTTTCTCCAGAGGTGGAGCATTGAATTCAATAGGTTCTTCTATATCTGGTATATACCTATTGAAATCTCTGGAAATCTCTATTTTTACCAGATAGAGATTTAAATTCTGAAGGGCGTCAGACAAGTCGTTCATGCTGTTTAACAAAATACACACAAATACTAAGTTAAAATTTCATAGATAACTTTTAAATATTATTTCATACCGTGCGACTACAAAGCAACTGAAATTTTAAAACACACTAGGGTTTACTGTAAACTTATTTATTTACTGGATAAGGTTTCTGGATTGTGGGTGATAAAACTGCTAAAACGTGAGTTAAAATATTTAAAGAGTTGCATTTACTGCTACAGTAGCTAGCATATACAGGTCTGCCCATTTTTCATCTAACTTGTCCTCCCAAGGTGATTTACTGGTTAATTCCTGTGTTTCCTGTTTAATCTTCTTTTCTCGAAATTTCTTTATTTTCTCCTGACTTTTCTTAAAAATCAAACTTCTTTTATTAGGGGAAAGTGGTTCCTCATATTGTGCCTTTCGCACAAATATTCCTTCGGACAGAGACGCTCGTTTCACTTCTCATTTTTGGAGAACCATGCAATCTGCTATGGGGACCCAACTTAATCTGAGCATAGCTTATCATCCGCAAATGGATGGTCAATCTGAGAGAACAATCCAGACTCTGGAGGATATGCTTAGAGCTTGTGTGATCGATTTTGGTGGTAGTTGGGATTCACATCTTCCGTTGGTTGAATTCTCCTACAACAACAGTTATCACTCCAGCATTAACATGGCTCCTTTCGAGGCTCTCTATGGTCGAAAATGTCGTTCACCACTCTGCTGGAATGAGATTGGCGAGGCTCAGCTTACTGGACCTGCCCTCATTTTAGAGACAACAGATAAGATTAAGAAAGTTCGTGATAACCTTCAGACAGCTAGAAGCCGTCAAAAGAGTTATGCGGACCCAAAATGTAAGCCCTTGGAATTTCAAGTCGGTGATCGAGTATTACTTTAGGTCTCACCTTGGAAAGGTGTGATCAGATTTGGAAAGAAAGGAAAACTTGCACCTAGATACGTTGGACCATTCAAGATCGTCGAAAGAATCGGTAAGGTAGCCTACAGACTTGAGTTACCTCCTGAACTTGGAAATGTTCACCCAACCTTTCACGTGTCCAATCTCAAGAGGTGTTTAGCCGATGAGAACCTCCACATACCACTTGACGAAATTCGTGTTGATAAAACACTGAAATTTGTTGAGAAACCAGTGGAAATCATGGAACGTGAAGTCAAGTGGCTCAAACGCAAGCGCATTCCATTGGTCAAAGTTCGCTGGGAATCTAAACGTGGACCTGAGTTTACTTGGGAACGCGAAGATCAAATGAAGGCGAAGTATCCGCACCTATTCCCACGAGTTTCCTCTAAATAAATTTCGGGACGAAATTTCCACAAGTAGGGGAGACTGTAACATATGTGCTTGTAATCATTATAAACAGTTCAGTTATCAATAAAACAAATTTATTTGATCCCAATGTTTGTTTTTTTATGTTTTACATTTTTCATGTTTTGACTTTTGTTCAATTTCAAACTCTACATCGCTTTCTGGAGAGTTATACGCAAACTGGTGCGTAAACGTAATCAGTTTAATGCAAAAAATACTCTGGAACATCAAAATATACTTAACATACCTTAAATAACCTTTACATAACTTAGAAATAAGTTTTGAAGGCTTTGGTATGGCAAAAACAAGTTAATTCGCTTACAGGGACTAAATTTGACAAACTGCGAAAGTATACCAATCTGAACTGTACCAGACATTCCGGAACAAGACCATAAGTTAAACATACCATAAATATCCTCTACATAGCTTAGAAATAGGCTTTGAGGGGTTCGGTGTGCTAAAATAAACTTTTGGGTCATTCAGGGACTAAAAGTGTCAAAAAGTGCACAAGTTTGCACTTTCGCGCATAACTCACGTTCTGAATACATCCGGACATCCAAATTTTTATGTAAGCACTAAAATATTTTATTTTAGTGTTTGGCATGAGAAAATCCATTCGTCACGCCATTTGGATCGTTTTTCACGCTTATGCGCATTCCGTCGTAATTAACCGAACATCGCGATCGTACGGCCAAACGAACTGACATCCGACATATTTTTGAGCACATTTCATGTTCCCTATGTTTTAACATCATTGTGGAGCTTGAATTTGGGTTTGACGGGTGTTAGAAGTGCCGTTACGCAACGAAACAAGGTGCAGGGGCCTGTTCTGCCATTTTTGAAATTAGCAGACCTGCAAGGTCCTTGTGCACCGTAAGGTTCTAAGTCTTACGGTGCGCAAGTAGTCCCCAGCACATCAGAATGTTCTAAAACAGCTGGTTACAGCTGTTATCCACTCCTTAATCCTTTGCCACATGTTGATCTCTTATGGTGGGGGGCCATTTTGGGTTCCATAACATTCCGACAAGTGTACGGGTGAGATCAAGGCACGATATTCAAGAAACGATCCTAACGGTGGTCCTAATCCTATAAATACCCAACCCCATACATTGCAAAACCCACAAGAATCTGATCTTAGAAGCTCTAAGTTGAAGCCATTGCTTCATACCTGAGCTACTCGGATCAAGATTAGCTTTCGGGGACCCTTTGTAACTGTTCCTTCGTTCTTTTATTGCTTTTCGAGTCCGAAAGTCAAACTTTGTTTGAGTTTCTGCATTGACCAGTTTATGGTCAATGCTAAGTTCGTTTGAACTTCGCAACGTGATTGTAATCACGATGGTTATAGTCCCTTGTGACTATGCCTACTGATTACCACGTTGTCTAGGGTCGTAAGGGTAAGCGATCTAATAAATCGCTTATACCTTCGAACCCGACCCATTTGGTCGATCATTAGGATCCGACCAAACACATTAGGTGACCATAGTGTATAGGGAATAACCTTCCGAGGTTATACCTTATGGTCACATCGTTTAAGTAGTTGTATGATAGGTAGTTTATATGCCTTAGGTAAATTACCAAAATGCCCTTTTAACGCCAAAATTCATTTTTAGCATATGTAACATAACTTTTGGTATCTAAACTGATTTGGCAACAATATTAGACATGTTAAGTCATATTTTACTTGTCATAGGACTAGTTAGGTGGTCCGAACGCGTTTTACGCGAACGGGGCTTTAAAGTAGCTAAGCTACCTAAACGGGTCGTAATGGGTCGTAAGCACTTAGGTTAGGTTTCATTTTTTTATGTGGGCTTTGTTAAACCATATTACATGAGTTCTCATACTCATTTGGTTTACAAGCCCTCATTCTATCCGATCTTCCAATTTAGGTCCGGTTTATTAACATAGTTACCTATATTAGGTGCCGTTTGATATCCGAGATCCCTAGCATTGTTTGGTTGTCACTCAAGGACTACTGAGCAATCTCAAGTGAGTACATAGACCCCTCTTTTACTGTTTTCAAACTGTTTTGGGGTGGAACACATGTGCCTACTTGTTACTTTCATGCTTTTCATGATTTCATATCATATGCTTGTTATGTTCATTAGTACACTTATAGTACATGATTTCATTGTGTTTATGCTATGTATGTCCATTGTGTGCATACTTAGTACATTGTTTTACATTACATTTCATGCTATGTATGTCCATTGCGTGCATACTTAGTACATTGTTTCACATTACATTACATTTCATGCTATGTATGCCCATTGTGTGCATACTTAGTACAGTTGTTTCACGTCACATGCTATGTATGTCCATTGCGTGCATACTTAGTACATTGTTTCACATTACATTTCATACTATGTATGCCCATTATGTGCATACTTAGTACAGTTGTTTCACGTCACATGCTATGTATGTCCATTTGTTGCATACTTAGTACAGTTGTTTTCATCACATGCTTACATTTTGGTATGACATTTGGTTTGTTTAAATGGAATAATACATTCATTAACATTAGCTATGCCGTTCGTTAGTAGGTAGTGGTACCATAGAAATTGACAACTCCCATTCCTGAAATCCTGGGTTTGTTTGGATTGGAAGGAATGACCGAATTCGATACACATAACTTAGATAAACCTTTAATTTGTTTAAGGGTTTATCGCCACAGTCTCAAGGCTTGAGTGTATGCATTTTCACAATACCGCATAAATGTTTATATCAGTATAGCATGCATTTGTTCCACAAAACATAACTTTGATTTAAACCATGTTTTACTTCAATACCTTGTTTCTGTGCATTTTACATATGGTTTAGTTGATATATTTCACTTACCATACATGACATTTGTGGATACACATTACATGATTTACATTAGACATAAACATTTTGACATTTGATTATACATAAACAATTTACGTTGATGGTTTGGTTTGCGTAAGTGATTTAAGTAACGAGGCGTGTGTAATATGATACAAGCATGGTGGATACGCCGCTGGTACTTCCTATATATAAGTGTTTGTATGGTATTACATAACGTAGCGTTATTTAAATTATTTCAATTTAAGACACATGACATTTTATACAAATAACATACTTTTCACAAGATATTGTTTTACAAACAACTTATCTTATACAAACTCATTTTACATCGTTATTCATTTAACCTTACATTTATTTATACATATCATCTGATCTTATCGTTTTTCAAATGATTTACAAGACAAAGCAAATTACAAGGTTCATGACTAAACATTTTCTTAAACACAAGTCATGAATCCTATTTTCACAAAACCTATGTATCTCACAGGCATTTTTATGCTGACGTACCTATTTTCACATGTGTTTTCAGGAGCTGTTGCTTAGGACATGATCGTGACACTAGGGCGGACCTGTGCCTTAGAGACATAAAACGAAGATAGACTAGTTTAATTATGTTATGAACTCTTTGTTTTCCTGTTTAAGACAATGCAACACTCTTGTTTAATAAATAAAATACAACTTTGAATGCCATGGTTATGAAACAATTAATTCTGTTACAACACTCCCCGACGTTTTCCGCCGCGGTTGCATGTTATACGCGGTCGGGGTGTGACACATTTTACAAAAATTGCAGATTATATTGCATTTTCCAAAATGTTTCCTTTTGCAATTCCTACAGAAAGGTGGATTTGAAAATTGCCCTATTCCTCTTCTCTTGAAGTTACTATTATTACCCATGCGAAAGCCTTGGGTAATTTTCTGAGCCAATTCCTTTTTTCTTATTTTCATCTCTTGTGCGTACCAACTCGTCAGTTAGGGTGATGGCTAATTCCACTGCATCGTCAATAGTGCGAGGTCTCGCAGCTTTAACGATATTGCGGATTTCACTAATCAATCCCCAAATATAACGAGAAATGAGTACCGGTTCTGGCGAAGCCAGTGTTGGTAGCACTCTAGCATATTCAAAGAATGTCGAAGTATAACCGCGACAATCTATACCCATCATTCGATGGTTTAAAAACTTATTTGCCATTTGATCTTTTTCATATTCGGGACAGAATTTTCTTTCTACAAGACTCTTAAATTCTTCCCAGCTTATTGCATATGCCATCATCCTTCCTTTTGCTTGTAACACCGTGTTCCACCATTCTAGCGCCTCTTCTTTAAAAAGATTTGACGCGTACATGACCTGATCGTCCTTGGCACATTTACTTATTGTAATCACTGCCTTGGTTTTCTCTAACCAACGTAGTGCCGCAGTCGCTCCTTCATTGCCTGCAAATTCAGCGGGTTTGCAAGCAAGAAATTCTTTGTAAGTGTAACCAGGCGTTGCAGCTTTCATTTTCTTAGGGAGCGGAGCCTGCCGTGAATCATTATTGTGATTATGATTACTGCCTCCGTTTATGCTATTACTGAAATTATCTTCATAAATACGTTTGCTAGGGACGATTGGTTGAGGTTCAATTGGATTTTTAACAGCAGCAACTATTGCTGGAATAGCATTGGCTATTCCCTAAGCAACAATATTTTCTATATCCTGCCTAGTCATAAATTGATCTTCCGGATGTTGCTCAGATTGATTAACCTCGTTAACTGGTTCATTATTAGCATTTTCCATCTAATAATATATTTAATTTTATTAGCATCAAATAAATAACAATTATACATAAAACAATCATACACAAAATACTTATACAAAGTTCATAACACAAATATAGCCAAAACTATTGATTTCTTGATTCCCATCTTTATATATTTTATAATATGCATCCATACACACCTTTATCTTACAAGTTTTATTTTAAGTTATTATACAAGATAATAATTTATTTTTTATTATTACACAACCCCATTTTCATAAGCCTTCTACCCCTCATTCTTTTGGGGTCTCAGTAACGACGTTCCCTCTCGTCGTATTTCCAGGAGATTTGTTCTCCTACCTCCCTGATCCTATTTCCGGCATCTATTAGTTCCTCGCCAAAGTGGCGGAGTTCGGCTAAATTTTTGTTACTCATAGGTGGATTAGGTATAGGTTCTGGGTCGAACTGAGGGGGAAAGGAATAAGGACTGTTGAGCAGGTTTTGGAACTACCAATCATTTGTCCACCATTCATCCATTCCTAGAGGTTGGGGGTGGATTATAGGTTCTGGGATTGCTGGTTCCAAATTTATTGGTAGCTGTGTTTCAAGAGAAGGGTATAGATTATTATTAATTGGCCTAATGACATCACAGCTCGCCAATGCCCGATCTAATTCCTCCTGAAAAGGTAACTCCCCAACCTGTCTAGAGCTTTCCCCAACTTCCCTCTCTATTTGCTTAGAATATTCTTCAAACTGTATTCCCATCTGCCTAGATTCTTCCCCGACTTCAATTCCCTTCCCTTTGTCTAAGGGATTTTCTATTTTAGGCAATTTTCTAGTTGTAGGCTTCCTCCTACGCACACGTCTCCATCCCACAAATCTACTCCTCTTCTTGGGTTTGGGTTTCTCCAGAGGTGGAGCATTGAATTCAATAGGTTCTTCTATATCTGGTATATATCTATTGAAATCTCTGGAAATCTCTATTTTTACCGGATAGAGATTTAAATTCTGAAGGGCGTCAGACAAGTCGTTCATGCTGTTTAACAAAATACACACAAATACTAAGTTAAAATTTCATAGATAACTTTTAAATATTATTTCATACCGTGCGACTACAAAGCAACTGAAATTTTAAAACACACTAGGGTTTACTGTAAACTTATTTATTTACTGGATAAGGTTTCTGGGTTGTGGTTGATAAAACTGCTAAAACGTGAGTTAAAATATTTAAAGAGTTGCATTTACTGCTACAGTAGCTAGCATATACAGATCTGCCCATTTTTCATCTAACTTGTCCTCCCAAGGTGATTTACTGGTTAATTCCTGGGTTTCCTGTTTAATCTTCTTTTCTCGAAATTTCTTTATTTTCTCCTGACTTTTCTTAAAAATCAAACTTCTTTTATTAGGAGAAAGTGGTTCCTCATATTGTGCCTTTCGCACAAATATTCCTTCTTCAGGAATTACAGAGTGATTTGAGGATTTGGTTTGGGATGAACTTCCCTTCTCGTTGGATGACCTATCTAATTTAAGATAGATGTTTGACAGCTTTTGTTTACCCATACTGTAAACAAATATTCAAATAAGAAAACACATAATCACATAATAACAAGTAGAAGAATTTAAGTATTTTCTAAATACTTAATTGGCTTAAATCAGTGGCTCTGATACCACCTTATTTCTGTCACGGCCCCCGACCCGGTTTGACCCGTTTCAGGAGCCGCGGGACAGAAAATCCCGTGGTATTTATTTAACAGCGGAAGTTTTCTTCAGGATCTTTTAAAACTGAAATATTTCCCGATTATTTTATTTCATAACTCGGAATAAAATCCCGATAATTTACAATCTTGAGATTTCACGGAGAAATCTTTATTTTACAAAACATGTTTCTTTATTTTATATTGAGCCACTTCCTTAAGCTTGTAGTGCTTCTCGGCACTTTTCCTGGATCACAACAGATCACCTGAAACATGTTTGAAAAAGGTTTTGTCAGCGGGAAATACTGAGTGAATCATTCTTTTTACTAAAACGACTCATTTGTTATAATTTACAGTATTAAGAGAGATTACAATGTTTCTGATATCAAACCAACTACCCACGGTATTTTGTCACTCGACCCATTGGCCCTCCCGTTGTCCAATGGTGTCTGTGACTATGGTCATATCACCCCTTGGCTGCCCCAATGGTGAAGATTATCAAGTAATGTATACAAAACCCCACATACCGGCTGTAACTTGGTGATTACATATACTTAATCACTGTAATTATAACTTTGAAAATAAACATGCTTTTGTAAACAAATTTGATAAAAAGAGAATGACTCACATTGTAGATTTAATTGAGCAGAGCCTAGCCTACTGATTAGCCTTTTAACCTAAATTAATAATAGGCACACAATTCGGTTAGTAACTTAGTACAGCATTTATGATAACTCACGAGATTAAACCCTCACATCGAATGACAAAGTGAAATACTTAAACATTCATTGAATTAACAACGAATGACAAAGCATAAACCCTATTGTGGGCAGTACTTAAACATCCATTGGATAGTTTAATCGATCGGACATTGAATCGTATCAGTGATCGAGTTATTACCCTGTATTGCGGCGACGATTAGTGATCTGTGTGTGTTGTGATAGTAAACAGAGCGTAACTCAGTGTGTGTTTGGAATTTCTACGTCGTTTCAGTACCAGAAATCAAGTCCCAATGTCTGCTATTTATAGTTAAATTTTGACCTGGCTTACAGACCGTAAGAATCAACCCTTACGGTCCGTAAGGGACACGAAGCTATTATAGGGTTGCTACGTCCTTCACTAGCCTTGTTGACTTGACTGTTTCTTAAAATTCGTTTTTGATAGCGAGATTTTAAGATAATCGTAACTTGGGTTTTACCCCCCCCCCCTGAGTTTTAGGGGCCCTGATCCTGATTCTGATTGTTCTGAAAATTTTAGGGTTTGTGCAGAATCACTTGGGTGCCTCAATTAGGGTTTCCTATTGGATAAAATAATAAAATAAATATGACTTTTAATGAGAGTTGTTACAACAATCTTGAGCCCCTGGAATCGTTAGAGATCCTGTCGATGATTCTGCATTCTTTCTTCACCTCTAGATCAAACAATGCTGGAAAAGTACTCCTCAAAGGCCCATTCTCCGTCCACGAATCAATCCAGAAAAGCTGAGAGTCCCCATTACCGACCTCCCCCCAAAAAAACAATTTTATTTGCTTATTATCAATGAAAGTTTTTTCCAGCAACTTCATTATATTGCACCAGACGCCTCCCATCGACTTTCTCATCGGAAAAGAATCCCATCTTGATCTCGTATTGTGGACCGCTTCAACAACTTTCACCCACATCTTGTTGTTATCTTCTTTAAACCGCCAACCCCATTTAGCCAATAAAGAGATGTTGATATTCTTAAGTTTACAAAGGCCTAATCCACCTTTATCCAACGGAATCGCCACCCGATCCCAGGCCGCCCAATGCACTTTGTTAACCGAATCGATTCCACCCCACAGAAAGTTCCTTATTTTGGCTTCGAGATCTTTAATAACTTGGACTGGAGCTTTATATAGCGAAAAATAGTAATTCGGTAAACTTTCAAGAACCGATTTAATGAGTGTAATTCTTCCACCCATAGATAACATCACCGCTTTCCATTTCGCTAGCCTAGTATCAAATATGTCGTAAACTGGCTTCCAATTAGCGACCCTATTCATATTAGCTCCGACCGTCAAGCCGAGGTATCTGAAAGGAAATTCCCCTTCTTGACAACTGATGATGTTAGCCAAATCCTTCCTCTCCCCGTAGTTAACTCCAATACCATATAAATAAGATTTAAAAATATTAATCTTTAAACCGGAGCACATATGAAAAACCCGAAGAATACGTACCACATTAGCAATATTGGGTTTCGACCACACACCCATAATCATGACATCGTCCGCGTATAATAAGTGAGTTACCGAGGGACCGTTCGAGGGAGTTTGAATTCCACCAATTAAGTCTTCATTTTTCGCCTTCTCGATCATACAGGACAAGGCTTCCATGACAATAATGAATAAAAACGGGGAAATCGGGTCGCCTTGTCTGATCCCTTTCGAGCAGTTGAATTCAAACGTAGGCGATCCATTAACTAGAACGGACGACCAAGACGATTCCACGATGCCTTTGATCCACCTGCACCATCTACGGAAATCCCATATGTTCCATAATGTACATCAGGAAATTCCAATTAACGTTGTCATACGCCTTCTCGAAATCGATCTTGAGAAATAAGACTTTTTTCTTTGATTTCTTGCACCAACTGAATAATTCGTTAATTATCAAAGGGCCATCCAAAATGAAGTTTCCTTTCAAAAACGCCGATTGAGAATCCGAAATCACAGCTCCAATCACTTTCTTTAATCTGTTCGCAAGAACCATCGAAATCAACTTGCTAATAATCCAAATGAGATTAATAGGCCTTTAATTTTTTAACTCCACCGGATCTTTTATCTTGGGGATGAAAGTAATAAATGATGAATTACACCCTTGACTAAAATAACCTTGCTCGAAAAATTGTTCAAAAATCTTTAAGAAATCTTCCTCGAATAAGTGCCAAAAAGCTTTGACAAACTTAAAGTTTAGCCTGTCAGGACCGGGAGCCTTATCGTCACCACACTCCTTAAGCGCCTCCTTAATTTTCGTTAAAGAAAAAGGCACCAGAATCAATTCCTTGTCAGCCGAAGAAATCTGTTTTAAGCCTTGACAGTCCCAAACTGGCCTGCTCCTCACGTCTTCCGAAAATTTACTTGTAAAAAATTTCAAAACTTCCCGTTTGACTAGCGACGGTTTACTAACCCAACACGAATCGATAATCAAACCCGGGATACCATTAATAGCTTTCCTAGCATTTACATGCACATGAAAGAAATTTGAGTTTTCGTCTCCATCTAACGCCCACTTCGTCCTAGATCGCTGTTTCAAATCCATAGTCTTTCTTCTTTCAATTTCCATCAACAACTTTTTGTTTTCCAGATACGAGCACTCTTCTTCTTCCGATAAACCTCTTGACTCCATGATCTTCTCTAAATATTCCATTTCAACCACCGCCAAATCACCCGATTCCCCCTCTCTTTTCTTCACTTCATCTCTCCAAACCTTGAGCCCCTTCCTTATCAATGCAAACTTTTGAGTTAAAACCAAGTCTGGTTTCCCAAGTAAATTACATCCCTCTAGACACTTTTCGACAGCTTCTTTGTATCCTTCTTTCCCCAACCGAGAGTTAAAAACTCTAAAGGGTTTGGCACCAAAATTACTAGCTCTGGAAATAAGCAAAATGGGACCGTGATCTGAATAAGAGGCCGAAAGAGCCCTAAAGGTAGCGTCCGGCCATCGGTTGAAAAACTCAGAACATACCAAAAATCTATCAATTTTACTTAATTTTTTTCCATTCCCTCTAATACAAGTAAACCTCCTTCCTTTCAAATCGTATTCAAGCAGCCCCGAATTAAAAATAAAATTGTTGAAGTTCGTGGCACACGATAAATTAAGCCTAGAGTTCCTCATTTCGCTGGAATCCCTGACTGCATTAAAATCCCCCCTACCAGCCACATACCAGGTTGTTCCTCAATAACCGCTGAAAACTCATTCCACACACCAAGCTTAGCATTAACCGATTGAGGAGCATAAACGTTCGCCACATTCCACACCAAACTGCTACCTTTAATCTCACCATTCACAATTAAATAGTATCTGTTTTTAACAAATGACACAGCTTCAAACACTCCTGTATCCCAAATACACATAATTCCTCCTGACATTCCCACCGAACTAACAAAGTCCCCTTTACTCCAAAAATTGGCGATATTAACTCTAGAGAAGTCTTCTTTTTTTGTCTCCTGAATTAACACAAAGTCTATACCATGCTCCTGTTTAAGGCCCCTGATCCAACTATCCTTAACACCCTCCCCCCCCCCCCCCCACCCATTCCACAGGCATTGATTGACAAAAAATTCATGGTAGAATATCATTATTACCTTCGTTGATAATCACCTCCTTCACAAAAGAGCTATGATTCCTTAGGTCAATTCCGATGCGGCTTCCCAGGAGAACTGTTTCTTCGATTTCTTTAAACACACCGCTGCCATCATCCTCCTTTTCTCCCAGAAAATTCTCCGGCCTTGAATCTGGAGCTTGAACTACCGGACAATCGATATTATCCGTATTCAGGTCCGCAGCGTATGAGACACCCTCTTTATTAAGGTCAAATCTAAAGCAACTGCGATTGATAGCTCTTTGGTGAAGGAGTCTAATTGGACCTCTATAAGCAACTGCGATTGAAATCACATGTAAATTTAATGATCTAATCAAATGGCTGACAACTATTAATCAGATTCAAAGTTTATTGGACCATTAATAGTAGTGGGTTGACAACATTATTAATACTGTTGACTTAAATTGAGTTGCATGTTATGTTATTGGGCCGAGAACTAACTGAACGATTGACAGACTATAACCTGCTAATAATTGCACGTGGAACAGATCAGATTTAAAGAAACAATATTGAATGGATTGTCTAAGTGTCGAACGGGATTTTGGATTGGATGGTCATCCATCCGATCGGTGAGCATCTACATGAACAACAACATCAATAGCTAACATTTTTGACGTTTTTCGGACCAAAAAATCATGATTTCTCACAAACTACCTGGAATTAAGATCTGAAAATTTGTAGGCTTTTAGATCTAAGGTTTTCGCACACAATATCCAAAAATCAGCGTTTTTTAACCGTAAAAACCTCGTTAATTTTGTGTTTTTCTGTCAAAAAAGTGAAGAAAAAGAGTAGAGTAAGAATTTTGACAAATCTGATGCAATTTTGACTCTGAATCTGATGAAATCTCGTGCGATTTTGTGTGTTTGATCCGTGCAATCGAGCTCCTGCTCTGATACCACTTGTACGATCGGTTTTCGACTGCCGAACGATTACGTATGACACGTGTGATGTGCGGAATCCGTACACGTGCGTGGACCGAACACGAGAACCGTACTAAATATGTGATTCGATTGATAGATCTGAAAACGTACAAAGAAACTTGAATCACCTTTTGCACTTTCTCTCTCTACTTTCTCTCTCTAGCTCCTATGCTCCCAAGTCTTCAAATGTCAAAAGTTCTAAATCTAAGCCCTAACTCCTCTATTTATAGGCAAAGGATATAAGGAGAGTTTCCTTATTTACAATAATGACACCTTGCCTTTTCTATCTAAATATTACAATATAAGGCTTGATTAGTTCAGTTTCTCGCTACGGATCGTATTGACGGAGGCGATAGACCTTACTGCACTAACACAAAATAATAATTACCAAAATACTTATGAATTTATTTCCGGAATAATTATGTAAGTTATATTCCTTGTTCGGTTTCTCCAATACTTTGGGTATAAATTATGTATTTATTTCTTGGAATTTTGGTAATATTTTGTATTGTAATTTTTGTTATTTCGGTGAGTTATATTATTTCAAGTCCTAAAATAATATAACTAATACACATAATATGCAAATAATCACACACAAGGTTACATCTAAATATATTTCCTAAATACGTATTTAGTCACTTTTATTTACAAAAACCAACCTCCAATATTTATAATTTTTGTAACAAAAATTATTGCAAACTTTATATGAAAATTCATGGTTTAAAATTTACTTGTAAATATTTTCTTAAAAATATTTTTCTAAGTGTTTAATTTTTAGAAAAAATTTGCCATAGTTTCCCCTTAAAAATGGAGGTTTCCATGCTTTCCAAGCATATCATTTTCTTTTATATATCACCACAATCAACAATAAACCAATCAACACTTACCAATTTGCCAAAATCATGCATAAATTACTACTTCATGAACTTGAAAGTTTACAAAAATTTGTAGTAACTTACTAGTGTGTTTAGTGGGCTTAGTTACCCTTTAAAGTGTGGTTATTTATTTAAAAACATCATCTTTGAAGAAGTTAGATGTTTACAACTTGTAAATAAATTTTCTAAAAATATTTCTTCTTGAGTTTTTCTTGTTAAATATATATTTCTACACTGGATTAACCACCAAAAATGTTGTTAATTTTTTTAAGAACCAAGCTTAGGTAAATCTTGTATTTTTAACTTGGTTTCTTGAAAAACCATTCTTGAAATCATAGATTTAGAAGACTTTATATTCACTTTGATCATCATTTTACAAGAAAAACAATTTTCACTTCAAGTTCATGATTTACACAAGGATGATCTATTGATCTACAACATAATCATCGTCTCATCTTGCTAGATTATGTCTTTAATCACCATCTAGCAAGATCACATGATGATTAACATCAATAACATGAGCAATCAACAATCAACAAGCATAACAACACCTAAACAACATGATTTCTTATGATTTTAGTCTTATGTAAAAGTTTCATGTTCAAGATTCATAGTGTTCTTCATGATTAACAACTTGTATCATCTTTTAACCAACAAAATAAGATGTAAAATGGATGTAGATGATCTTACTACAAGCTCAAGGCTAGGGATGATTACAAGATGAAGAAGAGGTAGATAAAAGCTTGTATGAGAGGTCCTTCAACTTCCAAGAGTTCCTAGCTTCCTTATATGGCTTCTAGCACCTTTGTATATGTTTGGATTGGATGAAAGATGAAAGATGAAGGTGGTGGTGTGGTGGTTGGCTCACGGCCGAGAGGAGAGGGAGAGGAAGAGAGTTGTGTGTGTGTGTTGGTTTGTGGAAGAATGATAAGTTATGAAACTCAAGGTTAAACTTATAATCTCCATTAACACTATGTCCATTGGTTCACATGTTATAAAAGTTGAGACACAATCTTATAAAATATGCAAATAAAATCCACATGTGGGGCCACCTTGTCTAGCCGTGAATAGGTGGGGGGGGGGGTCTAGACTAGGTTATAATGGTATAGTTAGATTATGGGTTAAACCTAAGTGTTTAGTTAGGTTATTTAGTTATTAGGTGTTTATATAGTGTGTTATGATGTTCGGGGACCATAACTAGCTTGGTAATGTTAAAACAATGCTTCTAGTGAAAATTTGGTGTTTCGGGTAGTGTCCGGTTGTTCGGTTGTTTACCGGTTCGTTAAGGTGCTAAACTAGGCAGTTTAGTATGCTTTATATCACATTTTGTGACAGTTTTGATTCCCGATACTTAGGAAAGTATTCTGGACCATTTAACCATGTTTCTGCATGATACATAAGTGTTTAAAAGCTGAACTTTGCTGAATTCTACAGAATTCTGCAGTTTAAGTGAGTTTCAGGCACTTTCCGGCACTTAAACTATCTATAGGAAGGCAGTTTTATGATCCTTACTTTCCTACACACTATACTAGTGTAATTCTTGGTTTCTGGCTGAATCTGTGTCTCAATACCATGTCTCTCTATGTACTGAACTCTGTCAGCATTTTTCTGATTTGTCTGATAACTATGCTATCTTGTTTCGTGCATCATTTGAATCAATAAAGTGTGCATGCAGTAATGATATGACATTATGAAATATGTGGTGCACAAGTATGTATATGGCAATAATCAGAAAGCAATTCAAGTCATGAATGTTAAATCAGCACAGTCATTAAGCACTAATTACTGTTTAATAATTGTACGGATACCTAGAATTTTGACAGTTGTCACATTCTCCCCCTGTTAAGAAAATTTCATCCCGAAATTTTAATCTTTACTATTAGCTGCAGGGGAGTTGGGGAACAAATGTGGGTATTTTGCTTTCATACGATCTTCACGCTCCCAAGTGAACTCTGGGCCGTGACGTGCATTCCATCGAACCTTGACAAGCTTAACACTACTCCACCGAGTCTTGTTAACCTTCTAATCGGTAACCTCAACGGGTTCTTCTGTAAAGTGGAGTGTGTCTTCAATGTGCACTTCATCCGCAGGGATGACCACTGTCTCTTGTGTTGGACTTTCCTTTATATTTAATACATGGAATGTATCATGAACACCATTAAGTTCTTCTTGCAGCTCCAACTTATATGCTACTGTACCAACCCTTTCTAAAATTCTGAATGGCCCGATATAACATGGGTTTAACTTACCACGCTTCCCAAAGCGTGCCACACCTTTCCAAGGTGAAACTTTTAACAAAAGCATATCGCCCACTTCAAATTCCAAGGGTTTCCGTCTTTGGTCCGCATAACTCTTCTGTTGACCACGAGCCGCCTTGATGCGCTCTCGGATCTTCATGATCTAATCAGTTGTTTCTTTTCTTGGACCAGTTCGGGACCAACCATTTGTCTATCACCTGCATCTGCCCAGCATAACGGTGATAGACACTTGCGTCCATAGAGATCCTCGAACGGTGCAGCTTGGATACTTGTATGGTAGTTGTTGTTATAGGAGAACTCAACTTGGATGCTTCTATGGTAGTTGATCTTATCAGATGAGTATCCGAACTACCACCTAAATCCATTACGCAAGCACGTAGCATATCTTCTAATGTCTTAATTGTTCTCTCGCTTTGCCCGTCCGTCTGCGGGTGAAAAGCTGTACTCAGATTCAACTGAGAACCAAAAGCTTCTTGAAAGGATTGCCAAATCCTTGACACAAACCTTCCATCTATGTCTGATATAATCGAGATAGGCACTCCATGACGTGCAACTATCTCTCTTAGGTAAAGCTCAGCTAGCTTACCAGTGTTATCCTTCTTTCTGATCGGCAAGAAGTGCGCAGACTTTGTCAATCGGTCCACGATTACCCAAATCATATCATGACCTCTGGTAGTCCTGGGCAACTTCGTTATGAAGTCCATAGAGATCTGCTCCCACTTCCACATGGGTATCTCTGGTTGTTGCAGAAGACCTGATGGCTTCTGATACTCGGCCTTCACCTTGGCACAAGTTAAACACTTTCCAACGTACATAGCAACATCACCCTTGAGTCTTGGCCACCGGTAATAATCCTTCAAATCTTGGTACATCTTGTCCGATCCTAGATGGATCAATTACCTCGATTTATGAGCTTCAGCAAAAATAACATCTCTAAGACCACCAAAAAGCGGAACCCAAATTCATCCCATAAAATACAAGGTTCCTTCCTCGTTTGGTACCAGCTTTTTCTCCATTCCGTGGAGATATTCAGCCTTAATGTCCTCTATCTTAAGAGCTTATTTCTGTGCAACACGAATACGTAACGAGAGATCTGTCTGGATAATCATCTCCAAAGCCCTAACTGTGACATATGTGCTTGTAATCATTGTATATACTCTGAATAATTCTTTTATCAATAAAACAATGTTATTTGATCCCAATATTTGTTTATTTATGTTTGACATTTTGCATGTTTTGATTTTTGTTCAATTTCAAACTCTATATCGCTTTCTTGAGAGTTATACGCAAACCGATGCGTAAACATAATTAGTTTAACGCGAAAAACACTCCGGAACATCAATATATGCTTAACATACCTTAAATAATCTTTACATATCTTAGAAATAAGTTTTGAAGGGTTTGGTATGGCAAAATCAAGTTTATTCGATCGCAGGGACTATTTACGTCAAACTGCGAAAGTAAGCTGATTCGTGTTGTAACGAACATTCCGAAACTTGATCATAATTTAAACATACCATAAATATCCTTTACATAGCTTAGAAATAGGCTTTGAGGGGTTCGGTGTGCAAAAATAAACTTTTTGGTCAATCAGGGACTAAAAGCGTCAAAAAGTGCATAAGTTTGCATTTTCGCGCATATTTTACGCTCAGAATATATCCAGACATCAAAAAATTTATGTAATCATTAAAATGTTTTATTTTTGTGATTGGCATGATAAAATTCCATTCGTCGCGTAATTTGGATCGTTTTTCGCGTCCGTTCGTGTTTCGTCGTAATTAACCGAACAACGCAATCGTACGGCCAAACGAACTGACATCTGAGATATTTTTGAGCATGTTTCATGTTCCCTATACTTTAAATTCATTTTAGAGCTTTGAAATGGGGTTAACAGGGCTTAAACGTGCAAAAAATGCATCGGAAAACAGGTTCTAAACATGCAGAGACCTAAACTGTCAGATTTCAAATCTTGCTGGTCTGCACATAGCATACAGACCGTAAGCAGAGGACCATACGGTCCGTAAGCCCTTTTCAGATACCAGAAAGTTGTTTCCAGCAATATCCAGTTGTTTCCTTGTTTTGCACATGGTTTCTTTGAATCTATGGGCTTGTTTTGGGCATCCATGGTATTATAAAACAGTGGGTACACATGTAAGGCTCATATTGAAGCTCGTTTATCGAGGAACGATCCTAACGGTGGTCCGAAATCTATAAATACCCAACCCAATTTCATTCCAAACCCACACTTGATCTGATTATTTCTCTAAGTTGGAGTTTCCCCACTTCATACCTGAGAATTTTTAGATCAAATCTCCATCGCTTGGACCTCTTGTAAGCTTCTTTCGTTCTTTAATGCATTTTTAAGCATGAAAGTCAAACAGTGTTTGACTTTCTGCATTGACCAGTCAACGGTCAACACGAAGTTCGTTTGAACTTCGCAACGTGAGCGTAATCACGATGGTCATAGTCCTTGGTGACTATACCTACTGATTACCACGTTATTTAGGTATAGTGACGAGTTATAGTTTCGGTCAAAATGCACGTTTATGCGTATTTTTCAACCAAACTATTCTTGGGTATCAAAACTCTTTGTTTTGATATCAAACTTGTTTTCTAACTTCGTTAAACATGTTTTAACATGTTTAACTCTTCACTTTTAGTTTAGTGCTTATATAGGGTCGTAAGATAAGCGGTCTAAACAACCGCTTAGACTTTCGAACCCGACCCGTTTGGTCGATCATTAGGATCCGACCAAACATATTTTGTGACCATAGTTGTATAGGGAATAACCTTCTGAGGTTATACCTTATGGTCACTACGTTTAGTTAGTTGTATGATAGGTAGTTTATATGCCTTAGGAAAATGACCAAAATGCCCTTTTTGAAAAACATTCATTTTAAGCATATGTAACTTAAATTTTGACACCTAAACTGATTAGGAAACATTATTAGACTTGTTAAGGAATATAATACTTGTCATAGGACTAGTTAGGCGGTCAGAATGTGTTTTACGCGAACGACGCGTTAAAGTAGCGTAAGCTACCTAAACAGGTCGTAATGGGTCGTAAGCACTTAGGTTAGGTTCCGATTTAGAATGTAGGCTTTGTTAAACCATATCACATGAGTTCCAATACTCATTTGGTTTATGAAACCTCGTTCTATCCGATCTTCCAATTTAGGTCCGGTTTATTAACATAGTTACCTATATTAGGTGCCGTTTGATTCCGTGATCTCTCTAGCTTTGCTTGGTTGTTATTCAAAGACTATTGATCAATCTCAAGTGAGTACATAGACCCCTCTTTTACTGTTTTCAAACATTTTGGGGTGAAACACATGTGCCTACTTGTTACTTTCGTGCTTTTCATGTTTTTATATCATATGCTTGCTATGTTCATATAGTACATGTATAGTACATGATTTCATCCATGTTTTTGCTATGAATGTTTTATTAACATGCTGGTACATTGATTTCATAAACACATTTGTTTCATATGTTCATTTCAGCATATGTACACATTGATTTACATCATATTCATGCTATGTATGTTCATTTTTGCATACTTAGTACATTGTTTTCACATAACATGCTTACATTTGGTATGACATTTGGTTTGTTTAACGGGACAAATATACGTTCATTAACATTGATCACGCCGCTTGGTAGTAAGTAGTGGTACCATAGGATCTGACAAATCCCATTTCTGGCTTCCTAGGTTTGTTTGGAAGTAGGAAATGACTGAATCTGATATACATAATTTAGATAAACCTTTAATTTGTTTAAGGGTTTGTCGCCACAGTCGCAAGGCTTGAATGTATGCGTTTTAACAATACCGCATAGATGTTTGTATCAGTAAAGCATGCATTTATTTTACAAAACATAACCTTTGATTTAAACTTTGATTTATTCAAATACATTGTTTTGTACATATTACATATGGTTAGAGTAGATATTTTTATTTACTTTGCCATACATAACATTTGATTATACATGAACATGACTTACATTTAGCATTTGACATTGTTTACACATAAACATTTCGACATTTATTTAAACAAGACATTTTGGTGGTTTGTTTGGGTAAATGATTTAAATAACGAGGCGTGTTTAATTTGATAAAAGCATGGTGATATGCCGCTGGTACTTCCTATATATAAGTGCTTTTATGATATTACATATCGTAGCGTTATTTGAACCATTTCAGTTTAGACATGTTACATTTTACACAAAGGACATAACTTCACAAAACATTTATTTTCCAAACAACATATATTATACAAATTCATTTTACTTGGTTATTTATTTAACCACATATCTTTCTTTTATATATCATTTAATTACCTATCAATTTTCATATGATTTATAAAAGAAAACCTTTTAATAAGATTCATGACAAACTTTTTGTTAAACTATTCCTTAAACTACAAGTCATGAATCCTAAATCAATAAACATATGTATCTCACAGGCATTTTTATGCTGACGTACCTATTTTCACATGTGTTTTCAGGAGCTGATGCATAGAATGATCAAGATACACTTAGGCGGACTTGGGCCTTAGTGACATAAAATGAAGCAATGACACACCCCGAAATTATCAGAGCCGGTGTGACTGGACTGGTATCTTCACTGCACAGCAGAAGCAAAACAAGCTAAGACTTCTAGAAAATTGAACGCCCACTAAGTACTCGACTCCACATGGTTCTCCTATTCCAACCGTGCCATGGTTTCTGAAAAGTAACCTGAGAAGGAAACATGTGAAAAATCAACATAAAGTTGAGCGAGTTCATAGTTGTTTGTAAACGATTTGAAATAACTCTTTTTGATAACCGGTTTGTGAAATATTATTGAGAAAACGAATTTAAAATCATTTTCTTGTCAAGTTATATGGAAACTTTGTATTTGTAAAGTTTGTATAACCGTCAATGCCCACCTTGACTTTGACTTTATACCCGCATAATCCTATGCTTTGAATTTGTATAAAACATGGTATGTAATTTGTATAAATCAAGTATTTCTGTATGTATCTTGTATAAATCAAGTATTTCTGTATGTATCATGTATAAATCAAGTATTTCTGTATGTATCATGTATAAATCAAGTATTTCTGTATGTATCTTGTTGTTAATGGGTTGCAAGACCATTAACATGTGACACGACATAGGAAGCATCCAAACCATAGGCATTTTTCTTGTTGTCGATTCACTACTAAGACACAAAAGCACTACTCGGTACTCGTTCTCACCAAGAGTGTGGCTGCCCGAAAACCCGTTAGATCTAACCTTTTGTTCTGCGGTCTAGGTATATTGTTGATTAATGGTGCTTATGGTACCCTATTCGTGACACGATTTCTCGTATCATTTCTTGTATCATTTCTCGTATCATTTCTCGTATCATTTCTCAATTCTTGTATCCATCATACCATTTGTAAATATTGTAACATTTGTAACATGTATTTCACCCCCGAAGTTATAAAACTGAAAACAGTTAAAAGAAAAGGGGGAGTATGAACTCACTGGGTTGTCTCGTTTTACGTACGTAGACCGACCCAATCCCATTATTATAACTAGGACAATCCCGTCCCTAATTATTAAGATTATTCACGTTTCGAAAATACGCATTTGTTTTGTAAAACCGGTATCTTTAGTACAAATCATTCGTAAACCATTAGAGTTCTTTGTAATCCATTTGTATCATGGTTTAGAAATATGAGTTTCCGTTTATCGATAAATTGTTTATTTTTGCAAAACTTGCATGTCTTTCCACCCCGAAAACATTTATAAAAATGTAAAACCGTAAAAAGGTGGGGTTATGAACTCACCTGAATTGCCTTGTGCAAAGCTAGCTTAGCGTGATTCTGTAGTGTCGTTCCAAGAAAGTGAATTAGCTAGCGTGCACCTATGATATTACTACGAAGGAATACTTATGAGTTTTCTAATTTTAAACGTAGCTAAACTACGTGTCCGAGCTCTACCGAGTCGTTAACTTAAAAGAAGCGAAGAAGTTATAATTGTTAGCTCGTTTTGAGAAGTCGTATGTTGATATATAGTACGCCGTTTAGGCGTTTAAAATAAATATAAAAAGGTTATATTTATTTTATAAAAGAACACGAGTTGTTGTGTTTGAAAATAAATATGGCTATATTTATTTTATAAAAGAGTTCGACTTGTTTGTGTCGGAAATAAATATATAGCTATATTTATTTTATAAAACGAATTCGTGTCGTTTAATATTTCAAATAAATATACAAACTATATTTATTTTAGTAAAACAATCGTCTTGTTGTTTGATTGTTGAAATAAATATACAAAATATTTATTCTTATGAAAAGAAGTCGTATCATCATTCAACATTTGAAACAATATAAATCATTAAATTGATTTTATAAAAGTTTGTCGAGTTTTCAAAGTTTACAATAAATATAATAACTATATTTATTAGTTGGAAATAATGTCGGAATCGTAGTTTTTGTATGTCGTAAAGTGTTATCGAAAATATTATAAGCTTGTATTCATTTCTATAAAAGTCGTTTGTAGTCGATCGGTTGTGTTTTGTTTTATATTAAAAGCGTATTTCTTTTACGGAATTTTCTCGAAAAACGGGCAAAGTTTCCTCTGATTTTGGACGGCCCCGACAACCAAAGTGTCGTTATTTTTATCAAACTTCAAAAATATTCAATCAATATAATGTAATTCGTCAAATATATTAAACGTAAACTATAATTAACCGGTTCGAGCTCGTTTGTCACGTACGATAAAAACTATAAAAATAGCAAATTAATCTCGTCGTTAAACCTTTACCATCTCGCGCATCGAATGTTGACTGAGTTGATGAGTCAGCTGAGTTGACTCGGTTTGACCGTGATGACCGAGTTGACTCGGGTTTGACCGAGTCGACTCGGACCCGAACTCTGACCCGAACACCGAATCGACCACGGCTGACCCGAACATACTGTACCAACCTGAAACTGAATCAACTGGAAATGAGTTGACTGAATGCTGACCGAGTCGAACCGTGACACCCGAGCACCCGAACTAACCATCTGAGCTGAAGTTAAAACCTGAAACAAGACCCGCAACATGACTCGAACCGACCTGTATCTGAGATAGAGTGACCTGTTGACTGGTGACTCGAACCCGTGTCTGAAACCCCGAACATAAACACCACCATCTCCGTCATCATCATCACGTCGCCACCTCCATCATCGCCGCCGTAGTGGTGGCGCCACGCAGAACCACCGTGACCCGATCCTCCTCAGTCCCTACTCCCTCCTCCGGTTACACTCTCTCTCTCTCTCCTGTACATAGCCGCCGCACCACCACCGAACGGTGGTGGCGGTGATTCGTTTCAACATTCGAAAGGGGGGGTATCGCTGGTCGTCGGCCGGCTGTTCATCAGATGGTGAGGGGAGGAGATGGGTGTTGTGCTTGTCGCCGGTAAAAAACGAGGCGCCGGAGCTCCGATCTCCGGTCGCCGGTTATGGCAGAGAGAGATGGAAGTGTTGAGAGGATGTTGATGTTTTATGTGTGTGTGTATTTGTTGTTTGCTGGTGTATGTTATTGAGAGAGGGGAGAGAGACATGCATAATGGTTTGTGTTTCTTGTATGTGTATTGATCTGAGGAATGAGAACAAAGAGACCCTAAGGTCTTACATATATATAGAGGGGTTGAGATCTTGATGAGATTTCATAAGGATTTTGCAGGATCTTATAATTCTTGTAGGATTCTTGTAAATCTAGTTAAGATTTTATATAGATTTTATAAGATTTTGTATAGATTTATAGAGATTTGTAGAGATCTTATAAAGATTTGTTAAGATCTTATATTATGCGCAGGTTTAGGCTTGTGGGTTTTGGGCTTGGGCCCAGGGCCCACAAGCCCATCTCATGTGTAAGTGGCCCGTAATTCCTACGAGACCCGATATCGTAACCCAAACTCCATAAGCATAAAAATATTCGTGTAACCTCCATATTTGTCGGTGTCGTCAGTTTTTTTCGTACGGTTTCAGTTTATTACCGTTTAATTTCCAATAGTATCTCCGTAGATCGTCACACGCACACTGTAGAACCGTATAAGCGTTCCTAAGCTTACTGAGGCCCTAATTAAATTAATTTGCGTCGTAAACACTATTTAATGTCGCGTAAATCGTCTGTAAATCACGTAATTAAGGGCGTAAATTACCGGTTGTCACATTCTCCCCCTGTTAATGAAATTTCATCCTCGAAATTTAGTTTACGTTAACTCCTTAGAGTTACATTATGCGTAGAAAATACGAATAGTACCAAAGTGAACGATCATGAAATCGAATCAAGACTTATTCGAATGATGTGAATTCAAGGACGTATCACAAGATGCAAATGAATTCTAGAAATGATTGCACCCAATAAATGAATTTAGATTTCAACAAGCTCAAATGTAATAGTTTGCATGAAACGCTCGATCGTGATCAGCGCAAGCTGCAGGTTATACCGACGCCACAAGGTGTCGTAGGGTATGAAACAGTTCAAATATAATGGTGATCTAACAAGTATCACCTGTGTTTTGCAGGAAACGCTCATCATGATTAGCCCAAGCTACAAGTTTATACCGACACCACAAGGTGTCGTAGTGATTTAAATAATTCAACAATAGCGGTGATCAAACAAGTTCACCGTGTTTTGAAGTCAAATGAAAGCGCAATGAAGTAAATATGAAATTTGTTTCTAACGACATCATAGGATTTTTCAATAGAAAATGGGACCTCAAGAAATAATGTTTTCGATATAAGATGAAGAAGCAACGAATATCGCAAAATATTCGATCGACGAATGAAAGAACCGTTAGTAGGTAGACTGGAATATAATATGAATTTGTGTACCATTGTCTTAACACACGATTGTGTTAAGACATGCTTTAATATGATAAACCGAAGCGGATTTAAAACAAGTCAAAATCCGATAATAAATACGTGTATCGACAAGGAAATCTCGACATGGTGACACGATAAACCATGTATGTAACTTGAAAAGAACAGAAATTTCAAGAGAATGTGTTGACTTGGTAACAAAGGAGCCAACAATTACAATAATGCGGGTCATTCGAATCACAAATCAATAATTAGATTTAGCGAAATAATATTTGAACTTTGATTAGACGCTTACTTGAAACGAAACCACATGCGTAACAAACGATGCATGCGTAATACATGAATATTCAAGAAATGAAGCAAATGAATATTCGCTATACTGAAAGAAATTATCGTGATGCAATGACCATTCAGAGGAGTAGAGATGCAAAAGTCTACTCGCTTGATGCAAAAGTCGAAATTTCAATAAAAGAAATTTAAGGACTTTACCTGGGGTTGCATGTGATAACCGATTGTTAGGTGACATTACCATGGAATGTCGAACATAGCGTATTCGTCGTTATTGAGTTAGGGGGAATGCGGGGACACACGTCTTCTCCTTAGCATTACTCGTGTCGTTTGCAGGACCGCGTGCCAAACCGCCGCTTCCTCGAAAGTCGTATGTAACGTACTTCAACCTCTGTCGACATGTAGATTGAGTTTCGTGAAATCTTGCACGCCCGTGCTTTGTTTTGCGTAGGTTACCTGCTCGGTTAAAAATAGCATAGACGACATAATAATGGCGTTTTCCCGAGTTAATAAACGTGGTTCCTACGTGATGACCTTTAATGAACTTCAACATGAGTTTCCGAAGGTCTTAGATGCATGTTTCCTAAACTCTCAGAGTTTTGTGTGCTGTATGTAATTGTTTTTGTGTACCATGCGTATAGCACCACAATAGCGTGTGTTTGAAAACAAAATTTTGACTGTTTGTTTTTCGGCAACGGTTGGAGACCATATTCGAGTACTAGGCGTTCTGTTTGTATTCAAAGTCTTAATAGTCTAAGTCTGAGAGAAAAGTGAGGTTAGAGCCTAGGTATTCCTACAGATACCTAATTCGCTGTAACCTATAGTTCTGATACCAATCTGTCACACCCCGAAATTATCAGAGTCGGCGTGACTGGACTGGTATCTTCATTGCACAGCGGAAGAAAAATAAGCTAAGACTTCTAGAAAATTGAATGCCCACTAAGTACTCGACTCTACATGGTTCTCCTGTTCCAACCGTGCCATGGTTTCTGAAAAGTAACCTGAGAAGGAAACATGCGAAAAATCAACATAATGTTGAGCGAGTTCATAGTTTTTTGTAAACGATTTGAAATAAATCTTTTTGATAACCGGTTTGTGAAATATTATTGAGAAAACGAATTTAAAATCATTTTCTTGTCAAGTTATATGGAAACTTTGTATTTGTAAAGTTTGTATAACCGTCAATGCCCACCCTGACTTTGACTTCATACCCGCATAATCCTATGCTTTGAATTTGTATAAAACATGGTATGTAATTTGTATAAATCAAGTATTTCTATATGTATCTTGTATAAATCAAGTATTTCTGTATGTATCATGTATAAATCAAGTATTTCTGTATGTATCTTGTATAAATCAAGTATTTCTATATGTATGATGTATAAATCAAGTATTTCTGTATGTATCATGTATAAATCAAGTATTTCTGTATGTATCTTGTTGTTAATGGGTTGCAAGGCCATTAACATGTGACACGACATAGGAAGCATCCAAACCATAGGCATTTTTCTAGTTGTCGATTCACTACTGAGACACAAAAGCACTACTCGGTACTCGTTCTCACCAAGAGTGTGGCTGCCCGAAAACCCGTTAGATCTAACCTTTTATTCTGCGGTCTAGGTATATTGTTGATTAATGGTGCTTATGGTACCCTATTCGTGACACGATTTCTCGTATCATTTCTTGTATCATTTCTCGTATCATTTCTCAATTCTTGTATCCATCATACCATTTGTAAATATTGTAACATTTGTAACATGTATTTCACCCCCGAAGTTATAAAACTGAAAACAGTTAAAAGAAAAGGGGGAGCATGAACTCACTGGGTTGTCTCGTTTTACGTACGCAGACCGACCCAATCCCATTATTATAACTAGGACAATCCCGTCCCTAATTATTAAGATCATTCACGTTTCGAAAATACGCATTTGTTTTGTAAAACTGGTATCTTTAGTACAAATCATTCGTAAACCATTAGAGTTCTTTGTAATCCATTTGTATCATGGTTTAGAAATATGAGTTTTCGTTTATCGATAAATTGTTTATTTTTGCAAAACTTGCATGTCTTTCCACCCCGAAAACATTTATAAAAATGTAAAACCGTAAAAAGGTGGGGTTATGAACTCACCTGAATTGCCTTGTGCAAAGCTAGCTTAGCGTGATTCTGTAGTGTCGTTCCAAGAAAGTGAATTAGCTAGCGTGCACCTATGACATTCCTACGAAGGAATACTTATGAGTTTTCTAATTTTAAACGTAGCTAAACTACGTGTCCGAGCTCTACCGAGTCGTTAACTTAAAAGAAGCGAATAAGTTATACTTGTTAGCTCGTTTTGAGAAGTCGTATGTTGATATATAGTACGCCGTTTAGGCGTTTAAAATAAATATAAAAAGGTTATATTTATTTTATAAAAGAACACGAGTTGTTGTGTTTGAAAATAAATATGCCTATATTTATTTTATAAAAGAGTTCGACTTGTTTGTGTCGGAAATAAATATATAGCTATATTTATTTTATAAAACGAATTCGTGTCGTTTAATATTTCAAATAAATATACAAACTATATTTATTTTAGTAAAACAATCGTCGTGTCGTTTGATTGTTGAAATAAATATACAAAATATTTATTCTTATGAAAAGAAGTCGTATCATCATTCAACATTTGAAACAATATAAATCATTACGTTGATTTTATAAAAGTTTGTCGAATTTTCAAAGTTTACAATAAATATTATAACTATATTTATTAGTTGTAAATAATGTCCGAATCGTAGTTTTTCTATAAAAGTCGTTTGTAGTCGATCGGTTGTGTTTTGTTTTATATTAAAAACGTATTTCTTTTACGTAATTTTCTCGAAAAACAGGCAGAGTTTTCTTTGTTTTTGGACGGCCCCGACAACCAAAGTGTCGTTATTTTTATCAAACTTCAACAATATTCAATCAATATAATGTAATTCGTCAAATATATTAAACGTAAACTATAATTAACCGGTTCGAGCTCGTTTGTCACGTACGATAAAAACTATGAAAATAACAAATTAATCTCGTCGTTAAACCTTTACCATCTCGCAGGTCGAACGTTGACTAAGTTGACGAGTCAGCTAAGTTGACTCGGTTTGACCGTGTTGACCGAGTTGACTCGGGTTTGACCGAGTCGACTCGGACCCGAACTCTGACCCAAACACCGAATTGACCGCGGCTGACCCGAACATGCTGTACCAACCCAAAACTGAATCAACTCGAACCAAGTTGACTGAATGTTGATTGAGTCGAACCGTGACACCCGAGCACCCGAACTAACCGACTGAGCTGAAGTTAAAACCTGAAACAGGACCCGCAACATGACTCGAACCGACCCGTATCTGAGATAGAGTGACCTGTTGACTGGTGACTCGAACCCGTGTCTGAAACCCCGAACATAAACACCACCATCTCCGTCATCATCATCACGTCGCCACCTCCATCATCGCCACCGTAGTGGCGGCGCCGCGCAGAACCACCGTCACTCGATCCTCCTCAGTCCCTACTCCCTCCTCCGGTTACACTCTCTCTCTCTCTCTCCTGTACATAGCCGCCGCACCCCCACCGAACGGTGGTAGCGGTGATTCGTTTCAACATTCGAAAAGGGGGTATCGCTGGTCGTCGGCCGGCTGTTCATCAGATGGTGAGGGGAGGAGATCAGTGTTGTGCTTGTCGCCGGTAAGAAACGAGGCGCCGGAGCTCCGATCTCCGGTCGCCGGTTATGGCAGAGAGAGATGGAAGTGTTGAGAGGATGTTGATGTTTTATGTGTGTGTGTGTATTTGTTGTTTGCCGGTGTAAGTTATCGAGAGAGGGGAGAGAGACAGGCATAATGGTTTGTGTTTCTTGTATGTGTATTGATCTGAGGAATGAGAACAAAGACACCCTAAGGTCTTACATATATATAGAGAGGTTGAGATCTTAATGAGATTTCATAAGGATTTTGCAGGATCTTATAAATCTTGTAGGATTCTTGTAAATCTAGTTAAGACTTTATATAGATTTTATAAGATTTTGTATAGATTTGTAGAGATCTTATAAAGATTTGTTAAGATCTTATATTATGCGCAGGTTTAGGCTTGTGGGTTTTGGGCTTGGGCACAGGGCCGACAAGCCCATCTCATGTGTAAGTGGCCCGTAATTCCTACGAGACCCGATATCGTAACACAAACTCCATAAGCATAAAAATATTCGTGTAACCTCCATATTTGTCGGTGTCGTCAGTTTTTTCGTACGGTTTCAGTTTATTACCGTTTAATTTCCAATAGTATCTCCGCAGATCATCACACGCACACTGTAGAACCGCATAAGCGTTCCTAAGCTTACCGAGGCCCTAATTAAATTAATTTGCGTCGTAAACACTATTTAATGTCGCGTAAATCGCCTGTTAATCCCGTAATTAAGGGCGTAAATTACCGGTTGTCACAAGCAAGACTAGTTTAAATTTCATTATGTACTCTTTGCTTCTTCTGTTTTAAGACAATGTAATCCACTTTGTTAATAAATAAAACAAAACTTTAATTACCGTGGTTGTGAAACAATAATTCTGTTGCTCGACTCCCCGACGTTACCGCCGCGGTTTATTGTTTTACGCGGTCGGGGTGTGACAGAAGAGTTGGTATCAGAGCCAATGGTTATAGGGAATTAGGTTATTAGTAATGCTTTGAACTAGACTATAACTTTTCTAGGACCCTAACACAAGTTATCTTGTGTTTAGATCTTAAAACATGCACTTCACCTATCCTTAGGTGATTACCAAAACAAGAACTCAATTTTCCCAAACGATTTTTGAAAATCAATCATCCGTTTTTAAATGATTTGTTATAAGGTTTTGAACCCTCCAATTTTTCAAAATGATTTTGAAAATCCAATCATCCATTCTTGAATGATTCTTTTGGCCTTGTGCCTTCTAAAGTTTTCAAAATCTCGTCAAAGTTTTGGGTCTAAATAATGTGAACACGTGCAATCTGGAAGGGTGGATGCCTGTACCTCGGGTTTTCTGTCTAGGCTAGAGTGTTCATACAAATCCACATAATCGGACCAGTCACTCTTACCTGGGAACTCTTGGGGTGAGTGTCCACTTATAGGCTAAAGCATGTCTTCGCGATACGTTATTTTTGACCCATTTACTTTGATTATTCACTGTGTGTCATTTGTTTGCTTTGTATGAACAAATGACCATGATCCATGCTTTTGTCGATATTTGTATCATCTCATTTTCCATCTAATCATCTCACTCGTTTTCTCTCATGTTTCCTCTTTTAGAATGCCTCCTCGACGTGAAAATTCGATACCTAATGCCGAACTGGCAGCAATCATTTCGCAGCAAATGGCTGCTGTACTCCCAGACATTGTTGCTCAAGTTAACCAAACCAACAACAACAACAATAATGCTCCATGCAACTTTAAAAGTTTCAATTCGGCTAAACCACTCAAGTTCAGTGGTTCTGAGGGAGCAACTGGGCTCCTACAGTGGTTTGAGAGCATTGAGAGTACCTTTCGTCATGTTCAGTGTCCTGATAATCGCAAAGTCGAGCTTGCTTCTAGCGTGCTTCAAAAGAGGGCTCTTACTTGGTGGAATGGAGTCATGAGGGATCGTGGTGCTAATGTCGCTTTGGGTCAGACTTGGGAAGAGCTTAGGGCTCTTATGATGAGGTCCTCGTCATGAACAGAGGGCGTTGGAAAGGGAGTTTAATGATTTGAAGCAGGACAGTGGTGAAAATCGGGCTTATACTGACAGATACGAAGAGCTGAGTTTGTTATGCCCTATAATGGTTACCCCACTCGAGAAAGCTATCGAGAGGTATGTTGATGGTTTACATGAACTTCGTGCAAGACATCGTCACTGGTAGCAACCCTACCACAGTTCATCAGGCAATCGAGTTAGCTGCGACTTTGACTGAGTCGTAAATCAGAAAGTGTTAGGATCTGAGTTTCTTTTTTGTTGTGTTTTTTGTTTAAGTAATAATGAAGATGAACAAGTAATGCAGCGGAATTAAAATGGAATTAAACTTTGCACACAATCAAATAGGAGAAATGCTTTTAACACTCAAGTTTATCATTGAACCGAAAGCTTGAATTTATTCCAAGATTCAATTACAATATGCATGCATGTAACAAACTCCCCCTCAACCTGAGCTCACAATGTTTGTTCGTACAGGAAGAAAAGTGATGAAGAGCTGATAGAACAGTATATGGTACTGTTCTATTTATAGGCACGAACAAACCACTGTGGCATCTTTGCTGACGTCACCATGATAGTGACATCTAACCTCCTAACACACTCTAACTACTGCCCTCATTACAACTACTGATAGCAAAAAACTGATTACAATATATGACATAGAAATAAACTAAACTACTAATTCTTTATTCCACTGCTTAGTCTTCAGCAGTGCTTCTAGTCTTCAGCAGTACTTGAAACAAGGCAGTTGTTTGAGTCACCAGTATTTTGGTCTTCATCGGTCCTTTGGAATCAACAGCAGTTAGGAAAGGCAGTAGTTGTGTCCATCAGTTGTTAGAGCCATTATCAAGGGGAAAGCTTGTGTACAAACATCTGCTTATTCTGGAGCACTGCTCTGATCCAGTTTTGGCTTTAATCAACTATTCCTCTGATAGGGTTTAATCCCAACAATCTCCACCTGGAACAGATGATGCCAAAACCCTTCATTATTGTGGCACTTTATTGCCTCATCAACAGTTCCTTTATTTTCCCTTTGAAACTCAAAGTCTAAGGCATCTGTGTCATCTTCATCCCTACAAAGTGTAAGATCAAGGAGATCCTGTTGATCTTCAACACTCAGGCCTAGTGCTTGTTCCCTTGATATTTTCTTCACTTCTCCATGGGATTTGATCAGAGTCAATACGTGGGTTTGTTTATCAGTTTTCCACTTTAATATTTTTGAATCCAGTGGGTTTCTTGGGAGATTTTTATTAGATGATGAGTTGGGAGATGGTGGCCTGGTGATAACTGGCTGAGCAGTTCTTTGAGCTTGAGCAAGCTCAGGAATATCAGCTGTCATTTGCTTGAGAACCATTTTTATAACTTCATTACCTGCTGCTATATCCTCTGCTGTTTCTGCATCCATCTGTATTTGCCTCCTTCTTTGATAAAGGATGGCACCAAGTGGAGCAGTGGCTTTCCTAACTTGCAGTTTTGGTGGTCTTGTTGAAACCACTGCTTCAGGATAGTCAGGTTTTTGTGGAATATTTGGATTTGTCTTTCATAGTTCTTCCAACCTTTTGTAGCTGGTCCTGACTTTGTCTTCTTTCCACCTTGTCACCTGATTTCTTGACCCAAAATCAGCAGTGATTAGTTCCTCTTTCATCCTCTTCAGCTCTAACACTTTGTCTGGTACATTCTTCATGTTCTTTGACCAGACAGGAGGAGTGTGTTTCACTTTGTCTTTATTCATTTTTTCAATTCTTTCCAACTCCTCTTTGAGTTCACCCACTGTCCATTCTTTATATTGAGCTTTGTCACCTTTGTACCTTTTGAAGGCCATGATGTGCTCAATGTAATCTTTTCTTAAAGTTTCATCATCTCTTTCTGAAATCTTTTGACACAAATCTTTTGAAAATTGCTCCAAAGTTCTGACTTGTGTGAGCAGAAATTGATAGTGCCTTTGAATTTCTTTATCAGTTTTTCCTTGTGATTTTCTCTTAGAGATATCCTCAGCCTGTTGAGCCTTTATCCTCAAATATTCTTCAATATTATTTGGCCTTGGATATCCTTGGACAGATGGTAGGTTTCTTTTAGCAGGATCATCTTCAGAATAAAAAGATTTAATCTCTTCTCTGACTGCTCTGAGCTCTAAAGGATACTGAACAGATGCTGAAACAATAGCAGTGGTTGGGTTAAAGACTTGTGCAGATGAAAGTGGAATAGGGTTTGGAATAGTGATAAGTGGAAGAGATTGTGAAGATGTTGGTGGTGGTGGAGAATCATCATCTTTCAAAATGATCCTTCTCCTTTTTGGTTTAGGAGAGGCTGATGATGTTTTGGTTGGTTCAGTGGTGGTGATTTGTGTGGTGGCTATTTTAGTGGAACTGATTGAAGTGGAAGTTGGCTGACTAACAGTTGTTGAAACAAGTGGTGTTTCAACCACTGTTGTCATTACAACTGATGATCTGTCATCAGCTGTCTTATACTTTTGACAGGAGGTGATGGTGGTTTTGTAGTTGTTTTTGGTGGTGAGGTGGTTTTTGGTTTAACAACTGCTGAAACCACTGAAGTACCAACAGTTGTTGATACAGCAGGTATTACAACAGTTGTTTCAGTGGAAGATTGATGTGTGGAGCTTTTGGTAGGTTTGGAGGTTTGTTCTGTGGGTCTGGATGGTGTGTGTTTGGGTTGCCTCACTTTTCTAGTGGGCTGCTTTCTTTTTGGCACAGGATTTTCATCATCCTTAGGCTCAAAAGTACCCTGCTCATTCAGTTCCATAAAAGCTCTTTTCTCCTGTTCCCACCTGGCTTTATCCTTAGCCTCCTTATCCTTTTTAACATCAGCTTTTGCATCAGCTATGGCTATAGCCTCCTTATCCTTTTTAACATCATCTTTTGCATCAGCTATGGCATTTGTGGTAACATCAATCTTTTTAGAACCATCTGGTAAGGGTATGTCTGCAAGCATGCTAGAATTGTCTAGAGCAATATATAAACCATCCTTATAACCCTTTTTCTTCCACTGCTTTATTTTATCCCCCTTTTTGGCATCAGCTGGTGGTGGTTCATTCACAAAGATGATAGAGGGAGGAGCAGTGCCAGTGGTGTTTTTAAACCTTGACTCCATGAGATTTCTGATCTTTTGAACTTGAATCTCATGTTGCTGATCAGCTAATTCTCTTTATATGATGGAGCAGTGGTTGAAACAAATTCCAGAGCTCATTTGCAGCATGTGCAAGTTGTGGTGCAGGTGCTTGAGCTGGAGCAGCAATGGTTGGTACCTTTGGAACTTTCAACAACTGTTGCAGCATATCTTTAATTTCTACAATAGATGTATCAAGTTTATCAATTCTACTTGGCAATTATCGGTACATTAAACCATCACCCAATTTAATAGGATCATCTGATTTCCCACTAGCAGTGGTTGTAACAGTGGTTGACTCAGGAAATGTATCCCAAAAGTCATCCACTGATGCCCCTTTGTCTTGGTACTGGGGACCTCTTCCTTCAAAATGAGAAGCACTTTTTAGTGAACCAGTGAACGCTGGATACACAAGAGTTTCCAGAGAAGAAATTGCCTTCAAGGAAGTACTGTTAATGAAACCACTGTCCAAGTGCAAACCAGTGGGTTCAACACTAGTAGTGGTTGCTTAACTTGAACTACCACCAAGAGTTACCTGTAACTCAAGGGGTGTAACCTCCTCATGTGTTGTTGGTGGCTTAGCAATGATTGAAACACCAGACCCAGTCACTTGTTGAGGTATATTCTCATTAACAGGTGAGTGAGAAGGACTGGTTTGTGTCTGGTTCAAATCAAGAGCATCCAACAAGAGTTTTGTTTGTGGGGGGATTGTGGCTGTGAGTATGGGTGTAGAAAGCGAATTTGCCCTGGGCAGTGGGGTGTGGATGATGGAAGCAATTGATTCCAGAGCATCATATTGTGGTGTCCCTATGTGTACAACCTATTCTTTTTTAGAAGAAGCAGGAGGAGTTTGAGGCATGGGTTGAGATCTTTCTACCATTTGCTGTGAGGAAGTAGCAGTAGTGGTTTCTAGTGACTTTGGTGTTGTCACTGGCAGTTGCTCTGGGATCTCATCTTCCAGAGTTGCCTTTGTTTTGGGTTTGGGGGGCTTTTGAGTTTTCTTTTGTCTTGGTTTTCTGGTGGTTTTAGGTGTGGGTTTCACAACAGTGGGTTTGCTGCTGTGATCACCTAGAGCAGTGGGCTCAGCAGCAGGTGCCTGAGGAGCAGTGGTAACTGCTAAATTCTGCTCAGGAGCCTCTGCTTTTGTTTTAGAAGGCTTTGATAATCTTGTAAATGTTTCAGTTTGTAAGCCATTTATTTGAAAAGATTCACCTTGGATGAGCACATGAGCATCATCCTTTCCAAATTTCTTTTGAAAATAGAAACTCAAAAACCTTGGAAACAGTAAAAATGATTTGCTAGTTACATTTTTGACCAAGTCATCAAAGATCTCCTGGGAATAGTTAAAATTTTCGTTATGTAAAATAGCATAACCCAGGTATTGGATCTGTAATGGTATTTCGTTAAAACCAGTTGTTTTATTTGAAACACACATCAAGAGGGTATGGAATAAAAATCTTGTTGCAGGAGGAAAGTTACCTTTTTGTAAGGTATCCTTTTTCATTTCCTCAGCATACCCCCTCTCAAGAAAATCAGTTTGATACTCGATTTTGGGAAAAGAAGTTTTACCTTGCTGATCATCGAGTTCAAATACTTCTGAAATGGATTGTGGTGTGATTTGAACTTTTTTACCCATTATTGAGGAATTGATGGCTATGATTGTTTCTCCTTGAGATTCAAGTGTGGCATTCTTCCAAAATTCTCTCTGGGTTTTTAAGTAAATCAGAGAATCAACGGTCAACAAAGCTTTGTACTTTGAAGACGATAGAGCATCGATGATGGAATTGAAGATTTCAGTTTTAGTGGGTTTTGTGAGTACACCCAAATAATTGTGAGGAGCTTTGTATGGAATTTCGATGTCTTTTTCAGTGGGTTTTTCAGATGAAGAAGACTTTGATTTTGTCATTTTGAAGAAGAAGAATGAAGAATGATTCGAGAGAAATAGATGATAACTTCTTTGAGAAAGTAATTTTTGAATTCGATTCGATAGTAAAAGCCATGTTTGGGGGTTTTGCTCAGGGTTTTATACAGGAAAAAGTGAATGCTGATGTGGCAGCGGTTACAAAAAGATCTGACCGCTATGTACTGTCCACGTGCCAACCCCTGATGAGTAATGGAAGACAGTTGTTTTATGAAACCACTGATGGAGCAATATCAGTGGTTGCAACGGTACAATGAAAACAGTGGGTGATTTTAACTATCAGTGGATAGCTTATCAGTGGATGAAAACACGGATTTTGAAGAACAATTATTACCAAGGAAATGAGAGAACAGGGGATGACTTTCAGCAGTGGACAACTTTTAACAGAACAGATGTTTTAGCAAAATAGTGGTTATGGCAGACTTTTAAGGATTTAATGAAAATTTCATTTTTAGCTATTTTTAAGGATGGATTTTTGATTTTCTGAAAACATTTTAATGCTTTTATTCATAGAAAAACAAGATTTGGCTTGTTATTCCATGTTTAGCATGCCAATCCTAGAGATCAAGCTTTCAAAGGTGGATGTGTCTAATGCTTTTGTTAGCACATCTGCCAGCTGATCTTTAGTTGGAACATGGTGTAGAGAAATCAAACATTTTTCATAGCAATCCCTCATAAAGTGATGTCTGATGTCAATGTGCTTGGTGGTTGAATGAGATACTGGATTTTTAATGATATTTTCTGCTGCCTGACTGTCCAACATGAGAGGTGTCTTTAGGGCAGTGATACCAAAATCCAGCAATTGATTTTGAAGCCAAAGCAGTTGGGCTGTACAGCTTGCAGCAGCTATATACTTTGCCTCAGCAGTGGATGTGGAAACAACTGCTTGTTTTTTGCTTTGCCAAGACACTAAGTAACTGCCTAGGAATTGGCACCCTCCTGAAGTGGACTTCCTTGTCTTGTCACATCCAGCAAAGTCACTGTCTGAGAAACCTGAAAGCTTGATATTTCCATCAGCTGGATACCAGATACCAAGTGTGGGAGCACATTTAGGTATCTGAATATCCTTTTTACAGCAATAAGGTTTGACTTTCTAGGGGCTGATTGGGATCTTGCACAAGAACATGTTGCAAACATGATGTCTAGCCTAGGTGCAGTTAGGTACAATAAAGACCCAATCATGCTTCTATATAGAGTTTGATCAACCAAATCATCATTTTCATTAGACATGACTATTTTATTGGTTGCAATGGGTGTACTGCATGGCTTACAATCATCCATCTCAAATTTCTTTAAAAGTTCTTTGGCATATTTGCCTTGATGGATAAAGGTGCCATTTTGCAGTTGCCTTACTTGGAGACCAAGAAAGCACTAGAGTTCACCCATTGCACTCATTTCAAACACAGCTGTCATGACTTGCCTAAACTCTTCACACATTTTGTTATATGTGCTTCAAAAGATGATGTCATCCATATAAATCTGGACAATCATCAAATCCTTTCCTCTCCATTTTAGAAATAGTGTTTTGTCTATTTTACCTCTTGTGAAACCAATGGAAAGTAGAAAGGTGGAAAGAGTTTCATACCAGGCTCTTGGTGCTTGTTTCAAGCCATACAAAGCTTTATTTAGCTTGTAGACATGATTTGGATTAAATGGATCCTCAAAGCCAGGGGATTGACAAACATAAACCTCTTCTTGAATCTTACCATAGAGGAATGCACATTTGATATCCATTTGATACACCTTGATGTTGTGGTTGATAGCAATGGCCAAGAATAATCTGATAGCTTAAAGTCTTGCTACAGGGGCAAATGTTTCATCATAGTCAATGCTCTCTTCCTGTCTGAACCCATGAACCACATGTAACACCTCGAAAATTCATGTCCAATAATATATCAACACGTGTCATGGACTTTAAACGTGTAAAGAACTGATTTAGAGGGACTAAAGTTGACAAACAAGGAAAGTATGTGAATAAAAGGGTTCAAAGTGTCAACAATGGATAAATATACTTTACAATAACCCTACATGATGTTTATACCCTTAAACGAATAAATCATGGATCATACGAAGCTAATTGTGAAAGAAAGTGAGGAATTACAAACTACAGGGGTTAAATGTGTCAACATGTTCAAAGTATACCTTTGAGTGACCTTTTAGCAAACCCGAAGATTTGTAATGATTAATTATACTCATGAGAATAAGTGATAAAAATTTCACAAGGTTTCGTTAAAGTATGAGAAAGTTATGACAATATTCGTATACGAGAGGTTAAAAGCGTCAATGTTGAAATTTATGATTTTTCGGGTGATCACAAAGTTAACCAAGGACTTAACAAAGTTTAGTTATGCCTTGGAGCCCTTAAAAGTCAAGTTAGAGGGTTGAAATTGCAAGAAAAGAAGTTAAAACCATGTTTAGAAGGACCAGGGACCAAAAATGCAATATTTGCAAACTTGTTGCCCGGAGCCAACATTGACACGGGCCGCGTAAGACCAGACCCAAGTCTTACGCGGGCCGCCTGAGGATGCCAGATGCAGATTCTTTGGACAGGTGCATGTTTCAGCAAGTTTAATCGACTTATGGAGCTTATTTTCGATTCTATGGGCTTGTTTGATGGTTTATTATGGCCTAGGGACACCTGTAATGATCCCATAACATCTATAGACTTGGTTGTCATGATCTAAAGGCATCAAAAAGTCCTATATAAGAAGTTCTTGGTTGCACCATTTGAGCACTTCATTTGCAATCATTCACAACTCAACTTCTGGAGGTTCCTGGAGCTCAAGGACAATTCCTAGTGATCTTTAGTCGTGCATAGGACCTTGGTAAGTGTTATTAACCTTTCTTAATTCAGTTTTACTTAGTTTATTAGTCTAAAGTCAAACCGTCGTAATTAAGATTTGACTTCGTCATTAATCTTAATTTGTCCAGTCAAATTCCAAATTGAAAGTACCTATGAGTGGGTAATTATGTGGGCAATAAACCCTTAAAAGGGCACCCTCTGATTCCCACTCTAACTAGGTCAATTGTCGGGTCAAAGTTAATCTCAAAAAGTCAACAGAAAGCTTATTTCCAAATTAATGCATAATTAGCAATGTAGAAGCTATGCAATCTGTTTTCTCATTAATATAACTTGGTAATTAATGTAAGAACATGTCTAAACATGTTCAACTCGACAATTTTCAGTTTAAGACTCGATTCGGAACCGAAAGTCGCAAAAGTAGACTTTTGCTTTGAGTTTTAGTTCTGACCCATTAGAGCATAGTTTAGAAATGTCTTAGAGCCTTATTAGGACCAGGTTTCATATAAGTATAACCCCCTGTGATTATACAACTTGGTTCATTAGTTATCCGATTCATATGCATATTTCCGTTAAATGCCTAAATGTTGACTATTATGCCCATATGACCTTAAAACATGAATTTTGTAAATGTAAAAGAGTAGAAACCTTAATTGCCGATTTATAAACTTGTACCTAAAATTTGACATCAGTTGGAGGTCTAGATTAAGAGTTATGCTCATTAGCGTAATTAGAAAGCTTTTTAGTAATTAAACGGCGTAATTAGCATATAGCCTATCTAAACCCGATTTTTGATACCAAAATTTTTACCCACTGATATAAAATAATATTTTGGGATTTTTGGATATTTTTATTTATTTTTAGGCTAAGCATAACATAGAGTTCTAAGCTTGATCCGGTAATTGTCGGTTCTGCCCTTTTAGGCTATAAAATGAGTTTTACAAATCCTTTTGTTACCAAACCTTTTTCTACTGATCCAATATGATAGATAGAATATTTTAAGCCTTCTGGAATAATAAAAATATCAGATTTTCTTATAAAACCCGAAAATCGCTTAAAATCGCCTTTTTACGCGTTTTAAGCGCATAGTATGTATTAAAACCATTTTAGATATATAAGACTTGATACCTACTGATGTTTTAAATAAATTTTTATACTTTAGCAGCAAGCAAAAGTTTTAAGCTCAGATTTCCAGATTTGACCTTTAAACCTTAGGTGAAATTACCAAAATGCCCCTTCAGTGCATAGTATGGTTAGAAATGATAAATCTCACATATAGGTTATACCCTACTGATATAACTTAGTAAATTAATTATTTTTACTGATTACATCAGACCCGAAACTCAGATTTATATTTAAACTCTTTTATAACCTTTAAAATGACCAAAATACCCCTACGGAGCGTAATTTGAGTTTAAATCTATTTTGGGCATAATAGAAGATATCTTACAGATGTCACAACATATTTAAGGCATATTAACTTAGGAAACCTATGTATGACTCTTTTAGTTACCCGTTACGCACTTTTCGCGTTCGGGTCAAACCATATCGTTTTCATCTCAAAATCCAGAATGTGTTTAGTTTACCCATATTAAACAAGTGTCCAAGCTTGTCGGGTCAAAACCACATTCTAAACCGGCCTTCGCTCTATCATGCGTTTGAACCGTGTCTTCCTTTTGAAAACTAATCGGTCTAAGTCTAAGCTTAATTAAAGACCCGTTAGGATTCTAATAGGTTGTTAAAAACATTTGTTCCAGATTAGGAGCCCAGTAAAAGCTACGTGCACTTGCTGTATTTGATTTATACTTTGCTCAGGTAAATACTCTTAACTTATTTTCCCTATACGGGCTTGGGATACGGTATTATAATAATACCGCTTGGTCGGGTATGTAGTCATTTAAATCAGATTGTGATTAATGTATTTACATAACTCGTCTTATTCTGTATTATTTGGTGTATGGCCTTTGGGGGTTAAATGACCATGTCCCGGATATCCTTGGCATCATTCAAAGAAATGGCCACGACCTAAGCACGGGGTGTAGGCGTACACCTGACAGTTGCATTATGTAAAAACTGGTAATCCACTTAAAGGAATCAACCTTGTGGGCATTATACCTGTGGCGTGTCAGTTAATCTTGTCCGGCCCTACAAACCGGCCCTGATGGACGACAAATAAGTAAAACTGTATACAAGATTATTTTTGAATAATTGTCCCAAGTTATAAAAGATATTTTTGCCTAAGTGCATTCAAATCAATTTTTAAACATTTTCAAAATGAGTCAGTTAAGTTGTATTTACCAGTGTAAACTGACGTATTTTCTAAAAACGCTAAGTGCAGGTACTATACGTAATAGGTTGGCTACTCCAGGCATCAATAATCATGTCTCGCAAGCTCTAGATGTTAAAGTCTGTTAAACAATTTCCTTTTTGTTTCGATCCGCCTGTGGATCTGTTTCAACTATTTTGTGATACTTAATATTATAATTTATTCAGTTGAAATGAATCTATCTTTTGTTTCCGCTGTGCATTTAAATTTGTGTTGTTTGACTATGATGATATCAATTACGTCACGATACTCACCATCGGGCCCACCGGTAATACGTGGAAATATCGGGGTGTGACAGGTTGGTATCAGAGCCAACACTGAGTGAATTAAACACTAGCCTTTTGTGTTTAATCTCAGTTACACAGTTGCACATTCTCGAGTCTAGACAAAGAACATAGGACTAATCCTAATTCGTTTTATTTTGTCCTTATTTGTTTCCTTTGTTATTTTTCTGATTAGCCCCTGCATGGGCAAGTCATTTCAATTAGAAGTCCTGTTTAGGGCAACCATGTACTTATTTAAATTTTAATGGAAAGGTTAGATTTAAAATAACATTCCTATTTAAGATCTACCGTTATAATAAAATGGCAAAATCTAAAAAGGACAAGACCTAGCCATGTGTCACCTTAAGACAGGGCCAAGATGGTAGTTCCTCAGTTAGATTCAGATCCTTATTAACATCTCAATTTAGGATTGTTCTTCGTTAAATATTAAAAAAAGAATCTTAAAGGTAAAACCTAGCCTAAATGTCGTTGCAGACATGGCCAAGATGGTAAAACCTATTCAAAAGATTCAAATCCTTGTTAACATTTGAAGACATGTTAACATTGGTGGCAAAAATGTGATTCGATAAAATCGCATAAGTCATCCTTAAATTGGATTACTCCAATTTTCCTTATTAAAATAATCATCCCTCTAAAGATAAAGTGCCTACGGGCTATAATTAACGTCCTTTGGGACTAAAGACAGTGGTAGCCTACAACTCCCTGTCAAGAAAAGGTAACAAACTTTGATTCAAACCTTAATGCCTCGATTCCATAAAATCTGGGCTTATAAATTAAACTTGTCTACGTGACTAGGCCTTTTTGTGCTATTATTAGATTATAATTAAGGATTGTAATAGAGATCCTGAATATGTATATATTTAGCAAATTGACCAAAAATAGTTATTAAAACATGGTTAATAAATCGTCAAGAATGATTGTACTGTATAGACTTCCAAATAAACCTTGTCCTTATTTTCTTTTATGTAGCAATTAAAGCAACATGACTAGGTCAGAAGAGGTAAACAGTCATCCGGTGGAAAACCATGAAAATGCTAAGATACATGTGACCGGTGCAGAGCTGCAAGCATTAATAGATAATGCTGTTACAAAAGCTATAGAGCGGCAGTATAATGAATCTAGCGGGACTCGAAGTAGGACCCTATCCGTACCGCATTCCAAGCCTAAGACTCATTCAGAGGCTCATAGCAAGCCACCCTCTAAGAAAGATGAACCAAAGAAGGAGGATGTTCAACATTCCTCAAACCAACACAGTGTTCCATCTAAGAGAATGGTATTTGACAGGGAACCACGTGCCAAGTCCTGCACTTATAAATACTTTGTCTCCTGCAAACCCAGGGATTTTACTGGGGAGAAAGGAGTGATTGATTGTATGACCTGGTTGGATGAAATGGACACCGTGGTCGATATCAGCGGTTGTGCTGAAAGGGATGTAGTGAAGTATGTATCCCAATCATTCAAAGGAGAGGCATTAGCGTGGTGGAAGTCTCTCATTTAGGATGCTGGAAAGATCCCACTCTACAATCTGACATGGGATCAGTTTGTTGCTCTCATTAAAGAGAATTACTGCCCTCAGCATGAGGTTGAAAGGATTGAGTCAGATTTCTTATCATTGGTGATGAAGAATCTAGATTGTCAAGCTTACCTCACCAGTTTCAATACCCTGTCTAGGCTAGTTCCGTATCTGATAACCCCGGAACCCAAAAGGATTGCTCGCTTCATTGGGGGTTTAGCCCCAGAAATTAAGGCCAGTGTTAAGGCATCGAGACCTGCTACTTTTAGATCAGCAGCCGATCTATCTTTGTCCCTCACTTTAGATGTGGTCAGGCTAAGATCGCTCAAGAACTCTGAAGAGGGTAAGAGGAAGCGTGAGGATGATACCTCACGAAGATCTGAGAAGAAGCACAAAGGTAATACGGACCACAAGAAGGAGTCTGGGTCCAACAAAGGTAATCAGCAGACAGAGGAAAAGCCAAAGTGCAAGACTTGCCAAAAACGCCACTTTGGAAAATGCAGACTTAAGTCCAAGTCTCAGTCAGGACCAGCTGCATGTGGGTTATGCAAGTCTAAGGAGCACAAGACTGTTGATTGCAAGAAGATTAAAGATGCCACATGCTACAACTGCAATGAGAAAGGGCACATCAAAACCAACTGCCCTAAGTACGCCAAGATGCCTGAGGAAGCCAAGAAGACCAATGCAAGGGTCTTCCGAATGGATGCACGGGAAGCTGTTCAGGACAACAATGTGATAATAGGTACCTTCCTCATAAATGATGTTTATGCAAGAGTGCTATTTGATTCAAGAGCTGATAAGTCGTTTGTAGATAATAGGTTTTGTAAGTTGCTGAAATTACTTGTTAAAACCTTAAGTGTGAAGTATGAGGTTGAATTAGCAGATGGAACCATAGAAACCGTGTCAACCGTGTTAGATGGATGTGTTATATCCATTAGGAACCACTCTTTTCCATTAACCTTACTTCCTTTGAAATTAGCTGGTTTCGACATAGTAATAGGCATGGATTGGTTATCCCACAATCAAGCTCAGATTGTGTGCAACAAGAAGCAAGTGGTGATCAAGACTCCGTCTGGTGAACCACTTACCATTCAGGGAGATACCCAGTATGGACTACCTGAACAAGTGTCTATGCTTAAGGATTCTAGATGTTTGAAGAAAGGTTGTGTCATTTACATGGCACAAGTGACAATTGAAGAACAGAAGCCCAAGGTCGAAGATATTCTCGTCATTTCTGAGTACCCTGATGTATTTCTTGAAGAACTACCTGGTTTACCACCAGATAGGCAAGTAGAATTCAGAATTGACATCATCCCCGGAGCAGCGCCTGTCGCAAGAGCGCCTTATAGGTTGGCACCAACAGAAATGAAAGAGCTGAGAACCCAATTAGATGATTTGTTAGCCAAGGGTTTTATTAGACCTAGTTCGTCTCCATGGGGAGCACCTATCCTGTTTATAAAGAAGAAGGATGGATCGATGCGTCTATGCATCGATTATCGCGAACTTAATAAGGTTACTATTAAAAATAGGTATCCTTTGCCCAGGATCGACGATCTGTTCGATCAATTGCAAGGGGCAAGCTACTTTTCTAAGATCGATTTGAGGTCAGGCTATCATCAATTGAAGGTTAAAGATGAAGATGTACACAAGACTGCATTTAGGACTCGTTATGGTCATTACGAGTTCCTAGTGATGCCTTTTGGGCTCACTAATGCACCAGCAGCATTCATGGATCTCATGAATTGCGTCTGCAAGCCCTACTTGGATAAGTTTGTCACCGTCTTCATCGATGATATTCTCATTTACTCAAAGAGTCAAGCTGACCATGAGAAGCACCTCCGTTGTATTCTTTCACTGCTTCAACAAGAGAAGCTTTATGCCAAGTTCTCGAAGTGTGAATTTTGGCTTCGTGAAGTCCAATTCCTTGGACATGTTGTTAGTGAGCGAGGTATCCAAGTAGATCCCGCTAAGGTTGAAGCTGTCATGAATTGGCAAGAGCCAAAGACGCCTACATTGATTCGTAGCTTTCTAGGTTTAGCAGGATACTATAGGCGATTTATCGAAAACTTCTCAAGGATTGCTGCACCCCTGACTTCGTTGACGCGTAAGAATATTAAGTTTGACTGGGGTCCTAAGCAGCAGGAATCCTTCGATGTTCTCAAGCAGAAGTTGAGCAATGCGCCTGTGTTGACATTGCCTGAGGGAATAGATGAATTTGTAGTATATTGTGATGCATCACACACAGGTATGGGATGTGTGCTTATGCAGAAAGGCAAGGCCATTGCCTATGTTTCTTGACAGTTAAAGGTGCACGAGAAGAACTACACCACCCATGACTTGGAGTTGGGTGCCGTTGTATTTGCACTGAAACTTTGGAGGCACTACTTGTATAGAACCAAGTGTGTGATCTACTCAGATCACAAGAGCCTTCAACACTTGTTTAATCAGAAGGACTTAAACATGAGGCAGCGACGGTGGATGGAAACTTTGAATGATTATGATTGTGAGATAAGATTCCATCCTGGCAAGGCGAATGTGACTGCCAATGCCTTAAGTCGAAAGGAAAAAGTGAAGCCTATAAGAATCAATGCCAAGAGCATTGAGATAAAGAATAGTTTGAATGAAAGGTTGTTAGCTGCACAGAAGGAAGCTGTTTTAGAAGCTAACTATCCTGATGAAAAGTTAGGAGTAACTGAAGAACAGTTATCCTATAGCAAGGACGGAATCCTGAGATTTAATGGACGAAATTGGGTTCCAGATTATGGAGGACTTCGGGATGTTATCCTCTAGGAAGCCCATAGTTCCAAATATTCCGTTCATCATGGAACTCATAAGATGTACCAGGATCTGAAGGCAAACTATTGGTGGATAGGCTTGAAGAAGTCTATAGCTACCTATGTAGCTAAATGTTTGACGTGTGCGCAGGTCAAAGCTGAACATCAGAAGCCGTCAGGTTTGCTACAACAGCCTGAACTTCCCACCTAGAAGTGGGAGATGGTGACAATGGATTTCATCACCAAGTTGCCAAAGACAAGGAAAGGAAATGATACTATATGGGTGATAGTAGATAGACTAACTAAGTCAGCACATTTCCTACCCATTAAGGAGAATTATAGCTCCGACATGTTAGCCCGATTGTACGTAGATAAGATTGTATCTCTGCATGGCGTACCAGTGTCTATTATCTCTGACAGAGATACTAGATACACATCTCATTTTTGGAAAAGTTTCCAACAGTCTTTGGGCACACGCTTTAATTTTAGTACGGCTTACCATCCTCAGACGGACGGACAGAGTGAGCGTACAATCCAAACTTTGGAAGACATGCTTCATGCATGTGTGATTGACTTAGGTGGTAGTTGGGATAACCACCTACCATTGATCGACTTCTCCTATAACAATAGCTACCATACTAGTATTCAGGCAGCGCCTTTTGAGGCATTATATGGTAGAAAATGCAGAACGCCTATTTGTTGGGCAGAAGTAGGAGAAGCTCAGTTATCAGGACCTGACATAGTCTTTGAAACGACGGACAAAATTGTCCAGATTCGTGACCGCCTGAAAGCTGCCAGGGATAGGCAGAAAATTTATGCTGATAAAAGGCGAAAACCACTAATGTTTGAGGTTGGTGATAAAGTTCTGCTTAAAGTATCACCCTGGAATGGAGTGATGCGATTTGGTAAGAAAGGTAAGTTAAGCCCAAGGTATATAGGACCATTCGAGATCATCGAATGTGTAGGAGTGGTGGCTTATAAGTTAAACTTACCTGAAGAGCTCAGTGGTATTCACAATGTATTCCACATCTGCAATCTAAAGAAATGTCAGGCTGATGAATCACTAGTCATACCACATACGGATGTGCATATAGATGAGAGCTTGAAATATGTGGAAAAACCTTTGTCGATTGAAGATCGACAGGTAAAGAAGCTTCGAAGGAAGCATGTGCCAATTGTAAAGGTTAAATGGGATGCCCAGAGAGGTCCCGAGTACACGTGGGAGGTAGAGTCCACAATGAAAGAAAAGTACCCTCATTTATTTCAGTAAATCTTGAGGTCGAGATTTCTTTTAAAGGGGTGAGGATGTAACACCTCGAAAATTCATGTCCAATAATATATCAACATGTGTCATGGACTTTAAACGTGTAAAGAACTGATTTAGAGGGACTAAAGTTGACAAACAAGGAAAGTATGTGAATAAAAGGGTTCAAAGTGTCAACAATGGATAAATATACTTTACAATAACCCTACAAGATGTTTATACCCTTAAATGAATAAATCATGGATCATACGAAGCTATTTGTGAAAGAAAGTGAGGAATTACAAACTACAGGGGTTAAATGGGTCAACATGTTCAAAGTATACATCTGAGTGACCTTTTAGCAAACCCAAAGCTTTGTAATGATTAATTATACTCACGAGAATAAGTGATAAAATTTCACAAGGTTTCGTTAAAGTATGAGAAAGTTATGACAATATTCGTATACGAGGGGTTAAAAGCGTCAACGTTGAAGTTTATGACTTTTCGGGTGATCACAAAGTTAACCAAGGACTTAACAAAGTTTAGTTATGCCTTGGAGCCCTTAAAAGTCAAGTTAGAGGGTTGAAATTGCAAGAAAATAAGTTAAAACCACGTTTAGAGGGACCAAAAATGCAATATTTGCAAACTTGTTGACCGGAGCCAACATTGACACGGGCCGCGTAAGACCAGACCCAAGTCTTACGCGGGCCGCCTGAGGATGCCAGATGCAGATTCTTTGGACAGGTGCATGTTTCAGCAAGTTTAACCGACTTATGGAGCTTGTTTTCGATTCTATGGGCTTGTTTGATGGTTTATTATGGCCTAGGGACACCAGTAATGATCCCATAACATCTATAGACTTGGTTGTCATGATCTAAAGGCATCAAAAAGTCCTATATAAGAAGTTCTTGGTTGCACCATTTGAGCACTTCATTTGCAATCATTCACAACTCAACTTCTGGAGGTTCCTGGAGCTCAAGGACAATTCCTAGTGATCTTTAGTCGTGCATAGGACCTTGGTAAGTTTTATTAACCTTTCTTAATTCAGTTTTACTTAGTTTATTAGTCTAAAGTCAAACCGTCGTAATTAAGATTTGACTTCGTCATTAATCTTAATTTGTCCAGTCAAATTCCAAATTGAAAGTACCTATGAGTGGGTAATTATGTGGGCAATAAACCCTTAAAAGGGCACCCTCTGATTCCCACTCTAACTAGGTCAATTGTCGGGTCAAATTTAATCTCAAAAAGTCAACAGAAAGCTTATTTCCAAATTAATGCATAATTAGCAATGTAGAAGCTTTGCAATCTGTTTTGTCATTAATATAACTTGGTAATTAATGTAAGAACATGTCTAAACATGTTCAACTCGACAATTTTCAGTTTAAGACTCGATTCGGAACCGAAAGTCGCAAAAGTAGACTTTTGATTTGACTTTCAGTTCTGACCCATTAGAGCATAGTTTAGAAATGTCTTAGAGCCTTATTAGGACCAGGTTTCATATAAGTATAACCCTCTGTGATTATACAACTTGGTTCATTAGTTATCCGATTCATATGCATATTTCCGTTAAATGCCTAAATGTTGACTATTATGCCCATATGACCTTAAAACATGAATTTTGAAAATGTAAAAGAGTAGAAACCTTAATTACTGATTTATAAACTTGTACCTAAAATTTGACATCAGTTTGAGGTCTAGATTAAGAGTTATGCTCATTAGCGTAATTAGAAAGCTTTTTAGTAATTAAACGGCGTAATTAGCATATAGCCTATCTAAACCCGATTTTTGATACCAAAATTTTTACCCACTGATATAAAATAATATTTTGGGATTTTTGGATATTTTTATTTATTTTTAGGCTAAGCATAACATAGAGTTCTAAGCTTGATCCGGTAATTGTCGGTTCTGCCCTTTTAGGCTATAAAATGAGTTTTACAAATCCTTTTGATACCAAACCTTTTTCTACTGATCCAATATGATAGATAGAATATTTTAAGCCTTCTGGAATAATAAAAATATCAGTTTTTCTTATAAAACCCGAAAATCGCTTAAAATTGCCTTTTTACGCGTTTTAAGCGCATAGTATGTATTAAAACCATTTTAGATATATAAGACTTGATACCTACTGATGTTTTAAATAAATTTTTATATTTTAGAAGCAAGCAAAAGTTTTAAGTTCAGATTTCCAGATTTGACCTTTAAACCTTAGGTGAAATTACCAAAATGCCCCTTCGGTGCATAGTATGGCTAGAAATGATAAATCTCACATATAGGTTATACCCTACTAATATAACTTCGTAAATTAAGTATTTTTACTGATTACATCAGACCCAAAACTCAGATTTATATTTAAACTCTTTTATAACCTTTAAAATGACCAAAATACCCCTACGGGGCGTAATTTGAGTTTAAATCCGTTTTGGGCATAATAGAAGATATCTTACTGATGTCACAACATATTTAAGGCATATTAACTTAGGAAACCTGTGTATGACTCTTTTGGTTACCCGTTACGCACTTTTCGCGTTCAGATCGGCTTATGTAATTAGTTTGCATATATTAGCCGAAACGGGTCAAACCATATCGTTTTAATCTCAAAATCCATAATGTGTTTAGTTTACCCATATTAAACAAGTGTCCAAGCTTGTCGGGTTAAAACCACATTCTAAACCAGCCTTCGCTTTATCATGCGTTTGAACTGTGTCTTCCTTTTGAAAACTAACCGTTCTAAGTCTAAGGTTAATTAAAGACCCGTTAGGATTCTAATAGGTTGTTAAAAACCTTCGTTCCAGATTAGGAGCCCAGTAAAAGCTACGTGCACTTGCTGTATTTGATTTATACTTTGCTCAGGTAAATACTCTTAACTTATTTTCCCTATACAGGCTTGGGATACGGTATTATAATAATACCGCTTGGTCGGGTATGTAGTCATTTAAATCAGATTGTGATTAATGTATTTACATAACTCGTTTTATTCTGTATTATTTGGTGTATGGCCTTTGGGGGTTAAATGACCATGTCCCGGATATCCTTGGCATCATTCAAAGAAATGTGCACGACCTAAGCACGGGGTGTAGGCGTACACCTGACAGTTGTATTATGTAAAAACTGGTAATCCACTTAAAGGAATCAACCTTGTGGGCATTATACATGTGGCGTGTCAGTTAATCTTGTCTGGCCCTACAAACCGGCCCTGATGGACGACAAATAAGTAAAACTGTATACAATATTATTTTTGAATAATTGTCACAAGTTATAAAAGATATTTTTTGCATAAGTGCATTCAAATCAATTTTTAAACATTTTCAAAATGAGTCAGTTAAGTTGTATTACCAGTGTAAACTGACGTATTTTCCAAAAAGGCTAAGTGCAGGTACTATACGTAATAGGTTGTCTACTCCAGGCATCAATAATCAAGTCTCGCAAGCTCTAGATGTTAAAGTCTGTTGAACAATTTCCTTTTTCTTCCGATCCGCCTGTGGATCTGTTTCAACTATTTTGTGATACTTAATATTACAATTTATTCAGTTGAAATGAATCTATCTTTTGCTTCCGCTGTGCATTTAAATTTGTGTTGTTTGACTATGATGATATCAACTACGTCACGATACTCCCCACCAGGCCCACCGGTAATACGTGGAAATATCGGGGTGTGACACCACAAGCCTAGCTTTATTCTTGACAACAATGCCCCTTTCATCAGTTTTATTTTTGAAGACTCACTTTGTACCAATAGGACTTACACCCTCTGGCAGTGGTACAAGCTCCCAAACGTGTTATCTTTTGAACTGTTGGAGCTCCTCTTGCATGGCTTCTACCCAGCTGTTGTCTTTTAGTGCTCTTGGTACTTGACTGGCTGATGGAGAGATAGGAAACCAGCAAAAAGACAAATGTTTTGGGATTGACTTCTTGTGAGCACCCCTTCATTGATGTTGCCAATGATTTGGTCAGGTGGATGAGATTTCAAGAAGATTAGATCTCCTTGATATGGAACAATGGCATTTAATGGTGAAGGCTGCAGATGTGAATCGTCTGGGCTAACCACTGCTGGTGACTTTGATGATCTAGCAGTGGCTTCAAATGGGGGTGGAATAGGAGGTAATGGTGTGGACACATGTTGACTTTGATCCACTGCTTGAGGACTTTTATCAACAGTGTTTGATGATGTGGAAGCAGGGGTTGATGGGCTACTTTGGTCAACAACTGTTGAGGTAGCAGTGGTTGAACTTTGACAGCTGTTTTGAACATCTGCTGCTCTACCATTTGATGCAGACTTTTGTTGTGGAATGATGACTTCATATCCATAGTCCGATGATGAACTTTCTGATGGACCTGCACTGTTAGCCTTGACAGCAGTATTTTCAAAAGTAAATTTAGAGTAAATTGCCATTTTAGTCCCTGAGTTTTGTCCAAATTTGCCATTTTGATCCAAATAGTTTTATTTTCCCCCCTGGGTCCCTGACTTTTACATTTGTTGCCATTTTGATCACTTTTCCTAACTCCATCCAAAAACCCAGTTACTCTTTTCAATTTAAACCTTTTCAGTTGCCATTTTGATCCAATTCCAAAAAATCAAAAAAATTCAAAAAAATCAAAAAAATTCCAAAAAATTCAAAAAAATCTAAAAAATTCTAAAAAATCTAAAAAATTCTAAAAAATCTAAAAAATTCAAAAAAAATCTAAAAAATCATAAAAATTCTAAAAAATTCAAAAAAATATAAAAAATTCTAAAAAATCATAAAAATTCTAAAAAATTCTAAAAAATTCAAAAAAATATAAAAATAAAAAAAATTCTAAAAAATCATAAAAATTATAAAAAATCAAAAAAATTCTAAAAAATCCAAAAATCATTAAATGTTTCGGCACGAACCGTTTCGACCCGTACCGTTTCGAACCGAACCGTTTCGACCCGTACCGTATCGAACCGAACCGTTTCGACGTGAACCGTTTCGAACCCGTACCGTATCGAACCGTACCGTTTCGACGCGAACCGTTTCGAACCGTACCGTACCGTTTCGACCCGTACCGTATCGAACCGAACCGTTTCGACGCGAACCGTTTCGAGCCGAACCGTTTCAACACGAACCGTTTCGACCCGTACCGTTTCGAACCCGAACCGTTTCGACGCGAAGCGTTTCGACCCGTACCGTTTCGACCCGAACCGTTTCGAGCTGAACCGTTTCACAAAGTCTAGCAGAATGCCATTATCACTTCTGAAGATTTTTACTAGCAGGTCAAACTGCTTTTCAACCTGTTTCACAAAGTCTAGCAGAATGCCTGCAGTCTCATCTTTTGAGTGTAAAAAGTAAGTCCATGTAAACCTAGAAAAGTCATCAATAATAACCAAACAATATCTTTTTCTTCCTAAGACTCATGACTTTAACTGGGCCAAACAGATCCATGTGAAGCATTTGCAAGCACTTGGTTATTTTGGACTCTTCAATTGATTTGAATGAGCTTTTATATTGTTTTCCTTTTAGGCAGGAAACACAATGCTCATAACAGGTGAACAGTTTTTGAGGTAAACCTCTTACTAACCCCTGTTTGGATATAGCAGTGATTGTCTTGAGATTTGTATGCCCTAATCTCCTGTGCCATAATTCTGTCGCTTTGTTTGAGGCAGCTGAGAACAGACAGGCATCAGTCCTGGGGCTCTCTTTTGACATATCCACAACATAAACATTGCCACTTCTTTGAGCAACAAGTTGGGTTTTTCCATTTTTTATTATTGCTTCAATCTTTTCAACCATTTCTGGTCCAACAATCCTACAACACTCTTTTGTAAAGAATGAGCCATAGCCCTTATCACTCATTTGAGAAACACTTAAGAGGTTGAATTTTAGATTGTCTATTAGATTGACATTTTCAAACTTAACTTTACCAGACTGAATAGTACCAGACCTCAGAACCTTCCCTTTACTATTATTGCCAAAGGATATATCACCCCCTCCATGAGTTTTGAAATCTTTGAGAAGGGCTCTACATCCTGTCATGTGCCTGGAGCCTCCACTATCTACATACCAAAGACTATCTAACCATGCAGAAGCTCCCTGCACATGTAGTAAAAGATTTGTTCATTAGGGTCTCCAAAGCCAATAAGGCTTTGGATGAGGTCTCAACAGTGTCTAGGTTAAGTTCAGGTGGATGGGTAGTGGTTAGGTCAGGGGTTTGGACAGTTTTGGAACTGTTTTTCTCTAACCACTGTTGGGGGTCTTGCCCAATGATCTGCTGATAACCAAAAGGATACATGTTCACTCTTGGTTTAGAAGGCTTTTTGTACACCTCATAAACATGTGGGATCCTTTGGTATGGTGGTTGTCCCTTACCTCTTCTGTATTGATTGGCAAGGGTTGCATCAGTCACCTGAACTTCTCTTTTGGTAGATGTTTGGTTTAGCTGTTTTGTAACAGCTGTTTGAACTGGCACAAACAGTGGTTGGTTCTTGGTGAATTTGACAGATGAACTTGATGAACTCATGGATGTTTTTACAGTGTACTCATTCTTTTTCACATCAAATGATTTGAGATACACACATTCTTGAGTTTTGTGGTTTGATTTACCACAGGTGGTGCAGCTCTCAGCAGGTACAATAACACTTGTTTTGTTGATATCATATGCTTTTAGATGAAAATAGTCTTTTGTTAGATAATTCTTCTTTTCACAGAAATCACAAAACAGGTTTTTGATCTTTTCTCTTTTCTTTCTCTTTTCAGACTCCTTGGCAACAGAGTTTTGAACCACTGTTGGGATGTCTTTGAGAGGAATAACCTTAGCTTTAGGAGCGTTTACACCATCAGTGGTTGTGAAGTCCATTGGTTTAAAATTTTCAAGAATGTCACACTCATCAGACCATGTGGGTTTAAATTGGTATTTCTCAATCTCCTTAAAAGTTGAGGATCCCATAGATCTTTCCAGAGTGATTTTGTTACCAAGTTTATCAGTTATCTTAACTTCTTGGCCATTCTTGTTGGTTGGTGTTACTTCAACTGAACCAGCTTGTTTTGCAGCAGTGTTTTCAATTTCATCATATTTTCTAAACCCTATGCCAAATTTTACATTGCTTTCAAGCTGTTTTTCAAGCATGACCTCATAACCTTTGCAAGATTCCACCCATCTTTCACAAGAGATCTGGGTGGATTCCAACTCATTTTTACAAACTTGATATTTTTCTACCATTGTTTGGAGTTGGTTCTTGGTTATGCTCTGCTCCTCTTTTAGACTGCAGATTTCTTTATATTTTTCAGCCAATTTGTTTCTAAGTTCTTTTAAAGACTTTTCAAATTTGACTTCATCATTCAACACTTTATCCCTAAGGTTTTCATTCACCTCTTTAATGTTAGCAAATGCTATGATGCATTTGTCTGAACACAAATTTTCAAGAACCTGAGATGATACCTTAGCAGCAGCCACCATGGCACAATCACATTGATGATCATTTTCTTCATCAGCTCTTTCTTCTTTCTCACCTTCTTTCTTTTCTTCTTTTTCTTCTTTTTCTTCTTCTTTGGACCAGGGGACAAATAGTGGTTCTATCAGGGGTTCTGAATTTTCTCCCAGCAGCATTTCACCAGCAACAGCAGTAACCACTGCTTCAGCAACTTCATCCACTGTTTCAGCACTTAGCTGTCCCTTTTCAGTATCCAGCTCTTCTGGTATTGACTCCAATTCCATAAGACAAAATTCATCATTAGAAGCATCATTAGTAGCATAGAGTGCAAGATTTTCATCACCAAGTTCATCAGGCATACTGCTCCAGTCAACAAAGCCTTGGGTGAAAAAGTTTTGCTGATCTGGTTGAACCACTGTTGGTGGTGCAGCTTGTTGTGGTGCAACTAGTTGCACTTGAACCTGAGGTACAGGAGCTTGGACATATTGAATTTGAGGGACAGTGGTTTGAACATAATGCACAGGAACAGGGTTTGCATAGTGAGCAGTGTTTATATGGGTAGAAGGGGTATAATGGGAATAGTGCACAGTGCTTTGGTTTTGTGGTCTAGGATTTGAGTTGGGATGAGTAATAATTGGACCAGTGGGTTGACTCCTACATTCCCTAGCAAAATAACCTAGCCTATTGCACTTATAGCACTTGATCTTTGACTTATCCAACCCCACTTTTAAATTCCCATGTAACCCTGGGAATTTTCTCCCTGTCCTTTTATAGAATTTGCTTGTTCTTACACTAAGAAAAGCCAATGATGCAAAATGTCCATTTTTTCAAGATTAGTTGGATCAAAGTGTTGTAAGTCATTGAGTTCAAAGCATAGATTATCAGAGTTCTAGCTTTCTCCATTTGCTGTGAAAGCAAAGTTGGATGAGTGAGGATCAGAGTTGAAATTACCACCAGCTATTATGTAAATAAATGATCATAACTCTGATCCTTACTACTGCCTGACTTTTCTTGACCTAGAAGAGCTGTGCTGCCAAATGAATAATCATCTGCAACTTTCCCAGACTCTTGCAACTTCCTTTTCTGGTTTAACTCCCTTTCATAAGTCAGTAGTCTACCATGAAGTTGGGTCAATGTTAGATCTTTGAACTCAATAGAGTTTCTAGTTACAAAGGCAATTGTAACCCATTTTTCAGGTAGTGATCTAAGAAACCTGCTATTTTGTGTAGAAATAGGAAATACAACTTTAACAAGTCTTAGCTCACTAATGATACAACTAAATCGCTCAAACTGTTGAGTCAATGATTCACCCTTAATGTGACAAAAGGTTTCATACTGCTGATTCAGAATTTCCCTGTTATTTTCAATTACTTCTTCAGTTCCCCCAAATTGTTCCTTAAGTGCATCTCATAATTCTTTGGCACTGTTACAGTGTAACAGCCCAGCATAAATTTCATTCGGTAGTGCAGATGCAATGATGCTAAATGCTTTGACATCGAGTTCGAATTTTTGAAAATCAGTTTCACTATAGTTTTCAGGTTTCTTAGGTTCGAACTTCTTTGCATCCTCAGCACTTGGCACCATGGGAACATGTGGTCCAAAAACAACAGATCTCCAACATCCGGTATTCTGTTGAGCAAGGATGTGACCCATCCTTCTCTCCCAGATGTTGTATTCATTTCGCTTCAACATGGGTGGTTTGAAAAGTGAACCGATGCTATTTTTATCATCTTGTGATTGTGACGTCATCCTGGTTGTTTTACAGGAACTGATTAATCAACTTTGATGGTGATTAAACCTTACTATGTTTTTCAACAAAACGAACAACTATCAGTATCAATGATTGCGAGCTGAACTATTTATGTCAAAATGATTGTTAGATCAAATTTGACTGTTCGAGCTTTGATATCAACTGTTAGGATCTGAGTTTCTTTTTTATTGTGTTTTTGTTTAAGTAATAATGAAGATGAACAAGTAATGCAGCGGAATTAAAATGGAATTAAACTTTGCACACAATCAAACAGGAGAAATGCTTTTAACACACAAGTTTATCATTGAACCGAAAGCTTGAATTTATTCCAAGATTCAATTACAATATGCATGCATGTAACAAACTCCCCCTCAGCCTGAGCTCATAATATTTGTTCATACAGGAAGAAAAGTGATGAAGAGCTGATAGAACAGTACAGGGTACTGTTCTATTTATAGGCACAAATAAACCACTGCGGCATCTTTGCTGACGTCACCATGATAGTGACATCTAACCTCCTAACAAACTCTAACTACTGCCCTCATTACAACTACTGATAGCAAACAACTGATTACAATATATGACATAGAAATAAACTAAACTACTGATTCTTCATTCCACTGCTTTGTCTTCAGCAGTGCTTCTAGTCTTCAACAGTACTTGAAACAAGGCAGTTGTTTGAGTCATCAGCATTTTGGTCTTCATCAGTCCTTTAGAATCAACAGCAGTTAGGAAAGGCAGTAGTTGTGTCCATCAGTTGTTAGAGCCATTATCAAGGGGAAAGCTTGTGTACAAACATATACTTATTATGGATCCACTGCTCTGATCCAGTTTTGGCTTTAATCAACTGTTCATCTGATAGGGTTTAATCCCAACAGAAAGGGTAAGCTTCACAGGAAAGGTGACAAGGATAAGAAACAGTCGTCTGACAAGAGTGGGGGTAAGAAGGGTAAGAAAGCTGGGTCTTTAAGGAGGTCTAAGAAGCGAAGGCTTCTCAGAATTTCGCTGTTACTGCTCAATTCAACCAGGCAGCTCCTAACCAAACCGCACAACCATCAGCAAAGAAACAGTATGCGGGGAATGCACCATTGTGCAACAGATGCAATAGTTACCATCAACCGCAGTTTCCGTGTCATTTCTGTGCTAACTGTGGAAAATTGGGTCATCTTGTCGATATTTGTCACTTTGCTCCCAATCAAGCCGCACGTAACCCGGCTCAGCAAGCTGCTCAACCACCTGCTCAACAACAAGCACAAGCTGCATGACCTCACTATCCTCCTGGTTCGTGCTTCAATTGTGGGGATTTGACCCACTACAGAAACCAGTGTCCGAGGTTGGTGAATGCAAATCAGGCCCAGGCTCGAGGTCGAGTCTTTAACATGAATGCTAACGAGGCGCGAGCAGACAACGAAGTGGTGAATGGTACGTTCTTTGTTAATAATCAGCCTGCATCTATTCTTTTTTATTCGGGTGCCGATAAGAGTTTCGTATCTTTATCTTTCGAGCCTTTGCTTCACATGTCTAGAACGAAAGTAGGAAAGCCCTTGACCATAGAGGTAGCTAGTGGTGAACCCATTATTCTCGATTCTATTCTTCGAAACTACCAGTTGAACCTTAATAACCATCTTTTTCCTATCGACCTCACACCGATGCAACTTGGAAGCTTCGACATTATAGTAGGAATGGATTGGTTAGCCAAGTACCACGCAGAGGTAGTTTGTTTTGAGAAGATTGTTCGTGTACCGCTTTCGACTGGTAAGATCTTAGAGGTTCGTGGTGAGAAACCTGTTAGCAGTCTCAAACTCACGTCTTGTACTCAAGCTCAGAAGTATCTGCGAAAGAACTATGTGGCCTTCTTGGCACATGTTGTAGCAGATAAAGGCAAAGGTAAGTCTATTCAAGATATCCTTGTTGTTCGGGATTATCCTGAAGTGTTTCCTGAAGAATTACCTGCGTTACCTCCAGCACGCCAAGTCGAGTTCCGTGTTGATCTTGTACCTGATGCTAACCCCATTGCCAGATCTCCATATCGTCTTGCACCATCTGAGATGCAAGAATTATCTAAGCAACTTCAGGAGCTTTCTGACAAAGGTTTTATTCGTCCTAACTTTTCACCTTGGGGTGCTCCCATTCTTTTTGTTAAGAAGAAAGATGGCTCTTTAAGGATGTGTATCGATTATCGTGAGCTTAACAAGCTTACCATCAAGAATCGATATCCCCTACCTCGCATTGATGATCTCTTTGATCAGTTACAGGGTGATACTTGTTTTTCAAAGATTGATCTACGTTCTGGGTATCATCAACTTCGTGTGCTTGAGGAAGATATCCCCAAAACTGCTTTTCGCACAAGATATGGGCATTATGAGTTCACAGTTATGCCTTTCGGTTTGACTAATGCTCCTGCTGTTTTCATGGACTTGATGAATAGGGTTTGTAAGCCTTATTTGGACAAGTTCATCATCGTTTTCATCGACGACATCTAGATTTATTCTAAGACTCGAGCCGATCATGAGCAACATCTTCGTCTTACTCTGGAACTCCTAAAGAAAGAACAACTTTTCGCCAAATTCTCCAAGTTTGAATTTTGGCTTAAGGAAGTTAAATTTTTGGGACATATCGTCAACGAACAAGGTATTCATGTAGATCCCTCCAAGATCAGTGCAATTAAGGATTGGATACGCCTACTACACCCACCGAAGTTCATTCATTTCTTGGTCTCGCGGGTAATTACCGCCGCTTCACCGAAAACTTCTCAAAGATTGCAGTTCCTCTAACTGCTCTAACTCAGAAGAATAAACCCTTTGAATGGGGAACCAAACAGGAAGAAGCTTTTCAGACCTTGAAACAGAAACTCTGCGATGCACCTATTCTATCTTTGCCTGAGGACAACTATGATTTTGTCGTATACTGTGATGCATCCAAATTAGGTCTTGGCTGTGTTCTCATGCAAATGAACAAAGTCATAGCTTACGCATCAAGACAGCTAAAGGTTCACGAGAAGAACTACACGACTCATGATCTTGAGTTAGGTGCAGTTGTTTTCACTCTCAAAATCTGGAGACACTATTTGTATGGTACAAAAAGTGTGGTTTTCATTGACCATAAAAGTCTTCAGCATATATTCAATCAGAAAGAACTTAAGATGAGGCAACGACGTTGGGTTGAACTTCTAAACGACTACGACTGCGAAATTCACTACCATCCTGGTAAAGTGAATGTCATGGCCGATGCATTGAGTCGTAAAGAGCATGTCAAGCTTCATAGTGTTCGAGTTCGATCTGATATTCAAACCCGCATTTCTCTAGCTCCACATACTTGTGTTTCACAAGATTTGATGGGTAAGGAATTACCATTTCACATTAAGCCTGATCTCGAGCTAAAAGACAATGGATCATATTATTTCATGGACCGTTTGTGGGTCCCAAGTCTAGACAATCTCCGCACCTTGCTTATGGATGAAGCTCATAAGTCTCGTTATTCTATTCATCCTGGTGCAGACAAAATGTATAAGGATCTTCGTACTCAGTATTGGTGGACTGGTATGAAGAAAGACATTTCCTTATACGTATCCAAATGCCTTACTTGTCTTAAGGTTAAGGCTGAACATCAACATCCCTCTGGATTATTGGAGCAACCAGAGATTCTAGTTTGGAAATGGGAAATCATTACTATGGATCTTATTACCAAACTTCCGCGCACTAAGAGAGGTCATGATGCCATTTGGGTAGTTGTTGATCGTCCAACCAAATCAGCGCATTTCTTGCCAATCCGTGAGGATTTATCTGCCGACAAGCTTTCCAAAATCTATGTGGATGAAATTGTATCTCGTCATGGCGTTCCTTTGAACATTATTTCTGACAGAGATGCTCGATTCTCGTCTCGTTTTTGGAGAACCATGCAATCTGCTATGGGACCCAACTTAATTTGAGCACTGCTTATCATCTGCAATCGGATGGTCAATATGAAAGAATAATCCAGACATTGGAGGATATGCTTAGAGTTTGTGTGATCGATTTTGGTGGTAGTTGGGATTCGTATCTTCCGTTGATTGAATTCTCCTACAACAATAGTTATCACTCCAGCATCAACATGGCTCCTTTCGAAGCTCTCTATGGTCGAAAATGTCGTTCACCAGTCTGCTGGAATGAGATCGGCGAGGCTCAGCTTACTGGACCTGACCTCATTCTAGAGACAACATATAAGGTTAAGAAAGTTCCCGATAACCTTCAGACAGCTCGAAGCCGTCAAAAGAGTTACGCGGATCGACGACGCAAGCCCTTGGAATTTCAAGTCGGTGATCGCGTTCCACTCAAGGTTTCACCTTGGAAAGGTGTGATCAGATTTGGAAAGACAGGAAAACTTGCACCTAGATATGTTGGACCATTCAAGATCGTCGAAAGAATCGGAAAGGTAGCCTACAGACTTGAATTACCTCCTAAACTTGGAAATGTTCATCCAACCTTTCACGTGTCCAATCTCAAAATGTGTTTAGCTGATGAGAACCTCCACATACCACTTGATGAGATTCGTGTTGATGACAAAATGCATTTCGTTGAGAAGCCTGTGGAAATCATGGAACGTGAAGTCAAATGGCTCAAACGCAAGCGCATTCCACTTGTCAAAGTTCGCTGGGAATCTAAACGTGGTCCAGAATTTACTTGGGAACGTGAAGATTAAATGAAGGAGAAATATCCGCATCTATTCTCACAAGTTTCCTCTAAATAAATTTCGGGACGAAATTTCCACAAGTAGGGGAGACTGTGACATCTGTGCTTGTAATTATTGTATATACTCTGAATAATTCTTTTATCAATAAAACAATGTTATTTGATCCCAATATTTGTTTATTTATGTTTGACATTTTGCATGTTTTGATTTTTATTCAATTTCAAACTCTATATCGCTTTCTGGAGAGTTATACGCAAACCGATGCGTAAACGTAATCAGTCGCGACAAACACTCCGGAACATCAACATATGCTTAACATACCTTAAATAACCTTTACATAGCTTATAAATAAGTTTTTAAGGGTTTGGTATGGCAAAATCAAGTTTATTCGATCGTAGGGACTATTTACGTCAAACTGCGAAATTATGCCGAGTCGTGTTGTAACGAACATTCCGGAACTTGATCATAAGTTAAACATACCATAAATATCCTTTACATATCTTAGAAATAGGCTTTGATGGGTTCGGTGTGCAAAAATAAACTTTTTGGTCAATCAGGGACTAAAAGCGTCAAAAAGTGCATAAGTTTGCATTTTCGCGCATATTTTACGCTCTGAATATATCCGGACTTCCAAAAATTTATGTAATCATTAAAATATTTTATTTTTGTGATTGGCATGATAAAATTCCATTTGTCACGTAATTTGGATCGTTTTTCGCGTCCATTTGTGTTTCATCGTAATTAACCGAACAACGCAATCGTACGGCCAAACGAACCAACATCCGAGATATTTTTGAGCATATTTCATGTTTCCTATACTTTAACTTCATTTTAGAGCTTTGAAATGGGGTTAACAGGGCTTAAATGTGCCAAAAATGCATCGGAAAACAGGTTCTGAACATGCAGGGACCTAAACTGTCAGATTTCAAATCTTGCTGGTCTGCACATAGCATACGGACCGTAAGCAGAGGACCATACGGTCCGTAAACCCTTGTCAAATACCAGAAAATTGTTTCCAGCAATATTCAGCTGTTTCCTTGTTTTGCACATGGTTTCTTTGAATCAATGGGCTTGTTTTGGGCATCCATGGTATTATAAAACAGTGGGTACACATGTAAGGCTCAGATTGAAGCTCGTTTATTGAGGAACGATCCTAACGGTGGTTCGAAATCTATAAATACCCAACCCAATTTCATTCTAAACCCACACTTGATCTGATTATTTCTCTAAGTTGTAGTTTCCACACTTCATACCTGAGAATTTTTAGATCAAATCTCCATCGCTTGGACCTCTTGTAAGCTTCTTTCATTCTTTTATGCGTTTTTAAGCACGAAAGTCAAACAGTGTTTGACTTTCTGCATTGACCAGTCAACGGTCAACACGAAGTTCGTTTGAACTTCGCAACATGAGCGTAATCACGATGGTCATAGTCCTTCGTGACTATACCTACTGATTACCACGTCATTTAGGTATAGTGACGAGTCATAGTTTCGGTCAAAATGCACGTTTATGCGTATTTTGCAACCAAACTATTCTTGGGTATCAAAACCCTTTGTTTTGATATCAAACTTGTTTTCTAACTTCGTTAAAAATGTTTTAACATGTTTAACTCGTCACTTTTAGTTTAGTGCTTATATAGGGTCGTAAGATAAGCGGTCTAAACAACCGCTTAGACTTTCGAACCCGACCCGTTTGGTCGATCATTAGGATCCGACCAAACATATTTTGTGACCATAGTTGTATAGGGAATAACCTTCCGAGGTTATACCTTATGGTTACTACGTTTAGTTAGTTGTATGATAGGTAGTTTATATGCCTTAGGAAAATGACCAAAATGCCCTTTTTGTGCATAAGTACATTTTAAGCATATGTAACTTAAATTTTGACACCTAAACTGATTAGGCAACATTATTAGACTTGTTAAGGCATATAATACTTGTCATAGGACTAGTTAGGCTGTCCAAACGTGTTTTACGCGAACGACACGTTAAAGTAGCGTAAGCTACCTAAACGGGTCGTAATGGGTCGTAAGCACTTAGGTTATGTTCTGATTTAGAATGTAGGCTTTGTTAAACCATATCACATGAGTTCCAATACTCATTTGGTTTACGAAACCTCATTCTATCCGATCTTCCGATTTAGGTCCGGTTTATTAACATAGTTACCTATATTAGGTGCCGTTTGATTCCGTGATCTCTCTAGCTTTGCTTGGTTGTTATTCAAAGACTATTGAGCAATCTCAAGTGAGTACCTAGACCCCTCTTTTACTGTTTTCAAACATTTTGGGGTGAAACACATGTGCCTACTTGTTACTTTCGTGCTTTTCATGTTTTTATATCATATGCTTGCTATGTTCATATAGTACATGTATAGTACATGATTTCATCCATGTTTTTGCTATGTATGTTTTATTAACATGCTAGTACATTGATATCATAAACACAGTTGTTTCATATGTTCATTTCAGCATATGTACACATTGATTTACATCATATTCATGCTATGTATGTTCATTTTTGCATACTTAGTACATTATTTTCACATAACATGCTTACATTTGGTATGACATTTGGTTTGTTTAACGGGACAAATATACGTTCATTAACATTGATCACGCCGCTTGGTAGTAAGTAGTGGTACCATAGGATCTGACAAATCCCATTTCTGGCTTCCTAGGTTTATTTGGAAATAGGAAATGACTGAATCCGATATACATAATTTAGATAAACCTTTAATTTGTTTAATGATTTGTCGCCACAGTCGCAAGGCTTGAATGTATGCGTTTTAACAATACCGCATAGATGTTTGTATCAGTAAAGCATGCATTTATTTTACAAAACATAACTTTTGATTTAAACTTTGATTTATTCAAATACATTGTTTTGTACATATTACATATGGTTAGAGTAGATATTTTTATTTACTTTGCCATACATAACATTTGATTATACATGAACATGATTTACATTTGGCATTTGCCATTGTTTACACATAAACATTTCGACATTTGTTTAAACAAGACATTATGGTGGTTTGTTTGGGTAAATGATTTAAATAACGAGGCGTGTGTAATATGATAAAAGCATGGTGGATACGCCGCTGGTACTTCCTATATATAAGTGCCTTTATGATATTACATATCGTAGCGTTATTTGAACCATTTCAGTTTAGACATGTTACATTTTACACAAAGGACATAACCTCACAAAACATTTATTTTCCAAACAACATATCTTATACAAATTCATTTTACTTGGTTATTTATTTAACCACACATCTTTCTTTTATATATCATTTAATTACCTATCAATTTTCATATGATTTATAAAAGAAAACATTTTAATAAGATTCATGACTAACTTTTTGTTAAACTATTCTTTAAACTACAAGTCATGAATCCTAAATCAATAAACCTATGTATCTCACAGGCATTTTTATGCTGACGTACCTTATTTCACATGTGTTTTTAGGAGCTGATGGATAGGAATGATCAAGATACACTTAGGCGGACTTGGGCCTTAGTGACACAAAATGAAGCAAGACTAGTTTAAATTTCATTATGTACTCTTTGTTTCTTCTGTTTTAAGGCAATGTAATCCACTTTGTTAATAAATAAAACAAAACATTAATTACCATGGTTGTGAAACAATAATTCTGTTGCTCGACTCCCCGACGTTTCTGCCACGGTTTGTTGTTTTACGCGGTCGGGGTGTGACATTAACCCTTATGGGCTTGATCCTTTCCTTTCGGCTTAAGGCTTCTGCCACCACATTCACCTTTCCTGGATTATACTTTATCTCGCAGTCATAATCATTTAACAACTCAACCCATCGTCGTTGTCTCATATTAAGCTCTTTCTGATCGAAAATGTGCTGAAGGCTCTTGTGATCTATAAAAATCGTACAGCGGGTACCATACAGATAATACCGCCAAATCTTCAAAGCAAACACCACTGCGCCTAATTCCAAATCATTCGTGATGTAGTTCTTCTCATGGATCTTCAATTGGCGCGAAGCATAAGCGATAACCTTTTGTCACTTCATTAGCACATAGCCCAATCCCTGACGCGAGGCATCACAGTATACCACGAAGTCGTCGGTACCTTCGGGTAGGGATAATATAGATGCATCGCAAAGCTTGTTGTTAAGCAGCTGAAAATCTTCTTCTTGTTTGTCTCCCCATTCATACTTCTTATCTCTTTGAGTAAGGGAGGTCAGTGGTTGAGCGATCTTGGAGAAATTCTCAATGAATCTGCGATAGTAGCCTACTAAACCCAAAAACTATCGGATCTCGGTTGGCGTCACACTACCCTCGTCCAATAAGTCTGTCACTACACAAAAGCCATATAATGAAAAGGTGGTCTTCAAAAAGTCTTCACAACCTCTGCTCAATAGTAGTGCTCTCACTAAAAGTAATGCAATCTGCATAAAACCAAAAACCAATATGCTGATGGTGGAGGTGGAGGGAAGAAAAGTAAGATGCGCACATGCGCAAGCTCCTCCTCGAGCTCGTGTACATGACGCAGTAAGTAACTGATCTGCTGCTCAACCGTAAGGAATCGAGCATCAAACTCTGGAAAGGGAGTAAGAGGAGTAGGTGGATGTGCAAATGGAGACAATGATAAACGTGGGGGAAAAAGTAGGCTGACAAGGACACGGTAGGGGGGCGGAGTCAGCTCAAGCTCCAAAATCATGCGGCTCATAATCTCAAACTGAAGCTGAAGTGATAAAAGTAACCCACCCCGTGTGTAGCCAACAAACTGGGAGGGATGATAGGGATCTAAAATCGGCATAGAATACGATGGGAACCATCAGAATGGCTCATCAAGTGGTGAAGAAGTAGATGGAGCAAACGGTGCAGACTGAGGGATATGTGGAAAGGCTGCTGAAGCATAAGGACCATCACTAGGCTGCTGGCCTGAAGTACCCTCCCCTGGATGGGGTGCAGGGATGTCCTGAAGGAAAACGATCGGTAAGTCAGTGCGATGGACATCAGACTCCATAGGAGGAAAAGGAGCAACATCAGCGGGTGCGGGTGGAGGAACAACTGGCTTAGCAAAAGGAGGGTCAATAGGTGCAAGAACTAGGTCAGGAATAAGTGGTGCAATGTCTGGTAAACCCAAAGGGATAGGGTCATGATCCGGTATGGGCTCAAGATCAGCAGGTGCAACGTTAGGCTGATCAAAAGGAGCAAGATCTGGCTTAGGACCAGGCTCGGGGTCGTGTGGAGGAGATGGTGCAGCTGACATCGCAGTATCATCATCAGAATCAGTAGCGTAACGCTGTAATCCAACTGCCTGCAAAGCTGAAGACGTCACAGACTCAAAGGAATCTTAAACGGAGTGTAAACTAGAATAAGAGGATAACTCAATAACAGGAATCTCAGGAGGTGGAATAGAAACAACGTCCTCATCTATCTCTCCATCACCATGGGCGTCATCAGGAGGACCATCAACAAACAGATCAACGTCATCATCAAACAAATCATCAAAAGGCCAATCCTCAGGAGGGATGACCACGAGAGGAATAGGAGCGAGGATCGGAGCCATGATATGCTCACCATCGGGATGACCAATGATGAGATGATCATGGACTGGAATGGGAACAACAAAAGGATCCTCATCAGGAATACCATCAGCAAGGGGTAAGTCATCTCCAAAGTCAGGCAACTCGAACGGCTGAAAGTCATCCTCATCATCTGATAGCATGTCTGGGTCGGTCTCCGTGTCTGATGTAAAGATCTCCGGCTCCGGTGCGATCTCGTCATCAGAGACGATAGCCATAGGGTCATCGGCGTCGGACAATCCGCTCTCGGATGAAGAAATAATGCCTGTAACATAACAATCATACATATGCACATATATCAACCACTATTACTTAGTATGCAATCAAAGACAACGTATCATGAAATCATGTATCCTCGTTATTCCTCATGAAATCCTTCTCTAACTTTCCTAGTCTACTCCATGCAGACTGGACTACCAATGTGACCTTGCATTGTGTTTCGTGTCTTTCCTCTTGTAAAACGTTTGTTCCATGGATCTGGGCGTTTCGTGTATGCAATGAAAAACATGTTGTGAAAATATTTTCGTGAGAGCCCTAATGATTGTAGTCTAGACTCGAGAAAGAATCCTAGTTCGCTACAATCGAAGCTCTGATACGAAACTGTCACACCCTGACTTTTGCGGAAGCGTGATTATGTGTGACTTGCTTAATATCATTGCATTCAACCATAACAAACAACTATATGATAAAACCAAAGATGTTCATCCATAGATTAAGTTTAAAACATTACAAACAACATGGTCTTAGGATCCAAACACAGACTTCAAACCGTATTACAAGCCATTCAAATTGTATAGAGTTCCATAAGGACTCGACAAGAGACACTATTAAAAACTAGGCTTTGAATTATGTATCTTATCCAGGACAAGATACTCCAAACCCTTCCACACCGGATGACATCTTTTATTTCAAACAACACTTGAAATCTTCAACGCCCGCCAGATCCATACTTAGTTTCCTGAAATACAAGTAGTTTGAAAACATCAACAAAAGTTAAGCGAGTTCATGTGTTTTGTCTGTGTGCACGAATAAACCTTTGTAATCATTGTAAGTATGTATACATTTATAAACCCGGTATGAAAGCAAACAAGGAAACAGATCAATTAATGGTTTGCAAGGCCATTAACATGTGTGCAACGACGTAGGAAGGCTCAAACCTAGCAGATTTTGTACCGGGCTTCCGGCTGGAAGACATAGTCACCTCATGGGCCAAATCCCGGTCCTCATGGGTGTGGGCTCGCTACACCCAAATAGATCTATCACTCATGTCCCTCGGTCCTTAGACGAGGATTAATGGTCTTAAGTGTGCGCCTACCCATTCACATGATCTAGCAGTTCATTCCTTAGTTAACCATACCATATGTAATCATTTGTAAACATTTTGTAACATGTACTTCACCCCCGAAGTTATAAAACCGAAAATAGTTAAAAGAAAAGGGGGACATGAACTCACAATCTTGCGTTCTTCAAATCCAACTGTAACCCAAAGCTGCTACTCGTGTGCATGACTACCTACAACGTACAATGGTTTATTAGCCGAGCGGGTCGTGCCTTAACTTAGTATTAATTAGTGTCTTTGAGTTACGTTTCATTGTGTCGTCAAAATTATTCCAAGTTATATAATTATTTGTTAAAATAATAAATATTTTAACTTAAATTATATTTATTAAATTTTGGAATATTGGTTAAAATAATATATTTTAACTTGACAAGTTTTTGTATTTGTACATGTATAACTTCCCAAGGATGGGGGTATGTATACTTGTATTCTTAACCTCGTGTATTTTTGCCAAGTATCGGTGGCGTATTCCGGTGTATTTATACGTACGAGAATACATATTTTATTGTGTTTATTAAGTACTCTTATACTTAATTTTTGTGTTGATTTTTCCGGAATAATATTTCTAATAAAAATTCACCAATATATATTCTCAAAATATATATTTTAAGAAATATTACATAGAAAAATTATTTATAATTTTTCCCTTGGCAAAAATATTTATAATTTTCATATAAACCTCAAAAGTAATATATTTTCAAGTCTAACTTAGAATATATATATATATATATATATATATATATATATATATATATATATCCATTTTTCATCCAAAAATAATATGTTCCAAGTTTATTTAAGAAAATATATTTTCTCCCAAAAAAATATCTTCTTAACAATTTCAAGAAAATATATATTTTTATTTACCCAAAAATAATATATTTTCTCCTTGTAAAAAATATGATATATTTTTGTAATAATTGTAAAAATCATATTTTTGTTCTTTTGGTGTCCAAAATACTAATTAGCAAAATACTTATGAATTTATTTCCGGAATAATAATGTAAGTTATATTCCTTGTTCGGTTTCTCCAATACTTTGGGTATAAATTATGTATTTATTTCTTGGAATTTTGGTAATATTTTGTATTGTAATTTTTGGTATTTCGGTGAGTTATATTATTTAAAGTCCTAAAATAATATAACTAATACACATAATATACAAATAATCACACACAAGGTGACATCTAAATATATTTCCTAAATACATATTTAGTAACTTTTATTTACAAAAACCAACCTCCAATATTTATAATTTTTGTAACAAAAATTATGGCAAACTTTATATGAAAATTCATGGTTTAAAATATACTTGTAAATATTTTCTTAAAAATATTTTTCTATGTGTTTAATTTTTAGAAAAATTTTGCCATAGTATCCCCTTAAAAATGGAGGTTTCCATGCTTTCCAAACATATCATTTTCTTTTATAAATCACCACAATCAATAGTAAACCAATCAACACTTACCAATTTGCCAAAATCATGCATAAATTACTAGTTCATGAACAAAAAATTTACAAAAATTTATAGTAACTTAATAGTGTGTTTAGTGGGCTTAGTTACCCTTTAAAGTGTGGTCATTTATTTAAAAACATCATCTTTGAAGAAGTTAGATGTTTACAACTTGTAAATAAATTTTCTAAAAATATTTCTTCTTGAGTTTTTCTTGTTAAATATATTTTTCTACACATGATTAACTACCAAAAATGTGGTTAATTTCTTTAAGAACCAAGCTTAGGTTTTTTAACTTGGTTTCTTGAAAAACCATTCTTGAAATCATAGATTTACAAGACTTTATATTCACTTTGATCATCATTTTACAAGAAAAATAATTTTCACTTCAAGTTCATGATTTACACATGGATGATCTATTGATCTACAACATAATCATCCTCTCATCTTGCTAGATTATGTCTTTAATCACCATCTAGCAAGATCACATGATGATTAACATCAATAACATGAGCAATCAACAATCAACAAGCATAACAACACTTAAACAACATGATTTCTTATGATTTTAATCTTATGTTCAAGTTTCATGTTCAAGATTCATAGTGTTCTTCATGATTAACAACTTGTATCATCTTTTAATCAACAAAATAAGATGTAAAAATGGATGTAGATGATCTTACTACTAGCTCAAGGCTAGGGATGATCACAAGATGAAGAAGAGGTGGATAAAAGCTTGTATGAGAGGTCCTTCAACATCCAAGAGTTCCTTGCTTCCTTATATGGCTTCTAGCACCTTTGTATATGTATGGATTGGATGAAAGATGAAAGATGAAGGTGGTGGTGGTGGTGTGGTGGTTGGCTCACGGCCGAGAGGAGATGGAGAGGAAGAGAGTTGTGTGTGTGTGTGTTGGTTTGTGGAAGAATGATAAGTTATGAAACTCAAGGTTAAACTTATAATCTCCATTAACACTATATCCATTGGTTCATATGTTATAAAAGTTGAGACACAATCTTATAAAATATGCAAATAAAATCCACATGTGGGGCCACCTTGTCTAGCCGTGAATAGGTGGGGGGGGGGGTCTAGACTAGGTTGTAATGGTATAGTTAGAGTATGGTTAAAACCTAAGTGTTTAGTTAGGTTATTTAGTTATTACGTGTTTATATAGTGTGTTATGATGTTTGGGGACCATAACTAGCTTGGTAATGTTAAAACAATGTTTCTAGTGAAAATTTGGTGTTTCGGATAGTGTTCGTTTGTTCGGTTGGTTACCGGTTCGTTAAGGTGCTAAACTAGGCAGTTTAGTATGCTTTATGTCACCTTTTGTGACAGTTTTGATTCCTGATACTTAGGAAAGTATTTTGGACCATTTAACCATATTTCTGCATGATACATAAGTGTTTAAAAGCTGAATTTTGCTGAATTCTCCAGAATTTTGCAGTTTAAGTGAGTTTCAGGCACTTTTCGGCACTTAAACTATCTCTAGGAAGGCAGTTTTATGATCCTTGCTTTCCTACACACTATACTAGTGTTATTCTTGGTTTCTGGCTCAAGTTGTGTCTCAATACCATGTCTGTCTATGTACTAAACTCTGTCAACATTTTTCTGATTTTTCTGATAACTGTGCTATCTTGTTTCGTACATCATTTGAATCAATAAAGTTTGCATGCAGTAATGATATGACATTATGCAATATGTGGTGCACATGTATGTATATGGCAATAATCAGAAAGCAATTCAAGTCATGAAGGTTAAATCAGCACAGCCATTAAGCACTAAGTACTGTTTAATAATTGTACGGATACCTGGAATTTTGACAGTTGTCACAGTTTTTTCACAAAAACAGTTTAAGTTCACATCTTTTTGAGTTCATAAACATATCTTGATACTCTAAAATTGTATTCTCGATGAAAATACATCTTTATATAATTTAAAAGCACATTTTATATGAAAACACATATTTTGCTTTTAATAACCTGTTTTTCTATGAAAAACAGTATATACAACGGTAAAATGACGTTTTAGTGAAATCTCACTAAAATTCATTTATTTCAAATCATGTTTTATACGGAAACATATATTCATTCTTATTAAAGACGTGTTCTTTACCCCAGAAACAGTTAATAAAACAGTAAACGCGGGGTTCTGTGACACTCAGCTTTGGGTGCATTTTTATTATCGCAATCCCTTGGTTCAAATCTACATATCCTAATTTAAATAGGAACAATTTAATAAATAATTGTTCGGTAACAATCTAGTTTCTCATATACTTTGAATTTTCACACATCTCTTAAGATTTTCATAAAAATCTTTATATTGATTAAGTTGGCAATTTATATATATGTTCATATGTTCACACACACACATATGTATATGTATATGTATATGTATATGTATATGTATATGTATATGTATATGTATATGTATATGTATATGTATATGTATATGTATATGTATATGTATATGTATATGTATATGTATATGTATATGTATATGTATATACATACTAGTAGGGTGCCCGCGCGATGCGGCGGGGGCGACACTTTGCATTGCGGCACTTGTTTCTGGTAGTTTTCTTATTCGTATAATATTTATAATAACATTATTGTGGTGGATATATGCCATAAGTGTTAGACATGTCTAGTAATTGTTAAATTTAGAATTTAAATTGTCAAGTATTTCAAGAAACCATTGGTGTAATGAAGTAACACACGAATAAGTAAAGATAAGTCTTAAACATAAATATTGAAAACAAAAGGCTCAAGTGTCAAGTAATTTGCATCATGAGGTTAAAAATTTAGTAATCATACGGCTTAAACATCATAAAGATCTCATCCATATTGTCACACCATCATTTCTCATCATCGAGATCAACGTCCTTTGAAATTTCTTGTATCTCTTCCTATTTAATTGTTACATCTTTTGGATGATGAGTTTCATCTTTGATCTCCACTTTAACTGATACATCAGTAGTAGTAGCTGCTGCTGGAGCAGTTTGGGGAACCGAAAGAAATGTTAAGTATTTTAGTCATATATGTTTTATCATGTAATTGTTATATATAAGATATGATAGATAGGTATATATAACATTACTTGTTACAAACTTAAAAAAAATCTATTCTTTTCAAAAATAAAATGTTTTGTTTATATATAAAATAAATAATTGTTTTACATATGTAAAGTTTTGTTCTTTTATAAAAATTAATAATGAAAAGACAAAAAAATAAAATGTAAGTTGTTATAATTGTAAAGTATGTTTATTTTATTGGTTAAATTATAAAGTATAATTTTATTCTTTAAAGCTCATAACTTTTTTTTAAATGTCCACATAGTACTCATCCAATAAACTTTTAAGTTTAAAATTTTCGTTATAATAAAAATAAAAAATAGTATTTGACTCGTAAGTACGTTTTAAACCTTTAACTTAAATTGTTAAATTTCGTTTTTTACAGATATAAAAATTTATATTTTTATAAAATTTCAAGAATTGTTTTTATAAATAAATAGGATGTTAAGAGTTTATATCTTTATTAACTTTATATCATACTAAGTTCAGATTTTTAGTCCTAACTAATCTTATCCATATGAGTCTACTTTTTAACTTATAATCGCTAAAAATATGCAACACAATCTACAATGTATCTAGTTAAGTTAGTAAAGAATTCTTTTGAAACTAAATAATATTATCTATAACAATATAGTTGAACTTATAATTTCTAAAAATTTGCAACACAATTTAGTATTTATCTAGTAAAGATTGTAAATTTCTGAAGTATTTTAATTATACTACTTGTTGCAAAAAATGTTTATAAAAGAATTATTTTTTTATAAAAGCAAAATGTTTTGTTTATAAATAAAGTAAAAAAAACTGGTTTACACATGTAAAGTTTTGTTTTTTATAAAAAAAACAATAATCAAATGATAAAAAGTAAAAGATAAGTTGTTATAGTTGTAAAGAAGTTTATTTTGTTGGTTAAATGATAAAGTTTATAATTTTATTCTTTAAAGTTCATAACTTTTTTTAAATATCCATATGATACTCATCCAATAAACTTTAAGTTTAATTTTTTTTATAAAAATAAAAAATAAATAAATAGTAATTGACTCGTAAGTACATTTTACACCTTTAACTTTAATTGTTAAATTTTGTTTTTACATATATATAAAAATTTATATTTTTATAAAATTTATAAAAAAATTGGATGTTAAGAGTTTATATCTTTATTAACTTTATACTCATCCAATAAGCTTTAAGTTTAAATTTTTTTATAAAAATTAAAAATAAATAAATAGCAATTGATTTGTAAGTACATTTTACACCTTTAACTTTAATTGTTAAATTTTGTTTTTACATATATATAAAAATTTATATTTTTATAAAATTTAAAAAAGTTTTTATAAAAAATAGGATGTTAAGAGTTTATATCTTTATTAACTTTATATCATTGTAAGTTCAGTTTTTTTAGTTTAGCTTTAAAGTTTATTACTTTATTATTTTTTAATTAAGAAATACAAATTATTAGATTAATATACAAGAATAACTACAATATTTTATAATTTCAACTTGACTTTATCTAACTGCAATATCTATTTATTGCAACTTTAGGATATTAAGTTATATAAGTCCAGATAACTTGTAAATTTAGGATATTAACTTTATTTTGAACTTTATTAATATGGTCAATAACCGCATTATATTAACACCAAAAATAAAGTTCAAATAAAAAATAATCTTTATTCATACGTCAAGATCAAACATAACAACTGAAAATGAAAAAAAAAACATAAAAACACTTGATAGATTTCATATTCAACTACATGAAATCTGTTACGCTTCTAAAATGACACTCGGGGTAATTTTAATCGGGCTTTCTGGTTTGTGCTTGAATCGGTAGTATCTTCTAATTCATCTTCTTTATCATTGTCCTCAGAATCGTCTAAATTAATAATCTCACTCCATGTACATTCAGATAGTCTCTTGGATCTATTCCTTTGAGTCTCAAACTTTTGATCCTTAAAAATGACAAAAATTTAATACAAAAGTTTAAATAAATCTTAAAATTACATCTTCACTAAATTCACGTTGAAGATTAGACTTGTATGGACTAAACATTGCACCATAAGAAATAATATCAATACTTTTATCAATATCGTCCTGCAAGAAAATAAACATATAATAACATAACAAACATATTAATATTAAAGACATACGAAAAAATAATACTTAAAAACTAGCAAAATCAATACCATAGAAGCTTGTTCGACAACAGGGTTGATTAAATTGGCATATTTATCATGTAGCTGAATCTGAAAAGTCAAATAAGTTAACATTTACATAAAAGTAAATAAAAGAAAACAATTATTCACTACTACAATATAACAGAACTGACCTTAGAATTTTCAATCTCACATGCTTGGTTTTTCGCAACAATTAAATTCATAACTTGATCCATTTTTTTAACTTTGTTTAGCAATAGATATAGGGGTGTCCTGCTATGTATTTATAGTGATAACTATAAAAGCGTATTAGGGTTTAATTTTAGATTTGTCACCCCTTTATCTAGGAAGTTTGTTGTGGCTAGTTTTAATTTTTATAAGATATATATAAGTATAGATATTAGGCAGTTTTAATAAAATAAAATGTGACACATAATCAATTCTCAATTAAGCAAAAATAATTAGCTATGCGAAGAAACAATGAACAGGTAAAAAAAACTTAAATAGAAAAATAATTTTAGGGCAGTAATCATATCTTTATTTTGTACCAAAAAGATTTTAACTTTAGTTATCTTGAAAATATTAGTTGTTATTTTCTTCTTTAATCACTTGTACATTAAAGCATTATCGACTTGTATCTTTTAATCTGTGCGTCGATATTGAACAAGACAACTACCAAAACGTCGACAAAACTGTGTAGGTCATCATATTATCTTTGGATTTTTTTTAAACAATATAGTTTATAAGATATGTCAAGAATACGTAAAAAGATTATAAGTTTTTTGTGGACGTGTAATTGTAACTAATTATCTATAATTTTGTTAAAACTCAGGGATTTAAGTGTAATAAGTTTAGGGGCTAAAAAATAAATAGTGTTTAAAAGACCAAACTATCCTCATTTTAGGGGTCTTTCTATAAATAGGGAGGGGGAAGTTCTTATTTTTTGGGTATCTTAAAATACCCCTCTCTCATGTATTAAAATATAGTATAGATATGTTAAGATTTTTGCGTTTTGAACTATTTTATAGGTGACCTTTTATACATTATTATGTCTATTATTCGCAATATATCTACGATTTGCGCTTCGCAATATATGTGCATAAGTATGGACATAGTCGGTATGTATACATACATACATACATACATACATACATACATACATACATACATATATAGGGGAGCGCTAAAATGAAAACCATCTCCAGTTGTAAGAACCGAGAGAACCACTTTTCAACCATTAGATCTTCAAGATCAATGGATGAGATTAAAAATAATTAAAAAGTATTATTAAATATTTTTGTCGTATTATCTGTTTAATATTTTAATCCAAAAGGTTAGTTTAGTAAATTTACTCAATTTTGTCTTTTTGTCTTTATTGTTTTTTATTACTATTTTTGTATTATTATATTAATTGTTATTTTTTAAACATAATTTTTTTATTAAAAAACCATTTTAAATTCAGATTTTTTAACAAAACAATTTTTTTTGCGCGCCGTTTTTTACAAGCCGTTTTTACGCCCGGCTTTTTTACGCGTCGTTTTTTAACGTGCCGTTTTTACGCCTGGCCTTTTCACGCGTTGTTTTTTTAACGCGCCGTTTTTTACGTTTTACAAATTTACATAAAAAAGTTTTACGTTTTACGTTAAAAAATTTACGTTTTATGTTAAATAGTTTACGTTTTACGTTAAGAAGTTTACGTTTTACGTTAAAAAATATACGTTTAACGTTTTACATTTTACGTTAAACTTTTTACGTTTTACGTTAAAAAAATTACGTTTTACGTTAAAATCTTTACGTTTTTACATTAAAAAGTTTACGTTTTACGTTAAAAAGTTTACGTTTTACGTTCTACGTTTTTCCGTTTTACGTCAAACTTTTTACGTTTTACGTTAAAAAATTTACGTTTTACGTTAAAAACTTTACGTTTTTACGTTAAAAAGTTTACGTTTTTACGTTAAAAAGTTTACGTTTTTACGTTAAAAAGTTTATGTTTTTACACTTTACGTTTTACGTTTTTATATTTTACGTCAAACTTTTTTCGTTTTACGTTAAAAAATTTATGTTTTACGTTAAAAAATTTACGTTTTTACGTTAAAAAGTTTACGTAAACCTAAACAAGATAGAAATACAAATATTTATTCAAAAACTATAAACATTACATTGTTGAAATGTGAAAGAGGATTGGCCCATAGATCCTTTTTAATGATATCTGCAAACTACAAAAAAAAAAAAAAAAAAAAAAAAAAAAAAAAAAAAAACGCTAGACCCATCTTTTAACCAAAAAAAAGATTCAACAAATACCAAACCCTCACATTGCTGAACAAAAATTCTCAAACCAAAACACAAAACAAACCTCAAGTTAAAGTTTAGTAGTAATTTATCGCAACATTCACTCATAAAAAAATGTTACAAACAACAACAATAATAAGAGCTCCACAGCTAGCCGCAACAATTTCATGTAAAGTTACAAACTTTTACCAAAATTGACTAAATTAAGCAAATAAAATCGAACCGAGCCGGTCAAAACTGAACCAAATCCACCACCACGTCCGTAGCCATGGCTCCGGCGGCAGTGCCGCTGTCGGACCACCACCACGTCTTCATCGACGTCGGACCACCATCCAAATCTGAGAAGGTTTAAAGAAATGAGGAGTTAGGGGGTTTACCGTAACGTTTCGTCGGAAATTGAAGCACCACCGCCGCTGCTGATGTTTCTGTCATTGTCGGCTCCTCCCATGGCGGTGTCGCATACGATGCGGGGGAATACGATGGTGGGGGCGGTGATGGTAGTGGTGGTGGTAGAGAGGAAGTTGGGGTTGATTGAAGCTGAAGTGGTGGTGGGTTGATGATTGATCTCCAAATGAGTGTTAGGGTTAGTAGAATGAGTCTTGATTCAATTGCTATTGATGAAGACGAAAAGGAGAGATGAGAGATAAGAGAAAGGTCTGCGGCAACTTTAAAGAGAGAGATTGAGGAGAGATGAGGGATGAGAGATTTGACATTTAAAAGGAAATGACCAAACTACCCTTTTTTCTGATTGTGATTGGTTGAAAGTGTTTCTCGCGGTTCTTACAACTGGAGGTGATTTTCATTTTAGCGGTCCCATATATATATATATATATATATATATATAGGGGATGGATAATGAGAAAACTAGTTTAAATGAGAAAACCATAAAACTAACTAAAGAAGCCTAAAAACATACCAAAAAAAATTTATTACAGTTTTTTTTTTATAAAAAATCGGTATTTTCTATATATATAAAAAAAATTCAGAAAAAAAAAACATATTGCACATGTGCATTAATACGGAAAGCCTAATGTGACAACCCGAGATTTCAAGGTCTTTCCTCTACGCATCACTTGTTCACGATTCTCTTTTCATAATTCGTTTTGCGTTGTAACTTGTGCATGATTGATGAATAATTGGAGTATTGTTATGTAGGGATGTTTAATGAAAATCTGAGAATAGTGTACGTTCCACAAACTCATAACTAAGGTCCTTCGCCATAGTTCTTCGTCATAAACATTCCTCGACGAAGATAATTCTTCGTGGTAAACATTCCCTGACGAAGATAGATCTTCGTCCTCAACCATTCGATGAAGAATTGATTCTTCGTCGAGAACATGGTTCGCCGAAAGGGCTTTAGGCCCAAGTGAAGCCCAGTTATGGCTCGGCCCCATTATATTCACATATCTGTACGCGAAATTTATAATTAACGAAACCCTAGTATCCTTTCTCCTCCTCTCTGATATCGACGGCAACCTTACCATCACTCGAAGCTCTCCTTCCCACCGATTCAAGCACTTTCATTACTCTACGATTCTTCGGTCAGTGCATGAACACTTGTTTTAATCTTTGTTGGTTATTCTAGGTTAATGTGTAACTTGTCGTTTGATTTGCAATGATGATCATGAGTTTGTATTTTGTTGATGATATGTATATGCTTATAATAATTAACCAACGAATTAGGATTTGTATGATGGGAATGGTTAACGTTCATAAACAGGTTGTGATGAAGAAACTGTCAATATGACCGGGCAATCTGACCCGAATCTACACGATGATTATATGCTAGATTGTTATCCCTGAATTAATAAATGGTTAGGGTTCATATGAATCAAAGGGTAAAACTGTTGTGACTTATGATTGAATGCAAATTGATTGTGATTGCTGATAATGATTCCTAGAAAGATGCTTCGAATAATTAGCGTAATTGATTGCCATGATTAAAGGAAAATCATAACTGTTAGTGCAGCGATGAAGGTTCCCTCCCACGAAGTACCCATGCCGACGAAGAATGGATTCTTCGTCGATAAGACTTTGACGAACAAGTAGATACTTCATCACGATCACTCTTGACGAAGAATGGATTCTTCGCCAAGAGGGGTTCGTCACTCCCATGGTTCTTCGTCGACTGACGAACAGTTAAGGATCTTCGTCATCTTCACTCCTCGACGAAGCATACTCTTCGCCGTAGAGCATCCCATGAAGGATGGACTCTTCGTGGAGATGCCGTTAGCAAACAGTCAGAATAGTTGTAACAATTTATATAGCTTATGACTTGTATGAGATTCGAATGATTGCTATCTGTTATGTAAGGATCTTTGTTATGAATGCACACTATGATTATACATGAACAATGTGAATGTAAACTGATTATGTGTACATGAACACCATAAACTGATTATGTAACTAGTCATACCGAGCAAACCAAGGTGAGTTCACTTCTCTCAAAACAAGCATGCGTCCGATGGGGACAATCAAACAGGTAAACAAATAAACGGATTTTCATAAACCCACATCATTGTAGGGGTTGTGTGGCAGTTTTCAAAAAGAACCCACATCCTTGTAGGGGATGTGAGGCAGATTTCACAACCCATATCCTTGCAGGGGATATGAAACTGTTTTAAGTAAATGTTGATGTTGGATAATACACTCACTTTCGATCACTTAAGTCCCATCATACTACCGGGTTAGTTGCTTGTAGGGCAACGGGGTTATTAGTTGATAGCGCTATTAGGTTTGGCACCCTCACGACGTACCTGGATAGGACGGGCGTGAACTATTAACTTTAAAGTCATGACCAATGTTTGATAGAGCATTGGAGAAGGGAAAAAAGGGACGTCTGCGGTATCGAGTTATTATCAACATAACATAACATAAGTCACTACTTGGTAACAAACGGTTAATCAAACTGTGAACTCACCAGCGTTGTCTGATACACTTTTCAGAATGCTTGCAGGTCTTTAGGTACACTATCATGGAACTTGCTGTCTGGGAAGCTGGAGTGGTCATGGGTCATGGCTTTTGGATTGCTTCTCGATGTTTCATTGCTTTTGGATATTTACATTAATTTAAATGATTAAACTTCTATGCTTCCGCTGAACATGTTTGATTTTCTAAACTGATGTTCGAGTTACACTATTTTATTTAAATGGGAAAGTTCTATTTTCTTTATGGTTCAATGTGATTAGCGGCTAGATCCTGGTACGTCACACGCCTCGCGGGGATTTCCGCTTGTGGTATTTTTGGGGGTGTGACACCTAAACCACTTAACTCACCCCCACCGACACCCCCCAAAAACCTAAACCCCATCCCCCTCCCCCCAAAAACCTAAATTCACTCTACCACTAAAAGCCTAAACCCCCACCCCTAAAAACCTAAACCCCCCACCCCCTCCCGAAAACCTAAAACTAAAACCTAAACATAAACCCGAAAAAAACCTAAACCTCCCCCCACCCACACCCCCAAAAAACCTAAACCCCCACTCCCCCCACACCCAAAAACCTAATCCTAAACCTCCAAAAAAACCTAACCCTAAAAGCTAAACTAAACTCAAAAGCTAATTTTAAGCATGTAATGCATATGTGTAGTACACATATAATGCACATGTGCAGTACAACTTTTTTTTTTTGAAAATTTTTTTATATACAAAAACTAGCGATTTTTTTATATACAATTGTAAAAAAAATTTGGAATGTTTTTTAGGCTTTTTTAATTAGTTTTCGAGTTTCCTCATTTATATGTAGTTTTCTCATGATCCTCTCCCAATATATATATATAGGGGAAGGTTAAAATGAAAACCACTAGTTATTATGAAAACTCGAAAACTAATTAAAAAGCCAAAAAAACATACCAAAATTTTTTTTTGGATACCAATTTTCGCCATTTTTTATATATAAAAAAATTTTCAAAAAAAAAAAAAATTTAGTGCACATGTGTAATAATACTACACATGTATATTATTACAAATGTGTACTACAAATTTTTTTTTTTGAAATTTTTTTTATATAAAAAAACCTGCGATTTTTATAAAAAAAATTTGTGTGTTTTTAGCCTTTTTTTTAGTTAGTTTTCGAGTTTTCACAATAATAATGGTTTTCATTTGAACCATTCCCTATATATATATATATATCGTAATTCACTTATCACGTTATTTCACACACATATATATATGGGAAGGTTCAAATGAAAACCATTAGTTATTGTGAAAACTCGAAAACTAATTAAAAAAGCCAAAAAAACATACCAATTTTTTTTTTTTGCATAATAATTTTCGCTACTTTTAGTATATAAAAAAATTAAATTTTTTTTTTTTGTATTACACATGTGTAATACTACACATGTGTAGTATTACACATGTGTAATACAAATTTTTTTTAAAAGTTATTTTTATATACAAAAACCTGAGATTTTTTATAAAAAAATTGAAAATTTTTTTTGGCTTGTTTTTTAGGTTTTTTTTTACTTAGTTTTCGAGTTTTCACAATAAAAGTGGTTTTCATTTGAACCATCCCATGTATATATATTATGTTCAAACACGCAATATATATCAAATAACTTATCAAGTCACTTTAGACAGATTTCTCATGCTAACCACACATTTTCACACAATGCGATTTCTGATCTAATTTACCGTTTCTACCGCACAAACGTCTAAACAAATAATCGTTTCATATCATCATGATAACACTTAATAAATCACAATACACATACTCATACTCACATATCAATTCATAACACATAAAGTTCACTCTTAAACACCCTGTTTTCGCATACGTTGAAATATGCATATTTTACCGTTTCGGTAGCGTTTTTGGGCGTCAGAAGTCACGTATGACCAGCCAAACACCAAAGATACTTGTTATAAGTTAAAATACCTATATTTATCATAAAAACATCAGTTTATGATCTGATTTAAAACAGTTTCAAAAAATCACTTCAATAGCCGATTTTTACGGTTTTTAACGCATAGTTTCGTACCGAACTTTATCGTAACCATCCCAAATCATCATGATTGAATATCTTGACATAACACATGATTTCTAATGATCATAACAATAATTTTAATCATGTATATGCAGGTCTCATAAATAGCATAATAATCATGAAAATATCACCCGGTTTACCACTTTTCAAGCCAATAGTACAACATGCAAAGCTACCAAGTTATGAAATAATTTTTGTAACTTCCAAACATATCACATAAATTTATTTTTCATGTTTACCTACTGATTTGAATGAATATTCATCATCTCACAACAATTTCATTTTATGATGATCACTAAATCATCCTACAAGTCTATGTACAAGCACTTTATGCACATTTTACTTCATATTGATCACATAAGATTAATCATCTTTAATTTTTTATTTATCATAACATATGACACATTCATACTTTATTCAATCATTTCAAATTTCACATGCATGATATTCAAATCATTTAAATAATCATTCTACAAAAACACTTTTAATCAAAAATCAAAACATACATTCTAACACACACACATGCTCACGGCTACACACACATACACATGATCATCTCATTTTTAATTTTGTAAAAATCATTTGTTGTTTCGTTTAGAAGAGTTGTGAGAATTCCAAGTATTCGAGAACCACGCTAATCATCATCATCATCAAGAACAAGATTTTAAAGTAATGAAATTTTTATACCTTTCAAGTATGAAAATGGAATGATGACGAGATTTTTGATGATAATGAGCTTGTTCCTCTTTGAAATCGCCTTGGAATCACCTTTTGATCTTCAAACCGAATCAAGACTAACTTGAAATGGCCATGATCTTCATGAAAATGAGTTGAAGTTTTGAAAAGTGGAGGTGTAGTGATGGTTTCGGTCGTGAGGTTGAGGGAAGGAGAAGTTGGAAATGTGTTTGATGGTTTTGAGAAGATTTTAGGTGGTTCTGACTACCGGGTATTTTATCTGACGTTTCATCACGTTTTAATACTTTTAAAATTATTTTATCAACTTATAAAAATAATCCTACTAAAATGCTACTTAATAATATTTTGTCATTCTTGATTGACTGCGTTATTCACGTTTCACAGTATACACGCGATATTGCGTGGTATTTGCTTATATTCGCAAGATAAGAATTTTAGGCGGTTTAATTAATTTTTCTTCACGATTATGATTAGAAATAGGGTTTCAATCATAACGGAATGTTTTTAGTATTTTAATATTATCCGGGTAATCACCATCGTTCATTTCGCATTTTGTTCGTTACGGGATAAGCGTTTATCTTTTCATTGCCAACTGACTTTCTAATTTAGTTTGGATTTACCAAAATTTTGTTATTATTAAATAGCATCATATTTAATAAAATATTATTATTATTCAGTCACTACACATGTCACAGCGGTACGGTACTGGCCTAATTTGTCGGGTGTCACAGTTACAAGCCCAACGCCAGGCTTCAAAGCCACGCTAGCAAGGCAACGCCGTGGGCAACGTTGGCACAGTATGGGTTAGCCAGCATTGCCTGGCATCCCCCGCCCCATAAAACGCCCCACTCCCGCTAGTCTAAGACCTTACCCATTCATTTAAGGTGCAATTATGACATAGATGATGAGTTAGAGGAAAGCGAGGGCAGAAATGTTCTTTGCTAAGTTCATGCATTTGTAGATAGAGAATGAATTTTGTGACTAGTAAGGTTTTATATATAGAAAGATAAAGAGAAAAGAGAGTGAATAGGAATATGACGTGGCAAATTTTTTTACGAAAATTTCATCTTGTATTGTAGATGGTCTAATATTGGATAATAAATTAATAATTTATTTTGGATCCTCATCATTAATATGGACGAAAAGGAAACATTGATTATTATATTGCTGCTCTCTTTCAAAAACTTTGAATCCTCATCATTAATATGGGAGAAAAGGAAACATTGATTATTATAGAGTTAATTGCCCAAACGGTCCCTGTGTTTTGACATTTTTTCATCTTTTGTCCCCACCTTTTCAAAATAGCATGTTTGCTCCCTGTGGTTTGATTGTTTGTTACTTGAATAGTCCCCTGCGTGGATGACAATTAGTTTGCTCAGTTAAGTTAGTGTAAAATTACTAAATTACCCTTAGTATTAAAACATATTAATTAAGAATAAAAATTGTGGGACCCACACATATATAAAAACAAAAACATAACTGATCAACAACCTCGCCCCTACCCCATCCCCTTCAACCTCCTCAACGATCGCCGACAAAGAATTCTGATCACCACCGCCGACCACCGATTCCAACCAGCAAAGCAAATCTTTGAATGCAAAGCTCTCACTTGTTCCCGAAAGAGAAAAACAAATAGGTGGTGGCTGGGAAGGAAAGCAATACCGACCTAACCAGACGATTTCATTCATCACTCGGTCCCATTTAATCTCTTTCAACGATTTCAAATCGTCGCTGTGTTATCGATCGGATAACAAACATGAGATGCAGGAGAACAAATCGCCGGTGGTCTCTGGTCTGCAAGTTTGATGTCGCCGGAGACCATCTATGTTCTCTCTATTAATTCTCAATGATATTTCATTCATAATAATTCAAAACGTACAAATGAGAACATATCATATACAATTATTGCTAAACTATAATCCTAATTCTCAATGGTATTTATTTGATAATTCAAAACGTACATATTACACCAATTGCTAACCTATAATCCTAGATAATAGACAATAGTAAAGTAGAACAATTCAAATTAATTTAAATAGAGGAGTGAGCGATAAAAGCAAGGTAATATATATTATCCTAGTTTGTGTCTCTTTTTGTGCTCTGCTTTATTTTTCAAATGTGAACTTTATTCAAGGGTACCTACCTTATGGTAATCTATTCATTATTAGGATGGTTGTTTAGAGTTCAAAATCTTTGTTTCTTCCTTATTTTTTACACCGAAGCAAGCCGGAAGTTGTTTGTCTTGTTCGCATAGGCCAAAAATTGTAGGTACCAAAACCACCTTAAGAAAACAATCTCAATCATCAACGTCATAAATTGTTTTTCTGGTTCGCATCAATCGGATTCAATAGTCTTTTTTCCGGTTTGCATCAATGGATGCCGTGAAACTCGTTTTTTTGGGCAACCAACACACCCTACATTTACATCGTTGGTTCGCATCAATTCTACCACCACTTATCAACTTCGCTGCCATTGACCCGAAGTTGCAGATAGTTAGAGTTAGGCTATCGAAGTTTCATGCCAGAAGTTGTAGATCATTGAAGGTGGTGATCGTTGTGGGTGGGTGGGTCCATTAGAAGTTCACACTAAGGGTAATTTAGTAATTTCACACTAACTTAACTGAGCAAACTAACTATCATCCACGCAGGGACTATCCGAGTAGCAAACAATCAAACCACAGGGAGCAAACATGTTATTTTGAAAAGGTGGAGACTAAAGAGGAAAATTTGGCAAACCACAGGACCATCCGATCAATTAACTCATTATTATATTGCTCCTCTCTTTCAAACACACCCACATGTAGAGACGTGCTTCTCTCCAAATATCAAACCCCTATTTATGTCCCTTGATTCCTCCACATTAAAGATGGGTAAATTGGGTTATTTTTTATACCCGAAACCGGTTCCTAACCATACCCGGTTTTTGACTGAGGTTCAATGGAACCGATTCTTGTAGGAACCGGTTACAGCTCCTACCCGGTTTTAATCCAAAAATACTAGAATCGATCCTAACCGATTACGGGTAGAGTGTAACCGGTTCCTCGGAGGAACCCGTTCCTCGGAGGAACCGGTTCCTCCGGGTAACTTACTGAAAAAGCCTGCAAAAACCTGTAGGAATCGATTCCAACGGCTATAATTCCGTTAGGAATCGATTTATGGCCATTTAAAATCGGTTTCAAGTATATATATACCCATCAACATCAAACATAACTGTAGGAGTTCCAAAACAACTTAAATCGGTTTCAAGTTTACACCTTCTAATCGCTTTCAAAGCTCGTTATGGCGTGCAACGATGATGTAGTCATGGTTTTGGAAACCAAAAGAAACCTCCAAGTTTGGAAGCACTTTGATTTGTGCTTGGTGTCCGATAGCCAAGAGATGGCATGGTGCAAAAGTTGCGGGAAGTTCTCGAAGGCTACGGCGAACTCGACGCTTAAAAAACACACCAACCGTTATTGTCCGGTTACAAAGGCTACGGCGAAGAAAAGTGGAGCCGGTGAATCATCGGGAACCGGTTCTTCGAAGGTTTAGTGTGTTTAGGTAATGCTGGGTTTAGTGTGTTTTATGTTAGGTAATGTTTGATTTAGTGTGTCTTATGTTAATGTAATGTTTAGTGTTTGGTAATGTTTGGTTTTAACTTGTGTAACCGGTTGTAATTTAATGTAATGTAATGTTTGGTTAAAATGAAATGGCTATGAATCGATTCCACTATAACATTGTCTACAAGTTAATGCATCGGGTCTCAGTTGGGTACGGATGAATCGGGTACGTATAACTTTTATATAAATAGTGGAACCGGATAGGAACCTACGGGTTTTTTCAACCCGGAACTAGTTCTTCTATAAGGCGGGTAGGGACTAGAACCGGTTCCAAGTCGGGTCTGCCAGGTCGGGTTTAAAATAAGTTATTATGCCCATCTCTACTCCACGTAATGCAAAAGCATCGCTAAATGCGATGCACTTGGTTTGGTCTAAGAATTTGATTGCATTTGATTTCATAGTGCAAGCTTTATTGGTCCATGTATTTAAATGCATAATATATAATAATACGGGGAAGGTTCAAATGAAAACCACTTTTAATATGAAAACTCGAAAACTAACTAAAAAAAGCCTAAAAAACACACCAAATTTTTTTTTTCAATTTTTTTTATAAAAATCGCATGTTTTTTTATATGAAAAAAAAATTCAAATTTTTTTGTAGTACACATGTGTAGTATTACACATGTGCACTACATGATTTTTTTTTCTTTTTGAAATTTTTTATATATAAAAAATGATGAAAATTGGAATGCAAAAAAACAAAAATTGGTATGTTTTTTTGGCTTTTTTAGTTAGTTTTCGAGTTTTCGCGTTAACTAGTGGTTTTCATTTGAACCTTCCCCTATATAATATTAAAAAGTTGTCCAAGAATAAACCTTCCTAAATAAATGTTTAAAAACGCATAAAAACATGATTTTCAGATGAATGCATTCCACAAATTTCAAGATTAGCATCTCCGATTTCCTTTTCAGAATCACCTATATAACACCCTAGTTGTGTAAATAATACATAAAATGGGGTGGTTGCCATTTGTAAAAACAACAAATATTAAAAGAAATTCATAGTTTAAAAAAAGTTTTAAACCAAAGTTAAAAGAAATTCAGAGTTTAAAAAAAAGTTTTAAAACAAAAAATACAGAAAATGGAAACGAAAAAACAACAATCGAAGATATTTATGGAATATTCTTAAGTAATATAAACTAGCTGAATTTTCATATAACAACAGCTACCATTCCAGTATTGGAATGGCCCCGTATGAAATGCTTTACGGCAGAAAGTGTCGAACCCCGGTGTGTTAGGGCGAAGTGGGTCCGCGAGAATTAGCCCACAAAGATGTAGTCAGGATCACTAATGAAAAGATTGAAGTGATTCGGGCTCATTTAAAAGCTGCTCAAGATCGACAAAAGTCCTACGTAGATAAAAGACGAAGACCAATCGAGTTTCAGGTTGGTGATATGGTTATGCTTAAAGTATCTCTGTGGAAAGAGGTTATCGGATTACGAAAACGGGGAAAATTAAGCCCGAGATTTATTGGGCCATTCAAAATTGTAGAACGTGTGGGTAAGGTAGCTTACCGACTTGAATTGCCAGAAGAGTTGAGCAGTATACATAGCACTTTCCATGTTTCACATCTACGAAAGTGCTTAGCTAATGAAACAACCTATATAAGCTATGACGACATTGAAGTTGACGATAAACTGAATTAGGTCGTAAAACTTATCGAAATTCTCAATCTAAAAGTTAAAAGCTTAAGACATAAAGAGATCAATCAAGTTAAAGTAAAATGGGAACACCGGAAGGGATCGGACACCACTTGGGAGTCTGAAGAAAAGATGAGACGCTTATACCCTCCCTTATTCGGTACGTATTACGATTTCGAGGACGAAATCCTCTTTAAGGGGGGTAGACTTGTGACACCCCTAATTTATTAAACTATATATGTTTGTGTACATGTGTAAATTAAATTATTAATAATAATATAGTGAGAATAAAAACTATGAATAATTAACTTAGTTAAAATCTTTTCATAAAAGATGGAAAATCAAAGCATTTTAGCTCTTTTATAAAACTTAGAAACTAGAGGGGCCAAAGGTGCCAAATTGGAAAGTTGTTTGTTTAAAATCCTGGATAAACATCAGAACACACACTTTGTGTGTGTGTCCTGTTCGATCAAAACACCAGGGGCGACCTAGTGCTCTTCAAAACCCTAAATCCTCCAATTTCACTCAAAATCAAAGAAACCAAACCAAATTGAAAGTGATTCAAGGCCGAAATTGTGATTATCATACTTAGTAGATCACATGGTATGTTAAATTCTTAGATTTGGTGATGTTTTGAACTTACATAAATTCTTGTAACTGAAATTAGTGAAGAATTGTGTGATGTTATGGGTGAATTATGATGAATACAAGTCTAAGAACAAGTCTTAGACAATAATTGATCAATTCATGTCATAAACTATTAGGTTCAATGTTTGTCATATAGGTGTGATATGGGTTTAGTGTTAAACACTTGAATCTTTGTGATATTTGATGTTAATTGAATATTATGATACAAATTAGGTGTTGTTTCATTTATATTAGGCATAGGATTATGAAGATGATGAGTTCATATGGGTAACTTGTTAATAATGAACATAATCTTGTTAGTATAATAATCTCGCCTTTAAGGTGTTCGACAAAGTTTTTAAGTGAATTGGAATACTTGAAAAATATGAAATAATCGCTTAATTGATTAACCAAGAGTATTATATGGCGAATATTGAACCATGAGTTCTAAACGACATATTCGAATTAAATTATATAGGTAAATTGGGTGGATCATCGAGTGTGCAAGGCGGGATGGATAACCGTTTAAAAGGAAAGCTTTAAAAGGTACGCGGCTATGCGCTTCATAATATCTTGTTAGCACTTTTATGTTTAGTCATTGCAGGATAATCAAATCGTTATGATGTTTGGATATTACTAAAACGAAGGATTTCGTTTGTCATAACCAAACAAGAACAACTAGGAAATTTAGATAAAGTATAAATATTACAAGGTGGTGGATTCCGCTTAAATTCTTGAACGGGTCAAAATGACTTGAGTAATACATGTTTGATTTTAACAAGGCGATGGATGTCGCTAATGAAATCAAACAGGTCAAAACAAACCAAAGGAATAACTTTGGCAAGTTAAGGCGATGGAGGTCGCTAAGTGAGTTAAACAAGTCAAATAAGTGTTATAAATTTTAATGACGACTAATACACTTTACATATAATGTGTCGTAAAAATATATGTATAAGTAAGTATGCATAAATCGCATGTATGACGTTTCGTCAATTTAGTTATGCTATCGGTGTTAGTCCTAAGGAAATTGGGAGTTAAGAACCAAGCTTATTAATCACACTTGTGAAACGGGTCGAATAATTATGAAAAGTTACATAAGCCGAGGGTTTAAATTAAGAAAAATTGTTCACTTAAATGTTGGATGTTAATTCTATATTGTAGAATACCGAATTATGATCACGTAGGAAGAAACGTGACCTAATTCGGATAAAAAACGAAGAAGTTATGATGATTTGTGCAAAAGTAAGTTTGGCTGGAAAATATGCAGTTTTGAACAAGAACCCGCTGTTAAAATAGGGGTGTCGCGTCACGCGACAAGGATAGGTCACAATGTCGCGTCACGCGAAGGTGCTCGCGGCCCATGACGGCTTCGGCCCACCTCGGTCGCGCCCGGCGACAAGCCTAAATGGCTGCGATATTGTTGTTGGGTGTTTGTTTCAGCTCGGGTATTATAACATCTCATAACCAATATTTGATGATTTTTGGTTATAAGTAACAGGTAGAAACTTGCGGATGATGATCAAGCATAGTCGAGGACCGAACACACCAATGGCAAAGCTTCCGCAAATAAAATAGTTTCTTTTGTCACGAAACTTATGTGTGATAATTATAACCGTTTTGTTTGGGATGTCTTAAACATTGTAAATATCGTTTGAAGTTTTTTTAAAACTTTGTGTAAATGTCGTTTGGTTCACGTTTTGTAAAAATGACATTTTAAATGGGTTATATATTATATGAATTATCAAATGGTTATAAGGGTCTTATAGCTGAACAAAACAGTAAAATACACACAGTAACGGAAAAGACGGTTACTTTATTAATATCATTTATTATAATAAAATCTCGCCTAAACTACGCGCAAAAAACATCCTATAAGAGAGACGTCTCTGCACAATCAATTGATCACACCCCAAAAAACAACGCCATGTTTCCTAGAAACCACTCACTTTAAAAACGCCAAAAAATAGTTAAAAAACCACAGATGGGAAACATCGTTTCTTCTATATTGAGTATTGTTCTGAATGAAGTTTCACTGAATGGATTCTTCTCTGAGGTGGGTATCTCTATAAGCTTTTGCTGAGTGAGATGGACAAATATTCAAGAAAAAGAGACTAATGACACTGATATGTCATCATGTAACTTTGTTCTTGATGTATATAATGATGGCGTGAAGGGATCAATACTAGTGTAAAAAATGCTATTTTGGACTCCATTATTATAATAGCATTCGAGCAGGCGTTGATCTTCAACATGTCACCAAACAAGAATATATCAAACCAAAATACAGGATGCCACTAAAAATAAGCTTCTTCTAAAGACGGGCATTATGTAGGAAAATTGGCATCTAAGTAAGGTATTAAAAAATGTTCAAAACGCCAAAAAGGTTCAAGAAGAAGAGGCTGATGACAGTGAAGATTTGGATGAGAAATTAGATTAGCATTTTTAATTTTTTTTTTAATTTTCTATTGTTTGTTATCTAATTCTCTGATGTTTATTATCTAATTCTCTACTAATAAAAAAATTGGGTATAAAACGCCAAAAACTACAAACACCAAAAATGCTTGATAGTATGAAAAATGTGAGAACGGATGCTAGCAAAGCACGTTGTTGCTATATAAAACACCAAAAAATGCCAAACAATGTATTATTAGAAAACAACACTAATTGACCGATGAAACTGAACGGAAACAGTAACTTCAAACAGTAAAATGAAGAGCCGGGAACATTATTCCTAAACATTTATTATATTAAAAGCCGCTACATGTGAAATTGAATTTATTTATCTTTTCAAAACGCCATAATTGCCTGTCACGTTATAGGCCTGCACCCTACATGACACAACAATTGATAAAAAAATACACGTCAAGAAAATACTTATGTTTTTTACCGCCAAAAACAAATATCTACCTGGCGCCAAAAAAAAGCTCATTATATAAGTACAACAGCTAAACAAAAGCTTCACACTCCACACATTCACTAAAAATGCCACATCTTGTCTAAAACGCCATATAATTTAAAAAAAAATGGTACATGTTATTGCATGGAGGTTTGAGAGGTCTGGGGGACGTTTCATCATTAAGTTCTTTGACAGGGGAAGGGTGAAAGTCAAAACAATCAAAGCCATACTTAGTATGGATGAATGCGTTCAGAGGGATATTCTAGCCCTTAGGGTCCCAGTGGTCTACGATTGTGAGAGGAATCGAAGGGTAATAAAAAGATTAGAGAGAAAATTTCCAGCAAATGATGATGATGATGATGATGATGTTGAAGATACTGATTTACCAAAAGTTACCAGTTGGATTCTGGATAAACAAGCAAGAACGGTGAGGGTGAGCTTTCAACATGGGAGGGATTATTCATTTACAATGGACGAACCGCTGAACACAGATATACTACATCTTATCGAACAACTCTGTGATTTAGCACCTTGGAACAATGCTAGATCCAGCTTTGTGAATACATTCAAGTATAGGATGGAACAAAGAAGAGACGAGCTTATGGCGTTATACGCCAATGAGCAAGATGTTGATGATGATGATGAGTCTGAGAAGAGTGATGAACAAAGCGATGGTTACATCTCAGATGTAATACCATCCACAGAAGACTATTAGTTTTTGTTTGATTTCGTCTTAGTTGTACTCTTTTAAATTTCTAATGAGTTTAAAAACGCCATGAACGCCAAGAAATTTACCTTGATAACCTATATAAACTGTTGAAATTTACAAAAACGCCTAATGAATTTGGGAAACGCCATGGAGGAAGATAACTTATAATTATTAAATGATTTTATTCAATTTGGGGGCGCACATATAACGCCAAAATATTTACTATGCTCCTGATCTAAAAAACAATAAAAACATTATGTATTTGTCAAACGCCAAAAACATGGAGAGGTGTTATGAGACGCGTTTAAAAAAAGAATATAAACGGACAAAAAAGCCCCTCCGCCCTTCACTATGTCGCGTGCCACGTGTTAGGCCAGGATCCGTTCTCACCGTTCTCACACCTTTGGGCGTTTTCTCCTGATCTCGTACCTATATATATATATATATATATATACATACTAGGTTAGAACCCCATGGTTACACGGGCTGAATAAATGTAATTTTATACACTAAATTATAAAACAATATGTCTTTAAAAACCTTAATACTACAAAAAAAAGAGTAAACTACCATTTTGGTCCCTATGGTTTGGGCACTTTTGCTATTTTAGTCCAAATCTCAAACTTTTTAAATCTGGGTCCCTGTGGTTTCGTTTTTGTTGCCATATTGATCCAAAACCCAAATCAGGTCAGATTTAAAAAAAAAACCCTGCTATTTTATCCTTTCCTCAGGGGTAAAATGGTAATTTTCAAAAAAAACCTGTCTCTCTCTCCTCTCATCTCTATCTGCATATCACCACCATCAATTCCTCCCGTAAGTTCTTTGGCTTCGGCTTCCTCTTATTGCCTTTGCTGTGGGTCGTAACTGCTACTACTTCTGGCCTGTTCTTCGTCACTCCACCTCCTTCCCCCGAATCCGCCCTTGTAAGTTCATTTCATTTTTATTGTATACATATACTGGATAGTTATCATATTGTTTGGAATTTGGTTAGAACTATACGACTTGATGTTATATATTTGAGAAAGGTAACTAGGGTTGACATCAAAATGGAAAAGGAATTAGTTATGATGTCGGACAATTTAGGGCAAAATATGAGAAAAGACTTGGGGAATCACTCTTCAAACTGAGAAAATAAATACCAACACGTTATATGTAAAAACGAAAAGCAGAAGAAAAGTAATATCGATGGTGGTGATATGCAGATAGAGATGAGAGGAGATAGATACAGGGTTTTTTTTTTTTTGAAAATGACCATTTTGCCCTTGAGGAATTAGACAAAATAGCAGGGTTTTTTTTTTAAATCTGAGCTGATTTGAGTTTTGGACCAAAATGGCAACAAAAACAAAACCAGAGGGACCTAGATTTAAAAAGTTTGAGATTTGGACTAAAATGGCAAAAGTACCCAAACCACAGGGACCAAAATAGCAGTTTACTAAAAAAAAATTAGATTCGAAAAATTATAAATGTAATTTTATATACGTTTCTTCAAATTATTTTAAGTTAGGCTCATTTGATGAACCACCGGCAATTAAAAATGTTTTAGTTTCATCTGAAATTCATTTTCTAAGGTGCCTTAATAATTCCAGCTATATACAATCTCCTTGTGAGTTAATTGTATGAAAAGAAAAGAAGAAAACAGTCAATCTTTTTGTTGTGGAAGTTGCATATAAAAAGTTCAGAAGCATGAAACAAAAAAAATGATCAAGAATATCATAGCATATCAAACATATCATGATATATTTATAATATCTTCATCTAAAATGATGCATTTCCTAACATAAATATGATGTCCCATGAGCTTAGAAGATTTGGAAGAACGCATCACATGTATCATCTTCGACAATTCCAGTTTGTAAAATAGGAGCTGAAACATCAGTTCACATGTTATGTAGGGTAAGGCATTAAAAATAGGAGCTGAAACATTATTTTTGTTGGCTAGTTCAAGCTAACAGTAGTAGAACCATAACAACATATCATAATTTTAAATGCGTTTCTTTGTACACACGAACCGTCCCTAAATTCATGTTTAAATTGAATCACATATGCATAGCACAATAAATGCAATGTCATATTAATAGCAATCAAATAGAACCCAAAGATTGCTTCTTTGTAGCATTTGAACTCTAGACCTTTTGGTGTTAAAGTACACCACTTTCCACAAAGATATCCCACTCGGGACATACTTTTTAACTAAAAGACACAATTCAATACAAAGAATACTCTTTTAGATTGTTTTCATAAACACCATAATGTTAAGAATGCATGATTCGGGTCTGGTTTTTATTTGGCCGTAACCTAAAACTGAATTGAACAATAAGCACATCAAAAATCATACCAAAAATTCGACTATAACCAAATACTCAAATATTAAAGAAATACATAGTTGAACCGCATATGAATTCGGTTACAGTTTCTGTTAAAAACCCAAATATCTGATTTTAACATATTTCAATAAAGAAAGAACAATAAGCACATCAAAATCATACCAAAAATTCGACTATAACCAAATACTCAAATATGATGAAGAGAATTGATGATTAGAATTCGACTATAACCAAATACTCAAATACTAATATACATTAATAATAATACATAATTAATTAAATCTGGTGCCAAGATACCTAAAGGAACAAACATTTTCACATGTATGACTGTTTAGAATTGCCTGAAACTGAATGCACTTAAACAACAGAAGTTCCGTAAATTAAAATCCAAAACATCAAACCTTGAGTCAAGAATCTGGTGCATATGGGAATAACTTGAAGCCCTATAAATTTTAGTGTTCTGCCAATAATTCAGACATAGACTGACTAAAAACAAAATATTAACCAATAAACCTAAGGAAAATTATATAAAAAACACAAACTTCAAATTAAAATTAAACTTGACATACCTATCAACATCTCCGGAAGTTCTAATCTTAAATTATAACAATAAGAAATCGTAATTTAAATCTAGATGCTTAGCAATCTAAAAAGAAACACGTAAGGACAAAGCGGTGGTCGGATTAAGAAGGAAAAAACACAAAATATCTGCAGCGATTGAATGAAGAACAAAGGTTCAGTGAGAACTGAGAAACGAAGAAGTGAACCTCGATTGTTATAACAACCCTCGTAAAACACCCCAGAACGCTCTAAATATACCCCGTATACTCGTAAACGAACCAATATTACCTTAATATTATTAAAAATCAAATAAAACAAATAATTAAGGCCGCTCGCGGGCCGCGACCCAGTTCACCATAGGAGTCGCGGGGCGCGACCGAGGTGAACTTGGCGGCTTCTCAGCGTGCCACGTGGCACAACACCCGGCAGACCTATACCCATGACTAACCGAGCCTAAACCCTAGCTAGGGTGGCTAGCGTGCCGCGACAGGCTTAGCCTGTGGGCTCGCGGGCCACGAAGGACCTTGAATCCAGCCTATAAATATAGGCCGATGGCCTCAGTCTTCATTCGCTCAATTCTTTTTCTCTCTCAGACATATAGTGCGAATATTAACGAGTATTATACCCCTAAAACATGAAGCTCCGCCTCGTTGTAAGTATTTTCACCCCCGATCACGTATTCGTTACCCTACCCGATTGATCTAGGGTTCGTAACGCATGTCAAGGCTCTGCCTGACTCAGTTTGTTGGAGTTCTGTCTCGTGTTATATGGCTAATGTGATTTGGGTTATCTTACTAACACGTGTGCATTGCTTAATTTTTAATAGGTTATAATCAGGAACACCCCCAGGAAGATATAGTATTACCTAAGTCAACAAAGTGAGTCATTCTCTTTTTCTACCAAACGGTTTTACAAAACATCAAATGTTTTCAATTATACTTAACAGTGATTGAGTCTATGTATTCTACAATTGCTGCCGATATGTGGGGTCTGTATACATTACTTGTAATCCGTTACTATTGGACGACGAGTTAGCTAATGAGTAACATGACCACAATCATGGAACTGTGAACATGATAAATACTGAATGAGTACATTGGTAGATATAAATATTGTAATCGCTCTCAATACTACAATATTACAAAAGTTGTTTTGATTAAACTAGGATGCACTCGCCAGTATTTTTTAGCTGATAAAATCTTTTTAAAACGCGTTTCAGGTAACTTAATGTGAAGCTAATAGAAGCCAACAGTGGAACACTAAAGGCTTAAAGAAGTGGCTATAAAAGTCACCTAAATAAAAAAGAAGATTTTGTTTTTAATGATTAGGGTGTATCCCTACAAATGTATTGTGTATGAAACTTGGGTTTTATCCGGTTATTTATTTTAAAAGTTTGGTGTTTTGAAACTATGATAAATATTTCCTAACTACGGTCCTGATGTTTTAAATTCCGCTGTCAAATTAATAAACACCGATACCACCCGCTATGTGTCTCGCGGCTCCCGGGGTAGGAGTCGGGGGCTGCGACAATTGTAGGGGTGAGAATCTCTGAGAAATCGAGGATGACAATGAAGAAGAAAGAGGCGTCTTGGGGTTTTGAGGGAAGGGAAAAGGATTAATTAGAAACGGGTATGGATAGATCCACGTGTTTGCAGCATGTGTGGGTTTAGCGGGAAATCAATTGTGAGAACGCACGGGAATGCAACACGTGACCCTAATTTAGTTTACTTTATTATTATTATTATTATTATTGTTATATATATATATATATATATATATATTCATGATTATAACTATTTTTTATAACAAAATATATACTATTATTTTAGTCATAATACATATAACTAATATTTGTCATATATTGTATATATTTATTATATAGAATAAATAAAGACAAATAACATAAGATAATTATATAAAAATATACTTGTTATTTTTTTCTTGTAGCCTAGTCGTACTCGATATATAAAGCCATAACTTGTTTAAGGTCGACTTGATTCGAGCCTTTTTAACAAGTAACTCTTGAACAGCTTGCCTCATTTATCCCTCGCTATTGTGCACGAAATAGTGTATATAACAACCTAGATTCAAGTGTTCATGTAATAACACATGATTGAAATTAGGGTTTAATTTTTTGATTTGGTATTTGATTTTTGGAAAGCAACTTGCAATTTTTACTTATGAACAATCTTCATACACCGAGTTGTTTGGATACGTGGATCGAAGTTGTGATAATTAAATTTACGACATTTGAAACCCTAATTCATACACCAAGTTGTTTGAATATGTGGTTCGGAGTTGTGATAGTTAAATTTACCGCATCTGATGACCCTAAATTTGATTTCTTTTTAATTAATGATGATATACTAAGAAGTTAGTGTAGCACCATCAGTTATCTAGTTCAACTATAATTTGTTTATCCAAGTTTATTTAATTTCAATCAAATTATTTAACTTAATAATTATGTTCTGATTAATACGTATAATCCTCTTGAAAGCACACATCCAAACCACCCCAAAGTTTTAATTAAAACAAGAAGCATTTGTTAGACACCTTTATTTATTTTAAATTTTCTCTTAGTTATGAGATCATCATGTTACATTGATAATTGATATTATTTTAGTTATGACATCATCATGTTACATTGATAATTGATATTGATAATTGATATTGATAAATGCCAATAATTTGGTGACATTATTCAATCAATGAAATTTCTAAAAGAAGATTTATTACTAACTAGCAAATAGACCCGTGCGTGTTGCGGCGGGGGCATATCGCATAAATCGAACGGATAACATAACGTTTCAGTAAAAAAATATCGACTTTGTCAACTTCCTATGTGGTACGTCGCTTACGCTTCCCTTGATCGACAAACATGTCATATTGTTGTTGTACGCCGAAATTTACCACTACATATATAGTTAACATAAATTGGTCAATATGTTGCACGAAAAGTAATTGGTAAAGTGGCAAAGTATTTTGTGCACCTGGAAGTTAAGACCATGGGGTATGGTTTGGATAGTCCTCAAAGGGACCATCTGTGACATCTGTGCCTCCACGACCATCGAACAAATACCAAATCAATGAAATGTTGTGTTTCATACTTGGGATTTGTATAAATATGTGTATCATTTGCACATATCAACTCTTGTTCGATTTTGGGCTCTAAATCGCTTTCTGGAAGGTTATACGCGCACTGATGCGTAAATATAACCATTTTAATGCAAAAAACACTCCGGGATAGTGACATAGGCTTAACATACCTTAAATAACCTTTACATAACTTAGAAATAAGTTTTGGAGGGTTTGGTGTGGCGAAATCAAGTTTATTCGCATACAGGGACTAATTTCGACAAACTGCGAAAGTATCCTGATTTGTACTGTAACGAACATTCTGGAACACGACCATAAGGTAAACATACCCTAAATATCCTTTACATAGCTTAGAAATAGGCTTTGAGGGGTTCGGTGTGCTAAAATAAACTTTTTGGTCATTCAGGGAGTAAAAGCGTCTAAAGTGCATAAGTTTGCATTTTCGTGGATATCTTACGTTCTGAATACATCCGGACATCCAAAAATTTATGTAATCATTAAAATATTTTATTTTAGGGATTGGCATGATAAAATTCCATTCGTCGCGTAATTTGGATCGTTTTTGCGTTCGTTACGACTTCCGTCGTAATTAACCGAACAACGCAACCGTACGACCAAACGAACCGACATCCAAGATATTTTTGAGCATGTTTTGAGTTCCCTATACTTTAACTTCATTTTAGAGCCTTGAAATGAGGTTAACGGGGCTTAAACGTGTCAAAAATGAGCCGAAATGCAAGATTCTGAAGTTCAGGGACCAAAATTGTCATTCTGCCATAGTTATCTTAGGAAGGGACCAAAATGAAAAATATAAATTCCAGCTTGTTCCAGCTGTTCCCCTCATTTGCACATGGTTTTAATGAAGTTATGGGTGCCCATGGTTTCACAAAACCATGGGCACATGTGTATGGATGGGATCGAAGCTCGTTTTACGATGAACGATCCTAACGGTTCTAGTTTTCCCATAAATAGCTATCCCCTTTCACTTGCAAAACCCACATTGATCTGATTTTGGATCTCTAAGTTGAAGTTTATGCTTCATACCGGAGAGTAAATCGGATCAAAGCTTGCGGGGACCTTTTGTAAGTATTCTTTCGTTCTTTTATCGCTTTTCGAGTCTAAAAGTCAGACCGCGTTTGACTTTCCGCATTGACCAGTTTATGGTCAATGCGAAGTTCATTTGAACTTCATAACGTGAGCGTAATCACGATGGTTATAGTCCCTAGCGACTATACCTACTGATTACCACGTTATCTAGGTGTAGTGACGAGTCGTAGTTTCGGCCAAAATGCGCATTCTTGCGTATTTTGTAACCAAACTACTTATAGGTATCAAAACCGTTTGTTTTTATACCAAATCTATTTTATAAATTCGTTAGACATGTTTTAACTCGTCACTTTTTAGATTAGTGCGTGTGTAGAGTCGTAAGTCAGGCGGACTAAACACCCGCTTAGACTTTCGAACACGACCCGTTTGGTCGATCATTAGGATCCGACCAAACATGTTTAGTGACCATAGTTGCATAGGGAATAACCTTCCGAGGTTATACCTTATGGTCACTTAGGTTTAATTAGTTGTATGATAGGTAGTTTATATGCCTTAGGTAAATGACCAAAATGCCCTTTTCATGCATAATTGGTAATTAAGCATATGTAACACAAACTTTTGTCACTTAATTGATTATGCAACATATTTAATCATGTTTAGGCATATAATACTAGTCATTGGACTAATTAGACGTCTCGAACGCGCTTTTGCGCGAACGACACGTTAACGTAGCTTAAGCTACCTTAATGGGTCACAATGGGTCGAAAGCACTTAGGTTAGGTTTCGATTTAGGATGCAGACATTGTTAAACCATGTCATATGAGTTCCAATATTCATTTGGTTTACAAAACCTCATCCTATCCGATCTTCCGACCTAGGTCCGGTTTAATTATATAGTTATTAGGTTGCCGATTGATTCCGTGCTACCTCTAGCTTTGGTTGGTAGTTGTTCAAGACCTCTAAGCATTCTCAGGTGAGTACATAGTTCCCCTATTTTACTGTTTTCAATTTTTTTGGGGTGATTCATATGTGCTAAATGTTTTCAAGGTTTTAACGATGGTTTTCAAAACGATTTTTGATATTATAACAATGGTTTCAAAAATGATTAAAATGGTTTATATTAAATTAATAATGATTTCGATACAGTAAACAAACTTGTTGGTTGTATTTACATAACGAATAATATCCATTAGTTTTGGCTGAACCGACCAGTATTAGGTTATGGTACCATAGGATCTGACAAATCCCGTTATCAGACTGCACCCATGGTTATGTGTGGGTTAGGTGGGTAACGACTTAATCTGTGATTGTTAATTTACCCTTTGGTGGTTTATTAATGCGAGAAGCGATAGGCGAGATAGTCGAGTCACGAAGGTTTGGATGTTATTAGCGAGACAATCAAAAGTAGTTTTCACGATTTAAGACGAGAATGATTTAAACGACTAAAGCGATTTTTAACGAATTAAACGATTTGGGTAAACGATTGGTTTTCGGTTAGTGTTTAGATAACGGGACGGGTGTAATGTGATGAAAGCATGGTGGATACGCCGCTGGTACTTCCTATATATAAGTGTTTTCATCGTATTACATACCGTGGCGTTATTTAGTTCACTTGGGTAAACGATTTTGAAACGATGTCACACAAACGGGGTTTTCAAAACGATATAAACCATACGAGTTTTATTAACGAGTTTTATTAACGAGATTTATTAACGAGTTTTATTAGCGAGAATTATTAACGAGTTTTATTAAAGCGATTTATTAACGAGTTTTATTAACGATTTAATACGAGATGTTTTACAAATTGGTTTTCTAAAACAAAATGTTTTCGAGTTAAGAAGCATGGCTACGAGATTTATAACCAACTTGATTTGAGTTGGTTAATTATGTCGCAATACTACACTTTTCAAAACAAGGTTTTTAATTAAGTATTGCAACATGTAAACTAGCCATGAATCCGACACTCTCAAAAACCTATGTACTCGCCAACATTTCTTTGCTGACTTTGTTTTCACACATGTTTCAGGTGTTATTGAATGATGTTGATTGCTAGGATGCATGCTCACATAGGACTGGACGAGGCCTTAGTGACTTAATAACAATTATAGACTATGTTTAAATTGTTTATTTAGATTTCCAGACGATGTAAATATTCAATGTTTAATAAAACGAAACTTCAATTTCCGTGTGTTTTGAAACAATGATTCTGTTACAACACTCCCCGATGATTCCGCCGTGATTGGTTGTTTACGCGGTCGGGGTGTGACAGAAAAGTTGGTATCAGAGCTCATGGTTATAGGTAATTAGGTTATTAGTAATGCTTTGACCTAGTCTATAACCTTCCTAGGACCCTAACACAAGATTCTTGTGTTTAGATCTTAAAACAATACCGTCACTTATCCTTAGGTGACAACCACAACAAGAACACAAATTCCGAATCCGCTTCGAAAACTAATCATCTGTTCTAGGATGATTGATTACTAGGTTTTGAACCCTCTAAGTTTTCAAAATCTCGTCAAAGTTTGGGTCTTATAATGTGAACACGTGAAAACTGGAAGGGTGAATGCCTGTACCCTGAGTTTTCTGTCTAAGGCTAGAGTGTTCGTACAAATCCGCAGTATCGGACCAGTCACTCTTACCTGGGAACTCTTGGGGTGAGCATTCACTTATAGGCGAGCATGTCTTCAGTGATACATTAATATGAGCCGTTTACTTTGATTAATCACCGTCTCATTTGTTTGCCTTAGGTAACAAACAAATGATCGCAATTTCTATGCGTTGTTGTTCTGTTTTAATTATCCGATAACATTTCACTTGTTTTCTCCTATGTCTTTCATTTCTCTAGAATGTCTCTTCATCGCAACAACACTCAAATGTCCGAGCAAACTGCCAAATTTGCCCAGCGAATAGGCGAAGTAATCCTGAAGACTGTGGATTTAGGTATCGCTATGTCCCGTCTCAATAATGAGGCCACCCAAGAAGCATCGAAAGAAGCAGAAGCCGAGCCTTCGAAAAAGTCAAAGAAGCGTAAAGCTCCAAAGGGTCCCATAGCCGGTACACCAAATCAAGCAAAACCTAGCCACGTGGCAACACCACCAGCCAAGAAGCCGTACTTAGGAACTGCTCCTCTATGCAATCGGTGTAACCTCCACCACTATGCCAGTGTCAAATGTCAGAAATGTTTCAGAACCCCGTTCAATTTCAAGCAGATCCAGCACAGGCTCGTTTTCCTCCTGGTATTTGCTACACCTATGGCGAGACGGGTTATGTCAGGGACAGATACCCAAAGATTTTCAATGCAAATCCGACCCACGGATGAGCATTTGGCCGATTAGAAGAAGCTGCTGCTTTGAATAATCCGAATCTTATGTTTATGTTTCTAGTGTTTTCCTTTGAACTCGGAAACAATCGATTTTGTTTATAAATAAATCTTTATTTGCAATTCTAATGTACAAATATAGTTGCATGTGTGTATTGCATACCCCTACAATACCTACACCAAAGAACCGTATTTGTAGTTCTCTCATTCATATGATCGCTCATGAATTCCTCCAAAATTCTAAGTGCTCGCTTCATTCTAAGAAACGAAGTGACAATTTGAGTAATCACTTTAATTCCTTGGTTAGATAACTAAGGAAACCCTTATCTATCAAAGTTGCTCTTGGTAAACCTCTTGTACTCAATTCTGTTATTTGCGACTGTCAATTTAAATTTGATAATAACTTTTTTTTCCTATTGACCTCACGCCGATGCAACTTGGGAGTTTTGACATTATCATAGGGATGGATTGGTTAGCTAAACATCATGCTGAGGTAATTTGTTTCGATAAAATAGTTCGCATTCCCCTTTCGTCTGGCGATGTTCTGGAAGTTCGTGGCAAGAAACCTTCTAATGGATTGAAGCTCATGTCGTGTACGAAGGCCCAAAGTTATTTACAAAAAGGATATGTTGCTTTTCTGGCACATGTCACCGAGGAGAAAGGCAAGAGAAGAGTATTCAGGATATTCCGATTGTTCGGGATTATCCAGAGGTGTTTCCTGATGAACTGCCTGGTTTGCCTCCTGTTCGTCAAGTTGAGTTTCATATTGACCTTGTACCCAATGCCAACCCAATTGCGAAAGCACCTTATCATCTTGCACCGTCTGAGATGCAAGAATTATCGAAATAGCTTCAAGAGTTATCTGATAAAGGATTCATCCAATCAAATTATTCACCTTAGGGGAGCTCCTGTCCTCTTTGTGGAGAAGAAAGATGGAACTTTTCGAATGTGTATCGATTATCGTAAGCTTAATAAGCTTACCATCAAGAATCGATATCCCCTACCACGAATCGATGATCTCTTTGATCAGCTACAAGGTGCTACCTATTTTTCCAAGATCGATCTGCGTTCTGGGTATCACCAACTTCGTGTTCTCGAAGGAGATATTCCCAAAACTGCCTTCCGCACAAGATATGGGCATTACGAGTTCACTGTCATGCCTTTTGGTTTGACGAATTCCCCAGCTATCTTCATGGACTTAATGAATAGGGTCTGTAAACCTTATTTAGACAAGTTCATCATTGTGTTCATCGATGATATTCTCATTTATTCAAATTCTCGAGCCGATCACGAGCAACACCTTCGTTTGACATTGGAACTCCTAAAGAAGGAACAAACATTTCGCTAAATTCTTCAAGTGTGAATTTTGGATTAAAGAAGTTCAGTTTTTGGGTCATGTAGTCAACAAGCAGGGTATTCATGTGGATCCATCCAAATTACTGCAATTAAGGATTGGAATACACCAACGACACCTACAGAAATTCGTTCTTTTCTTGGTCTCGCTGGTTATTATCGTCGTTTTATTTCAAACTTCTCGAAGATCGCGGTGCCACTCACTGCTTTGACTCAGAAGAATAAGCCTTTGGAGTGGGGATATAAGCAAGAAGATGCGTTCCAAACACTAAAACGAAAGCTATGTGATGCTCCTGTTTTGTCCTTGCCCAATGGAAACGATGATTTCGTTGTCTTTTATGACGCGTCGAATCTAGGCCTTGGTTATGTTCTTATGCAATGAGGTAAATTCATAGCATATATATCAAGACAGTTGAAAGTTCACGAAAAGAACTACACAACTCATGATCTTGAGTTAGTTGTTGTGGCATTTGCTCTCAAAATCTGGAGACACTACCTCTATGGAACGAAGTGTGTGGTTTTCACAAGACCACAAAAGTCTCCAGCTCATTCTTAATCAAAAGGAGCTGAACATGAGGCAACGACAATGGGTTGAACTCTTGAACGATTATGATTGCGCGATTCGCTACCTTCCTGGTAAGGCGAATATCGTAGCCGATGCGCTTAGTCGAAAGGAACGAGTCAAGCTTCATTATGTTCAAACTCTATCTGATATTCAAATCTTTTGTCCTTCAAGCACAACGATCTTGTGTAAACGAAGGCTTATTGAAATATGAGCTACCACTTCAACTCGAGCTTAAACTCGAAATGAAAGGGGTGATGGGTTGCTCTATTTTAAGAATCCTTGTGGATGATTATCGGCCAAATCGGAGCCCTGATTGGATTCCTTGTACACCTTAATATGTATATTACAACTCAATAAGGACAAACCGAATTCCTATTAAGATCTTCCTATCTTCATAGTTAGATTCTTGAAAATATTTAAAGTGCCAAATGAAATCCACGGATTGGATTCCTGGTATGCTTTAAATACCCGTGTCCAAAGATAACAAATTAAAGGTCAAGTTAAACAATTATGCGAGTATGTGATTATGTGTTTATGTGTTCTCCTCTATGTTTTTGTGTGATCCGATTTTCGTTATCCAAATCCTCATAGAATCTTCCATATCTTCATATGAGGGATTCATAGTAGGATATTCAAAAGGTACTACCTTAAATCCTTAATGGGCTTCTACGTGGTAATTAAGACCCTTGGGTTATATAGTACCATTCCATGATTCGAAAAGAGACCCTTGAGTGGTCTAGTTAAAGATTGATTCAGAATCTGGTTAAGAGTGGCATGTGATGATACAGCTGAAAAGACCCTATGGTGGTCCAGTCACACTCATCACATGTTCATTCATTTGGTTTTCCCCTACACATTATCAAATGCACTGTGTGGACTATGCAAGGAATTACGTAATTATGGACGCGTACATAATTATAAAAATTCAGTGCATGGAAACCACAGTAAGATTTATCATGTGTAAGAACCAATAGTGACAACAATAACGAAACGTGAACAATGTAATGGAGGTACGGTGGACGCACCAATGGCGCTTCATATACTTGTATATAAGTGTCCCTCTTACATTGCAAGCATAATGTTATTTAAAGTTACTAGAAGTTCAGAACCCTAACCAGTGTTGTTTTATCTTTTCGACTTCATGTTTTGAGCTCTCACAAGTTTCCTCTAATTAAATTTCGGGACGAAATTTCCTGAAGTAGGAGAGACTGTGACATCTGTGCCTCCACTGCCATCGAACAAATACCAAATCAATGGAATGTTGTGTTTCATACTTGGGATTTGTATAAATATGTGTATCATTTGCACATATCAACTCTTGTTCGATTTCGGGCTCTAAATCGCTTTCTGGAAGGTTATACGCGCACTGATGCGTAAATATAACCAGTTTAATGCAAAAAACACTCCGGGACAGTGACATAGGCTTAAAATACCTTAAATAACCTTTACATAACTTAGAAATAAGTTTTGGAGGGTTTGGTGTGGCGAAATCAAGTTTATTCGCATACAGGGACTAATTTCGACAAACTGTGAAAGTATCCTGATTTGTACTGTAACGAACATTCTGGAACACGACCATAAGGTAAACATACCCTAAATATCCTTTACATAGCTTAGAAATAGGCTTTGAGGGGTTCGGTGTGCTAAAATAAACTTTTTGGTCATTTAGGGACTAAAAGCGTCAAAAGTGCATAAGTTTGCATTTTCGCGCATATCTTACGTTCTGAATACATACGGACATCCAAAACTTTATTTAATCATTAAAATATTTTATTTTAGTGATTGGCATGATAAAATTCCATTCGTCGCGTAATTTGGATCGTTTTTGCGTTCGTTACGACTTCCGTCGTAATTAACCAAACAACGCAACCGTACGACCAAACGAACCAACATCTGAGATATTTTTGAGCATTTTTTGAGTTCCCTATACTTTAACTTCATTTTAGAGCCTTGAAATGAGGTTAACGGGGCTTAAACGTGTCAAAAATGAGCCGAAATGCAAGATTCTGAAGTTCAGGGACCAAAATTGTCATTCTGCCATAGTTATCTTAGTAAGGGACCAAAATGAAAAATCTAAATTCCAGCTTATTCCAGCTGTTCCCCTCATTTTCACTTGGTTTTAATGAAATTATGGGTGCCCATGGTTTCACAAAACCATGGGCACATGTGTATGGATGGGATCGAAGCTCGTTTTACAATGAACGATCCTAACGGTTCTAGTTTTCCTATAAATAGCTATCCCCTTTCACTTGCAAAACCCACATTGATCTGATTTTGGCTCTCTAAGTTGAAGTTTATGCTTCATACCTGAGAGTAAATCGGATCAAAGCTTGCGGGGACCTTTTTTAAGTATTCTTTCGTTCTTTTATCGCTTTTCGAGTCTGAAAGTCAGACTGCGTTTGACTTTCTGCATTGACCAGTTTATGGTCAATGCGAAGTTCATTTGAACTTCATAACGTGAGCGTAATCACGATGGTTATAGTCCCTAGTGACTATACCTACTGATTACCACGTTATCTAGGTGTAGTGACGAGTCGTAGTTTCGGCCAAAATGCGCATTCTTGCGTGTTTTGTAACCAAACTACTTATAGGTATCAAAACCGTTTGTTTTGATACCAAATCTATTTTCTAAATTCGTTAAACATATTTTAACATGTTTAATTCGTCACTTTTTAGATTAGTGCGTGTGTAGAGTCGTAAGTCAGGCGGACTAAACACCCGCTTAGACTTTCGAACACGACCCGTTTGGTCGATCATTAGGATCCGACCAAACATGTTTAGTGACCATAGTTGCATAGGGAATAACCTTCCGAGGTTATACCTTATGGTCACTTAGGTTTAATTAGTTGTATGATAGGTAGTTTATATGCCTTAGGTAAATGACCAAAATGCCCTTTTCATGCATAATTGGTAATTAAGCATATGTAACACAAACTTTTGTCACTTAATTGATTATGAAACATATTTAATCATGTTTAGGCATATAATACTTGTCATAGGACTAGTTAGACGTCTCGAACGCGCTTTTGCGCGAACGACACGTTAAGGTAGCTTAAGCTACCTTAATGGGTCACAATGGGTCGAAGGCATTTAGGTTAGGTTTCGATTTAGGATGTAGACTTTGTTAAACCATGTCATATGAGTTCCAATACTCATTTGGTTTACAAAACCTCATCCTATCCGATCTTCCAAATTAGGTCCGGTTTAATTATATAGTTATTAGGTTGCCGATTGATTCCGTGCTCCCTCTAGCTTTGCTTGGTTGTTGTTCAAGACCTCTAAGCATTCTCAGGTGAGTACAAAGTTCCCCTATTTTACTGTTTTCAATTGTTTTGGGGTGATTCATATGTGCTAAATGTTTTCAAGATTTTAACGATGGTTTTCAAAACGATTTTCGACATTATAACAATGGTTTCAAAAACGATTAAAATGGTTTATATTAAATTAATAACGATTTCGATATAGTAAACAAACTTGTTGGTTGTATTTACATAACGAATAATATCCATTAGTTTTGGCCGAACCGACCAGTATTAGGTTATGGTACCATAGGATCTGACAAATCCAGTTATCAGACTACACCCATGGTTATGTGTGGGTTAGGTGGGTAACGACTGAATCTGTGATTGTTAATTTACCCTTTGGTGGTTTATTAATGCCAGAAGCGATAGGCGAGATAGTCGAGTCACGAAGGTTTGGATGTTATTAGCGAGACAATCAAAAGTAGTTTTCACGATTTAAGACGAGAATGATTTAAACGACTAAAGCGATTTTTAACGAATTAAACGATTTTGGGTAAACGATTGGTTTTCGGTTAGTGTTTAGATAACGGGACGGGTGTAATGTGATGAAAGCATGGTGGATACGCTACTGGTACTTCCTATATATAAGTGTTTTCAGCGTATTACATACTGTGGCGTTATTTAGTTCACTTGGGTAAACGATTTTGAAACGATGTCACACAAACGAGGTTTTCGAAATGATATAAACCATACGAGTTTTATTAACGAGATTTATTAACGAGTTTTATTAACGAGAATTATTAACGAGTTTTATTAACGAGATTTATTAACGAGTTTTATTAACGATTTAATACGAGATGTTTTACAAATTGGTTTTCTAAAACAAAATGTTTTTGAGTTAAGAATCATGGCTACGAGATTTTACAAATTATAACCAACTTGATTTGAGTTGGTTAATTATGTCGCAATACTACACTTTTCAAAACAAGGTTTTTAATTAAGTATTGCAACATGTAAACTAGCCATGAATCCGACACTCTCAAAAACCTATGTACTCGCCAACATTTCTTTGCTGACTTTGTTTTCACACATGTTTCAGGTGTTATTGAATGATGTTGATTGCTAGGATGCATGCTCACATAGGACTGGACGAGGCCTTAGTGACTTAATAACAATGATAGACTATGTTTAAATTGTTTATTTAGATTTCCAGACGATGTAAATATTCAATGTTTAATAAAACGAAACTTCAATTTCCGTGTGTTTTGAAACAATGATTCTGTTACAACACTCCCCGACGATTCCGCCGCGATTGGTTGTTTTACACGGTCGGGGTGTGACACCATCCGCCACGTCACCGCCACGTAAGCGAGGCCTAAAGGGGATGGACGTAGGGGGTGGGGGATGAACCCCTTTATATATATATATATATATATATATGTATGTAGAGGTGTGTGTGTGGGAGAGAGGCTCGTCGCCGCCGGCTTGCGGAGGACGGAGGAGCCGGAGCAGGGGACGGCGCCAGAGCAGAGGGGTGGGGAAGACGGGCCGGTGAGCAAGGACGGGCCGGGGGACGAGCCCCATACCCCTCGGTCTAATTAGATGCATATGGAATTATTTCGGCTTGCAAAAAAGCTACCTTGCCCAGCATTCTTTTACTTTATTGTTTTGCTTGATTTTCTACAGTCTCAATCTCTATGAAACCAGTCCGTCAGTTCCGCCAAACACCAAGTCAAACTATTAGATATTAAACCATTGTAGCCATAACATGAATTCAAAGAAAACAACTAAATGAAGAATGCGACTTGCCAAGTCTTTGTTTGTTTTGAAGTTAGACTCATACTTAAAATTGCAAATAAAAAAAACTGACAGGTTAAACTAAGTATATCATAACTCATTATCTTTTTGATATTAAAATCATTATCTATATATGCGGTAATGGGGTTGGATTTAAGACATTTGTGTAGATGTGTAATAAAGCCAAGAATGTTAAAACTAACATACAAACCAAAAGATTCACCTGTTTGTAAATGGTAAGAGATCCTTTAGATGATAAAGATCTAGGACTGGCTCTAGCTAATGACCTTAAGGTGTCTACGGTACCCTCAAGAACAAACAGATTAGAAAAGCCCATTATCAATGAGTTGTGGATCTTTACAAGAAACCCAAGCCGTCTATCTAAACATAATGATAGCAACCCTAAGAAATGCAAATCATAAGCCTTGATTTCGTATGACTTGTTGGGTTCCTTTCCAGCAAACTGTAAGAGAAAATTTGAATGATTGTAAAATCTCATCAACAATGAGCATTCAAACCGAAAAGTACTCCATACTTCTCTTTAATTTTACACCTGTTTCAATTTTGTTTGAAATCGAAAAATAAGTCATAAGTCGCTTTAATTTTACAATGAGCATTCAAATCGAAAAGTCTGTCATAAGTCTTTACATATTGAAACACATACAAGGACAACAATCATGTTAACTCAACAAAACTATCCAAACTCAGGTACAATCAGTTAACAAAAGTACCAATAATAGGTCTTTGTTTAATTTATTTACTAATAAGTGAATAACTGAATGTCATGAAAAAATGAACATTTTACCTCTAGCAATTTCCCAACGTCAACAACATCCCCATGTCTGCAGTAAAGCCAAACCCCCATGTCTGCAGTTAAGCCAAACACCCAACCAACTAAATATAATAATAAAAAAAATTAAAAGAAAGTTCTTGATGAAACCCTACATCATTTTTTCATGAAAAAAGTAATCTTTTTGGTACCTTATGTTATGATGATTGGGTTTCTCTTCATACGTAGACCTGGTCAACAAAAGGTTAAAAAAATGAGAAAAATATAAACAATTTTTTTTGCAACAAAGAAATTTAAATAACTAACAGTAAAATGAATGTCTGGATAATTAATATTTTAAATTCAAAAAAACATAACAATTATTGTTCGGCTGCTCCCAACTATACGCATACGGCAACATCCATTTTTAATCTTCTACTACTAACTCAAGTGGATTCATGATAGCATCTACCATATGAAGTATATACAATCAAGTAATCCTATAATAAAATGTCATCTTGATGTAGCAATCTAATAGGTGAAACACACATGAAACAACAATTCCATCCTTCTCGACAATCTTGCATCGCTCACCAGGCTCTCTCGCATTACCTCTTTACCCTTTGAATTTTACAATTATCTTTCATAATTTATCACTAATACAAAAAGAAAGGAACAACTAGTGGTGGTCAATGGCCATGTTGGTTGCTCATTCGGCTCGAGCAGCGCTAAATGCGCCACCGAGGCTCAACTCTTTTGCAATGGCTCCGGTGGTACACCGTTGGAAATTCAAGCCGAAATTACCCTCACCGCCTATACACACCATGAGTGAATAAACCTACACCTACCTATGTTCACCTAAATCAACGACATGAACCATTGTGAAAGTGCTCATCTTCAAATTCAACATATTAGTTTCCTTAATTTAAGCAAAGTTTTTGTCAACAGAAATCAAACATATGCAACTGGATCAAATTTCCCCCAAATCCAGCAAAATCAATAATAATACCTGGAGTTTGAAGACTCCTCACTCTCCAAAGTATGGCCGGCTCCACCGTAGTACCGCCGTGGCGCCGTGTGTGGTTACCAGAACAGGGTGGTCGATGTCCTTTACTATCTCATCTTCGATCTCTTCCCACTGTCTATGCTTCTCTCTCTCTCTCTTTGATGTTAGTGGATGTCTGAAAAAAGGCAGAAACCCTAAACGTAAAAGGAAAATAAAACTGAAACAAAGGGGCAAAACTATAATTTCTGATAAAAGGAGAAAATTGTAACTTCAGTATAAGCACCGACTTTGTGCTTTAAGATTTAGTAGAATTTTCAGAAAAAAAAATCAAGTTACAAAAGAACAACAAACCAATAATCATGTAGAGTAAACTGTAATTTTACCCCTGTGGTTTAAGCCAATTGGCACTCTGTGTCGCAACCCCCGTCCCCTGATTACCCGGGAACGGGCGGCCGCGGCCATTTTCGGTGGTATCGGGGTTTATCAATTTTGGCAGCGGAAATTTTATCAGGACCGTAGTTAGGAAATATTTTATCAGAGTAAAATACCACACTTTTATAATATTAAACACATGGGAAAATCCCAAGTTTCTAGTACACACATTTTCATAGGGATAAACCCTATTTTATTTAATAAAAACATCTCTTTATTTAGGTAACTTTTATAGCCACTTTTCCAAGCCTTCAGTGCTGTCCAGCTGGCTTCTATTTGGCTTTCACATTTTGTTACCTAAAACACGTTTAAAAACATTTTGTCAGTGGGAAATACTGGTGAGTGAATCCTAGTTTAATCAAGAAGAGTTTTATCCTTTAATAGTATTTAGAGCGATTACAATGTTTATATCTACACAATTACTCATTCAGTACTGTCAATCCTGACTGGTGGGTCATATTACACATTGGCTAACTCTTTGTCCAATGGTAACGTGTCTCACATTTTGTATAAACAACCCCAACATACTGGCAGTAATTGAAGAATTACAAAGACTCAATCACTGCTAATTATAATTTAAAATAAATAAAGGTTTTGTAAAACAGTTTACAAAAAGGAGATTACTCACAATGCTGTCTTAGGGTTTTCCTTAAGGATTTCCTGGTGTTTATCTATTAATTACACAAATGAACACGCGTTAGTATAATAACCCAATATTTACATTAGTAATACCCTTCCCGAGACGGCATTCCAATGACTACGTCGGGCAGAACCACGACAGCCGTTACGGAACCCTAGATCAATCGGGCAGTGTATCTAATACGTAACCGGGGGTTATGATACTTACAACGAGGCAGAACTTTGCTAATTAGGGGGTATAATGCCCGGGTATAGAGTATACTACGTAGAAATTTGAGAAAGAAAGTGTGTGTGAGCGTCGGAAAGTGAAAGCTGATACTCCCAATTTATAGGAGCTCATTTAGGGTTTCTCGCGGCCCACGTAGGAATAAGCCAAGGGCTTCGCGACCCGCGACGTAGGCTGGGTAGGCCCTAGCCTGGCCCGATCACTGATCTAGCTTCGACACACTTTTGACACGTGGCGGCACCGGGATGCGCCCTGGTGACTAGCTGTCGCGCCCCGCGTAAGATCCTTAGGGGGTCTTCGCGGCCAGTGAGCGACACTGAATTCTTGTTTTTATTTTATTTTTAATTATATAAGGTATTTTGGGCTTGGTTTTCGTATACGGGGTGTATTTAAGACGTATAGGGGCATTCTAAACATTTTAGGGGTGTCGGAAATAATTTTGGAGGGTTGTTATATCCTCCCCACCTTGTTTTAGAACTCGTCCTCGAGGTCTACTAGAACATGTGCAGGTATTTCCTTTGCATCTCTGATTCAAGCTCCCATGTGTATTCTGGTCCTCTCTTGGAATCCCATTTTACCTTGACTAGAACTAATCTCTTGTGTTTGAGATTCTTGACCTTTCTGTCTTCAATCTGTAGAGGCTTTTCTACAAATTTAAGCTTTTCATTTACCTCTATATCCTTAAGAGGTACTATCATTGATTCATCTGCTAAGCATTTCTTGAGATTAGATACATGAAATACATCATGTATTCCTGCCATTTCCTCTGGCAGTTGTAGTTGATAAGCTACAGGTCCTATTATTTTAATAATCTTAAAAGGTCCAACATACCTGGGGCATAACTTTCCCCTTTTAATGAATCTTACCACTCATGTCCAAGGAGAGACTTTCAATAACACCTTGTCTCCTACCTGAAATTCCAACGGCTTTCGTCTGTTTTCAGCATAACTCTTTTGTCGATCACGTGTGTCTTTCAGTCGTTCCTTGACTTGAATGATTTTGTCGGTTGTTTCTTGCACTATTTCTGGTCCAGATAATTGCTTTTCTCCAATTTCTGCCCAACAGACTGGAGTTCGGCATTTTCGTCCATAAAGTGCTTCGAATGGTGCAGCATTGATACTTGTATGATAGCTGTTATGGTAAAAAAATTATATTAATGGTAAGTGATCGTCCCAATTACCTCCGAAATCAATTACACAAGCTCTAAGCATATCCTCCATTGTCTGAATTGTCCTTTCGCTTTGTCCGTCCGTTTGAGGATGGTAAGTTGTGCTTAGATTTAGCTTGGTTCCCATTGCTTTTTGGAAACTTGTCCAAAAATGAGAGGTAAAACGGCTATCTCTATCAGAAACAATTGATAAAGGAATTCCATGTAATGAAACTATTTCATTCACATACAATTTATCTAATTGTTCCATACTGAAAGTTTCCTTCATTGGTAAGAAATGAGCTGACTTAGTTAGCCTGTCAACAATCACTCAGATTGTATCATTACCTTTCCTTGTCTTGGGTAATTTGGTAACAAAATCCATTGTTATCAACTCCCATTTCCATATGGGCATTTCTAACTGCTGCAATAAACCTGAGGGTTTCTGATGTTCAGCTTTAACTTGTGAACAGGTTAAACATTTGGAAACATAAGCTGCTATATCCTTTTTCATTCCTATCCACCAGAAATTCTTTCTAAAATCCTGATACATCTTATCACTTCCAGGATGCATTGTATACTTAGACTTATGGGCTTCTTCTAATATACGGTGGCATAGGTTTCCTAATTTAGGTATCCACATTCTTTTCTTATGGAATCTCCAAATTCCATCCGTTCCTAGTTCTAATTCCTTAATCATTCCTTTCAATTTTTCAGTATCATCCTTGACTACTGATTCTTGTGCTTTCCTAATTTGGTCATTTAAATTTACTTGTAGATTTAATTTAAGAGAACATACTCTTTTTGTTTTTTCATGATACTTTCGACTTAAAGCATCAGCTACTACATTTGCCTTTCCTGCATAATACTGGATATTACAATCATAATCGCTAAGAATTTCCATCCAGCGTCTTTGTCTCATATTCAACTCTTTTTGCCCGAAAACATACCTTAAACTCTTATGGTCGATGAAAATGGTAAACTTACTACCGTAAAGTTAATGTCTCCAAATCTTAAGGGAAAAAATTATGGCTCCTAATTCTAGATCATGGGTTGAATAATTCTCTTCATGATTCTTAAGTTGTCTAGAGGTGTAGGCTATAACCTTTTGACGTCGCATCAACACGCATCCATACCCTAACTTAGAAGCGTCACAATAGACTACAAAGTCTTCAGTTCCTTCTGGTAATGCTAATATGGGAGCTTTGGTCAATATTTGCTTAAGAATTCTAAAGGCTTCTTCTTGTTTTGGTCCCCACTCAAACTTAACAGATTTACAGGTTAGCTTAGTTAAGGGAATGGTTGTCACACCCCAAAAACGTCGCAGCGGAATATAAAACTTAGTGGTGACGGAAGTTGGTGCCCATTTATACCTTGTCGGACGGTGCACTCTTTTGTTGGACATTTTGACATATTTTAAAACATAAATATTAAACATTACATTTTAAAGGTCACGACACAACCACATAGGTTAAGTTGTTTTGATCCTCGCGGATCTTATTACAAACGTCCCAGAAAGTTTAAAAGATGTCCAACATATTTAAACGAAACGACATGCATCATCAAACACAAGATACGCCATGATTTCCCGAAGCCGAACTCAAGTACCTGTAGAACACGTTAAAATCAAGTGTCAACACAAAGGAAGGTGAGTTCACATATTCACTTACAAACAATTTTATTCCAAGGAAAACTTTCTGATTAGGTGTTTATTTGAAAACATCCATATAAATTTTAGAAAATCCATTTTACTTCCTTAATAAAATCCATGGGCCTTCCGTCAGTTCATCAATCCGACAACTGTAATATATATTGCCCAGGTTTTGTATATTAAATTATTGCGTCAACTTTCAGAATCGTATGTTAGCTAGACGATACGAACTATATATTGACCATGCAGGGATAATCAAAGCTAGACAATAAACAGAATATCAATTCGTCGTTTGACTTGACACGGGGTGACCGGTCACGACGGGGTTGTCAACCCGATAGATCTACCAACAATTCCTCGCGTGCAATACTTAAATGATTAAACGACATCATGGGCGCAGGGTCCTCTTGAAGGACAATATGATGTCTGCCTCACGTACAATATATATTTCTTACTAATATGACAATTTAATACACGATGTTGTACGAATCCCCTGAATCTACATCATTCGAGACCCAGGCCGGCATCCGTCCCAACTATACGGTCATGTTTCGCCTAGGAAATACCGTACCATCCCAATGTCCAACATTTATTCATCAAAAACGTTTTTACTTCGAAACGTATGATTGATCAAATTTCATATATTTTCATCGAAAATATATATTTTATATTAAAAGGTATGTTTTATTTCATAAACATTATTAAACCCTTTTATTGGGGTGTTTTACCCCAAAAATATATACAAAGCAGTAAAAAGAGGGGTTTAGTGACACTCACCTTTCGGTGCGTATTTTAATAGAGCAATCTCAGAGATTGATTTTTATACACGTCCTAATATAGGAATGATTCTAAATCAATATACATAACACAAAAATCCTAAGTTTCTCCGTTTCTTAGAATTATCACATAACTTTAGGATTTTCTCGAAAAGTTATTATTTTTGATTATGTTGGCACGTTAATATATATATGAGTCCACATATATATATATTTATGCTTTTGCGACTTGAACGATTTTATTGGTGACCATTTGTGTAAATCCGTTAACTCTCCCCCGTTCATACGCAATATATTTACGGTTTGCGCGTCATAATATATATACATAAACGTTCATATAGTTTAACACCGAGACACGTGAAATCTCGTTAACTTATCTATTTTCTCATTTTTAAAGCAAATATTCACAAAACATTTCTCAAGTATCAAATTTCATGCTCGACAAACAAGTTACACTTTTAACGCGATTTTCACCGTTTCTACCGCATAAATATACATGCAGCGTCTAAACTTCCATCAATATGTTAAAACTTTAACATAGTTTCAAATTTTTTTTTGTTTAAATCACATAACACATTTTAACTCATAAGATTTACCCAAAATTTTACCCATACTTGTGCGTGTTGAAAAATGCGTATTTAAGCGATTCGGTAACGTTTTCGGGCGTCGGAAGTCACGTATGACCAAACAAACACCAAGTAAACTTAATATTAGTTAAAATACTTGTTTTTAAACTAAAAACATCAGCTTATTTACTGATCTAAATCAGTTTTACAAAAATCACTCGAAAAGCCGATTTTTGACCGTTTTAACGCATAGTTTTGCGTTAAACGTTACTATAACCATCCCAACTCGAAACGATTTGATATTTTCACATAATACATGTTATTTACTTATTTAAATATTGGTTATAATCAGATTAGTGCAGTTTTTATTTAAGTCACATAAATCATGCGATTTCACGTATTTTACAATCTTTAATGCACCAAGTACAACATGCAAAGCTAGCAAACATTATGACAAAGTTATATGTCACTAAACACTTTAAAATAACTTTATTTTAGTGTTTATAATCTGCCAAAAAATGATTTTTATTAAATCATACTCAAATCACCCTTTTATAAACATATATCATCATGCATGTCTAAGTATATGCATCTATTATACCCATATCATAACATCATCATCCAAAATAACCTTAAATGCATCAAAGACCATATTTATGTCATGTTCATCTATATCAAAGCATATTCATTTCATTATCATCAAATCATTTTCACATAAATGCAACATTCCTTCTTTTATTTACATGTGACAAAATTTTGTATATGCATTCATATATATATATATATATACATACATATATGCACGACACACACACACACATTAACTTCCAAAAGTTCACTTTATATCACTTTCATCTCAAATCACAAGAATCTTTTTAGAACTTTCTTCTATGACACCTTTTTAACGCATGCATGAACCCATTTTTCAAAGATCAACTCAAATAAATCAAGAATCAAGAAATCAAAACACAACTTAACACACACATGACCATAAAATTTTCGGCCATATATATACACATATATACACACTCACTTTTACATTGATTTAAATCTCATTCTTTGTAAAATACAAGTTTTGTGATTTATTCCAAGTTCAAGAGAAACCATCTAACATCTCCATCATCACTATGAATCAAGAACATGATTTAAAAACAAGGTTATACCTTCAAGATTTTTAGATGGGTTTTTGAGAATAGATGATGATATGGAGGTTGTTCTTGCTTGAAATCAGTTCCAAACACCCTTTTTAGCTTGAAATCATCTTGGAAAGCCCTTGAATCTTCATGGAAAGGTTGGGAATTTTGAATGTGTATGTGTGAAGGGGTGGTCGGCCATGAGGTATCAAGAGGGAAGAGAGAGGGCTTGTTTGATCTTGATTGAAGTAAGATGAAGTGTGTTTAAAAAGATCAAATGATTACTCACATTACACAAGAATCCACATGGCATAAAATCACAATTTCAAGAAGAGGTGGCACCTCCCTTGGCCGCCAAAACTCTCTCTCTCTCCTATATACACACACAAAAATTCTATACATATATATATATATATATATATTTAGGTTAAAACAGGTATTTTACTGGATACCGGGTATTTTATCTAGCGTTTTAATCCCGTTTTGTTGCGTTTCAAATTATTTTTATTATTCTATAAAAATAATCACTCAAAATTATTACTGAAATAATTACCAGTTGCCCTGACTGGCTGCGTTGACAGTATTTTATTTAATTTGCGCAGTATCGCGCAGTACGTGCTCAAACTCGAAAAATAGAGTTTCTTAGCGTTTTAAATTATTCTTCCACATGGATATGATTAAAATTATTATTCTAATCATAACAGATTATTTTTAGGATTTTAACAGTGATCGGGTGGTCACCGACGTTCGTTTCACATTTTAATCGTTACGCGATAAGCGTTTATCTTATCGTTGCCAACATAATTTTTATCAAAGTTTAATTTTACCAACACATTAAATTTCACATATAAACATCATAACCAGTCAAATATAGCCCTGTTACGTATTCACAACACGTGTTAAAATTATACGGTATGGCCTGAAAAGCCGGGTGTCACAATGGCCAATCCTAGGAAACTTCAAACCTCGGTTGGTGACTCAGGGGTTTTCCAGTTGGTAATTGCCTCAATATTTGTGGGATCCACATGAACTCCTTCATGGTCAACTAAATGTCCAAGAAACTGTACCTGTTCTCTCCAAAACTCGCACTTTGAAAACTTTGCATAAAGCTTTTCCTTTCTCAATAAACTTAGAACTGCGTGCAGATGCACTGCATGTTCCTCTTTACTCTTAGAGTAAATGAGAATATCATCTATAAAGAAAATTACGAATTTATCCAAATATGTCTTACATATTCGGTTTATCATGTCCATAAATGCGGCTGGGGCATTGGTTAACCAAATGGCATGACAGTAAATTCATAATGGCCATACCTTGTTCTAAATGCGGTCTTAAGAATGTCCTCTTCCTGTACCTTTAATTGATGATATCCTGAGCGTAAATCGATATTAGAGAAATATCGAGCTCCTTGCAATTGATCGAACAGATCATCGATTGTTGGTAATGGGTACCGATTTTTAATCGTGACTTTGTTCAATTCACGATAATCAATGCACATACGCATTGATCCATCTTTCTTCTTAACGAATAAGATTGGTGGTCCTCATGGCGATGAACTTGGCTGTATGAATCCTTTCTCCAGTAGTTCGTCTAACTGTTTCCTCAATTCTTGCATTTCTGCAGGTGCCAAACGGTAAGGTGCTTTGGCAATTGGTGCTGTCCCTGGTAGTAGTTGGATTCGAAATTCGACTTCCCTGTCTGGCAGTAGTCCTGGTAATTCTTCTGGAAACACATCTGAAAACTGAGATACTACAGGAATATCTTTTAATTCCTTTCCTTTAGTGTTAATGATTATGGAAATCAAATACACTAATGATCCTTTCTTACATAACTTGTTGTTTTCATCACAGAGATGAATTTTGTGTATCTAGACGGCTAATCTCCTTTAATTGTGATCTTTTCACCCCTTGGTGAATTTACTTGGATTGACTTTTGATCACATAAAATACTGGCTTTATTGGCTATTAACCAATCCATTCCTAATACAACATCAAATCCTGCCAGATTCATTTGATAAAGGTTTGCCATAAACTTTTGATTTAAAAATTCTATTCTTGCTCCCTGCAAGATTTTAGAAATCTTAATGCTTTCCCCATTTGTTGTTTCTACTAGACATTCTTGTGGGAGTTTAGTTAATGGTTGATTGAGTAGTTTGCAAAATGAAGTATTAATGAAACTTTGGTTTGCACCAGAGTCAAATAATACTTTAGCAAAAACATCATTAACTAAAAATGTACCGGCTATCACATCCGGGATCATCTTGGCTTCTTCTGCAGTCAGAACAAATGCTCTAGCATTTTTAGTGTTCTTGTTGTTCATGGCTGGAGCTAGTTTCGGACAGTTTGGCTTGATATGACCTTGTTCTCCACAATTGTAGCATATCCTATTGTTAGGTTTCTTCCTGCAGCCTTCTTCCTTGTGTCCAGATATTTTGCAGAAGTTACAGTATATGGAGCATCTTCCAGAATGCTTCCTTTTGCAATACTTGCAATAAGGTGTAGAAGTAGAACCTACATTTTTCCCACGATTGGAATTTCCAGAGCGGAATTCTTGGGTAAGCCTTTCAGCTAGGTTCCTCCTCTGGTCTTCTTCTTGTGTACGAACTAATTCATCAGTCAAGGTGTTTGCTAGTTCTACAGCTTCTTCTATAGTTTGAGGTCTAGCTGCCTTAACTACATGCCTAATTTCACTGATTAATCCCCACATGTAACGGGAGATTAATACTTGTTCAGGTGATGCAAGGGTTGGCACTATTCTAGCATATTCAAAGAATAATGTAGTGTAACCCTTACTATCCACTCCAGTCATTCTAAGGTTTAAGAACTTATTTGCTATCTGTTCCTTTTCATTGGGAGGGCAGAATTTTCTTTCTACCATATTCTTAAATTCCTCACATTCCATATTGTAAACCCTGTCACTTCCCCTGGATTGGAGGATAGTGTTCCACCATTCTAAAGCTGAGTTCTTAAACAGATTGGAAGCAAACATTATCTTATCCTCTTCCACGCACTTGCTTATTTTCAAGACTGCCTCAGTCTTTTCTATCCAGCGTAGAGCTGCAACGGCCCCTTCATTGCCCGAGAATTCCATTGGTTTACAAGACCAGAATTCCTTGTAAGAACAACCATAAGACATGGTTCTTCTTCTTTTGGGAATGGGCACTTGAAGTACGGGTCCATTGTTTACGCTATATTCAAGTTCAGTAGGTCGCTTACTGTCACGGTTACTTTTATTATCTGCTTCCTTAACATTTTTGATAATATATGGAATCGCATCTATTATTCCTTGTGCCACTATGTGTTGGATGGCACTGTTATCCACTTGGTTTCCATTATTATTGTTGTTCGGGTTATCGTTGTTATTCTGGTTATTGTTACTCTGGTTTTCCTGGTTCACTTCGTTGTCCATCTGAATTTTTAAACATTTACCAATTATTAATATCACAAAATAATATTTAATGCAAACAATCCCACAACACGCATATTGATCAAAATCGTCGAACATTGCGACTTACTCTATTTTATATTATGCATCCATATATATTACAATAGAACTGAAATTGAAATTACCCTACTATTAGGTATCCGTAGTTACTATCTAGTTTTTTTTTTCAAACATACACACATATTATATATTATTATTTTATTATCATTGTTACTATCACTGGTATGGGTTCATCCAGAACTCCATATTACGCTCGTCATACTTCCAGACGAGTCGTTCTCCTATCTGCCTCATCCTCTCACTACCTTCTAAAATCTCCTCACCAAAGGTTTGGAGTTCTTGTACATTCGCTGCACTTATTGGGGGTGCATGAGCTGGTACTAGGTTTGGGAACTGGGGCATGGGTTCTTGGTAAGGATAAGGATTTTCTAGAATTTCCCTAATAAATTGGTCATTATCATAGTAGGGATCTAGAGGGTCCAAGTCTAGGTAGGCTGCTAGATTTGGCATAGGTTCGTCTTCTGGTATTGGGTAGCATTGCTGGTAATCCCTATAGTCGTCAAACCAAGGGTCGTAGTATGGGTCTAAGGGATTGGATGCTGGCACTCTAGGTATCTCTGCTGGGTCAAGGTCAAGCATTGGGATTTGGTTTTCTGAGTTGACTTCAATTTCCATTGGCTGTGTGGGAAACAGTGGTAAGGGCTGGGGTACTATGAGTTGCTCTAAATTAGGGTTTGCAGCTGTAGTTTCTAGAATATGAAAGTTTGCTAGACTCCTCTTGAGCATATCTGGGGTGTGAGCATCTGTTTCTCTCTTAACGGCTGCTAAAGCTGTAACACCCCGAAAATATAAATCTTTTTATTACAAATATATTGTCGGTAAATAAGCAAAATGAACTAACTAGGAATAAAACTAACCTAGTTAGATAAAAAGTCTTGTAGTGACTTATAAGTGGGTTAAAACCCTTAAAATAAAATTAAAACGATTATAGAGGGACTAAAGTTGTGAAGTTCGAAACTTGACATAATAATAACAAAACAATACACCAAACACACACTTAAGTGTGTGTCTGGTTCGTACAAAATGCAGGGGGCGACCAAGGAACCCTCACCAAACCCTAATTCACATAAATCTCACAAATTGAAGGCTCAAATCAGTTCTAAAATGAAATCCGAGCTTAGATTGGTGATCTCCAATGTAAGGGGGTCATAAGGTATGTGAATTTTATAGGAAATCTCTATTTTAATTTCTGGATAAACTTAGAGAATTCGAAATTCGTTGTTGCATAAACGTTATATGGATGGAATAGGAACAATATTGTGTCTAGGAGTGAACCCTAGACAATTATATACAGACATCATGCTTAATTCTTGTGATTTCCATGAACACCAATGAAGGAGATTAGTGGGTTTTGTGGGAACTTGATAAACACTAGGATTTTGGTTGTTGTTTTAGTGTTATCTGATTTCTATAAAGAATTTTATGGTGTATTGATGTTAAAATTTATATGAAATTGTCCGATTGATGTTAATTTTGGCTATATAACAAGTTATGAATTTGATAATGAATTGTGTAAAATTCTGCCCTTAAAGTGTTTGTAAAAATGCCTCAAAGAAGGCTTAAAACTAGAAATATGAGCTAAAACGCATACTTATAGAATTTCGGCAAACTATGCGTTGTATGTTAAGAAAAGAGTTCTAAACGTGTTGTGGTTGAACTCTATAGGAAAGGAAACCGGAGCGTCAAGTGGACAAGCGGGTGGCGACTCGCGTTTGAAGGGTATGCTTTGAAGGTATGTAACATGTCTCGTTACATCAAGTAAATTTGATATTTTAGATATTTGAAGTTGTGTTCTAGTATAAGGAATTGTATTAATTGAAGTGATGGTGATAATCACTTAATTGAACAAAATAAATCTGCATGGAAAACGTTTGCTAGCCATTAGAAATGGAGGATTCCATAAATGAGCCAAACGGGTCAAATAAATGTGTGTTAAGTAGTAAAGATTTGGTTTTGGTTAGTAATAGGTGATGACGGATCACAAGAATATGAAACCATAGATTTGGTAATGAAATGGTGATGATCGTAAGCCCCAGATATTGGGTAAATGCGCCTTGAAGTTACATTAGCATTGATAGCATAATTGGTGTAAACTATGTGGGTTGAACAAGCAAAATTGTGATTTTAGACATTCGGTCCGTAGACTCGAATTTTGGTAAAATAAATGTAATAGACGCATCGGTAATTAAATTACAGACGCATAGGAAAAAGAATCACCTAAAACGGACTCCTGGATCGAAAGTTATGAGCATTTAAAGTTCGTATTCCGAAATTCGGAGCTGGGCAGGAAATGAAGGTCTCAAACCTGCACCTGCTGAAAAACATGCTCCCCCGCGGCACGCGACAAGAACCACTAACCCTGGCGTGACACGCAAGGGCTCTCGCGGCACGCAAATGAGAGAAAGATGTCCATCGCGTGGCGCGACAGACTAAAATCTGAATTTTTATTTTACTTTTGATGATTTGATGCTAGAACTTGTTTATGCATATTTTATCAATGTCAAAACTAACATTTTAAGTGGTTTTGACACTAGGTGATGTTGGAATCGTATTGGATGGCGATCAAGCACGTTTTCAAGAACCGAACACACATTTTGAAGTTTCCGCGTTTACTTATCTTTGTTAAACAAGACTTGTTATGTAGTTAAACACTTAACTTATCATTTTGGGATGTTAAAACTAATTACTAGTTAACTTGAATTCTGTATTTATGAATATTTCCGTTTTGGTTTATCATTGGGAAATTAAGTATTTCTTTCAAAATATGTACTTTATATTAAAACTCCTAATTAAATGAGACGGGTGTTACAAGTTGCTTATCAGAGCTCAAGGTTGTCAACAAGTGTGTTCGGTTCAAGCTTGATCGATCATCTGGTAAGAATTAATTATTTATTTTAGTAGATCTTATCATATGTGAGAAAAAGAGATGTGAATTAATGTGCACGGAAAGAGCGTGTTAACACACTCAAACCCGGAAAGTGTACTAAATGAGAACGGTCAAAGCAAGTTACGAACTTGGCTAAGCCGAAGCAAATAAAGCTATGCTATAAATGAAATGTTTTATAATTGATGTAAACATTTCAGTTACAAGATGACGGAAAGGGGTGACAATGATCCGGTTGCCGAAGAAGTGGGGAAGGCAATTGAGGGAAGTCTATCTGGTTTCATAGACAAAATCCAAAATACAGTGCTTTCGTTAGTTGAGGAACGGGTTAAAAGGTTGGAAGATAATGTCAACCTTGTGAAAGAAAAATCTGTAGAATGTAAGGGATGTTCCTACAAAGAGTTTATGGCGTGCAAACCGCCAATTTACAACGGGGAAGTTGACCCGATAGTATGCCAAATATGGCTAAGCGATGTTGAAGGGGTATTTGAAAGGACACACTGTGACGTAAGCGATTTCGTGGCTTATGAAACGGGTCAATTGAGAGGTCAAGCCAAAGATTGGTGGGATAAGAAAAAGAAAGAGATTGGAGCCAAAACGGCAAAGGTCATGACATGGGACGAGTTTAAGGTACCATTCCTAATACATCACAGTCCCAAGGAGATCATCAACAGAATTAAGGAGGAGTTCATCCAATTAAGGCAAAGGGGTGAAACAATTGATAAAATCACGGGTATATTCATGGATAAGCTGAGGTTCTGTGATGAGCTAGTGACCACCGAGGAGCAGAAAATATATTATTATTATAATATGTTAAGTGCTGAATATCGAGAGTTTACGACTCCTTCCAAGTATGAAACCCTCACGGAAATCATTAACACCGCCCGGGAGCGGGAGATTGAGTTGAAGAAATAGATTCAGAGGGGCGAACGAAGGGCGCAAGATGTGAATCCAAGCCCTACAAAGAAGGCGAAAACATCAAAATCGACGCGAAAGACGGATGTGAAAGGCGGGTCGCCAAGTTGTAAAGTTTGTGGAAAAGGGCACAAGGGCGAGTGCCGCTTCAAAGACAAACCGTGTCCCATATGCGGGAAGACGGGGCACACGGCGTCCCTATGTCCAGGTAAAGTTTCAGTTTGCTACAAGTGCTATCAGCCGGGTCACAAAAAGTCTGAATGCCCAGAATTGGTCGGGAAAAAGAACGAGAAGGACGTTCAAGTGGAGACCCAAAAGGCGAAGATTAGATCCTTCCAATTAACTGCAGCTGTAGCAAAGACAAAACCCGATGTGGTCTCAGGTATATTCGCAATAAACTCGATCCCTGCACGTGTATTATTTGATACGAGTGCGAATAAATCCTTTATTTCACATGGATTTATTCGACATCCTTCATTTGTATTAACGAAATTATCTGTGCCCTTAGAAGTTGAAATAGGGGACAACAAAAGTTTTATAGTTTGTGACGTTTGTCAAGGCGGTAAATTAGGTATCGACGACGAGGAGTACTTGATAGATCTAATCCCGATGTCGATGGGAGAGTTTCAAGTAGTTGTTGGGATGGATTGGCTATCCCGATACCACGCAAAGGTCGTGTGTTTCTGTAAAGAGATAAAGTTAACGTCTCCGAGCGGAAATCACGTTACCGTCTATGGAAAGAAAGGAGGTAATCCTGTAATATGTTCGATGTTAAAAGCTCACAGGCTCATGAGGCATGGATGCAGAGCGTTTATGATATACGCGAATGAACCGGGGAAAGAACCGCCGAAGATTGGAGACGTACCGGTGGTACGTGATTTTGAAGATGTGTTTCCGGAGGATTTAACGGGAATACCGCCCGAACGGGAGGTAGAGTTCAGAATCGAATTGGTTCTGTGAGCGAAACCCGTAGCCAAGGCGCCGTACCGACTTGTGCCATCGGAGTTACAAGAGTTAATGTCACAAATTCAAGATTTACTCGACAAAGGGTTTATAAGGTCGAGTGTGTCTCCTTGGGGCACACCGATATTATTCGTGAAAAAGAAAGACGGAAGCATGCGGATGTGTATCGATTACCGGGAGTTAAACAAACTCACGGTGAAAAATCGATACCCACTTCCGAGAATAGAGGATTTATTCGACCAACTACAAGGTGCGAACTTGTTTTCAAAAATCGATCTTAGATCGGGGTATCACCAGTTAAAGGTCAAAGAAGAGGATATACCGAAGATGGCTTTTCGTACAAGGTACGGACATTACAAGTTCCTCGTAATGTCATTCGGGTTGACGAATGCACCCGCAGCTTTCATGGATCTTATGAACCGGTTTTGCAAGCCTATGCTGGACAAGTCGGTAATCGTGTTTATCGACGACATTCTAGTATACTTGAAAAATGAAGCAGATCACGCACATTCTTTACAGGAGGTGTTAGAGACACTCAGGCGGGTAAAATTGTATGCGAAATTTTCAAAGTGTGCCTTTTGGTTACGAGAGGTACAATTCCTCGGCCACATTGTAAGTGCCGATGGAATATTGGTGGATCCGTCAAAGATAGAAGCCGTGTCAAAATGGAGCCCTCCGAAGAACCCTTCGGAAATTAGAAGTTTCTTAGGGCTCGCGGGATACTACAGGAGATACATTCAAGATTTCTCCAGGATTGCTTCGCCCAGAAAAGGCATTCCAAACGCTAAAAGAGAAGCTAACTCACGCTCCGGTATTTTTGTCGGACGGAGTTGAAGATTTGGTAGTCTACTCAGATGCGTCACATTCAGGGCTCGGATGTGTTTTGATGCAACGAGGCAAAGTGATAGCTTATGCCTCGAGACAATTAAAGGTGCATGAAAAGAAATATCCCACACATGATCTCGAATTGGCGGCGGTGGTGTTTGCATTAAAAATATGGAGGCACTTTTTATACGGAGTAAAGTGCACCATATTTACCGACCATAAGAGCTTGAAATACTTCTTCGATCAGAAGGAGTTAAATATGCGGCAAAGGAGATGGTTGGAAACGGTAAAAGACAATGACTGCGAGATACATTACCACCCCGGAAGGGCCAATGTTGTGGCGGATGCCTTGAGTAGGAAAACAGATTATATTCCAATACGAGTGTGGTCGATGCAGCTTGTTGTAACCTCGTGTTTACTTGAACGAATCCGAGAAGCACAAGCCGAGGCGGTAAAAGAGGAAAACTTGAAAAAGGAAAGGATAGTTGGCCAATTGAAGGATTTAGCGGATGGTAACAACGGTTTGAAGACTCGATTCGGAAGAATATGGGTCCCAAATTCATGTGGAGTCAAGACGCCTCTACTCGATGAAGCTCATAAATCCCGTTATTCTATCCATCCGGGTGCAACCAAGATGTATAACGATCTAAAGTAAAACTATTGGTCGCCCGGAATGAAGAGGGATGTTGTAAAGTATGTAGAGAAGTGCTTGACTTGTTTACAAGTCAAGGCGGAACACCGAAAGCCATATGGAAAACTGCAACCATTTGAAATCCCAGTTTGGAAATGGGAACATATCACCATGGACCTGTTGACCAAACTACCTAGGACAAACCGAGGATTCGATGCTATTTGGGTGGTTGTGGATAGACTGATGAAAAATGCTCACTTTATTTCTATACGTGAGACTTATACGTCAGAAAAGATGTCGGAGATGTATACTAATGAAATAGTGGCACGCCACGGAGTACCGGTATCCATTGTGTCTGACAGGGATACCCGATTTACTTCACACTTCTGGCGAGATTTCCAAGAACAGATGGGAACGAAGCTTTTTATCAGCACTGCATACCATCCTCAGACGGATGGACAGAGTGAGAGAACAATACAAACATTAGAAGATATGCTGAGGGCGTGTATTATTGATTTCGGGGGTAGTTGGGATGTGTATTTTCCATTAGCAGAATTCTCTTATAACTACAGTTATCATGCTAGCATCGGCATGGCCCCGTATGAGATGCTATATGGTAGGAGATGTAGAACCCCGGTGTGTTGGGGTGAAGTAGGTCCACGTGAATTGGCCCACAAAGATGTAGTTCAAGCCACTAACGAGAAAATTGACGTGGTTCGAGCTCACCTGAAGGCGGCCTAAGACAGACAAAAGTCTTATGCCAAGAAAAGACGAAAACCGATTGAATTTCCGGTGGGTGACATGGTTATGTTAAAGGTTTCCCCATGGAAGGGCGTCATCCGATTCAGAAAAAGAGGGAAACTGAGCCCGAGGTTTATCGGACTGTTTAAAATCATCGAACGGGTTGGCAAGGTAGCTTACCGCCTTGAATTGCCAGAGGAATTGAGCGGAGGAAACAACTCCGAAGGTGTCTAGCGGAGGAAACAACTTATATCCACTACGGTGATATCGAGGTGGATAATAGCCTTAATTATGCAGTAAGGCCATTAGAGATTCTAGATCGAAAGGTTAAAGATTTACGAAATAAGAGAATTGATCAAGTGGGAGCATAGAAAAGGTTCGGACACTACATGGGAGTCGGAAGAAGAGATGCGGCGTCTCTACCCGACATTATTTGGTACGTGATCCGGTTTCGAGGACGAAACCCTTTTAAGGGGGTGGACTTGTAACACCCCGAAAATATAAATCTTTTTATTACAAATATATTGTCGGTAAATAAGCAAAATGAACTAACTAGGAATAAAACTAACCTAGTTAGATAAAAAGTCTTGTAGTGACTTATGAGTGGGTTAAAACCCTTAAAATAAAATTAAAACGATTATAGAGGGACTAAAGTTGTCAAGTTCGAAACTTGACATAAGTGTGTGTCTGGTTCGTACAAAACGCAGGGGGCGACCAAGGAACCCTCACCAAACCCCAATTCACATAAATCCCACAAATTGAAGGCTCAAATAAGTTCTAAAACGAAATCCGAATCTCCACTGTAAGGGGGTCATAAGGTATGTGAATTTTATTGGAAATCTCTCTTTTAATTTCTCGATAAACTTAGAGAATTCAAAATTCGTTGTTGCGTGAACGTTATATGGATGGAATAGGAACAGTATTGTGTCTAGGAGTGAACCCTAGACAATTATGTGCTGAAATCATGCTTAATTCTTAAGATTTCCATGAACACCAATGAAGGTGATTAGTGGGTTTTGTGGGAACTTGATAAACACTAGGATTTTGGTTGTTGTTCTAGTGTAATCTGATTTCTCTGAAGAAATTTCTGGTGTATTGATGTTAAAATTTATATGAAATTGCCCGATTGATGTAAATTTTGGCTATATAACAAGTTATTAACTTGATAATGAATTGTGTAAAATTCTGCCCTTAAAGTGTTTGTAAAAATGCCTCAAAGAAGGCTTAAAACTAGAAATATGAGCTAAAACGCATACTTGTAGAATTTCGGCAAACTATGCGTTGTATGTTAAGAAAAAAGTTCTAAACGTGTTGTGGTTGAACTCTATAGGAAAAGAAACCGGAGCGTCAAGTGGACAAGCCGGTGGCGACTCGCGTTTGAAGGGTGTGCTTTGAAGGTGTGTAACATGTCTTGTTACATCATGTAAATTTGATATTTTAGATATTTGAAGTTGTGTTCTAGTATAAGGAATTGTATTAATTGAAGTGATGGTGATCATCACTTAATTGAATGAAATAAATCAGCTTGGAAAACGTTTGGTAGTCATTAGAAATGGAGGATTCCATAAATGAGCCAAACGGGTTAAATAAATGTGTGTTAAGTAGTATAGATTTGGTTTTGGTTAGTATTAGGCGATGACGGATCACAAGGGCATGAAATCATAGATTTGGTAATGAAATGCCGATGTTCGTAAGCCCCGGATATTGGGTAAATACGCCCTGAAGTTACATTAGCATTGATAGCAGAATTGGTGTAAACTATGTGGGTTGAACAAGCAAAATTGTGATTTTAGACATTCGATCCGTAGACTCGAATTTTGGTAAAATAAATGTAATAGACGCGTCGGTAATTAAATTACAGACCCATAGGAAAAAGAATCGCCTAAAACGGACTCCTGGATCGAAAGTTATGAGCATTTGAAGTTCGTATTGCGAAATTCAGAGCTGGACAGGAAATGCAGGTCTCAAACTTGCACCTGCTGAAAAACAGGCTCCCCCGCGGCACGCGATAGGAACCACTAACCCTGGCGCGACACGTGAGGGCTCTCACGGCCCGCGAACGAGAGAAAGATGTCCGTCGCGTGGCGCGACAGACTAAAATCTGAATTTTTATTTTATTTTTGATGATTTGATGCTAGAACTTGTTTATGCGTATTTTATCAATGTCAAAACTAACATTTTAAGTGGTTTTGACACTAGGTGATGTTGGAATCGTATTGGATGGCGATCAAGCACGTTTTCAAGAACTGAACACAGTTTTTGAAGTTTCCGCGTTTACTTATCTTTGTTAAACAAGACTTGTTATGTAGTTAAACACTTAACTTATCATTTTGGGATGTTAAAACTAATTAGTAGTTAACTTGAATTCTGTACTTATGAATATTTCCATTTTGGTTTATCAATGGGAAATTAAGTATTTCTTTCAAAATATGTATTTTATATTAAAACTCCTAATTAAATGAGACGGGTGTTACAAAAGCACGCTGTTGCTGTAACTTTTTCATCCTCTTCCTACGTTCATGCGCACCTCTTCTGAACCATCCTCTTTTCCTAGGAGGGAATGGCTCTTCGGATTGGGCCTTGAACACGAGTATCTCATCTTCATTGTCAGCTGAATACCCTGAGAGGGTAGGCTGTGAAGAGGTACCTTCATCCCTAGGTGAGCTGGTCAACTGACGGTAAGCGTCTGATGGTCCTTCGTCGCTCATACTGTAAACTAACAAATAGTCAAATAACACAAAACAATAATATACAGATCTGCACGTAGTTCCTTAGATAATTTCCTAACATTTTGAATAATATCTTGGTGTCAGCAGAACACTTATATGGCTGAATCAGTGGCTTAGCTCTGATACCACCTTCTGTCGCAACCCGTCCCCTGATTACCCGGGAACGGGCGGCCGCGGCCATTTTCGGTGGTATCGGGGTTTATCAATTTTGGCAGCGGAAATTTATCAGGACATGGGGATAAACCCTATTTTATTAAACACATGGGGAAATCCCAAGTTTCTATTACACACATTTTCATAGGGATAAACCCTATTTTATTTAATAAAAACATCTATTTATTTAGTTAACTTTTATAGCCACTTTTCTAAGCCTTCAATGTTGTCCAGCTGGCTTCTATTTGGCTTTCACATTTTGTTACCTGAAACGCGTTTAAAAACATTTTTTCAGTGGGAAATACTGGTGAGTGAATCCCAGTTTAATCAAGAAGAGTTTTATCCTTCAATAGTATTGAGAGCGATTACAATGTCTATATCTACACAATTACTCATTCAGTACTGTCAATCCTGACTGGTGGGTCATATTAAAAATTGGCTAACTCTTTGTCCAATGGTAACGTGTCTCACATTTTGTATGCAAAACCCCAACATATCGGCAGTAATTGAAGAATTATAAGGACTGAATCACTGCTAATTATAATTTAAAATAAATAAAGGTTTTGTAAAACAGTTTACAAAAAGGAGATTACTCACATTGCTGTCTTAGGGTTTTCCTTAAGGATTTCCTGTGGATTATCTATTAATTACACAAATACACTAGCGTTAGTATAATAACCCAATATTTACATTAGTAATACCCTTCCCGAGACGACATTCCAACGACTACGTCGGGCAGAACCACGACAGTCGTTACGGAACCCTAGATCAATCGGGCAGCGTATCTAATACGTAACCGGGTATTATGCTCGGGTATAGAGTATACGACGCAGAAATTCGAGAGAGAAAGCGTGTGTGAGCGTCAAAAAGTGAAAGCTGATACTCCCAATTTATAGGAGCTCATTTAGGGTTTCTCACGGCCCGCGTAGGAATAAGCCAAGGGCTTCGCGGCCCGCGACGTAGGCTGAGTAGGCCCTAGCCTGGCTCAGTCACTGATCTAGCTTCGACACTCGTTTTACACGTGGCGGCATCGGGATGCGCCCTGGTGACTAGCTGTCGCGCCCCGCGTAAGATCCTTAGGGGGTCTTCGCGGCCCGCGAGCGACACTGAATTCTTGTTTTTATTTTTAATTATATAAGGTATTTTGGTCTTGGTTTTCGTATACGGTGTGCATTTTAAGACGTATAGGGGCATTCTAAACATTTTAGGGGTGTCGGAAATAATTTTGGAGGGTTGTTATACTCTGACCCCCTCCCTGGAAAATATTTCAATTTGCCCCCGCAACATTGTTGTTCTATCGCAAAATTACCCCCTGCCATTAAAGAACTTAACAGTTCTGTTAATTGGTATGTAAAATGAGTATGTTACCCTTCCTTCTTACCCACTATAATCTATTCTACTCTGCAATATTACCCCTATGTAAAATGACTATATTACCCTTTCTTCTAACCCCCTATGGTTCTCTATATTCTACAATATTACCCCCCAGTGTTATAGATTGTTCCAAACATTACCCCCCTGCAGGAAACAGATCATTTTCCCGCCTAAAAACCTGCTGCAAAACACATATACTCAAACACGTACCTGCTGCAAATGCAATATAAAAAAGAGATTTGAGACAGCAAACACATAATCATAATAAAACTATTAACTTTCAAAAGAGCTAGCATAATACAAACCATTTACCCTATAACAGTTAGCCAAATGAGCTTAAACATGAACACAATTCAAAACCCTACAACATTTAGCAAATGGTCATTTAACCTGTTCAAACATGCTCAAAATGAATCTTTTGCACAAATTGAATCTAACCTGCTCAAACATGCTCAAAATGAATCTGCTGCACAAACTGAATCTAACCTGCTCAAATTGAATCTGCTGCAAATGCAGATGATAAATGCACAAATCTACCTGCTGCAACCTTAAAGATCTCACAGATTGAACAATCTACTATGTTTATAACCATGAAACATTGAAGATTTGAAACCCATATAATATCTCATATTTGATATAATAAATTTTTGATGATTATTTAACATTTTATCTATGAATGTTTGTATTAAGATCTAGAAATACAAATCCAGTTACATCAAGAACATACATGATACATTGCCCTCTAGTTGATTTTCATAACAAGTTAAATACAAATCCAGTTAAGATAAAAAATGCATGTGAATCATAACCATCATTAACATCATTAAGAGTGTTAGATAACAATGCTACTACTGATAAAACATCATCATCAGTCATCGTCATTAACATCTACTTTAAGTTAAGTTAACCTACATGTTACACAATACCTACATAACTACTAGAGTAAACATCAGCTCAACTCTCCGGTGGATAATGGAAGTTGAGGACAGGCCTACCAAACATGGAGACCACCAGGTGGACCACCAGTGATGAGCTTGATAGGCTCATCATCAGGTTAACTGTAAACAAAACACCAAACAACACAAAATTAACAATGATGAGCTTGATACCCTGTTTATAACATGAGATTAACTAACACTGACACAAATCCAACCCTAACTCTGTTTATAACATGATATTAACTAACATTGACACAAAACCGACCTTGATTAACTAACAATGGACGATTGTACCTGACGTGTGGCGGATCAGGTATCGGATCAGCCAACATACTAGCGGCATTTTCGTCGGAGAAGATCGCTTTTGTCGAAGCTGTGAAGATCGCCGGAGAAGATCGCTTTCATCGGAGCTGTGAAGATCCCCGGAGAAGAAGATCGCACTCTGAACAGGATGTGGAGGAGCGGTGTGGGAAGGTGGGGGGGGGGTGTAAGAATGCTAGGAGTCTCAAATGTATAGGGTGGTGTAATGTGTAAGATACAAAAGTATAGTGGAAATGACCTATATACCCTTTAACCGTTACTTAATTATGTTGACTTTTAACAGAAGTTGACAGCAGGGGGTAATTTTGCGACAGAACAACAATGTTGGAGGGGCAAATAGCAATATTTTCCAGGGAGGGGATAGAGTGCCAGTTAGCTTAAACACTAGGGGGTAAAATTGCAGTTTACTCAATAATGTATATTTTAGTATTGTATTGAACACGTAAAATCCACGCAAAAGAAAATATGAGAACAGAGGAGTTTTCTTTTCGGTGTAATGCTAAAAAATTAAAGTATTTGAAAAATCAAAAGCCAACAAATTCTAACAAAAATTAAAGTATTTGAAAAAAAGCCAACAAATTCAAACAAAAATTAAAGTATTTGAAAAATCAAAAGCCAACAAATTCTAACAAAAATTAAAGTATTTGAAATATCAAAAGCCAACAAATTCTAAATCAATATTTAACACCGAAGAACTTTTTGATGATCAAACAATACGAGGTATTGACCAATATTATATTGGAAAACAAGTTAGAAAAATAAAACTAAACAAGTGATTAAATTGGATGGTTTCATGATTTTAAATTGTACCATGAAGGCGGGGTATGAAACATGGTTCTACAAGTAAGTATGAAAATGTGATTACTAATACGCCTCCCAAACTTGCGTTGTTATGATCCCTAAAGTTCGTGAAAATGTGATAACAAACATCAAAGCTTCACCTGTAGGGCTGTAAATGAAACGAACGTTCAGCGAAAAGTTCGTGAACTGTTTGGTGGTAAGTTCGTGTTCAACAAACGTGAACAAGAAATTTTGTTCGTTAAGTTAAAGAACGAACATGAACTGTTCGTTCGTTTATGTTCGTGAACGTTTGGTAATTTGTTCATTTATGTTTGCCCGTATATGTTCATTTGTGTTTGTTCACTTAAAGGTTTTTATGTGTTATATTTTTAATCTATTTGTTTTATTTTTTTTTTAATTTTGAAAACCCAGTTATATTACACACCACCAACATCCCTCATTTAACCATTTCAATTTCAATTTCAATTTCAATTTGTGTTAAAGCTTGAAAAAATTCTTAATTTTTGTGTTAGTTATGTTTATGAAAATTTTGTCAACTATGTTCGGAAAATTTTGTTAAGTACATATTTATTTTTAGTGGATTCACTACAAGAAAAGGGTACCTTTAGCGGCGCCAGGTGTCACCACTAAAAGCCCTTTTTATCACCGGTATTGGTTTTAGCGGCGACATATCGCCGCTAAAGGGTCGCCGGTATAGATCGGCCGCTATTACCATATTTGTCGCCGCTATTGATGCCGTCGCCGCCATTGCCCTTTAGCCGGAGTTTTGCCTGAAACTTCAAGAGAAGATACTCCAGTATTGCGATTATATCCAAAACCTCAAGCGAAGATGGAAGACAAAGGAGCATTATATCATCATTCAAATCTCATATATTTAATCCATACAATCAAACAAAACAAAGATGTTTTTTACATAAAACCACAAATCTCATATATTTAATCAACCAAATCTCATATATTTAATCCATTCAAATCTACTATGACGATGAAGATGCTCCGGTGAAGATGAAGGTGCTCCGGTGATGCTCCGGTGAAGATGAAGGTGCTCCGGTGATGCTCCGGTGAAGATTCAGGTGCTCCGGTGACGAAGGAGGATGCTCCGGTGACAGTGATAGTTGACGAAGAAGGTGCTCCGGTGATGTCACACCCCAACCGATGGCGGAAACATCGGGATGAGACGAAAACGAGATTGCAAGGGACTTCATAACACTATGTGACAATAATGATTAAATTCAAATTTCATTGCAAAATTAGATTGTCATACAAGGTTCAAATAAAAGTAAACAACATTGTCTCAAAAACAAACATAATAGCAAAACAGATAAATTAATCTAGGTGTGTATCTAAGTCCACCTAATTCTTGTTTCATCTTGTATCATCATCTCAACAATTCAACCTGTAACATGTAATAAAATAGAGTTCAACGCAAAAGCAAAGGCAAGTATACAATTTTTGTTACATAGCATAGTATAGCATAAAATAGTTTAAGTGCTCATATCCAACATGAACTATAAATTTGCAAGTTTACTAGCATGCCAAAACAGTGTACTTATATGTTCAAACTCAAGATTCCAACGCGTTATAATAACCTATCCCAAATAAAATAACGGGAGGTTAATATGTTTAACTTAACAATACCCCAAGTCTCGTGGGCGGTGCGTTAATCCTATAGCGCTCTAATTGTTAAAGTAGGCTAGCAAAGTTAATGAAGCATAAAATCGACACAAATAGTTTACATTAGCATACAAGACTAAACAAGCATCATATAGTTTCATGTTAAGCATGGATAGAGTTTAAAATAGTTTCATGTGAAGTGTAAGTTTGTATCATATACATGCACTCTATCACCCACTAGCTATATCACCACCACCAACACCCATATCAGTACCCCTAACTCTCTATCCCTTAGTGCACTCCATAATTTGGGTAGTGCATTTGCGCCTTGGAAACCGCTCTACAGATGCTACAAAGCACAATCAGGCCACAAGGAAGAAGTCATGTACCCTCACGACCTTACCTCTGCGTTTTCAGTATTAGCCCCCCCCCCTTTCACGTGGTAGTAATGCACAACCCCCATCTTTGGGAAGTATACCCAATTTTGTAAAACTAAAGACTATGGAAGAGTCGGAGACTTGAGGAACAAATATGGAACAAGTTGAATGAAAGACCTCCCTGTATCTGTATGATGCCATATGACTTGCATCAGCCGGAGTAAGATGACTTAGAGGAGGGTTTCTTCATGAAATTAATTGTAACAAGTTGATATGGTACCTATAAAAGTTGATACACCCTTAGTAGAACTTGGTTGTAACTCAATTTATCTCCCTACAATGATGAGATGATTATGGTGGGAAGATTTGCATAAGCATCATTATGAATTACCTTACCTTTATACCTATAGTGCACGACGAATGAGCTTTGCTTTCACTCATAGACGACAATATTTATTCCAAAATAAATGTCTAATTTCGTCGAAATGTTTTACACATGTGAAGCTCATGGAACCACACCGAAGGAATGTTGGACAAACCCAACCAGAACCTTTACTGGCAACAAGAGTTGAGCTCGAAACTCTATTGAACCAGCAAGTCGCTAAAGCAATCGTCCAATACGAAGCAAGCAGTACTGCAAACAATGGTGGAATAAGAGGAACTATATTGGGGATCGCTCAGGCGATAACTCTTGCCTTAGGTCCTGCCAAGGGCGGAGTAACGATGGAGAAATCGAATAAACATCCAATGAAAAAGAAGACACAAGTGGAGTCTTCTTCGGATAGAAATAAGAGAAAGTATACGTGTAACACCACGTAAAAACGTGTCCAATTATGTAAAGACACGTGTCCTAAACTCTATATATGTGAAAGTTCGAGTTTGAAGGACTAAAATCGTCAAACAGTGGAAATATGAAACCACAGGGACTAAAAGTGTCAATATGCCAAACTTGAGCCTCTGAATGACCATACATGAAGAATATATTCTTAAATGAGTGATTAATTGGATATAAGAAGTCGTTTGTGAAAATAATCGGAAGATTATAAAACTACAAGGGTTAAACGTGTCAACATGTTAATTCTGACCTCTGAGTGACCTTTTAATGAACCTGAGGCTTTGAAATATTCAAATATACTCTCAAGAATAAGTGATAAAAATTTCACATGGTTTCGAGATCGTTAAGCGAGTTTTCAAGACTTTGGGTGAAAAGTGTCAACTTGATGAAACTTGCATTTATAGTGATATTTAACGAAACCAAGCTTAAGGAAGTTTGTTTATACATGCTTGGGCCTCTACAAACTAACTATAAGGGCCTTATATGACAAAAAGGAGGTTATATAAAGGTTATAATGGCCAGGGACTGATTCTGCCATGTTTGAAAGTGTTTTAACCTGCAAAACAGGTCTACGCGGGGCGCGTAAGATCCCTTATGATCTTACGCGGGCTGCCTAAAAGTGCCCAACGCAGAAAATTGACGACAGGTGCAGGTTTTCCAGCTCTAACCGACTTAAACTCATTTGTAACGAATCTAGAGGCTATTTGTCGGTCTTATTAAACCACTAGGACACCTGGGGTGATCCTAGGGACTTCCTTAACAGCTGCAAGTGATCCATGAGTTGGATTTTTGTATATAAGGAGCATTAGTTCTTAGTTCTTATGCTCACAATTGCAACCAACTTTCAAAGGACTCATTTCTGGAGCTTGCAAGGATAAGGAGAAGAATTACAAGTGTAGAAAAGATAGCAAGGACCATTAGTAAGAGTCCTTTTAATTAGTTTAAAACCGAAAAGTCAAACTTATCGTAATTAAGCTTTGACTTTCGGTTTAATCACATATGGTCCAGCCACTGATCAAAACAAAAGTGGTTATGGAACCATATTAATGTAGGTGATTAACCCTTAAAAGGACACCTCCTAATTATTTCGTTTGACTAGTTAATTGTCGGGTCAAACTAGTTTGACAAATAGTCAAACTGGACAGAAAGTTTAAAAATGATTTAAATTAATAAAACAGAGGTTCTAAATTATATTTTAACATTCTAATGACTTAGTAATTAATATTAGAACATGTTTTATCAGTCCTAACCCGACAATTATTAGTCTAAGGTCAGTTTATAACCGAAAATCGCAAAAGCTTGACTTTTGCTTTGACTTTCAGTTCTGACCAGTTCAAGATTAATTCTTCCATGTTTTAAGCTTCCATTAGGACCACATTACTCAGTAGTATAACCCTCTGGAGTTATATTGCATGGTTCTTAGTGGTTTGAATCATATGGTCTTGATCGTTAATATGCTTATAAATGCCATAAATGCCCTTTTGACACACAAATGAGATTTTTAGAAATGTGAGTGGATAAAAACCTTTGCTACTGATATATAAGCTTGTCCCGAAAATTTGACATCAGCTCTTGGTCTCAAATAGGAGTTATGCGCGATATCATAATTAGAAGCTTTTTATTAATTAATTTGCGATATCATGCATAATACATGTTTAAGCTAGGATTTTGAACCAAAACTCATTGCCTACTGTTAAGATATTATTTTTAAGGAATTTTAAGATTTTTGGTCAGATTATTATCTGTTTAAAACATAGAGTTCTTGTGTAATTCGGTTAATGCCGATAATACCCTTTTTAGACATAAAATGAGATTAACAAAGGATTTGAATGCCAAACTTTTTCCTATTGATTTCATACGTTAAATAAATTATTTTGAGCACTTGAAATTGATCAAAATCTTAGATTTATATAAACATCTTGATTATCGTCAATTAGCGAGTTTTACACTAATTAGGTGCATAGTATGGTTAAAACCATATTTAAACATCTAAGACTTGTTACCTACTGAATTTTTAAACAAATTTAAATGTTATTACAGTAGGTATAAGTTATGAACTCAGGTTTCCAAAAATGCCCTTAAAAGCCTATGTGAAATGACCAAAATGCCCTTTCGGGAGATAATTTGGTCATAAATAGTAAATTTCACATATGTATGATATCTTACTGATGTAATGAGATAAATTAAATATTTTTACTGATTTCAAAAGACCAGAACTTTAGTTTGTTATAAAATCTCTTTTATAAGCATTAAAATTACCAAAATGCCCTTATGGGACTTAAATTGGTTTAAATTACTTTTTGGGCATATATGTTAACATCCTACTGATTTATTAACATATTTTAAGCATAAAAACAATTAATACCTGTATATAATTCATTTGATTACCCGTTACGCGTTTATGCGTTCGGATCGGTTTATGTGACTAGTTTACGTAAAATAGCCGAAACGGGTTTAACCTTTGCAATAAATCCTCAAATTCCAGAATGTGATTAGTTTACCCATATTATACAAGTATCCAAGCTTTTCGGGTCTAAACCACATTCTATTCCGGTCTCCGCTTAATCTAGCGTTTAGAACCGTAAGGTTTCTTCCTAGCTAGCCGGTCTAAGTCTTTGACTTAACTAAGGGGGTTAGCATCCTAATAGGTTATCAAACCTTCTATACAGATTAATAGCATCCAGTAGAAGGTACCATCAAAAAGCTTAGGATTATACTGCTGAGTTACCTTTCACATTAGCTCATGTAAATACTTTTAACTTATTTTCCTTTATACGGGCTTGGGATATGGTATTATAATAATACCACTTGGTCGGGTATGAAATCATTTAATCGGATTGTGATTAATAAATTTACATAACCCGTTTTAATCTGTCTTGTTTGATAACATAAACATTGGGGGTTAATTCAACCGTGTCTTGGATATCCTCGGCTCATTTCATTTGAAAATGGCCACGACCTATGCACGAGGTGTAGGCATACACCTGACAGATGCAAATGGTAAATAATATATTAACCCACATGTTGGGGATAACTCCTTTGTGGGTTCTATGAGTGGTGAGTCGGTTAATCATGACCGGCTTCCAACCGGCCCCAATTGTATGACAAACATGTAAATCTGTATACAAGATTATCTTTAAATAATTGTCCCAAGTTATAAATGAATTGTGCCATGTGCACTTAAATCAATTTTCATAAATGTTTTCAAAAGAGTCAGTTAATTGTATTTTCCAGTGTAAACTGACGTATTTTCTAAAGACTGATTGACAGGTACCTCTCGTAAATAGGCTGGAGCTATTAGGTGTCGTATAAGAGGATCTTGAATATCCCTAAGATACCTGAAGTCTGTTATTTTTTTCCTTGTACTTTTTATGATCCGCCTGTGTATCTTATTACAATCCAGTCTGTATATTCTTTCATTCGGACACTCAGACATTACGGTTTGTAATAGTGTTTTTACCAAGCCTTTCGCTGTGCTATTATATTGTGTGTATTGACAATGATAATATCAACTACGTCATGATACTCCCCGCCGGGCCCACCGGTAAAATGTGGAAATATTGGGGTGTGACAATACGCATCTCAAACAAGGCTTTAAGTCAAGCAACAAACATAAGGAAACCGCTACAACCGAGTAAGTCAAGGTATTCGTTGCCACGATTAAAACAAACGATAAAAACAACCAAGGAGAACTACCAAAGTGTGATAGGTGCAGTTATCATCACACCGGTCCATGCAGGACTCATAGTTGGGTGATTGTGGCAAGACCGGGCATAGCAAGGAGGCATGCTGGTCTGCTACGGGGCATGGGAATGGAATTCAGGATAGTAATAGAAACGACAAGGGCAAAGGTTACTACAGATGTGGCTACAAAGGACACTATCGGAAGGACTACCCGAAGAAATATCAAGCTCGTCGGAGTATTTTCACGATAGGAGCACACGAGGCATGCCAGGACCCGAACGTAGCTACATGCACGTTCTCTATAAACTAACAACTTGCATCTGTTTGATACGGGCGCCAACTTTAGTTTTTATAGGAGCACACGTACACGCTTCCGCAAAAGTCAGGGTGTGACATCCTCTTCGAGAACACGAAGCTGGTGATAACCAGATCGAAGATCGATCTTGGAGAAGCAAGTAGCACCTTGAAGTTGGTAAAAAAGATCATCGATACGCGGAAGGGGATAACGATTCTTGACAGTGAGTTTGTTAAGCTCACGATAGTCGATACACATGCGGAACGAGCCATCCTACTTTTTGACAAAGAGTATAGGAGCACCCTAAGATGAGGTACTTGGACGAATGAAGCCCTTTTCAAGGAGTTCTTGGAGTTGACTAGATAACTCTTGCATTTCGGAGGTAGCAAGACGATAAGGAGCCTTGGCAACAGGAGTAGCACCAGGTACGACATCAATACGAAAGTCGACAGATCGAGGTGGAGGAGGACCAGGAAAATCTTCAGGAAAGACGTCAGCGAAGTCGCGCACCACTGGAACATCATTTACGCTCTTTCCCTTGCCTTTTTCTTCCATAATGTGGGCTAAAAAGGCAAAGTATGCTTTGCATAAATATTTGTTCTTTTGTGTGCAGGACATCAATCTTAGTCCTTTTGAAAGTCGGTCTCCATAAACGCGCAAAGTGTCACCAGATGGAAGAGGTAAACGAACACACTTCTCGTAGCAAGCAATTTCAGCATGGTTGTCACGAAGCCAATCCATGCCTATGATGATGTCGAAACTACCTAATCGCATGGGTATAAGGTCGATAGTGAAGGTATGATCGTTAAGAGTAAGAAGACAGTCACGAAGAACGGAATCGACTAAAATGGATTTGCCATTGGCAACTTTGACAGAAAATGACTTAGGTAGCTTAGAGCGTGTAGCATTTAACAAAGGTTCGAATTCAACGGACACAAAGCTTTTGTCGGCACCAGTATCAAATAGTATCGAAGCATAGAGGTTATTAACAAGAAACGTAACATTAACGACGTCATTGTCGTTGCGTGCCTGGTTTGCGTTAATGTTGAAAGCACGCCCATGAGGAGGTTGTTGTTCCTGATTGAGTTGAGGACACTGAGAATGAAGGTGAGTTGTGTCACCACATTTGTAGCGGGCTCGTGCTGGTTTGTCGTTTTGTTGAGCTGCTTGAGCTTGTTGAGCTTGTGGTGTGGGGTTGTTTTTGTAGGCGGTTATGGCCAAAACGGTTGCAATGGGTACAATGGCGACAATTTGCATTGGTAGGATGGTGAAAGTTGCAAGTAGTACACTTGGGATGAATCCCAGTGTATGGCTTTCATTCGTTTGCAGGTGTAGCAGGGTTAGATTGTGATGTTTGAGGGTTTGGCGGAGTAACAACCACATAATTCTGACTATAAGCCTTTCGCTTTCGCTTCCGGTTCTGGTTCTCTTTGGTGGACGAGGAGGGTTCAATAGTGGCTTGGTGTACGTTCTTCGAGGAAGCCTTTTCAGAGTTCCTACGAAGGACAATGTTGCTGTTAAGGCGAGCGGCCAAATGATAGATTTCTTCTATGGTTTCTTTTCATGCGTGTCAACCTGGCTAGGACAGAGAATGCTAAGTTGCTTGAAACGGGTGGTTAAGCCATCGTTATCGTCGTCGACTTGTTTCAGGAACCAAAATTCATGCTCCAACTTTCTGAGTTCATGCGGAGGGCAGAATTCCTCCCTCATGATCTTCTTTAGTTCCGCCCAAGGCAGAGCGTGAGCGACATCTTCTCCTCTTGTGCCTCGCTCAGAGGTCCACCAGTCCAGGGCCCTCGAGCGAAACACACCAGTAGTGTTTTGAGTGCGTAATTCGTCAGGGCAACCACTCTGACGGAAAGCGATTTCCATAGCATCAAACCAAGTGAGCAGTACGGTGGCACCATCCTTGCCTGAAAATTCCAGGGGTTTACAAGCCATAAATTTCTTGAAGAGGAATGGTGGCCTTGGTTTCTCCACCTTGGAGTCCACAGAGCCATGGGGCGAGTCTGAATTAGGTTGGATGCGACTAACGATGTCAGGTATCACTTGGGCCATTTGATCGGCCATTTGTTCATTGATGAGTCTGACCAATTCTTCTTTTGAGATGGAGTCGTGGTTGGAACCTCTCTTGGATTTGGTCTTCTTTATGAGCTTGGAGATGCCATCTAGAAGTTCAAAAGAAAAGGAAAGGATGAGGCTTGATCATAATGTTTTAAGAAAAACCGTTTTCATGAAATGATTCACATAGCATAAAGTTTCACATAGCATAAAAGTGTTCAAATTGATTCACATAGCATATAAGATTCAAATTGTATCACATAGCATAATCATGAATTCCACATAGCATAACATGAATAATGAAAGCATCATAAATTTAGTTTGTTCACGAGAGATTATTATCGTTTTTTATTGCGATAAACGTGCGAATTGTGTAAAAAGCTTGAAATGAACGAACATTCTAGTATAAAATCACAAATAAATTGAGATACATAAAAGAGAGGCTCAATAAAACATTGGATTGTTTCGGGTAGAGAAACGTCGACTATTCCAAAGTGGGTCGAAAATCCTTTCGAATTAGAGAAAACATACTTTGGCCTATAGGTAAGATACTCTCGTTGGGAAGCGATTAACGGTATCTTACCCTTCCAGTTACTACACATCTCTAATCGATTGGAACAATCGGGACTTTGGCGAGATTGAAAATCGAGGAATGGGACTTAATGGACAAGGTGCGGGTTTCACCCCTAACTTGAAGATTTCGTACCCAAATGTGGTTAGTACTCGTTGGGTCAAATAAAATTTTGACACTTTGACGAGGGTCCACTAGAGTTGAAATGGAAATTACCATTAAGTTGTGGATTTCATTCCTAGCTTAATGGTGTAATTTCGTGCAAAAATAGTTTAAGTTAGAATAAGAGTCGTTTACCAAATTATGGGTTTCACACCTATTTTGGTAAAGTCACCTCGTTTTTGTTACAAGAGTCTCCAAATAATCAAAAGTGTATTCATGTTAGCCTTAGGAAAGGCATATAAATTAAACAAACAAGAGGAATTGCTAGGAAGCATGTAAGGTAGAATGCATAAGTTTTAAACAACAAATAAGAGACAAAGTTCCTAAAACTATAGACTAGGGCAAAGCATTCCTACTTTTTCCTAATTCCCTATAGTTATGGTTCTGATACCAATCGGTCACACCCTAACCGATGGCGGAAACATCGGGATGAGACGAAAACGAGATTGCAAGATACTTCGTAACACACTATGTGACAATAATGATTAAATTCAAAATTCATTGCAAAACTAGATTGTCATACAAGGTTCAAATAAAAGTAAACAACATTGTCTCAAAAACAAACATAACAACAAAATAGATAAATTAATCTAGGTGTGTATCTAAGTCCACCTAAATCTTGTTTCATCTTGTATCATCATCTCAACAATTTAACCTACAACATGTATTAAAATAGAGTTCAATGCAAAAGCAAAGACGAGTATACAAGTTTTGTTACATAGCTTAGTATAGCATAAAATAGTTTAAGTGCTCATATCCAAGATGAATTATAAATTTGCAAGTTTACTAGCATGCCGAAACGGTGTACTTATATGTTCAAACCCAAGATTCCAACACATTAAAATAACCTATCCCAAATAGAATAACGGAAGGTTAACATGTTTAACTTAACAATACCCCAAGTCTAGTGGGCGGTGCGTTAATCCTATAGCACTATAATTGTTAAGGTAGGTGTTAGGGATAGAATTTTATTAGTTATGGTCTTATGGATCACGGATCCTTAGTATAGCCTGGGTCAGGATCCTTAGTTCATTCTGGATTGAGGATCCTCAGGAAATGGTACAGGAAGGCTAAGGATCTAGGATCCTTTTTATTATTCGAAACTAACAATTGTTTCCATCATCCTTTAGCTTATTTTGCAGGTGTATTCGAAGGAGACTTGTTCTTGCTGAGATTCTAGGGGAATATTCTCCATATTATTGCACATGGAAGAGCTTCATGACCATTATGGTGATCGTGGGTGACTAGCACATAATTCGGATTAGTTAGTTTGTTAGATCTTTTCTATTTTAAAATGGGATAACAAGCTTTATTTAGAAATAGAGTTACACACTTCACTCATTCGAACTCTCTCTGCAATCAGTTGGCGATTACACACACTAACACACTAGCAATCATTGTATCAAGCTTGTTATCATCCAAAGTTGTAATCTTTATTGTTCAATATAGTTGATAGTGATAGTTTTCACTACCCGAAGTTTTTTATGCCGGAGATCATTGATCAAGAGCTTTTTCCTCGTATAAATCCTTGTGTTTATCATTCATTTCATTCATTTCTTGTTTACACATTTGTTCATTTAACCAAGCATCTAACCTCACAAAAATCAAATTTGGTTACATTATCCTTGTGTGATTTTTGACCAAAACAGTTTGGCGCCCACCGTGGGGCAATCGGTGCTTCATTCTTGAAAATTCTATTCATTTCATTCATTTCTATTCATTACCTTCAACCACATGGCTTCTCAAAGGAAAAACACTTCAAGCTCCATGTCGGCAATCACCTCATCACAGGGCAACTACTACTGTTTCTTCTGCTCCTACTAACAATGATCTTTATTCTTTGATTTTGCAGATGAAGGATTACATGCAGCAACAAGATAAAACTAATGACGGGATACTTCGTGAGATTGTTGAAATCAAGAAATTGAAGTGATCAACGGAGGATCACTCTCCATTCGTGCCTAGATAATTGGATTTCACTACTCCAGCAACAACCGTTCAGCATTTTAAGGCATCAGGTGTCCAGTATCATGGAGGATCATCAAGTATGCACTATGGATCATCGGCAATGACACAGGCTCAAGGATCCTACTTCCAGCCCTCAGGATCCTCTCTTCAGCCTCAAGCATCCTCCTTCCAGCATTAAAGATCCTTCTCTAGTTCAGGAGGATACATGGGGACGCTGTCAGTTCAAGGATCCTACCCTCAGTATCCAGGATCCTCATCGCAGGCTCAAGGATCCTCATCACAAGTTCAAGGATTCATGTAGTAACCTCCAAGACCTTCAGCTCCGATGTACACTGGATCCAATATCTTTCAGGATCAAGGATCCATAAGGAGTCAACAACCCAGAAGTTCAGAGATTCATGTGGGAGACTTCATCCCCATGCAGACTATTGCTTACTTCTGGTCCCACAATTATACCGGAGTCACATCAGTTTGGATTCACATCTGGAATCCCAGCCTCGAATCAATCAGGAGGTATAACTTTCAATACATCTTATAATACTAACCATGGCTTTGTGCAGGAACCAAGCTATGGCAAGGGAGTTGCAAAAACTCAAGGATATGATATCCAGTGTCCCGGGAGTGGTTAAACCCATTCCTAAGATTCCGGATGGGAGTCACGGGGTATCTCGCTTTGCACCGCCAATATGTGATGCAGAGATACCAAAGAGGTTTCAAACACCAAATATGAAGCCATATGATGACACAACTGATCCAGAGGAGCATGTAGCTGAATACAGGGAGAGAATGGAGATCAACCCCTTTCTAGAAAGGTTAAAGGAAGCATGTCTTTGCAAGGGTTTCAGATCCACGTTGACAGGATCAGCTCTTAAATGGCTGCTAAGTCTTCCTCCTTATTCTATTACCTCATTTCCTAATCTGGTTAACTTGTTTAATAGCCAATTTTCATGTAGTAGGAGATTTGAATGATTAACTAGTGATTTATATAGGGTAGCCCAAGGTCATAATTGTTAGGGATAGAATTTCGCAACTTATGGATCACGGATCCTCAAGTGCAGCTTGGATCACGGATCCTCAGTTCAGTTTGAATTAAGGATCCTCAGAAGATGTTGCAGGACTAAGGATCCAGGATCCTCATTATTATCCTAACACTAACAATTGTTTCCATCATTATTGAACTTATTTTGCAGGTGTATTCGAATAGGACTTGGTCCAACCGAGATTCTAGGGGAATATGCTTGGTGATTCTGCACGTGCAAGCAGTCTTCTACCGTTATGGTGATCGTGGGGAGCTTGCACCATTTGCGGATAGTTTGTTAGTTAGTTTTCTTTCTATTTTTAAAATGGGGATACAAGCTTGATTTAGACATTATTATTAGCAACACAACTGCACTACACTCGAACTCTCAAGAACTCTCTGCAATTACACACACATTAGTGATCCTTGTACCAAGCTTGTTATCATCCCGATTTGTAAACTTTCTTTATTTAATATACTTAATAGTGATAGTTTTCACTATCCGAGGTTTTTTATGCCGACGATCATACATTGATCAAGGGCTTTTTTCTCGTATAAATCCTTGTGTTCACTACTCATTTCATATATTTTTTGTTCATACATTTGACCAATTAACCAATCATCATACCTCACAAAAATGAGATTTGGTTACATTATCCTTGTGTGATTTTTGACCAAAACAGTTTGGCGCCCACCGTGGGGCAATCGGTGCTTCATTCTTGAAAAGTTTCGTTCATTTCATCCATTTCTGTTCATAACCATCAACCACATGGCTTCTCATGCGAAGAACACTTCAAGCTCCATGCTGACGATCACCTCTTCACATGGCATTCCACCTTTGCCTCCTGTTTCTTCTGGATCCCAGAAGAATGCTGAGAATGCTGTGAAGAAACAAACCCTCGTTTTCACAAAAGCAACTACTGCTGTTTCTTCTAGTCCTACTAACAATGATCTTTATTCTTTGATTTTGCAGATGAAGGATTACATGCAGCAGCAGGACAAAACTAATGACAGGATCCTTCATGAGATTGATGAAATCAAGAAATTGAAGAGATCAGCAGAGGATCACTCTCCATTGGTGCCTAGATTATTGAATTTCGATACTCCGGTCACAACTACCCATCATTCCAAAGCATCAGGTGTCCAGTATCAGGGTGGATCATCGGCAATGACTCAGGCTCAAGGATCCTACTTCTAGCCTTCAGGATCCTCTCTTCAGCCTCAAGGATCCTCTTTTCAGCATTAAGGATTCTTCTCTAGTTCAGGACACTGAATTTCGATACTCCGGTCACAACTACCCATCATTCCACAGCATCAGGTGTCCAGTATCAGGATGGATCATCGAGTATGCGTTATGGATCATCGGCAATGACCCAGGCTCAAGGATCCTACTTCCAGCCTTCAGGATCCTCTCTTCAGCCTCAAGGATCCTCTTTCCAGCATCAAGGATTCTTCTCTAGTTCAGGAGGATACATGGGGACACAGTCGGTTCAAGGATCCTACTCTCAGGTTCAAGGATCCTCATCTCAGGTTCATGGATCCATGGAGTATCCTCCAAAACCTTCAGCTCCGATGCATACCAGATCCAACATCTTTTAGGATCAAGGATCCTTAAGGAGTGTACAACCCAGAAGCTCAGAGATTCAATTGGGAGACTTCATCCCCATGTAAACTATTGCTTCGTCTGGTCCCTCGATCATATAGAATCACATCAATTTGGATTCACATCAGGAATCCCAACTTTGAATCCACCAGGAGGTAACACTTTAAATACCTCTTATAATACTAACCATGGCTTTGTGCAAGAGACAGGAATCAACCAAGCTACGGCTAGGGAATTTCAAAAACTCAAGGATATGATATCCAGTGTTCCAGGAGTGGTTAAGCCCATTCCTGAAATCCCGGATGGAAGTCACAGGATATCTCGCTTTGCACCGCCTATATGTGATGCAGAAATACCAAACAGGTTTCAAACACATAATATGAAGCTCTATGATGGTACAACTGATCCAGAAGAGCATGTAGCTCAGTACAAGGATAGAATGAAGATTAAACCCGTTCCTGAGAGGCTAAAAGAAGCATGTCTATGCAAGATTTTCGGATCCACACTAACAGGATCAGCTTTTAAATGGCTGCTAAGTCTTCCTCCTTACTCTATTACTTCATTTGCTAATCTAGTTAATTTGTTTAATAGCCAATTTTCATGTAGTAGGAGATTTGAACGATTAACTAGTGATCTATATAGGGTAACACAAGGTCAAAATGAATCACTTAGAGTTTACATAACCAAATTCAATAGAGATTCCTTAGAGATTCCTAATTTGGATATTGCTACAGCTGTAGAAGCTTTCAAGATGGGTTTACTTAGGGATTCACAATTCTATAATAATTTTGTCATGACCCCTTGCAGGAATCTTGATGAAGTAAGAACCAGGGCCCTTAGATTCATCCATTTAGAGGATGATAAAAGGATCCAAGAGAGACTGTCAGGATCCTCGAAGTAGGAAAAGCAAGGATCCTACTTCAGGAACAACAAATCCAAATCATATAACAAGTCTGATAATCAAAATGTGCATGCTGTGGAGCAAGAAGAGGATGACGAAGATTATCCACCCATTTCTGAATATTGCTTTGCAGTTGATAACAATGAACTAATCCTTGCCATGCAGAATTTAGATGAAAAGGCTAGATGGCCCAGAAAGAATGATAAGCCAGCTGCTACAAAGGATAAATCCAAATGGTGTGCCTATCATGAAGATTTCGGTCATCTCACTGATGAGTGCGTAGCACTCAGGAAAGAGATTGGTTACTTGTTAAGCAAAGGACATTTGAAGGAGCTATTTAGAAGAAAAAAAGTCAAGGATTCAGGATCCTGAAAAGACACCAGAAAGGGCTCCTGCTCTTCCAGCTGATGCCCAGATTATTAACTTCATCTCCGGTGTATCAGATATATGTGGCACTTCCATTTCAGTGGCCAAGAGGCATGCTAAAGATACAAAGATGGAAAATGGGGATAGACCCATTAGAACCTCAATCCTTACACAGGATAAAGTTATATCCTTTGATGAGGATGACCGCGTAGATATTCAGGATCCTCATCATGATGGTCTTGTTATTACATTGTTTATTTCTAACCATTTTGTTCGCAGGATTCTTATAGATGGAGGAAGCTCAGTGAACATTATCCAACTTGATGTCCTCAAGAAGATGAACATTCCTGAATCAGAAATTATCCCAAGATCATCAGTTCTTCTGGGATTCAGTGGAGAAACCAAGAACACATTGGGGGACATTAAACTTCCCATTTACATCGAGGGAGTTAATTCTTTTCAAAAATTTTGTGTCATAGATTGCTTATCTTGTCGTAATGTTATCCTTGGCAGGCCATGGATACATGATATAAAAGCAGTCCCATCTACTTAGCATCAGTGTGTTAAACTTCCTACTCCATGGGGTGTGGTGAAGATAGAGAGTGACCAACAAGAAGCCAAAAATTGTTACATTTCATCGATGAAGCCAGCCTCAAGACCTAGGGAGCAATAGCAATTAAAGTATCCTTCAAGAGATGTTCTAGAGGCAAGAGAACAAGATGTGAAAGATATCCTGATGGATCCTCAGGATCCTGAATCCAAAGTTTTTATAGGATCCGGGATCCTCGATAACATTAAACAGGATCTAATATCCTTGCTAAAGAGGAGAAAAGCTACCTTTTCCTGGAAGCATGAGGATATGACAAGTATTTCTAAAGATATTATTACTCATAAACTTGGCATTGACAGGTCATTCAAACCCATACGTCAAAAGAGGAGAAAGTTTGCACCTGAAAGGAATGCCATCATCCAGGAGGAGGTAGATAAACTACTCAAAGTAGGTATGGTTAGAGAGGTTAAGTATCCAAGGTGGTTAGCCAATGTGGTAGTTGTTCAAAAGAAAAATGGAAAGTGGAGGGTATGTATCGATTTCACTGATTTAAATAAGGCATGTCCCAAGTATCCTTTCCCATTACCCCACATTGACTCCATGGTGGATGCTACAGCGGGTCATGAATTGTTAACTTTTATGGATGCTTCATCTGATTAAGAGGATACAGCCTTTATGACCCCTACTGGTATCTATTGTTATATTGCTATGCCCTTTGGACTAAGAAATGCAGGTGCTACATACCAAAGGCTAATTAACATGATATTTAAAGAACAAATTGGACACACAATGGAAGTCTATATTGATGACATGGTGGTTAAGTCCAAGAGAGCTGAGGATCACCTTAGAGATTTGGAGGAAGCATTTGATATCCTTGATAAATTCAACATGAAATTGAATCCTTCCAAGTGCCACTTTGGTGTAAAAGCTGGAAAGTTCCTAGGTTATATGGTGACAAAAAGAGGGATAGAGGCAAGTCCAGAGCAAATCAAGGTGAATGTGAACATCAAGTATCCTGCCAATGCCAAGGATGTGCAAAGATTGATAGGAAGGATCGCAGCCTTGAACAGGTTCATCTCAAAGTCATCAGAGAAATGTAAGGAATTCTATGACATTATGAGAAAGAACAAGAAATTTGAGTGGACTAAAAATCATGAGAGTGCTCTCAATGCCCTTAAGGATTACCTATCCTCAGCTCTAGCCTTAATAAAACCATAGAAAAAGGGGATATATTATCCTTATATTTAGCAGTTTCTTCTAAGGCAGTAAGTGCAGTCCTTGTTAAGGATCATGAAGGTACCCAACATCCTGTGTATTATGTAAGTAAAAGTTTACTTGATGCTGAATCCAGGTATTCTCATTTAGAAAAAACTTATCCTTGCTTTTATCATGGCATCTACTAAATTACGCCATTATTTTGAGACACATCCTATTATTGTTAAGACTAACTTTCCAATCAAGAATGTTCTCAGGAAACTTGAAATGTCAGGAAGTATGGCAAAGTGGGCAGTCAAGCTTAGTGTTTATGATATCAGATATGAACCAAGAACTGCCATCATATCTCAAGCCTTAGCTGAATTTGTGGCTAATTTCAGTAGTGATCTACAAAGGGAAGCTAAATTGGAATTTCAACAGCTTGAAGAGACTAAGGATCCTTGCATACTCTTCACAGATGGGGCTTCCAATGTCAAAGGAACTGGACTAGGCATACTACTAAAATCGCCACAGGGGGACATAATACCCCACTCAATTGCTTGTGAGTTTCAAACTACCAATAATGAGGCTGAATATGAAGCCTTAATAGTTGGTTTGCAAATTGCCAAGCACATGAGGATCAGGTATCTTGAGGTACATGTAGATTCTTTATTAATCACTAACCACTTTAATGGTTCTTATGCTATTAAAGGTGAAAGACTAATCAAATATCTTGAGTTAGTCAAGAAATTGGCAGACTCTTTTGCTTCTTTTAGTTTAAGATAGGTACCCAGGGAAGAAAATGCAGAAGCTGATGCTTTAGCCCATCTTGGATCATCATTGAAGATTCTAGAAGATTATAGGATACCAATTATCCACATCTTAGCTCCTGCTATTGAGGATCACATAGCCATGGAGATAGTAGACGATTCTGCAATTATACCTAGTGATGATGCACAATCAAGTTAAGGATCCTGGATCCTCCCAATCATGAGATATATACAACATGGAGAGATCCCTACTGGAGAAAATCCTAGAGCTTTCAAAGTCAATGTATCTCAATTTACAATACTAAATAACATATTGTATAAACGATCTCTTGCAGGTCCATATCTAAGGTGCATCGAGGATCCAGAGATCCAAGAAGTTCTCAAGGATTTTCATGAAGGAGACTGTGGAAACCACACTGGGGGCAGAGCACTATTCTCAAGGATTCTTAGGACAGGATACTATTGGCCCACCATGAAGAGGGATGATGTGGATTATGCAAAGAAATGTGATGCTTGCCAAAGACATAGCAATATCCTTCATCAACCAGCAGAGCTCCTGCATCCTATATCCTCTTCCAGGCCATTCATGAGATAGGGAATGGATATAGTTGGCAAACTTCCCAAAGCTCCAGGAGGAAAAGTGTTTATGTTTGCTATGACTGATTACTTTTCCAAATGGATAGAAGCTGAAGCCTTTGCACAAGTCAGAGAAAAGGAAGTGATATCCTTTATTAAAACAAATATTATTACCAGATTTGGTATTCCTTCTGAAATTGTTTGTGACAATGGATCCCAATTTATTGGGAGTAGAACTACTAACTTTTGTGACAGTTGGGGGATTAAGATGATAACATCAACACCAGTCCACCCACAAGCTAATGGTCAAGCAAAATCATCTAACAAGATCATCGTCAACAAACTGAAGAAGAAGGTTGGATCCAAGAAAGGAAAATGGGCAGAAGAGCTACCATATGTATTATGGGCTGACAGAATAACTCCTAAGAATGCTACTGGCCAAACTCCATTATCTTTAGTGTTTGGAGCCGAATCTGTGATCCCTACAGAGATGGCAGTCCCTACTGCAAGAACAAGCATCTGTGATCCTGAAGGAAATGCTGAAAACTTGGTTAAAGATTTGGATACCATAGAAGAGCTCAGGGATTTAGCAAGGATAAGGTTGGCTAGCTATCAACAAAGAATGGCTGAGGCTTACAACAAGAATGTCAGGATCAAGAAATTCCAAGTTGGTGATATGGTGTTAAGAAAAGCATTCCAGAATACCACAAATCCTGCTGATGGCAAGTTGGCACCAAAATGGGAAGTCCCCTATCTGATTGAAGCTGAGGCAGGAAAGGGGGCATATTGTTTATTAACAATGGAAGATGATCTATTACCAAGAGCTTGGAATGCTATCCATTTAAAGAGATAATTCATGTAAGAAGGATCTAGGATCCTTGGTAATGATTTGATTCTTTTTATTTATCTAATCCTTTAATTTACTTGATTACAAGGAGAAGGATCTATGATCCTTTATCCCTTTTCACTAAATTCTGAGTTTTGCAGAAGTTGGTACATCTTTGGCAAAGGATCAAGTATCCACTGAAATCTCCTAAGTCTTTGGGTTTAACCCCAGTTTTTGGGCTTGTCCCCAGTTTTTTGGCTTGTCCCCAATTTTTGGGGTCGTCCCTAGTTTTTGGGCTTGTCCCCAGTTTAAGGTATCTATTACCTCCTATGAATCAGGTTCTTACACCTTCGCCAGTTGTGCACGATTATCCTAGTGCAGTTAAAGGCAATGGGACCAGTACCCGCTTTAGGGGCTGACAATTTCATTGTACTAGTTGTATTTAGGATCATAAGTATAATGGTAGAGGTACCACACATCCGTTCCTAAGGTTTCTAACGTTTTCACGTTAGCTAAGGTTTTGGCATCTTCATGTCACTAAGTTTGGATAGTCACAAGTATGGGCCATACTCCAGTTTACACAAGATCCTTTGGGCTTGTCCCCAGTATTTGGGCTCGTCCCCAGTTTTTGGGCTTGTCTCCAGTTTTTGGGCTTGTCCCCAGCTTATTGGGCTTGTCCTCAGATTGTTGTGCTTGTCCCCAGATACTAACATCTTCTTTTACAATTGGCTTAGTCCCAAGTTATATCCTATTTCAGGTTTCTAGAGCTGAATAGTTAAGGATCCTGGATCCTAACTTTATACAAGGTTTTATCTTTTGATTGTCACAGTTGTAAGTATTAAGGATATATGATCCTAACTTGGATTCTCTGGTATGATCCTTATTTACTTTTATTCTTGGCTTATCAATTATACCCTTATTCTTTGACAACATGATATATGATCCTAAATTATTTCACATTTTAAACTTTTTGATTAAAGGATATTTGATCCTTGATGATACCCTAAACTCTTTAACATAAACTGATTTTTATACTTTCATCAGTGACTTGTAAATTCTAAGACTATGCGATAACAATTGATAAGTAAATAGACACAAAATGAACAACACCAAGATAGCCAAAAGTTAAAAGTTTTATATATTTATCATAGTTAACCCTTTAAAGGTTGTCAAAATTGCCTACCCAAACATCTACCAGCAATACGTGGCCAGTCCGCTTGGGTAGGCAAAGGGTGTCCATATTCATAAGGTTCATTTAGTGCAGGAAATCAAAAGATGAGGGGCATCAAAGGCTTCATCCTCCACAAACAGAAGGACCCATCCACCTTTGTTACCCCCCTATTGTCTTAAGGATCAGTGATCCTTAACCCTAAGATCTATTGTTCAGAGTTATAACAGACCATTGTTCGAAATACCACAACCATCAAAACAAACTATTAAAACATAAAAAATGGGCTCCGGCCACGTTTAGAATTTTCCATCATCGCCCATTTGTGCAGCCTAAACCTTCGCTACATCCTCCACCTTCTTCTCACCACCTTGACCACTGCCTCTAGCCGCTGCATCCTCAGGATCCTTAACTCCACTACTACCTGCTTCAAGTGCCAGGATCTCCTCGGGGTCCTCATCATCTCCGAGTTCAGCCAACCTCTTAGTCCTCGGGGTCCTCATCATCTCCGAGTTGATCTTTAGTATCATGACAGCAGCAGAGTGTTTGGCCCCTTCCATGACCTCTATCCTCTCCCCTTGGGCCGTCATTTCAACAACAAGTAGTTCCTTATGCAGTGCATTATTCTCTTTTTCCAGCTGGGAGATCTTTTAATCTTTGGCAACTGCAATGGCCTAGTGGTCAAGGCTCTTTTGTTTAGCTTCAGCCACATGTTGGTCAATGAGGATCTGGACTTCAACGAATTTCTGAAATAAAAGAATCCAGAATTCAGGATCCTATATCCTCAAAAGAGATGTAAATTTAAGGATATGAAAACCTTACCTCGGAGACATATTCTTGAACCTGGTGTTCCATCAGAGGCAGGCCTTCAGCGGGTTCAGCAGGCTTCTTCCTCTTAGTTCCTTTACCCCTGGTGTTGACACCTTTGGTCTTAGGGATGCTTTGGCTTGCAGTCAGCTCCTTTTTGAGAGACCTAGGGTTTACGTATTCCTGGATGTCGCCCACACTGAACCTTGAAGTAGACTTGGAAGATTTGGTAACACCTGCAAATATGGTTAACAGATAAGTATTCATATCTTATATTCATTTAAACATTTATTTACACAAAAATATGGATACTTACTCGACATTGTGTAGGAACCGGGGGAGATTTCTTGAGAATCCTTTGCCTTGGCTTGAAATGTTCTTATGTCAGGGTCAAGCTTCCAGAAAGAAGCAATCCTCTCTTTGTAACAGGAGATTCTTGGAAGTTAGAGAATGAGATAGCTGCAAAGTAAAAAAGAAGGATCAATTATCCTAACAAAAGAGAACTATCCTATTAGGGTCCTGGTCCATGGATCACATATCCTGTCACACCCCTTTCTAAGGCGGAAGCACGAGGTTTGATCATGAAAGGTTTTCATTGCATACGATTGGTAAACATGCTACATGCTCATGAAAAATAACTCCAAATGCCAAACATTACATAACTGAAAACGTAGTTTAAGTGTTTACATCACAAGACAGCATATTGTCTGAAAAGTTACAACATTATTCAAAGTTCAACATAAACAACATCCAAGAGCAAGAGAATGACCATGCGCACATCCACTTTAGTTACCTGAAATACATGTGAGTTTTTGGAAAAACGTCAACATAATGTTGGTGTGAATTCATGCAATTCTTGTATTGAACGTTTGTATACTTTGTATGAAAAACATGGTATGTATCTTGTAATAATCAAGTATTTCTGTATGAATCAAGTTGTTAATGGGTTGCAAGGCCATTAACATGTGACACGACATAGGAAGCATCCAAACCATAGGCATTTTTCTAGTTGTCGATTCACTGCTGAGACACAAAAGCACTACTCGGTACTCGTTCTCACCAAGAGTGTGGCTGCCCGAAAACCCGTTAGATCTAACCTTTTGTTCTGCGGTCTAGGTATATTGTTGATTAATGGTGCTTATGGTACCCTATTCGTGACACGATTTCTCGTATCATTTCTCGTATCATTTCTCAATTCTTGTATCCATCATACCATTTGTAAACATTGTAAAATGTATTTCACCCCCGAAGTTATAAAACTGAAAACAGTTAAAAGAAAAGGGGGAGCATGAACTCACAACTTTGTGTTTCTTGCGCCGTAAACTTCACCGGGTTTGCTTATATAACGTCGTGACCTATACGCGTTTTATTAACGTTAGTCACTAGACTTTTATCGCACAAGTACAAGTCACCATGTTTTATGTATGTATTCTTGTATTAAAAATAATTTATATTTTTAACTATGTGTCTTACTTATATTATTTTTCTCAGAAATAAATATAAGTATCTTGTATTTTTCACCCGAATTATGTATTTTGTCCAAAACTTCATTTCATGTTCATAACTTGTCCAAGTTATTTATTCTATCGAGTAATATATTTTCATAAATATATTTTCTTGTATTTGTCTAAGCATGTTGTATGTGTATTTTGTATTTTTACTCCTTAGGAGTATTTAGTGTATTTTCAAGTCTTAGCACACTATTACATATAATACATACTACATACACTTAGCACAGAATTTGGTGATCAATAAATATATATATTTTTCTCAAAAATATGCATACTTAATATCAATTTTTATCTTGAAGAAATCATCATTTCTGAACACAAAAATTAGGGAAAACTTGGTAAATATTTTTAGATACATTTCTAGGGAATAAGTTTCTCAAAAACTTATATTTTCTAAGTGTCAAAATTTATAGAAATTTTGGCAGAGTTTCCCCTAAAAATGGAGGTTTCCCATGTTTTCAAAACATGTGTTTATTTTCTTTTAAAATCATCACAACAATCAACAATCAATCCTTAAAAAACTTCCACTTCCCAAGAGCAAAAATTATACAATGTATATAACAACATGAACATGAACTTTCACAAAAAACTCGTAGTAACTTGGTAATATGTTTAGTAGACTTAGTTACCCCCTTAAGGTGTTTTTATTTCTTAATAAACTTCTTTCTTGAGAATTTTAGATGTTTACAACTTGTAAACATATTCTACAAAAATTATTCTTTTGAACTCCTCTTGTAAACAAAGTGTTCTTACAGTTATTTTATCACCAAAAACAATGTACATTTATGTAAGAATCAAGTTCTACTAAAAATCATATTTTGAACTTGGTTTTCTTGGAAAATCATTCATGAATCTTAGGTTCATAAAATTACTAGCTCATTTTATTCACTATTTTTCAAGAAATAATTTTATTTTCAAGTTCATGTTTATAAGTGAGGATGATCTTCTTGGGTTAACACACAATCATCCTCTAACTTGCCAAATCATGTGTTTAATCACAATCTAGCAAGCTCCTTATGATAATCAACATCATAATTTCAATTAAATAACAATCTAGTGTCATGCATGTATTTAACAACCTCATTTCATCCATAAATCATCATATGTAAGCTTATGCTTATGATTCTTGTTTATGTTCTTTTAGTGTTCTTGTGATTCTCAACAATATACATCTTTTTAACCAACAAAATAAGAAATAAAAACTAGTAACAAGAAGCTTACAACTAGCTCAAAAGCTAGGGAAGATCACTTGAAGAAAAAGATGACAAATGGGTTGTATAGAAGCAAAGGAAGAAGGTTCTTCAAGATCTACAAGCTCTAAACCTTCTTAGACATCTTCTTGCACCATGTAACTAGCTTGGAATGGATTGGATGATGGTTGTATGGTGGTGGTGGTGGCGGCACTACCAAGGCCGAGAGGGAGAGAGAGAGTGCAAGAGAGTGGTGGTGTTTGTGAAGATGGAGTTCTAGTGTTATATTTATATGCATTTCATATCTTGCAAGATCTCTACCAAATCATATAGAATCCAAGTAATATCAAAAGAAATCAAATGGGTTTTTGTAGGATTGGTAAATAGTTGGTGGGGTCACCCCCATGTGACCGTATATTTGAAGGGGCGGGGGGCAAAGTGTAACTTGCAACTCTAATTTTATAAACAAGTTAGCTTTCATGTGTAATTTTTAGGGACTTGATGTGTTATTATGTTATAAGGTGTGTTATGGTGTTCGGAGACCATAACTTGTTCAGAAACATTAAAACAATGCTTCTAAAATAGTTTGTTGTTGCGGGTAATGTCCGGTTGTTCGGTTAAATACCGGTTCGTTAAAGTGCTCAATTGCACCGTTTAGTGTCCTTTAAGTACCCTTTTAATTCCCCACACTTAGGGAAATATTCTAGATGATAAAACATGAATTCTGCATAATATTTTGAGGTTATAAAGCTGACTATAGCTGAATTCTGTAAAATTCTGCAATTAAAGTGCGTTTCGGGTGCTTTTTAGTGCGTATTTTAGCTTTCGGAAGGTCTATATGTTAACCCTTGTATGTACTCTTAGGTTTTAATGTATTCTTGTCTTTGGACCTACACCTAGGCTCCAATTTTATTATCTTACAGCTTTCTGCAGAATTGTTGACACAACGTGTCTTACCGGTGAGTTTACTAGTATTTCTGACGCAACGTTATCATTAATGCATAAAGCAATATTTGTATTATAAAACGTGCATGAATTCACAAGTATATCATGTGATCAAACAATGTTGACATTTAAGCACATAATTGCAGTCATTAAATATTAATTAAATTGTACGGAAATTACCGGTTTTGTGCCAGTTGTCACAGTCTCCCCCCGTTAAAAGAATTTCGTCCCGAAATTCAGGCTTATCTATCTCTCATAGGAGTTTTCTTGAACAGGTGGGGGTACTTTTCTTTAAACTGGTCTTCACATTCCCACGTGTACTCGGGTCTGTGGTTAGAGTTCCAACGTACTTTGACAAGCTTGAAACTACTCCTTTGGGTCTTGTTGACTTTCCAGTCCGTAACCTCAACGGAATTTTCTGTAAATCGGAGTGTGTCATCAATATGCACTTCATCTGCAGGGATGATCACTGTTTCTTGTGTTGGACTCTTCTTGAGGTTGGATACATGAAACGTATCATGTACTCCGTTAAGTTCTTCCGGTAATTCCAACTTGTAAGCCATGGTACCAATTCTTTCAAAGATTTTGAATGGTCCGATGTATCGTGGATTCAGTTTTCCACGTTTTCTGAATCTTACTACGCCCTTCCAAGGTGAGACCTTTAACAAAACCTTGTCTCCTACCTCGAATTCTAAGGGTTTTCTTCTTTGATCAGCGTAGCTCTTTTGTCGATCTCGAGCCGCCTTAATGCGCTCTCGAATCTGCATAATTTTGTCGGTTGTCTCTTGCACCAGTTCAGGACCAACCATACGTTTGTCTCCAGCGTCTGCCCAACATAGTGGCGACCGGCACTTGCGGCCATACAGAGCTTCGAACGGTGCGGCTTTTATGCTCGTATGATAATTGTTATTGTAGGAAAACTCAACTAAGGGTAGATGAGTATCCCAGCTGCCGCCTAGGTCCATAACACATCCGCAAAGCATATATTCTAGTGTTTGTATGGTCCGTTCGCTCTGACCGTCTGTTTGCAGATGGAAGGCCGTGCTTAGATCTAATTGAGATCCAAAGGCTTCCTGAAAGGATTGCCAGATCCTTGAGACAAAACGTCCATATCTTTCTGAAATAATTGAGATAGGCACTCCATGACGTGCCACGATTTCTTTCAAGTACAGCTCAGCGAGCTTTCCAGTGTTGTCTTTCTCTCGGATCGGTAGGAAATGCGCAGATTTTGTCAATCGATCAACTATTACCCATATCATGTCATGCCCTGTAGGGGTCCTGGGTAATTTCGTTATGAAGTCCATCGAGATTTTCTCCCACTTCCACATGGGTATCTCTGGTTGTTGTAGTTGGCCAGACGGTTTCTGATATTCAGCCTTAACCTTAGCACAGGTTAGGCATTTTCCAACATAGATAGCAACATCGCTTTTAAGTCTCGGCCACCAGTAGTAGTCTTTCAAGTCTTGATACATTTTGTCCGATCCTGGATAGATCGAGTATCTGGACTTGTGAGCTTCATTAAGGATGACTTCTCGAATACCGCCATAGAGCGGAACCCAAATATGCCCCTTAAAGTACAAGGTTCCCTCTTTGTTTGTGTCACACCCCGACCACGTAAAGCAACAAGACGTGGCGGAAACATCGGGGAGTGTTGTAAAAGAATCATTGTTTCGTAACCATGGAATAAATAAATTTTGTTTTATTGAATAAATGAACTCATTGTTTTAATACAATCAAATAAGTACAACTATGATCTTCCAAGTTTTAAAGTTGCTAAGGCACGAGTCCATCCTAAGTGTAGCATATATCATCAATCATCACAAAGCAGTACCTGAAACATGTGTAAAAATAGGTACGTCAGCATAAAAATGCCTGTGAGATACATAGGTTTTGTGAAAATAGGATTCATGAATTAAGTTTAAAGAAAAAGAATGTTTTAAGAAAAGTAGTCATGATCCTTGTAGATTGTTTTGTTTTTTAAATCGTTTGAAAAACAATAAGTTAAGTTGATATGTATAATTAAGAGAATAATGTATGGTTAATGAATAACCATATAAAATGAGTTTGTATAAAATGTATTGTTCGACAAACTATATATTGATAAAAAGGTTTATAGTATATATGAAAATATACTTTTTGTTTTTAAGAAAGTCGAATGAGTAATATATTAAAATATATTTCAGTTCCAATATCGTTAACCCAAGTATACTAAATAACGCCACGGTATGTAATGTAATGAAAACACTTATATATAAGAAGTACCAGTGGCGTATCTACCATGTTTTTATCACATTACACCCGTCCCGTTATCTAAACACTAACCAAAACCCAATCGTTAGATAGATAGTATATTAAATATACTTCAGTTGTTTAAAATAATAGTCTTCAGTAGTATATTACAAGTATACTTTGGATTTATAAAAAACACATTAAACTATGTTTTGGTTTTGTAAGTAACATATCAAAATATGCTTTAGATGTGATAAATAACATATTAAACTATGTTTTGGTTTGTAAATAACATATCAAAATATGCTTTGGATGTGATTAACAAAATATATGTTGGTTTTGTACAATATCGCATATGGGAGCATATCAAACTATACCTTTAGGAGTATAACTAAATATACAAAGATAATGTGATTTAAGAATTCAATCAGACCTAGTGCATCAAAATACACCTTTGAGACTATAGGGATACCACAAAGGAAAATCCCTATTTGGATGGAGAAACAAATTGGTTTCAGACATTCCATGACAACAGGAATGGGGTGTCAAATCCTATAGCGCTATATCATACTACCAACCGGTCTGGTGAACAAAATAAGTACAATTCAACAATTTGTTTTATAATCTTAGAAAAATCAGTGTTTAAACGATAGATAGTCATTCAGTTTGTCAACAGATAAGCACTAACATGTATAATCAATTATACTTTTGGAAAACATGAAAGTAACAGATAGGTACACATGCTTCACCCCAAAACAGTTTGAAAACAGTAAAAGAGGGGTCTATGTACTCACCTGAGATTGCTTAGAAGTCCTAGGATAACCACCAAGCAATGCTAGTGGAGTCCCGGAAATCAAACGGTACCTAATATAGGTAACTACATCAATAAACCGGACCTAACTCGGAATATTGGATAGGATGAGGTCTCGTAAACCAAATGAGTGTGGGAACTCATATGATATGGTTTAACAAGGCCTACATACTAAAAGGAACCTATCCTAAGTGCTTACGACCCATCACGACCCGTTTAGGTAGCTTATGCTACTTTAACGCGTCGTTCGCGTGAAACGCGTTCGGAACGCCTAACTAGCCCTATGACAAGTATTATATGCCTAAACATGTTTAATATTGTTATAAAATCAGTTTATATATCAAAATTTATGTTACATATGCTTAAAATGAATTTTGGCATCAAAGGGGCATTTTGGTAATTTACCTAAGGCATATAAACTACCTATCATACAACTACTTTAAACGATATGACCATAGGGTATAACCTCGGAAGGTTATTCCCAATATGCTATGGTCACCTAAAGTGTTTGGTCGGATCCTAATGATCGACCAAATGGGTCGGGTTCGAAGGTATAAGCGATTTATCAGATCGCTTACCCTTACGACCCTAGACAAGCACAAAACTAAAAGTGACGAGCTAAGCATGTTAAAACATGCTTACCTAAGTTTGAAAACAAGTTTGGTATCAAAACAAACGGTTTTGATACCTAAGAGTAGTTTGGTTACAAAATACGCACGAATGCGCATTTTGACCGAAACTACGGCTCGTCACTGAGCCTAGACAACGTGGTAATCAGTAGGCATAGTCACAAGGGACTATAACCATCGTGATTACGCTCATGTTGCGAAGTTCAAATGAACTTCGCATTGACCATAAACTGGTCAATGCAGAAAGTCAAACAAAGTTTGACTTTCGGACTCGAAAAGCAATAAAAGAACGAAGGAACACTTACAAAGGGTCCCCGAATGCTAATCTCGATCCAAGTAGCTCAGGTATGAAACAATGGTTTCAACTTAGAGCTTCTAAGATCAGATTCTTATGGGTTTTGCAATGGGGATGGATGGGTATTTATTGGATTAGGACCACCGTTAGGATCGTTTCTTGAAAAACGTGATCGAATCCCATCCGTACAAGTGTTGGAAAGTTGTGGTAACTCAATTTGCCACCCACCATAAGGTATTAACACTTGGCATTGGCCTTTGGAGAGTTTAAAGGCTGTTAACAGCTGAGAAAAAAACGTTTTTCTGCATCTGACCCCTGCTTACGGACCTCAACACTCACAATGTTGAGGTCCGTAAGGACCTTGCAGACCTGATATTTTCGAAAATGGCAGAACAGGCCCCTGGACCTTGTTTCGTCGCGTAACGACACTTCTAACACCCGTCAAACCTAATTTCAAGTTCCACAATGATGTTAAAACATAGGGAACATGAAATGTGCTCAAAAATATATCGGATGTCAGTTCGTTTGGCCGTACGATCGCGATGTTCGGTTAATTACGATGGAATGCGCATAAGCGCGAAAAACGATCCTAATTGCGTGACAAATGGATTTTTATTATGCCAAAGACTAAAATAAAATATTTTAGTGCTTACATAAATTTTTGGATGTCCGGATGTATTCAGAACGTAAGTTATGCGCGAAAGTGCAAATTTGTGCACTTTTTGACGCTTTTAGTCCCTGAATGACCCAAAAGTTTATTTTAGCACACCGAACCCCTCAAAGCCTATTTCTAAGCTATATAAAGGATATTTAAGGTGTGTTTAACTTATGGTCATGTTCCGGAATGTCTGTTACAGTTCAAATTGGTATACTTTCGCAGTTTGTCAAGTTTAGTCCCTGTAAGCGAATTAACTTGTTTTTGCCATACCAAAGCCTTCAAAACTTATTTTTAAGTTATGTAAAGGTTATTTAAGGTATGTTAAGCCTATTTCACTATTCTGGAGTGTTCGTTGGATTAAACTGGTTATATTTACGCATCAGAGCGTGTATAACCCTCCATAAAGCGATTTAAAGCTTAAAATCGAACAAGAGTTGATATGTGCAAACGATACACATATTTTTACAAATCCCAAGTATGAAATAAAATATTTCATTGGTTTGGCATTTGTTTGATGGTTGAAGTGACACAGGTGTCACAGCTTGGCACCAAATTCTTCAGCATACCTCGAAGGTATTCAGCTCTACGATTCTCCATTTTAAGGGCTTCTTGTTGCGCGTCTCGAATGGTTGCAGTGAGGTTTGTTTGAATAGTCATTTCCAATGCTCGAACCCTTAGGGTCTTAACCCTTTCTTTTCGGCTTAACGCGTGTGGTACAACGTTCGCCTTTCTAGGATGGTACTTAATCTCATAGTCATAATCGTTCAGCAGCTCGACCCAACGTCATTGACGCATATTTAATTCTTTCTGATCAAATATGTGTTGTAGGCTTTTGTGATCTATGAAGATTGTACATCGAGTACCATATAAGTAGTGTCGCCAGATCTTCAAGGCGAATACCACTGTGCCTAGCTCTAGGTCGTGAGTGGTATGATTTCTTTCATGCACCATCAACTGTCTTGAAGCGTAAGCGATGACTTTCTGGTGTTGCATAAGCACGCAGCCCAACCCTTGACGCGAAGCGTCGCAGTATACCACGAAGTCTTTAGTGCCTTCGGGTAAGGAGAGTATTGGTGCATCGCATAGCTTATTTTTAAGTAGCTGGAAGGCTTCTTCCTGCTTGTCACCCAAGTCGTACTTCTTGTATTTCTGTGTAAGCGTAGTCAGCGGTTGAGCTATCTTGGAGAAATTCTCAATAAATCGTCGGTAATAGCCCGCTAAGCCCAAAAATTGTCGAACTTCAGTTGGGGTTTTGGGAGCTTCCCAATTCTTTATGTCTTTTATCTTGGATGGGTCTACATGAATGCCCTTCTCATTCACAACGTGACCAAGAAATTGTACTTCGCGAATCCAGAATTCGCACTTTGAAAACTTTGCATAAAGTTTCTCTTTCTTCAGTAGTTCCAAAATGGTTCTGAGGTGTTGCTCGTGTTCTTCTCTCGATCGCGAGTAAATTAGGATATCATCGATAAATACAATTATGAATTTATCGAGATGTGGTTTGCATACGCGGTTCATCAGATCCATAAATACCGCTGGCACGTTTGTCAGTCCGATTGGCATCACAAGGAACTCGTAATGCCCATAGCGTGTTCTGAATGCAGTCTTTGGTACGCTTTCCTCTTGTATCCTTAACTGATGGTATCCAGATCGAAGGTCGATCTTGGAATAGTAGCTTGATCCTTGCCATTGATCAAATAAGTCATCAATCCTCGGTAGTGGGTACCGATTCTTGATTGTGAGCTTGTTCAGTTCTCTGTAATCGATACACATCCGCAGTGTTCCATCCTTCTTCTTCACGAACAACACTGGAGCTCCCCAAGGCAAGAAGCTTGGCCTTATGAATCCTTTATCCAACAACTCCTGGAGTTGTGTAGATAATTCTTGCATTTTGGATGGTGCAAGCCGATAGGGTGCCTTGGCTACAGGAGCGGCTCCTGGAACCAAGTCTATACGGAATTCGACTTGTCGTTGCGGAGGTAGTCCTGGCAGATCTTCGGGAAAAACATCAGGGAATTCCTTCACCATAGGAATGTCTTTGAGTTTCGGCTCCTCAGCCTTCTTATCTACAACGTGCGCTAGGAAAGCAACACATCCTTTCCTTAAGCACTTCTGTGCTTTCATACAACTGATGATTCACAGAGGCGGGTCTCGTTTTTCTCCATGCACAATGAGAGTTTCATCATTCGCCAAAGGGATGCGAATGATTTTCTCATGACAAATAACTTCAGCTTTGTTCTTGGACAACCAGTCCATTCCGACCACTACATCGAAGCTACCCAATTGAATAGGTAAGAGGTTGATGCTAAATCTTCGATCACCAAGTTCTAGTGTGCAAGTTCTAACAACTTCGCTTGATTCAACAAGTTTACCATTGGCTAGTTCTATGGAATAAGGAATATCTAATATACTAGATTCTATTCCAAGCATACGTTTAAATTCCACAGACATGAAGCTATAATCGGCACCAGTGTCAAATAATATGGATGCAAAGTGATTGTTAATGAGAAACGTACCGGTGACCACATTAGGGTCCTCGCGTGCGTTCCTTGCTCCAATCACAAATGCTCGAGCCTGAGCGTTATTTCCCCTTGGGCAATCTTTTATGAAATGATCTTTGCTTCAACAACTGAAGCATCCTTGGTTTTGCCCAGCTCCATTCCCATCCCGATTACCATTGCCATTTCCATTTCCACCAATCCTACTACCAGCACCGTTGCGGTTTCCATTTACGTTCCTTCCTTCCTTTTCTCCAACAGTCTTCTATTTGATGACCCAACCTACCACATTTGTCGCATCTTGGAATGCGACAAGCTCCTTCATGATGATACTTGCATTTTTGGCATCTAGGCAGGGTGCCTTGGTATCCCTTGGCTGCAGTATCATTTGCCGTTGCAGAGGTTCTCGCCTCCTTAGGTGGGTTGGAGTCACGCTTCTTGTTGTTTGAACCCTTATTGTTGCTGCGAGTTGCTTGATTCAGATTCGCATGCTTCATTTTCTTATCACTCGATGACTCAGCATGCGTCTCGGTATTCTCAGTAGGGTTCTGTGATAGCTTCTTCATACGGACAGCATCTTCAGTAAGGCTGACAGCCAGAGTTACAGCCTCAGTGATCGTTTGAGGTTTGGCCGAAGTTACCATGATGCGAAACTTTGAGGCCAATCCCCAAATGTAGCGTTCAACGCGCTTAAATTCGGGAGTCACCATGTAGGGGATCACTCTCGACAGATCGTGGAACCTTCGAGTATAACCAGTAATGTCAGCACCTTCCATGGTCAAGTGCCAGAACTCAGTCTCCAATCTTTGGAGTTCAGCACGAGAGCAATACTTTTCTCTCATACGTTCCTTTAGCGCATCCCACGTCATGCCATACGTAGCATCATCACCCAGAGTTTGGACTTGCAAATTCCACCAAGTTAAAACCTCATCAACAAACAACCCAGTAGCAAAAGTGACTTGCTGATCTGCGGTACACTTGCTCATGCGGATAGTGGCATCCGTCTTCTCCGTCCAGCGTACAAAAGCCACTGCACCTCCAGTGCCATCGTAGTTCAGGGGTTTGCAGTCGAGAAACTGCTTGAAAGTGCAGCCCTGAGCTGCGTTTCCTCCAGATGAATCTCCATTCCCATTACGTCTAGCATTACTTGGTCCTCCACTTTTTTCGGTACGGTTCGCCTCGTACTGAGCGATAGCTGCGGAGATCCTTTCTTCCAGTAGGGCGTTCTGTTCTTCAGCAGTCCTCGGCAGTGGGGGAGGAGGAGGTTGATCATGAGCGTTCACAGCTCTTCTGGGTGCCATGTTCTGACAGAACACAACACAGTTGGGTTAGACATTTTGTTTGATATCGTCATGTGAGACAGTAGTGTGTATATATATATATATATATATATACAGGCATATACCACATAAGTGACATCAAACAATCCGCCGAACGTATCAATTCATACAGCAACAAGCATGCATAAATAGATAAATACTGTTGTGTCATAAGATATTCATCGAGTCTTTACACATATCAGGGCAACTTGTTACGTTATTGTTTGCAAGATTCACATAGTGCATAAGGGTTACATTACCCCAAAGTACAAGTTTAACATATGTAAAAGACAAATATCTTATTTCACATTGGCGGTTCATGTCTTTATACCCTAAATTATTACTCCAACAGAGTATTTAATAGGCTGGGGGAAGGGTGTTCACGTTTGGCCTTTTCTTGTATTGAAGGAATCTCGTTTGATACGTGACAAGACTTGCTGCGGTTTCTATGCACTGAATTCCATAATTATGCATGCATCCATAATTACGTAAGTCCTTGCACAGTCTGCACAGTTCGTTTCATCCTCGTATCGCTTCCTTCAGATAAGTCATTGCTTTCAGGTAAAGTCACGAGTACCTGAGATATTCTATTTCTAGTATACGTATATATCAATTATTTCACATAGTTATAAGTAATTTCTAGTCAAAGACAAGTGCTTCTCCAGTGCACCCTAAGTCTCATAGTGTAAACAGTGTCAGGTAGTGGATGTCGAGGAAAGTCTTATGCAATGAAAACTCTTTGAAAAAATGTTTTCGTGAAAGGATCCTAGAGATTATAGACTAGACTCGAGAAGGAATCCTGGTTCACTACAATGGCAGTTTTGATACCAATATGTCACACCCCTTTCTAAGGCGGAAGCACGAGGTGTGATCATGAAAGGTTTTCATTGCATACGATTGGTAAACATACTACATGCTCATGAAAAATAACTCCAAATGCCAAACATTACATAACTGAAAACATAGTTTAAGTGTTTACATCACAAGACATCATATTGTCTGAAAAGTTACAACATTATTCAAAGTTCAACATAAACAACATCCAAGAGCAAGAGTATGACCACGCGCACATCCACTTTAGTTACCTGAAATACATGTGAGTTTTTGGAAAAACGTCAACATAATGTTGGTGTGAATTCATGCAATTCTTGTATTGAACGTTTGTATACTTTGTATGAAAAACATGGTATGTATCTTGTAATAATCAAGTATTTATGTATGAATCAAGTTGTTAATGGGTTGCAAGGCCATTAACATGTGACACGACATAGGAAGCATCCAAACCATAGGCATTTTTCTAGTTGTCAATTCACTACGGAGACACAAAAGCACTACTCGGTACTCGTTCTCACCAAGAGTGTGGCTGCCCGAAAACCCATTAGATCTAACCTTTTGTTCTGTGGTCTAGGTATATTGTTGATAATGGTGCTTATGGTACCCTATTTGTGACACGATTTCTCGTATCATTTCTCAATTCTTGTATCCATCATACCATTTGTAAACATTGTAACATTTCTAACACGTATTTCACCCCCGAAGTTATAAAACTGAAAAAAAGTTAAAACAAAAGGGGGAGCATGAACTCACAACTTTGAGTTTCTTGCGCCGTAAACTTCACCGGGTTTGCTTATATAACGTCGTGACGTATACGTGTTTTATTAACGTTAGTCACTAGACTTGTATCGCATAAATACAAGTCACCATCTTTTATGTATGTATTCTTGTGTTAAAAATAATTTATATTTTTAACTATGTGTCTTACTTATATTATTTTTCTCAGAAATAAATATAAGTATCTTGTATTTTCACCCGAATTATGTATTTTGTCTGAAACTTCATTTCATGTTCATAACTTGTCCAAGTTATTTATTCTGTCGAGTAATATATTTTCATAAATATATTTTCTTGTATTTGTCTAAGCATGTTGTATGTGTATTTTGTATTTTTACTCAGGAGTATTTAGTGTATTTTCAAGTCTTAACACACTATTACATATAATACATACTACATACACTTATCACAGAATTTGCTGATCAATAAATATATGTATTTTTCTCAAAAAAATGCATACTTAATATCAATTTTTATCTTGAAGAAATCATCATTTCTTAAAACAAAAATTAGGGAAACCTTGGTAAATATTTTTAGATACATTTTTAGGGAATAAGTTTCTCAAAAACTTATATTTTCTAAGTGTCAAAATTTATAGAAATTTTAGCAGAGTTTCCCCTAAAAATGGAGGTTTCCCATGTTTTTAAAACATGTGTTTATTTTCTTTTAAAATCACCACAACAATCAACAATCAATCCTTAAACAACTTACACTTCCCAAGAGCAAAAATTATACAATGTATATAACAACATGAACATGAACTTTCACAAAAACTTGTAGTAACTTGGTAATATGTTTAGTAGACTTAGTTACCCCCTTAAAGTGTGTTTATTTCTTAATAAACTTCCTTCTTGAAAATTTTAGATGTTTACAACTTGTAAACATATTCTACAAAAATTATTCTTTTGAATTCTTCTTGTAAACAAAGTGTTCTTACAGTTATTTTATCACCAAAAACAATGTACATTTATGTAAGAATCAAGTTCTACTAAAAATCATATTTTGAACTTGGTTTTCTTGGAAAATCATTCATGAATCTTAGGTTCATAAAATTACTAGCTCAGTTTATTCACTATTTTTCAAGAAATAATTTTATTTTCAAGTTCATGTTTATAAGTGAGCATGATCTTCTTGGGTTAACACACAATCATCCTCTAACTTGCTAAATCATGTGTTTAATCACAATCTAGCAAGCTCCTTATGATGACCAACATCATAATTTCAAGTAAATAACAATCTAGTGTCATGCATGTATTTAACAACCTCATTTCATCCATAAATCATCATATGTAAGCTTATGCTTATGATTCTTGTTTATGTTCTTTTAGTGTTCTTGTGATTCTCAACAATATACATCTTTTTAACCAACAAAATAAGAAATAAAAACTAGTAACAAGAAGCTTACAACTAGCTCAAAAGCTAGGGAAGATCACTTGAAGAAAAAGATGACAAATGGGTTGGATAGAAGCAAAGGAAGAAGGTTCTTCAAGATCTACAAGCTCTAAACCTTCTTAGACATCTTCTTGCATCATGTAACTAGCTTGGAATGGATTGGATGGTGGTGGTGGTGGCGGCACTGCCAAGGCCGAGAGGGAGAGAGAGAGTGCAAGAGAGTGGTGGTGTTTGTGAAGATGGAGTTCTAGTGTTATATTTATATGCATTTCATATCTTCCAAGAACTCTACCAAATCATATAGAATCCAAGTAATATCAAAAGAAATCAAATGGGATTTTGTAGGATTGGCAAATATTTGGTGGGGTCACTCCCCATGTGGCCGTATATTTGAAAAGGGGGGGGGGGCAAAGTGTAACTTCCAACTCTAATTTTATAAACAATTTAGCTTTCATGTGTAATTTTTAGGGACTTGATGTGTTATTATGTTATAAGGGGTGTTATGGTGTTCGGGGACCATAACTAGTTCAGAAACATTAAAACAATGCTTCTAGTAATATTTTGATGTTCCGGGTAATGCCGGTTGTTTGGTTAAATACTGGTTCGTTAAAGTGCTAAATTGCACCGTTTAGTGTCCTTTAAGTACCCTTTTAATTCCCCACACTTAGGGAAATATTCTAGATGATAAAGCATGAATTCTGCATAATATTTTGAGGTTATAAAGCTGATTATAGCTGAATTCTGTAAAATTATGCACTTAAAGTGCGTTTCAGGTGCTTTTTAGTGCGTATTTTAGCTTTCGGAAGGTCTATATGTTAACTCTTGTATGTACTCTTGGATTTTAATGTATTCTTGTCGTTGGACCTACACCTAGGCTCCAATTTTATTGTCTGACTGCTTTCTGCAGAATTGTTGACACAACGTGTCTTACCGGTCAGTTTACTAATATTTCTGAGGCAACGCTATCATTAATGCCTAAAGCAATATTTGTATTATAAAACGTGCATGAATTCACAAGTATATCATGTGATCAAACAATGTTGACATTTAAGTACATAATTGCAGTCATTAAATATTAATTAAATTGTACGGAAATTACTGGTTTTGTGCCAGTTGTCACATATCCTACCCTGGGTGATCCATTTCATGGGAAGATGACTCCCATTTGGGATGGAGTCCCTTCTTACGAAGAAGAACTGGTTCCTCCAGTTGGAGTCATTCTTAGTGGTTTTCAGAATTGGGTGTGCTTGACCAGGTTTGTGCTTAAAAAGAAAACGATGAGAACCATGGCTAACAAGATTATACAACTGGCTCAATTCAGATAAGCCTATATCAATCCGTTCTTGTTCAACAATATGTTCAAGCGTATACAAGACTCTCCACACCATCGGCATGGCTTGGACGTAGCACAAACCGGCGAGTGTGAAAAAGCTTTGGGTCAAGAAAGGGAAAGGATATGTGAAGCCAATCTGGAAAGGGCTTGCAGGAAAGGTGATCCAAACATCAGAAATGCAATCACTCTTCATGGAAGAGTCAAAGGGTCTGAAAATGGTGCCTTCTGGAAAACAATGACGAAACCGATCAATCTCAGGATCAGTGAAACGGCAGAGTTCCATTGAAGGATTTTTAGTTATGCCCTGACTCTTTGGAGGGCTCTCCTTTTTGGGAACCTTAGCAGGGGAGGATCTAAGATTCATCTTTGCTATGCATTAATCGAAGAACAAGGTACCGGAAAGAAGAAGATTTAGAGAGAAGGAAAGAAGAGATACCTGATGAAATCTTAGAATGAGGATTTAAAGGGGAAGGGTCTCGAATTTAAATGCAATTTTCATCCTTATCTCTAACACTATTTAAAATGATGATTGTTGCACGAAGTTATATCCCTGATGTCATCATCGCAACGACTATATCCATAAGCAACGGCTAGTCCGAATTAAAATGAAACATGACTATCTAATCGGATATCAACTAGTCATGTTTGGGGGCAATTGTTAGGGATAGAATTTCACAGCTTATGGATCATGGATCCTCAAGTGCAGCTTGGATCACGGATCCTCAGTTCAGTTTGAATTAAGGATCCTCAGAAGATGCTGCAGGACTAAGGATCCAGGATCCTCATTATTATCCTAACACTAACAATTGTTTCCATTATTATTGAACTTGTTTTGCAGGTGTATTCGAATAGGACTTGGTCCAACCGAGATTCTAGGGGAATATGCTTGGTGATTCTGCACGTGCAAGCAGTCTTCGACTGTTATGGTGATCATGGGGAGCTTGCACCATTTGCGGATAGTTTGTTAGTTAGTTTTATTTCTATTTTTAAAATGGGGATAAAAGCTTGATTTAGACATTATTATTAGCAACACAACTGCACTACACTCGAACTCTAAAGAACTCTCTTCAATTACACACACATTAGTGATCCTTGTCCAAGCTTGTTATCATCCCGATTTGTAAACTTTCTTTATTTAATATACTTGATAGTGATAGTTTTCACTATCCGGGGTTTTTTATGTCAGAGATCATACATTGATCAAGGGATTTTTCCTCGTATAAATCCTTGTGTTCACTACCCATTTCATATATTTGTTGTTCATACATTTGACCAATTAACCTAGCATCATTCCTCACAAAAATCAGTTTTGGTTACATTATCCTTGTGTGATTTTTGACCAAAACAATAATGAATCATTAAGGGATTACATAACTAAATTCAGTAGAGAATCCTTAGAGATTCCTAACTTAGACATTGCAATAGCTGTTGAAGCTTTTAAAATGGGTTTACGTAAGGATTCACAATTCTATGATAATCTTGTTATGACACCTTGCAGGAACCATGACGAGGTAAGAAACAGGGCCCTAAGGTTCATCCGATTGGAGGATGATAAAAGGATCCAGGAGAGTCTGTCAGGATCCTCAAAGCAAGAAAAGCAAGTATCCTATTTCGGGAATAACAAATCCAAGTCATATAATAAATCTGATAATCAGAATGTGCATGATGTGGAACAAGAGGAAGATGATGAAGATTATCCTCCTATTTCTGAGTATTGTTTTACTGTTGATAATAGTGAACTAATCCTTGCTATGCAGAATTTAGGTGATAAAGCTAGGTGGCCGAGAAAGAATGACAAGCTAGCTGCTACGAAAGACAAATCGAAGTGGTATGCTTATTGTTTTGGTTAAAAATTACCGAAGCAATTAAGTGATCAAATTAGTTTTGTGAGGTAGTGTGCTAGATGTGTTTGTGGAAAATATGTTGATTTAATTGTTTGCAAAAACAATTTTCAGGATATAGCTCTAGATATTAAGCTATATCAACAATCAAACAATGAGCAGAAATGTTAAGGGTGACACTAGATGTACGAGGAAAGCCCTTTATCGGTCTAGATCTCTGGCATAAAACCTTGGGAGCTGACAATCGCAGCTGCCTAGTTCTTCTTATTACTTCAAAACTCAGGATACAATGCATGATATTGTACGGATCAGCTAAGTGTTACAATGAATATCAAGTATGAGTGTTGGTGAATGTGATTGCGAGTGATTGCAGCTGTTAAGAGAGCAAAAGAGTGAGTGAAGTTGTGTATATATTGATCTGTACAACTCATATTTATAGTAATAAAGATATAACAAACTATCCAATAAACTACGGATGCTTCGAATATTCCCTCTTGAACGTTGGAGACCCCTTCTTCCGACTTCCACGTTCTTCTTTCAACTAAATAGAGCGAGTCATCAGGAGAACAAGTCCACTTGAATGTTAAAAGCTTGCCACCCTAATCTGCACGTGAATAATTTGCAAGTGCCAGGATATTGTATCAGGATGTTACCAATATCCCGGTCATAAACAGAAACAATAAAGTCTGGATATAATTTAGGATATGGGTTCGGAAAAACCACCCATAACAATTGTCCACAAAATATATCTATTGGAATTCTCAAATTTAAACGGATATATTTTAAACTTATCGCGTTGATCAAGGTAATTATGATGATAAGACGCTTGAAGTGACCCACTACAACATCCCACGCGAATATTACTCATCACCCCTATTTTTGGCCTATATCTTCTCAAGTTTCTCGGTTATTCATCACCATAATTCCAGTAATCTCAGGTATTCCTCTCTCATTTTCTTCTTTTTTTTCTTTGTAAGGTTTCTTCATTTCCCATGGCTAGTCAAACCAGATCCCAAAAGGCTGATTCTGTCCCCACTTTCAATGAACAAAATCTTCTCAAAGAACCCAAAAAGGAAATCTGCTCTTTTGATAATGCTGACATTACTGCCTTGAAAGCCTCCGGTGCCTTTCCCGCCTGAGCAGTAATAGGACTGTTCTATCGGGAAATCCGATCAGACGTGTATTCCGACGAATGTGTGTGCTTCTTGGCCTATCCTTTTTCCATAGGGTTGCGATATCCTTTTCCGGCCTTCATCTCTCGCTTCTTTGAACTCACCGGTCTTTGTTATACCAAACCATGCTTATGGTTTGGAGAGTTTTAGTCACACTGGACCAGATAAAATCTCGTCACATATCTGATTTCTGCATTGAGGATCTTCCGATTGCATATCGTTTACGGTCTCATGGTTCTAGCCGATTTCTACTCTTTTCAACCTCTAAGGATCCCCTCATCCTCAAAGCAACTAAAAACAAGGATGAATGGAGATAAAAATTCTTTTTTTGTGAAAAGAAAGTCCATTGACAAGGGTGTTGACCTCCCCACGAAGTGGTTGACCTTCGGTAGGATTTAGGGTTTTAGGAATATCCCCAAACATATCCTGAAACTATATCCTAAACTGATATCTTGACTTTTTTATGCAGCAAATTTTAAATAATTGGCCCCTCCAAGCGCTGAATCAGAACAAAGAATCAAATGGATCTACCGGCTCCCAGAGAGTGAAAGAACTTTCTCCCTGTCATTCACTAGCTCAAGCCAAAAATCAAGTTCCAAGATGTCTTGTAAGCATATTTTTGCAACTTATTTTTATACAAATCAAACCGATTATAAGGGCTTAGTATTTCTTTTCTTTATGCAGCACCAGCTAAAAACCTTGAAGTCTTCGATCTTGAAGAATTGGATAGCTATTCTGGTCCCATGCAAGTCAAACAAGAACCCAATCCCAAGCCAACCGTTACCTCGTCAAAACCTGCCAGCTCCAAGGCTGCTGTCGTCCCCAAGCCTTCCACTTCCACAAAGCCACATGGCTCCAGTTCTCGCAAGAGAAAAGAATCAGATTCTCCTGCTACCTCTGATTCCTTCCCATACGAGAACCATGGGTTTCTAGAATTCAGCAAGTTCATGACCAGCTTCCTCAACCAGGTAAGTATCCTCATTGCATATCCTGCACATATATACTAATTATGTATATTAAGTATACACATTGATACCTGTTCTTCCAATCGTAGTGTCTTGAACGGTTAATGCACTTATACGAGGCTTGCTGCGGGCTAAACAAAATGCTGGAAGCCAAACTGTAGAAGGCCGAGACCACCATCGTAGACAAAGCAGTGATTGTCACTGGCAAGTCACAGCATTACAAGGATAAGTACAAGGTTGTGGCTCAGGAAGCCCAAACTGCCATCAACAAGGCCAACCAGGATGCTCAACTCAAGCTGGATGCTGCTCAACTTCAGCATGAACAGGATATGAACTCCTACCGGGAGGGCCTCAAAGGATCCATCGTGATCTCCCTCTTGCAGGCCAGGCTAAAAATGGCCTATGAAGCCAAAGCCCTGGGCTTTGAATGCCCTTCATGGAATGTTAATGCTTGGGAGGTGAGATTGAAGGATCTTGGAGGTAATCTTGTAGAGCTTCCTACAAAGCCCGTGGTTAAAGATCCTTCCAAAAAGGCTGAGATGGAGGTGGATGCTGGTGGTGATGCCGAGAAGGATGCTGGAGTTGATCCTGGAGCAGGAGCTGGCAATGAAGCGGTGGTTGAAGAGGGTGTTGCCCCTTGAAGGCAGCGAAGTGGGCGATGATGGATGTTGATGCCTAAGCCAGAGCCCACTTTTTAAATTTGATGGTTGTGGTTGATAAACAATTTACTTTCCTGTCTTTTGAACAACTTTTAATTTCCTGCAGTTAGAACAATATGATGGCCAAAGGTGGAGGGATCCTAAGTTTTAGGACGAAGCCCTTGGTCATCAATCTTTAGTATGCTTTTTTGAATAATTAACAGTTGAAGGTGGAGGGATCCTGGGTTTCAGGACGAAGCCTTCAAGTTTTTAGGTAAATACAGTTAAGAACTAGTTGCACTGTTGGTGGATGGGTCTCATTTTGAGATGAAGCCAATAGTGCAACCTTTTACATGTTAATAATAAACTAACATTTCTAGCCTTATCCATTGTTATTTACATTTTCCTTTGTAAATCATGTTGCATGTGTTTGATTCGAAAGTATTTTTCCAATAGAACATTTCAAATATCCTGAGAAAATATCCTTGTCAGGATACTGTTATTAAACTTAGTATTTTATTCAGAAATGTTCTGTTAAAGCTTTGTCAAACACAACTCCAAAAACTTAGGTTATTTAGATAAGGTTTCTAAAAGATGAAAAAGAGAAATCATACCAAAGACACTTAGGGAATAGATTCCAACCTTTGAACCCTTTCCATCATGGATGTCCCCTGTCTGGAACACTTAGGAAATTGAGTTCAATTTCATCCTTCGAACCATTTACAATGTTCAAGATGGATGTCCCCTGTGTACAACACACTTGAATACTTATGAACTTATTGATCTATACAATAATGTGTGTAAACACATTTGTAAGAAACTTTTGTACTACAGGGGATAAATCCTAAATATCCTGGAGATAGATCCTTAACATTCTTGGGATAAACCCTAAGTATCCTGGGGATAATCCCACGTTTTCGTGCTCTATAGGCGGGAGTGTATAAACTCCAAGACTTAGAAAGGTGAATACCTTTAAACCTTTGAGAGTATGAAAATACCCTTTCGTGAGAGAGGGTGATCAATCCTCATATACCTTAAGGATCCAGGATATAGCCAATAATAACGAAATTGTCAGCCCCTTGTACATGGACTGTGTTATGGGTCATTTTCTGAACAAATATCCTGACTAATATTCTGGCTTTGATTGTTTATTGGTGATCAGGATACCAGATCAGGATATTGGTAACATTATGGTACGATATCCTGGTATTAACTGATTTAACCACGTGCAGATTAGGAAGTGCAAGTCACCAACGGTCAGGAGGACTTCTTCCCCTTGAGACTCGGGCAAATCAGTTAGCTTGTAGACGTTGAACCCGAAAGAAGTGGAATACAACGTTCACTTGAGGAATATTCAAAGCATCCCGGTTTAATAGGATAGTTAGTTATTTTCGTTTTACTATAAATAGATTGATCGGACCAGGTTAAGGAACACACCATTACGCACACTTTTACTCTCCAATTGCAAACAATCACTACACTCAAACACTTGTACTCGAATTACATTGTAACACCTAGTTGATCCGCATCATATCCTGCACTGTATCCTGATATTTGAAGTAATGGAAGAACAAGGAAGCTGCGATTGTCAGCTCTCGAGGTTTTGTGCCGGTGATCTAGATTGATCAAGGGCTTTCCTCGTACATCCTGTGTCATCCTTTACATTTTTGCTCATTGTTTGATCATAGATACAACTCTATATCCTGATCCGTATCCTGAAACTGTTTTTACAAATAACTTAACTAGCATAGTTTCAACGCACATTTCTAGCACACTACCTCACTTAACTAATTTGATCACTTAATTGCTTCGGTAATTTATGACCAAAACAGTCTGGTCCTGCTATCTTGAACTATTCCTAGATAACTTGTGCTCCAGGCGGTGTGTTTAAACCCATTTCGAGAGAAAGGTGAATACATTTAAACCTTTGAAGGGATAAGAATCCCTTAAACGTGAGTGATGGGGCTAATCCTCTAATCTTTCAATTCATCTGGAGTATATATCCTGGAATAACATCCTGAAGCATATCCTACAAAACACCTTTAAACTAAGGTGGGTGTTAGCTTGGCTAACACCCCTCCGATGCTTAAGTCAGTATTGGGTTCAAAAGAATAAATAAAATTAAATGTATTTAAAAGAGATAGAATTCATAGCATCCTGAGTTAGAAACTAAATTCTAAACTCACTTGAAATAGAGCTTAAGGTGTATAGCATTCCAGGATCTTGGTATCATATCCCCTTCCATATTCTTGAGTCGGTATGCTTCTTTCCCAGATTCTGATTCAACTTCATATGGTCCTTCCCACTTTGGGGCAAGCTTTCCATCAGCAGGGTTAGTAGTATTCTGAAAAGCCTTCCTTAACACCCAATCTCCAACTTGAAACCTTCTAGTCCTTAGATTTTTGTTATATGCTCTAGATATCCTTTGTTGATATGATGCCATCCTTAGCTTTGTTGCATCCCTTGTCTCATCGACAGTATCCAATTCTTGACATAAAGCTTCAGGATTCGTCCCCGGATCTCGGAGGTTCGACCTTGCTGTAGGTATCACCATCTCTGTCGGGATCACTTCTTCTGCCCCAAATACCAAAGAAAAGGGGGTTTGTCTAGTTGCACTTTTCACAGTCGTCCTATCAGCCCAAAGTACAAATGGTAGTTCTTCCACCCATCTTCATTTTTTAGCACCTAGTCTTTTCTTCAAATTGTTGACAATTATCTTGTTCGAGGATTCTGCCTATCCATTTGCTTGAGGATGTACTGGAGTTGATGTAATCATCTTGATCCCCCAACTTTTGCAAAAATCAGTAGTTCTCTTACTAATGAACTGAGAACCATTATCACAAATTATCTCAGCTGGTACCCCAAACCTAATCAGGATATTCCTTTTTCTGAAAGATACTACTTCAGCTTCAACCCATTTGGAGAAATAATATGTCATTTCCAGCATAAAATGTTTTCCTCCTGGAGCTTTTGGCAATTTTCCCACTATATCCATACCCCATTTCATGAATGACCAAGGGGAAATAATAGGATATAGTGGCTCAGCAGGCCGATGTAGTATATTACTGTGCCTCTGACATGCATCACATCTTCGAGCATATTATGCAACATCTTTCCTCACAGTCGGCCAATAGTATCCTATTCTTAGTACCTTCGAGAACAATGATCTGCCCCCAGTATGGTTACCACAATCTCCTTCGTGTATATCCTGAAGTACCTCCTTGGTCTCAAGATCCTCCAAACACCTTAGGTATGGACCTGCAAGAGATTTCTTATACAAAAGATCATTTATAATTGTAAACTAGATACCTTCATCCTGAAAGCCTTAGGATTTTCATCCTTTGGGATGTATCCTTCGTTGAGATATTTCATGATCGGGGTCGTCCAGGATCTAGGATCCTCATCAGGATATTCATCTTCAGGATCCTGAATACTTGCTACTTCTTTATCCTGAGACTTGGAGAGTTCCATCGCAGGATACAGAATATGTAATATCGGTATTTGAGTTCCTTCCGGTTTCCTGATTGTAGATCCCAGATTTGCCAAAGCATCGGCTTCGGCATTATCCTCTCTTGGTACGTGTTTGAGTGTAAAAACATCGAAATATCCTACTAATTTTTTGACAATATCAAGATATTCGATTAACTTTTCACCTTTGATTGCATAAGATCCATTGAAATGGTTAGTAATTAACAACGAATCAACATATACTTGCAAACTTTTAATATTCACATTCCTGGCCAATTCTAATCCTGCAATCAAAGCTTCATATTTTGCTTCAATATTACTGGCAGGAAATTCCCACCTAATAGCCTGGGGTAATATGTCCCCCTGTGATGATTTTAGTAGTATACCTAATCCTACACCCCTTACATTAGATGCACCATCAGTATATAATGTCCAGGATTCTGAGGTTTCTCCTAGTTGTTGTACTTCAAGGTCTACTTCACTTTGAACGTCACTAATGAAATCAGCCACAAAGTCTAATAAAGCCTGAGACTTTATAGCATTTCTAGGTTCATATACTAGATCATAGGCACTTAACTTTACTGACCATTTAACCATCCTACCCGACATATTGGGTTTCCTAAGCACATTTTTAACAGGATAATTAGTTTTAACATGAATCCTATGTGTCTTGAAATAATGTCTAAGCTTAGTTGATGCCATAACTAGGGCTAATATCAATTTCTCTAAGTGTGAATATCTAGTTCCAGCATCTAATAAACTTTTACTAACATAATAGACAGGATACTGCTAACCTTCATGATCCTTTACTAGAACAACAATTACGGCATTCCCTGATACTGCAAGATACAAGGATAATTGAAACGCCCAAATTCTACTTATTCGACCAACAACATAAAATTCTTAAAATTTTACAAAATTTTGACATGACCCGTTCGTAATAAAAACTTTTCTCCCTGCTTTTGACAATACCATTTTAATTAATACTACGACACTTTCCAACATAACAAAAGTTAGGACCATATAAGGTTCGCCATGAACATTTTGTACAAACTACACAAAGTTTAAGATCCAAACTTCATACTGACAAGCTAGACACTTACTAATTAACATTTACTACACAAAAAGGTAGGTTGACCCATCAAAATAAACAACTTGGACCGGAAGCGCATAAGGTCGACGTTGCGTGTGTGTTCGGTCCGAGTGCGCCGCATTTAATCATGAGATTTACCTATCATTCATAACAACAAAACACTTGTTAGTTCATAAATACATAACATTTGAAATCCTTTACTTCCGTATCATCATTCGACCCGTTAACATAACATGTTACTTTACTAATCGCTACATACCATACCTTTCAATATACTTACATCATTTGACCCGTTATGAACAAGTCAAAATTCTCAAACATTCCAACAATCATTTTACCTATCATTCCAACCCGTTAGACGAGTCATTTCAAATTTACTACAACATCATCTTTTGGACGTTTCTCCATATAGACTCCTTGCATCTAATCAATCATGAATCGCAAGGAAACTTACACTAAGTTCATAGTACTAAATGTTATCATTCATGAATCTACAAGTAGAGTACATAGAGTTCATATGAACTTACCACGATCTTGAGATGCTTGTGATTTCGAGTGACTTGCACCTTCTTCCTTCTTTGTTCCTATACATCACAACTTCATATATTTAGCTTTCGACAAATTTCAACTTCTCATTTTCTTTGTCATACAATTATGATGTTTATAAATCATACGCACTCCGACTATAATCATATTTCATCTACTTAACAAACTTTCATACAAAAACACAATTTCATTAATTTAGACATTTCATCGAACACATGGCGTACGTACAATCTAATAACCATGATGTACAAGTATTTATAACACATTCATCCTAACTTCATCCAATAGATTAACAATCTTAACCATACTACATCCGATTCAAATCAAATTACTCATCAAAACACTTCTATAACCTGAGTTTAACATCAACATTACATAATTCATCCATAACTTTTACTAAATTTTACTACCTCACATAATCTCAAGTGGGTTTTGCCCCAACTATGAGTAAAATAGAAATAGCACATCATATAACTCTTACATGTTCCTATCATTCAACATCTAGGTTCGATTTCATACAAACATCATATATCATACATAACCCACTTCATCAAATGTTAACAAATCATGAAATTACACTTACTAGATGTCAATAACACTTAGATAGTTGAAGTTCTTGGCTCTTGCATTTGAAAGATCCTTGATTCCCCTTTCAACTTGATGGAATTTGGTATCTTAGGCTTTTGAGATGGAGAATTTTCTCCTGGCCTCTCTCACGATCGACCACACACACACATACTTGACATTTCTCTTTTTTTTTTTTAATTACTCACTTTTCATTTTAACCCCTCAACTAGTATAACATGACATTTTTTTTATTATTACTTACTAACTTAATAATCTTTCACGCCTAATTATAAGCTTCTAGATTTTGTTAAAATGCTACAAATCTTACAAATGGTAAAATTTCATGTCTACCATTTCTTTTCGTTAAAGTATTGCGATTAAACATTATAACATGTCATACGAAATTTGGGGTGTTACAAGTCTACCCCCCTTAAAGAAGGTTTCGTCCCCGAAATAAGAATACATACCAAATAACTCCGGGTAGTGCTCCCGCATCTCATCCTCTGCTTCCCACGTAAGTTCGGATCCCTTTTGATGTTGCCATTGGGCCAACACTTGTCGAATGGACTTGTTACGGAGTTGCTTCACTTTAGAATCTTTTATTGCGATGGGCTTTTCAACATAACTTAATTTATTATCCACTTCAATATCATCTAAACGTACGTATGTGGACTCATCCGCGAGGCACTTTCGCAATTGCGACACATGAAAGGTGTTATGAATCCCATCCAACGCGGGTGGTAATTCTAACTGATATGCCACCGCCCCAACCCGAGCGAGTATCTTGAATGGTCCAACATATCGAGGACCTAGCTTTCCGCATTTACGAAAACGAATTATCCCTTTCCATGGAGAGACTTTTAGTAAGACATAATCTCCCACTTGGAACTCAATTGGTCGCCTTCGCCGATCTGCATAAGACTTTTGTCTATCTTGGGCTGCTTTTATTCTTGATCTAACCATACCAATTTTCTCATTCGTTTTGGCTACGACATCCTTTGACGCGAGTTCGCGTTGACCCACTTCCCCCCAACAAACTGAGGTTCTACATTTCCTTCCATAGAGCATTTCGTAAGGGGCCATTTTTATGCTGTTATGATAACTATTGTTATAAGAAAACTCTACCAAAGGTAGATGATCGTCCCAACTTCCTCCAAAATCCATGACACATGCCCTTAACATATCAACTAATGTTTGTATAGTTATTTTCGATTGACCATCGGTTTGAGGATGGTAGATGGTGCTAATATGTAACCGGGTTCCCAATTCTTCATGAAACTTTCTCTAGTAACGGGACGTGAACCGGGTGTCCCGGTCGGATACTATGGACACCGAAACCCCATGTCGGGATATAATCTTGTTCATATAAACTTCCGCCATCCTTTCTGAATTATAAGTTTCCCGAATGGGTAAGAAATGTGCACTTTTGGTCAGTCGATCAACGACCACCCATATTGCATCGTGCCCTTTTCTTGTCTTGGGAAGCTTAGTCACCAAATCCATCGTTACATGCTCCTACTGTAACATCTGTGCTTGTTATCATTTTGAACAGTTCAATTATCAATAAAACAATGTTATTTGATCCCAATGTTTGTTTGTTTGTTTGTGTTTTACATTTTTCATGTTTTGACTTTTATGTAATTTCAAACTCTATATCGCTTTCTGGAGAGTTATACGCAAACTGGTGCGTAAACGTAACCAGTTTAATGCGACAAATACTCCGGAACATCAACATATACTTAACATACCTTAAATAACCTTTACATAACTTAGAAATAAGTTTTGAAGGCTTTGGTATGGCAAAAACAAGTTGATTCGACTAAAGGGACTAAATTTGACAAACTGCGAAAGTATGCCAATTCGTACTGAAACAGACATTCCGGAACATGACCATAAGTTAAACACACCTTAAATATCCTTTACATAGCTTAGAAATAAGCTTTGAGGGGTTCGGTGTGCTAAAATAAACTTTTGGGTCATTCAGGGACTAAAAGTGTCAAAAAGTGCATAAGTTTGCACTTTCGCGCATAACTTACGTTCTGAATACATCCGGACATCCAAAAATTTATGTAAGCACTAAAATATTTTATTTTAGTGTTTGGCATAAGAAAAATACATTCGTCGCGTCATTTGGATCGTTTTTCGCGCTTATGCGCATTCCGTCGTAATTAAGCGAACATCGCGTTCGTAGGACCAAACAAACCAACATCCGACATATTTTTGAGCATGTTTCATGTCCAAAATGTTTAGGCATCATTTTAGGGCCTTAAAGTTGGATTAACGGGCCTTGAACTTGTCGGAAATGGCCTTAAAACACAACAGGGACCAAAACTGTCATTTCTGAAACTTATTCTGATTAGACAAGGCCATGCGGCCCGCCTCAGTTTTGTGTGTATCCTCACGCGGGCCGCATCAGGCTATCAGACCAGATTCAGTGTTTTTACAGCCTGTTTGCAGCTGTTTTGCACTTCCAATCCCCTTTCCAAGTGTCAATTCCTTATGGTGGTGAGCAAATTGAGGCACCACAACTTTCCAACAAGTGTACAGCCTTGATCGTGCCCTCTTTTCCAAGAAACGATCTCAACGGTTACCCGAAAACTATAAATACCCACCTCCACCCTTCACTTTTCCTCACTATAATCTGATCAATTGTGCTCTAAGTTGAAACCTTTGTTTCATACCTGAGCTATTTTGATCTAGATTAGCATTCGGGGACCCTTCGTAAGTATTCTTTCGTTCTTTTATTGCTTTTCGAGTCTGAAAGTCAAACTTTGTTTGACTTTCTGTGTTGACTAGGTTATGGTCAATGCGAAGTTCGTTTGAACTTCGCAACGTGATTATAATCACGATGGTTATAGTCCCTTGGGACTATGCCTACTGATTACCACGTTGTCTAGGGTCGTAGGGTAAGCGATCTGATAAATCGCTTATACCTTCGAACTCGACCCATTTGGTCGATCATTAGGATCCGACCAAACATATTAGGTGACCATAGTATATAGGGAATAACCCTCCGAGGTTATACCTTATGGTCGCTTCGTTTAAGTAGTTGTATGATAGGTAGTTTATATGCCTTAGGTAAATTACCAAAATACCCCTTTGATGCCAAAATTCATTTTAAACATATGTAACACAACTTTTGACATCTAAACTGATTTGACAACAATATTAGACATGTTAAGGAATATGTTACTTTTCATAGGACTAGTTAGGCGGTCCGAACGCGTTTTACGCGAACGACGCGTTAAAGTAGCATAAGCTACCTAAACGGGTCTTAATGGGTCGTAAGCACTTAGGTTAGGTTTCATTTAGTATGTAGGCTTTGTTAAACCATATTACATGAGTTCTCATACTCATTTGGTTTACAAGCCCTCATTCTATCCGATCCTCCAATTTAGGTCCGGTTTATTAACATAGTTACCTATATTAGGTGCCGTTTGATTCCGTGATCTCTAGCATTGCTTGGTGGTTATCTTAGGACTTCTGAGCAATCTCCAGTGAGTACATAGAACCCCTCTTTTACTGTTTTCCAAACTGTTTTGGGGTGAAACACATGTGCCTACTTGTTACTTTCATGCTTTCCTGTTTTCACATCATATACCTGCTATGTTTGTTAGTACATATTAGTACATGATTTCATTACATTTCATGCTATGTATGCCTATTGTGTGCTTACTTAGTACATTGTTTTACATTACATTTCATGCTATGTATGCCCATTGTGTGCATACTTAGTACATTGTTTTACTTTACATTTCTGCTATGTATGTTAACTGATAGCATGCTAGCACATTGATTTACAAGACTTTTCTGCTTTGTATGTTAACTTAGCATACTTAGTACATTGTTTTCATATGACATGTATACAACTGCTATGACATTTGGTTTGCACAAACGAGACTATTATACGTTCATTAACATTAGCTACGCCGCTCGGTAGTAAGTACTGGTACCATAGGACTTGACAAATCCCATTCCTGACATCCCGGGTTTGTTTGGATGTAAGGAATGACTGAATCCAAAAACATTTCTTTTGATAACCTTGACTTAGGGTTATCCGACTGTCTCAAGGCTTGAATGTATGCATTAACTTACCACATAAATGTTCGTATCAATGTAACATGCATTACTTTGCAAAACATAACTTTTGATATATTCAAAATACTTTGTTTTTACATTTCTACATTTGGTTTATATGAAAATACTTTACTTACAATACATAGCATTTGTTACACATTACTTAACTACTTTTGGACTTCTTAACATTTGACATGGTTTATACAATGACTTTTTGACAATTGGATTAAACATAGACTTTATACATTGGTGGTTTGTTTAAGTGATTTAAGTAACGAGATGTGAGTATTATGATACAAGCATGGTGGATACGCCGCTGGTACTTCCTATATATAAGTGTTTGTATTATATTACATATCATAGCATTATTTAAATCATTCAATTTGGACTTATACATTTTACACAAGTAACACGATTTTTCACAAGACTTTGGTTTACAAACGATTTACTTTATACATCTCATTTTACTTGGTTATACATTTAACCGTACATTATTCTTCTATTTATACGTGTCATTCGATCTCATTGTTTTCAAACAACTTACAAAACAAATCAACTTACAAGGTTCATGACTGACTTTTACTAAACAACTTTTTTCCAAATCTTAAGTCATGAATCCTATTTTCACAAAACCTATGTATCTCACAGGCATTTTTATGCTGACGTACCTATTTTCACATGTGTTTTCAGGAGCTGTTGCTTAGGATGATGATCGTGACACTAGGGCGGACCTGTGCCTTAGAGATATAAAACGAAGATAGACTTAGTTTAATTATGTTATGAACTCTTTATTTCCTGTTTAAGACAATGAAACTCTTATCTTGATAAATAAAATACAACTTTGAATGCCATGGTTATGAAATAATTAATTCTGTCGCGATCACTCCCTAGCGTTTCCGCCGCGGTTCGTTGTTATACGCGGTCGGGGTGTGACAGAAGAGTTGGTATCAGAGCCAATGGTTATAGGGAATTAGGTTATTAGTAATGTTTTGACCTAGACTATAACCTTTCTAGGACCCTAACACAAGTTATCTTGTGTTTAGATCTTAAAACATGCACATCACCTATCCTTAGGTGATTATCAAAACAAAAACCAAATTTTCCGAAACAATTTTTTGAAAAACAATCTTCTGTTTTTGAATGATTTATTACATGGTTTTGAATCCTCTGTTATAAGGTTTTAAACCCTCTTTTGTAAGGTTTTGAACCCTTCCAGTTTAACTAAAATTCTTGGCTTATTGCCTTCAAATTTTCTAAATCTCGTCAAAGTTTTGGGTTCTAAATAGTGTGAACACGTGCAAACTGGAAGAGTGAATGCCTGTATTCTGGGTTTTCTGTCTAGGCAAGCACTTCGTGTATATCTCACCAGACGCGAGACCAGTTGTGCATACCTGGGAATTCTTGGGATGAGTGTTCACTTATAGGCGAGCATGTCTTCGCGATACATTATTTTTTATCCAATTACTTTGATTAGTCACTGTGTGTCGTTTGTTTGCTTGGTAATGCGGACAAATGACCACCATATTTTCTTTTGTCAATTTTTATTCCATCTCATCCTTTTCATTCAATCCTCTCACTCGTTTCCTTTCATGTGTCCTCTTTTTAGAATGCCTCCTCGACGCGAACACCAGATAGCGACTGCCGAACTGGCATAAATCATTGCGCAGCAGATGGCTGCTCAATTCCCAGTTTTCATTGCTCAAATGAACCAAGCCAACAACAACAATCATTCTCCATGCAATTTCAAAACTTTTAGCTCGGCTAAACCACTCAAGTTTAGTGGTTCTGAGGGAGCGACTGGGCTTCTTCAATGGTTCGAGAGCATTGAGAATACTTTCCGCCACGTGCAGTGTCCTGACAATCGCAAGGTCGAGTTTTCTTCGAGTGTGTTTCAGAAGAGGGCTCTCACATGGTGGAATGGGGTTATGAGAGACCGTGGTGCAGAAGTTGCTCTAGCACAAACTTGGGCCGAACTTAGGGCCCTTATGATGAGGGAGTTCTGTCCTCGTCATGAACAGCGAGCTTTGGAGAAGGAGTTTGATGACTTGAAACAAGACAGTGGCGAGCACAGGGCATATACTGATAGATTTGAGGAGTTGAGTCTGCTTTGCCCGACTATGGTTACCCCACTCGACAAGGCTATCGAAAGATACATCGACGGCCTACCTGACTCGGTACAAGACATCATCACTGGTAGTAACCCTACCACACTCCGTCAGGCGATCGAGTTATCAGCGACTTTGACTGAGTCGCAGATTCGGAAGAATAAGTTACATAGGAAGGGTGAGAAGGGCAAGAAACAGTCGTCTGGCAAGGAAGATAGCAAGAAAGGTCAAAACAAGAAGGGAAAGAATTCTGGAGGGTCTAGGAAGCGAAAGGCTTCCCAAAACTATGTCGTTACTGCACAGGCCCAAGCTGCACCAAATCAGCCTGCGCAACCACTAGCCAAGAAGCCTTATCTTGGCAATGCACCCTTGTGCAACAGGTGTAATGGCCATCATCAACCACACCTCCAGTGTCGTCAGTGCACTAACTGCGGAAGATCTGGTCATCTTGCCGCCATTTGTCGCATTCCTGTTAACCAGAACCAGGCAGTTCAGAACCAAGCCCAACAAGTTGCTCAGCCTCTTGCTCAGCAACAAGGTCAAGCTGCACGACCTCATTTTCCTCCTGGTTCGTGCTACAATTGTGGGGATCTGACCCACTACAGGAACCGGTGCCCAAGGCTAGCAAACCAGAACCAGAATCCAAATCAGAATCAAGCTCAGGCTCGAGGGCGAGCTTTTAACATGAATGCCCAAGAGGCACATGCGGACGATAATGTGGTGAACGGTACGTTCTTTATTAATAATCAGCCTGCATCTGTTCTTTTCGATTCGGGTGCCGATAAGAGTTTTGTGTCATTGTCTTTTGAGCCAATGCTTCGCGTGTCTAGAACAAAACTAGGTAAACCTTTGACAGTAGAAGTTGCTAATGGTGAACCCATTGTTCTTAATTCTGTTCTTCGCAACTGCCAGTTGAACCTTAACGACCATCTTTTTCCTATTGACCTCACGCCTATGCAACTTGGAAGCTTCGACGTTATAGTGGGTATGGATTGGTTATCTAAGCATCGCGCAGAGATAGGTTGTTCTGAGAGGATTGTTCGTGTGCCGCTTTCGACAGGTGAGATCCTACAGGTTCGTGGTGAGAAGCCTGCCGGTGGTCTCAAACTCATGTCTTGTTTTAAAGCTCGGAAGTATCTCCGAAAGAACTATGTGGCCTTCCTAGCACATGTCACAGCAGATAAAGGCAAGGGTAAGTCTATTTCAGATATTCCTGTCATTCGGGATTATTCTGAAGTTTTCCCTGAAGAGTTACCTGGTCTACCCCCAGCACGCCAAGTCGAGTTCCGTATTGATCTCGTACCTGGTGCAAATCCCATTGCCAGAGCTCCATATCGTCTTGCACCGTCTGAGATGCAAGAGTTGTCTAAGCAGTTGCCGGAGCTCTCTGACAAAGGTTTTATCCGTCCTAGCTTTTCACCTTGGGGTGCTCCCGTTCTTTTTGTCAAGAAGAAGGATGGATCCTTTAGGATGTGTATCAATTATCGTGAGCTTAACAAGCTTACCTTCAAGAATCGATATCCCCTACCGCGCATAGACGATCTCTTTGATCAGTTACAAGGCGCTTCTTATTTCTCAAAGATCGATCTGCGATCTGGATATCACCAACATCGTGTGCATGAAGAAGATATTCCCAAGACAGCATTCCGCACTCGATATGGGCATTATGAGTTCACAGTCATGCCATTCGGTTTGACTAATGCTCCGGCTGTTTTCATGGACTTAATGAATAGGGTCTGCAAGCCTTATTTGGATCTTTTCGTCATTGTTTTTATTGACGACATCTTGATTTATTCTAAGACGCGAGCTGATCACGAGCAACATCTTCGTCTTACTCTGGAACTCCTAAAGAAAGAGCAACTTTTCGCCAAATTCTCCAAGTGTGAATTCTGGCTTAAGGAAGTTCAATTTTTAGGACATATTATCAACGAACAAGGTATTCATGTAGATCCCTCCAAGATCAGTGCGATTAAGGATTGGGATACGTCTACTACTCCTACTGAGGTTCGTTCTTTTCTTGGTCTAGCGGGTTATTATCGCCGCTTCATAGAAAACTTCTCGAAGATTGCAGTTCCTCTAACTGCTCTAACTCAGAAGAACAAACCCTTTGATTGGGGATTCAAACAAGAGGAAGCTTTTCAAAACTTGAAGCAGAAACTTTGCGACGCGCCTGTTCTGACTTTGCCTGAGGGCAATGATGATTTCGTCGTTTATTATGATGCATCTAAATTGGGTCTTGGCTATGTCCTGATGCAAAGGAACAAAGTCATAGCATATGCATCAAGGCAGTTGAAGATACATGAGAAGAACTACACCACTCATGATCTTGAGTTGGGTGCAGTTGTTTTTGCTCAAAAAATCTGGAGACACTATTTGTACGGTATAAAATGTGTGGTTTTCACTGACCACAAAAGTCTTCAGCATATCTTCAGCCAGAAAGAACTCAACATGAGGCAACGACGTTGGGTTGAGCTACTAAACGACTATGACTGCGAAAGTCGCTACCATCCTGGTAAGGCGAATGTCGTAGCCGATGCATTAAGTCGTAAGGAACGAACTAAGCTTCATTGTGTTCGTGTTCAATCTGTTATTCAAGCTCGATCCGATATCCAAGCACGCATTTCTCAGGCTCAACAATCTTGTGTTTCACAAGGTTTGATGGATAAGGAATTTCCCTATCACATAACACCTGATCTAGAACTGAAGGACAATGGATCGTACCACTTCATGGACCGTTTGTGGGTCCCAAGCCTAGATGATCTTCGTACCTTGCTTATGGATGAAGCCCATAAGTCACGTTATTCTATTCATCCGGGCTCGGATAAAATGTATAAGGATCTTCGTATTCACTATTGGTGGCCTGGTATGAAGAAAGACATTGCCTTATACGTATCAAAATGCCTTACTTGTCTTAAGGTTAAGGCTGAACATCAACGTCCTTCTGGCTTATTGGTGCAACCAGAGATCCCAGTTTGGAAATGGGGAAACAGTACTATGGATCTTGTTACCAAACTTCCACGCACAAAGAAAGGTCATGATGCCATATGGGTGGTCGTTGATCGTCTTACTAAGTCAGCACATTTCTTGCCAATCCGTGAGGATTTTCCTGCTGACAAACTTGCTAAAATCTATGTGGATGAAATTGTAGCTCGACATGGTGTTCCTTTGAACATCATTTCTGACAGAGATGCTCGTTTCACTTCTCATTTTTGGAGAACCATGCAATCTGCTATGGGGACTCAACTTAATCTGAGCACAGCTTATCATCCGCAAACGGATGGTCAATCTGAAAGAACAATCCAGACTCTGGAGGATATGCTTAGAGCTTGTGTGATCGACTTTGGTGGTAGTTGGGATTCACATCTTCCGTTAATTGAATTCTCCTACAACAACAGTTATCACACCAGCATCAAAATGGCTCCTTTCGAGGCTCTCTATGGTCGAAAATGTCGTTCACCAGTCTGCTGGAATGAGATTGGCGAGGCTCAGCTTACTGGACATGCCCTCATTTTGGAGACAACTGACAAGATAAAGAAAGTTCGTGATAACCTTCAGACATCTAGAAGCCGTCAAAAGAGTTACGCGGACCCAAAACACAAACCCTTGGAATTTCAAGTCGGTGATCGAGTATTACTTAAGGTCTCACCTTGGAAAGGTGTGATCAGATTTGGAAAGAAAGGAAAACTTGCACCTAGATACGTTGGACCATTCAAGATCGTCGAAAGAATCGGTAAGGTAGCCTACAGACTCGAGTTACCTCCCGAACTTGGAAATGTTCATCCAACCTTTCACGTGTCCAATCTTAAAAGGTGTTTAGCTGATGAGAACCTCCACATACCGCTTGACGAAATTCGTGTTGACAAAACACTGAAATTTGTTGAGAAGCCAGTGGAAATCATGGAACGTGAAGTCAAGTGGCTTAAACACAAGCGCATTCCTTTGTTCAAAGTTCGCTGGGAAGCTAAACGTGGACCCGAGTTTACTTGGGAACGCGAAGATCAAATGAAGGCGAAATATCCTCATCTTTTCCCACGAGTTTCCTCTAAATAAATTTCGGGACGAAATTTCCACAAGTAGGGGAGACTGTAACATCTGTGCTTGTTATCATTGTGAACAGTTCAATTATCAATAAAACAATCTTATTTGATCCCAATGTTTGTTTGTTTGTGTTTTACATTTTTCATGTTTTGACTTTTATGTAATTTCAAACTCTATATCGCTTTCTGGAGAGTTATATGAAAACTGGTGCGTAAACGTAACCAGTTTAATGCGAAAAATACTCCGGAACATCAACATATACTTAACATACCTTAAATAACCTTTACATAACTTATAAATAAGTTTTGAAGGCTTTGGTATGGCAAAAACAAGTTAATTTGACTAAAGGGACTAAATTTGACAAACTGCGAAAGTATGCCAATTCGTACTGAAAAAGACATTCCGGAACATGACCATAAGTTAAACACACCTTAAATATCCTTTACATAGCTTAGAAATAAGCTTTGAGGGGTTCGGTGTGCTAAAATAAACTTTTGGGTCATTCAGGGACTAAAAGTGTCAAAAAGTGCATAAGTTTGCACTTTCGCGCATAACTTACATTCTGAATACATCCGGACATCCAAAAATTTATGTAAGCACTAAAATATTTTATTTTAGTGTTTGGCATAAGAAAAATACATTCGTCGCGTCATTTGGATCGTTTTTCGCGCTTATGCGCATCCCGTCGTAATTAAGCGAACATCGCGTTCGTACGACCAAACGAACCAACATCCGGCATATTTTTGAGCATGTTTCATGTCCACAATGTTTAGGCATCATGTTAGGGCCTTAAAGTTGGCTTAACGGGCCATGAACTTGTCGGAAATGGCCTTAAAACACAACAGGGACCAAAACTGTCATTTCTGAAACTTATTCTGATCAGACAAGGCCATGCGGCCCGCCTCAGTTTTGTGTGTATCCTCATGCGGGCCGCGTCAGGCTATCAGACCAGATTCAGTGTTTTTATAGCCTGTTTGCAGCTGTTTTGCACTTCCAATCCCCTTTCCAAGTGTCAATTCCTTATGGTGGTGAGCAAATTGAGGCACCACAACTTTCCAACAAGTGTACAGCCTTGATCGTGCCCTCTTTTCCAAGAAACGATCTCAACGGTTACCCGAAAAATATAAATACCCACCTC